>OX376652.1:0-2400000 GCA_947386135.1 Melanchra persicariae
CCTAACCTAACCTAACCTACCTAACCTAACCAAACCTTAACCTAACCTAACCTAACCTAACCTAACCTAACCTAACCTAACCTAACCTAACCTAACCTAACCTAACCTAACCTAACCTAACCTAACCTAACCTAACCTAACCTAACCTAACCTAACCTAACCTAACCTAACCTAACCTAACCTAACCTAACCTAACCTAACCTAACCTAACCTAACCTAACCTAACCTAACCTAACCTAACCTAACCTAACCTAACCTAACCTAACCTAACCTAACCTAACCTAACCTAACCTAACCTAACCTAACCTAACCTAACCTAACCTAACCTAACCTAACCTAACCTAACCTAACCTAACCTAACCTAACCTAACCTAACCTAACCTAACCTAACCTAACCTAACCTAACCTAACCTAACCTAACCTAACCTAACCTAACCTAACCTAACCTAACCTAACCTAACCTAACCTAACCTAACCTAACCTAACCTAACCTAACCTAACCTAACCTAACCTAACCTAACCTAACCTAACCTAACCTAACCTAACCTAACCTAACCTAACCTAACCTAACCTAACCTAACCTAACCTAACCTAACCTAACCTAACCTAACCTAACCTAACCTAACCTAACCTAACCTAACCTAACCTAACCTAACCTAACCTAACCTAACCTAACCTAACCTAACCTAACCTAACCTAACCTAACCTAACCTAACCTAACCTAACCTAACCTAACCTAACCTAACCTAACCTAACCTAACCTAACCTAACCTAACCTAACCTAACCTAACCTAACCTAACCTAACCTAACCTAACCTAACCTAACCTAACCTAACCTAACCTAACCTAACCTAACCTAACCTAACCTAACCTAACCTAACCTAACCTAACCTAACCTAACCTAACCTAACCTAACCTAACCTAACCTAACCTAACCTAACCTAACCTAACCTAACCTAACCTAACCTAACCTAACCTAACCTAACCTAACCTAACCTAACCTAACCTAACCTAACCTAACCTAACCTAACCTAACCTAACCTAACCTAACCTAACCTAACCTAACCTAACCTAACCTAACCTAACCTAACCTAACCTAACCTAACCTAACCTAACCTAACCTAACCTAACCTAACCTAACCTAACCTAACCTAACCTAACCTAACCTAACCTAACCTAACCTAACCTAACCTAACCTAACCTAACCTAACCTAACCTAACCTAACCTAACCTAACCTAACCTAACCTAACCTAACCTAACCTAACCTAACCTAACCTAACCTAACCTAACCTAACCTAACCTAACCTAACCTAACCTAACCTAACCTAACCTAACCTAACCTAACCTAACCTAACCTAACCTAACCTAACCTAACCTAACCTAACCTAACCTAACCTAACCTAACCTAACCTAACCTAACCTAACCTAACCTAACCTAACCTAACCTAACCTAACCTAACCTAACCTAACCTAACCTAACCTAACCTAACCTAACCTAACCTAACCTAACCTAACCTAACCTAACCTAACCTAACCTAACCTAACCTAACCTAACCTAACCTAACCTAACCTAACCTAACCTAACCTAACCTAACCTAACCTAACCTAACCTAACCTAACCTAACCTAACCTAACCTAACCTAACCTAACCTAACCTAACCTAACCTAACCTAACCTAACCTAACCTAACCTAACCTAACCTAACCTAACCTAACCTAACCTAACCTAACCTAACCTAACCTAACCTAACCTAACCTAACCTAACCTAACCTAACCTAACCTAACCTAACCTAACCTAACCTAACCTAACCTAACCTAACCTAACCTAACCTAACCTAACCTAACCTAACCTAACCTAACCTAACCTAACCTAACCTAACCTAACCTAACCTAACCTAACCTAACCTAACCTAACCTAACCTAACCTAACCTAACCTAACCTAACCTAACCTAACCTAACCTAACCTAACCTAACCTAACCTAACCTAACCTAACCTAACCTAACCTAACCTAACCTAACCTAACCTAACCTAACCTAACCTAACCTAACCTAACCTAACCTAACCTAACCTAACCTAACCTAACCTAACCTAACCTAACCTAACCTAACCTAACCTAACCTAACCTAACCTAACCTAACCTAACCTAACCTAACCTAACCTAACCTAACCTAACCTAACCTAACCTAACCTAACCTAACCTAACCTAACCTAACCTAACCTAACCTAACCTAACCTAACCTAACCTAACCTAACCTAACCTAACCTAACCTAACCTAACCTAACCTAACCTAACCTAACCTAACCTAACCTAACCTAACCTAACCTAACCTAACCTAACCTAACCTAACCTAACCTAACCTAACCTAACCTAACCTAACCTAACCTAACCTAACCTAACCTAACCTAACCTAACCTAACCTAACCTAACCTAACCTAACCTAACCTAACCTAACCTAACCTAACCTAACCTAACCTAACCTAACCTAACCTAACCTAACCTAACCTAACCTAACCTAACCTAACCTAACCTAACCTAACCTAACCTAACCTAACCTAACCTAACCTAACCTAACCTAACCTAACCTAACCTAACCTAACCTAACCTAACCTAACCTAACCTAACCTAACCTAACCTAACCTAACCTAACCTAACCTAACCTAACCTAACCTAACCTAACCTAACCTAACCTAACCTAACCTAACCTAACCTAACCTAACCTAACCTAACCTAACCTAACCTAACCTAACCTAACCTAACCTAACCTAACCTAACCTAACCTAACCTAACCTAACCTAACCTAACCTAACCTAACCTAACCTAACCTAACCTAACCTAACCTAACCTAACCTAACCTAACCTAACCTAACCTAACCTAACCTAACCTAACCTAACCTAACCTAACCTAACCTAACCTAACCTAACCTAACCTAACCTAACCTAACCTAACCTAACCTAACCTAACCTAACCTAACCTAACCTAACCTAACCTAACCTAACCTAACCTAACCTAACCTAACCTAACCTAACCTAACCTAACCTAACCTAACCTAACCTAACCTAACCTAACCTAACCTAACCTAACCTAACCTAACCTAACCTAACCTAACCTAACCTAACCTAACCTAACCTAACCTAACCTAACCTAACCTAACCTAACCTAACCTAACCTAACCTAACCTAACCTAACCTAACCTAACCTAACCTAACCTAACCTAACCTAACCTAACCTAACCTAACCTAACCTAACCTAACCTAACCTAACCTAACCTAACCTAACCTAACCTAACCTAACCTAACCTAACCTAACCTAACCTAACCTAACCTAACCTAACCTAACCTAACCTAACCTAACCTAACCTAACCTAACCTAACCTAACCTAACCTAACCTAACCTAACCTAACCTAACCTAACCTAACCTAACCTAACCTAACCTAACCTAACCTAACCTAACCTAACCTAACCTAACCTAACCTAACCTAACCTAACCTAACCTAACCTAACCTAACCTAACCTAACCTAACCTAACCTAACCTAACCTAACCTAACCTAACCTAACCTAACCTAACCTAACCTAACCTAACCTAACCTAACCTAACCTAACCTAACCTAACCTAACCTAACCTAACCTAACCTAACCTAACCTAACCTAACCTAACCTAACCTAACCTAACCTAACCTAACCTAACCTAACCTAACCTAACCTAACCTAACCTAACCTAACCTAACCTAACCTAACCTAACCTAACCTAACCTAACCTAACCTAACCTAACCTAACCTAACCTAACCTAACCTAACCTAACCTAACCTAACCTAACCTAACCTAACCTAACCTAACCTAACCTAACCTAACCTAACCTAACCTAACCTAACCTAACCTAACCTAACCTAACCTAACCTAACCTAACCTAACCTAACCTAACCTAACCTAACCTAACCTAACCTAACCTAACCTAACCTAACCTAACCTAACCTAACCTAACCTAACCTAACCTAACCTAACCTAACCTAACCTAACCTAACCTAACCTAACCTAACCTAACCTAACCTAACCTAACCTAACCTAACCTAACCTAACCTAACCTAACCTAACCTAACCTAACCTAACCTAACCTAACCTAACCTAACCTAACCTAACCTAACCTAACCTAACCTAACCTAACCTAACCTAACCTAACCTAACCTAACCTAACCTAACCTAACCTAACCTAACCTAACCTAACCTAACCTAACCTAACCTAACCTAACCTAACCTAACCTAACCTAACCTAACCTAACCTAACCTAACCTAACCTAACCTAACCTAACCTAACCTAACCTAACCTAACCTAACCTAACCTAACCTAACCTAACCTAACCTAACCTAACCTAACCTAACCTAACCTAACCTAACCTAACCTAACCTAACCTAACCTAACCTAACCTAACCTAACCTAACCTAACCTAACCTAACCTAACCTAACCTAACCTAACCTAACCTAACCTAACCTAACCTAACCTAACCTAACCTAACCTAACCTAACCTAACCTAACCTAACCTAACCTAACCTAACCTAACCTAACCTAACCTAACCTAACCTAACCTAACCTAACCTAACCTAACCTAACCTAACCTAACCTAACCTAACCTAACCTAACCTAACCTAACCTAACCTAACCTAACCTAACCTAACCTAACCTAACCTAACCTAACCTAACCTAACCTAACCTAACCTAACCTAACCTAACCTAACCTAACCTAACCTAACCTAACCTAACCTAACCTAACCTAACCTAACCTAACCTAACCTAACCTAACCTAACCTAACCTAACCTAACCTAACCTAACCTAACCTAACCTAACCTAACCTAACCTAACCTAACCTAACCTAACCTAACCTAACCTAACCTAACCTAACCTAACCTAACCTAACCTAACCTAACCTAACCTAACCTAACCTAACCTAACCTAACCTAACCTAACCTAACCTAACCTAACCTAACCTAACCTAACCTAACCTAACCTAACCTAACCTAACCTAACCTAACCTAACCTAACCTAACCTAACCTAACCTAACCTAACCTAACCTAACCTAACCTAACCTAACCTAACCTAACCTAACCTAACCTAACCTAACCTAACCTAACCTAACCTAACCTAACCTAACCTAACCTAACCTAACCTAACCTAACCTAACCTAACCTAACCTAACCTAACCTAACCTAACCTAACCTAACCTAACCTAACCTAACCTAACCTAACCTAACCTAACCTAACCTAACCTAACCTAACCTAACCTAACCTAACCTAACCTAACCTAACCTAACCTAACCTAACCTAACCTAACCTAACCTAACCTAACCTAACCTAACCTAACCTAACCTAACCTAACCTAACCTAACCTAACCTAACCTAACCTAACCTAACCTAACCTAACCTAACCTAACCTAACCTAACCTAACCTAACCTAACCTAACCTAACCTAACCTAACCTAACCTAACCTAACCTAACCTAACCTAACCTAACCTAACCTAACCTAACCTAACCTAACCTAACCTAACCTAACCTAACCTAACCTAACCTAACCTAACCTAACCTAACCTAACCTAACCTAACCTAACCTAACCTAACCTAACCTAACCTAACCTAACCTAACCTAACCTAACCTAACCTAACCTAACCTAACCTAACCTAACCTAACCTAACCTAACCTAACCTAACCTAACCTAACCTAACCTAACCTAACCTAACCTAACCTAACCTAACCTAACCTAACCTAACCTAACCTAACCTAACCTAACCTAACCTAACCTAACCTAACCTAACCTAACCTAACCTAACCTAACCTAACCTAACCTAACCTAACCTAACCTAACCTAACCTAACCTAACCTAACCTAACCTAACCTAACCTAACCTAACCTAACCTAACCTAACCTAACCTAACCTAACCTAACCTAACCTAACCTAACCTAACCTAACCTAACCTAACCTAACCTAACCTAACCTAACCTAACCTAACCTAACCTAACCTAACCTAACCTAACCTAACCTAACCTAACCTAACCTAACCTAACCTAACCTAACCTAACCTAACCTAACCTAACCTAACCTAACCTAACCTAACCTAACCTAACCTAACCTAACCTAACCTAACCTAACCTAACCTAACCTAACCTAACCTAACCTAACCTAACCTAACCTAACCTAACCTAACCTAACCTAACCTAACCTAACCTAACCTAACCTAACCTAACCTAACCTAACCTAACCTAACCTAACCTAACCTAACCTAACCTAACCTAACCTAACCTAACCTAACCTAACCTAACCTAACCTAACCTAACCTAACCTAACCTAACCTAACCTAACCTAACCTAACCTAACCTAACCTAACCTAACCTAACCTAACCTAACCTAACCTAACCTAACCTAACCTAACCTAACCTAACCTAACCTAACCTAACCTAACCTAACCTAACCTAACCTAACCTAACCTAACCTAACCTAACCTAACCTAACCTAACCTAACCTAACCTAACCTAACCTAACCTAACCTAACCTAACCTAACCTAACCTAACCTAACCTAACCTAACCTAACCTAACCTAACCTAACCTAACCTAACCTAACCTAACCTAACCTAACCTAACCTAACCTAACCTAACCTAACCTAACCTAACCTAACCTAACCTAACCTAACCTAACCTAACCTAACCTAACCTAACCTAACCTAACCTAACCTAACCTAACCTAACCTAACCTAACCTAACCTAACCTAACCTAACCTAACCTAACCTAACCTAACCTAACCTAACCTAACCTAACCTAACCTAACCTAACCTAACCTAACCTAACCTAACCTAACCTAACCTAACCTAACCTAACCTAACCTAACCTAACCTAACCTAACCTAACCTAACCTAACCTAACCTAACCTAACCTAACCTAACCTAACCTAACCTAACCTAACCTAACCTAACCTAACCTAACCTAACCTAACCTAACCTAACCTAACCTAACCTAACCTAACCTAACCTAACCTAACCTAACCTAACCTAACCTAACCTAACCTAACCTAACCTAACCTAACCTAACCTAACCTAACCTAACCTAACCTAACCTAACCTAACCTAACCTAACCTAACCTAACCTAACCTAACCTAACCTAACCTAACCTAACCTAACCTAACCTAACCTAACCTAACCTAACCTAACCTAACCTAACCTAACCTAACCTAACCTAACCTAACCTAACCTAACCTAACCTAACCTAACCTAACCTAACCTAACCTAACCTAACCTAACCTAACCTAACCTAACCTAACCTAACCTAACCTAACCTAACCTAACCTAACCTAACCTAACCTAACCTAACCTAACCTAACCTAACCTAACCTAACCTAACCTAACCTAACCTAACCTAACCTAACCTAACCTAACCTAACCTAACCTAACCTAACCTAACCTAACCTAACCTAACCTAACCTAACCTAACCTAACCTAACCTAACCTAACCTAACCTAACCTAACCTAACCTAACCTAACCTAACCTAACCTAACCTAACCTAACCTAACCTAACCTAACCTAACCTAACCTAACCTAACCTAACCTAACCTAACCTAACCTAACCTAACCTAACCTAACCTAACCTAACCTAACCTAACCTAACCTAACCTAACCTAACCTAACCTAACCTAACCTAACCTAACCTAACCTAACCTAACCTAACCTAACCTAACCTAACCTAACCTAACCTAACCTAACCTAACCTAACCTAACCTAACCTAACCTAACCTAACCTAACCTAACCTAACCTAACCTAACCTAACCTAACCTAACCTAACCTAACCTAACCTAACCTAACCTAACCTAACCTAACCTAACCTAACCTAACCTAACCTAACCTAACCTAACCTAACCTAACCTAACCTAACCTAACCTAACCTAACCTAACCTAACCTAACCTAACCTAACCTAACCTAACCTAACCTAACCTAACCTAACCTAACCTAACCTAACCTAACCTAACCTAACCTAACCTAACCTAACCTAACCTAACCTAACCTAACCTAACCTAACCTAACCTAACCTAACCTAACCTAACCTAACCTAACCTAACCTAACCTAACCTAACCTAACCTAACCTAACCTAACCTAACCTAACCTAACCTAACCTAACCTAACCTAACCTAACCTAACCTAACCTAACCTAACCTAACCTAACCTAACCTAACCTAACCTAACCTAACCTAACCTAACCTAACCTAACCTAACCTAACCTAACCTAACCTAACCTAACCTAACCTAACCTAACCTAACCTAACCTAACCTAACCTAACCTAACCTAACCTAACCTAACCTAACCTAACCTAACCTAACCTAACCTAACCTAACCTAACCTAACCTAACCTAACCTAACCTAACCTAACCTAACCTAACCTAACCTAACCTAACCTAACCTAACCTAACCTAACCTAACCTAACCTAACCTAACCTAACCTAACCTAACCTAACCTAACCTAACCTAACCTAACCTAACCTAACCTAACCTAACCTAACCTAACCTAACCTAACCTAACCTAACCTAACCTAACCTAACCTAACCTAACCTAACCTAACCTAACCTAACCTAACCTAACCTAACCTAACCTAACCTAACCTAACCTAACCTAACCTAACCTAACCTAACCTAACCTAACCTAACCTAACCTAACCTAACCTAACCTAACCTAACCTAACCTAACCTAACCTAACCTAACCTAACCTAACCTAACCTAACCTAACCTAACCTAACCTAACCTAACCTAACCTAACCTAACCTAACCTAACCTAACCTAACCTAACCTAACCTAACCTAACCTAACCTAACCTAACCTAACCTAACCTAACCTAACCTAACCTAACCTAACCTAACCTAACCTAACCTAACCTAACCTAACCTAACCTAACCTAACCTAACCTAACCTAACCTAACCTAACCTAACCTAACCTAACCTAACCTAACCTAACCTAACCTAACCTAACCTAACCTAACCTAACCTAACCTAACCTAACCTAACCTAACCTAACCTAACCTAACCTAACCTAACCTAACCTAACCTAACCTAACCTAACCTAACCTAACCTAACCTAACCTAACCTAACCTAACCTAACCTAACCTAACCTAACCTAACCTAACCTAACCTAACCTAACCTAACCTAACCTAACCTAACCTAACCTAACCTAACCTAACCTAACCTAACCTAACCTAACCTAACCTAACCTAACCTAACCTAACCTAACCTAACCTAACCTAACCTAACCTAACCTAACCTAACCTAACCTAACCTAACCTAACCTAACCTAACCTAACCTAACCTAACCTAACCTAACCTAACCTAACCTAACCTAACCTAACCTAACCTAACCTAACCTAACCTAACCTAACCTAACCTAACCTAACCTAACCTAACCTAACCTAACCTAACCTAACCTAACCTAACCTAACCTAACCTAACCTAACCTAACCTAACCTAACCTAACCTAACCTAACCTAACCTAACCTAACCTAACCTAACCTAACCTAACCTAACCTAACCTAACCTAACCTAACCTAACCTAACCTAACCTAACCTAACCTAACCTAACCTAACCTAACCTAACCTAACCTAACCTAACCTAACCTAACCTAACCTAACCTAACCTAACCTAACCTAACCTAACCTAACCTAACCTAACCTAACCTAACCTAACCTAACCTAACCTAACCTAACCTAACCTAACCTAACCTAACCTAACCTAACCTAACCTAACCTAACCTAACCTAACCTAACCTAACCTAACCTAACCTAACCTAACCTAACCTAACCTAACCTAACCTAACCTAACCTAACCTAACCTAACCTAACCTAACCTAACCTAACCTAACCTAACCTAACCTAACCTAACCTAACCTAACCTAACCTAACCTAACCTAACCTAACCTAACCTAACCTAACCTAACCTAACCTAACCTAACCTAACCTAACCTAACCTAACCTAACCTAACCTAACCTAACCTAACCTAACCTAACCTAACCTAACCTAACCTAACCAGAGTCCGCGGCTTCCCCCCGCGACGTACACACGCTTCCAAGGTGGCTCCACGCTCGAAATTGCGAAAAAATTGTGGAGAAAATTCACAAAAGTGGTATTTTTCAACGTAATCCTACAGTGCAATATACCAAAATTTGCGGAAAAGTGCGGGCTACCCGATGGTGCAAAGTGTTTTTCTTAAAGTGCAACAAAAAGTGCAAATAGACACGAAAAAGTGCAAAAGTGAAAAATTTTAAATTTTCAAAATTGAACGCTGCGAAAACGAAAGCGGCGACACATATATTTTATGGTGTCGAACGACGCGTCTTATTGACGCCTACAACTTGGAGCTGCTTCCCGATTTTTCCGGGCCACGCCCTTCGAAGAAATCGGGAAAAACCACTCACCACGTGGCCACGTGCTACCAGTTCCGATTGAGTTCAGAGAAGATCAACGAGCGGCTTCGAGGCAGGGCGTTGAATCCAACAAGACGCCGCTTCGATCATCAAAAAAGGTGGGGTAGTTTCGGAGATATCAAGTTTTTAAATTTCACAAAATTTTAAAAAATCTGTATTTTAATATTAGTCGCGTTGACCCCCCTTTTTTAGTTTGGCAATTGAAGGGTCTTCGTAGTTTCTAACTGGTTGCAAAATTTCAGATTTTTATCTTTTATAGCTTTAGACTTATGATTTTTTGAAAATAAGGGGTGAACACGAGGGTTGCCGAAAAAGGGCTTGACATCTCCGAAACCACTATCAGAAAATTAGATATAGCTTGATTTAGAATAAATTTTAAGTTTTAATTGGTTTTAATCTATAGTTTTTGTATGGTTGTCGTTTTTCTAAAATTTAGGGGGTTTTTTGACTTTTATAAATCGGGGGTTGGTTTTTCAAGGGTAACATTAACAAATCTGGAGTGGACTCTTCAAGCCCTATCCAGAGAGCCCAAACTCGACTGGTTTTGGTCAACAGGTGGCAAGTTTAGACAAACAGCCGCCATTTTGGGCGCCATCTTGAAAAACTTTCGCCTAACATAACTCCGGACTCTATAGACTTAGGAAGCTGCGGTTTCCACAGCTGTGCTGGGGAGGGCAATACCTGTTCTGTCCGCCCATTTTTGAGCGTTTTGGCGCTGTTGGTTTTCGGGATCCTGGGGACCGTTTAGCGCGCTCGGGCGCGTGAAGCCAGGCCGAATAAGCCCAAACACGGACGTTCTGCGGCCATTAGGAAGGAAGATAGCTCGAGTTTGAGGTTGACTTTGACAGTTCTCGGACTGTCAAACGAAATTTCAATCTCGGATAACTACCGAACCGGGGGTCGTAGAACGCTCGGGTTTGTTTCAGGGACATTGGTTTGCCCTTCCCTACCTGACCGACGCGTTTTCAGGACTTTTCAGGACCTAGGGTTGCTTCAGCCTGAAAACGGCACAAGTGGGTGGATTGCGTCGTGCCCGTTCGGGGGAACCCAAGCACGGTCGTGTTCGGACAGACGGTTCCGGAGATAACCACAGATAACGGAATTCTGGGCGCCATCTTGTATTGGCAACCTGAACTTCGGGCAGCTGTATCTCGGGAACCCTTTGGCCTAGAGTAGTCGAGTTTGGGTTCATCTGAAGGGGCTCGGGGAGACCTTACCCCTGGACTGTAGAGACCGACTCTATGTAGAGTCGTAAAAAATTTTTTATTAACTGTTTTGGAGGAAGACAGTCTTGAGGGCTCCTGGAAACCCTGCAAGGTTCTAGACGTTTGTAGTCAGTAAGTAACCGACAGAGCAAGG
The DNA here is from genome assembly GCA_947386135.1 of Melanchra persicariae. Taxonomy (NCBI): domain Eukaryota; kingdom Metazoa; phylum Arthropoda; class Insecta; order Lepidoptera; family Noctuidae; genus Melanchra; species Melanchra persicariae. The sequence goes on from OX376652.1 coordinate 11,818, forward strand.
CTTATTAACGTATCCCCAGTGGATAGAATAGGACCACAGTAGAGTAGTGACTCTACATAATATATTGCATAACTATTTAACTAATATTAGGAACTTCTCTATCTCTCTTCTTTACATCTATCTCTTAATTAGTTAATTTTGACAATTTTATTTACATTTTTTTTTCACAAGTTTGTCGATAATTGACAAATAAACTACGTTGACTATACCAACGGTACGACATGTTCCACACACCGAAAAAACAAATACTGCAAAAGGGCAGTTCGCAAATCATGGACGTGCAGGCCTCGAAGGCGGAGGAGACGACGATGGCTGGACCAATAGAATCGAAGCCTCGGAATGTCCGAAGGTCTATTGAAATAATAGAACAAGGGACGACAGCTGCAAAGACAACAAAGACGACCCCAGTGGGTGACAAACCGTCGACAAATCGGACGACGCAGCCTACTCAGTCCGAAAGCAGCATACCACCAGAAACAAAACATTCCCCTCAGAGAACACCACCTCATACAGCACTGCAGGTAATAAAGACGACTACGGTAACAAAAAGGAAGAATCAGCCCTTGCCTACACCAAGCCCGATAAAAACTAGTAGCGCAGCAAAAGTAAGTTATCCAGACAGATTAGCAGAAGCTACTGCAATACACAAAAAGGGCCTGGAAAACCTCAACCGATTCCTAAACTTGAGGAAAGACGTTAAGTTGGAAGTAAAGAAGGCTCTAGATAGGTTGTACGAGATGACCAAAATGGTCCCTGCTGTAAGAAGGTTAGATGGAGAATACGAGAGGGAAAAGGAAAAGACAAGTGGAACAACAACGGATACCCCAACGCAAACAGATATAATGAAGGATTCTTTTCAGGAGCAAGGAAAAAATAATAGGGAAAGGAAAAGGGACGATGACCAAATTATAAGGAAAATTGAAGAAAGCAATAGACTGATAGCCGAAAATGGAAGGAAAATGGAAGAACTAAAGACGATGATAAAAGGGCAAAAGGACATCATAGAGAAGGCAACTTACGCGAGTGTAGCGGCAGAAGGACTAAGGGCCAGACTAGTTCCAGAACGGACAGCATTGCACTCCGTAGTTGTAACATCTAAGAACGAAGAAGATACAGGGGAGGAAGTTCTAGAGAAGATAAGGAAAGCAGTGGACGCAAAAGAAGGATGGATAGAAGTGGAAAAGGTCAGAAAGGCAAAAGATGGAAAAGTCATTATGGGTTGTAAGACCCAAGAAGACAGGAGGAAGGTAAAAGAGAGACTGGAAGCAACAGGGGACCACCTCGTTGTGGAGGAAATGAAGAATAGGGACCCGCTCCTGATCCTTAAGGACGTACTGCTAGTACATACTGACGAAGAAGTGCTCAAAGCCCTTAAGAATCAGAACCGGAACGTCTTTCAGGGCCTCGACAACGAGTTGGACCGGGTAAAAATAAAGTATAGGAAGAAAGCAAGAAATCCGCTCACTGGACACATTGTGGTAACTGTGCCACCCGCTGTATGGAGAAGAGCGACAGAAAATGGCAGACTGAAAATAGACCTCCGATATGCACTAGTCCAAGACCAGTCTCCTCTGGTACAATGTTCCAGGTGCTTGGGATATGGGCATGGCCGGAGGTTCTGCAAGGAGACGCAAGACCTCTGTAGCCACTGTGGTGGACCGCACTTCAACACAGAGTGTCCAGAAAAGATAATCGGAGAGGCACCTGAGTGCGTAAACTGCAAGAGAGCTGGCATAGAAAACCGGAAACATAATGTTTTCAGCCAAGTATGTCCAGTGAGGAGAAGATGGGATGCAGTAGCTAGAGCGTCCATAGCGTACTGCTAAGGTTGCCCCGGAGAGCATTCGGAAGTACCTAATTATCCAGGCCAATCTCCAGAGAAGCCAGCTGGCCACCAACGAGGTGCTCTTGGAAGCCCAAAAACGGAAAGCATCAGTAGTTCTGATGCAAGAACCTTATGTAGGTAGAGAAGGTAGAGTTAAAAACTACAAAGGAGTAAGAATCTACCAAAATTCGAGCATACAGGAAGGGCCCATAAAGGCAGCGATCGCCATACTAGATACAAATCTCGATGTAATACCATGTACAGACCAGACCAGCAACAACATTACAACGGTCAAAATAAAAACTAGGGCCTGGACAATTACCACCGTGTCGTATTACTTCGAACCAGATCAACCATTAGAACAATACCTAGAACACCTAAAGGTAATAAATGCGAAGGCAAATAAGAAATTAATAATAGGAGGCGACTCAAACGCCAAGAGTACCTGGTGGGGAAGTGGGGCTGAGGATCACAGAGGAGAGCAGATGAGCGGAGAGATCCAAGAGATGGGGATGCACATACTTAACAGCGGCGACATACCAACGTTCGACACCATACGTGGCGGAAAAAGGTACAGCAGCCACGTCGACGTGACGGCATGCTCAGAGGAGATTCTAGACCTGGTGGAAGAATGGAGAGTGGTAGAGAGCCTTACGAGCTCGGACCACAACGGCATAATCTTTGGCTTAAAATTACAAAAATCAAAAGGAATAAACATTGAGAGGACAACACGCATATATAATACTAAGAAAGCGAATTGGGAGCAATTTCATGAGAAATTGCTCCAGATTATGCTAGAAAACCGGTTAACAGAAAGCGAAATAGAAAAAATTAATAATACAATAGAATTAGAGCAAACCATAGCCAAATATAACGAAGCAATCACACTAACATGTAAACAAACAATACCAAATAAGAAGAAAAACGAAACACTCACAGTGCCGTGGTGGTCCGAGCAGCTCGCAGCCATGAAGAAGGAAGTCGCCACCAGAAGAAGGAGGATCCGAAACGCAGCGCCGCGCAGAAGACAGAGGGTAGTCAGCCTGTACCTGGAACAAAAAGAAAAATATGAGCATGCTGTTAAGAATGCGATAACGGATAGTTGGAAGGACTTCTGTGGAAAACAGGACAAGGAAGGAATGTGGGAAGGGATTTATAGGGTAATTGGAAGGACAACGCGAAGGGAAGAGGACTTACCCCTGAAAAAAGACGGTATAGAGCTCGATGCGGAGGGATCTGCAAAGTACCTGGCCGAAGTGTTCTATCCAAGAGACACAGAAGAAAGCGACACTCAACGTCACCTGCAAATAAGAGCCCTAGCAGAAACGGTAAACGACGGAGGTCATGATGATCATGACCCGCCTTTTACCCCTAATGAACTAGAGGTCGCGGCCGGGTCCTTTAACCCCAAAAAGGCCCCTGGAGCGGATGGGTTTACGGCAGATATTTGCTCCCACGCTATCGCGACAGATCAGGGATACTTTTTGGCGCTAATTAATAAATGCCTAGCTCACCACTATTTCCCAAGAACCTGGAAGGAGGCGACAGTGGTTGTGCTGAGAAAACCAGGCAAAGAAAACTACTCAACACCCAAATCGTACAGACCCATAGGCCTCTTGCCCGTGCTCGGAAAAATATACGAAAAGATGCTGATGGGCCGCCTCAAGTTTCACATATTACCCAGAATCAGTACCCACCAGTTTGGGTTCATGCCACAAAGAAGCACTGAAGACGCCCTCGTAAAGCTAACTAATCACATTCGAGATAAACTCAAGGAGAAAAACCTGGTTACAATAGTCTCCCTAGACATCGAGGGCGCTTTCGATAGTGCGTGGTGGCCAGCTATTAGGACAAGACTGGCGGATGAAAAGTGTCCTGTGAACTTGAGGCGGGTCATCGATAGCTACTTGAACGAGAGGGCAGTTGAGGTGAGATATGCGGGGGCAAGTCACAAAAGGAGCACGGAGAAGGGTTGCGTCCAGGGATCGATAGGGGGTCCAATTCTCTGGAATTTATTGCTGGACCCATTGCTGCACCAGCTCGAGCAGCTGGGATATTATTGTCAGGCTTTTGCGGATGACGTGGTGTTGGTCTTTAGCGGTACGGAGGCCCGGGAAATTGAAGGTCAAGCCAATGCCGCCCTCGAACATGTTCGAGCGTGGGGTGTCAACCACAAACTAAAGTTCGCGCCACACAAGACTTGCGCAATGTTAGTCACAAAACGTCTGAAATATGACACACCACGCTTGAGCATGGGAGGGGTCGACATTGGAATGACCAATGAAATCAAGATCCTCGGGCTAACTATCGATAACAGGCTAACCTTCAACTCCCACGTCACAAACATTTGTAAGAGGGCTATAGGCATCTACAAGCGGCTGGTTAGAGCGGCTCGGGTCAGCTGGGGGTTAAACCCCGAGATAATCCGGACGATTTATGTGGCGGCTGTGGAGCCTATAGTCCTATACGCATCAGCCGCATGGGCACCGGCAGCGAAAAAATTAGGAGTGCAAAAGCAGTTGGGTGTCGTACAAAGGGGCTTTGCACAAAAAATGTGCAAATCATACCGCACCGTTTCCCTGAACGCGGCACTTTTGCTGGCAGGCACGCTCCCTCTAGACCTAAGAGTACGCGAGGCTGCTTCACTATACGAAGCCAAGAAGGGAGTGCCTAGGATGGAGCTAGGCGATAGGGAAGTAGAGCGAATGGCTTCCAAAATGGACACCCCACACCCCGCAAGGCAGGCAGCGCTGAAATTCGGCAGCCTGGTAGACGAAGATCAGTACAACCACCACAGCAATCTTGCCGTGAGAATCTTTACAGATGGTAGTAAGATCGGGGGCAAAGTTGGAGCGGCAATGTCGGTGTGGAATAGTACGGAAGAGACAAAGGCCCACAAATTTGCCCTCTCACCATACTGTACCGTCTACCAGGCGGAATTGCTGGCCTTATGTAAGGCAGCGGAGGTCGCATCGAAGAGCGAGGAAACTAATTTTGGTATATTTAGCGACTCAAGGGCCGCTCTCGAGACCGTTATTAACATCAGCGCCCCCCATCCATTGGCAGTTGAGACGCGACAGCATATCGCCAACTGCGTGAGCCAAAATAAGGAGGTTTCCCTGTTTTGGATAAAGGCACATGCGGGATTAGCCGGTAACGAGAGAGCCGACCAACTGGCTAAGGACGCGGCCTTGAGGTCCAAAAGGAGGCCCGAATACGACAAGTGCCCTGTCTCATTCGTGAAGCGAACGATCCGTGAGGAGACGCTTCACGAGTGGGACAGAAGGTACAGGTCGGGAGAGGTGGCCTCCGTGACTAAAATGTTCTTTCCAGACGCGATAGAGGCTCACGGGATTCTGCGAAGAATAAAGCTGGACGGTATTTTGACTCAACTGCTTACAGGGCATGGTGGATTCTCCTCATACTTGAATCGCTTCAAGTGTAAGGAGAGTCCATCATGCATATGCGAACCGGAAGCAGAGGAATCTGTAGAGCATATTATCCTGCATTGCCCTGTGTACTCCAAATGTCGATTCGACCTGGAACAGCAACTCGATATCACATTTAGCATAAATAATTTGCCAGAGATAGTAAAGAGCAGAGATAGAGAAACATTCTTCAATTATTGTAGAAAAATTGTACGTATAGTAAATAATAGGAATAAGTTAGGATAAGAAAAGTATGTTCACAATATATAATGAATATATAGATGTCAACATACGCAATAAATGTTAAAATAGTAAAGTAGCATATTGCACGGAAAAGAAAAATGTTTATATATAAGAAGAATAGGCAATAAGATTAAGTATAATAAATGTGGCAAAAGAAGTAAAAAGTTATGTTAAAAGAAAAATAAAAAGGAAATCCCATACCCATTTTCCCTGATTAAGTACTATGTAAATATTGTTAAAAAAGTAAAGTATAATGTACTGTTAAAATGACTGTTATGTTTAAATTGTAGTATCATGTATGAAAGAGAAAAATTGTTAATATATAAGAAGTATAGAAAATATGACGCATTTTAAAAATGTGCAAATAGAAATAAGATGTAATGTTAAAAGAAAAATAAAAAGGAAATCCCATACCCATTTTCCCTGATAAAGTGATAAGTAAGTATTGTTAAAATGGTGAAATATCAAGTATTGTTAAAATGAAAAGTGTGATGTTCAAATAGAAGTATCATATATGGAAAGAAAAATGTTAATATATAAGAGAAGTATATGAAATAAGATTAAGTATAATAATGTAGCAATAGAAATAAGAAGTTATATGAAAAGAAAATAAAGATGAAATCCCATACCCATCTTCCCTGATAGTGTACTGAGTAAATAAGTAGAATAAGAAAGAAACAGAATAGATAGATAGATTAGAAAGAAAAAGAAAAGATAGATGGTCAGTCCCCGACCTTAAGTGCGAAAGATGATGAATGACAGAAAGAAATAGTATGTAGCATACAAGTACGAGAGGCATAAAAGCGAGAACTAGTATGAACGAGTAGAAAAATTGTCTGTTAATATAGGCTCCAACTACGTTGGAGGTAGACCGTATGTATAAAAAAAAAAAAAAAAAAAAATAAAAAAAAAAAAAAAAAAAAAAAAAAAAAAAAAAAAAAAACCTAACCTAACCTAACCTAACCTAACCTAACCTAACCTTTTTTTTTTTTTTTTTTTTTTTTTTTTTGCGCTGGGAAAAAATGCATTACGCATACCCTCCCATTGGGGGAATGGGAGGGGTATGTGGGACTCCCCGGGCCAAGGCCCGGTATACCCACTAAAACAACCCAGCGGCATTCCCGCATCGTCTGAGTGGAGGGGGACTGGGAGATCGGCATAGCCTTTACGTCCAGTCCCTCTCCGACGTTTGCCCGCCTACACGGCGGGCCCTACACGCCCTCCCCGTGAGGGGGGAGGGCCGGGAATGACCGGCGGAGGTGGTGTAGAGTGCAATGCGGGCGGAGGCGCCCCCGCGCCTGTCGCCCGCCTATCACCACCATGAGGAGGGAGAAGACGGCGTCTTCTCCTACCTCTTCTCCGCCTTCGGAGCGGCGCTGCGAGAGGGTCGTCCTCACGCGCGCGCTCCGCCGCCTCCTTTTGCGAGATGACGTCCTCGCAAAAGGATGCGACCGCTGCCCAGGACCCCTCACTCTCCAGCATAGAGTTGACCACGCTGGGAAGTGAGAGGTCCTGTCCGATCTCCGCAGTCAGAATGCGGCGCGGCTCAGACCAGGCCGGGCACACTTCGAGCGTGTGCTGTGCCGTGTCCTCCGCCGCGCCGCAGTCGTGGCACGCCGGAGTCTCCTCCCTTCCGATCCGGTGCAGGTGCGTGCCGAAACAGCCGTGGCCTGACAGCACCTGCACCAGACGGAATGAGAGGAAACCGTGGGGCCGCTCGAGCCAGTCCCGCAGGACTGGGCCGAGCGCGTCCAGGGTTCGGCGGCCAAAAGTGGGGGAGGCGAGGTCCTGCGTCCAATGGACGATGATGGCGTCCCTCGCCTCCCGCCGCACGGCCTCCCGCTCTTCCGCGACGGGGCGCTCCCCGAGGGCTTTCCGCCGCGCCGTCCATTCGTACACTCTGGCGAGCACCCACGCCTCCAACTCCCAGGGAGGGGTGCCAGCCAGAGCGCACGCCGCCGAAAAGCCCACCGAGCGGTAGGCCCTCGCCACCCGCAGTGCAATGGCCCTTTGGGGCCGGCGCATCGCCGTCGCGTTCTCCCTCCTATGCAAGGAGTCTGCCCAGATGGGGGCCCCGTACAAGGCCATGCTTCGCAAGATGCCGGCATATAAGCGCCGGCATCGCGCACTGGGCCCTCCCAGGTTTGGGAGGAGCCAGGAGAGGGCGTCCGCAGCCTTCAGCAGGCGCGTCGACAGCCCGCTGAAATGTGGGCCGAAGCGCCACCTGCTGTCCAGCACTAGACCCAGATATTTGATCTGGGTCTGGACGCCTACCCTGGCGCCCTCCACGACAATGTGGGCGTCAGGAGGGCAGCGCTGCCGAGGCCCGTGAAAGAACACGGCCTCGGTCTTATTCAGCGCCACCTTCAACCCCAGGCGGCGGATCCTCCCTGCCACCAATGACCCGCCGGCCGATGCCAGACTGGCCGCCTCCCCGAAGTTCCTCCCCCGGGCAGTGAGGAGAGTGTCATCCGCGTAGCAGATGACACTCGTGCCCTGGAGGAGGGCTCCCCGCAGCAGCCAGTCAAAGCCGATGTTCCACAGGGGGGGTCCTAAGACTGACCCCTGCGGAACACCAGACTCCGCGCCATATCGCCGCAACCTGGCCAGTTTGTCGACAAGGAGGACCTCTCGATCCTCCAAGTAGCTGGCCAGGAGTCTCCGCAAGTATTGGGGCACTCCGTGATATCGGAGTGCCTCCAGTATGGTCGAGTGGGGCACGGAGTTGAAGGCGTTGGCTATGTCGAATGACACCGCCAGCACTCCGTCCCCCGCCTCGACCGCCCCCTTCACCTGGCCCTTGAGTAGGGCCAGCGCGTCGATGGTCGAACGCCCTTGTCGAAACCCGAACTGGGCGTCCGACAGGTCCGGCCCTACCCTCCGCAGGTGGCCATTCAGCCGGGAGGCAATGATCCCCTCGAACAATTTACCGACCTCATCGAGCAGAACGATGGGCCGGTATGCCGAGGGGGAATCCGCCGGGCGTCCCTCCTTTCGGAGGAGGCATAGCTGCCCCTCCTTCCACAGTTTCGGGAACCTCCCAGCCGTAAGGCACGCGCTGAAGAGGTCCCGAAATCTGTCCTCCATTTGAGCGGCAGCTATGGCCACCACTCGAGCAGGGACGCCGTCCGGCCCAGGGGCCGTCTTCTTGGCTCGGAGGCTGAGAACCCCCGCGTAAAACTCATCCGCCGTCACCGGGGGTACCTCCTCCTCCGGCGGTGAAGCCGCCTCCTGCGGGGGGTCCATCGTTGGTGGGGTGAAGTCGGTCCTGCGCGGAAACAGGGACCGGACCACCCCATCCAGCAACGCTGGCTCGAGGGTCTCTGTCAGAGGGGGACCATGGGGCCGCAGTTGGTTCCGCGCCGCCCTGTATGGTCTCCCATACGGGTCTCTGTCGAGACCCTCCAGCATCTCGGCCCTCGCCGAGTCCTTGGCAGCGCCCATAGCCGACTTGAGGACCGTCTGAGCCTCTCTGTAAGAGACGTAGAGGCGGTCCTCGTCTGCTTGACTACGGACGCTGCGCCGTCGGCTCCGCGTGTAGGCCCTTCTGGCCGCCACGCAGGTGGCCCGGAGCCCCGCAAGTTCCTCCGACCACCAATAGACGGCGCGACGGGGAGGCGGGCGACGGGACCGAGGCATGCTGGAGTTGCACACCTCGGTCAAGGATCTCCTGAGGCGGACCGCTGCGGCGTCAACGTCCGGGACGTCCTCGACAGGAGGGGGAGACAGCCAGTCCTGGAGGAAGGCCGCCTCCTTGGCTGCCTCCCGGTCCAGGCGAGTTAGAGCCCACCGTGGGAAGGGAGACCTGCCAGAGCGGGCCATCTCCCCCCGGGGGCCCTGGGTGGAGATGTCGAACCGCACATATCGGTGGTCCGACAGGGTCTCCACCGTCTCCACCCGCCAGTTCACGATGCGTGCGGCCAGCACGGGGGTGGCAAACGAGACGTCCACCACCGACCCTCCGTGTTGCCGCACACATGTGTGGACCGCCCCCCTGTTGAGGAGGGACACACCGCATGACGCCGCCCAGAACTCGACGGCGCGTCCCCGGACGTTGCACGAGGCAGCCGGGTTGCCCCAGGCCACCGACTTGGCGTTCAGGTCGCCCAACACCACGACCTGGCGCGGCGCCGCCCTCCCTACGACAGCAGTCAGGACTTCAAGAAAATCCTCAAAGTCCGAGAGAGGGCGGTTTGGGGAGAAATAGACCCCTACCAGGGCCACACCTCCCCACGCGGCGGCCACGTATCCCGGTCCTCTCTCTAAGAGCGAGAGGGGAGGGGAGTCTGTGGAAGACCGCGTCACTATTGCCACCAGGCCGTCTCGATCGCCCAGCCAATTGCCAGGGACCGAGTAGGGCTCGGCGACCACCGCCAAGTCCACCAACCACTCAGCCATGGTCTGCATCAGCAGGTCTTGGGCTGTTCTGCAGTGGTTGGTGTTCGCCTGGAGGATGCGATGATCGACCCTATCCATCAATCGACATCGCACCCTCCTCCTCCGCCGCCACCGCCGTTCCTGCCTCGGGAACGACGGTGCTAGCAGCAGGCCCGACCGACGCCTGCGCTTTGCCCCTCTTAGGGGGAGGATTGCACATCCTCCCCCTCGTCACGTGGCCTGCCGGGCAGCCACTGGCGGCGCACACTGCGCAGTGCGGCGTGGCGGCCGTGCAGGAGGCGGCTTTGTGGCCCTCCTTGCCACAGCGGTAGCATGTCAGTGACCTATCGACCGCTGAAGGGCACAGGGCTCGGGTGTGCCCTATGCCGCAGCACCTGAAGCAGCGCAGGGGCTGGTTCTCTAGTGCTCGGACTGCACCCGAGCTGAATCCGACCAAGAGCCGTCCTTTTTCAAGGACGGCTTTGGCGGCGGCGACTGGGCACTCGAGACGGATAGTGCCCATGCCGCCGCGGCCGGGCCTGATGTCCCGGCCCTGCACCGCTGCGACGCTGCAGCCCCCAATGGCTGCGACCGCTGCCACCACCTCCTCTTTGGTGACCGAGTCGTCAAGGTCGGCCACCTCGATGGCCGCCGACTTTACGGGTCGGGCCACCTTGGCTGCGTCCGCGATGACCTCCTGCAGCTTGGCTGCGAAGAGGTCAGCGTTGGCACTGCCCTCCGCCCCAGGGAACTCGAAGATTCGAGCCCCGGTTTGGGTCCTCCGGCAGGAGACTTTGCCGATCCCCAGTTGGGTGGGATCGGCGTTAGCACGCGCCCGCACCAATATGGACGCGTACGTCTCCCCTCGCTCCGCGGCCTCCGCGGTGAGCGTCACTACGACGGCCGCGGTCTTTGGGGGAACCAATTTCCCCTTCCTCTTTCCTATGCCGGTCGCCTGCGACTGGCTGGGAGGCGTGGTGGCGGGGGCGGCAGGGACGCCCGTTGCAGCCTTTCTGCCCCTGCCCCTCCTCCTTCCCTTCCCAGTCGTCTGCGACGGGCTGGGAGTCGTGGTGGCCGTGGTGGCTGCGACAGCAGGGGCGGCTGTCGCCGTCTTCTTTCCTTTGCCCTTCCCCTTCCTGACCACTTCGGTCCAGCCCTGCTGGTTGGACGGGGTAGTGGAAGGGAGAAGGGCGTCCTCCCCTTGCGAGGACGGACCCGGCTCGGCTCGCCTCTCGTCAGCGGCAAGCGGCGGTCGGAGGCGCTTTTCCGGCAAGAGCCGGTCCTCGATGCCTGCAAGACAGGCTCGTGTGAAGGCCCGCTCCTCCATTACAAACTTGCGGAGTATATCCTCAAGGTTGGTGGAGGTAGGGGCCTCCGCCGCAGGTGTCGGTTCGGCCTGAATTGGCCGAGCCGTGACATCAGCCAGCTTCTGATGAAGCTGGCTGACCTCTGATTGCAGGCGATCGACCCTCGCCTGCAGCTGCCGCGTTTCTTCACTCGTCTTTCTCTTGACGAGCTCCTCTACGATGCCGCGCATGCTCGCGGCCCGGCACTTAAGGGCCTTCTGGAAGGTGCCCTTTAGATTGGAGGACTTGGAGGCGACCTCCGCAATCTCCTCTTCGTCCTCCTCCGCCATCTGCTGCAGCTCGGCCAAAGAATGGTCCGCGTACAGCACGCGGGACGCGCCGTAACCAGACTTGGCTCGAACTGCACGCGCCCGCTGCTCCTTCGCAGCCACCCGCTCTTCCAGCTCTTGCTGGTGCTGCACACGCCGAGCCAGGTCGAGCTGGCGCTGGGCGTCCGCGAGACCCACCACGTGGGTATCCGCGGCTACTGTGGGCCTTTTGGCCTTTGACCGCCTGGCTGAGCCCGAGGAACCCTCGGACCCATCCTTCAGGAAGGCCCGCTTTCGCGACTGAGAGTCGCCTGCGTCCGAGACGCTAATAAGGGACTCGTCGTCGGAGTCCGACAACTCGCCCGCTCTTCCATGGAAGCTTGCCGCAGACGGCGCGCGGCTTGCCTCTGACGCCGAAGCGTCGGAGTGGCCCTGAAAAGGGCCTTTGGGTTGGCCCTGAGAAGGGCCTTTGGGTTGGCCCTGAGAAGGGCCTTTTGGTTGGCCCTGAGAAGGGCCTTTTGGTTGGCCCTGAGAAGGGCCTTTTGGTTGGCCCTGAGAAGGGCCTTTTGGGAGGAAACGCCCGAAGGCGTCCCGCGAAGGTTTCGACATTCCGCAAGATCGTAGCTGAAAACCGCAAGAATAAAATGATAGCTACGAAGCACAGAGCACTTTGGCCGATCCCAGTCTGCCACTCCGTTACGGTGACAGAACTGGGTCGTTTCCAGGGGACGCGACGTGGACGCAAGCTCTGTGGGGGGTCCCCCAACCTAACCTTTTTTTTTTTTTTTTTTTTTTTTTTTTGTTTGCGCTGGGAAAAAATGCATTTCGCATACCCTCCCATTGGGGGAATGGGAGGGGTATGTGGGACTCCCCGGGCTGACCCGGTATACCCACTAAAACAACCCAGCGGCATTCCCGCATCGTCAGAGTGGAGGGGGACTGGGAGATCGGCATAGCCTTTACGTCCAGTCCCTCTCCGACGTACGCCCGCCTGCACGGCGGGCCCTTCACGCCCTCCCCGTTGGGGGAGGGCCGGGAATGACCGGCGAGGGTGGTGTAGAGTGCAGTGCGGGCGGAGGCGCCCCCGCGCCTGTCGCCCGCCTACACCACCATGAGGAGGGAGAAGACGGCTTCTTCTCCGACCTCTTCTCCGCCTTCGGAGCGGCGCAGCGAGAGGGTTCACCTCCCGCGCGCGCTCCGCCGCCTCCTTTTGCGAGATGACGTCCTCGCAAAAGGAGGCGAATGCTGCCGCGGCGGCCACGTATCCCGGTCCCCTCTCTAAAGCGAGAGGGGAGGGGAGTCTGTGGAAGACCGCGACACTATTGGGAGGATACGATGTTCGACCTAATTAAGTCGACATCGCATCCCCCTCCTCCGCTGCCACCGCCGTTCCAGCCTCGCGAACGACGGTGCTAGCAGCAGGCACGACCGGCGCCTGTGTTTTACCCCTCTTTTGGGGTGGATTGCACATCCTCCCCCTCATCACGTGGCCTGCCGGGCAGCCACTTGCGGCACAGACTGCGCAGTGCGGAGTTGCGGCCGTGCAGGAGGTGGCTTTGTGGCCCTCTTTGCCGCAGCGGTAACAGGTCAGAGACCTGTCGACCGCCGACGGGCAAAGGGCTCGGGTGTGTCCGATGCCGCAGCACCTGTAGCAGCGCAGAGGCTGGTCTACAAGTGCCCGGACCGCACCCGAGCTGAAGCCCACAAGAAGCCGTCCTTTATCAAGGACGGCTTTGGCAGCGGCGACTGGGCACTGGAGACGAATAGTGCCCATGCCACCGCGGCCGGGCCTGATGTCCCGGCCCTGCACCGCTGTGACGCCGCAGCCCCCAATGGCTGCGACCGCCGCTACCACCTCCTCCTTGGTGACCGAATCGTCGAGGTCGGTCACCTCGATGGCCGCCGACTTGACCGGTCGGGCCACCTTGGCAGCGTCCGCGATGACCTCCTGCAGCTTGGCTGCAAAGAGGTCAGCGTTGGCACTGCCCTCCGCCCCAGGAAACTCGAAAAGGCGAGCCCCGGTTTGGGTCCTCCGGCAAGAAACTTTGCCGATCCCCAACTGAGTGGGATCAGCATTCGCACGCGCCCGCATTAATATTGACATATATGTCTCCCCTCGCTCCGCGGCCTCTGCAGTGAGCGTCACTACGACGGCCGCGGTCTTTGGGGGAAACAGTTTCCCCTTCCTCTGAAACCTGCCGGTTGCCTGCGACTGGCTGGGCGGCGTGGTGGCGGGGACGGCAGGCACGGCCGTTGCCGCCTTTCTGCCCCTGGCCCTCCTCTTTCTCTTTCCAGTCGCCTGTGACTGGCTGGACTGCGTGGTGGCGGTGACGGCAGGGACTGCAGTCGCCGTCTTCTTCCCCTTGCCCTTCCCCTTCCGGACCACTTCGGTCCAAGCCGGCTGGTCAGACGGAGTAGCCGAAGGGAGAAGGGCGTCCTCCCCTTGCGAGGACGGACCCGGCTCGCCTCGCCTCTCGTCCGCGGCAAGCGGCGGTCGGAGGCGTTTCTCCGGCAAGAGCCGGTCCTCAATGCCTGCAAGACAGGCTCTTGTAAAGGCCCGCTCCTCCATAACCACCTTGCGGAAGACGTCCTCAAGGTTGGTGGAGGTAGGGGCCTCTGCCGCAGGTGTCGGTTCGGCCAGAGCTGGCCGAGCCGTAACATCGGCCAGCTTCTGATGAAGCTGGCTGACCTCCGACTGCAGGCGATCGACCCTCGCCTGCAGCTGCCGCGTTTCCTCGCTCGTCTTCCGCTTGACGAGCTCCTCTATGATGCCGCGCATGCTGGCGGCCCGGCACTTAAGGGCCTTTTGAAAGGTGCCCTTAAGGTTGGAGGACTTAGAGGCGACCTCCGCGATCTCCTCCTCGTCCTCCTCCGCCATCTGCTGTAGCTCAGCCAGGGAGAAGTCCGCGTACAGCACGCGGGACGCGCCGTACCCGGACTTGGCCCGAGCTGCACGTGCTCGCTGCTCCTTCGCAGCCACCCGCTCCTCCAGCTCTTGCTGGTGCAGCGCCCGCCGTGATAGGTCAAGCTGGCGTTGGGCGTCAGCGAGACCCACTTCGTGGGTGTCCGCGGCTATCGTCGGCCTTTTGGCCTTCGACTGCCTGGCCGAGCTCGAGGAGCCCTCTGACCCATCCTTATGGAAGGCCCGCTTCCGCGACTGGAAGTCGCCCGCGTCCGAGACGCTTAAGACGGACTCGTCGTCAGAGTCCAAAAACTCTACCGCACCTTCAGAGAAGCTAGCCGCAGACGGCGCGCGGCTAGCCTCTGACGCCGAAGCGTCGGAGTGGCCCTGAGAAGGGCCTTTGGGTTGGCCCTTAGAAGGGCCTTTTGGTTGGCCCTGAGAAGGGCCTTTTGTTTGGCCCTGAGAAGGGCCTTTGGGTTTTAAAAAACGCCCGAGGGCGTCCCGCGGAGGTTTTGGCATAGCCACCGCAAGATCGCAGTTAAAAACGCAAGGAGAAAATGATAACTACGAAGCACAGAGCACTTTGGCCGATCCCAGTCTGCCACTCCGTTACGGTGACAGAACTGGGTCGTTTCCAGGGGACGCGACGTGGACGCAAGCTCTGTGGGGGGTCCCCCTCCCCCAACCTAACCTTTTTTTTTTTTTTTTTTTTTTGTTTGCGCTGGGAAAAAATGCATTACGCATACCCTCCCATTGGGGGAATGGGAGGGGTATGTGGGACTCCCCGGGCTGACCCGGTATACCCACTAAAACAACCCAGCGGCATTCCCGCATCGTCAGAGTGGAGGGGGACTGGGAGATCGGCATAGCCTTTACGTCCAGTCCCTCTCCGACGTACGCCCGCCTCCAAGGCGGGCCCTTCACGCCCTCCCCGTTGGGGGAGGGCCGGGAATGACCGGCGAGGGTGGTGTAGAGTGCAGTGCGGGCGGAGGCGCCCCCGCGCCTGTCGCCCGCCTACACCACCATGAGGAGGGAGAAGACGGCTTCTTCTCCGACCTCTTCTCCGCCTTCGGAGCGGCGCAGCGAAAGGGTCCTCCTCCCGCGCGCGCTCCGTCGCCCCCTTTTGTGAGATGACGTCCTCGCAAAAGGAGGCGAATGCTGCCGCGGCGGCCACGTATCCCGGTCCCCTCTCTAAAGCGAGAGGGGAGGGGAGTCTGTGGAAGACCGCGACACTATTGGGAGGATGCGATGTTCGACCTAATTAAGTCGACATCGCATCCCCCTCCTCCGCTGCCACCGCCGTTCCAGCCTCGCGAACGACGGTGCTAGCAGCAGGCACGACCGGCGCCTGTGCTTTACCCCTCTTTTGGGGAGGATTGCACATCCTCCCCCTCATCACGTGGCCTGCCGGGCAGCCACTTGCGGCACAGACTGCGCAGTGCGGCGTGGCGGCCGTGCAGGAGGCGGCTTTGTGGCCCTCTTTGCCGCAGCGGTAACAGGTCAGAGACCTGTCGACCGCCGACGGGCAAAGGGCTCGGGTGTGTCCGATGCCGCAGCACCTGTAGCAGCGCAGAGGCTGGTCTACAAGTGCCCGGACCGCACCCGAGCTGAAGCCCACAAGAAGCCGTCCTTTGTCAAGGACGGCTTTGGCGGCGGCGACTGGGCACTGGAGACGAATAGTGCCCATGCCACCGCGGCCGGGCCTGATATCCCGGCCCTGCACCGCTGTGGCCCCCCCCCCCCAACCTAACCTTTTTTTTTTTTTTTTTTTTTTTGTTTGCGCTGGGAAAAAATGCATTACGCATACCCTCCCATTGGGGGAATGGGAGGGGTATGTGGGACTCCCCGGGCCAAGGCCCGGTATACCCACTAAAACAACCCAGCGGCATTCCCGCATCGTCTGAGTGGAGGGGGACTGGGAGATCGGCATAGCCTTTACGTCCAGTCCCTCTCCGACGTACGCCCGCCTACACGGCGGGCCCTACGCGCCCACCCCGTGAAGGGCGAGGGCCGGGAATGACCGGCGGAGGTGGTGTAGAGTGCAATGCGGGCGGAGGCGCCCCCGCGCCTGTCGCCCGCCTATCACCACCATGAGGAGGGAGAAGACGGCGTCTTCTCCGACCTCTTCTCCGCCTTCGGAGCGGCGCTGCGAGAGGGTCGTCCTCACGCGCGCGCTCCGCCGCCTCCTTTTGCGAGATGACGTCCTCGCAAAAGGAGGCGACCGCTGCCCAGGACCCCTCACTCTCCAGCATAGAGTTGACCACGCTGGGAAGTGAGAGGTCCTGTCCGATCTCCGCAGTCAGACTACGGCGCGGCTCAGACCAAGCCGGGCACACTTCGAGCGTGTGCTGTGCCGTGTCCTCCGCCGCGCCGCAGTCGTGGCACGCCGGAGTCTCCTCCCTCCCGATCCGGTGCAGGTGCGTGCCGAAACAGCCGTGGCCTGACAGCACCTGCACCAGACGGAATGAGAGGAAACCGTGGGGCCGCTCGAGCCAGTCTCGCAGGACTGGGCCGAGCGCGTCCAGGGTTCGGCGGCCAAAGGTGGCGGAGGCGAGGTCCTGCGTCCAATGGACGATGATGGCGTCCCTCGCCTCCCGCCGCACGGCCTCCCGCTCTTCCGCGACGGGGCGCTCCCCGAGGGCTTTTCGCCGCGCCGTCCATTCGTACACTCTGGCGAGCACCCACGCCTCCAGCTCCCAAGGAGGGGTGCCGGCCAAAGCGCACGCCGCCGAAAAGCCCACCGAGCGGTAGGCCCTCGCCACCCGCAGTGCAATGGCCCTTTGGGGCCGGCGCATCGCCGTCGCATTCTCCCTCCTATGGAGGGAGTCTGCCCAGATGGGGGCCCCGTAAAGGGCCATGCTCCGCAAGATGCCGGCATAAAGGCGCCGGCATCGCGCACTGGGCCCTCCCAGGTTCGGGAGGAGCCAGGAGAGGGCGTCCGCAGCCCTCAACAGGCGCGTCGACAGCCCGCTGAAATGCGGGCCGAAGCGCCACCTGCTGTCCAGCACTAGACCCAGATATTTGATCTGGGTCTGGACGCCTATCCTGGCGCCCTCCACGATAATGTGGGCGTCAGGAGGGCAGCGCTGCCGAGGCCCGTGAAAGAACACGGCCTCGGTCTTATTCAGCGCCACCTTCAACCCTAGGCGGCGGATCCTCCCCGCCACCAATGACCCGCCGGCCGATGCCAGACAGGCCGCCTCCCCGAAGCTCCTCCCCCGGGCAGTGAGGAGAGTGTCATCCGCGTAGCAGATGACACTCGTGCCCTGGAGGAGGGCTCCCCGCAGCAGCCAGTCGAAGCCGATGTTCCACAGGGGGGGTCCTAAGACTGACCCCTGCGGAACACCAGACTCCGCGCCATATCGCCGCAACCTGGCCAGTTTGTCGACAAGGAGGACCTCTCGATCCTCCAAGTAGCTGGCCAGGAGTCTCCGCAAGTATTGGGGCACTCCGTGATATCGGAGTGCCTCCAGTATGGTCGAGTGGGGCACGGAGTTGAAGGCGTTGGCTATGTCGAATGACACCGCCAGCACTCCGTCCCCCGCCTCGACCGCCCCCTTCACCTGGCCCTTGAGTAGGGCCAGCGCGTCGATGGTCGAACGCCCTTGTCGAAAACCGAACTGGGCGTCCGACAGGTCCGGCCCTACCCTCCGCAGGTGGCTATTCAGCCGGGAGGCAATGATCCCCTCGAACAATTTACCGACCTCATCGAGCAGAACGATGGGCCGGTATGCCGAGGGGGAATCCGCCGGGCGTCCCTCCTTTCGGAGGAGGCATAGCTGCCCCTCCTTCCACAGTTTCGGGAACCTGCCAGCCGTAAGGCACGCGCTGAAGAGGTCCCGAAATCTATCCTCCATTTGAGCGGCAGCTATGGCCACCACTCGTGCAGGGACGCCGTCTGGCCCAGGGGCCGTCTTCTTGGCGCGGAGGCTGAGTACTCCCGCGTAAAACTCCTCTGCCGTCACCGGGGGCACCTCCTCCTCCGGCGGTGAAGCCGCCTCCTGCGGAGGGTCCATCGTTGGTGGGGTGAAGTCGGTTCTGCGCGGAAACAGGGACCGGACCACCCCATCCAGCAACGCTGGCTCGAGGGTCTCTGTCAGAGGGGGACCATGGGGCCGCAGTTGGTTCCGCGCCGCCCTGTATGGTCGCCCATACGGGTCTCTGTCGAGACCCTCCAGCATCTCGGCCCTCGCCGAGTCCTTGGCAGCGCCCATAGCCGACTTGAGGACCGTCTGAGCCTCTCTGTAAGAAGCGTAGAGGCGGTCCTCGTCTGCTTGACTACGGACGCTGCGCCGTCGGCTCCGCGTGTAGGCCCTTCTGGCCGCCACGCAGGTGGCCCGGAGCTCCGCCAGTTCCTCCGACCACCAATAGACGGCGCGACGGGGAGGCGGGCGACGGGACCGAGGCATGCTGGAGTTGCACACCTCGGTCAAGGATCTCCTGAGGCGGACCGCTGCGGCGTCAACGTCCGGGACGTCCTCGACAGGGGGAAGAGACAGCCAGTCCTGGAGGAAGGCCGCCTCCTTGGCTGCCTCCCGGTCCAGGCGAGTCAGAGCCCACCGTGGGAAGGGAGACCTGGCAGAGCGGGCCATCTCCCCCCGGGGGCTCTGGGTGGAGATGTCAAACCGCACATATCGGTGGTCCGACAAGGTCTCCACCGTCTCCACCCGCCAGTTCACGATGCGTGCGGCCAGCACGGGGGTGGCAAACGAGACGTCCACCACCGACCCTCCCTGTTGCCGCACACATGTGTGGACCGCCCCCCTGTTGAGGAGGGACACACCGCATGACGCCGCCCAGAACTCGACGGCGCGTCCCCGGACGTTGCACGAGGCAGCCGGGTTGCCCCAGGCCACCGACTTGGCGTTCAGGTCGCCCAACACCACGACCTGGCGCGGCGCCGCCCTCCCTACGACAGCAGTGAGGACTTCCAGAAAATCCTCAAAGTCCGAGAGAGGGCGGTTTGGGGAGAAATAGACCCCAACTAGGGCCACACCTCCCCACGCGGCGGCCACGTATCCCGGTCCTCTCTCTAAGAGCGAGAGGGGAGGGGAGTCTGTGGAAGACCGCGTCACTATTGCCACCAGGCCGTCCCGATCGCCCAGCCAATTGCCAGGGACCGAGTAGGGCTCGGCGACCACCGCCAAGTCCACCAACCACTCAGCCATGGTCTGCATCAGCAGGTCTTGGGCTGTTCTGCAGTGGTTGGTGTTCGCCTGGAGGATGCGATGATCGACCCTATCCATCAATCGACATCGCACCCTCCTCCTCCGCCGCCACCGCCGTTCCTGCCTCGGGAACGACGGTGCTAGCAGCAGGCCCGACCGGCGCCTGCGCTTTGCCCCTCTTAGGGGGAGGATTGCACATCCTCCCCCTCGTCACGTGGCCTGCCGGGCAGCCACTGGCAGCACACACTGCGCAGTGCGGCGTGGCGGCCGTGCAGGAGGCGGCTTTGTGGCCCTCCTTGCCGCAGCGGTAGCAGGTCAGGGACCTGTCGACTGCTGACGGGCACAGGGCTCGGGTGTGCCCTATGCCGCAGCACCTGAAGCAGCGCAGGGGCTGGTCCTCAAGTGCTCGGACTGCACCCGAGCTAAACCCGACCAAGAGTCGTCCTTTCTCAAGGACGGCTTTGGCGGCGGCGACTGGGCACTCGAGACGGATAGTGCCCATGCCGCCGCGGCCGGGCCTGATGTCCCGGCCCTGCACCGCTGCGATGCTGCAGCCCCCTATTGCTGCAACCGCCGCCACCACCTCCTCTTTAGTGACGGAGTCATCAAGGTCGGCCACCTCGATGGCCGCCGACTTGACGGGTCGGGCCACCTTGGCTGCGTCCGCGATGACCTCCTGCAGTTTGGCTGCGAAGAGGTCAGCGTTGGCACTGCCCTCCGCCCCAGGGAACTCGAAGATTCGAGCCCCGGTTTGGGTCCTGCGGCAGGAGACTTTGCCGATCCCCAGTTGGGTGGGATCGGCGTTAGCACGCGCCCGCACCAATATGGACGCGTATGTTTCCCCTCGCTCCGCGGCCTCCGCGGTGAGCGTCACTACGACGGCCGCGGTCTTTGGGGGAACCAATTTCCCCTTCCTCTTTCCTCTGCCGGTCGCCTGCGACTGGCTGGGAGGCGTGGTGGCGGGGGCGGCAGGGACGCCCGTTGCAGCCTTTCCGCCCCTGCCCCTCCTCCTTCCCTTCCCAGTCGTCTGCGACGGGCTGGGAGTCGTGGTGGCCGTGGTGGCTGCGACAGCAGGGGCGGCTGTCGCCGTCTTCTTTCCTTTGCCCTTCCCCTTCCTGACCACTTCGGTCCAGCCCTGCTGGTTGGACGGGGTAGTGGAAGGGAGAAGGGCGTCCTCCCCTTGCGAGGACGGACCCGGCTCTGCTCGCCTCTCGTCAGCGGCAAGCGGCGGTCGGAGGCGCTTTTCCGGCAACCCCCCAACCTAACCTAACCTAACCTAACCTAACCTTTTTTTTTTTTTTTTTTTTTTTTTTTTTGTTTGCGCTGGGAAAAAATGCATTACGCATACCCTCCCATTGGGGGAATAGGAGGGGTATGTGGGACTCCCCGGGCCAAGGCCCGGTATACCCACTAAAACAACCCAGCGGCATTCCCGCATCGTCTGAGTGGAGGGGGACTGGGAGATCGGCATAGCCTTTACGTCCAGTCCCTCTCCGACGTACGCCCGCCTACACGGCGGGCCCTACACGCGCTCCCCGTGAGGGGGGAGGGCCGGGAATGACCGGCGGAGGTGGTGTAGAGTGCAATGCGGGCGGAGGCGCCCCCGCGCCTGTCGCCCGCCTATCACTACCATGAGGAGGGAGAAGACGGCGTCTTCTCCGACCTCTTCTCCGCCTTCGGAGCGGCGCTGCGAGAGGGTCGTCCTCACGCGCGCGCTCCGCCACCTCCTTTTGCGAGATGACGTCCTCGCAAAAGGAAGCGACCGCTGCCCAGGACCCCTCACTCTCCAGCATAGAGTTGACCACGCTGGGAAGTGAGAGGTCCTGTCCGATCTCCGCAGTCAGAATGCGGCGCGGCTCAGACCAAGCCGGGCACACTTCGAGCGTGTGCTGTGCCGTGTCCTCCGCCGCGCCGCAGTCGTGGCACGCCGGAGTCTCCTCCCTCCCGATCCGGTGCAGGTGCGTGCCAAAACAGCCGTGGCCTGACAGCACCTGCACCAGACGGAATGAGAGGAAACCGTGGGGCCGCTCGAGCCAGTCCCGCAGGACTGGGCCGAGCGCGTCCAGGGTTCGGCGGCCGAAAGTGGCGGAGGCGAGGTCCTGCGTCCAATGGACGATGATGGCGTCCCTCGCCTCTCGCCGCACGGCCTCCCGCTCTTCCGCGACGGGGCGCTCCCCGAGGGCTTTCCGCCGCGCCGTCCATTCGTACACTCTGGCGAGCACCCACGCCTCCAGCTCCCAAGGAGGGGTGCCAGCCAGAGCGCACGCCGCCGAAAAGCCCACCGAGCGGTAAGCCCTCGCCACCCGCAGTGCAATGGCCCTTTGGGGCCGGCGCATCGCCGTCGCATTCTCCCTCCTATGGAGGGAGTCCGCCCAGATGGGGGCCCCGTACAGGGCCATGCTCCTCAGGATGCCGGCATAAAGGCGCCGGCATCGCGCACTGGGCCCTCCCAGGTTCGGGAGGAGCCAGGAGAGGGCGTCCGCAGCCCTCAGCAGGCGCGTCGACAGCCCGCTGAAATGTGGGCCGAAGCGCCACCTGCTGTCCAGCACTAGAC
Source organism: Melanchra persicariae (assembly GCA_947386135.1). Classification (NCBI taxonomy): domain Eukaryota; kingdom Metazoa; phylum Arthropoda; class Insecta; order Lepidoptera; family Noctuidae; genus Melanchra; species Melanchra persicariae. Next base: position 33,930 of record OX376652.1, read on the forward strand.
CCAGATATTTGATCTGGGTCTGGACGCCTACCCTGGCGCCCTCCACGACAATGTGGGCGTCAGGAGGGCAGCGCTGCCGAGGCCCGTGAAAGAACACGGCCTCGGTCTTATTCAGCGCCACCTTTAACCCCAGGCGGCGGATCCTCCCCGCCACTAATGACCCGCCGGCCGATGCCAGACAGGCCGCCTCCCCGAAGTTCCTCCCCCGGGCAGTGAGGAGAGTGTCATCCGCGTAGCAGATGACACTCGTGCCCTGGAGGAGGGCTCCCCGCAGCAGCCAGTCGAAGCCGATGTTCCACAGGGGGGGTCCTAAGACTGACCCCTGCGGAACACCACACTCCGCGCCATATCGCTGCAACCTGGCCAGTTTGTCGACAAGGAGGACCTCTCGGTCCTCCAAGTAGCTGGCCAGGAGGCTCTGCAAGTATTGGGGCACTCCGTGATACCGGAGTGCCTCCAGTATGGTCGAGTGGGGGACGGAGTTGAAGGCGTTGGCTATGTCGAATGACACCGCCAGCACTCCGTCCCCTGCCTCGACCGCCCCCTTCACCTGGCCCTTGAGTAGGGCCAGCGCGTCAATGGTCGAACGCCCCTGTCGGAAACCGAACTGGGCGTCCGACAGGTCCGGCCCTACCCTCCGCAGGTGGTTGTTTAGCCGGGAGGCAATGATCCCCTCGAACAATTTACCGACCTCATCGAGCAGAACGATGGGCCGGTATGCCGAGGGGGAATCCGCCGGGCGTCCCTCCTTTCGGAGGAGGCATAGCTGCCCCTCCTTCCACAGTTTCGGGAACCTCCCAGCCGTAAGGCATGCGCTGAAGAGGTCCCGAAATCTGTCCTCCATTTGAGCGGCAGCTATGGCCACCACTCGAGCAGGGACGCCGTCCGGCCCAGGGGCCGTCTTCTTGGCGCGGAGGCTGAGAACCCCCGCGTAAAACTCATCCGCCGTCACCGGGGGTACCTCCTCCTCCGGCGGTGAAGCCGCCTCCTGCGGGGGGTCCATCGATGGTGGGTTGAAGTCGGTCCTGCGCGGAAACAGGGACCGGACCACCCCATCCAGCAACGCTGGCTCGAGGGTCTCTGTCAGAGGGGGACCATGGGGCCGCAGTTGGTTCCGCGCCGCCCTGTATGGTCTCCCATACGGGTCTCTGTCGAGACCCTCCAGCATCTCGGCCCTCGCCGAGTCCTTGGCAGCGCCCATAGCCGACTTGAGGACCGTCTGAGCCTCTCTGTAAGAGGCGTAGAGGCGGTCCTCGTCTGCTTGACTACGGACGCTGCGCCGTCGGCTCCGCGTGTAGGCCCTTCTGGCCGCCACGCAGGTGGCCCGGAGCCCCGCAAGTTCTTCCGACCACCAATAGACGGCGCGACGGGGAGGCGGGCGACGGGACCGAGGCATGCTGGAGTTGCACACCTCGGTCAAGGATCTCCTGAGGCGGACCGCTGCGTCGTCAACGTCCGGGACGTCCTCGACAGGGGGGGGAGACAGCCAGTCCTGGAGGAAGGCCGCCTCCTTGGCTGCCTCCCGGTCCAGGCGAGTCAGAGCCCACCGTGGGAAGGGAGACCTGCTAGAGCGGGCCATCTCCCCCCGGGGGCCCTGGGTGGAGATGTCGAACCGCACATATCGGTGGTCCGACAGGGTCTCCACCGTCTCCACTCGCCAGTTAACAATGCGTGCGGCCAGCACGGGGGTGGCAAACGAGACGTCGACCACCGACCCTCCCTGTTGCCGCACACACGTGTGGACCGCCCCCCTGTTGAGGAGGGACACACCGCACGACGCCGCCCAGAACTCGACGGCGCGTCCCCGGACGTTGCACGAGGCAGCCGGGTTGCCCCAGGCCGCCGACTTGGCGTTCAGGTCGCCCAACACCACGACCTGGCGCGGCGCCGCCCTCCCTACGACAGCAGTGAGGACTTCAAGGAAATCCTCAAAGTCTGAGAGAGGGCGGTTTGGGGAGAAATAGACCCCTACCAGGGCCACACCTCCCCACGCGGCGGCCACGTATCCCGGTCCTTTCTCTAAAAGCGAGAGGGGAGGGGAGTCTGTGGAAGACCGCGTCACTATTGCCACCAGGCCGTCCCGATCGCCCAGCCAATTGCCAGGGACCGAGTAGGGCTCGGCGACCACCGCCAAGTCCACCAACCACTCAGCCATGGTCTGCATCAACAGGTCTTGGGCTGTTCTGCAGTGGTTGGTGTTCGCCTGGAGGATGCGATGATCGACCCTATCCATCAATCGACATCGCACCCTCCTCCTCCGCCGCCACCGCCGTTCCTGCCTCGGGAACGACGGTGCTAGCAGCAGGCGCGATTGGCGCCTGCGCTTTGCCCCTCTTAGGGGGAGGATTGCACAACCTCCCCCTCGTCACGTGGCCTGCCGGGCAGCCACTGGCGGCGCACACTGCGCAGTGCGGCGTCGCGGCCGTGCAGGAGGCGGCTTTGTGGTCCTCCTTGCCGCAGCGGTAGCAGGTCAGAGACCTGTCGACCGCTGAAGGGCATAGGGCTCGGGTGTGCCCTATGCCGCAGCACCTGAAGCAGCGCAGAGGCTGGTCTTCAAGTGCTCGGACCGCACCAGAGCTGAAGCCCACAAGAAGGCGTCCTTTTTCAAGGACGGCTTTGGCAACGGCGACTGGGCACTGGAGACGGATAGTGCCCATGCCACCGCGGCCGGGCCTGATGTCCCGGCCCTGCACCGCTGCGACGCTGCAGCCCCCAATAGCTGCGACCGCCGCCACCACCTCCTCTTTAGTGACGGAGTCGTCAAGGTCGGCCACTTCGATGGCCGCCGACTTGACGGGTCGGGCCACCTTGGCTGCGTCCGCGATGACCTCCTGCAGCTTGGCTGCGAAGAGGTCAGCGTTGGCACTGCCCTCCGCCCCAGGGAACTCGAAGATTCGAGCCCCGGTTTGGGTTCTCCGGCAGGAGACTTTGCCGATCCCCAGTTGGGTGGGATCGGCGTTAGCACGCGCCCGCACCAATATGGACGCGTACGTCTCCCCTCGTTCCGCGGCCTCCGCGGTGAGCGTCACAACGACGGCCGCGGTCTTTGGGGGTACCAATTTCCCCTTCCTCTTCCCCCTGCCGGTCGCCTGCGACTGGCTGGGAGGCGTCGTGGCGGGGGCGGCAGGGATGGCCGTCGCCGCCTTTCTGCCCCTTCTCCTCCTCCTTCCCTTCCCAGTCGTCTGCGACGGGCTGGGAGTCGTGGTGGCCGTGGTGGCTGCAACAGCAGGGGCGGCTGTCGCCGTCTTTTTTCCTCTGCCCTTCCCCTTCCTGACCACTTCGGTCCATCCCTGCTGGTTGGACGGGGTAGTGGAAGGGAGAAGGGCGTCCTCCCCTTGCGAGGACGGACCCGGCTCGCCTCGCCTCTCGTCAGCGGCAAGCGGTGGTCGGAGGCGCTTTTCCGGCAAGAGCCGATCCTCGATGCCTGCTAAGCAGGCTCTAGTGAATGCCCTCTCCTCCATAACCACCTTGCGAAAGACGTCCTCAAGGTTGGTGGAGGTAGGGGCCTCCACCACAGGTGTCGGTTCGGCCTGAATTGGCCGAGCCGTGACATCAGCCAGCTTCTGATGAAGCTGGCTGACCTCCGATTGCAGGCGATCGACCCTCGCCTGCAATTGCCGCGTCTCTTCGCTCGTTTTGCGTTTGACGAGCTCCTCGATTATGCCGCGCATGCTCGCGGCCCGGCACTTAAGGGCCTTCTGAAAAGTGCCCTTTAGATTGGAAGACTTGGAGGCGACCTCCGCAATCTCCTCTTCGTCCTCCTCCGCCATCTGCTGCAGCTCGGCCAAAGAATGGTCCGCGTACAGCACGCGGGAAGCGCCGTAGCCAGACTTGGCTCGAGCTGCACGCGCCCGCTGCTCCTTCGCAGCTACCCGCTCTTCCAGCTCTTGCTGGTGCTGCACACGCCGAGCCAGGTCGAGCTGGCGCTGGGCGTCCGCGAGACCCACCACGTGGGTATCCGCGGCTACCGTTGGCCTTTTGGCCTTTGATTGCCTGGCTGAGCCCGAGGAACCCTCGGACCCATCCTTCAAGAAGGCCCGCTTTCGCGACTGAGAGTCGCCTGCGTCCGAGACGCTGATGAGGGATTCATCGTCGGAGTCCGACAACTCATCCGCTCTTCTACGGAAGCTTGCCGCAGACGGCGCACGGCTAGCCTCTGACGCCGAAGCGTCGGAGTGGCCCTGAAAAGGGCCTTTGGGTTGGCCCTGAGAAGGGCCTTTGGGTTGGCCCTGAGAAGGGCCTTTTGGTTGGCCCTGAGAAGGGCCTTTTGGGAGGAAACGCCCGAAGGCGTCCCGCGAGGGTTTCGACATTCCGCAAAGGTCGCAGCTAAAAACAAGGCAAGAAAATGATAGCTACGAAGCACAGAGCACTTTGGCCGATCCCAGTCTGCCACTCCGTTACGGTGACAGAACTGGGTCGTTTCCAGGGGACGCGACGTGGACGCAAGCTCTGTGGGGGGTCCCCCAACCTAACCTAACCTAACCTTTTTTTTTTTTTTTTTTGTTTGCGCTGGGAAAAAATGCATTACGCATACCCTCCCATTGGGGGAATGGGAGGGGTATGTGGGACTCCCCGGGCCAAGACCCGGTATACCCACTAAAACAACCCAGCGGCATTCCCGCATCGTCTGAGTGGAGGGGGACTGGGAGATCGGCGTAGCCTTTACGTCCAGTCCCTCTCCGACGTTCGCCCGCCTACACGGCGGGCCCTTCATGCCCTCCCCGTGAAGGGGGAGGGCCGGGAATGACCGGCGAGGGTGGTGTAGAGTGCAGTGCGGGCGGAGGCGCCCCCGCGCCTGTCGCCCGCCTACACCACCATGAGGAGGGAGAAGACGGCTTCTTCTCCGACCTCTTCTCCGCCTTCGGAGCGGCGCAGCGAGAGGGTCGTCCTCACGCGCGCGCTCCGTCGCCCTCTTTTGCGAGATGACGTCCTCGCAAAAGGAGGCGAATGCTGCCGCGGCGGCCACGTATCCCGGTCCCCTCTCGAAAGCGAGAGGGGAGGGGAGTCCGTGGAAGACCGCGACACTATTGGGAGGATGCGATGGTCAACCTAATTAAGTCGACATCGCATCCCCCTCCTCCGCTGCCACCGCCGTTCCTGCATCGGAACGCGCGGTGCTAGCAGCAGGCATGATAGGCGCCTGCGCTTTGCCCCTCTTGGGGGGAGGATTACACATCCTCCCCCTCGTCACGTGGCCTGCCGGGCAGCCGCTGGCAGCACAAACTGTGCAGTGCGGCGTGGCGACCGTGCAGGAGGCGGCTTTGTGGCCCTCCTTGCCGCAGCGGTAGCAGCTCAGAGACCGGTCGACCGCTGACGGGCACAGGGCTCGGGTGTGCCCGATGCCGCAGCACCTGTAGCAGCGCAGGGGCTGGTCGGCCAGTGCTCGGACTGCACCCGAGCTGAACCCGACAAGGAGCCGTCCCTTTTCAAGGACGGCTTTGGCAGCGGCGACTGGGCACTCGAGCCTGATAGTGCCCATGCCGCCGCGGCCGGGTCTGATGTCCCGGCCTTGCACCGCCGTGACGCCGCAGCCCCCAATGGCTGCGACCGCCGCCACCACCTCCTCCTTGGTGACCGAATCGTCGAGGTCGGTCACCTCGATGGCCGCCGACTTGACTGGTCGGGCCACCTTGGCAGCGTCCGCGATGACCTCTTGCAGCTTGGCTGCAAAGAGGTCAGCGTTGGCGCTGCCCTCCGCTCCTGGGAACTCAAAAATACGAGCCCCGGCTTGGGTCCTCCGGCAAGAGACTTTGCCGATCCCCAGTTGGGTGGGATCGGCATTCGCACGCGCCCGCATCAAAATCGACATATAGGTCTCCCCTCGCTCCGCGGCCTCCGCAGTGAGCGTCACCACGACGGCCGCGGTTTTTGGGGGAACCAGTTTCCCCTTCCTCTGCTCTCTGCCGGTCGCCTGCGACTGGCTGGGCGGCGTGATGGCGGGGACGGCAGGGGCGGCCGTTGCCGCCTTTCTGCCCCTGCCCCTCCTCTTTCCCTTCCCAGTCGCCTGCGACTGGCTGGGCTGCATGGTGGCGGTGACGGCAGGGACGGCCGTCGCCGTCTTCTTCCCCTTGCCCTTCCCCTTCCGGACCACTTCGGTCCAACCCTGCTGGTCGGACGGAGTAGCCGAAGGGAGAAGGGCGTCCTCCCCTTGCGAGGACGGACCCGGCTCGCCTCGCCTCTCGTCCGCGGCAAGCGGCGGTCGGAGGCGCTTCTCCGGCAAGAGCCGGTCCTCAATTCCTGCCAAGCAGGCTCTGGTGAAGGCCCTCTCCTCCAAAACCACCTTGCGGATGACGTCCTCAAGGTTGGAGGCGGGGGCCTCTGCCGCAGGTGTCGGTTCGGCCCGAATTGGCCGAGCCGTGACGTCGGCCAGCTTCTGATGAAGCTGGCTGACCTCTAACTGCAGGCGATCGACTGTCGCCTGCAGTTGCTGCGTTTCGTCGGTCGTCTTCCGCTTTACCAGCTCCGACACGATGCCGCGCATGCTCGCGGCCCGACATTTTAGGGCCTTCTGAAAAGTCCCTTTCAGATTTGAGGACTTTGAGGCGACCTCCACGATCTCCTCCTCGTCCTCCTCCGCCATTCGCTCCAGCTCGACCAGGGAATGGTCTGCGTACAGAACGCGGGACGCGCCGTACCCGGACTTGGCCCGAGCATCACGCGCCCGTTGCTCCTTCGCGACGACCCGCTCCTCCAGCTCCTGCTGGTGCAGCTCCCGCCGAGCCAGGTCGAGCTGGCGTTGGGCGTCCGCAAGACCAAAGTCGTGGGTGTCCGCGGCTATCGTCGGCTTTTTGGCCTTCGACTGCCTGCCTGAGCCCGAGGAGCCCTCGGACCCCTCCTTACGGAAGGCCCGCTTCCGCGACCGGGAATCGACGCTGATGACGGACTCGTCATCGGAGTCCAGAAACTGGTCTATTCCTTCAAAGAAGCTAGCCGCAGACGGCGCGCGGCTAGCCTCTGACTCCGAGGCTTCGGAGTGGCCCTGAAAAGGACCTTTTGGTTGGCCCTGAGAAGGGCCTTTGGGTTGGCCCTGAGAAGAGCCTTTTGGTTGGCCCTGAGAAGGGCCTTTGGGTTGGCCCTGAGAAGGGCCTTTGGGTTGGCCCTGAGAAGGGCCTTTTGGTTGGCCCTGAGAAGGGCCTTTGGGTTTTAAAAAGCGCCCGAAGGCGTCCCGCGGGGGTGTAGGCATAGCCACCGCAGGATCGTAGTTAAAAAGGCAAGATGAATATGTGAACTACGAAAGCACAGAGCACTTTGGCCGAACCCCAGTCTGCCACTCCGTTACGGTGACAGAACTGGGTCGTTTCCAGGGGACGCGACGTGGACGCAAGCTCTGTGGGGGGTCCCCCAACCTAACCTAACCTAACCTAACCTAACCTAACCTAACCTTTTTTTTTTTTTTTTTTTTGTTTGCGCTGGGAAAAAATGCATTACGCATACCCTCCCATTGGGGGAATGGGAGGGGTATGTGGGACTCCCCGGGCCAAGGCCCGGTATACCCACTAAAACAACCCAGCGGCATTCCCGCATCGTCTGAGTGGAGGGGGACTGGGAGATCGGCATAGCCTTTACGTCCAGTCCCTCTCCGACGTACGCCCGCCTACACGGCGGGCCCTACACGCGCTCCCCGTGAGGGGGGAGGGCCGGGAATGACCGGCGGAGGTGGTGTAGAGTGCCATGCGGGCGGAGGCGCCCCCGCGCCTGCCGCCCGCCTATCACCAACATGAGGAGGGAGAAGACGGCGTCTTCTCCGACCTCTTCTCCGTCTTCGGAGCGGCGCAGCGAGAGGGTCGTCCTCACGCGCGCGCTCCGCCGCCTCCTTTTGCGAGATGACGTCCTCGCAAAAGGAGGCGACCGCTGCCCAGGACCCCTCACTCTCCAGCATACAGTTGACCACGCTGGGAAGTGAGAGGTCCTGTCCGATCTCCGCAGTCAGAATGCGGCGCGGCTCAGACCAAGCCGGGCACACCTCGAGCGTGTGCTGTGCCGTGTCCTCCACCGCGCCGCAGTCGTTGCACGCCGGAGTCTCCTCCCTCCCGATCCGGTGCAGGTGCGTGCCGAAACAGCCGTGGCCTGACAGCACCTGCACCAGACGGAATGAGAGGAAACCGTGGGGCCGCTCGAGCCATTCCCGCAGGACTGGGCCGAGCGCGTCCAGGGTTCGGCGGCCAAAAGTGGCGGAGGCGAGGTCCTGCGTCCAATGGACGATGATGGCGTCCCTCGCCTCCCGCCGCACGGCCTCCCGCTCTTCCGCGACGGGGCGCTCCCCGAGGGCTTTTCGCCGCGCCGTCCATTCGTACACTCTGGCGAGCACCCACGCCTCCAGCTCCCAAGGAGGGGTGCCAGCCAGAGCGCACGCCGCCGAAAAGCCCACCGAGCGGTAGGCCCTCGCCACCCGCAGTGCAATGGCCCTTTGGGGCCGGCGCATCGCCGTCGCGTTCTCCCTCCTATGCAGGGAGTCCGCCCAGATGGGGGCCCCGTACAGGGCCATGCTCCTCAGGATGCCGGCATATAGGCGCCGGCATCGCGCACTGGGCCCTCCCAGGTTCGGGAGGAGCCAGGAGAGGGCGTCCGCAGCCCTCAGCAGGCGCGTCGATAGCCCGCTGAAATGCGGGCCGAAGCGCCACCTGCTGTCCAGCACTAGACCCAGATATTTCAGCTGGGTCTGGACGCCTACCCTGGCGCCCTCCACGACAATGTGGGCGTCAGGAGGGCAGCGCTGCCGAGGCCCGTGAAAGAACACGGCCTCGGTCTTATTCAGCGCCACCTTCAACCCCAGGCGGCGGATCCTCCCTGCCACCAATGACCCGCCGGCCGATGCCAGACAGGCCGCCTCCCCGAAGTTCCTCCCCCGGGCAGTGAGGAGAGTGTCATCCGCGTAGCAGATGACACTCGTGCCCTGGAGGAGGGCTCCCCGCAGCAGCCAGTCGAAGCCGATGTTCCACAGGGGGGGTCCTAAGACTGACCCCTGCGGAACACCAGACTCCGCGCCATATCGCCGCAACCTGGCCAGTTTGTCGACAAGGAGGACCTCTCGATCCTCCAAGTAGCTGGCCAGGAGTCTCCGCAAGTATTGGGGCACTCCGTGATATCGGAGTGCCTCCAGTATGGTCGAGTGGGGCACGGAGTTGAAGGCGTTGGCTATGTCGAATGACACCGCCAGCACTCCGTCCCCCGCCTCGACCGCCCCCTTCACCTGGCCCTTGAGTAGGGCCAGCGCGTCGATGGTCGAACGCCCTTGTCGAAACCCGAACTGGGCGTCCGACAGGTCCGGCCCTACCCTCCGCAGGTGGCCATTCAGCCGGGAGGCAATGATCCCCTCGAACAATTTACCGACCTCATCGAGCAGAACGATGGGCCGGTATGCCGAGGGGGAATCCGCCGGGCGTCCCTCCTTTCGGAGGAGGCATAGCTGCCCCTCCTTCCACAGTTTCGGGAACCTCCCAGCCGTAAGGCACGCGCTGAAGAGGTCCCGAAATCTGTCCTCCATTTGAGCGGCAGCTATGGCCACCACTCGAGCAGGGACGCCGTCCGGCCCAGGGGCCGTCTTCTTGGCTCGGAGGCTGAGAACCCCCGCGTAAAACTCATCCGCCGTCACCGGGGGTACCTCCTCCTCCGGCGGTGAAGCCGCCTCCTGCGGGGGGTCCATCGTTGGTGGGGTGAAGTCGGTCCTGCGCGGAAACAGGGACCGGACCACCCCATCCAGCAACGCTGGCTCGAGGGTCTCTGTCAGAGGGGGACCATGGGGCCGCAGTTGGTTCCGCGCCGCCCTGTATGGTCTCCCATACGGGTCTCTGTCGAGACCCTCCAGCATCTCGGCCCTTGCCGAGTCCTTGGCAGCGCCCATAGCCGACTTGAGGACCGTCTGAGCCTCTCTGTAAGAGACGTAGAGGCGGTCCTCGTCTGCTTGACTACGGACGCTGCGCCGTCGGCTCCGCGTGTAGGCCCTTCTGGCCGCCACGCAGGTGGCCCGGAGCCCCGCAAGTTCCTCCGACCACCAATAGACGGCGCGACGGGGAGGCGGGCGACGGGACCGAGGCATGCTAGAGTTGCACACCTCGGTCAAGGATCTCCTGAGGCGGACCGCTGCGGCGTCAACGTCCGGGACGTCCTCGACAGGGGGGGGAGACAGCCAGTCCTGGAGGAAGGCCGCCTCCTTGGCTGCCTCCCGGTCCAGGTGAGTTAGAGCCCACCGTGGGAAGGGAGACCTGCCAGAGCGGGCCATCTCCCCCCGGGGGCCCTGGGTGGAGATGTCGAACCGCACATATCGGTGGTCCGACAGGGTCTCCACCGTCTCCACCCGCCAGTTCACGATGCGTGCGGCCAGCACGGGGGTGGCAAACGAGACGTCCACCACCGACCCTCCGTGTTGCCGCACACATGTGTGGACCGCCCCCCTGTTGAGGAGGGACACACCGCATGACGCCGCCCAGAACTCGACGGCGCGTCCCCGGACGTTGCATGAGGCAGACGGGTTGCCCCAGGCCACCGACTTGGCGTTCAGGTCGCCCAACACCACGACCTGGCGCAGCGCCGCCCTCCCTACGACAGCAGTCAGGACTTCAAGAAAATCCTCAAAGTCCGAGAGAGGGCGGTTTGGGGAGAAATAGACCCCTACCAGGGCCACACCTCCCCACGCGGTGGCCACGTATCCCGGTCCTCTCTCTAAAAGCGAGAGGGGAGGGGAGTCTGTGGAAGACCGCGTCACCATTGCCACCAGGCCGTCCCGATCGCCCAGCCAATTGCCAGGGACCGAGTAGGGCTCGGCGACCACCGCCAAGTCCACCAACCACTCAGCCATGGTCTGCATCAGCAGATCCTGGGCTGTTCGGCAGTGGTTGGTGTTCGCCTGAAGGATGCGATGATCGACCCTATCCATCAATCGACATCGCACCCTCCTCCTCCGCCGCCACCGCCGTTCCTGCCTCGGGAACGACGGTGCTAGCAGCAGGCGCGATCGGCGCCTGCGCTTTGCCCCTCTTAGGGGGAGGATTGCACATCCTCCCCCTCGTCACGTGGCCTGCCGGGCAGCCACTGGCGGCGCACACTGCGCAGTGCGGCGTGGCGGCCGTGCAGGAGGCGGCTTTGTGGCCCTCCTTGCCACAGCGGTAGCAGGTCAGAGATCTGTCGACCGCTGAAGGGCACAGGGCTCGGGTGTGCCCTATGCCACAGCACCTGAAGCAGCGCAGGGGCTGGTCTTCAAGTGCTCGGACTGCACCCGAGCTGAACCCGACCAAGAGCCGTCCCTTTCCAAGGACGACTTTGGCGGCGGCGACCGGGCACTCGAGACGGATAGTGCCCATGCCGCCGCGGCCGGGCCTGATGTCCCGGCCCTGCACCGCTGTGACGCTGCAGCCCCCAATAGCTGCGACCGCTGCCACCACCTCCTCCTTGGTGACCGAGTCGTCAAGATCGGTCACCTCGATGGTCGCCGACTTGACAGGTCGGGCCACCTTGGCCGCGTCCGCAATGACCTCCTGCAGCTTGGCTGCAAAGAGGTCAGCGTTTGCGTTTCCCTCGGCGCCAGGGAACTCGAAAATTCGAGCCCCGGCTTGGGTCCTGCGGCAGGAGACTTTGCCGATCCCGAGTTGGGTGGGATCGGCGTTAGCACGCGCCCGCACCAATATTGACGCGTACGTCTCCCCTCTTTCCGCGGCCTCCGCGGTGAGCGTCACGACGACGGCCGCGGACTTCGGGGGAACCAATTTCCCCTTTCTCTTCCCTGTGCCGGTCGCCTGCGACTGGCTGGGAGGCGTGGTGACGGGGGTGACAGGGACGGCCGTTGCCGCCTTTCTGCCCCTGCCCCTCCTCCTTCCCTTCCCGGTCGTCTGCGACTGGCTGGGAGTCGTGGTGGCCGTGGTGGCTGCGACAGCAGGGGCGGCTGTCGCCGTCTTCTTTCCTCTGCCCTTCCCCTTCCCGACCACTTCGGTCCAACCCTGCTGGTTGGACGGAGTAGTGGAAGGGAGAAGGGCGTCCTCCCCTTGCGAGGACGGCCCCGGCTCGCTTTGCCTCTTGTCCGCGGCAAGCGGCGGTCGGAGGCGTTGCTCCGGCAAGAGCCGGTCCTCTATTCCTGCTAAGCAGGCTCGCGTGAAGGCCCTCTCCTCCATAACCACCTTGCGGATGACATCCTCAAGGTTGGAGGCGGGGGCCTCTGCCGCTGGTCTTGGTTCGGTCTGATGTGGCCGAGCCGTGGCTTCAGCTAGCTTCGTATGAAGCTGGCTGACCTCCAACTGCAGCCGATTGACTGTCGCCTGCAGTTGCCGAGTTTCGTCAGTCGCCTTGCGCTGGACCAGCTCCATAACGATACCGCGCATGCTCGCGGCCCGACACTTAAGGGCCTTTTGGAAGGTCCCTTTTAAATTTGAGGACTTGGAGGCGACCTCAACGATCTCCTCCTCGTCCTCCTCCGCCATCTGCTGCAGCTCGGCCAAGGAGTGGTCCGCGTACAGAACGCGGGTCGCACCGTACCCGGACTTGGCCCGAGCAGCACGCGCCCGTTGCTCCTTCGCAACGACCCGCTCCTCCAGCTCCTGCTGGTGCAGCTCCCGCCGAGCCAGGTCGAGCTGACGTTGGGCGTCCGCAAGACCCACCTCGTGGGTGTCTGCAGCTATTGTTGGCCTTTTGGCTTTCGACCGCCTGGATGAGCCCGAAGAGCCCTCTGACCCATCCTTACGGAAGGCCCGCTTCCGCGACCGGGAGTCGCCCGCATCCGAGACACTCGTGACGGACTGGTCGTCAGAGTCCAAAAACTCGACCGCACCTTCAGAGAAGCTAGCCGCAGACGGCGCGCGGCTAGCCTCTGACGCTGAAGCGTCGGAGTGGCCCTGAAAAGGGCCTTTTGGTTGGCCCTGAGAAGGGCCTTTTGGTTGACCCTGAGAAGGGCCTTTGGGTTGGCCCTGAGAAGGGCCTTTTGGTTGGCCCTGAGAAGGGCCTTTGGGTTTTAAAAATCGCCCGAAGGCGTCCCGCGGGGGTGTAGGCATAGCCACCGCAGGATCGTAGTTAAAAAGGCAAGATGAATGTGTACTACGAAAGCACAGAGCACTTTGGCCGAACCCCAGTCTGCCACTCCGTTACGGTGACAGAACTGGGTCGTTTCCAGGGGACGCGACGTGGACGCAAGCTCTGTGGGGGGTCCCCCAACCTAACCTAACCTAACCTAACCTAACCTAACCTAACCTAACCTAACCTAACCTAACCTAACCTAACCTAACCTAACCTAACCTAACCTAACCTAACCTAACCTAACCTAACCCAACCACACGGCACCCCCCGCCGCGAACAGATCACTTTTTACTCGCTCCGCGTTAAAAAATTCTGAAAAATAGGATTTTTCGTGAAATATATCAAGTGCGATACACCGTTAGAAGCGCGCTGCTGAGACGCAGCTAACAGTGAAAGTTAAAAAGTGAAAAGTGGAAAATTGTGCGAAAAATCGGTGAAAAACCACATTTTAAAAGCTTTGGAGCTCGACGCTGCTCGATTTTGAGTGTGAACTTGTGATTCGGCGAATGTGGCCAGTTGCGGCACGAGAAGACCTACATTTTGACACCAAATTTGGAATTTTCCGAGCTCTGGTGTCAAAGATATCGAGGAAAAACCGTAAACCGCGTGGCACGTGGACGGAGTTCCCGAGGGTTGCGAAGGAATCAGCGGGATAATACCGAAAGAGACACAGACGAGGAGCCGGGTGACTACGTGACATTGAAGAAAATCTTCACAGAACACCTACAAATAAAGGTCAAAAGTTTTTGAAATTTTCAAAATTAATTATTACGGAATTTAGAGCGACGACATATATTTTTTATGGACTTTAAAAATCAGACATAACCATATCTGTGTACATTTTAAAATTTGGTTTTATTGAGCTTATAGTTTTAAAGTTATTTAACTTTGAAGTTTTAAAAATTTTGGGGGTTGTTTATTTCAACCCCAAAAAAGTTGAAAAAATTAATTTTAATTAACTCGGTGCCGATATTATTGGAATAGTATAGTGGTGTCAACCTTACCCCCTTATTTAATGTTAGAATCATGTTTTTATAATAACGGATCTGGCATACATCTTTTGAAATACGCAAATATACCCCCTCAGGGTTAGATAAAAATCCGTAAGTAGTATCTTGTGAAAGGGAAAATTGTCCTCTATCCAACGATACCTATTAAATCCATCCGAAATAAAAACTCACTTAGATATCAACATAAATGTAATGTAAACAAAGTAAAAATACCGAGGACGACAGACAATAAACATCCCCCAGGGACGAAATCTATTAATAAAATCAGTCCGAAAAATTACAATATACTTAGCAGGCTATGACCCAAAATATTACGTATATAGCACAATTTTAGATCAGATCGTTGTAATAAATAATAGTAATTTTTGCCTAGTTAACCTCTCTCTAAGAACATTTTGGTAGAGTTAGGGGATGAAAGGGGAAGATTTCGACTAGTGAGTTTTGAGAGGACTTACGAACCTACCACACTAATACCACAGTGGTTTTTCGGATTTTTCGGCGCAGGGGAACACTTAATACCACCTTTTTTGCGGCTGTGAAACTGCAACCCTAATCTTTGCAGCCACCCCACACGCAAACCCCTTAGCCGAAAAGTCTGAAATAAAGGTGAAAAGAACGGGGAACTCTTCCTCTTTCCGTCGATACCACCAGACCCCACGCGTCATAACACGGAGACGAGTTACATCCCATCAAAGAAAAGAGTACCTCGGTAACAACTGCAAGGTTAACTTGGCAGGTCATTTTATTCACTCGCCGGGAATCGGACCAGAGACCTCAAAAATCCTAAAAACGCTCATAACTCGAAAACGGAGAAAGATAGCCCATTTTTGACACCAGCCTACATATCCTATACGAAGTATAGTATATGTTGCAACACTCCCCGGGCCACCCTTAATCGATCCCCCCCCCCTCTTTTTTATCTTCTCTCAATTATTCTGTCGAGCCCCCGTCCTCCCCTTCCTTGTCCACAATACCTTGTGGGTTATTATCATCTAAAATACGTGTTTATTAGAACTCTCCAAGTAAATCCCCCCCCCCAAACCATCTCCAACCCCCCCCCCCATAAGCCATTCCCAATCCCCTCTAACCCCACTCCACTATCCAGATTTATTATACTATTGTTCTATTAAATTAGAATTAAAATCATTTTAATATCAAAACCAGTGTCTTGAATAGACCCCCGCAAATATCTCGAAAACGGCCTGGAATATCAAAAATCTAAGTAAATTTTCCCCCCCCGTTTACCCCCTCCCGGCTGGAACCAATATTCAGATAAGCCCCTTAGACCCCCTATTTTGACCCCCTACTCTTGACCCCAGTACTAAGTACCAGCATAATTTATTAATACATAATATCTATAGCCCTCTCATATTATACCACTGTATGACCCCGTGTGACCCCGAGATCCCCCCCTTTCCCCTCTGGGATTACCTTAGCCCCCCGGACCTTAACTTCGGAACCAGACGTCGTAGACCGATCGAGTTTGGGGTCTCTGGAATCGGGAGGCAAAGACCTATCTTCTGGCTCCAACAGAACTCCTCTCCCCCCCCTCCTTTTCAAGATAGTTAAATACACTCGCGTGTTTGTGTATTGCTCACTTTTATTGTTTCCTGTTTGGTGTGGGAGTGTGGTGTAAACGGTCACGTGTTAAAGAATAATCTGACATACAATAAACATAGCTAGGGTACTTAAGTAATTAAGACTAAAGGTCCGTGACCTAGTTTTAGTAGTATAAAGGTTATTTTAGTTTTATTGAGCTATTATAATTAGATTAAGACGATCGACAATTGACCAATTATAACTAGGTCTCAAAACAGAGATTTTTAACAATAACTTTGCATCCAGGTGACGCATTGAGGCTACATTTAACTTGATCTCTATTAGGTTTCGCCCTTCTGTCGGACTAATACAAATTGACAAAAACGCGAAAACATTTCCGTTTCTTAATAATTTGCTTGACTGATTCACTCTGGTGTGCCTTCCGCGAACCCAAGTCTTGTTTGGTGGTCGTAAGTCAGGGTTTTTTATAGTTTTCGTTCGAAAACACCCTCTTGACTAAAACTCAACTTGGATACAGCTGCGAAACGACTCTGTAGGGTTGTTGTGTTGTTTATTGTTTTATTATTTTTAATCATCTCGATTATTTATTATTTTTTGGGATATTTTGTGCCTATCCCCCCTTTACAGGGATACGGAAACAATCCTAGTGCCCTCTGATCGATGAATTTGACATTCACGCAAACCACCGCCATGTACCGCACACCAGCCAAGAAGGACGCGAGCTCACCGAGCTCAAAAGGCTCGCCGCGTTCTACGGAGACGGCTGAGCCCTCACTTCCCTGTGTGAGGCGAAGCATCGGGGACTGGGAGGCTGGGAAAGCCAAGCCCCAGGCCAAGTCACCGGTCAACTCAAAGAGTGACGCCACACCAGGAACTGCTCTGGGAAATACCAGCAATCTAGAGATGCGCCGCGTTCCAGCAGATGACGCAATACCAGCAAAGAGGGCTGAGTCTGGTTACCCCAACATCACCGCGGAGGCTAGAGCTTGCCTGAATAAGGCGAAACTCCACCTTAACAACTCGCGCAACTTGAAAGCGGAAATAAAAAAGGAGGTTACAACGGCAATAGACCGACTGTACCAACTGGTAAAAGAGGCAGATAAAGGAAAAGATGGCCAGAATCAACGGAGGGGAACGGAGGGTCAAAAGGACAGGGAAAGCGGGAATGACCTGGAAAGTATCACTTGGTTGCGCTCCGCACTAGAAGAGCAAACTCGAATAGTGAAGGAGGGCAACCAAATGATCAAAGAGCTGCAGGTGGCAATGCAGGAGGCACAAGACATACGTGACAGAGAACGAAACAATGACAAAGATATCCTGAAGGAGATTCGAGCGCTCGAAGAGACCACCCAAGAAATGGGAAGAATGGTCTCTGAGATTAAAGGGAGAGCTCCTACTTACGCGGAAACCTTGACCGCACCCCAAAACACCTGGGGTCAGAAACCGAAACACTCTGTCATTGTGTCGTCCGATGTCATAATGGACACCAGTACAGAAGTAGTGGGAAGAGTCAAACAGGCACTGGACGCCAAAAAGAGTGGCTTGCAGATCGAGAGGGTCCGAAAAGTCAAGGACAAGAGGGTTATCCTGAGCTTTAATAGCAAAGAAGAGATGGCAAAAAGTACAGCCCAAATCAAAAAGGATAAAAACCTTAAAGTGGAAGAAGCAAAAAACCGAAACCCACTCGTAATAATCAAGGACCTTTTGTCCTATAACAGTGACGAGGATATCTTGACTGCCATAAAGGTCCAAAACGCCCGCCTGCTGGAAGATCTGACGGCCGAGGAAGCGACTGCCACTGTGAAGTACCGGAGGAGGGCACGGAACTCGCTAGAGAGCCATGTCGTCCTACAGGTGACACCGAAGTTGTGGCAGAGACTTACTGCGGCTGGCAGAATCTACATTGACCTGCAATGCGTCAGAGTCCAAGACCAAACACCCCTTATACAGTGCACAAAGTGCTTGGCGTATGGACATGGCCGAAAGCTGTGTACGGAGCCTGTGGATCTGTGCAATTATTGCGGAGGGCCACATCTCAAGGCCGAATGTGCTGGACTGGCAACGGGAGAAAAGCCGACGTGCAAGAACTGTGCCAAAGAAAAGCACGATGATACTGACCACACGGTATACAGTCAAGAATGCCCGGTGCGTAGGAAATGGGATGCATTAGCGCGGGCCGCAATAGCATATTGCTAAGGTGGTCCCGGGGGTTACTGGAACGGCAGCTGCTCAGGTATACGTCGTGGCACAAGCTAACCTGCAACGCAAACAACTGGCAACCAACGAGCTTATGCTCGAAGCTACAAAGCGTAAAATAGCCATCGCACTGGTCCAGGAGCCGTATGTGGGAAGCATAAAGGCGATGAAGTCGTACGGGGGGGCTAGAGTCTACCAGAATTCGGATGGCAGTGGGGGCACTGTAAAGGCGGCGATAGTCGTGTTCAACCATGAGATTGACGTCATACAGTGCCCTAAATTTACCACCAACAACATCGTGGTGGTGAAGCTGCGGACGAACGCGTGGGAGATGCTGGCCGTCTCGTACTACTTTGAGCCTGACCAACCAATTGGACCATACCTGGACCATTTAACAGCTGTGGTGAAAGGACTAGAGCCCACGAAAGCCATAATTGGAGGGGATGCCAATGCCAAAAGCGTGTGGTGGGGGAGCAGTGCCGTCGACGATAGAGGTGACGAACTAGTGGGAATGATCGGGGAACTAAATCTTCAGGTACTCAATTGTGGGAACAAACCCACTTTCGATACCATCAGAGGGGGACGTAGATTAACAAGCCATGTTGACGTGACTCTGTGCACAGAGGACTTGCTCGACCTGGTGGAGGAATGGACGGTAGCCGAAGACTTAACGAACTCGGACCATAATGGCATAATAATAAAAATTAAATTACAAAAAGGGAAAGGTACTGAAATTAAAAGAACGACAAGAAAATACAATACAAAAAAAGCGAATTGGGAACTATTTTATGAAAAAATGGACCAATTAAAAATAGAAAATAGAATTAATAAAATACAGGTAGAACAGATAAATAACCAGGAACATTTAGATAACGTAATTGAAAAATACACAGAAATAATAACAAAAGCATGTAATGAAGCAATAGCAAAGAAAAAAGAAAACCAAATACTTACCATGCCGTGGTGGTCTGAAGAACTCGAAATAATGAAGCGCCATGTCGCCACCAGGAAGAGAAGAATCCGATGTGCTGCGCCGTCGCGTAGAGAAGGGGTAGTCGCGTTGTACCTGAAAGAGAAAGAAACATATGAATTAGAGGTTAAGAAACGCTCCACAGAAAGTTGGAAAGATTTTTGTGAAAAACAAAACAGGGAGGGGGTTTGGGAGGGAATTTATAGGGTTATAAAGAACACTGCCAAAAGGCAAGAAGATCTGCCATTGGTATGGAACGGGAAGGAAGCAGGGCAGGAAGGATCTGCGAGATTACTGGCAGAAACATTCTACCCGGAGGACGCAGAAGAGGAGGATACCTCAGACCATCGTCGTATCAGGGCTCTTGCAGACCGAGCAAACGACTGGAGCCATGATGAGATCCATGACCCGGAGTTTACGACGGAGGAGCTCAGGTTCGCGACGGAGAGCTTCAATCCGAAGAAGGCACCCGGGGTAGACGGCTTTACTGCCGACATCTGCCAGCGTGTAATATCGCAAGACGTGGAACTGCACCTGGCCATATTTAATAAGTGCTGGCAAATGACGCACTTCCCCACAGCGTGGAAAGAGGCCACTGTGGTGGTGCTGAGGAAACCAGGGAAGGACAATTATACCAGTCCCAAGTCCTATAGGCCAATTGGACTGCTACCGGTGATGGGTAAAATACTGGAGAAAATGATGGTAAGAAGGCTGGTTTGGTACTTGGTGCCCAAAATAAGTCCCCGCCAGTATGGCTTTATGCCCCAGCGTAGCACGGAAGACGCCCTCTATGACCTGATTGCCCATGTGAGAGGCAAACTCGAAGAGAGGAAGCTGATCACGATGGTCTCTCTGGACATAGAGGGAGCCTTTGACGGTGCGTGGTGGCCAGCCATAAAGGTCAGACTGGCAGAGGAGAAGTGCCCTGCGAATCTCAGGAGGATGATAGCCAGCTACCTAAGCGATCGCAAGGTCCGGGTAAGGTATGCTGGCCATGAGTACGCAAAAAGTACAAATAAAGGGTGTGTCCAAGGATCAATAGGCGGTCCCATTCTATGGAATCTCGTGTTGAACCCATTGCTGGAGAGTCTCACGCAGCGAGGCGTCTATTGCCAGGCTTTCGCGGATGATGTGATGCTCGTTTTTTCGGGGGAGACAGCCCTGGAAATCCAAGGACAGGCCAATGCCGCCCTTGAACATGTTCGGAGGTGGGGTGTCATGAATAAGCTCAGGTTCGCGCCACATAAAACTTGCGCCATGGTAGTCACCAGAAAGCTTAGATATGACACGCCACACCTAACCATGGGGGGGATCGACATTGGAATGTCCTCGGAAATGAAAATCCTAGGGCTCACAGTGGACGCCAAGTTGACGTTTAATAGCCATACGGCTAACGTTTGTAAAAAGGCACTTGGAGTCTACAATCAGTTGTCGAGAGCTGCTAAAGTGAGCTGGGGTCTCCACCCGGAAATAGTCCGTACCATTTACACCGCTACGGTAGAGCCCATCATAACGTACGCGGCTGGCGCCTGGTCCTCAGCGTCAAAAAAGTTGGGTGTTCAACGCCACCTAAATGCTGTCCAGAGGGGTTTTGCCCAAAAACTGTGCAGAGCGTATCGCACGGTCTCTCTGCATTCAGCGCTGGCACTGGCCGGAATATTGCCTCTTGACCTCCGCATACAAGAGGCAGCCGCCCTGTATGAGGCGAGGAGAGGGGTGTCCCGGCCGGAGCTGGTGGACAGAGAGGTCGAGTGTAGAGCGGAATACTCCTCTAAACCTCACCCGGGGAAGCATACCGCGATTGGGTTCGTGAGCCTGGTTGACCAGGAACAAGTGGATAGCCACAACAATCAGGCAATTCGGATATTCACTGATGGCAGCCGGATTGAGGACAAGGTTGGAGCAGCGCTAACCCTATGGGATAGTGCAGCTGAGGTCAAGGCAATCAAACTCAAGCTGGCCCCATATTGTACGGTATACCAGGCGGAACTCCTCGCGATATGCAGAGCCACTGAGGTTATCCGGCAAAGAAGCGAAGCAAGCTACGGAGTTTATAGCGACTCCAGATCAGCCCTGGAGACTATCACGAACCCCAGTACTACGCACCCTCTGGCAGTAAGAACCCGCAAAAACCTAAGCGCCATTGAAAACCAGAACAAAGCTGTGTCTTTGTTCTGGATCAAGGCACATGCGGGACTTGCAGGAAACGAGAGGGCGGACGAACTGGCGAAGGACGCAGCTCTAAAAACAAAAACCAGACCCGATTATGACCTGTGCCCGGTTTCATTTATCAAACGACTAATCCGAAAGGGGTCGATTGATGAATGGAATCGAAGGTACGGATCAAGTGCAACAGCAAAAGTCACTAAATTATTTTTCCCCGATATAACTGGTTCCTATAAAGTGGTCCGACAGATGGTCCCAACCAACATAACCACCCAAGTGCTGACGGGGCACGGTGGGTTCTCGGAGTACCTGAATCGCTTCAGGTGCAAAGAGAACTCATCGTGCATCTGCCAGCCCGGGACACCCGAAACTGTGGAGCACATTTTAACCAAATGCCCCGTTCACGCCCTGAAGCGCTACGAAGTAGAGAGTAGATTGGATAGAAGAATCGTTGCCAAGAATTTTGAAGAGCTTATCTCGAACAAGAAAAGCAGAGAAATATTTGTAGAGTATTTTAGAGATGTTGCCAGAATCGTAATAAATAGAAATAAGTAGTATAAGAAATGTATGCTAAATATATATTATAATAGAATATATTAGACTAGCATATAAGAAATATGTGGGTAAAAGTAGAATTAGAACATTAAGGCAATAGACTACGTAGATAATAATGAAAGAAATAGGATAAGTAATTTTGTATTGTGTGTGACTAGAATAAGGATATGTATAGAATAAGCTAAGATAAGCTACTTATAAAAAGCACAACTATTAAATTGTAATATTGTGAAAGTGAGAGAATCTTCAATAAAGAACCCCCTGTACGTATATCCCATCCAAAATGTCAAAAAAGGTCTCTGATCATGTCAGAGGAGAAACACACAACGCCCTGTGATGACGGGTGTTTTCAAAAAAAAAAAAAAAAAAAAAAAACCTAACCTAACCTAACCTAACCTAACCTAACCTAACCTAACCTAACCTAACCTAACCTAACCTAACCTAACCTAACCTAACCTAACCTAACCTAACCTAACCTAACCTAACCTAACCTAACCTAACAATAAAAAAAAAAAAAAAAAAAAAAAAAAAAAAAAAAAAAAAAAAAAAAAAAACCTAACCTAACCTAACCTAACCTAACCTAACCTAACCTTTTTTTTTTTTTTTTTTTTTTTTTTTGTTTGCGCTGGGAAAAAAATGCATTACGCATACCCTCCCATTGGGGGAATGGGAGGGGTATGTGGGACTCCCCGGGCCTAGACCCGGTATACGAAGAAGAGGTCGGAGAAGACGGCGTCTTCTCCGACCTCTTCTCCGCCTTCGGAGCGGCGCTGCGAGAGGGTCGTCCTCCCGCGCGCGCTCCGCCGCCTCCTTTTGCGAGATGACGTCCTCGCAAAAGGAGGCGACCGCTGCCCAGGACCCCTCACTCTCCAGCATAGAGTTGACCACGCTGGGAAGTGAGAGGTCCTGTCCGATCTCCGCAGTCAGACTACGGCGCGGCTCAGACCAAGCAGGGCACACTTCGAGCGTGTGCTGTGCCGTGTCCTCCGCCGCGCCGCAGTCGTGGCACGCCGGAGTCTCCTCCCTCCCGATCCGGTGCAGGTGCGTGCCGAAACAGCCGTGGCCTGACAGCACCTGCACCAGACGGAATGAGAGGAAACCGTGGGGCCGCTCGAGCCAGTCCCGCAGGACTGGGCCGAGCGCGTCCAGGGTTCGGCGGCCAAAGGTGGCGGAGGCGAGGTCCTGCGTCCAATGGACGATGATGGCGTCCCTCGCCTCCCGCCGCACGGCCTCCCGCTCTTCCGCGACGGGGCGCTCCCCGAGGGCTTTTCGCCGCGCCGTCCATTCGTACACTCTGGCGAGCACCCACGCCTCCAGCTCCCAAGGAGGGGTGCCGGCCAGAGCGCACGCCGCCGAAAAGCCCACCGAGCGGTAGGCCCTCGCCACCCGCAGTGCAATGGCCCTTTGGGGCCGGCGCATCGCCGTCGCATTCTCCCTCCTATGGAGGGAGTCTGCCCAGATGGGGGCCCCGTAAAGGGCCATGCTCCGCAAGATGCCGGCATATAGGCACCGGCATCGCGCACTGGGCCCTCCCAGGTTCGGGAGGAGCCAGGAGAGGGCGTCCGCAGCCCTCAGCAGGCGCGTCGACAGCCCACTGAAATGCGGGCCGAAGCGCCACCTGCTGTCCAGCACTAGACCCAGATATTTGATCTGGGTCTGGATGCCTACCCTGGCGCCCTCCACGACAATGTGGGCGTCAGGAGGGCAGCGCTGCCGAGGCCCGTGAAAGAACACGGCCTCGGTCTTGTTCAGCGCCACCCTCAATCCCAGGCTGCGTATCCTCCCCGCCACCAATGACCCGCCAGCCGATGCCAGACAGGCCGCCTCCCCGAAGTTCCTCCCCCGGGCAGTGAGGAGAGTGTCATCCGCGTAACAGATGACACTCGTGCCCTGGAGGAGGGCTCCCCGCAACAGCCAGTCGAAGCCAATGTTCCACAGGGGGGGTCCTAAAACTGACCCCTGCGGAACACCAGACTCCGCGCTGTATCTGCGCAACCTGGCCAGTTTGTCGATAAGGAGGACCTCGCGGTCCTCCAAGTAGCTGGCCAGGAGGCTCCGCAAGTATTGGGGCACTCCGTGATATCGGAGTGCCTCCAGTATGGTCGAGTGGGGCACGGAGTTGAAGGCGTTGGCTATGTCGAATGACACTGCCAGCACTCCGTCCCCGGCCTCCACCGCCCCCTTCACCTGGCCCTTCAGTAGGGCCAGCGCGTCGATTGTCGAACGCCCTTGTCGAAAACCGAACTGGGCGTCCGACAGGTCCGGCCCTACCCTCCGCAGGTGGCCATTCAGCCGGGAGGCAATGATCCCCTCGAACATTTTACCGACCTCATCGAGCAGAACGATGGGCCGGTATGCCGAAGGGGAATCCGCCGGGCGTCCCTCTTTTCGAAGGAGGCATAGCCGCCCCTCCTTCCACAGTTTCGGGAACCTCCCAGCCGTAAGGCACGCGCTGAAGAGTTCCCGAAATCTGTCCTCCATTTGAGCGGCGGCTATGGCCACCACCCGTGCGGGGACGCCGTCCGGCCCAGGGGCCGTCTTCTTGGCGCGGAGGCTGAGAACCCCCGCGTAAAACTCATCCGCCGTCACCGGGGGTACCTCCTCCTCCGGCGGTGAAGCCACCTCCTGCGGGGGGTCCATCGTTGGTGGGGTGAAGTCGGTCCTGCGCGGAAACAGGGACCGGACCACCCCATCCAGCAACGCCGGCTCGAGGGTCTCCGTCAGTGGGGGACCATGGGGCCGCAGTTGGTTCCGCGCCGCCCTGTATGGTCTCCCATATGGATCCCTGTCGAGACCCTCCAGCATCTCGGCCCTCGCCGAGTCCTTGGCAGCGCCCATAGCCGACTTGAGAACCATCTGAGCCTCTCTGTAAGAGGCGTAGAGGCGGTCCTCGTCTGCTTGGCTACGGACGCTGCGCCTTCGGCTCCGCGTGTAGGCCCTCCTAGCCGCCACGCAGGTGGCCCGGAGCCCCGCCAGTTCCTCCGACCACCAATAGACGGCGCGACGGGGAGGCGGGCGACGGGACCGAGGCATGCTGGAGTTGCACACCTCGGTCAGGGATCTCTTGAGCCGGACCGCTGCGGCGTCAACGTCCGGGACGTCCTCGACAGGGGGGGGCGACAGCCAGTCCTGGAGGAAGGCCGCCTCCTTGGCTGCCTCCCGGTCCAGGCGAGTGAGAGCCCACCGTGGGAAGGGAGACATACTAGAGCGGGTCATCTCCCCCCGGGGGCCCTGGGTGGAGATGTCGAACCGCACATATCGGTGGTCCGACAAGGTCTCCACCGTCTCCACCCGCCAGTTCACGATGCGTGCGGCCAGCACGGGGGTGGCAAACGAGACGTCCACCACCGACCCTCCCTGCTGCCGCACACACGTGTGGACCGCCCCCCTGTTGAGGAGGGACACACCGCACGACGCCGCCCAGAACTCGACGGCGCGTCCCCGGACGTTGCAGGAGGCAGCCGGGTTGCCCCAGGCCACCGACTTGGCGTTCAGGTCGCCCAACACCACGACCTGGCGCGGCGCCGCCCTCCCTACGACTGCAGTGAGGACTTCGAGGAAATCCTCAAAGTCCGAGAGAGGGCGGTTTGGGGAGAAATAGACCCCTACCAGGGCCACACCTCCCCACGCGGTGGCCACGTATCCCGGTCCTCTCTCTAAAAGCGAGAGGGGAGGGGAGTCTGTGGAAGACCGCGTCACCATTGCCACCAGGCCGTCCCGATCGCCCAGCCAATTGCCAGGGACCGAGTAGGGCTCGGCGACCACCGCCAAGTCCACCAACCACTCAGCCATGGTCTGCATCAGCAGGTCTTGGGCTGTTCTGCAGTGGTTGGTGTTCGCCTGGAGGATGCGATGATCGACCCTATCCATCAATCGACATCGCACCCTCCTCCTCCGCCGCCACCGCCGTTCCTGCCTCGGGAACGACGGTGCTAGCAGCAGGCCCGACCGACGCCTGCGCTTTGCCCCTCTTAGGGGGAGGATTGCACATCCTCCCCCTCGTCACGTGGCCTGCCGGGCAGCCACTGGCGGCGCACACTGCGCAGTGCGGCGTGCAAGACAGGCTCGTGTGAAGGCCCGCTCCTCCATTACAACCTTGCGGAGTATATCCTCAAGGTTGGTGGAGGTAGGGGCCTCCGCCGCAGGTGTCGGTTCGGCCTGAATTGGCCGAGCCGTGACGTCAGCCAGCTTCTGATGTAGCTGGCTTACCTCTGATTGCAGGCGATCGACCCTCGCCTGCAATTGCCGCGTTTCCTCGCTCGTCTTGCGCTTGACGAGCTCCTCAACTATGCCGCGCATGCTCGCGGCCCGGCACTTAAGGGCCTTCTGGAATGTGCCCTTTAGATTGGAGGACTTGGAGGCGACCTCCGCGATCTCCTCCTCGTCCTCCTCCGCCATCTGCTGCAGCTCGGCCAAAGAATGGTCCGCGTACAGCACGCGGGACGCACCGTAGCCAGACTTGGCTCGAGCTGCACGCGCCCGCTGCTCCTTCGCAGCCACCCGCTCTTCCAGCTCTTGCTGGTGCTGTACACGCCGAGCCAGGTCCAGCTGGCGCTGGGCGTCCGCGAGACCCACCACGTGGGTATCCGCAGCTACCGTTGGCCTTTTGGCCTTTGACCGCCTGGCTGAGCCCGAGGAACCCTCGGACCCATCCTTCAGGAAGGCCCGCTTCCGCGACCGGGAATCGACGCTGATGACGGACTCGTCATCGGAGTCCAGAAACTGGTCTCCTCCTTCAAAGAAGCTAGCCGCAGACGGCGCGCGGCTAGCCTCTGACTCCGAGGCTTCGGAGTGGCCCTGAAAAGGGCCTTTTGGTTGGCCCTGAGAAGGGCCTTTGGGTTGGCCCTGAGAAGGGCCTTTTGGTTGGCCCTGAGAAGGGCCTTTGGCTTGGCCCTGAGAAGGGCCTTTTGTTTGGCCCTGAGAAGGGCCTTTTGGTTGGCCCTGAGAAGGGCCTTTGGGTTTTAAAAAACGCCCGAAGGCGTCCCGCGGGGTTGAAGGCATAGCCACCGCAAGATCGCAGTTAAAACAAGGCAAGGATAAAAAGATAACTACGAAGCACAGAGCACTTTGGCCGAACCCCAGTCTGCCACTCCGTTACGGTGACAGAACTGGGTCGTTTCCAGGGGACGCGACGTGGACGCAAGCTCTGTGGGGGGTCCCCCAACCTTTTTTTTTTTTTTTTTTTTTTTTTTTTTTTTTTTTTTTTTTTTGTTTGCGCTGGGAAAAAATGCATTACGCATACCCTCCCATTGGGGGAATGGGAGGGGTATGTGGGACTCCCCGGGCCTAGACCCGGTATACCCACTAAAACAACCCAGCGGCATTCCCGCATCGTCTGAGTGGAGGGGGACTGGGAGATCGGCATAGCCTTTGCGTCCAGTCCCTCTCCGACGTTCGCCCGCCTACACGGGCCCTACACGCCCTCCCCTTGAGGGGGGAGGGCCGGGAATGACCGACGGAGGTGGTGTAGAGTGCAATGCGGGCGGAGGCGCCCCCGCGCCTGTCGCCCGCCTATCACCACCATGAGGAGGGAGAAGACGGCGTCTTCTCCGACCTCTTCTCCGTCTTCGGAGCGGCGCAGCGAGAGGGTCGTCCTCACGCGCGCGCTCCGCCGCCTCCTTTTGCGAGATGACGTCCTCGCAAAAGGAGGCAACCGCTGCCCAGGACCCCTCACTCTCCAGCATAGAGTTGACCACGCTGGGAAGTGAGAGGTCCTGTCCGATCTCCGCAGTCAGAATGCGGCGCGGCTCAGACCAAGCCGGGCACACTTCGAGCGTGTGCTGTGCCGTGTCCTCCGCCGCGCCGCAGTCGTGGCACGCCGGAGTCTCCTCCCTCCCGATCCGGTGCAGGTGCGTGCCGAAACAGCCGTGGCCTGACAGCACCTGCACCAGACGGAATGAGAGGAAACCGTGGGGCCGCTCGAGCCAGTCCCGCAGGACTGGGCCGAGCGCGTCCAGGGTTCGGCGGCCGAAAGTGGCGGAGGCGAGGTCCTGCGTCCAATGGACGATGATGGCGTCCCTCGCCTCTCGCCGCACGGCCTCCCGCTCTTCCGCGACGGGGCGCTCCCCGAGGGCTTTCCGCCGCGCCGTCCATTCGTACACTCTGGCGAGCACCCACGCCTCCAGCTCCCAAGGAGGGGTGCCAGCCAGAGCGCACGCCGCCGAAAAGCCCACCGAGCGGTAAGCCCTCGCCACCCGCAGTGCAATGGCCCTTTGGGGCCGGCGCATCGCCGTCGCATTCTCCCTCCTATGGAGGGAGTCCGCCCAGATGGGGGCCCCGTACAGGGCCATGCTCCTCAGGATGCCGGCATAAAGGCGCCGGCATCGCGCACTGGGCCCTCCCAGGTTCGGGAGGAGCCAGGAGAGGGCGTCCGCAGCCCTCAGCAGGCGCGTCGACAGCCCGCTGAAATGTGGGCCGAAGCGCCACCTGCTGTCCAGCACTAGACCCAGATATTTGATCTGGGTCTGGACGCCCACCCTGGCGCCCTCCACGACAATGTGGGCGTCAGGAGGGCAGCGCTGCCGAGGCCCGTGAAAGAACACGGCCTCGGTCTTATTCAGCGCCACCTTTAACCCCAGGCGGCGGATCCTCCCCGCCACTAATGACCCGCCGGCCGATGCCAGACAGGCCGCCTCCCCGAAGTTCCTCCCCCGGGCAGTGAGGAGAGTGTCATCCGCGTAGCAGATGACACTCGTGCCCTGGAGGAGGGCTCCCCGCAGCAGCCAGTCGAAGCCGATGTTCCACAGGGGGGGTCCTAAGACTGACCCCTGCGGAACACCACACTCCGCGCCATATCGCCGCAACCTGGCCAGTTTGTCGAAAAGGAGGACCTCTCGGTCCTCCAAGTAGCTGGCCAGGAGGCTCTGCAAGTATTGGGGCACTCCGTGATACCGGAGTGCCTCCAGTATGGTCGAGTGGGGGACGGAGTTGAAGGCGTTGGCTATGTCGAATGACACCGCCAGCACTCCGTCCCCTGCCTCGACCGCCCCCTTCACCTGGCCCTTGAGTAGGGCCAGCGCGTCAATGGTCGAACGCCCCTGTCGGAAACCGAACTGGGCGTCCGACAGGTCCGGCCCTACCCTCCGCAGGTGGTTGTTCAGCCGGGAGGCAATGATCCCCTCAAACAATTTACCGACCTCATCGAGCAGAACGATGGGCCGGTATGCCGAGGGGGAATCCGCCGGGCGTCCCTCCTTTCGGAGGAGGCATAGCTGCCCCTCCTTCCACAGTTTCGGGAACCTCCCAGCCGTAAGGCATGCGCTGAAGAGGTCCCGAAATCTGTCCTCCATTTGAGCGGCAGCTATGGCCACCACTCGAGCAGGGACGCCGTCCGGCCCAGGGGCCGTCTTCTTGGCGCGGAGGCTGAGAACCCCCGCGTAAAACTCATCCGCCGTCACCGGGGGTACCTCCTCCTCCGGCGGTGAAGCCGCCTCCTGCGGGGGGTCCATCGATGGTGGGTTGAAGTCGGTCCTGCGCGGAAACAGGGACCGGACCACCCCATCCAGCAACGCTGGCTCGAGGGTCTCTGTCAGAGGGGGACCATGGGGCCGCAGTTGGTTCCGCGCCGCCCTGTATGGTCTCCCATACGGGTCTCTGTCGAGACCCTCCAGCATCTCGGCCCTCGCCGAGTCCTTGGCAGCGCCCATAGCCGACTTGAGGACCGTCTGAGCCTCTCTGTAAGAGGCGTAGAGGCGGTCCTCGTCCGCTTGGCAACGGACGCTGCGCCGTCGGCTCCGCGTGTAGGCCCTTCTGGCCGCCACGCAGGTGGCCCGGAGCCCCGCAAGTTCTTCCGACCACCAATAGACGGCGCGACGGGGAGGCGGGCGACGGGACCGAGGCATGCTGGAGTTGCACACCTCGGTCAAGGATCTCCTGAGGCGGACCGCTGCGGCGTCAACGTCCGGGACGTCCTCGACAGGGGGGGGAGACAGCCAGTCCTGGAGGAAGGCCGCCTCCTTGGCTGCCTCCCGGTCCAGGCGAGTCAGAGCCCACCGTGGGAAGGGAGACCTGCTAGAGCGGGCCATCTCCCAGCGGGGGCCCTGGGTGGAGATGTCGAACCGCACATATCGGTGGTCCGACAGGGTCTCCACCGTCTCCACTCGCCAGTTAACAATGCGTGCGGCCAGCACGGGGGTGGCAAACGAGACGTCGACCACCGACCCTCCCTGTTGCCGCACACACGTGTGGACCGCCCCCCTGTTGAGGAGGGACACACCGCACGACACCGCCCAGAACTCGACGGCGCGTCCCCGGACGTTGCACGAGGCAGCTGGGTTGCCCCAGGCCGCCGACTTGGCGTTCAGGTCGCCCAACACCACGACCTGGCGCGGCGCCGCCCTCCCTACGACAGCAGTGAGGACTTCAAGGAAATCCTCAAAGTCTGAGAGAGGGCGGTTTGGGGAGAAATAGACCCCTACCAGGGCCACACCTCCCCACGCGGCGGCCACGTATCCCGGTCCTCTCTCTAAAAGCGAGAGGGGAGGGGAGTCTGTGGAAGACCGCGTCACTATTGCCACCAGGCCGTCCCGATCGCCCAGCCAATTGCCAGGGACCGAGTAGGGCTCGGCGACCACCGCCAAGTCCACCAACCACTCAGCCATGGTCTGCATCAACAGGTCTTGGGCTGTTCTGCAGTGGTTGGTGTTCGCCTGGAGGATGCGATGATCGACCCTATCCATCAATCGACATCGCACCCTCCTCCTCCGCCGCCACCGCCGTTCCTGCCTCGGGAACGACGGTGCTAGCAGCAGGCGCGATCGGCGCCTGCGCTTTGCCCCTCTTGGGGGGAGGATTGCACATCCTCCCCCTCGTCACGTGGCCTGCCGGGCAGCCACTGGCGGCGCACACTGCGCAGTGCGGCGTCGCGGCCGTGCAGGAGGCGGCTTTGTGGTCCTCCTTGCCGCAGCGGTAGCAGGTCAGAGACCTGTCGACCGCTGAAGGGCATAGGGCTCGGGTGTGCCCTATGCCGCAGCACCTGAAGCAGCGCAGAGGCTGGTCTTCAAGTGCTCGGACCGCACCAGAGCTGAAGCCCACAAGAAGGCGTCCTTTTTCAAGGACGGCTTTGGCAACGGCGACTGGGCACTGGAGACGGATAGTGCCCATGCCACCGCGGCCGGGCCTGATGTCCCGGCCCTGCACCGCTGCGACGCTGCAGCCCCCAATAGCTGCGACCGCCGCCACCACCTCCTCTTTAGTGACGGAGTCGTCAAGGTCGGCCACTTCGATGGCCGCCGACTTGACGGGTCGGGCCACCTTGGCTGCGTCCGCGATGACCTCCTGCAGCTTGGCTGCGAAGAGGTCAGCGTTGGCACTGCCCTCCGCCCCAGGGAACTCGAAGATTCGAGCCCCGGTTTGGGTCCTGCGGCAGGAGACTTTGCCGATCCCCAGTTGGGTGGGATCGGCGTTAGCACGCGCCCGCACCAATATGGACGCGTATGTTTCCCCTCGCTCCGCGGCCTCCGCGGTGAGCGTCACTACGACGGCCGCGGTCTTCGGGGGAACCAATTTCCCCTTCCTCTTTCCTCTGCCGGTCGCCTGCGACTGGCTGGGAGGCGTCGTGGCGGGGGCGGCAGGGATGGCCGTCGCCGCCTTTCTGCCCCTTCTCCTCCTCCTTCCCTTCCCAGTCGTCTGCGACGGGCTGGGAGTCGTGGTGGCCGTGGTGGCTGCAACAGCAGGGGCGGCTGTCGCCGTCTTTTTTCCTTTGCCCTTCCCCTTCCTGACCACTTCGGTCCAGCCCTGCTGGTTGGACGGGGTAGTGGAAGGGAGAAGGGCGTCCTCCCCTTGCGAGGACGGACCCGGCTCGCCTCGCCTCTCGTCAGCGGCAAGCGGTGGTCGGAGGCGCTTTTCCGGCAAGAGCCGATCCTCGATGCCTGCTAAGCAGGCTCTAGTGAATGCCCTCTCCTCCATAACCACCTTGCGAAAGACGTCCTCAAGGTTGGTGGAGGTAGGGGCCTCCACCACAGGTGTCGGTTCGGCCTGAATTGGCCGAGCCGTGACATCAGCCAGCTTCTGATGAAGCTGGCTGACCTCCGATTGCAGGCGATCGACCCTCGCCTGCAATTGCCGCGTCTCTTCGCTCGTTTTGCGTTTGACGAGCTCCTCGATTATGCCGCGCATGCTCGCGGCCCGGCACTTAAGGGCCTTCTGAAAAGTGCCCTTTAGATTGGAAGACTTGGAGGCGACCTCCGCAATCTCCTCTTCGTCCTCCTCCGCCATCTGCTGCAGCTCGGCCAAAGAATGGTCCGCGTACAGCACGCGGGAAGCGCCGTAGCCAGACTTGGCTCGAGCTGCACGCGCCCGCTGCTCCTTCGCAGCTACCCGCTCTTCCAGCTCTTGCTGGTGCTGCACACGCCGAGCCAGGTCGAGCTGGCGCTGGGCGTCCGCGAGACCCACCACGTGGGTATCCGCGGCTACCGTTGGCCTTTTGGCCTTTGATTGCCTGGCTGAGCCCGAGGAACCCTCGGACCCATCCTTCAAGAAGGCCCGCTTTCGCGACTGAGAGTCGCCTGCGTCCGAGACGCTGATGAGGGATTCATCGTCGGAGTCCGACAACTCATCCGCTCTTCTACGGAAGCTTGCCGCAGACGGCGCGCGGCTAGCCTCTGACGCCGAAGCGTCGGAGTGGCCCTGAAAAGGGCCTTTGGGTTGGCCCTGAGAAGGGCCTTTGGGTTGGCCCTGAGAAGGGCCTTTTGGTTGGCCCTGAGAAGGGCCTTTTGGGAGGAAACGCCCGAAGGCGTCCCGCGAGGGTTTCGACATTCCGCAAAGGTCGCAGCTAAAAACAAGGCAAGAAAATGATAGCTACGAAGCACAGAGCACTTTGGCCGATCCCAGTCTGCCACTCCGTTACGGTGACAGAACTGGGTCGTTTCCAGGGGACGCGACGTGGACGCAAGCTCTGTGGGGGGTCCCCCAACCTAACCTTTTTTTTTTTTTTTTTTTTTTTTTTTTTTTTTTTTTTTTTTTTTTTTTTTTTTTTGTTTGCGCTGGGAAAAAATGCATTACGCATACCCTCCCATTGGGGGAATGGGAGGGGTATGTGGGACTCCCCGGGCCAAGACCCGGTATACCCACTAAAACAACCCAGCGGCATTCCCGCATCGTCTGAGTGGAGGGGGACTGGGAGATCGGCGTAGCCTTTACGTCCAGTCCCTCTCCGACGTTCGCCCGCCTACGCGGCGGGCCCTTCATGCCCTCCCCGTGAAGGGGGAGGGCCGGGAATGACCGGCGAGGGTGGTGTAGAGTGCAGTGCGGGCGGAGGCGCCCCCGCGCCTGTCGCCCGCCTACACCACCATGAGGAGGGAGAAGACGGCTTCTTCTCCGACCTCTTCTCCGCCTTCGGAGCGGCGCGGCGAGAGGGTCGTCGTCAGGCGCGCGCTCCGTCGCCCCCTTTTGCGAGATGACGTCCTCGCAAAAGGAGGCGAATGCTGCCGCGGCGGCCACGTATCCCGGTCCCCTCTCGAAAGCGAGAGGGGAGGGGAGTCCGCGGAAGACCGCGACACTATTGGGAGGATGCGATGGTCAACCTAATTAAGTCGACATCGCATCCCCCTCCTCCGCTGCCACCGCCGTTCCTGCCTCGGAAAGCGCGGTGCTAGCAGCAGGCATGATAGGCGCCTGCGTTTTGCCCCTCTTGGGGGGAGGATTGCACATACTCCCCCTCGTCACGTGGCCTGCCGGGCAGCCGCTGGCAGCACAAACTGTGCAGTGCGGCGTGGCGACCGTGCAGGAGGCGGCTTTGTGGCCCTCCTTGCCGCAGCGGTAGCAGCTCAGAGACCGGTCGACCGCTGACGGGCACAGGGCTCGGGTGTGCCCGATGCCGCAGCACCTGTAGCAGCGCAGGGGCTGGTCGGCCAGTGCTCGGACTGCACCCGAGCTAAACCCGACAAGGAGCCGTCCCTTTTCAAGGACGGCTTTGGCAGCGGCGACTGGGCACTCGAGCCTGATAGTGCCCATGCCGCCGCGGCCGGGTCTGATGTCCCGGCCTTGCACCGCCGTGACGCCGCAGCCCCCAATGGCTGCGACCGCCGCCACCACCTCCTCCTTGGTGACCGAATCGTCGAGGTCGGTCACCTCGATTGCCGCCGACTTGACTGGTCGGGCCACCTTGGCAGCGTCCGCGATGACCTCTTGCAGCTTGGCTGCAAAGAGGTCAGCGTTGGCGCTGCCCTCCGCTCCTGGGAACTCAAAAATACGAGCCCCGGCTTGGGTCCTCCGGCAAGAGACTTTGCCGATCCCCAGTTGGGTGGGATCGGCATTCGCACGCGCCCGCATCAAGATCGACATATAGGTCTCCCCTCGCTCCGCGGCCTCCGCAGTGAGCGTCACCACGACGGCCGCGGTTTTTGGGGGAACCAGTTTCCGCTTCCTCTGCTCCCTGCCGGTCGCCTGCGACTGGCTGGGCGGCGTGATGGCGGGGACGGCAGGGGCGGCCGTCGCCGTCTTCTTCCCCTTGCCCTTCCCCTTCCGGACCACTTCGGTCCAACCCTGCTGGTCGGACGGAGTAGCCGAAGGGAGAAGGGCGTCCTCCCCTTGCGAGGACGGACCCGGCTCGCCTCGCCTCTTGTCCGCGGCAAGCGGCGGTCGGAGGCGCTTCTCCGGCAAGAGCCGCTCCTCAATTCCTGCCAAGCAGGCTCTGGTGAAGGCCCTCTCCTCCAAAACCACCTTGCGGATGACGTCCTCAAGGTTGGAGGCGGGGGCCTCTGCCGCAGGTGTCGGTTCGGCCCGAATTGGCCGAGCCGTGACGTCGGCCAGCTTCTGATGAAGCTGGCTGACCTCCAACTGCAGGCGATCGACTGTCGCCTGCAGTTGCTGCGTTTCGTCGGTCGTCTTCCGCTTGACCAGCTCCGACACGATGCCGCGCATGCTCGCGGCCCGACATTTTAGGGCCTTCTGAAAAGTCCCTTTCAGATTTGAGGACTTTGAGGCGACCTCCACGATCTCCTCCTCGTCCTCCTCCGCCATTCGCTCCAGCTCGACCAGGGAATGGTCTGCGTACAGAACGCGGGACGCGCCGTACCCGGACTTGGCCCGAGCAGCACGCGCCCGTTGCTCCTTCGCGACGACCCGCTCCTCCAGCTCCTGCTGGTGCAGCTCCCGCCGAGCCAGGTCGAGCTGGCGTTGGGCGTCCGCAAGACCAAAGTCGTGGGTGTCCGCGGCTATCGTCGGCTTTTTGGCCTTCGACTGCCTGCCTGAGCCCGAGGAGCCCTCGGACCCCTCCTTACGGAAGGCCCGCTTCCGCGACCGGGAATCGACGCTGATGACGGACTCGTCATCGGAGTCCAGAAACTGGTCTCCTCCTTCAAAGAAGCTAGCCGCAGACGGCGCGCGGCTAGCCTCTGACTCCGAGGCTTCGGAGTGGCCCTGAAAAGGGCCTTTTGGTTGGCCCTGAGAAGGGCCTTTGGGTTGGCCCTGAGAAGGGCCTTTCAGTTGGCCCTGAGAAGGGCCTTTGGGTTGGCCCTGAGAAGGGCCTTTGGGTTGGCCCTGAGAAGGGCCTTTTGTTTGGCCCTGAGAAGGGCCTTTTGGTTGGCCCTGAGAAGGGCCTTTTGGTTTTAAAAAAACGCCCGAAGGCGTCCCGCGGGGTTGAAGGCATAGCCACCGCAAGATCGCAGTTAAAACAAGGCAAGGATAAAAAGATAACTACGAAGCACAGAGCACTTTGGCCGAACCCCAGTCTGCCACTCCGTTACGGTGACAGAACTGGGTCGTTTCCAGGGGACGCGACGTGGACGCAAGCTCTGTGGGGGGTCCCCCAACGTAACCTAACCTAACCTTTTTTTTTTTTTTTTTTGTTTGCGCTGGGAAAAAATGCATTACGCATACCCTCCCATTGGGGGAATGGGAGGGGTATGTGGGACTCCCCGGGCTGAGCCGGTATACCCACTAAAACAACCCAGCGGCATTCCCGCAACGTCTGAGTGGAGGGGGACTGGGAGATCGGCAAAGCCTTTGCGTCCAGTCCCTCTCCGACGTCCGCCCGCCTGCACGGCGGGCCCTTCACGCCCTCCCCGTGAGGGGAGGACCGGGAACGACCGGCGGAGGTGGTGTAGAGTGCAATGCGGGTGGAGGCGCCCCCACGCCTGTCACCCGCCTACACCACCATGAGGAGGGAGAAGACGGCGTCTTCTCCGACCTCTTCGGCACTTAAGGGCCTTCTGGAAGGTACCCTTAAGGTTTGAGGACTTAGAGGCGACCTCCGCGATCTCCTCCTCGTCCTCCTTCGGAATCTGCTGCAGCTCGGCCAGAGAGTGGTCCGCGTACAGCATGCGGAACGCACCGTAGCCGAGCTGCACGCACCCGCTGCTCCTTCGCATGAGCTTTTGGGTTGGCCCTGAGAAGGGCCTTTGAGTTGGCCCTGAGAAGGGCCTTTGGGTTGGGCCCTGAGAAGGGCCTTTGGGTTGGCCCTGAGAAGGGCCCTTGGATTGGCCCTGAGAAGGGCCTTTGGGTTGGCCCTGAGAAGGGCCTTTGGGTTTCAAGAACGCCCAGAGGCGTCCCGCGGGGTTGTTGGCACAGCCACCGCAAGGGAACCAATCAACCCTTATAGGGAAATGGCCACAGTGGCCCTCTGTCGGGACACCGTGGCCACTTCCCCACCCCCACCAAGAAGGCAGGGCCACCGCTTCGCGTGAAATCCAGACCAAAGGGGGCGTGTTGCCTCACGGACACATTACCGCCAGTGCCATTCGGCTCAACCCCCCAGTACTCCTTCATCCTCGCTTAGAGGCGACCTCCGCGATCTCCTCCGCCATCCGCTGCAGCTCGGCCAGAGAGTGGTCCGCGTACAGCACGCGGGACAAACCGTAGCCGAGCTGCACGCGCCCGCTGCTCCTTCGCAAGAGCTTTTGGGTTGGCCCTGAGAAGGGCCTTTGGGTTGGCCCTGAGAAGGGCCTTTGGGATGGCCCTGAGAAGGGCCTTTGGGTTGGCCCTGAGAAGAGCCTTTGGATTGGCCCTGAGAAGGGCCTTTGGGTTGGCCCTGAGAAGGGCCTTTTGGTTGGCCCTGAAAAGGGCCTTTGGGTTCCAATCAACCCTCACAGGGAAATGGCCACAGTGGCCCGGCCTCTGTCGGGACACTGTGGCCACTCCCCTACCCCCGGCAGGGCAACCGTTTCGCGAGAATTCCAGACCAAAGGGGGCGTGTTGCCTCACGGACACATTACCGCCAGTGCCGATCGGCTCAACCCCCCAGGACACCTTCATCCTCGCTTACGGCGCTCGACCGAGCAGGTCCCAGCGCAGGTGACCGGCTTCCCCTACTCCGCCCGGTGGTTTCAGTTACGTCTATTTCATAAGGAATTAGACCAATAACGGGGTGGCAACCACGAGAAGGAATAACCATCGGACTTGCCTTGAGGATCTACACGACCGTTGCGCTCCCCCTCAAGACCTCGCCACCTTCCCGCCTCTGAAGGAGACGGCAAGGTAGGCCTGTATCTATACTACCAAGCAAAGCAAAGCTAAGCATGTCGTTGTGCAACCGCAAAAGCATACATACAGACCCTCCCCCCCCCAACCTAACCTTTTTTTTTTTTTTTTTTTTTTTGTTTGCGCTGGGAAAAAATGCATTACGCATACCCTCCCATTGGGGGAATGGGAGGGGTATGTGGGACTCCCCGGGCTGACCCGGTATACCCACTAAAACAACCCAGCGGCATTCCCGCATCGTCAGAGTGGAGGGGGACTGGGAGATCGGCATAGCCTTTACGTCCAGTCCCTCTCCGACGTACGCCCGCCTTTACGGCGGGCCCTTCACGCCCTCCCCGTTGGGGGAGGGCCGGGAATGACCGGCGAGGGTGGTGTAGAGTGCAGTGCGGGCGGAGGCGCCCCCGCGCCTGTCGCCCGCCTACACCACCATGAGGAGGGAGAAGACGGCTTCTTCTCCAACCTCTTCTCCGCCTTCGGAGCGGCGCAGCGAGAGGGTTCACCTCCCGCGCGCGCTCCGCCGCCTCCTTTTGCGAGATGACGTCCTCGCAAAAGGAGGCGAATGCTGCCGCGGCGGCCACGTATCCCGGTCCCCTCTCTAAAGCGAGAGGGGAGGGGAGTCTGTGGAAGACCGCGACACTATTGGGAGGATGCGATGTTCGACCTAATTAAGTCGACATCGCATCCCCCTCCTCCGCTGCCACCGCCGTTCCAGCCTCGCGAACGACGGTGCTAGCAGCAGGCACGACCGGCGCCTGTGCTTTACCCCTCTTTTGGGGTGGATTGCACATCCTCCCCCTCATCACGTGGCCTGCCGGGCAGCCACTGGCGGCACAGACTGCGCAGTGCGGAGTTGCGGCCGTGCAGGAGGTGGCTTTGTGGCCCTCTTTGCCGCAGCGGTAACAGGTCAGAGACCTGTCGACCGCTGACGGGCAAAGGGCTCGGGTGTGTCCGATGCCGCAGCACCTGTAGCAGCGCAGAGGCTGGTCTACAAGTGCCCGGACTGCACCCGAGCTGAAGCCCACAAGAAGCCGTCCTTTATCAAGGACGGCTTTGGCAGCGGCGACTGGGCACTGGAGACGAATAGTGCCCATGCCACCGCGGCCGGGCCTGATGTCCCGGCCCTGCACCGCTGTGACGCCGCAGCCCCCAATGGCTGCGACCGCCGCTACCACCTCCTCCTTGGTGACCGAATCGTCGAGGTCGGTCACCTCGATGGCCGCCGACTTGACCGGTCGGGCCACCTTGGCAGCGTCCGCGATGACCTCCTGCAGCTTGGCTGCAAAGAGGTCAGCGTTGGCACTGCCCTCCGCCCCAGGAAACTCGAAAAGGCGAGCCCCGGTTTGGGTCCTCCGGCAAGAAACTTTGCCGATCCCCAACTGAGTGGGATCAGCATTCGCACGCGCCCGCATTAATATTGACATATATGTCTCCCCTCGCTCCGCGGCCTCTGCAGTGAGCGTCACTACGACGGCCGCGGTCTTTGGGGGAAACAGTTTCCCCTTCCTCTGAAACCTGCCGGTCGCCTGCGACTGGCTGGGCGGCGTGGTGGCGGGGACGGCAGGCACGGCCGTTGCCGCCTTTCTGCCCCTGGCCCTCCTCTTTCTCTTTCCAGTCGCCTGTGACTGGCTGGGCTGCGTGGTGGCGGCAACGGCAGGGACTGCAGTCGCCGTCTTCTTCCCCTTGCCCTTCCCCTTCCGGACCACTTCGGTCCAACCCGGCTGGTCAGACGGAGTAGCCGAAGGGAGAAGGGCGTCCTCCCCTTGCGAGGACGGACCCGGCTCGCCTCGCCTCTCGTCCGCGGCAAGCGGCGGTCGGAGGCGTTTCTCCGGCAAGAGCCGGTCCTCAATGCCTGCAATGCAGGCTCTTGTAAAGGCCCGCTCCTCCATAACCACCTTGCGGAAGACGTCCTCAAGGTTGGTGGAGGTAGGGGCCTCTGCCGCAGGTGTCGGATCGGCAAGAACTGGCCGAGCCGTAACATCGGCCAGCTTCTGATGAAGCTGGCTGACCTCCGACTGCAGGCGATCGACCCTCGCCTGCAGCTGCCGCGTTTCCTCGCTCGTCTTCCGCTTGACGAGCTCCTCTATGATGCCGCGCATGCTGGCGGCCCGGCACTTAAGGGCCTTTTGAAAGGTGCCCTTAAGGTTGGAGGACTTAGAGGCGACCTCCGCGATCTCCTCCTCGTCCTCCTCCGCCATCTGCTGTAGCTCAGCCAGGGAGAAGTCCGCGTACAGGAAGCGGGACGCGCCGTACCCGGACTTGGCCCGAGCTGCACGTGCTCGCTGCTCCTTCGCAGCCACCCGCTCCTCCAGCTCTTGCTGGTGCAGCGCCCGCCGTGATAGGTCAAGCTGGCGTTGGGCGTCAGCGAGACCCACTTCGTGGGTGTCCGCGGCTATCGTCGGCCTTTTGGCCTTCGACTGCCTGGTCGAGCTCGAGGAGCCCTCTGACCCATCCTTATGGAAGGCCCGCTTCCGCGACTGGAAGTCGCCCGCGTCCGAGACGCTTAAGACGGACTCGTCGTCAGAGTCCAAAAACTCTACCGCACCTTCAGAGAAGCTAGCCGCAGACGGCGCGCGGCTAGCCTCTGACGCCGAAGCGTCGGAGTGGCCCTGAGAAGGGCCTTTGGGTTGGCCCTTAGAAGGGCCTTTTGGTTGGCCCTGAGAAGGGCCTTTTGTTTGGCCCTGAGAAGGGCCTTTGGGTTTTAAAAAACGCCCGAGGGCGTCCCGCGGGGGTTTTGGCATAGCCACCGCAAGATCGCAGTTAAAAACGCAAGGAGAAAATGATAACTACGAAGCACAGAGCACTTTGGCCGATCCCAGTCTGCCACTCCGTTACGGTGACAGAACTGGGTCGTTTCCAGGGGACGCGACGTGGACGCAAGCTCTGTGGGGGGTCCCCCAACCTAACCTAACCTAACCTAACCTTTTTTTTTTTTTTTTTTTGTTTGCGCTGGGAAAAAATGCATTACGCATACCCTCCCATTGGGGGAATAGGAGGGGTATGTGGGACTCCCCGGGCCAAGGCCCGGTATACCCACTAAAA
Organism: Melanchra persicariae; assembly: GCA_947386135.1. Lineage (NCBI taxonomy): Eukaryota > Metazoa > Arthropoda > Insecta > Lepidoptera > Noctuidae > Melanchra > Melanchra persicariae. The sequence continues at coordinate 73,839 of OX376652.1, forward strand.
CAACCCAGCGGCATTCCCGCATCGTCTGAGTGGAGGGGGACTGGGAGATCGGCGTAGCCTTTACGTCCAGTCCCTCTCCGACGTTCGCCCGCCTACACGGCGGGCCCTTCATGCCCTCCCCGTGAAGGGGGAGGGCCGGGAATGACCGGCGAGGGTGGTGTAGAGTGCAGTGCGGGCGGAGGCGCCCCCGCGCCTGTCGCCCGCCTACACCACCATGAGGAGGGAGAAGACGGCTTCTTCTCCGACCTCTTCTCCGCCTTCGGAGCGACGCAGCGAGAGGGTCGTCCTCACGCGCGCGCTCCGTCGCCCCCTTTTGCGAGATGACGTCCTCGCAAAAGGAGGCGAATGCTGCCGCGGCGGCCACGTATCCCGGTCCCCTCTCGAAAGCGAGAGGGGAGGGGAGTCCGTGGAAGACCGCGACACTATTGGGAGGATGCGATGGTCAACCTAATTAAGTCGACATCGCATCCCCCTCCTCCGCTGCCACCGCCGTTCCTGCCTCGGAACGCGCGGTGCTAGCAGCAGGCATGATAGGCGCCTGCGCTTTGCCCCTCTTGGGGGGAGGATTGCACATCCTCCCCCTCGTCACGTGGCCTGCCGGGCAGCCGCTGGCAGCACAAACTGTGCAGTGCGGCGTGGCGACCGTGCAGGAGGCGGCTTTGTGGCCCTCCTTGCCGCAGCGGTAGCAGCTCAGAGACCGGTCGACCGCTGACGGGCACAGGGCTCGGGTGTGCCCGATGCCGCAGCACCTGTAGCAGCGCAGGGGCTGGTCGGCCAGTGCTCGGACTGCACCCGAGCTGAACCCGACAAGGAGCCGTCCCTTTTCAAGGACGGCTTTGGCAGCGGCGACTGGGCACTCGAGCCTGATAGTGCCCATGCCGCCGCGGCCGGGTCTGATGTCCCGGCCTTGCACCGCCGTGACGCCGCAGCCCCCAATGGCTGCGACCGCCGCCACCACCTCCTCCTTGGTGACCGAATCGTCGAGGTCGGTCACCTCGATGGCCGCCGACTTGACTGGTCGGGCCACCTTGGCAGCGTCCGCGATGACCTCTTGCAGCTTGGCTGCAAAGAGGTCAGCGTTGGCGCTGCCCTCCGCTCCTGGGAACTCAAAAATACGAGCCCCGGCTTGGGTCCTCCGGCAAGAGACTTTGCCGATCCCCAGTTGGGTGGGATCGGCATTCGCACGAGCCCGCATCAAAATCGACATATAGGTCTCCCCTCGCTCCGCGGCCTCCGCAGTGAGCGTCACCACGACGGCCGCGGTTTTTGGGGGAACCAGTTTCCCCTTCCTCTGCTCTCTGCCGGTCGCCTGCGACTGGCTGGGCGGCGTGATGGCGGGGACGGCAGGGGCGGCCGTTGCCGCCTTTCTGCCCCTGCCCCTCCTCTTTCCCTTCCCAGTCGCCTGCGACTGGCTGGGCTGCGTGGTGGCGGTGACGGCAGGGACGGCCGTCGCCGTCTTCTTCCCCTTGCCCTTCCCCTTCCGGACCACTTCGGTCCAACCCTGCTGGTCGGACGGAGTAGCCGAAGGGAGAAGGGCGTCCTCCCCTTGCGAGGACGGGCCCGGCTCGCCTCGCCTCTCGTCCGCGGCAAGCGGCGGTCGGAGGCGCTTCTCCGGCAAGAGCCGGTCCTCAATTCCTGCCAAGCAGGCTCTGGTGAAGGCCCTCTCCTCCAAAACCACCTTGCGGATGACGTCCTCAAGGTTTGAGGCGGGGGCTTCTGCCGCAGGTGTCGGTTCGGCCCGAATTGGCCAAGCCGTGACGTCGGCCAGCTTCTGATGAAGCTGGCTGACCTCTAACTGCAGGCGATCGACTGTCGCCTGCAGTTGCTGCGTTTCGTCGGTCGTCTTCCGCTTTACCAGCTCCGACACGATGCCGCGCATGCTCGCGGCCCGACATTTTAGGGCCTTCTGAAAAGTCCCTTTCAGATTTGAGGACTTTGAGGCGACCTCCACGATCTCCTCCTCGTCCTCCTCCGCCATTCGCTCCAGCTCGACCAGGGAATGGTCTGCGTACAGAACGCGGGACGCGCCGTACCCGGACTTGGCCCGAGCAGCACGCGCCCGTTGCTCCTTCGCGACGACCCGCTCCTCCAGCTCCTGCTGGTGCAGCTCCCGCCGAGCCAGGTCGAGCTGGCGTTGGGCGTCCGCAAGACCAAAGTCGTGGGTGTCCGCGGCTATCGTCGGCTTTTTGGCCTTCGACTGCCTGCCTGAGCCCGAGGAGCCCTCGGACCCCTCCTTACGGAAGGCCCGCTTCCGCGACCGGGAATCGACGCTGATGACGGACTCGTCATCGGAGTCCAGAAACTGGTCTACTCCTTCAAAGAAGCTAGCCGCAGACGGCGCGCGGCTAGCCTCTGACTCCGAGGCTTCGGAGTGGCCCTGAAAAGGGCCTTTTGGTTGGCCCTGAGAAGGGCCTTTTGGTTGGCCCTGAGAAGGGCCTTTGGGTTGGCCCTGAGAAGGGCCTTTGGGTTGGCCCTGAGAAGGGCCTTTGGGTTGGCCCTGAGAAGGGCCTTTGGGTTTTAAAAAGCGCCCGAAGGCGTCCCGCGGGGGTGTAGGCATAGCCACCGCAGGATCGTAGTTAAAAAGGCAAGATGAATGTGTACTACGAAAGCACAGAGCACTTTGGCCGAACCCCAGTCTGCCACTCCGTTACGGTGACAGAACTGGGTCGTTTCCAGGGGACGCGACGTGGACGCAAGCTCTGTGGGGGGTCCCCCAACCTAACCTTTTTTTTTTTTTTTTTTTTTTTTTTTTTTTTTTTTTTTTTTTTTTTTTTGTTTGCGCTGGGAAAAAATGCATTACGCATACCCTCCCATTGGGGGAATGAAAGGGGTATGTGGGACTCCCCGGGCCAAGGCCCGGTATACCCACTAAAACAACCCAGCGGCATTCCCGCATCGTCTGAGTGGAAGGGGACTGGGAGATCGGCACAGCCTTTGCGTCCAGTCCCTCTCCGACGTCTGCCCGCCTACACGGCGGGCCCTGCACGCCCTCCCCGTGAGGAGGGAGGGCCGGGAATGACCGGCGGAGGTGGTGTAGAGTGCAATGCGGGCGGAGGCGCCCCCGCGCCTGTCGCCCGCCTATCACCACCATGAGGAGGGAGAAGACGGCGTCTTCTCCGACCTCTTCTCCGCCTTCGGAGCGGCGCAGCGAGAGGGTCGTCCTCCCGCGCGCGCTCCGCCGCCTCCTTTTGCGAGATGACGTCCTCGCAAAAGGAGGCGACCGCAGCCCAGGACCCCTCACTCTCGAGCATAGAGTTGACCACGCTGGGAAGTGAGAGGTCCTGTCCGATCTCCGCAGTCAGACTACGGCGCGGCTCAGACCAAGCCGGGCACACCTCGAGTGTGTGCTGTGCCGTGTCCTCCGCCGCGCCGCAGTCGTGGCACGCCGGAGTCTCCTCCCTCCCGATCCGGTGCAGGTGCGTGCCGAAACAGCCGTGGCCTGACAGCACCTGCACCAGACGGAATGAGAGGAAACCGTGGGGCCGCTCGAGCCAGTCCCGCAGGACTGGGCCGAGCGCGTCCAGGGTTCGGCGGCCAAAAGTGGCGGAGGCGAGGTCCTGCGTCCAATGGACGATGATGGCGTCCCTCGCCTCCCGCCGCACGGCCTCCCGCTCTTCCGCGACGGGGCGCTCCCCGAGGGCTTTTCGCCGCGCCGTCCATTCGTACACTCTGGCGAGCACCCACGCCTCCAGCTCCCAAGGAGGGGTGCCGGCCAGAGCGCACGCCGCCGATAAGCCCACCGAGCGGTAGGCCCTCGCCACCCGCAGTGCAATGGCCCTTTGGGGCCGGCGCATCGCCGTCGCATTCTCCCTCCTATGGAGGGAGTCTGCCCAGATGGGGGCCCCGTAAAGGGCCATGCTCCGCAAGATGCCGGCATATAGGCGCCGGCATCGCGCACTGGGCCCTCCCAGGTTCGGGAGGAGCCAGGAGAGGGCGTCCGCAGCCCTCAACAGGCGCGTCGACAGCCCGCTGAAATGCGGGCCGAAGCGCCACCTGCTGTCCAGCACTAGACCCAGATATTTGATCTGGGTCTGGACGCCTATCCTGGCGCCCTCCACGATAATGTGGGCGTCAGGAGGGTAGCGCTGCCGAGGCCCGTGAAAGAACACGGCCTCGGTCTTATTCAGCGCCACCTTCAACCCCAGGCGGCGGATCCTCCCCGCCACTAATGACCCGCCGGCCGTTGCCAGACAGGCCGCCTCCCCGAAGTTCTTCCCCCGGGCAGTGAGGAGAGTGTCATCCGCGTAACAGATGACACTCGTGCCCTGGAGGAGGGCTCCCCGCAGCAGCCAGTCAAAGCCGATGTTCCACAGGGGGGGTCCTAAGACTGACCCCTGCGGAACACCAGACTCCGCGCCATATCGCCGCAACCTGGCCAATTTGTCGACAAGGAGGACCTCTCGGTCCTCCAAGTAGCTGGCCAGGAGGCTCCGCAAGTATTGGGGCACTCCGTGATATCGGAGTGCCTCCAGTATGGTCGAGTGGGGCACGGAGTTGAAGGCGTTGGCTATGTCGAATGACACCGCCAGCACTCCGTCCCCTGCCTCGACCGCCCCCTTCACCTGGCCCTTGAGTAGGGCCAGCGCGTCGATGGTCGAACGCCCCTGTCGAAAACCGAACTGGGCGTCCGACAGGTCCGGCCCTACCCTCCGCAGGTGGCCATTCAGCCGGGAGGCAATGATCCCCTCGAACAATTTACCGACCTCATCGAGCAGAACGATGGGCCGGTATGCCGAGGGGGAATCCGCCGGGCGTCCCTCTTTTCGGAGGAGGCATAGCCGCCCCTCCTTCCACAGTTTCGGAAACCTCCCAGCCGTAAGGCACGCGCTGAATAGTTCCCGAAATCTGTCCTCCATTTGAGCGGCGGCTATGGCCACCACCCGTGCGGGGACGCCGTCCGGCCCAGGGGCCGTCTTCTTAGCGCGGAGGCTTAGAACCCCCGCGTAGAATTCATCCGCCGTCACCGGGGGTACCTCTTCCTCCGGCGATAAAGCCGCCTCCTGCGGGGGGTCCATCGTTGGTGGGGTGAAGTCGGTCCTGCGCGGAAACAGGGACCGGACCACCCCATCCAGCAACGCCGGCTCGAGGGTCTCCGTCAGTGGTGGACCATGGGGTCGCAGTTGGTTCCGCGCCGCCCTGTATGGTCTCCCATATGGATCCCTGTCGAGACCCTCCAGCATCTCGGCCCTCGCCGAGTCCTTGGCAGCGCCCATAGCCGACTTGAGGACCGTCTGAGCCTCTCTGTAAGAGGCGTAGAGGCGGTCCTCGTCTGCTTGGCTACGGACGCTGCGCCTTCGGCTCCGCGTGTAGGCCCTCCTAGCCGCCACGCAGGTGGCCCGGAGCCCCGCTAGTTCCTCCGACCACCAATAGACGGCGCGACGGGGAGGCGGGCGACGGGACCGAGGCATGCTGGAGTTGCACACCTCGGTCAGGGATCTCTTGAGCCGGACCGCTGCGGCGTCAACGTCCGGGACGTCCTCGACAGGGGGGGGCGACAGCCAGTCCTGGAGGAAGGCCGCCTCCTTGGCTGCCTCCCGGTCCAGGCGAGTGAGAGCCCACCGTGGGAAGGGAGACCTGCTAGAGCGGGCCATCTCCCCCCGGGGGCCCTGGGTGGAGATGTCGAACCGCACATATCGGTGGTCCGACAAGGTCTCCACCGTCTCCACCCGCCAGTTCACGATGCGTGCGGCCAGCACGGGGGTGGCAAACGAGACGTCCACCACCGACCCTCCCTGCCGCCGCACACACGTGTGGACCGCCCCCCTGTTGAGGAGGGACACACCGCACGACGCCGCCCAGAACTCGACGGCGCGTCCCCGGACGTTGCAGGAGGCAGCCGGGTTGCCCCATGCCACCGACTTGGCGTTCAGGTCGCCCAACACCACGACCTGGCGCGGCGCCGCCCTCCCTACGACAGCAGTGAGGATTTCGAGGAAATCCTCAAAGTCCGAGAGAGGGCGGTTTGGGGAGAAATAGACCCCTACCAGGGCCACACCTCCCCACGCGGTGGCCACGTATCCCGATCCTCTCTCTAAAAGCGAGAGGGGAGGGGAGTCTGTGGAAGACCGCGTCACCATTGCCACCAGGCCGTCTCGATCGCCCAGCCAATTGCCAGGGATCGAGTAGGGCTCGGCGACCACCGCCAAGTCCACCAACCACTCAGCCATGGTCTGCATCAGCAGATCCTGGGCTGTTCTGCAGTGGTTGGTGTTCGCCTGGAGGACGCGATGATCGACCCTATCCATCAATCGACATCGCACCCTCCTCCTCCGCCGCCACCGCCGTTCCTGCCTCGGGAACGACGGTGCTAGCAGCAGGCCCGACCGGCGCCTGCGCTTTGCCCCTCTTAGGGGGAGGATTGCACATCCTCCCCCTCGTCACGTGGCCTGCCGGGCAGCCACTGGCGGCGCACACTGCGCAGTGCGGCGTGGCGGCCGTGCAGGAGGCGGCTTTGTGGCCCTCCTTGCCACAGCGGTAGCAGGTCAGAGATCTGTCGACCGCTGAAGGGCACAGGGCTCGGGTGTGCCCTATGCCGCAGCACCTGAAGCAGCGCAGGGGCTGGTCTTCAAGTGCTCGGACTGCACCCGAGCTGAACCCGACCAAGAGCCGTCCCTTTCCAAGGACGACTTTGGCGGCGGCGACCGGGCACTCGAGACGGATAGTTCCCATGCCGCCGCGGCCGGGCCTGATGTCCCGGCCCTGCACCGCTGTGACGCTGCAGCCCCCAATAGCTGCGACCGCCGCCACCACCTCCTCCTTGGTGACCGAGTCGTCAAGATCGGTCACCTCGATGGCCGCCGACTTGACAGGTCGGGCCACCTTGGCCGCGTCCGCAATGACCTCCTGCAGCTTGGCTGCAAAGAGGTCAGCGTTTGCGTTTCCCTCCGCGCCAGGGAACTCGAAAATTCGAGCCCCGGCTTGGGTCCTGCGGCAGGAGACTTTGCCGATCCCCAGTTGGGTGAGATCGGCGTTAGCACGCGCCCGCACCAATATGGACGCGTACGTCTCCCCTCGTTCCGCGGCCTCCGCAGTGAGCGTCACGACGACGGCCGCGGACTTTGGGGGAACCAATTTTCCTCTTCTCTTCCCTGTGCCGGTCGCCTGCGACTGGCTGGGAGGCGTGGTGACTGAGGCGACAGGGACGGCCGTTGCCGCCTTTCTGCCCCTGCCCCTCTTCCTTCCCTTCCCGGTCGTCTGCGACTGGCTGGGAGTCGTGGTGGACGTGGTGGCTGCGACAGCAGGGGTGGCTGTCGCCGTCTTCTTTCCTCTGCCCTTCCCCTTCCCGACCACTTCGGTCCAACCCTGCTGGATGGACGGAGTAGTGGAAGGGAGAAGGGCGTCCTCCCCTAGCGAGGACGGCCCCGGCTCGCTTTGCCTCTTGTCCGCGGAAAGCGGCGGTCGGAGGCGTTGCTCCGGCAAGAGCCGGTCCTCTATTCCTGCTAAGCAGGCTCGCGTGAAGGCCCTCTCCTCCATAACCACCTTGCGGATGACATCCTCAAGGTTGGAGGCGGGGGCCTCTGCCGCTGGTCTTGGTTCGGTCTGATGTGGCCGAGCCGTGGCTTCAGCTAGCTTCGTATGAAGCTGGCTGACCTCCAACTGCAGCCGATTGACTGTCGCCTGCAGTTGCCGCGTTTCGTCAGTCGCCTTGCGCTGGACCAGCTCCATAACGATACCGCGCATGCTCGCGGCCCGACACTTAAGGGCCTTTTGAAAGGTCCCTTTTAAATTTGAGGACTTGGAGGCGACCTCAACGATCTCCTCCTCGTCCTCCTCCGCCATCTGCTGCAGCTCAGCCAAGGAGTGATCCGCGTAAAGAACGCGGGACGCACCGTACCCGGACTTGGCCCGAGCAGCACGCGCCCGTTGCTCCTTCGCAACGACCCGCTCCTCCAGCTCCTGCTGGTGCAGCTCCCGCCGAGCCAGGTCGAGCTGACGTTGGGCGTCCGCAAGACCCACCTCGTGGGTGTCTGCAGCTATTGACGGCCTTTTGGCTTTCGACCGCCTGGATGAGCCCGAAGAGCCCTCTGACCCATCCTTACGGAAGGCCCGCTTCCGCGACCGGGAGTCGCCCGCATCCGAGACACTCGTGACGGACTGGTCGTCAGAGTCCAAAAACTCGACTGCACCTTCAGAGAAGCTAGCCGCAGACGGCGCGCGGCTAGCCTCTGACGCCGAAGCGTCAGAGTGGCCCTGAAAAGGGCCTTTTGGTTGGCCCTGAGAAGGGCCTTTTGGTTGGCCCTGAGAAGGGCCTTTGGGTTGGCCCTGAGAAGGGCCTTTGGGTTGGCCCTGAGAAGGGCCTTCTGTTTGGCCCTGAGAAGGGCCTTTGGGTTTTAAAAAGCGCCCGAAGGCGTCCCGCGGGGGTGCAGGCATAGCCACCGCAGGATCGTAGTTAAAAAGGCAAGATGAATATGTGAACTACGAAAGCACAGAGCACTTTGGCCGAACCCCAGTCTGCCACTCCGTTACGGTGACAGAACTGGGTCGTTTCCAGGGGACGCGACGTGGACGCAAGCTCTGTGGGGGGTCCCCCCCCCCAACCTAACCTAACCTAACCTAACCTTTTTTTTTTTTTTTTTTTTTTTTTTTTTTTTTGTTTGCGCTGGGAAAAAATGCATTACGCATACCCTCCCATTGGGGGAATGGGAGGGGTATGTGGGACTCCCCGGGCCTAGGCCCGGTATACCCACTAAAACAACCCAGCGGCATTCCCGCATCGTCAGAGTGGAGAGGGGACTGGGAGATCGGCATAGCCTTTACGTCCAGTCCCTCTCCGACGTACGCCCGCCTACACGGCGGGCCCTTCACGCCCTCCCCGTTGGGGGGAGGGCCGGGAATGACCGGCGAGGGTGGTGTAGAGTGCAGTGCGGGCGAAGGCGCCCCCGCGCCTGTCGCCCGCCTACACCACCATGAGGAGGGAGAAGACAGCGTCTTCTCCGACCTCTTCTCCGCCTTCGGAGCGGCGCAGCGAGAGGGTCGTCCTCTCGCACGCGCTCCGCCGCCAACTTTTGCGAGATGACGTCCTCGCAAAAGAGGGCGAATGCTGCCGCGGCGGCCACGTATCCCGGTCCCCTCTCTTAAGCGAGAGGGGAGGGGAGTCTGTGGAAGACCGCGACACTGTTGGGAGGATGCGATGTTCGACCTAATTAAGTCGACATCGCATCCCCCTCCTCCGCTGCCACCGCCGTTCCAGCCTCGCGAACGACGGTGCTAGCAGCAGGCACGACCGGCGCCTGTGCTTTGCCCCTCTTGGGGGGAGGATTGCACATCCTCCCCCTCGTCACGTGGCCTGCCGAGCAGCCACTGGCGGCACACACTGCGCAGTGTGGAGTGGCGGCCGTGCAGGAGGCGGCTTTGTGGCCCTCTTTGCCGCAGCGGTAACAGGTCAGAGACCTGTCGACCGCCGACGGGCAAAGGGCTCGGGTGTGTCCGATGCCGCAGCACCTGTAACAGCGCAGAGGCTGGTCTACAAGTGCCCGGACCGCACCCGAGCTGAAGCCCACAAGAAGCCGTCCTTTATCAAGGACGGCTTTGGCAGCGGCGACTGGGCACTGGAGACGAATAGTGCCCATGCCACCGCGGCCGGGCCTGATGTCCCGGCCGTGCACCGCTGTGACATCGCAGCCCCCAATGGCTGCGACCGCCGCTACCACCTCCTCCTTGGTGACCGAATCGTCGAGGTCGGTCACCTCGATGGCCGCCGACTTGACCGGTCGGGCCACCTTGGCAGCGTCCGCGATGACCTCTTGCAGCTTGGCTGCAAAGAGGTCAGCGTTGGCGCTGCCCTCCGCCCCAGGAAACTCGAAAAGGCGAGCCCCGGTTTGGGTCCTCCTGCAAGAAACTTTGCCGATCCCCAACTGAGTGGGATCAGCATTCGCACGCGCCCGCATTAATATTGACATATATGTCTCCCCTCGCTCCGCGGCCTCTGCAGTGAGCGTCACTACGACGGCCGCGGTCTTTGGGGGAACAAGTTTCCCCTTCCTCTGAAACCTGCCGGTCGCCTGCGACTGGCTGGGCGGCATGGTGGCGGGGACGGCAGGCACGGCCGTTGCCGCCTTTCTGCCCCTGCCCCTCCTCTTTCCCTTTCCAGTCGCCTGCGACTGGCTGGGCTGCGTGGTGGCGGTGACGGCAGGGACCGCAGTCGCCGTCTTCTTCCCCTTGCCCTTCCCCTTCCGGACCACTTCGGTCCAACCCGGCTGGTCGGACGGAGTAGCCGAAGGGAGAAGGGCGTCCTCCCCTTGCGAGGACGGACCCGGCTCACCTCGCCTCTCGTCCGCGGCAAGCGGCGGTCGGAGGCGCTTCTCCGGCAAGAGCCGGTCCTCGATGCCTGCAAGACAGGCTCTTGTGAAGGCCCGCTCCTCCATAACCACCTTGCGGAAGACGTCCTCAAGGTTGGTGGAGGTAGGGGCCTCCGCCGCAGGTGTCGGTTCGGCCAGAATTGGCCGAGCCGTAACATCGGCCAGCTTCTGATGAAGCTGGCTGACCTCCGACTGCAGGCGATCGACCCTCGCCTGCAGCTGCCGCGTTTCCTCGCTCGTCTTCCGCTTGACGAGCTCCTCTATGATGCCGCGCATGCTGGCGGCCCGGCACTTAAGGGCCTTTTGAAAGGTGCTCTTAAGGTTGGTGGACTTAGAGGCGACCTCCGCGATCTCCTCCTCGTCCTCCTCCGCCATCCGCTGCAGCTCGGCCACGGAGTGGTCCGCGTACAGAACGCGGGACGCGCCGTACCCGGACTTTGCCCGAGCAGCACGCGCCCGTTGCTCCTTTGCGACGACCCGCTCCTCCAGCTCTTGCTGGTGCAGCGCCCGCCGCGACAGGTCAAGCTGGCGTTGGGCGTCAGCGAGACCCACTTCGTGGGTGTCAGCGGCTATCGTCGGCCTTTTGGCCTTCGACTGCCTGGCCGAGCTCGAGGAGCCCTCTGACCCATCCTTATGGAAGGCCCGCTTCCGCGACTGGAAGTCGCCCGCGTCCGAGACGCTTAAGACGGACTCGTCGTCAGAGTCTAAAAACTCTACCGCACCTTCAGAGAAGCTAGCCGCAGACGGCGCGCGGCTAGCCTCTGACGCCGAAGCGTCGGAGTGGCCCTGAGAAGGGCCTTTGGGTTGGCCCTTAGAAGGGCCTTTTGGTTGGCCCTGAGAAGGGCCTTTTGGTTGGCCCTGAGAAGGGCCTTTGGGTTTTAAAAAACGCCCGAGGGCGTCCCGCGGGGGTTTTGGCATAGCCACCGCAAGATCGCAGTTAAAAACGCAAGGTGAAAATGTTAACTACGAAGCACAGAGCACTTTGGCCGATCCCAGTCTGCCACTCCGTTACGGTGACAGAACTGGGTCGTTTCCAGGGGACGCGACGTGGACGCAAGCTCTGTGGGGGGTCCCCCCTCTGTGGGGGGTCCCCCATCTGTGGGGGGTCCCCCAACCTAACCTAACCTAACCTAACCTTTTTTTTTTTTTTTTTTTTTTTTTTTGTTTGCGCTGGGAAAAAATGCATTACGCATACCCTCCCATTGGGGGAATGGGAGGGGTATGTGGGACTCCCCGGGCCAAGGCCCGGTATACCCACTAAAACAACCCAGCGGCATTCCCGCATCGTCTGAGTGGAGGGGGACTGGGAGATCGGCACAGCCTTTGCGTCCAGTCCCTCTCCGACGGCGGGCCCTGCACGCCCTCCCCGTGAGGAGGGAGGGCCGGGAATGACCGGCGGAGGTGGTGTAGAGTGCAATGCGGGCGGAGGCGCCCCCGCGCCTGTCGCCCGCCTATCACCACCATGAGGAGGGAGAAGACGGCGTCTTCTCCGACCTCTTCTCCGCCTTCGGAGCGGCGCTGCGAGAGGGTCGTCCTCACGCGCGCGCTCCGCCGCCTCCTTTTGCGAGATGACGTCCTCGCAAAAGGAGGCGACCGCTGCCCAGGACCCCTCACTATCCAGCATAGAGTTGACCACGCTGGCAAGTGAGAGGTCCTGTCCGATCTCCGCAGTCAGACTACGGCGCGGCTCAGACCAAGCCGGGCACACCTCGAGTGTGTGCTGTGCCGTGTCCTCCGCCGCACCGCAGTCGTGGCACGCCGGAGTCTCCTCCCTCCCGATCCGGTGCAGGTGCGTGCCGAAACAGCCGTGGCCTGACAGCACCTGCACCAGACGGAATGAGAGGAAACCGTGGGGCCGCTCGAGCCAGTCCCGCAGGACTGGGCCGAGCGCGTCCAGGGTTCGGCGGCCAAAAGTGGCGGAGGCGAGGTCCTGCGTCCAATGGACGATGATGGCGTCCCTCGCCTCCCGCCGCACGGCCTCCCGCTCTTCCGCGACGGGGCGCTCCCCGAGGGCTTTTCGCCGCGCCGTCCATTCGTACACTCTGGCGAGCACCCACGCCTCCAGCTCCCAAGGAGGGGTGCCGGCCAGAGCGCACGCCGCCGAAAAGCCCACCGAGCGGTAGGCCCTCGCCACCCGCAGTGCAATGGCCCTTTGGGGCCGGCGCATCGCCGTCGCATTTTCCCTCCTATGGAGGGAGTCTGCCCAGATGGGGGCCCCGTAAAGGGCCATGCTCCGCAAGATGCCGGCATATAGGCGCCGGCAACGCGCACTGGGCCCTCCCAGGTTCGGGAGGAGCCAGGAGAGGGCGTCCGCAGCCCTCAACAGGCGCGACGACAGCCCGCTGAAATGCGGGCCGAAGCGCCACCTGCTGTCCAGCACTAGACCCAGATATTTGATCTGGGTCTGGACGCCTACCCTGGCGCCCTCTACGATAATGTGGGCGTCAGGAGGGCAGCGCTGCCGAGGCCCGTGAAAGAACACGGCCTCGGTCTTGTTCAGCGCCACCTTCAACCCCAGGCGGCGGATCCTCCCCGCCACTAATGACCCGCCGGCCGATGCCAGACAGGCCGCCTCCCCGAAGTTCCTCCCCCGGGCAGTGAGGAGAGTGTCATCCGCGTAACAGATGACACTCGTGCCCTGGAGGAGGGCTCCCCGCAGCAGCCAGTCAAAGCCGATGTTCCACAGGGGGGGTCCTAAGACTGACCCCTGCGGAACACCAGACTCCGCGCCATATCGCCGCAACCTGGCCAGTTTGTCGACAAGGAGGACCTCTCGGTCCTCCAAGTAGCTGGCCAGGAGGCTCCGCAAGTATTGGGGCACTCCGTGATATCGGAGTGCCTCCAGTATGGTCGAGTGGGGCACGGAGTTGAAGGCGTTGGCTATGTCGAATGACACCGCCAGCACTCCGTCCCCCGCCTCGACCGCCCCCTTCACCTGGCCCTTGAGTAGGGCCAGCGCGTCGATGGTCGAACGCCCCTGTCGAAAACCGAACTGGGCGTCCGACAGGTCCGGCCCTACCCTCCGCAGGTGGCCATTCAGCCGGGAGGCAATGATCCCCTCGAACAATTTACCGACCTCATCGAGCAGAACGATGGGCCGGTATGCCGAGGGGGAATCCGCCGGGCGTCCCTCTTTTCGGAGGAGGCATAGCCGCCCCTCCTTCCACAGTTTCGGAAACCTCCCAGCCGTAAGGCACGCGCTGAATAGTTCCCGAAATCTGTCCTCCATTTGAGCGGCGGCTATGGCCACCACCCGTGCGGGGACGCCGTCCGGCCCAGGGGCCGTCTTCTTAGCGCGGAGGCTGAGAACCCCCGCGTAGAACTCATCCGCCGTCACCGGGGGTACCTCTTCCTCCGGCGATAAAGCCGCCTCCTGCGGGGGGTCCATCGTTGGTGGGGTGAAGTCGGTCCTGCGCGGAAACAGGGACCGGACCACCCCATCCAGCAACGCCGGCTCGAGGGTCTCCGTCAGTGGGGGACCATGGGGCCGCAGTTGGTTCCGCGCCGCCCTGTATGGTCTCCCATATGGATCCCTGTCGAGACCCTCCAGCATCTCGGCCCTCGCCGAGTCCTTGGCAGCGCCCATAGCCGACTTGAGGACGGTCTGAGCCTCTCTGTAAGAGGCGTAGAGGCGGTCCTCGTCTGCTTGGCTACGGACGCTGCGCCTTCGGCTCCGCGTGTAGGCCCTCCTAGCCGCCACGCAGGTGGCCCGGAGCCCCGCTAGTTCCTCCGACCACCAATAGACGGCGCGACGGGGAGGCGGACGACGGGACCGAGGCATGCTGGAGTTGCACACCTCGGTCAGGGATCTCTTGAGCCGGACCGCTGCGGCGTCAACGTCCGGGACGTCCTCGACAGGGGGGGGCGACAGCCAGTCCTGGAGGAAGGCCGCCTCCTTGGCTGCCTCCCGGTCCAGGCGAGTGAGAGCCCACCGTGGGAAGGGAGACCTGGCAGAGCGGGCCGTCTCCCCCCGGGGGCCCTGGGTGGAGATGTCGAACCGCACATATCGGTGGTCCGACAGGGTCTCCACCGTCTCCACCCGCCAGTTCACGATGCGTGCGGCCAGCACGGGGGTGGCAAACGAGACGTCCACCACCGACCCTCCGTGTTGCCGCACACATGTGTGGACCGCCCCCCTGTTGAGGAGGGACACACCGCATGACGCCGCCCAGAACTCGACGACGCGTCCCCGGACGTTGCACGAGGCAGCCGGGTTGCCCCAGGCCACCGACTTGGCGTTCAGGTCGCCCAACACCACGACCTGGCGCGGCGCCGCCCTCCCTACGACAGCAGTCAGGACTTCAAGAAAATCCTCAAAGTCCGAGAGAGGGCGGTTTGGGGAGAAATAGACCCCAACTAGGGCCACACTTCCCCACGCGGCGGCCACGTATCCCGGTCCTCTCTCTAAGAGCGAGAGGGGAGGGGAGTCTGTGGAAGACCGCGTCACTATTGCCACCAGGCCGTCTCGATCGCCCAGCCAATTGCCAGGGACCGAGTAGGGCTCGGCGACCACCGCCAAGTCCACCAACCACTCAGCCATGGTCTGCATCAGCAGGTCTTGGGCTGTTCTGCAGTGGTTGGTGTTCGCCTGGAGGATGCGATGATCGACCCTATCCATCAATCGACATCGCACCCTCCTCCTCCGCCGCCACCGCCGTTTCTGCCTCGGGAACGACGGAGCTAGCAGCAGGCCCGACCGACGCCTGCGCTTTGCCCCTCTTAGAGGGAGGATTGCACATCCTCCCCCTCGTCACGTGGCCTGCCGGGCAGCCACTGGCGGCGCACACTGCGCAGTGCGGCGTGGCGGCCGTGCAGGAGGCGGCTTTGTGGCCCTCCTTGCCACAGCGGTAGCATGTCAGTGACCTATCGACCGCTGAAGGGCACAGGGCTCGGGTGTGCCCTATGCCGCAGCACCTGAAGCAGCGCAGGGGCTGGTTCTCTAGTGCTCGGACTGCACCCGAGCTGAATCCGACCAAGAGCCGTCCTTTTTCAAGGACGGCTTTGGCGGCGGCGACTGGGCACTCGAGACGGATAGTGCCCATGCCGCCGCGGCCGGGCCTGATGTCCCGGCCCTGCACCGCTGCGACGCTGCAGCCCCCAATCGCTGCGACCGCTGCCACCACCTCCTCTTTGGTGACCGAGTCGTCAAGGTCGGCCACCTCGATGGCCGCCGACTTGACGGGTCGGGCCACCTTGGCTGCGTCCGCGATGACCTCCTGCAGCTTGGCTGCGAAGAGGTCAGCGTTGGCACTGCCCTCCGCCCCAGGGAACTCGAAGATTCGAGCCCCGGTTTGGGTCCTCCGGCAGGAGACTTTGCCGATCCCCAGTTGGGTGGGATCGGCGTTAGCACGCGCCCTCACCAATATGGACGCGTACGTCTCCCCTCGCTCCGCGGCCTCCGCGGTGAGCGTCACTACGACGGCCGCGGTCTTTGGGGGAACCAATTTCCGCTTCCTCTTTCCTCTGCCGGTCGCCTGCGACTGGCTTGGAGGCGTGGTGGCGGGGGCGGCAGGGACGCCCGTTGCAGCCTTTCTGCCCCTGCCCCTCCTCCTTCCCTTCCCAGTCGTCTGCGACGGGCTGGGAGTCGTGGTGGCCGTGGTGGCTGCGACAGCAGGGGTGGCTGTCGCCGTCTTCTTTCCTTTGCCCTTCCCCTTCCTGACCACTTCGGTCCAGCCCTGCTGGTTGGACGGGGTAGTGGAAGGGAGAAGGGCGTCCTCCCCTTGCGAGGACGGACCCGGCTCGGCTCGCCTCTCGTTAGCGGCAAGCGGTGGTCGGAGGCGCTTTTCCGGCAAGAGCCGGTCCTCGATGCCTGCAAGACAGGCTCGTGTGAAGGCCCGCTCCTCCATTACAACCTTGCGGAGTATATCCTCAAGGTTGGTGGAGGTAGGGGCCTCCGCCGCAGGTGTCGGTTCGGCCTGAATTGGCCGAGCCGTGACATCAGCCAGCTTCTGATGAAGCTGGCTGACCTCTGATTGCAGGCGATCGACCCTCGCCTGCAGTTGCCGCGTTTCTTCACTCGTTTTTCTCTTGACGAGCTCCTCTACGATGCCGCGCATGCTTGCGGCCCGGCACTTAAGGGCCTTCTGGAAGGTGCCCTTTAGATTGGAGGACTTGGAGGCGACCTCCGCAATCTCCTCTTCGTCCTCCTCCGCCATCTGCTGCAGCTCGGCCAAAGAATGGTCCGCGTACAGCACGCGGGACGCGCCGTAGCCAGACTTGGCTCGAACTGCACGCGCCCGCTGCTCCTTCGCAGCCACCCGCTCTTCCAGCTCTTGCTGGTGCTGCACACGCCGAGCCAGGTCAAGCTGGCGCTGGGCGTCCGTGAGACCCACCACGTGGGTATCCGCGGCTACTGTGGGCCTTTTGGCCTTTGACCGCCTGGCTGAGCCCGAGGAACCCTCAGACCCATCCTTCAGGAAGGCCCGCTTTCGCGACTGAGAGTCGCCTGCGTCCGAGACGCTAATAAGGGACTCGTCGTCGGAGTCCGACAACTCGCCCGCTCTTCCACGGAAGCTTGCCGCAGACGGCGCGCGGCTTGCCTCTGACGCCGAAGCGTCGGAGTGGCCCTGAAAAGGGCCTTTGGGTTGGCCCTGAAAAGGGCCTTTGGGTTGGCCCTGAGAAGGGCCTTTGGGTTGACCCTGAGAAGGGCCTTTTGGTTGGCCCTGAGAAGGGCCTTTTGGTTGGCCCTGAGAAGGGCCTTTTGGGAGGAAACGCCCGAAGGCGTCCCGCGAAGGTTTCGACATTCCGCAAGATCGTAGCTGAAAACCGCAAGAATAAAATGATAGCTACGAAGCACAGAGCACTTTGGCCGATCCCAGTCTGCCACTCCGTTACGGTGACAGAACTGGGTCGTTTCCAGGGGACGCGACGTGGACGCAAGCTCTGTGGGGGGTCCCCCAACCTAACCTAACCTAACCTAACCAGAGTCCGCGGCTTCCCCCCGCGACGTACACACGCTTCCAAGGTGGCTCCACGCTCGAAATTGCTAAAAAATTGTGTAACAAATTCACAAAAGTGGTATTTTTCAACGGAATCTTATAGTGCAATATATCAAAATTTGCGGAAAAGTGCGGGCTACCCGATGGTGCAAAGTGTTTTTCTTAAAGTGCAACAAAAAGTGCAAATAGACACGAAAAAGTGCAAAAGTGAAAAATTTTAAAGTTTCAAAATTGAACGCTGCGGAAACGAAAGCGGCGACACATATATTTTATGGTGTCAAACGACGCGTCTTATTGACGCCTACAACTTGGAGCTGCTTCCCGATTTTTCCGGACCACGCCCTTCGAGGAAATCGGGAAAAACTACTCACCACGTGGCCACGTGCTACCAGTTCCGGCTGAGTGCAGAGAAGATCAACGAGCGGCTTCGAGGCAGGGCGTTGATTCCATCAAGACGCCGCTTCGATCATCAAAAAAGGTGGGGTAGTTTCGGAGATATCAAGTTTTCAAATTTCTCAAAATTTTCAAAAATCTGTATTTTAATATTAGTCGCGTTGACCCCCCTTTTTTAGTTTGGCAATTGAAGGGTCTTCGTAGTGTCTAACGGGTTGCAAAATTTCAGATTTTTATCTTTTATAGTTTTAGACCTATGATTTTTTGAAAATAAGGGGTGGACACGAGGGTTGCCGAAAAAGGGCTTGACATCTCCAAAATTACTACCAAAAAATTAGATATAGCTAGATTTAGAATAAATATTAAGTTTTAATTGTTTTTGATGTGTAGATTTTGTATGGTTGTCGTTTTTGTTGAATTTAGGGGGTTTTTTGACTTTTAAAAATCGGGGGTTGGTTTTTCAAGGGTAACACTAACAAATCTGGACTGGACTCTTCAAGCCCAATCCAAAGAGCCCAAATTCGGCTAGTTTTGGACAACGGGGGCCAAATTTATACAAGTGGCCGCCATCTTGGACGCCATCTTGGAAAACTTAAACCTGACGTAACTCTGGACTCGGTGATCGTATAAAGCTGCCGTTTTCACTAAAGAACTTGGGAAGATAATATTCATCCATCCCACTTAGTTTTAAGCGTTTTGGCGTTGGAGAATTTCAGGACCCTGAAAACCATTTTGCGCGCTAGGGCAGGTGGAGCCTGGCCGGATAAGCCCAAACACGGACGTTCTACGACAATTTTGGGGGAAGTTAGCCCGGGTTTAGGATTGACTTTGACAGTTCTGGGACTGTCAGGTGAATTTTTGGACTCGGATAACTTCTGAACCGGGGGTCGTGGAGCGATCGGGTTTTCTTTTGGGACTTTGACTTACCCTTCCCTACCTGGCTAGCATCTTTTCGGGGGTTTTCAGGACCTGAAATTTTTCAGCCTGAAAACTGTACAGAGAGATAGGTTGCGTCGAGCTCGGCCAGGGGAGCCCAAGCACGGTGGTGTTTGGCCGAACGGTCTCGGAGATAATTGCAGGTTTCCGTATTCCGGGCGCCATCTTGGATTGGCAACCGGAATTTCGGGCAGCCGTGTCTCGGGGACCCTTCGAGCTGGGGTAGCCGTGTTTGGGTTCGCTAGAAAGGGCTCGGGGAGACCTATCTTCTGGCGCTGGAATCAAGTCTCTACATAGAGTCTGGTTTTTCAGTCTTGAAAAATTCGCTGAAAAAAGGACGGGCTTATTGGCCAAGACATTTAGGATAGTGACCCAGGCTTATTGGCCTGAAAAGTTAGGATAGGACTGGTAGAGCACCAAAACTCTACAATTTTTTTATTGACCCAGACAGGTTGCTGGCCTTATTGGGCTAGTAAACAGGACAAAAGCACCCTATTGTGCTATTACCTGTCCCACTTTTTGACAAGTACCCACCATGTACACCGTCGAACGCACCCCAGCGAAAAAATCAGGTGCAGTGGAGCCAAAAACTCCTCCTCAAGTAGAGGAAGTGAGCCCGCAAAGGCAGAGCTCCAGAGTACGGCGCAGCATCGAGGAGTGGGACACTGCCAGGCCAGAAAAACCCACCAAGAACTCACCTCGAAAGCCAGCGAGTACCACCGGAGCCACGGCAAAACAACAGCCGACCACTGCACCCCCTCGGGAAGGCCCTCTAGAAGTGACAAAGCCCAAATCTTCCATCAGGAAGTCACTAGAGGTGAAAGCACCATCGCCACCGAGGGAAAAACGAGCGGGGAGACCGGAAGAAGCCAGAGTCTGCATTAGCAGGGCTAAGGCAGGGCTTGAGCGTTCTAGGAACCTGAGGACGGATATTAAGATGGAAGTGATGCAGGCCATTGACCAACTGTACAGCTGCTACAAAGCAGCGGAAGCCGAACTCACGGGGAAAAAAAAGGAAGCACCCAAGCCCCTCCCCACCCCAAACGACGCACCAAGCGAAGCGGCACCACCAACACCAACGCTTGCCGCAGAACAAATGAGTAAACTCCTTGGCAGGGTCGAGGAAAACAACCGGCTCCTGAAAGCCCAGAGCGAAAAGCTGCAAGCTGTTCAGGGGCTGGTTGAAGACCAAAAAACCCTGCTAAGGGAAAGCTCATATGCCAGCGTCGTGGCATACACAGGACCTAAGCCAAGAGTGGAACAACCAGCCCTCCACTCTATTGTGGTCACATCCAGGGACGAGGAGGCCACAGGCGATGTAGTCCTTGAAGAGGTGAGGAAGGCTGTGGATGCCAAGGAAGGCTGGGTGAAAGTAGAGAGAGTGCGCAAGGCCAAGGATCGCAAGATCATAATGGGTTGCAGTACCAAGGAGGAGCGGGAGAAGCTCAAGGAGAGGCTGATCGAGAAGGGGGGTCACCTAATTGTCGAGGACATAAGGAACAAAGATCCCCTTCTGGTTTTGAGGGACGTGCTATCAGTACACACTGATGAGGACATCCTCAGCGCCCTTCGAAACCAGAATGGTGAGGTTTTTTGTGGCCTCGACAAAGAGCACGACCGAATCGAAATCAAGTTCCGAAGGAGAGCCCGAAACCCTCATATTTGTCACATTGTCCTCACCGTTTCGCCGACGATCTGGCGAAGGGCAATGGACCGAGGGTCACTTCGGGTAGACCTCCAGAGGGTGAAAGTAGAAGATCAGTCTCCACTCGTTCAGTGCACCCGGTGCCTGGGATACGGGCACGGACGGCGAATATGCAAGGAGCCAGCGGACCTTTGCAGTCACTGCGCCGGCCCGCATCTCAGAGTGGAGTGCCCTGAGAGAGTTTTAGGAGAGCCTCCCGCATGCCGAAACTGCACCCTGGCTAAGCGCACGGACAAGACCCACAACGCCTTTAGCGAAGAATGCCCGATAAAGAAGAGGTGGGACACATTGGCTCGAGCCTCCGTGGCGTATTGCTAAGGTGGTCGCGGGAGTAACTCACCAGTACCTAGTCGTTCAGGCGAACCTGCAGCGCAGCCAACTGGCCACCGAGGAACTGATGCTCGCGACAAAAAACCGCAAAGCAGCCATAGCACTA
This sequence comes from Melanchra persicariae, assembly GCA_947386135.1. NCBI lineage: Eukaryota > Metazoa > Arthropoda > Insecta > Lepidoptera > Noctuidae > Melanchra > Melanchra persicariae. Next base: position 94,545 of record OX376652.1, read on the forward strand.
CTCCAGGAGCCGTACGTGGGCAGGGCCAAGAGGCTAAGGAGTTATAGGGGGGCGCGGACTTACCAGGCCTTGGAAGGTGGAGAAGGGACTGTCAAGGCCGCAATCGTAGTCTACGATAGCAGCCTTGAGATTGAACAGTACCCGGAACTATGTACCAACAACATCGTGGTCATAGGAGTCCGAACCAGGGCATGGTCGGTGACCGTGGTCTCCTATTACTTTGAGCCGGACCTGCCCATGGACGGGTACCTGGAGCAGCTGAGAAAAGTTGCAGAATCCTCGGTGTGCCGGAAGCTGATCATCGGGGGGGACTCGAACGCCAAAAGTATCTGGTGGGGTAGTCCCAGCGAAGACCAACGCGGAAAGCAGTTCTGCGGCGCCATCGGAGAGCTCGGGCTACATGTGCTGAACACGGGAAACCTTCCAACTTTCGACACAGTCAGAGGAGACAAAAGGTACAGCAGCTACGTGGACGTGACTGCATGTTCGGAAAATCTGCTCGACCTGGTGGACAACTGGAAAGTTGAGGAAGACCTCACGAGTTCGGACCACAACGGCATTACATTCCACGTACACCTACAGAAACCAAAAGGAACACAAATACAACGCACCACACGAATATACAACACACGAAAAGCTAATTGGGGTCAGTTTCGTGAGAAACTGACCCAAATTATGCTAGACAAGCACCTCACCACACAGACACTAGATACAATAACACACCACGACCAACTCGAACACACAGTCCAGGCCTACACAGAAGCAATAACACAAGCATGCAAACAGACAATACCAAATAAAAAGAACACAGAAACACTTACCTTGCCGTGGTGGACCGAAGAACTCGAAGCGATGAAGAAGGAGGTTGCCACCAGAAAGCGCAGAATCAGAAACGCAGCACCGATACGCCGAGCCACAGTAGTGAAGCTGTACCTAGAACAAAAAGAGAAATATTTAGAAGCGGCTAAAAGCGCCCAGGTCGAGAGTTGGAAGGAGTTCTGTGGGAAGCAGGATAGGGAAGGGGTATGGGAGGGACTGTACAGGGTAATAAGTAGGACATGTAGGCGGGAAGAGGATCTGCCCTTACAGAAGGAGGGTGCAATGTTGAGCCAAAAGCAGTCGGCGGAATGGTTAGCCGAAACATTTTACCCGGTGGACGACGAAACTAAGGATAACGCACAACATCAAGCTGTCCGACAGCTAGCAGAGCAGGTCAACGACGAGGGCCATAATGAAGTTTATGACCCCCCGTTCACCGAGTGCGAGCTGACGAGAGCAGCTAAGTCCTTCAACCCAAAGAAGGCACCGGGAGGGGAAGGCTTTACGGCTGACATCTGCATCCGTGCGATGGAGTGCGACCCCGGATACCTACTGTCACTCTTAAATAAGTGCCTGGAAAAGCAATACTTCCCAAGGATCTGGAAACAGGCTACTGTTGTGATCCTCAGGAAGCCAGGAAAAAGCTCGTACATCGTGCCCAAGTCGTACAGGCCCATTGGGCTTTTGCCTGTCTTGGGCAAGATGTACGAGAAAATGCTGGTTGCTCGCCTCAAGCATTACCTACTGCCAGCGATAAGTCCAAACCAGTATGGCTTCATGCCACAGCGTGGAACCGAGGACGCCCTCTATGTTCTGATGAAACATATACGTGGCCTACTAGCCAAAAAAAGGCTAGTCACGTTGGTCTCGTTGGACATGGAGGGCGCCTTCGACAGCGCGTGGTGGCCAAAAATTCGAGTGCGACTGGCAGAGGAAAACTGCCCTGTAAACTTGAGGCGAGCAATGGACAGCTACCTGAGTGACAGGACAGTGACAGTCAGGTATGCCGGACAAGAGGTGCGAAGGAGCACATCGCAAGGGTGCGTGCAAGGTTCAATAGGCGGCCCACTATTGTGGAACCTATTACTGGACCCACTTCTGAGACAGCTGAACGGTCTTGGCGTCTACGCACAGGCGTTTGCCGACGATGTTGTCCTGATCTTCGACGGAGAGCAGGCTATTGACGTGGAAAGACATGCTAATGCCGCCCTCGAACATGTGAGGGCGTGGGGCGTCGAAAACAAGCTAAAATTCGCGCCGCACAAAACATGTGCCATGACGATCACGCGGAAGCTAAAGTTCGACGTTCCGCGCCTTAGCATGGGCGGGGTAGACATTGGCATGTCAGACCACGTCAAACTCCTAGGGCTGACGATTGACTGCAAATTGACATTTGGCACACACATCGCGACTGCCTGTAAAAAGGCAATCGCGATTTACAAACAGCTTGCCAGGGCAGCAAGAGTCAGCTGGGGCCTGCACCCGGAGGTGATCAGGGCAATATACACGGCGGCAGTGGAGCCCACGATCATGTACGCTGCATGCGCGTGGGCACCAACAGCGAATAAATTGGGGGTTAAGAAGCAGCTTAACGCTGTCCAAAGGGGTTTCGCACAAAAGCTGTGCCGAGCCTACCGGACGGTCTCCCTGGACTCCGCACTGGTGTTGGCGGGGCTGCTCCCTCTTGACCTACGTATCAGTGAAGTAGCTTCACTATACGAGGCCAGGAAGGGGGTATCTCAGCCAATACCTGGGGACAGGGAGATCGAACGGATGACTCCGGCAACAGAGCTTCCGCACCCATCGGAAAGAACGAGCATGGAGTTTGGACTCCTGGCAGACCAGGAACAGTATGACGCGGTACAAGACCTAGAGGTGCGTATATTCACGGACGGCAGCAAGATTGAGGGCAAGGTTGGAGCGGCGCTGACATTATGGAATGGTAGCGCCGAGACCAAAACCCTCAAGCTTGCTTTGCCGTCCTACTCAACCGTCTACCAGGCGGAACTCCTGGCTCTCAACCGAGCAGCGAAGGAAATAGGGAAGCTGAAAGCCAAGAAATTTGGCATCTTCTGCGACTCCAAGGCGGCCCTTCAAACCGCAACAAACCCAGAGTCCCCTCACCCACTAGCAGCTACCGAAGTTATATTAAAAAATGCACTTCTGACGCCAAAACAGTTAAACTGTTTTGGATAAAAGCACACGTGGGTCTAGAGGGGAACGAAAGGGCGGACGAACTCGCGAAAGAGGCCGCCTTGGGGTCGAAGAAGAAAGCGGACTACGACCGGTGCCCTGTCTCATTCGTCAAGCGCCTGATTCGCAATCGGACGATTGACGAGTGGGACAAAAGGTACCGGTCCGGCACAACAGCAGCGGTAACGAAGCTGTTTTTCCCAAGTGCTACTGATGCATACAGGATCATCAGGAAGATCCCTCCAAAGCCTGAAACAACGCAACTTATGACAGGGCACGGTGGATTCTCCGCATACTTGAACAGGTTCAAGTGTAAGGAGGATCCATCGTGCATCTGCGAACCTGGGGTGGATGAAACAGTGGTACACCTTATAACCAGTTGCCCGGTTTTCGCGAGGGAGCGCCTGGATATCGAATGTAGACTAGAAACCGAAATAGTCCCCGAAAATCTCAATGCTCTAATCTCAGGAAAAAAGAGAGCAGATTTTCTTGAATACTGCTCAAAAATCATTAAGGTTGTTAAAATCAGAAATAGCTGAGAAGAAATTATGGTTTACATATATTGTGAGAATATATTGTATAAGCATAAAATATTAGTATTGTTAATAGATAAAAATAGGAAAAAGTAGTACTTAAGAATGAAACTCAAACTAAAAATGTAGAATAAAGAAATAGAAATAAGAACCAATGTAATAGATTTAAGAAACCCTGTATAGAATAAGAATATAAATATAAGTAAAATAAGTTAAAAATAAGAAAAATGTAATATTTTTAAGAAAACCTGTATAGCATATGAACATAAAATAGAAGTAAAATAAGTTTTAAAATAAGAAAAATGTAAATGAAAATAAGTATAAAAGTACTGAGCACCAAATTATTTACCCCGAGTTTATAAGTTAATAAAATAAATAAAGTAACAAAAAAAGAGTAGGTATCCAAAAATGGATAGATGGGAGTCCCACCCATAGAAAAGAAAGAAAGATGACGAATAAAAGAAAGATAAAGTATGAGGAATAAAAGTACGAGAGGCATAGATGATAGAACTGGAATGAATGAGAATAGAAGAGTAGATAAACAATGGCCATGCTGACGGCATGGGTCCAGTAAAAAAAAAAAAAAAAAAAAAAAAAAAAAAAAAAAAAAAAAAACCTAACCTAACCTAACCTAACCTTTTTTTTTTTTTTTTGTTTGCGCTGGGAAAAAATGCATTACGCATACCCTCCCATTGGGGGAATGGGAGGGGTATGTGGGACTCCCCGGGCTGAGCCGGTATACCCACTAAAACAACCCAGCGGCATTCCCGCAACGTCTGAGTGGAGGGGGACTGGGAGATCGGCAAAGCCTTTGCGTCCAGTCCCTCTCCGACGTCCGCCCGCCTGCACGGCGGGCCCTTCACGCCCTCCCCGTGAGGGGAGGACCGGGAACGACCGGCGGAGGTGGTGTAGAGTGCAATGCGGGTGGAGGCGCCCCCACGCCTGTCACCCGCCTACACCACCATGAGGAGGGAGAAGACGGCGTCTTCTCCGACCTCTTCGGCACTTAAGGGCCTTCTGGAAGGTACCCTTAAGGTTTGAGGACTTAGAGGCGACCTCCGCGATCTCCTCCTCGTCCTCCTCCGCAATCTGCTGCAGCTCGGCCAGAGAGTGGTCCGCGTACAGCATGCGGAACGCACCGTAGCCGAGCTGCACGCACCCGCTGCTCCTTCGCATGAGCTTTAGGGTTGGCCCTGAGAAGGGCCTTTGAGTTGGCCCTGAGAAGGGCCTTTGGGTTGGGCCCTGAGAAGGGCCTTTGGGTTGGCCCTGAGAAGGGCCCTTGGATTGGCCCTGAGAAGGGCCTTTGGGTTGGCCCTGAGAAGGGCCTTTGGGTTTCAAGAACGCCCAGTGGCGTCCCGCGGGGTTGTTGGCACAGCCACCGCAAGGGAACCAATCAACCCTTATAGGGAAATGGCCACAGTGGCCCTCTGTCGGGACACCGTGGCCACTTCCCCACCCCCACCAAGAAGGCAGGGCCACCGCTTCGCGTGAAATCCAGACCAAAGGGGGCGTGTTGCCTCACGGACACATTACCGCCAGTGCCGTTCGGCTCAACCCCCCAGTACTCCTTCATCCTCGCTTAGAGGCGACCTCCGCGATCTCCTCCGCAATCCGCTACAGCTCGGCCAGAGAGTGGTCCGCGTACAGCACGCGGGACAAACCGTAGCCGAGCTGCACGCGCCCGCTGCTCCTTCGCAAGAGCTTTTGGGTTGGCCCTGAGAAGGGCCTTTGGGTTGGCCCTGAGAAGGGCCTTTGGGATGGCCCTGAGAAGGGCCTTTGGGTTGGCCCTGAGAAGAGCCTTTGGATTGGCCCTGAGAAGGGCCTTTGGGTTGGCCCTGAGAAGGGCCTTTTGGTTGGCCCTGAAAAGGGCCTTTGGGTTCCAATCAACCCTCACAGGGAAATGGCCACAGTGGCCCGGCCTCTGTCGGGACACTGCGGCCACTCCCCTACCCCCGGCAGGGCAACCGTTTCGCGAGAATTCCAGACCAAAGGGGGCGTGTTGCCTCACGGACACATTACCGCCAGTGCCGATCGGCTCAACCCCCCAGGACACCTTCATCCTCGCTTACGGCGCTCGACCGAGCAGGTCCCAGCGCAGGTGACCGGCTTCCCCTACTCCGCCCGGTGGTTTCAGTTACGTCTATTTCATAAGGAATTAGACCAATAACGGGGTGGCAACCACGAGAAGGAATAACCATCGGACTTGCCTTGAGGATCTACACGACCGTTGCGCTCCCCCTCAAGACCTCGCCACCTTCCCGCCTCTGAAGGAGACGGCAAGGTAGGCCTGTATCTATACTACCAAGCAAAGCAAAGCTAAGCATGTCGTTGTGCAACCGCAAAAGCATACATACAGACCCTCCCCAACCTAACCTAACCTTTTTTTTTTTTTTTTTTTTTTTTTTTTTTTTTGTTTGCGCTGGGAAAAAATGCATTACGCATACCCTCCCATTGGGGGAATGGGAGGGGTATGTGGGACTCCCCGGGCCTAAGACCCGGTATACCCACTAAAACAACCCAGCGGCATTCCCGCATCGTCTGAGTGGAGGGGGACTGGGAGATCGGCATAGCCTTTGCGTCCAGTCCCTCTCCGACGTTCGCCCGCCTACACGGGCCCTACACGCCCTCCCCGTGAGGGGGGAGGGCCGGGAATGACCGGCGGAGGTGGTGTAGAGTGCAATGCGGGCGGAGGCGCCCCCGCGCCTGTCGCCCGCCTATCACCACCATGAGGAGGGAGAAGACGGCGTCTTCTCCGACCTCTTCTCCGTCTTCGGAGCGGCGCAGCGAGAGGGTCGTCCTCACGCGCGCGCTCCGCCGCCTCCTTTTGCGAGATGACGTCCTCGCAAAAGGAGGCGACCGCTGCCCAGGACCCCTCACTCTCCAGCATAGAGTTGACCACGCTGGGAAGTGAGAGGTCCTGTCCGATCTCCGCAGTCAGAATGCGGCGCGGCTCAGACCAAGCCGGGCACACTTCGAGCGTGTGCTGTGCCGTGTCCTCCGCCGCGCCGCAGTCGTGGCACGCCGGAGTCTCCTCCCTCCCGATCCGGTGCAGGTGCGTGCCGAAACAGCCGTGGCCTGACAGCACCTGCACCAGACGGAATGAGAGGAAACCGTGGGGCCGCTCGAGCCAGTCCCGCAGGACTGGGCCGAGCGCGTCCAGGGTTCGGCGGCCGAAAGTGGCGGAGGCGAGGTCCTGCGTCCAATGGACGATGATGGCGTCCCTCGCCTCTCGCCGCACGGCCTCCCGCTCTTCCGCGACGAGGCGCTCCCCGAGGGCTTTCCGCCGCGCCGTCCATTCGTACACTCTGGCGAGCACCCACGCCTCCAGCTCCCAAGGAGGGGTGCCGGCCAGAGCGCACGCCGCCGAAAAGCCCACCGAGCGGTAAGCCCTCGCCACCCGCAGTGCAATGGCCCTTTGGGGCCGGCGCATCGCCGTCGCATTCTCCCTCCTATGGAGGGAGTCCGCCCAGATGGGGGCCCCGTACAGGGCCATGCTCCTCAGGATGCCGGCATAAAGGCGCCGGCATCGCGCACTGGGCCCTCCCAGGTTCGGGAGGAGCCAGGAGAGGGCGTCCGCAGCCCTCAGCAGGCGCGTCGACAGCCCGCTGAAATGTGGGCCGAAGCGCCACCTGCTGTCCAGCACTAGACCCAGATATTTGATCTGGGTCTGGACGCCTACCCTGGCGCCCTCCACGACAATGTGGGCGTCAGGAGGGCAGCGCTGCCGAGGCCCGTGAAAGAACACGGCCTCGGTCTTATTCAGCGCCACCTTTAACCCCAGGCGGCGGATCCTCCCCGCCACTAATGACCCGCCGGCCGATGCCAGACAGGCCGCCTCCCCGAAGTTCCTCCCCCGGGCAGTGAGGAGAGTGTCATCCGCGTAGCAGATGACACTCGTGCCCTGGAGGAGGGCTCCCCGCAGCAGCCAGTCGAAGCCGATGTTCCACAGGGGGGGTCCTAAGACTGACCCCTGCGGAACACCACACTCCGCGCCATATCGCTGCAACCTGGCCAGTTTGTCGACAAGGAGGACCTCTCGGTCCTCCAAGTAGCTGGCCAGGAGGCTCTGCAAGTATTGGGGCACTCCGTGATACCGGAGTGCCTCCAGTATGGTCGAGTGGGGGACGGAGTTGAAGGCGTTGGCTATGTCGAATGACACCGCCAGCACTCCGTCCCCTGCCTCGACCGCCCCCTTCACCTGGCCCTTGAGTAGGGCCAGCGCGTCAATGGTCGAACGCCCCTGTCGGAAACCGAACTGGGCGTCCGACAGGTCCGGCCCTACCCTCCGCAGGTGGTTGTTTAGCCGGGAGGCAATGATCCCCTCGAACAATTTACCGACCTCATCGAGCAGAACGATGGGCCGGTATGCCGAGGGGGAATCCGCCGGGCGTCCCTCCTTTCGGAGGAGGCATAGCTGCCCCTCCTTCCACAGTTTCGGGAACCTCCCAGCCGTAAGGCAACCTTTTTTTTTTTTTTTTTTTTTTTTTTTTGTTTGCGCTGGGAAAAAATGCATTACGCATACCCTCCCATTGGGGGAATGGGAGGGGTATGTGGGACTCCCCGGGCCAAGGCCCGGTATACCCACTAAAACAACCCAGCGGCATTCCCGCATCGTCTGAGTGGAGGGGGACTGGGAGATCGGCACAGCCTTTGCGTCCAGTCCCTCTCCGATGTCTGCCCGCCTACACGGCGGGCCCTGCACGCCCTCCTCGTGAGGAGGGAGGGCCGGGAATGACCGGCGGAGGTGGTGTAGAGTGCAATGCGGGCGGAGGCGCCCCCGCGCCTGTCGCCCGCCTATCACCACCATGAGGAGGGAGAACACGGCGTCTTCTCCGACCTCTTCTCCGCCTTCGGAGCGGCGCAGCGAGAGGGTCGTCCTCCCGCGCGCGCTCCGCCGCCTCCTTTTGCGAGATGACGTCCTCGCAAAAGGAGGCGACCGCAGCCCAGGACCCCTCACTCTCCAGCATAGAGTTGACCACGCTGGGAAGTGAGAGGTCCTGTCCGATCTCCGCAGTCAGACTACGGCGCGGCTCAGACCAAGCCGGGCACACCTCGAGTGTGTGCTGTGCCGTGTCCTCCGCCGCGCCGCAGTCGTGGCACGCCGGAGTCTCCTCCCTCCCGATCCGGTGCAGGTGCGTGCCGAAACAGCCGTGGCCTGACAGCACCTGCACCAGACGGAATGAGAGGAAACCGTGGGGCCGCTCGAGCCAGTCCCGCAGGACTGGGCCGAGCGCGTCCAGGGTTCGGCGGCCAAAAGTGGCGGAGGCGAGGTCCTGCGTCCAATGGGCGATGATGGCGTCCCTCGCCTCCCGCCGCACGGCCTCCCGCTCTTCCGCGACGGGGCGCTCCCCGAGGGCTTTTCGCCGCGCCGTCCATTCGTACACTCTGGCGAGCACCCACGCCTCCAGCTCCCAAGGAGGGGTGCCGGCCAGAGCGCACGCCGCCGAAAAGCCCACCGAGCGGTAGGCCCTCGCCACCCGCAGTGCAATGGCCCTTTGGGGCCGGCGCATCGCCGTCGCATTTTCCCTCCTATGGAGGGAGTCTGCCCAGATGGGGGCCCCGTAAAGGGCCATGCTCCTCAAGATGCCGGCATATAGGCGCCGGCAACGCGCACTGGGCCCTCCCAGGTTCGGGAGGAGCCAGGAGAGGGCGTCCGCAGCCCTCAACAGGCGCGTCGACAGCCCGCTGAAATGCGGGCCGAAGCGCCACCTGCTGTCCAGCACTAGACCCAGATATTTGATCTGGGTCTGGACGCCTACCCTGGCGCCCTCTACGATAATGTGGGCGTCAGGAGGGCAGCGCTGCCGAGGCCCGTGAAAGAACACGGCCTCGGTCTTGTTCAGCGCCACCTTCAACCCCAGGCGGCGGATCCTCCCCGCCACTAATAACCCGCCGGCCGATGCCAGACAGGCCGCCTCCCCGAAGTTCCTCCCCCGGGCAGTGAGGAGAGTGTCATCCGCGTAACAGATGACACTCGTGCCCTGGAGGAGGGCTCCCCGCAGCAGCCAGTCAAAGCCGATGTTCCACAGGGGGGGTCCTAAGACTGACCCCTGCGGAACACCAGACTCCGCGCCATATCGCCGCAACCTGGCCAGTTTGTCGACAAGGAGGACCTCTCGGTCCTCCAAGTAGCTGGCCAGGAGGCTCCGCAAGTATTGGGGCACTCCGTGATATCGGAGTGCCTCCAGTATGGTCGAGTGGGGCACGGAGTTGAAGGCGTTGGCTATGTCGAATGACACCGCCAGCACTCCGTCTCCTGCCTCGACCGCCCCCTTCACCTGGCCCTTGAGTAGGGCCAGCGCGTCGATGGTCGAACGCCCTTGTCGAAAACCGAACTGGGCGTCCGACAGGTCCGGCCCTACCCTCCGCAGATGGCCATTCAGCCGGGAGGCAATGATCCCCTCGAACAATTTACCGACCTCATCGAGCAGAACGATGGGCCGGTATGCCGAGGGGGAATCCGCCGGGCGTCCCTCTTTTCGGAGGAGGCATAGCCGCCCCTCCTTCCACAGTTTCGGGAACCTCCCAGCCGTAAGGCACGCGCTGAAGAGTTCCCGAAATCTGTCCTCCATTTGAGCGGCGGCTATGGCCACCACCCGTGCGGGGACGCCGTCCGGCCCAGGGGCCGTCTTCTTGGCGCGGAGGCTGAGAACCCCCGCGTAAAACTCATCCGCCGTCACCGGGGGTACCTCTTCCTCCGGCGATAAAGCCGCCTCCTGCGGGGGGTCCATCGTTGGTGGGGTGAAGTCGGTCCTGCGCGGAAACAGGGACCGGACCACCCCATCCAGCAACGCCGGCTCGAGGGTCTCCGTCAGTGGGGGACCATTGGGCCGCAGTTGGTTCCGCGCCGCCTTGTATGGTCTCCCATATGGATCCCTGTCCAGACCCTCCAGCATCTCGGCCCTCGCCGAGTCCTTGGCAGCGCCCATAGCCGACCTGAGGACGGTCTGAGCCTCTCTGTAAGAGGCGTAGAGGCGGTCCTCGTCTGCTTGGCTACGGACGCTGCGCCTTCGGCTCCGCGTGTAGGCCCTCCTAGCCGCCACGCAGGTGGCCCGGAGCCCCGCTAGTAACCTAACCTAACCTTTTTTTTTTTTTTTTTTTTTTTTTTTTTTTGTTTGCGCTGGGAAAAAATGCATTACGCATACCCTCCCATTGGGGGAATGGGAGGGGTATGTGGGACTCCCCGGGCCAAGGCCCGGTATACCCACTAAAACAACCCAGCGGCATTCCCGCATCGTCTGAGTGGAGGGGGACTGGGAGATCGGCGTAGCCTTTACGTCCAGTCCCTCTCCGACGTTCGCCCGCCTACCACGGCGGGCCCTGCACGCCCTCCCCGTGAGGAGGGAGGGCCGGGAATGACCGGCGGAGGTGGTGTAGAGTGCAATGCGGGCGGAGGCGCCCCCGCGCCTGTCGCCCGCCTATCACCACCATGAGGAGGGAGAAGACGGCGTCTTCTCCGACCTCTTCTCCGCCTTCGGAGCGGCGCTGCGAGAGGGTCGTCCTCACGCGCGCGCTCCGCCGCCTCCTTTTGCGAGATGACGTCCTCGCAAAAGGAGGCGACCGCTGCCCAGGACCCCTCACTATCCAGCATAGAGTTGACCACGCTGGCAAGTGAGAGGTCCTGTCCGATCTCCGCAGTCATACTACGGCGCGGCTCAGACCAAGCCGGGCACACCTCGAGTGTGTGCTGTGCCGTGTCCTCCGCCGCGCCGCAGTCGTGGCACGCCGGAGTCTCCTCCGATCCGGTGCAGGTGCGTGCCGAAACAGCCGTGGCCTGACAGCACCTGCACCAGACGGAATGAGAGGAAGCCGTGGGGCCGCTCGAGCCAGTCCCGGAGGACTGTGCCGAGCGCGTCCAGGGTTCGGCGGCCAAAAGTGGCGGAGGCGAGGTCCTGCGTCCAATGGACGATGATGGCGTCCCTCGCCTCCCGCCGCACGGCCTCCCGCTCTTCCGCGAGGGGGCGCTCCCCGAGGGCTTTTCGCCGCGCCGTCCATTCGTACACTCTGGCGAGCACCCACGCCTCCAGCTCCCAAGGAGGGGTGCCGGCCAGAGCGCACGCCGCCGAAAACCTAACCTAACCTTTTTTTTTTTTTTTTTTTTTTTTTTTTTTTTTTTTTTTTTTTTTTTTTGTGTGCGCTGGGAAAAAATGCATACCCTCCCATTGGGGGAATGGGAGGGGTATGTGGGACTCCCCGGGCCAAGGCCGTCCTGTATGGTCTCCCATATGGATCCCTGTCGAGACCCTCCAGCATCTCGGCCCTCGCCGAGTCCTTGGCAGCGCCCATAGCCGACTTGAGAACCATCTGAGCCTCTCTGTAAGAGGCGTAAAGGCGGTCCTCGTCTGCTTGGCTACGGACGCTGCGCCGTCGGCTCCGCGTGTAGGCCCTCCTAGCCGCGACGCAAGTGGCCCGGAGCCCCGCCAGTTCCTCCGACCACCAATAGACGGCGCGACAGGGAGGCGGGCGACGGGACCGAGGCATGCTGGAGTTGCACACCTCGGTCAAGGACCTCTTGAGCCGGACCGCTGCGGCGTCAACGTCCGGGACGTCCTCGACAGGGGGGGGAGACAGCCAGTCCTGGAGGAAGGCCGCCTCCTTGGCTGCCTCCCGGTCCAGGCGAGTGAGAGCCCACCGTGGGAAGGGAGACCTGCTAGAGCGGGTCATCTCCCCCCGGGGGCCCTGGGTGGAGATGTCGAACCGCACATATCGGTGGTCCGACAAGGTCTCCACCGTCTCCACCCGCCAGTTCACGATGCGTGCGGCCAGCACGGGGGTGGCAAACGAGACGTCCACCACCGACCCTCCCTGCTGCCGCACACACGTGTGGACCGCCCCCCTGTTGAGGAGGGACACACCGCACGACGCCGCCCAGAACTCGACGGCGCGTCCCCGGACGTTGCAGGAAGCAGCCGGGTTGCCCCAGGCCACCGACTTGGCGTTCAGGTCGCCCAACACCACGACCTGGCGCGGCGCCGCCCTCCCTACGACTGCAGTGAGGACTTCGAGGAAATCCTCAAAGTCCGAGAGAGGGCGGTTTGGGGAGAAATAGACCCCTACCAGGGCCACACCTCCCCACGCGGTGGCCACGTATCCCGATCCTCTCTCTAAAAGCGAGAGGGGAGGGGAGTCTGTGGAAGACCGCGTCACCATTGCCACCAGGCCGTCCTGATCGCCCAGCCAATTGCCAGGGACCGAGTAGGGCTCGGCGACCACCGCCAAGTCCACCAACCACTCAGCCATGGTCTGCATCAGCAGATCCTGGGCTGTTCGGCAGTGGTTGGTGTTCGCCTGGAGGATGCGATGATCGACCCTATCCATCAATCGACATCGCACCCTCCTCCTCCGCCGCCACCGCCGTTCCTGCCTCGGGAGCGACGGTGCTAGCAGCAGGCCCGACCGGCGCCTGCGCTTTGCCCCTCTTAGGGGGAGGATTGCACATCCTCCCCCTCGTCACGTGGCCTGCCGGGCAGCCACTGGCGGCGCACACTGCGCAGTGCGGCGTGGCGGCCGTGCAGGAGGCAGCTTTGTGACCCTCCTTGCCACAGCGGTAGCAGATCAGAGATCTGTCGACCGTTGAAGGGCACAGGGCTCGGGTGTGCCCTATGCCGCAGCACCTGAAGCAGCGCAGGGGCTGGTCCTCAAGTGCTCGGACTGCACCCGAGCTGAACCCGACCAAGAGCCGTCCCTTTCCAAGGACGGCTTTGGCAGCGGCGACCGGGCACTCGAGACGGATAGTTCCCATGCCGCCGCGGCCGGGCCTGATGTCCCGGCCCTGCACCGCTGTGACGCTGCAGCCCCCAATAGCTGCGACCGCCGCCACCACCTCCTCCTTGGTGACCGAGTCGTCAAGATCGGTCACCTCGATGGCCGCCGACTTGACAGGTCGGGCCACCTTGGCCGCGTCCGCAATGACCTCCTGCAGCTTGGCTGCAAAGAGGTCAGCGTTTGCGATTCCCTCCGCGCCAGGGAACTCGAAAATTCGAGCCCCGGCTTGGGTCCTACGGCAGGAGACTTTGCCGATCCCCAGTTGGGTGGGATCGGCGTTGGCACGCGCCCGCACTAATATGGACGCGTACGTCTCCCCTCGTTCCGCGGCCTCCGCGGTGAGCGTCACGACGACGGCCGCGGACTTTGGGGGAACCAATTTTCCCCTTCTCTTCCCTGTGCCGGTCGCCTGCGACTGGCTGGGAGGCGTGGTGACGGGGGCGACAGGGACGGCCGTTGCCGCCTTCCTGCCCCTGCCCCTCCTCCTTCCCTTCCCAGTCGTTTGCGACTGGCTGGGAGTCGCGGTGGCCGTGGTGGCTGCGACAGCAGGGGCGGCTGTCGCCGTCTTCTTTCCTCTGCCCTTCCCCTTCCCGACCACTTCGGTCCAACCCTGCTGGTCGGACGGAGTAGCCGAAGGGAGAAGGGCGTCCTCCCCTTGCGAGGACGGACCCGGCTCGCCTCGCCTCTCGTCCGCGGCAAGCGGCGGTCGGAGGCGCTTCTCCGGCAAGAGCCGGTCCTCAATTCCTGCCAAGCAGGCTCTGGTGAAGGCCCTCTCCTCCAAAACCACCTTGCGGATGACGTCCTCAAGGTTGGAGACGGGGGCCTCTGCCGCAGGTGTCGGTTCGGCCTGAGTTGGCCGAGCCGTGACGTCGGCCAGCTTCTGATGAAGCTGGCTGACCTCTGACTGCAGGCGATCGACCCTGGCCTGCAGCTGCCGCGTTTCTTCGCTCGTCTTTCTTTTGACGAGCTCCTCGATGATGCCGCGCATGCTTGCGGCCCGGCACTTAAGGGCTTTCTGAAATGTGCCCTTGAGGTTGGAGGACTTGGAGGCGACCTCCGCGATCTCCTCCTCGTCCTCCTCCGCCTCCTCCTCGTCCTCCTCCGCCTCCTCCTCGTCCTCCTCCGCCTCCTCCTCGTCCTCCTCCGCCAACCTAACCTTTTTTTTTTTTTTTTTGTTTGCGCTGGGAAAAATGCATTACGCATACCCTCCCATTGGGGGAATGGGAGGGGTATGTGGGACTCCCCGGGCCAAGGCCCGTTATACCCACTAAAACAACCCAGCGGCATTCCCGCATCGTCTGAGTGGAGGGGGACTGGGAGATCGGCACAGCCTTTGCGTCCAGTCCCTCTCCGACGTCTGCCCGCCTACACGGCGGGCTCTGCACGCCCTCCCCGTGAGGAGGGAGGGCCGGGAATGACCGGCGGAGGTGGTGTAGAGTGCAATGCGGGCGGAGGCGCCCCCGCGCCTGTCGCCCGCCTATCACCACCATGAGGAGGGAGAAGACGGCGTCTTCTCCGACCTCTTCTCCGCCTTCGGAGCGGCGCAGCGAGAGGGTCGTCCTCCCGCGCGCGCTCCGCCGCCTCCTTTTGCGAGATGACGTCCTCGCAAAAGGAGGCGACAGCAGCCCAGGACCCCTCACTCTCCAGCATAGAGTTGACCACGCTGGGAAGTGAGAGGTCCTGTCCGATCTCCGCAGTCAGACTACGGCGCGGCTCAGACCAAGCCGGGCACACCTCGAGTGTGTGCTGTGCCGTGTCCTCCGCCGCGCCGCAGTCGTGGCACGCCGGAGTCTCCTCCCTCCCGATCCGGTGCAGGTGCGTGCCGAAACAGCCGTGGCCTGACAGCACCTGCACCAGACGGAATGAAAGGAAACCGTGGGGCCGCTCGAGCCAGTCCCGCAGGACTGGGCCGAGCGCGTCCAGGGTTCGGCGGCCAAAAGTGGCGGAGGCGAGGTCCTGCGTCCAATGGACGATGATGGCGTCCCTCGCCTCCCGCCGCACGGCCTCCCGCTCTTCCGCGACGGGGCGCTCCCCGAGGGCTTTTCGCCGCGCCGTCCATTCGTACACTCTGGCGAGCACCCACGCCTCCAGCTCCCAAGGAGGGGTGCCAGCCAGAGCTCACGCCGCCGAAAAGCCCACCGAGCGATAGGCCCTCGCCACCCGCAGTGCAATGGCCCTTTGGGGCCGGCGCATCGCCGTCGCATTTTCCCTCCTATGGAGGGAGTCTGCCCAGATGGGGGCCCCGTAAAGGGCCATGCTCCGCAAGATGCCGGCATATAGGCGCCGGCAACGCGCACTGGGCCCTCCCAGGTTCGGGAGGAGCCAGGAGAGGGCGTCCGCAGCCCTCAACAGGCGCGTCGACAGCCCGCTGAAATGCGGGCCGAAGCGCCACCTGCTGTCCAGCACTAGACCCAGATATTTGATCTGGGTCTGGACGCCTACCCTGGCGCCCTCTACGATAATGTGGGCGTCAGGAGGGCAGCGCTGCCGAGGCCCGTGAAAGAACACGGCCTCGGTCTTGTTCAGCGCCACCTTCAACCCCAGGCGGCGGATCCTCCCCGCCACTAATGACCCGCCGGCCGATGCCAGACAGGCCGCCTACCCGAAGTTTCTCCCCCGGGCAGTGAGGAGAGTGTCATCCGCGTAACAGATGACACTCGTGCCCTGGAGGAGGGCTCCCCGCAGCAGCCAGTCAAAGCCGATGTTCCACAGGGGGGGTCCTAAGACTGACCCCTGCGGAACACCAGACTCCGCGCCATATCGCCGCAACCTGGCCAGTTTGTCGACAAGGAGGACCTCTCGGTCCTCCAAGTAGCTGGCCAGGAGGCTCCGCAAGTATTGGGGCACTCCGTGATATCGGAGTGCCTCCAGTATGGTCGAGTGGGGCACGGAGTTGAAGGCGTTGGCTATGTCGAATGACACCGCCAGCACTCCGTCTCCTGCCTCGACCGCCCCCTTCACCTGGCCCTTGAGTAGGGCCAGCGCGTCGATGGTCGAACGCCCCTGTCGAAAACCGAACTGGGCGTCCGACAGGTCCGGCCCTACCCTCAGCAGGTGGCCATTCAGCCGGGAGGCAATGATCCCCTCGAACAATTTACCGACCTCATCGAGCAGAACGATGGGCCGGTATGCCGAGGGGGAATCCGCCGGGCGTCCCTCTTTTCGGAGGAGGCATAGCCGCCCCTCCTTCCACAGTTTCGGAAACCTCCCAGCCGTAAGGCACGCGCTGAATAGTTCCCGAAATCTGTCCTCCATTTGAGCGGCGGCTATGGCCACCACCCGTGCGGGGACGCCGTCCGGCCCAGGGGCCGTCTTCTTAGCGCGGAGGCTGAGAACCCCCGCGTAGAACTCATCCGCCGTCACCGGGGGTACCTCTTCCTCCGGCGATAAAGCCGCCTCCTGCGGGGGGTCCATCGTTGGTGGGGTGAAGTCGGTCCTGCGCGGAAACAGGGACCGGACCACCCCATCCAGCAACGCCGGCTCGAGGGTCTCCGTCAGTGGGGGACCATGGGGCCGCAGTTGGTTCCGTGCCGCCCTGTATGGTCTCCCATATGGATCCCTGTCGAGACCCTCCAGCATCTCGGCCCTCGCCGAGTCCTTGGCAGCGCCCATAGCCGACTTGAGGACCGTCTGAGCCTCTCTGTAAGAGGCGTAGAGGCGGTCCTCGTCTGCTTGGCTACGGACGCTGCGCCTTCGGCTCCGCGTGTAGGCCCTCCTAGCCGCCACGCAGGTGGCCCGGAGCCCCGCTAGTTCCTCCGACCACCAATAGACGGCGCGACGGGGAGGCGGGCGACGGGACCGAGGCATGCTGGAGTTGCACACCTCGGTCAGGGATCTCTTGAGCCGGACCGCTGCGGCGTCAACGTCCGGGACGTCCTCGACAGGGGGGCGCGACAGCCAGTCCTGGAGGAAGGCCGCCTCCTTGGCTGCCTCCCGGTCCAGGCGAGTGAGAGCCCACCGTGGGAAGGGAGACCTGCTAGAGCGGGCCATCTCCCCCCGGGGGCCCTGGGTGGAGATGTCGAACCGCACATATCGGTGGTCCGACAAGGTCTCCACCGTCTCCACCCGCCAGTTCACGACGCGTGCGGCCAGCACGGGGGTGGCAAACGAGACGTCCACCACCGACCCTCCCTGCTTCCGCACACACGTGTGGACCGCCCCCCTGTTGAGGAGGGACACACCGCACGACGCCGCCCAGAACTCGACGGCGCGTCCCCGGACGTTGCAGGAGCCAGCCGGGTTGCCCCAGGCCACCGACTTGGCGTTCAGGTCGCCCAACACCACGACCTGGCGCGGCGCCGCCCTCCCTACGACTGCAGTGAGGACTTCGAGGAAATCCTCAAAGTCCGAGAGAGGGCGGTTTGGGGAGAAATAGACCCCTACCAGGGCCACACCTCCCCACGCGGTGGCCACGTATCCCGGTCCTCTCT
The DNA here is from genome assembly GCA_947386135.1 of Melanchra persicariae. NCBI lineage: Eukaryota > Metazoa > Arthropoda > Insecta > Lepidoptera > Noctuidae > Melanchra > Melanchra persicariae. The sequence continues at coordinate 112,285 of OX376652.1, forward strand.
CTAAAAGCGAGAGGGGAGGGGAGTCTGTGGAAGACCGCGTCACCATTGCCACCAGGCCGTCCCGATCGCCCAGCCAATTGCCAGGGACCGAGTAGGGCTCGGCGACCACCGCCAAGTCCACCAACCACTCAGCCATGGTCTGCATCAGCAGATCCTGGGCTGTTCTGCAGTGGTTGGTGTTCGCCTGGAGGATGCGATGATCGACCCTATCCATCAATCGACATCGCACCCTCCTCCTCCGCCGCCACCGCCGTTCCTGCCTCGGGAACGACGGTGCTAGCAGCAGGCGCGATCGGCGCCTGCGCTTTGCCCCTCTTAGGGGGAGGATTGCACATCCTCCCCCTCGTCACGTGGCCTGCCGGGCAGCCACTGGCGGCGCACACTGCGCAGTGCGGCGTGGCGGCCGTGCAGGAGGCGGCTTTGTGGCCCTCCTTGCCACAGCGGTAGCAGGTCAGAGATCTGTCGACCGCTGAAGGGCACAGGGCTCGGGTGTGCCCTATGCCGCAGCACCTGAAGCAGCGCAGGGGCTGGTCTTCAAGTGCTCGGACTGCACCCGAGCTGAACCCGACCAAGAGCCGTCCCTTTCCAAGGACGACTTTGGCGGCGGCGACCGGGCACTCGAGACGGATAGTTCCCATGCCGCCGCGGCCGGGCCTGATGTCCCGGCCCTGCACCGCTGTGACGCTGCAGCCCCCAATAGCTGCGACCGCTGCCACCACCTCCTCCTTGGTGACCGAGTCGTCAAGATCGGTCACCTCGATGGTCGCCGACTTGACTGGTCGGGCCACCTTGGCCGCGTCCGCAATGACCTCCTGCAGCTTGGCTGCAAAGAGGTCAGCGTTTGCGTTTCCCTCGGCGCCAGGGAACTCGAAAATTCGAGCCCCGGCTTGGGTCCTGCGGCAGGAGACTTTGCCGATCCCGAGTTGGGTGGGATCGGCGTTAGCACGCGCCCGCACCAATATTGACGCGTACGTCTCCCCTCTTTCCGCGGCCTCCGCGGTGAGCGTCACGACGACGGCCGCGGACTTCGGGGGAACCAATTTCCCCTTTCTCTTCCCTGTGCCGGTCGCCTGCGACTGGCTGGGAGGCGTGGTAACGGGGGCGACAGGGACGGCCGTTGCCACCTTTCTGCCCCTGCCCCTCCTCCTTCCCTTCCCGGTCGTCTGCGACTGGCTGGGAGTCGTGGTGGCCGTGGTGGCTGCGACAGCAGGGGCGGCTGTCAACGTCTTCTTTCCTCTGCCCTTCCCCTTCCCGACCACTTCGGTCCAACCCTGCTGGTTGGACGGAGTAGTGGAAGGGAGAAGGGCGTCCTCCCCTTGCGAGGACGGCCCCGGCTCGCTTTGCCTCTTGTCCGCGGCAAGCGGCGGTCGGAGGCGTTGCTCCGGCAAGAGCCGGTCCTCTATTCCTGCTAAGCAGGCTCGCGTGAAGGCCCTCTCCTCCATAACCACCTTGCGGATGACATCCTCAAGGTTGGAGGCGGGGGCCTCTGCCGCTGGTCTTGGTTCGGTCTGATGTGGCCGAGCCGTGGCTTCAGCTAGCTTCGTATGAAGCTGGCTGACCTCCTCCTGACCCACCACCGAAGCGTCGGAGTGGCCCTGAGAAGGGCCTTTGGGTTGGCCCTTAGAAGGGCCTTTTGGTTGGCCCTGAGAAGGGCCTTTTGGTTGGCCCTGAGAAGGGCCTTTGGGTTTTAAAAAAAACGCCCGAGGGCGTCCCGCGGGGGTTTTGGCATAGCCACCGCAAGATCGCAGTTAAAAACGCAAGGAGAAAATGATAACTACGAAGCACAGAGCACTTTGGCCGATCCCAGTCTGCCACTCCGTTACGGTGACAGAACTGGGTCGTTTCCAGGGGACGCGACGTGGACGCAAGCTCTGTGGGGGGTCCCCCGCCGCCAACCTAACCTTTTTTTTTTTTTTTTTTTTTACGGGGGGAAATCCTCATGGATGTCCTCCGCCCTGGGGCGGGCGGAGGGGTCTGTCAGACTCTTACTGACTAAAACCACCCCGGTGTTCCATCTTCCACCTACGCCGGGGATCGCGGGAACATATGCGACTTCCGTAATCCCCGGCTGGTGTCGGCCCGCCTCTGCGGGCCACATCTCGTACGCGGGGGGAGTGAGGTGTTTAACTCCCCCCGCGACGTCAGAGGGGCGCACGGGAACACCACGCGCCGCCACCTCGGGTCCGGATGACTGGGTGGGCAACGGACATCCCCAAGTCCGCCGCCCCTGGACCCAGTTAGGGGGGCAGAAGGAGGGCAGCGTATGCCCTCCTCCGACGCCCGGTGCGCCTGCTGCGGGCTGGGAGAGCACTCGACATCTCCCTCTCCCTTTCCGCAGCCTCCTTCTGCGCGATGACAGTTTCGCAGAAGGAGACCACCGCGTCCCAGGACTCCTCACCGCCGACCATAGAACGTACTACAGCCGGCAGCGAGAGGTCACTGCCTACCACAGAGACGAGGGCACGGCGCGGCTCCTCCCAAGCGGCACACTCTGACAGCGTATGCCGCGCCGTGTCCTCCCGACAGTCGACGCAGTGGTGACACCGAGCGTCCGGCTCCCTGCCTATGCGACACAGGAATCTCCCGAAGCAGCCATGCCCCGTGAGAACCTGCGTCGCACGAAACGACAGGGAGCCGTGCCTTCTCCCGAGCCACAGGTCGAGCACTGGCCGGATGGCCTCGATAGTGACGAGGCCGGCGGTAGGGCGTGAAAGCCTGTTCCGCCATTCCGCCACCAGGACCTCGCGCAGCTGCGACCGACGCCGCTCAAAATGTCGCTGCGTCAGTCGCTCCCCGCGCGCCCGCGCGTCCTCGCGCCACCGATGCATTGACGCGAGGACTTTTGCCTCCAGGTCCCAGGGCGGAGATCCGGCCAGTGCGCAAGCCGCCTCGTAGGAGATCGTGCGATAACCCCTGATGACTCTGACGGCCATCACCCTCTGCGGCTTCCGCAGAACAGAGATGGTGCCGGCCGTCAGGTCAGCCGCCCAGATCGGGGCCCCATACAGGGCCATCGATCGCACGATCCCCACGTACAACCGCCTACAGACGGTGCTCGGGTCCCCCAGATTGGGAAGCAGCGTTGACAGCGCCCCAGCCGCGCCCAACAACTTGGGCGCCAGCCGTCGGAAGTGGGGTCCGAAATCCCACCGGCTGTCGAGCACCAATCCCAGGTATTTCATGGTGGACTCGACAGCGATACGGGCCCCACCGACCACGATGTGTGATCCCGCCGGCGGCGCCCGCCGGGGGCCATGAAAAACTATGGCCTCCGACTTGTTGAGGGCCACCTCCAGGCCGAGGCGCCGTATGCGGCTCACCACCTGTGAGACCGCGGCCGTCGCCAGCAACGCTGCCTCCCTGTACGAGCTCCCCCGGGCAGTGACCAGCGTGTCGTCAGCGTAACACGTCAGGTCCACTCCCGGCTGGAGCTCGCCTCTCAGCACCCAGTCGTACCCGATGTTCCACAGGGGCGGGCCCAAGACCGAACCCTGCGGAACACCGCACGACATGAGGTGCTGGTGTATGCCATCACGTCCCAGATAAGTGACACACCTCTCCGCCAAATAAGCCCCAATGACGCGGCGGAGGTAGGGAGGCACTCGATGATAGCGGAGTGCCTCCCGAATACAACTCCAGGGCAGGGTGTTGAAGGCGTTGGAGATGTCCAAGGACACCGCCAACATCACCCCGCCCCGGGACACCGCTTCCTCCGCCAGGACTCTCACACGCGATATCGCCGTGATAGTGGAGCGCCCGCGCCGAAACCCGAACTGGCATTCGGCCAGGTCCGGCCCCTCTCCGCACAAGTGGCTGACGAGGCGGGCTGCGATTATCCGCTCGAACAGCTTTCCCACCTCGTCCAGCAGCACTATGGGCCGGTACGCGGACGGCGAGTCCGCAGGGCGCCCCACCTTCCTGAGCAGGACCAGACGTCCAGATTTCCACTGAACGGGAAACTGGCCCTGCTCCAGGCACGCTGTGTAGAGTCCTCTCAGTTGGGGCTCTAGCTCCTTCAGAGCGAGGGCTAACACGCAACCGTGAATCCCATCGGGCCCTGGGGCAGTGTTCTTCGCCCGGAGCCGCATCACGGCCGCCCTCAACTCTGCTTGTGTCACCTCTGGGACGCTGGCGTTCTCTTCAGGCTCTGCGGCTGTGGGCAAAGCCATCGGCGGCGGAGTACGCTCCGCTCGTGTCGGGAAGAGGGCTGCGACTACGTCCTCCAGCAGCTCTGGTTGGAGACTCTCCGTAAGCGGGGGCGCCCATGGTCCGAGTTTCCCTCGGACCGAGCGAAAGGGACGCCCCCACGGATCCCCGTTGAGAGTCGCCAACATCTCCTCCCTGGATCGCGTCTTCGCCTCGCCGATGGCCAGCCACAGAGCCTCCTTAGCCGCGCGGTACACCTCATACAGCGCGGCTTCTTCGTCAGGGACCCGACGACGTCTTCTCCGGTATCGGGTGTACTGGCGCCGCACTCGCACGCAAGAGACGCGCAACTGTGCGATCTCGGCGGACCACCAGTACACCTGGCGCCTTCTGGGTTGAGTGTGGACCCGGGGCATGGACGCGTCGCAGATTTGCGTCATCGCCCCGTGGAACCACTGCGCCTCCTCTTCGACGTCGACGGGTCCGGTCGTCGCCGACTCCCGAATCCAGGCCTGCAATATGGCGGCCTCCTCGAGTAGCTCCCTGTCGAGGCGCTTGCGCGCCCAGCGCGGACCGTCCGTTCGCGGGGCCGATGGGCTGCGGCCGCCCGCGGTCTGGGAGGAGACGTCGAAACGGATGTATCGGTGATCCGATAACGTCTCCACCTCCACGGCGACACGCCAGTCGCGGACACGGCTCGCGACAGCTGGGCTAGCGAACGAGACGTCCACTATAGAGCCGCCCCGCTGCCGCACGCACGTGTAGACCGAGCCCCGATTCAGAACGGTCAAGCCAGTCGTGACCGCCCACTCCTCCAACGCCTCGCCCTTGGCATCGGTGACTGGAGATCCCCACGCCGCAGACTTGGCGTTGAGATCCCCGAGTAACAGCACCGGGCGAGGGTGGTACCGGTTCACGACGGCACCCAACTCGACAAGGAAGCTCTCGAAGTCAGCGAGGCTCTTGTTGGGGGAGAAATACGCCCCAACAGTGACAATACCGTCCGCGAGGGCGGCCACCCAGCCGTGACCTCGGGACGGGCCGGTAAGAGCCCCGCCAATGATGGCCACCAAGCCGTCCAGGTCACCCACCCAATTATCTCGGGGGGGGACGTAGTACGGCTCGGCGACCACAGCCACATGAATCGACCACTCTGCCATGCTTTTTTTTTTTTTTTTTTTTTTTTTTTTGCGCTGGGAAAAAAAAAAAAAAATGCATTACGCATACCCTCCCATTGGGGGAATGGGAGGGGTATGTGGGACTCCCCGGGCCTAGACCCGGTATACCCACTAAAACAACCCAGCGGCATTCCCGCATCGTCTGAGTGGAGGGGGACTGGGAGATCGGCATAGCCTTTGCGTCCAGTCCCACTCCGACGTTCGCCCGCCTACACGGGCCCTACACGCCCTCCCCGTGAGGGGGGAGGGCCGGGAATGACCGGCGGAGGTGGTGTAGAGTGCAATGCGGGCGGAGGCGCCCCCGCGCCTGTCGCCCGCCTATCACCACCATGAGGAGGGAGAAGACGGCGTCTTCTCCGACCTCTTCTCCGTCTTCGGAGCGGCGCAGCGAGAGGGTCGTCCTCACGCGCGCGCTCCGCCGCCTCCTTTTGCGAGATGACGTCCTCGCAAAAGGAGGCAACCGCTGCCCAGGACCCCTCACTCTCCAGCATAGAGTTGACCACGCTGGGAAGTGAGAGGTCCTGTCCGATCTCCGCAGTCAGAATGCGGCGCGGCTCAGACCAAGCCGGGCACACTTCGAGCGTGTGCTGTGCCGTGTCCTCCGCCGCGCTGCAGTCGTGGCACGCCGAAGTCTCCTCCCTCCCGATCCGGTGCAGGTGCGTGCCGAAACAGCCGTGGCCTGACAGCACCTGCACCAGACGGAATGAGAGGAAACCGTGGGGCCGCTCGAGCCAGTCCCGCAGGACTGGGCCGAGCGCGTCCAGGGTTCGGCGGCCGAAAGTGGCGGAGGCGAGGTCCTGCGTCCAATGGACGATGATGGCGTCCCTCGCCTCTCGCCGCACGGCCTCCCGCTCTTCCGCGACGGGGCGCTCCCCGAGGGCTTTCCGCCGCGCCGTCCATTCGTACACTCTGGCGAGCACCCACGCCTCCAGCTCCCAAGGAGGGGTGCCAGCCAGAGCGCACGCCGCCGAAAAGCCCACCGAGCGGTAAGCCCTCGCCACCCGCAGTGCAATGGCCCTTTGGGGCCGGCGCATCGCCGTCGCATTCTCCCTCCTATGGAGGGAGTCCGCCCAGATGGGGGCCCCGTACAGGGCCATGCTCCTCAGGATGCCGGCATAAAGGCGCCGGCATCGCGCACTGGGCCCTCCCAGGTTCGGGAGGAGCCAGGAGAGGGCGTCCGCAGCCCTCAGCAGGCGCGTCGACAGCCCGCTGAAAACCTAACCTAACCTTTTTTTTTTTTTTTTTTGTTTGCGCTGGGAAAAAATGCATTACGCATACCCTCCCATTGGGGGAATGGGAGGGGTATGTGGGACTCCCCGGGCCAAGGCCCGGTATACCCACTAAAACAACCCAGCGGCATTCCCGCATCGTCTGAGTGGAGGGGGACTGGGAGATCGGCATAGCCTTTGCGTCCAGTCCCTCTCCGACGAACGCCCGCCTACACGGCGGGCCCTACGCGCCCACCCCGTGAGGGGCGAGGGCCGGGAATGACCGGCGGAGGTGGTGTAGAGTGCAATGCGGGCGGAGGCGCCCCCGCGCCTGTCGCCCGCCTATCACCACCATGAGGAGGGAGAAGACGGCGTCTTCTCCGACCTCTTCTCCGCCTTCGGAGCGGCGCTGCGAGAGGGTCGTCCTCACGCGCGCGCTCCGCCGCCTCCTTTTGCGAGATTACGTCCTCGCAAAAGGAGGCGACCGCTGCCCAGGACCCCTCACTCTCCAGCATAGAGTTGACCACGCTGGGAAGTGAGAGGTCCTGTCCGATCTCCGCAGTCAGACTACGGCGCGGCTCAGACCAAGCCGGGCACACTTCGAGCGTGTGCTGTGCCGTGTCCTCCGCCGCGCCGCAGTCGTGGCACGCCGGAGTCTCCTCCCTCCCGATCCGGTGCAGGCGCGTGCCGAAACAGCCGTGGCCTGACAGCACCTGCACCAGACGGAATGAGAGGAAACCGTGCGCTCGAGCCAGTCCCGCAGGACTGGGCCGAGCGCGTCCAGGGTTCGGCGGCCAAAAGTGGCGGAGGCGAGGTCCTGCGTCCAATGGACGATGATGGCGTCCCTCGCCTCCCGCCGCACGGCCTCCCGCTCTTCCGCGACGGGGCGCTCCCCGAGGGCTTTTCGTCGCGCCGTCCATTCGTACACTCTGGCGAGCACCCACGCCTCCAGCTCCCAAGGAGGGGTGCCAGCCAGAGCGCACGCCGCCGAAAAGCCCACCGAGCGGTAAGCCCTCGCCACCCGCAGTGCAATGGCCCTTTGGGGCCGGCGCATCGCCGTCGCATTCTCCCTCCTATGGAGGGAGTCCGCCCAGATGGGGGCCCCGTACAGGGCCATGCTCCTCAGGATGCCGGCATAAAGGCGCGGGCATCGCGCACTGGGCCCTCCCAGGTTCGGGAGGAGCCAGGAGAGGGCGTCCGCAGCCCTCAGCAGGCGCGTCGACAGCCCGCTGAAATGTGGGCCGAAGCGCCACCTGCTGTCCTGCACTAGACCCAGATATTTGATCTGGGTCTGGACGCCTACCCTGGCGCCCTCCACGACAATGTGGGCGTCAGGAGGGCAGCGCTGCCGAGGCCCGTGAAAGAACACGGCCTCGGTCTTGTTCAGCGCCACCCTCAATCCCAGGCTGCGTATCCTCCCCGCCACCAATGACCCGCCGGCCGATGCCAGACAGGCCGCCTCCCCGAAGTTCCTCCCCCGGGCAGTGAGGAGAGTGTCATCCGCGTAACAGATGACACTCGTGCCCTGGAGGAGGGCTCCCCGCAGCAGCCAGTCGAAGCCGATGTTCCACAGGGGGGGTCCTAAGACTGACCCCTGCGGAACACCAGACGCCGCGCCATATCGCCGCAACCTGGCCAGTTTGTCGACAAGGAGGACCTCTCGATCCTCCAAGTAGCTGGCCAGGAGTCTCCGCAAGTATTGGGGCACTCCGTGATATCGGAGTGCCTCCAGTATGGTCGAGTGGGGCACGGAGTTGAAGGCGTTGGCTATGTCGAATGACACCGCCAGCACTCCGTCCCCCGCCTCGACCGCCCCCTTCACCTGGCCCTTGAGTAGGGCCAGCGCGTCGATGGTCGAACGCCCTTGTCGAAACCCGAACTGGGCGTCCGACAGGTCCGGCCCTACCCTCCGCAGGTGGCCATTCAGCCGGGAGGCAATGATCCCCTCGAACAATTTACCGACCTCATCGAGCAGAACGATGGGCCGGTATGCCGAGGGGGAATCCGCCGGGCGTCCCTCCTTTCGGAGGAGGCATAGCTGCCCCTCCTTCCACAGTTTCGGGAACCTCCCAGCCGTAAGGCACGCGCTGAAGAGGTCCCGAAATCTGTCCTCCATTTGAGCGGCAGCTATGGCCACCACTCGTGCCGGGACGCCGTCCGGCCCAGGGGCCGTCTTCTTGGCGCGGAGGCTGAGAACCCCCGCGTAAAACTCATCCGCCGTCACCGGGGGTACCTCCTCCTCCGGCGGTGCAGCCGCCTCCTGCGGGGGGTCCATCGTTGGTGGGGTGAAGTCGGTCCTGTGCGGAAACAGGGACCGGACCACCCCATCCAGCAACGCTGGCTCGAGGGTCTCTGTCAGAGGGGGACCATGGGGCCGCAGTTGGTTCCGCGCCGCCCTGTATGGTCTCCCATACGGGTCTCTGTCGAGACCCTCCAGCATCTCGGCCCTCGCCGAGTCCTTGGCAGCGCCCATAGCCGACTTGAGGACCGTCTGAGCCTCTCTGTAAGAGACGTAGAGGCGGTCCTCGTCTGCTTGACTACGGACGCTGCGCCGTCGGCTCCGCGTGTAGGCCCTTCTGGCCGCCACGCAGGTGGCCCGGAGCCCCGCTAGTTCCTCCGACCACCAATAGACGGCGCGACGGGGAGGCGGGCGACGGGACCGAGGCATGCTGGAGTTGCACACCTCGGTCAAGGATCTCCTGAGGCGGACCGCTGCGGCGTCAACGTCCGGGACGTCCTCGACAGGGGGGGGCGACAGCCAGTCCTGGAGGCAGGCCGCCTCCTTGGCTGCCTCCCGGTCCAGGCGAGTTAGAGCCCACCGTGGGAAGGGAGACCTGCCAGAGCGGGCCATCTCCCCCCGGGGGCCCTGGGTGGAGATGTCGAACCGCACATATCGGTGGTCCGACAGGGTCTCCACCGTCTCCACCCGCCAGTTCACGATGCGTGCGGCCAGCACGGGGGTGGCAAACGAGACGTCCACCACCGACCCTCCGTGTTGCCGCACACATGTGTGGACCGCCCCCCTGTTGAGGAGGGACACACCGCATGACGCCGCCCAGAACTCGACGGCGCGTCCCCGGACGTTGCACGAGGCAGCCGGGTTGCCCCAGGCCACCGACTTGGCGTTCAGGTCGCCCAACACCACGACCTGGCGCGGCGCCGCCCTCCCTACGACAGCAGTGAGGACTTCCAGAAAATCCTCAAAGTCCGAGAGAGGGCGGTTTGGGGAGAAATAGACCCCAACTAGGGCCACACCTCCCCACGCGGCGGCCACGTATCCCGGTCCTCTCTCTAAGAGCGAGAGGGGAGGGGAGTCTGTGGAAGACCGCGTCACTATTGCCACCAGGCCGTCCCGATCGCCCAGCCAATTGCCAGGGACCGAGTAGGGCTCGGCGACCACCGCCAAGTCCACCAACCACTCAGCCATGGTCTGCATCAGCAGGTCTTGGGCTGTTCTGCAGTGGTTGGTGTTCGCCTGGAGGATGCGATGATTTACCCTATCCATCAATCGACATCGCACCCTCCTCCTCCGCCGCCACCGCCGTTCCTGCCTCGGGAACGACGGTGCTAGCAGCAGGCCCGACCGGCGCCTGCGCTTTGCCCCTCTTAGGGGGAGGATTGCACATCCTCCCCCTCGTCACGTGGCCTGCCGGGCAGCCACTGGCAGCACACACTGCGCAGTGCGGCGTGGCGGCCGTGCAGGAGGCGGCTTTGTGGCCCTCCTTGCCGCAGCGGTAGCAGGTCAGGGACCTGTCGACTGCTGACGGGCACAGGGCTCGGGTGTGCCCTATGCCGCAGCACCTGAAGCAGCGCAGGGGCTGGTCCTCAAGTGCTCGGACTGCACCCGAGCTAAACCCGACCAAGAGTCGTCCTTTCTCAAGGACGGCTTTGGCGGCGGCGACTGGGCACTCGAGACGGATAGTGCCCATGCCGCCGCGGCCGGGCCTGATGTCCCGGCCCTGCACCGCTGCGATGCTGCAGCCCCCTATTGCTGCAACCGCCGCCACCACCTCCTCTTTGGTGACCGAGTCGTCAAGGTCGGCCACCTCGATGGCCGCCGACTTGACGGGTCGGGCCACCTTGGCTGCGTCCGCGATGACCTCCTGCAGCTTGGCTGCGAAGAGGTCAGCGTTGGCACTGCCCTCCGCCCCAGGGAACTCGAAGATTCGAGCCCCGGTTTGGGTCCTGCGGCAGGAGACTTTGCCGATCCCCAGTTGGGTGGGATCGGCGTTAGCACGCGCCCGCACCAATATGGACGCGTATGTTTCCCCTCGCTCCGCGGCCTCCGCGGTGAGCGTCACTACGACGGCCGCGGTCTTTGGGGGAACCAATTTCCCCTTCCTCTTTCCTCTGCCGGTCGCCTGCGACTGGCTGGGAGGCGTGATGGCGGGGGCGGCAGGGACGCCCGTTGCAGCCTTTCCGCCCCTGCCCCTCCTCCTTCCCTTCCCAGTCGTCTGCGACGGGCTGGGAGTCGTGGTGGCCGTGGTGGCTGCGACAGCAGGGGCGGCTGTCGCCGTCTTCTTTCCTTTGCCCTTCCCCTTCCTGACCACTTCGGTCCAGCCCTGCTGGTTGGACGGGGTAGTGGAAGGGAGAAGGGCGTCCTCCCCTTGCGAGGACGGACCCGGCTCGGCTCGCCTCTCGTCAGCGGCAAGCGGCGGTCGGAGGCGCTTTTCCGGCAAGAGCCGGTCCTCGATGCCTGCAAGACAGGCTCGTGTGAAGGCCCGCTCCTCCATTACAACCTTGCGGAGTATATCCTCAAGGTTGGTGGAGGTAGGGGCCTCCGCCGCAGGTGTCGGTTCGGCCTGAATTGGCCGAGCCGTGACGTCAGCCAGCTTCTGATGTAGCTGGCTTACCTCTGATTGCAGGCGATCGACCCTCGCCTGCAATTGCCGCGTTTCCTCGCTCGTCTTCCGCTTGACGAGCTCCTCTATGATGCCGCGCATGCTGGCGGCCCGGCACTTAAGGGCCTTTTGAAAGGTGCCCTTAAGGTTGGAGGACTTAGAGGCGACCTCCGCGATCTCCTCCTCGTCCTCCTCCGCCATCTGCTGTAGCTCAGCCAGGGAGAAGTCCGCGTACAGCACGCGGGACGCGCCGTACCCGGACTTGGCCCGAGCTGCACGCGCTCGCTGCTCCTTCGCAGCCACCCGCTCCTCCAGCTCTTGCTGGTGCAGCGCCCGCCGCGACAGGTCAAGCTGGCGTTGGGCGTCAGCGAGACCCACTTCGTGGGTGTCCGCGGCTATCGTCGGCCTTTTGGCCTTCGACTGCCTGGCCGAGCTCGAGGAGCCCTCTGACCCATCCTTATGGAAGGCCCGCTTCCGCGACTGGAAGTCGCCCGCGTCCGAGACGCTTAAGACGGACTCGTCGTCAGAGTCCAAAAACTCTACCGCACCTTCAGAGAAGCTAGCCGCAGACGGCGCGCGGCTAGCCTCTGACGCCGAAGCGTCAAAGTGGCCCTGAGAAGGGCCTTTGGGTTGGCCCTTAGAAGGGCCTTTTGGTTGGCCCTGAGAAGGGCCTTTTGGTTGGCCCTGAGAAGGGCCTTTGGGTTTTAAAAAACGCCCGAGGGCGTCCCGCGGGGGTTTTGGCATAGCCACCGCAAGATCGCAGTTAAAAACGCAAGGAGAAAATGATAACTACGAAGCACAGAGCACTTTGGCCGAACCCCAGTCTGCCACTCCGTTACGGTGACAGAACTGGGTCGTTTCCAGGGGACGCGACGTGGACGCAAGCTCTGTGGGGGGTCCCCCAAAAACCTGCTTTACCGTGATTTGAACTCGTAACCTTCGCATTGCCAAGCCGCAGTCTTTACCACTAGACCATCTCGCCATATATCGCTAACCTAACCTTTTTTTTTTTTTTTTTTTTTTTTTTTTTTTTTTTTTTTTTTTGTTTGCGCTGGGAAAAAATGCATTACGCATACCCTCCCATTGGGGGAATGGGAGGGGTATGTGGGACTCCCCGGGCCAAGGCCCGGTATACCCACTAAAACAACCCAGCGGCATTCCCGCATCGTCTGAGTGGAGGGGGACTGGGAGATCGGCATAGCCTTTACGTCCAGTCCCTCTCCGACGTACGCCCGCCTACACGGCGGGCCCTACGCGCCCACCCCGTGAGGGGCGAGGGCTGGGAATGACCGGCGGAGGTGGTGTAGAGTGCAATGCGGGCGGAGGCGCCCCCGCGCCTGTCGCCCGCCTATCACCACCATGAGGAGGGAGAAGACGGCGTCTTCTCCGACCTCTTCTCCGCCTTCGGAGCGGCGCTGCGAGAGGGTCGTCCTCACGCGCGCGCTCCGCCGCCTCCTTTTGCGAGATTACGTCCTCGCAAAAGGAGGCGACCGCTGCCCAGGACCCCTCACTCTCCAGCATAGAGTTGACCACGCTGGGAAGTGAGAGGTCCTGTCCGATCTCCGCAGTCAGAATGCGGCGCGGCTCAGACCAGGCCGGGCACACTTCGAGCGTGTGCTGTGCCGTGTCCTCCGCCGCGCCGCAGTCGTGGCACGCCGGAGTCTCCTCCCTCCCGATCCGGTGCAGGTGCGTGCCGAAACAGCCGTGGCCTGACAGCACCTGCACCAGACGGAATGAGAGGAAACCGTGGGGCCGCTCGAGCCAGTCCCGCAGGACTGGGCCGAGCGCGTCCAGGGTTCGGCGGCCAAAAGTGGCGGAGGCGAGGTCCTGCGTCCAATGGACGATGATGGCGTCCCTCGCCTCCCGCCGCACGGCCTCCCGCTCTTCCGCGACGGGGCGCTCCCCGAGGGCTTTCCGCCGCGCCGTCCATTCGTACACTCTGGCGAGCACCCACGCCTCCAACTCCCAGGGAGGGGTGCCAGCCAGAGCGCACGCCGCCGTAAAGCCCACCGAGCGGTAGGCCCTCGCCACCCGCAGTGCAATGGCCCTTTGGGGCCGGCGCATCGCCGTCGCGTTCTCCCTCCTATGCAAGGAGTCTGCCGAGATGGGGGCCCCGTACAAGGCCATGCTTCGCAAGATGCCGGCATATAAGCGCCGGCATCGCGCACTGGGCCCTCCCAGGTTTGGGAGGAGCCAGGAGAGGGCGTCCGCAGCCCTCAGCAGGCGCGTCGACAGCCCGCTGAAATGCGGGCCGAAGCGCCACCTGCTGTCCAGCACTAGACCCAGATATTTGATCTGGGTCTGGACGCCTACCCTGGCGCCCTCCACGACAATGTGGGCGTCAGGAGGGCAGCGCTGCCGAGGCCCGTGAAAGAACACGGCCTCGGTCTTATTCAGCGCCACCTTCAACCCCAGGCGGCGGATCCTCCCTGCCACCAATGACCCGCCGGCCGATGCCAGACAGGCCGCCTCCCCGAAGTTCCTCCCCCGGGCAGTGAGGAGAGTGTCATCCGCGTAGCAGATGACACTCGTGCCCTGGAGGAGGGCTCCCCGCAGCAGCCAGTCAAAGCCGATGTTCCACAGGGGGGGTCCTAAGACTGAACTGCGGACTGCGGAACACCAGACTCCGCGCCATATCGCCGCAACCTGGCCAGTTTGTCGACAAGGAGGACCTCTCGATCCTCCAAGTAGCTGGCCAGGAGTCTCCGCAAGTATTGGGGCACTCCGTGATATCGTAGTGCCTCCAGTATGGTCGAGTGGGGCACGGAGTTGAAGGCGTTGGCTATGTCGAATGACACCGCCAGCACTCCGTCCCCCGCCTCGACCGCCCCCTTCACCTGGCCCTTGAGTAGGGCCAGCGCGTCGATGGTCGAACGCCCTTGTCGAAACCCGAACTGGGCGTCCGACAGGTCCGGCCCTACCCTCCGCAGGTGGTTGTTCAGCCGGGAGGCAATGATCCCCTCGAACAATTTACCGACCTCATCGAGCAGAACGATGGGCCGGTATGCCGAGGGGGAATCCGCCAGGCGTCCCTCCTTTCGGAGGAGGCATAGCTGCCCCTCCTTCCACAGTTTCGGGAACCTCCCAGCCGTAAGGCACGCGCTGAAGAGGTCCCGAAATCTGTCCTCCATTTGAGCGGCAGCTATGGCCACCACTCGAGCAGGGACGCCGTCCGGCCCAGGGGCCGTCTTCTTGGCTCGGAGGCTGAGAACCCCCGCGTAAAACTCATCCGCCGTCACCGGGGGTACCTCCTCCTCCGGCGGTGAAGCCGCCTCCTGCGGGGGGTCCATCGTTGGTGGGGTGAAGTCGGTCCTGCGCGGAAACAGGGACCGGACCACCCCATCCAGCAACGCCGGCTCGAGGGTCTCTGTCAGAGGGGGACCATGGGGCCGCAGTTGGTTCCGCGCCGCCCTGTATGGTCTCCCATACGGGTCTCTGTCGAGACCCTCCAGCATCTCGGCCCTCGCCGAGTCCTTGGCAGCGCCCATAGCCGACTTGAGGACCGTCTGAGCCTCTCTGTAAGAGACGTAGAGGCGGTCCTCGTCTGCTTGACTACGGACGCTGCGCCGTCGGCTCCGCGTGTAGGCCCTTCTGGCCGCCACGCAGGTGGCCCGGAGCCCCGCAAGTTCCTCCGACCACCAATAGACGGCGCGACGGGGAGGCGGGCGACGGGACCGAGGCATGCTGGAGTTGCACACCTCGGTCAAGGATCTCCTGAGGCGGACCGCTGCGGCGTCAACGTCCGGGACGTCCTCGACAGGGGGGGGAGACAGCCAGTCCTGGAGGAAGGCCGCCTCCTTGGCTGCCTCCCGGTCCAGGCGAGTTAGAGCCCACCGTGGGAAGGGAGACCTGCCAGAGCGGGCCATCTCCCCCCGGGGGCCCTGGGTGGAGATGTCGAACCGCACATATCGGTGGTCCGACAGGGTCTCCACCGTCTCCACCCGCCAGTTCACGATGCGTGCGGCCAGCACGGGGGTGGCAAACGAGACGTCCACCACCGACCCTCCGTGTTGCCGCACACATGTGTGGACCGCCCCCCTGTTGAGGAGGGACACACCGCATGACGCCGCCCAGAACTCGACGGCGCGTCCCCGGACGTTGCACGAGGCAGCCGGGTTACCCCAGGTCCCCAGGCCCGGTTCGGCCTGAATTGGCCGAGCCGTGACATCAGCCAGCTTCTGATGAAGCTGGCTGACCTCTGATTGCAGGCGATCGACCCTCGCCTGCAGCTGCCGCGTTTCTTCACTCGTCTTTCTCTTGACGAGCTCCTCTACGATGCCGCGCATGCTCGCGGCCCGGCACTTAAGGGCCTTCTGGAAGGTGCCCTTTAGATTGGAGGACTTGGAGGCGACCTCCGCAATCTCCTCTTCGTCCTCCTCCGCCATCTGCTGCAGCTCGGCCAAAGAATGGTCCGCGTACAGCACGCGGGACGCGCCGTAACCAGACTTGGCTCGAACTGCACGCGCCCGCTGCTCCTTCGCAGCCACCCGCTCTTCCAGCTCTTGCTGGTGCTGGACACGCCGAGCCAGGTCGAGCTGGCGCTGGGCGTCCGCGAGACCCACCACGTGGGTATCCGCGGCTACTGTGGGCCTTTTGGCCTTTGACCGCCTGGCTGAGCCCGAGGAACCCTCAGAGCAATCCTTCAGGAAGGCCCGCTTTCGCGACTGAGAGTCACCTGCGTCCGAGACGCTAATAAGGGACTCGTCGTCGGAGTCCGACAACTCGCCCGCTCTTCCATGGAAGCTTGTCGCAGACGGCGCGCGGCTTGCCTCTGACGCCGAAGCGTCGGAGTGGCCCTGAAAAGGGCCTTTGGGTTGGCCCTGAGAAGGGCCTTTGGGTTGGCCCTTCTCAGGGCCTTTTGGTTGGCCCTGAGAAGGGCCTTTTGGTTGGCCCTGAGAAGGGCCTTTTGGGAGGAAACGCCCGAAGGCGTCCCGCGAGGGTTTCGACATTCCGCAAGGTCGCAGCTAAACACAAGGCAAGAATAAAATGATAGCTACGAAGCACAGAGCACTTTGGCCGATCCCAGTCTGCCACTCCGTTACGGTGACAGAACTGGGTCGTTTCCAGGGGACGCGACGTGGACGCAAGCTCTGTGGGGGGTCCCCCACGCACCCCAACCTAACCTAACCTAACCTAACCTTTTCGTAACCTTACCTTTTCCGATTTATCAGATGTTTCCGATTTATCCAATTTATCTGTTTTATTTTGCATAGATTGTATAAATTGTTATACAATCTATGCAAAATTCACAATTAATAAAATGTATCCAATTTATCCAATTTATTCAATTTATTCAATTTATCCAATTTATTCAATAATTGTATAAATTTTGTTAATTGCATCGATCAATCATAAAATGGTTTATAAGAGTGTCCGTGGAGTTTCTTGCACGTTCGTCTCCATAGAGATCTCGCTTTGGAACGTGCAAATAGCTTCATGTTTTTGACTGACTGACTCTGACAATTCAAAAGTACCTGTAAATGGTTTATTTGAAATAAATGCTTTGACTTTGACTTTTCGGCCCCATCGACCATCTGTTCTGCGAGCAATGTGCCCTGCCACTGCCACTTCAATTTGGCGATCCTTCGGGCTATGTCGGTAACCTTGGTTCTCTTGCGGATTTCATAATTCCTGATTCGATCACGCAAGGAAACTCCGAGCATTGCCCTCTCCATTGCCCTTTTGGTGACTTTAAGCCTTCTGATGAGTCCCATTGTGAGCGACCACGTTTCGAGTCCATAGGTCATCACTGGCAACACGCACTGGTCATAGACTTTCGTTTTGAGACACTGTGGTATGTGAGACGAGAAGATACCGCGCAACTTCCCGAATGCCGCCCAGCCGAGTCGGATTCGACGGTTGACCTCCTTCTCGAAGTTAGCCCTACCTAGCTGGATCGTTTGTCCCAGGTAGACGTACTCATCAATAACTTTGAGTGCAGAGCCTCCAATCTTGATAGGAGTGGGTGCTACATGGGTATTTACCATGACCATGGTTTTGTCCATGTTCATTTTAAGACCCACTCTTTCGGAAGCTCTACTGAGGTCATCGAGCATTGTACTGAGGTCCTCCGAGGTCTCAGCCATGACGACTATATCGTCGGCAAATCGAAGATGAGTGATGTACTCGCCATTGACATTAATGCCTAGCCTTTTCCAGTCCAAAACCTTGAAGACGTCCTCCATTGCGGCCGTGAACAGTTTCGGAGAAATTTCGTCTCCCTGCCTCACACCCCGCTGCAGGAGGATAGGTTCTGATGTCTGATCCTGAAGTCGGACTGACATGGTGGCGTTTTCATACAAACACTTCAGCACCTCGATGTACCGATAGTCGATCTGGCACCGTTGGAGAGACTGCAGCACTGCCCAAGTCTCGATCGAATCGAAGGCTTTCTCATAGTCTTCAAACGCTAAGCAGAGGGGCAGATTATACTCTTCGGTCTTCTGTATAACCTGCCGCAGCGTGTGTATGTGGTCTACGGTACTGAAGCCTTTTCGGAATCCGGCTTGTTCGGGAGGCTGGAAGTCGTCGAACCTGCGTGCGAGACGGTTTGTGATGACTCTGGAAAACAGCTTGTAGACATGGCTCAGAAGTGAGATGGGCCTGTAATTCTTAAGCAGGGCATTGTCGCCCTTTTTAAAGAAGAGTACCACCACACCTCTGCTCCACGCTTGTGGCGTTTTCCCCTCGAGTATGACGGAATCGAATAGTATCTAAAGGGCCTTAAGGACTGGTTTTCCACCCGCCTTCAGGAGTTCGGCCGTAATTCCGTCCTCAGCCGACGCCTTGTCTCTCCAGTAATTCACTGCTGTTACTTGACCAGTTTTGTAAAGTGAATCCTGCTTTTGCAAACAACTCGTTCATTTGATTAAAGATTTGTATGCCTTCTTCTATCGAGGGATATTTGACTCCTTCATCGTACGCTACTTGCTGCATCGATCGAACTGCTAAGAAAGGCGCTGAAGAGGTACCAAAAGTAACGGTAAGTAACTTATAATCCTTTAATGAAGATTGTTTGCTGTCTCTCCAAACGATGCGTTGGAAATCGGTATGATGGTCGGCCACGCGCACCATTCGGTACATTTTGATAATGTCTGAAACAAGGCAGATGTGATGAGTTCTCCAACGAATCAATAAATGACGCAAATCTAGTTGCAGCCTCGGACCAATCAGTAGGTCATCGTTGAGCGATATTCCATTTTTTCCTTTGCAGGAAGCATCGTAGACAACCCGAACCTTGGTTGTATCTTTATCGTTACGTATCACCGCATGATGAGGCAAATACACTTGTTTTGGAGATGAATGAAAATCTTCTTCGATAGCAATAAGGCGTATAATCAGTAATTAAGTACAGGTTTTAACAAAATTAATGCGTTTGTCGTGCGTGTTCGTCGACCGATTTTTTAATGAATGAGGCGCCGCGCGTGGAGGAATACGGAACTACACTCGTGACGTCTAATAGTGGTGGGCTCGTACGTGATGGATGACGACGCGTAGACATGCCGCCCGCCTTGGAGTAACAGCCTCCAACGATTAAGAAGAAGTAGAAGAATGTAGAAGTTGACGGAAGTTAGGGTTCTTCCTCCTTCAGCAGCGGACATAATCTGGGGTATGATCTTCGTATCACTCCGGTAGCAGTTTTAATGTCAGCTACACGTGCTAGTCCATCCTTCCCAGGTGAAGTGCTTATGACTCGTCCAAGTCGCCATTTTAAAGGTGGCTGATTGTCTTCTTTAATGAGCACCAAGGTATTGGGTGCTATTGTGCCGGTGTTGGACTGCCATTTACTCCTTGTCTGCAGCTCCGAAACGTACTCCTGCGACCAGCGTTTCCAAAAATTCTGCCTCATCTGTTCAATGCGCTCGTAGCGGACCAAGCGTGACGTAGTTGCAGCTGTGAGGTCTTCGTAGGTAGGTGCAACGAGCGGTCGGCCAATCAGGAAATGGGCTGGTGTAAGAGGGAGAAGGTCGTTTGGGTCTGAAGACATGGGATACATAGGTCTGGAGTTTAGGAGGGCTTCTATTTGTGTCAATAACGTGGAAAATTCCTCATACGTGAGGTTTACGTTTCCTACACGACGGAGATGATATTTGAAGGATTTGACCCCTGCCTCCCACAGACCCCCAAAATGTGGTGAGTACGGAGGAATAAAGTTAAAATTAATATTTTCGCTTGCAGTGAAATTTAAAATGTCGTTTTCACTAGCATTTAAAAAAATTAGAGAATTCCTTTAGTGCGCCTACAAAGGTTTTTCCGTTATCGGAAAATATTTGTGCGGGTTTTCCACGACGAGATAAAAACCTTCTCAAAGCCAATAAGTATGCCTCAGAACTTAAACTTGTGACTAATTCTAAGTGTATCGCACGTGTAGTGAAACATATGAATAGGCAAACATAACATTTTTCAAGTTTTGAACCCCTTCCTCTACGATTTAATATGAACATAGGTCCCGCATAATCTACACCGCAGCGCAAGAAAGGATACCCCGGCTCCAATCTTTCAGGAGGCAAATTACCCATTTTTACTGACAGCGTTTTCCCTTTCTGGCGAGTACATGTAATGCACTTATGTACTGTTTGCTTGGCTAAGTCACGGCCCTTGAGAGGCCACCAACTTTCTCTGATAGTAGCCAAGAGCAATTGTGGACCAGCATGGAGTAGACGTTTATGTTCAAATTGAAAAAGAAGTCGCGTGAAAGTATGTTTTGAACATAATAATACAGGATGTTTTTTACTAAAGGAAAAGGTGTGTGAATTTACTAGTCTGCCCCCTACCCTTATAATGCGATCAGAATCTAGGAACACATCAAGACTAGATATGTTTCTCATCGACTTTACAGGTGAGTTTTTTATGAATGCAGCAAAAATGTGTGGAAATGATGTTTGTTGTGCTAAGCGTACTAGAACTAATGTTGATTTATTTAACTCATCAGACGTAAGCGGACCAATGCGACGTTCTGTTTTGACCTTGATTCGTGCATTATGAACGAATCGTAGCAAGTAAGCGGCTGCACGTCTCATGCGATTAAAATTTGAAAAACGTTCAAAGGAAAAAATGCTAGTAAAAGTTGATTGTGTAAATAAAGAATTAACCTTTGATTTCATTTCTGGTAAATCGTGTGATTTTATCAATTTATCGTGATTATTTTGTTTAAAATTTGTGTTAATTTCGTTTAAAAATGCTGGCCCGTGCCACCAAATATCTGAACTTTGAAGCGCGTCGAGCGTGACCCCGCGGGATAATAGATCAGCCGGGTTGTTTTTACCAGCAACATGTAACCACGGCAACTCACCAGTCAACTCATTGATTTGCACTACTCTGTTCTGTACAAATGATTTTAACAAGTTAGGTGAAATTTTAATCCAATTTATGACAATCGTGGAGTCAGACCAAAAATATATGTTATCAAAAGTTAATCTCCATGACTGAATTATTTTTTGATATAACTTGGCACCAACTAAAGCTCCGCACAGCTCAAGTCGCGGTATTGTAACTGGTTTAATTGGTGCGACTTTGGTCTTAGCACAAAGTAATCTAACAGTGACTGGTGAGTTGTCGTTGTATGTACTTATGTATGCGCATGCACCATATGCATCCTGTGATGCGTCCGTGAAAATATGCAAATCTGTGTATTTTGTATTTACTTGTCTGACATGACGAGGAATTTTTATGTTTTGTAAGTGTTGAAGCGTGTCAATAAAGTTTTTCCACATAAACAAAATATCTTCAGGTACTGGTTCGTCCCAACTTAACTTACAAAGCCATAGTTTTTGTAAAAGTATTTTTGCAATTATAATTGTGGGTGATAGCAAGCCTAATGGGTCGTACACCTGTGAGACAACAGACAAGATAACGCGCTTAGTCACATGAGTGAAGGTTGCATCAATCTTTGTAGTAAAATATAATAAATCCAAATAATTTAACCAACCTAGACCGAGAGTTTTAGTTAAACAGTTTTCGCCTAAAGCTAATTCTTTTGGTTGATCCGTTGTAGTAGAAGTCTCCGAATTAAACAACCATTTACGTAAATAGAAGCAACCAGATTTTAAAACATCGTTTACTTTGGTACAAATGTCTAATAAACATTGTTTATCATCATGACCAGTAATTAAGTCATCTACAAACAGATCTTCGTCTATTACTTGCTTTATGACGTCATCCTTACACTCAGATGCCAGCTGTTTGATGCATCGAATACTTAGGAAAGGAGCGGACGCGGTACCATAAGTCACGGTATTAAGCTGGTACACACCGAGTTCGTCCGATTTATTTTCACGCCAAAGAATTAACTGAAGATTTCTTTGATCCGGTTGGACATTAATTTGTCGATACATTTTTTCGACGTCAGCGCATGCAACAAATCTAAATTGTCGAAAGCGTAACAAGATTGAAAAAACGTCATTATGTAAACTAGGGCCAATATACTGAATATCGTTAAGCGATTTGCCCGATGTTGATTTTGCACTTCCATCAAAAACCACCCTAAGTTTGGTCGTACTACTATGAACTCTTAAAACACCGTGATGCGGTAGAAAGTAATGTGACGATGGATAGTGATTGACTCGACTCATGTGGCCTAAACTCAAATATTCATTCATAAAATCGCAATATAATTTTTTATATTCAGGTGTAGATTTATCTAATTTACGTTCAAGTGCGTGAAAGCGATTTAGCGCGAGTGCATACGTATCTCCTAGTGTGTCGCTGGACTCAGCTAATGGAATGCGCACAAAAAAACGACCCGTGTTATCGCGGTACGTAGTTTGCACAAACATGTTTTCACATAAAGACTCGTCATTAGTTAATTTATTTTGCGGAGCTATTTCTTCTAACTCCCAGAATTTCCTAAGTTGAGCGTCTAATGATTGTGAGTAATTGCATTGAACTCGATTGTTATTGCGTGAAGTTTTATTATTCAACAATGATCCAGATATTACCCATCCCAACTTAGTATTCTGAAGATACGGACCACTACTTAGTCGAATAAGTCCGTCATTTAAAAGTTCCCAGAATTTATCTGCCCCAATTAATAATTCGATTCCTGATGGCGAATAAAATTTGGGATCCGCTAACTGTACATGATCAGGGATATTTATGTGTGATGTTGTACCTAAAGATGGCAACTGAGCTGTTATTTGATTTAAAACTAAACATTTTAAGCTTGTACAATATTGTGTAGTTTTAGACCTCAAATTAATTTCGCATGATTGTGTGGAATTAGTCACCGAATTACCTACTCCGGAGACTTGCACAGTGGACTGTATTAAATTAAGATTAAGTCGTTTGCATAAAGATTCTGCAATAAAGCAATGCTGACTACCGTTATCTAATAAAGCACGAGTAGTGTGATAATTATTGCTTTTATCTGCGACCTCAACTAAAGCTGTAGACAGCAGTACAGTCTCTAATGATGAATGAGTAGTACTTTGATGTATTGTGTGAGATGCAGAATGTAATGTAGTAGTGTTTGAAGACTTACCACTAGTTGTATCCTGCGACGATGCCTGTGAATTAAGCGCAACAGCTGACGATGTGGATGCAATCGCACTATCGTCACATTTATCATGAATTAAATTGTTGTGTTTCTTGTTACATTGCCTACAAGGACCGAACCAACACTCATCTACCGAATGATTAGCGCGTAAACAATTACAACATAACTTATTTTCATTAATGAATTTAATTTTATCGTTAACGGTTAATTTTAAGAATGAATCGCAAGAATAAAGCGGATGGTTAGCTTGACACATAGTGCAAATACGTAAACGTTTAGAATTTTTATTATTAGATTGTTTATTTTGTGTTGATGTGTAACTATGTGTCTTATTTGTTTGTTGTGAATGTGATGGCTTCTTTGCGTTATTCTCTGTGGAAGATTTACTATGTGCTAAATAAATAGTTTCTAGTACGTCAGCCCTATTTTTAAGAAAAGTAATCAAATAATCAAGAGATGTACGTGAATTTGACTGATTGTGACTATTTATAATTGAACTTTTATGAGTTTCCCATTCTCTTTCGGTAACTGAATCAAGTTTAGATGTAATTAAGTATATAATCAACGTGTCCCAAGACTCGATCGGTTCGCCGAGGTTTTTAAGGGAACGTAGGTTTTTGAGAACGGTATCTATTAGTTTACGAATTTGATTGGATGATTCTTTATTAAGTGACGTAATAGAAAATAAAGCCTTTACATGGTTTTGCACAAGTAAACGGTTATTATTGAATCTGTTCTCCAATAACTCCCATGCTATATTGTAATTCTCAGAAGAAAATTCTAATGACTTAATAACCGATAATGCACTGCCAGAAAGAGAAGACCGTAAGTAATGGAATTTTTGCACATTATCTATTTCGTTAGAGTTATGGACGAGAGATAGGTAAGTATCGCGGTACTCCAACCAATGATCATAAGAGCCATCAAAGGATGGAAGTGAAATTGTAGGTAATTGAACTTTACTAAAAACTTTAGAAGAATTTTGAGCATTATCTGCGTTAATAATACACTTAGTTTTAGCCACATAAGCATAATAATGGGTTTCGAAAGATTCCCTCTCAGATAATTCCTTTTCTATTTGACTATCAGGTATTCGTAAGTCTATTTCGTCCTGAATTTCTGAAAACTGCTGTAACAATAAATCTGCCTTTTGTAAACGCGTTTGTAATTCTGTTTTTATGATTTCAGTAATGGGCATTATTTCTACAGAGTCTACATACTTCATGAATAGTCGAAATTTACCGCGAACAACACCTCTTTTTTTATTTAAATCTCGAAATATATCCTCACCACTGCTACGACTTTCTTTTGATGGAGTTTTAGTCATTTTGGAGTTTGTGGAAGACAGTGGAAAATAGTTATATTTTATAGATTAGCAAAAAATTTTATTTATTATTTTTTTTAAGTTGAGGGTAGCGGCAAAACAAAATTCTTTAAGCGTTTTTAACTATTTAACGGGAATAAAATACTATTATTTCACACATTATCAACACAAATGAAGCACTGAACAAAGAAAAAAGGAATAAGGATAAATAATGATGATTGACCTGACCGTTTTATGCTGGTACCGTGGATGACTTCGCTGATGGCTTCGTGCGTCCGATTTATGCTGGTCGCGACGATTTCTTCTGCTGCATCCGGCGTAGAAGGTCCAAAATATGTTTTGGAGATGAATGAAAATCTTCTTCGATAGCAATAAGGCGTATAATCAGTAATTAAGTACAGGTTTTAACAAAATTAATGCGTTTGTCGTGCGTGTTCGTCGACCGATTTTTTAATGAATGAGGCGCCGCGCGTGGAGGAATACGGAACTACACTCGTGACGTCTAATAGTGGTGGGCTCGTACGTGATGGATGACGACGCGTAGACAACACTGCATGTTGATTTTGTTCTTCTGTTTTGGTTATTTGTCTCATGTGTCCCAGTTGCAAGTATTCATCTATGACTTCTTGATATTTTATCTTTAAATCTGTGTCTTTACTGAGTTTAGCTTCTAATGCGTAAAACCTGTTTATTGCTGCCTTTCTTGTATCGCCATATTGACAGCTCGGATCTTGACTTCTAAATGGTAAGTTTACTACATAACGACCGTCACTATCTCTTACAGTTGTAGTTTTAAATATTTCTTCACATCGTAGTTCTGCTTCGGTAAGAATATGTTTTTTAATATGATTTGGTTCCTTTTCTAATTCCCAGAACCTTTTCAGGATTTCGTCATCACCAAGGCGAGTATGCATTACGGTGATCTTTGATGGATTTTGAGCAGCAGCAGCTACAGTACCTGATAAAATCCATCCTAAGGAGGTTGACTGAGCTACAGTGCTACCATCAGGAGCCTTCCTTAGCCCGTTTTGTAAAATCTGACTATAAACTTCTGACCCGAACAATATATCCACTTTATCCGGTCTATGATATCTAGGATCTGCTAATTTGATGTCGCTAGCTTGAACCCAATCTAAATATACCGTTTCCCTACCAAGTAATAATGATGTTATAGATTTGAGAACATATGCCTTGACTACAAATTCAAATGATGGATCGACCCTGGACTGAATTTTAACCTCAACCACCGAATTCAAGAATAATTTGGCATGCACGTCTATACCAGTTATTAAACCATTAGCTGGTTTTTTCTGTAACCCTAAACTCTGTACCGCATGTTCTGTAACAAAAGACGCTTGAGAGCCTTGGTCTTACAGAGCCCTGATTGTAAACATAACCCCGTTTTTCGATACAGCCCTCACTAGGGCCGTGGCGAGTAAGACTTGGCTATTCGATATACCTTTCGAAAAACAAGTTACTACGTTATTTTCAGATTCTACTCCGACTGTGTTTGTCCGTTCATTCATAGAAGAATCTCTCTTGCCTCCTACTGACTCCTGCTCACATTTAGGGTGCAACAAGGAGTGATGTCTCCGCTTACATATTTGACAAGAGGCTGTGCACCTGCCAATTCTGGCAGAGTGGTTGTGCCCCAGACAATTAAAACATAAATTGTGATCCTGCACTTGCAAACTTACGCCGAATATCCACAACCTGGTTAACAAATTGCTTGCAATTTCTTATTTTATGCTCGTTACTGTTACAACACGGACAAAACATAGTTGCATTGGCCGCAGTGTGAAAGACCTTTGCCTTACTTACATTTACATTATTTCTAATTGGCTTAGTTCCTAAGAATTCAAATGCCCTATACCGGCTTGTTAAAAATTCTTTGAACTGTTCAAATGCAACTTATCTGAATCTGTATTACTAGCTACCTTTAGTTCCCAATCCCGTCTACTGTCTTGATCTAGTTTCAATGTTAAAATATGGATATTTAAAATATCCCAAGAAGTTACATCAATATCCAAATTAGTTAGTGCATTTAAACAGTCTGATGTTGTATCCATTAATTCCTTTAAAGCACTAGCTGACTCTTGCGCTATGTTCTTTTGACTGAGTAATCTTGTTAAGATACAATGAGATAAATATTTTTTATTGTTGTATCTGGTCTCCAGCTGAGCCCAGCATTTTTCATAGTTTAGTTCTGAAATTGGTATACGACGAAGGAGCTGCTCGGCTTCCCCAGCCAAATAACCCTTTAAGTAATGCAACTTTTGAACATTATCAATATTTCCGTTCTTATGAATTGCTGACACAAATAGATCGCGAAACATCGGCCATTCTGTATACTTCCCGGAAAATGTCGGGATTGTTATTCTAGGCAATTTTATAGAGACGCCTTTATGGTCAGACATATTATTTGAAGCATTGGAAGATGACCCCGCCCCCGGAGAAACATCAGTACTTTTAACTTTACATTATGCAGTTTTTAAGTCACATTTAAAATCCAAATATAATTCCTCCGTATTAAAATAAACTTCGTTCACAGTGTATGGTGAAGATGTCACAATGGCACAGGCTCCCCGTCTAAACACAATTTTGCTTAATTTAGTCTAAGTCCCAATTTCTACTCGAAACTTTAAAGTTGAAATCTTCTAAGCAATAAAGTTCACTTTTGCTTGGCATAAAAGAAATCACAAAGTACTCACGATTTTTGGCACTATCACTCACTTCCTTACGACCTTAGCCGTCTGCAGCTTGCTTGCTGCTGATTTCTAGTGGTTCCCAACGCCCACACCTGGGGGGCGCAGTCCTCGGCTTCTGGGCTGCCACTTCCACTTCGGATGTCCAGGAACTCGCTGAACTTGCTGCGAAGGCCCGCGCTGCTGCAGGCGGAGCGCTTCAGTGGCGGCCCACCACTGCTTTCTACGCTTGGTATCCAGAACGCAATAGTTTACTGCGCTCTGATCCGGCTCGAAAGACCATGATTAACCCTCGTCTTCGAGAGGGTTAAAACTGGGGGTTGTTTTGAAAAAAAGGCTGGTTGGTTCTCCAGAAACTTGGGACGCTTTGGCCCAAGTCTAATTTTATTACTATGTACTGATTACACCCGTAACATAACACAGCTAGAACACAACTCACAAAAAAATATTCTTCCTGGACCCTTACACTATCGGCGGAAAATCTTAACACAGCGATCTAGAAAATGACCCAAAATGCACAACGCCATCTAGTGACAAATATAGAACTAATTTGTACTTGACCGCGGTGTTTTCTTGCTGTGCGGTTAAACAGTATGTTTGTATGTTTGTTTGTTTGTATGTTTGTATGTTTGTATGTTTGTATGTTTGTATGTTTGTATGTTTGTATGTTTGTATGTTTGTATATTTGTACTAGCTTCTACCAGCGGCTTCGCCCGTGTGAATATCGGAAATAGGAAGGCTTCCTGATTTGTGCTGTAATTTTATTGCTCAGGAAAAATCTACCCTACCGCTACCCTACCCTACACATATCCAACCGTACACCTACCCCACACCTACCCTACACCTACCATACACCTACCATACACCTACCCTACACCTACCCTACACCTACCCTACACCTACCATACACCTACCCTACACCTACCCTAAACCTACCCTAAACCTACCCTAAACCTACCCTAGACCTACCCTACAACTACCCTAACCAGCCCAAAAAATACTATGACATGTTTCTGGTCTCCTGGTACTTGATGTTTTTTGCTAGCTTCTACCAGCGGCTTCGCTCGCGTGAAAATCGGAAATAGGGAAACTTTTTTTGATTTTCATGCTCGAAGTAAGAAAAATGTCGCGGTTTGAGCAAACTGGGGAGAATCGTATCAATGCTTGAGAATAGAATAGAATAGAATTATTTGTTTGTCAAACATATGTATTTACATACAAAGATCTTAAAAATCGCCCGTATGGTGCCGGGGCGCAAAAGATAGCACCATCCCATCGCTTCCTGTGGGTGTCGTATGAGGCGACTAAGGGACTCACCAGAGAATGGGCAGCAGCATTCTTTCGGTACATTGCAACAGCTATACTGTGATCGCCAACCCGCCTGCCGAGCGTGGCGATTAGGGCAAACCCCCCCAAATGAAGAGCACAACAAAAAAATGGCCCCTAGTGCCCGGCAGCGCGTCTACCCTTGATTCCGGTAGCGGTCAAGGTTATGACGATGCAAGGGGTGCTAAGAATCCCCGGAGTGGATACGGCTACCGTAAAAAACACCGACGACTGGACCTGGCAACATTAAACACGAGAACACTCCGGACCGACGAGAAGATCACCGAACTTGAGGAGGAATTGAGCAGGTTGCGATGAAGTGTTGTGGGATTGTCTGAAGTCCGAAGAGAGTCCTCCCCGGACACGACAATTCCGGCAACCTGTTCTATTTCCGGGAGGGTAACCAGAAGTCCCAGGGTGGTGTCAGGTTTTTCGTCCACAGGTCCCTCGTGTCCAATGTGGTGAGGATCGAGAGTGTGTCGACCAGGGTGGCGTACCTTATACTCAGAATATCGTCAAGATATTCGTTGAAGGTCGTACAGGTTTACGCCCCAACCTCAACACACCCCGACGACGAAATAGAGACCATGTATGAGGATATATCCAGAGCCATGCATGGTCATAAAACTCATTTCACCGTGGTCATGGGGGACTTCAACGCGAAACTGGGCAAACGTGACGGTGACGAGCTGCGAGTGGGGCAATTTAGATATGGACGTCGGAACCACCGGGGACACCTACTGGCCAGTTTTATGGAGAAGGAGGGCCTCTATATGATGAACTCCTTCTTCAGAAAACGTGAGCACAGGAAGTGGACCTGGCAGAGCCCAGACGGTGCAACTAAAAATGAGATTGACTTCATCATGTCGACGAAGAAGCAG
The DNA here is from genome assembly GCA_947386135.1 of Melanchra persicariae. Lineage (NCBI taxonomy): Eukaryota > Metazoa > Arthropoda > Insecta > Lepidoptera > Noctuidae > Melanchra > Melanchra persicariae. The sequence goes on from OX376652.1 coordinate 141,388, forward strand.
ATATTCAATGATGTCTCTGTGATCAACGCGGTGAAAACCGGAAGTGATCACCGCATAGTAAGAGGCACATTGAATCTAAATATCAAGCTGGAAAGGTCTCGACTGATGAAGTCTACGCTCCGTCCAGCACAGATCCAGATCCAAAACTCCGAAAGCTTTCAGCTCGAACTTCAAAATCGTTTCGAGTGCCTAGGGAGCTCCGTGGACGAATATAACGATGGGTTCGTGGAAACTGTTCATACGGTCGGGTCAAAGTTCTTCAATACTCGCCGTACAGATAAGACCAAGAGGCTCTCTGATCCGACTCTCAAGCTCATGAAGGAGAGGCGGGTGATGATTCTGCAGTCTTCAGACGATGCGTGCAAATACCGGCAGCTCAATAGACGGATCTCCAAGTCCTTGAAAAGCGACCTCCGCCGCTTTAATACTGAAAAGATTAAAGACGCGATAGAGCGGAATAAGGGCCCCAAGGTCTTTGCAAGAGATTTGTCTATTGGGCAGAGCCAGCTCACAAAACTGAAGACCAACGATGGCAGAACCATATCCGCCAAATCGGAGCTTCTGAGGGAGATCGAGACATTCTATGGACAGTTATACACGTCAATGACCAAACCCGCAGCAAATCTAGCGAACGACCCAAGAGCTAGATTGACCCGGCATTATACCGAAGACATCCCGGACGTCAGCCTGTATGAGATTAGGATGGCTCTGAAGCAGCTTAAAAACAACAAGGCGTCGGGTGAGGACGGAATCACGGCCGAACTCCTGAAGGCGGGTGGAAAACCAGTCCTTAAGGCCCTTCAGAAACTGTTCGATTCCGTCATACTCGAGGGGAAAACGCCACAAGCGTGGAGCAGAGGTGTGGTGGTACTCTTCTTTAAAAAGGGCGACAATGCCCTGCTTAAGAATTACAGGCCATCTCACTTCTGAGCCATGTCTACAAGCTGTTTTCCAGAGTCATCACAAACCGTCTCGCACGCAGGTTTGACGACTTCCAGCCTCCCGAACAAGCCGGATTCCGAAAAGGCTTCAGCACCGTAGACCACATACACACGCTGCGGCAGGTTATACAGAAGACCGAAGAGTATAATCTGCCCCTCTGCTTAGCGTTTGAAGACTATGAGAAAGCCTTCGATTCGATCGAGACTTGGGCTGTGCTGCAGTCTCTCCAACGGTGCCAGATCGACTATCGGTACATCGAGGTGCTGAAGTGTTTGTATGAAAACGCCACGATGTCAGTCCGACTTCAGGATCAGACATCAGAACCTATCCTCCTGCAGCGGGGTGTGAGGCAGGGAGACGTAATTTCTCCGTAACTGTTCACGGCCGCAATGGAGGACGTCTTCAAGGTTTTGGACTGGAAAAGGCTAGGCATTAATGTCAATGGCGTGTACATCACTCATCTTCGATTTGCCGACGATATAGTCGTCATGGCTGAGACCACGGAGGACCTCAGTACAATGCTCGATGACCTCAGTAGAGCTTCCGAAAGAGTGGGTCTTAAAATGAACATGGACAAAACCAAGGTCATGGTAAATACCCATGTAGCAACCACTCCTATCAAGATTGGAGGCTCTGCACTCGAAGTTGTTGATGAGTACGTCTACCTGGGACAAACGATCCAGCTAGGTAGGGCTAACTTCGAGAAGGAAGTCAACCGTCGAATCCGACTCGGATGGGCGGCGTTCGGGAAGTTGCGCGGTATCTTCTCGTCTCACATACCACAGTGTCTCAAGACGAAAGTCTATGACCAGTGCGTGTTGCCAGTGATGACCTATGGACTCGAAACGTGGTCGCTCACAATGGGCCTCATCAGAAGGCTTAAAGTCACCCAAAGGGCAATGGAGAGGGCAATGCTCGGACTTTCCTTGCGTGATCGAATCAGGAATGATGATATCCGCAAGAGAACCAAGGTTACCGACATAGCCCGAAGGATCGCCAAATTGAAGTGGCAGTGGGCAGGGCACATTGCTCGCAGAACAGATGGTCGATGGGCCCGAAAAGTTTTGGAGTGGCGACCGCGTACCGGAAGACGCAGCGTTGGAAGGCCTCCCACAAGGTGGACCGATGACCTGGTGAGGGTCGCGGGTAACCGATGGATGCAAGACGCACAGGACCGGTTGTTGTGGCGACACTTGGGGGAGGCCTATGCCCAGCAGTGGACGTCTTTCGGCTGATATGATGATGATGATGATGATGATGATGATGATGATCTTAAAAATTAGGATAGTACGCTATGTTTTGCCAATAATGACATACAAATAATAAAAATTAATTATTAAAAAGTAGTTATTTTACTACCTATTATTAAGTTCTAATTATCAATTTATTACCATTGAAAAAGTTAAAAAAAACACTAAACGGGTTACTGCTGCAAAAATGTTATTATAATCTAGGTGAATTTCTTAATGACAAATCGATATAATAATTTTATTTCATTGGGTATTTTACTTGTATTTTATTATAAACTTGTGGAGCAATACCAAAGAAACTTTATTTCATAAGAGATGTTTTACATTTCAGAAGGCACAACTGATTTATGTATTGAGCACGTAACGGTGTTTTATTTAGTTTACATAGCTTGTCAAACAGATGCAGATTCGTTTTTACAAATAATGCAGTTTCCAGGATTTATAAGATGGTACGGGGTAACATATTCTTAACTTTTTGAAATATGGAATGCAACTATCAGTTGTTTTTAAACCACACATTGAACGAATACATCTCTTCTGCATCCTGAAAACAAGTTCCCTATTTGTTGACTGTGCCCAAAAAATTACACCATATCTCAGTACTGAGGCGACTAGTCCATGATAGGCAGTTAATAGTGTATAGTATTTACTTTTTTTGAAAGTTGATCCGATGGAGTTGAAACACGGCATTTAAATGATTTCGATATGAAAAACCGGCCAAGTGCGAGTCGGACTCGCGCACGAAGGGTTCCGTACCATTACCTATTTATAAAAAATGGCAAACAAATCACGTTTGTTGCATGGAAGCCCCACTTAAATATTTACTTTATTCTGGTTTTAGTATTTGTTGTTACAGCGACCACAGAAATACATCATCTGTGAAAATTTCAACTGTCTAATGGAATTGACAGATGCTATCAGAATGCCACGTGATCAAATTCCTCCATTTTGGCATTTCGACAGTCGCATTCGCTAATTGAATGGCACATTGTCTAGGGCCATTGGAGGCCATAAAATTTCCAATTTGCGATATGCAATGACACCACCTTATTTGCCACTAGTGTTGACAATCTGGAATCCCTGCTGAGTAAAATGGATCGAGTTAGCCTTGATTTTGGTCTGAAGATAAACCGCAGCAAGACGAGGATCATGATTGTTGATCGAGCTAACTCGATCAACAACTCGCCCGAAGTAACTAAAATTGCGAATTGTGACGTCGTTCAGTCATACATCTACCTCGGGGCACTAATATCAAACAGCGGTGGATGCGTGAACGAGATCAAACGGCGCATGGCTATCACCAGGTCCTCCAAGGGTCGGCTTGGAAAAATATGGAGAAGCAGAAACATCACATAGGCCACTAAAATGAGACTGATCAGGGCATTAGTGTTTCCCATATTTCTTTACGGTGCTGAGACTCTGAGACATGGACTTTAAGAGAAAGTGAGAAAAAGAAGATAGACGCCCTCGAAATGTGGTGCTGGAGGAGAATGCTTGGCATAACTTGGACACAGTTGCGAACCAACTTCTCAATCCTCCAGGAACTTCGAATCAAACAGCGTCTTTCTTCCATCGTCCAATGTCGTATCCTCACTTTCTTTGGACATGTCACACGTCAAGAAGACACATCTGTGGAGCGACTTGTAGTGCAGGGAAAGGTTGAAGGCACAAGAGCGCGCGGCAGGTCACCAATGCGTTGGACCGATCAAGTCAAAACTGCACTCAATGGTCCACTCCACGAATGCACAAGAAAAGCCACAGTACGGGAGGAATGGCGACGGATTGTGAAGCTTGCCACCACCCCTGATGTGACGACCACGACCACTCTGTCAAGAGTGTGACGACGAAGAAGAAGAAGAACCTTTAAAAGGGGGTAGAAGAGGAGCGTTGAAGTTTGTGGAGTACCTACTAAATCCGCGCGAACGAAGTCGCGGGCGAAGTGCTAGTTTTTTATATATTGTTTCATAAATAGGTTGTTAAGTGGACCATACTTTTTGTTAATATTATGATGGCATTGTATACGTCGCAGCCAATTAGTTTAATCAGCCGTTTAATTGGTTGCCTAGCCTTTTCATTTCAATGCACAGATTTTTCAGCGACTTAAGTGACATCTTTTGTTCAATATCGTTTGATGACTTGCCCAAATCACTTATGTCGCTGATTAAACGGCACAGTTCAATGTTGACATGTCGGGAGCTTGACTGTAGGTTAGGGTTTTTTTTTTTTTTTTTAAAGATGGGAAATCAAATGACTCCTGCCGCTCTGGGTGGAGCGCGAGGGAGTGTCAGACACTTACTGACTAAAACCCATCTATGCTCGTCCTAGTGCCTTTTGCGTTCCGGGGCCGCGGTAACTCTTTCCAACAAAATCCGCAGCCCCGGCAACGTTAGGGTTGCCAACCATACTGTTAAAAACAGTATTATACTGTTTTTCACTTTATTATACTTTTTACTGTCGGACAAAAGAACAGTATAAAAAATACTGTTTTTAACATCACTGGTTTAGTTATAGGCACCACACCACACAGTCGCCGGTCGCGCGATGCAGTGCATGCAGCGCAGGCCTCCCTCGTTTCAGAATGAAAACGCAACTGTCAATGTCAAAATTGTAGATCATTTGACTGAATGGATAATTTATATTCAGAATTAGCAATGTTCAAAGTACCTAATTTATGAAAGAGTATCAGAAGACAAAAAACTTATTCAAATGAGTAGGTACTGGCGAAAAGTGGAAACAATTGTTATTAAACACTTTAGATCTTAAAAATATTAATAAAAAAAATCTTATCTATTTTCTGTTCCCGCCTCAGCATTTACAGAAAGAGATTTTTTCTGTCATGAATGCAAAGAAAATATAGATCTTCTATAAATTGAATAAAAAATGAGCTCCTCATTTACTTTAATTTTGATTTGACTTGCAGTAGTGAAGCTTATGAAGCCTTCAAATATAAAAAAAATAAAATACTGTTCATTTTATTGAAATACTGTTGCGTTTCTTTCTCCAACCTGAATATACTGTATTTTTTGCAAAAAAACGTTGGCAGTCCTACTGTAGGCACCATTTATATTAGTCTATGCTTGACTAGTCGAGTTGGCCCTCTGATATTTTTTCAAAAATCCAATGATGCATCAGCATTGTAGATTCTCGGGCCCGATGTTGATGAAAACTAAAACTGCAGTATTGATTTTTTTTTTAATTCATCAGTTCATATTTTTTTAAATAAATTTAGTTTGTTGTTAAAAAAATTGCTCTTTCCTTTAGTTTTCCCATGTGGTATTACTTCCCAGAATTTGATAATTGACTATTAGCGGCACACGGATGGTGTAACAATACTGAGTGTGTTTTATTTTTAATCAAACCGTTCGATTCCTGGCTAGGAATACCAATTTTTCAAAACATCCAATCCTGCTATTTTAGTTTTCATCAAAATCGGGCTCGAGACTCCTTTCAGTGTTTTTGGATAGGTATTCAAAAAGTTTCGGCTTTGTTGGACATCGGCGCACACTTTAAAATTGCAGCCTGCGTTTTGTACGTATTTAGTTCAAGTTCATGTTGTTCAAGTCTATAATCAATCTGTGTTATTCAAGTACCTAGGTATTTCATCACTACATTACAGTACCTATCGTTGACATTACTGATAGTCGGATGCTCGGGAGGGCCGGTGAAGCCGGCAGACACGGCGGCGGCGGCGGCGGCGGCCCGCGCTGGAGAGCGGAGGAGAGAGACGACACGCGCGCTCCGGCAGCCTCCGCTCCGGTACGCGCCGCCGCCGCCGCCGCCGCACGGCACTGCCCGTCTGGCCGCCAGTTCGTCGCGCGCCCCCGCTTTGATATCTCGTGTGTCGATGCTCCGCTCACTCCGCTCCCGCGAGTCTACTTACGATTGGTGTCGGTCGACGTCGCGGAATACAATGTGTGATTGTTCCTAAAGCTAATGCAGTTCATCAATATTATACTAAGTGAACTATAATAATTATAGTTGTTGGATCCGAGCGGAGTGACAGTGTCGCGGTCACCTCCCGCTGTGAGTGTACAGTGCAACAGTGCAACATGATGTGCAGCTCGGAGCCGGCGGCGCGCGGGAGCGCGGACGGCGCGCGGTGAGGGCGCGCTCGCATGGGGCGCGCGCGCTGGCTGGCGTGCGCGGCGGCGGCGGCGCTGCTGTGGCTGGGCTGCGCAGTGGCTCCGGCGCGCGGCGCGTGCCCGGCGCGCGCGGCGGCGGGCTGCGCGTGCGGCGAGGGCGGCGCGCGCTTGGACTGCCGCTCCGCCGCGCTGCGCCGCCTGCCGCCGCTGCACGAGAACCTGCTGTCGCTGTGAGTGCACATTGCTTACCTACATCAAAATCAGTCCATTGAAATATCGTATAGGTACCTAATTGTATCATTCGGTGACCGTGATTTAATAAACTTCGATAACTCGAAAACCGTGCAAGATGGACCCCATGTGTCTGGAGTCAAAATCGTTGAAAATCAGCTCTATAATTCAAAGAACGCACTCCATTACCCGTCACCCTGTAATGCCCTGCATACAGTACCTACAGGGAGGCCCGTGTACAGCGGTCCAACCAAACATATCGTTTAACGAGAGGGCGCTGCGCCGTCATTAGTAATAAGATAAAACAACCCGCCCAAGTGCGAGTCGGACTCGTGTGCACAATGTCCGTCCGCGTCCGTCCGCGTCCGGTCACAGAAGCATAATATAAATCAGTAAATGTAGTGTACCTACCAAATTTCGACTAACTTGATCCGTTAGATTTGAAGATAAAAAATTTTTTTACAAAAAAAAAACCGCCTTCAAAAAAAACAAACAAAAACCGTTCCCACTAAAAAGTTGAAAATAAATATTTGAATTGCTTTAAAGAAACGTAATTTAAAAGTAAACTTATTTGACATTAATATTTTGCAAATATTTAAAATTTATTACTTCTTTTTGGAGCCGGTGCCAGCAGCTTTATTGTTGGAACTTGATAAGTATCTAGTTATATTTAATATCCCGTGCCTTTGTTTTTTGATCCACAATGACAAAATTTAAAAACAGATGCATAAAGACAATGCTAAAAATGTCAAAGTACTTACTTAAAAAGTGGCTAGAATTTTTTTATAAGTAGGTATTATATCTTTTTCGTTTAAAAGAAATTATTGTGCATATTGGTTAATTTTTTTTCGAATTTAGTCTAGTCCGTATTCGTCTTTTAATTAATATGTGTATGCAATTGGTATCTTGGTAGTTTTATAGTTAAGTTAGAGGTAGTTTTTCTAGGAATTATTGCCTATTCGTATTTCCTTGCTTTGGCTGGCACCGACTCCAAAAAGAAGTAATAAATTTTAAATATTTGCAAAATATTAATGTCAAATAAGTTTACTTTTAAATTACGTTTCTTTAAAGCAATTCAAATATTTATTTTCAACTTTTTAGTGGGAACGGTTTTTGTTTGTTTTTTTTGAAGGCGGTTTTTTTTTTGTAAAAATTTTTTTTATTTCTCGCCGGTTAGTGTTTTTTTTTTATTAAAATGAAGGCAACGAAGTTAACATCGTTCCTACATTGAATATTCTTATGAAAAAGGTACCATGTCGTAAATATTGTACACTGTTTTTTTTTAAACGTTTTATTCCCGTGAAGGGATGATACGCCGCATAAAATACCTACTATCGATGTGTCTATTTCAAATAAAAAAAATGTCCTTTGTTACAAATTCGAATTAGTTCTCGCCTTACGAAAAACCGAAAAACTAGCAGTACTCAGTAGGCATTTTTCTCACCTTAACACTGCTAGAATTCATTGTTTTATTATGAAGTTCCCATGCCTACCTTCTACCTTCCGGTTCCATCATCAGAACAGTCTCATAGTATAGTTGTTTTATCTCACGAGTGCGGGCGAGCCATAGTTGTGTAGGTAAATGTACGTGCACATTGTCTTAGTGTGCGTAACCTTGAGAGCGACTGACACAAGCTCACGCACACTAAGACAATGTGCACGTACATTTACCTACACAACTATGACTCGCCCGCACTCGTGAGATAAAAAAAAAAACTATACCTTATAGCCAAAGTGCATCTCATGACAATTCTAATAAGCCCAAACACGGCTGGGATACATTGATTAATTACGCAGTTCCGGTGCCTACCATCCAGCTCCATCATCATCATCAGATCAGTTCGATGATACCATTCTCAACATAACTATTCAGAATCATTTGTTTATTTGCATTGACATAGTTGCATTGTGATATTTATGCGAGTGTCAAGTTCCGTTGGCCACTGGTTTCTGATCTTCTCCACCAGTTCCACTTCATCAAATGTTACTTTTTGACTGTAGATGCTTAAGTTCTCGATGAAAATACCAAAATAACTATATGGTTGCCTATTATATTTGAGGAGTTCCCTCGATTTCTCATAGATTCCATCATCAGAACTGGATTTTGAAAAAAATGGGACCAATCTGGAAGCATATCAAGCAAGGGGAAAAAAAAATTTTGCAAATCGGTTCATGAACGACGGAGTTCTGAGGTAACAAACATAAAAAAAAAAAAAAAAAAAAAAAAATACAACCGAATTGAGAACCTCCTCCTTTTTTTGAAGTCGGTTAAAAATCAGCTGTGACAGACGGACAAACAGACAAACGACCGATTGATCCTATATGTACTGTAATATAAGGGTTTGTCCATACAGAGGGTCGAAACCCTAAAAAAATAATTAGCTAATTTTTAACCGACTTCTAAAAAAGGAGGAGGTTCTCAATTCGGATGTTTGTAGTTTTTTTTTTTTTGTTTGTTCGCGCATAACTCCGTCGCTTGCCAACCGAAAAAATATTTTTTCGTTGGAAAGGGTATACTTCCCAAATGGTCCCAAATTTTATCAAAATCGGTTCAGTAGTTTGGTTTTTAAATCCAAATATCTGGAAAAAATATGTGGAAAAATCATCCATGTATACGAAATTGCGTATTTTTGTTTTCCTGTGACTTGCCAGTGGTGTTGTTAGGACGGTGTAGGGTACCACTAAAATATGAAAAAAAAAAACTTTTTCCCATTAAAAAAAGAAACTGACTTCCAAAAAAAACTACAAAGTTCAAAATAACTTTAATTTCGGAAGTCGGTGTCAAATAACGAAGAAGCAACCAAAAACACCGGCTTCCAATATTAAAGTTATTTTGAACATTGTAATTTTTTTTGGAAATCGGTTTCTTTTTTTTTTAAAGCATGATTGGAAAGATTGTTGGGTAGGTACTTGGCAGTTTTGAAGGACGACCACTGGCAGGCTAACACCACAGTATAAATATTTATATTGTGCTAACACCCCCTCGTCCCCCTCTCTTTATACTATGTCTAGGGCTATTAACTGTTTAACCGGACTTAAAAATGTAATGAGTGGTTATGATTTATTTTCTATTACTTATTAATTATCTAAAATCTGAGATAACAATTATTAACGCCGCAGCTGGGTTAATTATAAAGCAGGTAAGTCTAAATAAATAAATATTTTGTTTAGGTAATTCTTATAATCAAGACAATACAATACATATTCTAGCGAACCGTCCGAATGCAATTGAACGTTTATCGCCTCTGTGGCATCGCCTCTGTGGCTCTGTGTGGCGGGCGCGTGGCGTGAGGAAAGTAAGTAGGTACCTAAGGTCTGGCAGCTCTGGGATGTTTGCTCCAAACTTCCAAAGGTAAAATATAAACAAATCTTTCCTCTTTGTAATATTATTATATAATAATATAATATATGAAATATAATTAAATAATTAGTAATTTAATAATATTTTAACGACTGATTAATTAATAAGTCATTGTAATAGCGTAGGAGCTGGTCGCCAGTAGTCGCAACCTCGAGTGAGATCCTAATCACAAGGCTGTTTGGGCATAGTCTATTTGTGAGGTGCAAATGTCAATGCAAATCCGAGTTGGGAGGACGCAAAACTACCTCCTTGATTAGTAATAATAATACAAAAATAAATTGGCCGTCGCCGTCGCCAAAGTCAAAGTCTCAAAGTCAGTTTCTCCTGTATCGTGGGTGCGTTTAAAAACATACAAACTCACATACACAAACAGCTAGACCCGGAACAACTATCTGTAGGCCATACAAATATTAGTTCCGTGCGGGAATCGAACCCGCGACACGCAGCGCAGAAACCAATCGCTCAACCACTGCGCCAACCGTGTCGCCAAACATTATAAAGATATGCGCAATTGTTTATTTTCTCGAAAGAGATATTTTCCGAATGGTCCCATTTAAATTTAAATTTCGTAAAGATCTGATGAAAAACATAGGAGGATACAATTAAATACATAATTGGAATTTTTGGATACCTATATAAAAAAAAACTTCTTAAAACAAAATACGACCGACTTCCAAATAAAAACCACTCGTAAGTACAATAGTTGTTAATGATATTAGTGCGTGCGGTAAGTTTGTTTTTACAAGCGAGTAAAGTCCGGCCGTCATTGCATCTGTGCGAGCGTGACGCTTCTAGACGAATGTAGTTATTACACATCTTACAATGTTATCATACATTCAGCTTAGGTATTCTCGTAATGTGATACTCCTTGGTGGAATTCTTTAATATTTGTTATGGAAATTAAAAAAAAAAACCGTAAATGAGTAAATTAATACCACTGCGCTATACAACGGAGTATGCGATAAAATATTTACTTGGTGGGAGTACCTATTTTACCGCACGATCCATTGTGTGGTGCGTAATTTTTAACTTTCGAATAATGCATATAGTCTTCGTAAATGCAATTTTTGAGCAAATGTGTTGAAAAATAACATTTTTGTCACAAAACGAAGAAACCAAAAAAACATCGACTTGCAACATTTTAAAATTTTCCAAAGTTGTTATGGCAGTCGGTTGTGTATTTTTTAAGTTTTTTTGTTAAGAAAACAAGCAAGGTCTCTGGGGTTTCAGTCTACTCTACAAAGTCAAAGTCAAAAGTCATTTATTATTCAAATTAGGCTGAGTGCCAGCACTTTTTGAACGTCAAAGTTCTACAAAAGACAGCAGTCCCCCAAAAACGCCCGCCCGTCTCCACTTCCTAGTGCTTTAGCTGAGAAGAAGTGGCGCAGCAAACTCCCCACCGACACATCCGTCTGCTAAGTTTTAAAAACTTGAATTTATACAGTAGTATGCAAAGCAGTTTACAATAATGACACAGAAAAATAATATATCCAATGAGTAAATCAAATTAACTAACACTTGTTAGCTAGCACAGTCCATTATGCCATAAAAAAACAACTCGAGCATTAACAAGTCAAGTACTTATACCAAATTAACTAAGCCTCCAGACCAGGCATAAAAGTAGTGCCCGCTTACACGTACAGATTGTGACTGGAAGCACAAGTGATGAACTAGAGCCAACATAGTAATAATAATAATTAAACAGTAAAAACGTTATAACAATAAAAATACAAAGCCAGGACCAGCCAGACGACCAGTCACCACAAGCAGCACTCGTTCACGAGCACAACGCAAAGATCAGCCATTGCCCACTACCCCCCTCGCCATAGTTAGTGTAGTTTATTGTAAAAGCGCCCCACAAATGAGCCCTGGACTTTACCACAGTATAAATATGGACAGTAGTGAAACTAAGCCTAGTTGAGAACATAATTACCTACGCTCCATTGGAGCAATAGGGTTGTCACTTTTAATGTTTTTGATATCTTTTTTTTACATTTTTGTTCTGTAGTGATCAATCAATCGAATTTGAATAACTAGCTTACAAACATAATTTAAATAGGTAATCTCATGGCGTCGGTTAACCTCAGCAAAAGACGATAATTTAAACACGGTAAACAACTTGTAGAACTATAGATCTTTAACTTTGTCATTACGGCGGAACCTTTTACAAGTTTTAGCGGGAGCGTACGCGAGCCGCGGTTGGACGAAAAGGTTTCGGGCGCTCGTCGGAGTGGGCGCGCGGTAGACGCAGCAGCGCAGGTGGCGCGCGGGCTGGGCTCATGAGCGGCTACGAACCGTACCGCGTTTCAATCCGAAAATGCGTGTGATATCTAGTAATTAAAAACTCTTTACATCATAAAAATACTTTTACAAATTATTTACTTACAGAAAAATATTTTCGTAAGCTGAGGGCCACTTTTACAACTCACAGAGGAAGGAAACAATCTTTTTTTTTTTTAAAAATTAATACCTCTTGCAGACGCCATCTTGGATTTATATTTTGACAGGACGATCGGCTTCAACACCCTCGAAACCCATGAAAACGACACCCATGACGAAAAACTTATACCTTTTGCAGCCGCCATCTTGGATTCACGTTTTGACAGCACTATCGGCTTCAACACCCTCGAAAACCATGAAAGCGACACCCATGACAAAAAAAAATATACCTATTGTAGCCGCCATCTTGGATTCACATTTTGACAGCACTATCGGCTTCAACACCCTCGAAAACCATGAAAAAAAAGTTATACCTATTGTAGCCGCCATCTTGGATTCACGTTTTGACAGCACTATCGGCTTCAAAACCCTCGAAAACCCTGAAAACGACACCCATGACGAAAAAATTGATACCTATTGTAGCCGCCATCTTTGATTTACTTATTGTTAACACTATCATTATTGCACTATCCGCTTTAAATACCCTTAAAACCGCCGCATTCATGATTTACACGTTTCACGAATTCATTATGATTAATCACACGGACTTATACGTAATTCGATAACGATTAAATAACAATAACTAGAAATCATTCTTACCTTTCAATATCAGCAGGAAGTTATACGTAAGATATACGATAGCTCCGGTTTTGATGAAGCCGAGTTCAAACAGCCGTATACTACGCAATACTTTCCTGGCATTTTCAAAACACTACTGCGAACTGCGAGTCCTCAAGTCCTGCGTTTAGGAGTCTCGTCGGTGTGCATGTTTGTGTGAGTGTGCCGTTTGTAGGCAGTTTCCGTAGGTACTGTCCATTTTTATAATGTGACTTTACTATGCAAACCGTTAAACTAAATGAAAACGATGAGTGGAGTCGCGACGGCGCGCGGCGGAGTCGCGTCGTTCAAAACAGTGCCTAATGAAAGAATACTCAAACACCTCCCTCATGCACCGCGTGTCGCCGACTGCTCAGTGCTCATCTCTTGAATGTCAACATTAGTTTGTGTGGCAATGTGGCAACAGTTAACATATCATTTAGAAACAAAAAAAATCAAATCATTATTAAAACAAGCCGAGGCAGCTGGTCATCAGGCAGATCGCACAGGCACCATGGACCACGCGTGACGTCACCCGCCGCCGCCGCCGCACTACCCTCCGCTCGTAAATAACATCAGCTCAGTACCTCTACCATGAGTTTATGCAGCCAAAACTCGTTAACGTCTCCATAAATTATTTGTATGATATACTGTACAGCGCCCCTAGTGGTCACAGAAAGAATTAAAATTCGTACCATGAGCACTAAAGATTTCGATAGGTTAAAAACCTAACGTAATCTTTTTTTTTTTTTTAAACGTTGCCCCACACTAGGAATTTCTCCTGTATCGTGGGTGCGTTCACAAACATATAAACTCACATACACAAACAGCCAGACCCGGAACAACTATCTGTAGGCCTTACAAATATTTGTTCCGTGCGGGAATCGAACCCGTGACACGCAGCGCAGCAGTCGACCGCTCAACCACTGCGCCAACCGTGTCGTCAATCTATTCGATGGTCACCGACGTTTTTCAGCTATCACCATACATAACGGCACTATGAGTCATGAGTCACTAGCATTTTGCCGTGTGAAACATAAGTTTACATTAAAATTATACACGTGTTTGAGTATAATAATGTCTGCAAGAACTTATTTAGCGTCGAATATGTTAGTTGCCGCTGAATTTGAAGACCAACGACGTGAACAACGTTAATTTCAAGCCAAAATGAAATTTTATGTTGGATCTCAATTGGAAAATATGTGTGAAAGATAGTTTATTAAATTTTACACAAACTATAGAGAAACGTTTGAGGATTTGTGCATTTATATTATTCAATAATGTTACGGATTTGACGTCAACACTGAACACAACGAGTTTCATTAGAACTAAAGGTAGTACCTAGTATGGTATGCAGCTATCTCAAAACAAAACCAATTATAATCTATTGTTGTAAACTTTTAAACCACACACACACACAACTGTAACACAACGCCAACAAACAAAACATGACATGTTATATGGAATAAAAATAAAAAAAACACTAAATACCATAAGTAGTCCACTAACCGTCAACTTTTTTATTTAGTCGGTTTATTTTGTGATATTGACTATCTTAACATTTTTAGCATAGCGATATAACTACATTTTGAGCTTAAGAGCTGTTCTCTCTTCTTATTAGTGAGAAAGAAAGAAACAAAACATATGTAGTGAAGCATTATATCGAGTAGAGTGAAGTTAGCTAGACAACGCGATCTATCGAGCTTACCTTAGCGAATGCGTAAGACTCCGTAAATCTCATGGTGCAAGCACTATCGAAATCTGTTCGATCCACGTTAGTACGCTAGCGAGTTTAACGCTAGCGAGTAATTTTTCGATGAAATCTCATGGTAGAGGCTCAGCTCTATGTTACGATTCAATTACGGTGTCAATAAATTACATTATCTGAGAGCACGCGGCGGCCGCCTCGTTTTCATAAATAAATTCTAATCATTTTCAGATTTCAGCCGGCTGTCGGCTCATTATAAAATACACATTTATAAGTTGATCTTAGTACGATTTTTAATTAAAACATCGTAGTCCGTTGAACTCTGCAGGCTGAAGACGTCAATTTAAACGTCACGTCACGTCAAACGTTCCGTGCTAGTACTTAGAAGAAACTAGTGATGATTCTTAGGTATCTGCGATGTTTAGTAATACCAAGTGATTGTTGATGAGTTTGATGACGCATATTTAGTATCTCGCGGATTCTCGCGTCAAGAAACTCGACTTACAGAATAGTCGCCCGCGCTCAATCGTCGTCAAACTGAAAAGCGCCGGGGCACTGGGTCCGCGACGGCGGCCGCGGAGCACGGCCGATACAGATATAAACAGCCTACATGCTGCGTCATTATCATTACATAATGTAAGAAAACCCCGCGAGGAGGAACCCGTGAGTTATAGAATAGTACATTATGATATAAGTGCGGTAAGTTGAAAATTACAGCCGAGGCGATTTTGCTAGCCCGAGTCGTAGGCGAGGGCTACAAGAAAGCAGAGGCTGTCAGATTAATATTTTATGTGCATACAAAAAATTTTGTTCAATGCACTAACTATCCCGGGTTAATACGTCAAAAGGGGTGTTAGGCCTAATAAGCTCAAATTTCAAACAATAATCCCAAAACCAACTCGGATTCAATAAGATTTACAATTTTTCTCAACAATATCCAATCTCCACGCTCCGCGCGATTGGTAGAAATAAAACTGCAATGACATTACAACTGGCATGACAGTGACTGCGCCCTAGACGTCACAAACTGCGTTCGGAAACGAGTGTGGTACGAAACAGCCAGTATCACTACTTAATAAAGTAATTGATATTTTTGTATTTTTGTTACAGATAAATGGTTGTAATTTATTGTCAAAATTAGTGAAATTAAAGAATTAAATGTTTATTCATTATATTTTATCTCCCAAAGGACTATGGGGGATTTTATATGGACCCCGTCCCCACCCTCCAACAGCAACAGATGCGTGTCAATATATTTATAGAATCCAAAAAAAGTCAAAATACCCGTTTTAGTTGAAAAATCGATTGGGTTTATTTATAAAAAAAAACTTTCATTTTTGGGAAAAAAATGTCTATTTTAAATAAAAATCATATTCTTTGTAAATAAAAGCATAATTCAAAAAAAAACCTTCTTGAACTGAAAAATCATGTAAGTACTTAATGACATTTAAAACTTAGTGGTTATTATACCTTTAACTTATTAGTAGGTATTACAATTACTTACGTGAAGTTATCTATAAAAATATTATCAAACATTTCTGCTGGTGCATTAAAATCAACGCAGGCGCCCTAAGCACATATACCATACTTGCAACGGATATTATGTCGAAAACGAAGTTATTATTCTTCATCTTCCCAGTCGCATGCTTCGATCACAAGTGAAAGTACAAAATAGATCATGTACTTCTGAAGAAGTACACGGATTGGAAGAAGAAGGGGAAGAAATTGACGTACCTGTACCGAAAAAGAAAAATAAGAAAAAAGACGCTTCTGGCCTTGTGCTCAAGATTCTGTCTGTCTTGGGCTTAGAAGCTGCCGCAAGAGTTAGGACCCTACAATTATACTTTTTAATAATATTTTTGACTGGTTTACCACTCCTAAAGTATTTATGAGAGAAAAATGTCGGGGGTACGGGTAGGTACCAAACATGAAACAAACTTTTTATTTTATGATGTCAGTCTGAAAGTCGCAACAATCTTTGACGTTTCTAATTTGCAAATGGCGCCACAGTCGCGTGGTGAAAAGTAGAACTATATCTTTCATTTATTTATTTTTATTATTATTCTTCTCTCATTTTCTCTTTAGTATTAAACTGAGACAAACGTATTGAGCAAAAGCAATTCCAAGGAGGTTCGATCATTCAGCTTATTTATTCTAGGATTGTGAAACTCTTTGGTGATATTCTTATTTATTTTATTATGGAAATTGAAAAAAAAAACCGTAAAGAATACCTAAGTACATGTTTTACCGCACGGCGCACAGTGGTCCGGATTTTCAAAAAGGTGGACATAGGATCGAAAATGTATATTGAACTTAACAAAAAATTTTCGTATAGGAAATTTAACGCTGATTAATATTTATTACTACAACTTCAAAAAACTGCTCCTTCACGTAAAAAAAAATATTGAAAATAAAAATGTATGGGAGAAAATCTAATTTTTTTCCCCGTTCAGTATCAAAGTATAGCAAGCAAACCTTATATTCTGGTAAGTATCTATCGTTCTTAATACGACAACATATAAATTGCTTGCGTATCCCTGAGGCCTTGACGCCTACGATGCTTCAAAGTTTAAAATTGAAATTGGGATTTTTTTAAATTATTATCGAGTTTTTCAGTCAAGCTGAATTCAAAATATCATTTTTTAATTATATAAGAATTAAAACATACGCATTTAAGCATTTGGCAAGTATTTGTTTATTTTATTTTAATAAAAAATTGTAATAAAAGTCTTCAACTTTAGTTATGTAGTTAAAGACACGTGCTGATTCGTTGCCTATTTGTAACTGACTGAAACGACTTCTGTGATAAAATAATCATTTACCCCCACCACCGGAGATTTCGACGACGCTGATTGGCTGTTGAAGATGTGGTACTAATTTTGTCAGACACTACTTGCGAGCGTGTGTTTGTTATTAATATCTGTGCATGAAACAATTAAAGGCACTTGTCTCAACCCTTGAGAAAGCAACATACTTATCTAATTATCCGTGCTGTGTGAAAGTTTAGTGAGTTTCGTTGTGGCTGCATTTGTTACAAACTTGGACATTTTTATGTTCCTCCGTGTTGAAGGAGACATGAAAAATTGGGCACGACACTATGAAGCTATTATTCTACATATCCCAGTTGAAACATGTTCGGAAGATTTAGAAATAATCAAGACCTTTTTGAAGAACTACATCAGTAATATCACTCGCAGATGGGCAAGTGCTTCTAGAAATCAGAAGACTTTCATGAATAGACATGCTGCGTAGTTACAATCAAATATTAGTTGGCCTAATTGCACTACTGTTAATTTATCCGAGATTTTTCAAGCCCAAGATGAAGTTATCGAAAACATATCGTCAGACAATAGTTCAGTTGACATCGATACTACAGCAGCTGTGATTCCGTCGACATCAAGTACAACAACTGTGGGCACATCTACCGAAGTTCAGATTAGGAAGCTTTTTGTTGACCTCAGCAACAAACAGAAGAAAAGACGTTCAGAGTCTCTTTTGGACTATTCGCCGGAAGAACTTACTTTTTGCATTAGTTGAAAGACTTAAGATAGACAAGAAGAACGACTTAACTTGTCTTATTGACCATATAACGAAGAACCCTGATAGTTTTGCTATTGTCCAAGCCACATTGTTTAAGAAAAATAGAAAAAATCTTTTTATGAAGGTCATGCTCTTGGTCTTTATACATCATTGAACCTGTCAAAATAGAAATACTTGTGTTTAAGGAAAGCGCTGTTAGATTGTGAAGTTTCAGTGTAACCATCGTATCAAAAACTCCTTGAAGCTAAAAAGAGATGCTATCCACATGATTCAGAAACTACTGAGAGAGGAGCCAGAGTGAAGCTTCAAGCCCTATTGGATCTGACAGTCCAGAAGATTCTTCAAATTACCGGTACCCAGATTGATTCGTCAACTGAAGGATTGAAGTTAATGAGTAAATGGGGTTTCGATGGAGCTTCTTCACAAAGCACCTACAAGCAAAGGAGTGAAAAAGTAGACTTCAGTGATTCATCGGTTGTCATGTCAAGTCTTGTCCCTCTTAAATTAGTTTCTTATAATAGCACCACATGGGAAAACCCAAAACTTTCTTCAACACATTATTGCAGGCCCATTAAGTTCGAGTTTTGTAAAGAGACAGCAGAATACATCAAGCAAGCAGAAGCTGCATTGAAGGAAGAAATAAAAAACATAAATTCTACAAAATGGGCCGGGCTAGAGATTAGTCACGAGCTTCATATGACAATGATCGAAGGAACAGTGGCCACTATTATAACGGATACTTCGTCTGCATCTGCCTGCAATATTTGCCTTGCTAAACCGACTGAGATGAACAAGCTGTCAGAAGTATTTTCAAGACCTGTTCGAGAAGATGTTTATAAATATGGACTTTCTACTCTTCATATGTGAATTCGTTGTATGGAGTGTATTCTACACATATCTATTTCTAATTGTTTATTTTAAGATAAGTCACGCTAGTAGTATAACCAACAATATCAACCATGATTTTTCAATAGGGAATATCAACAGATGACAGAATAATCAACAAACGATTATTAAAAAAAATTAAGCAAGAATGCTTATTTTATCATTACATCACGCTTTGTATTTCCCGAAGGGTTCGGCAAAGGTGTATACTACACTATAGTACACTGTCATTTCGCTAGTTATATTTAAGTCCCACGTAATAGAGGGCGAGCCTAATACACGGACGGGGCGCGCGGGGGGCTTGTTTCATTAAACATGATATTTTGGATTAATTTCAATTGAAAAACTTGTTATTAAGATAATTCAACATTAAAATTTTAAACTTTAAAGCATCGTAGGCGCCAAGGCCGCAGGGATACGCAAGCAATTTATATGTCGTCGTATTAAGGACAATAAGTACTTACCAGAATATAAGGTTTGCTTGCTATACTTTGATACTGAACGGAAGAAAAAAATAAAATAGATTTTCTCCCATACATTTTTTTTTTCAGATTTTTTTTTTGAAAAATTGTAGTAATAAGTATTATCCAGCGTTAAATTTCCTATACAGAACAATTTTTTGTTAAGTAAAATATGCTTTTTCGATCCTATGTCCACCTTTTTGAAAATCCGGACCACTGTGCGGCGCTGCACAATAGCACCGTGCGGTAAACTATGTGCTTAGCTGAGAGTACCTATTTTACCGCACATTCCATTGTGTCGTGCGTAAAGTTTAACTTTCGAACAATGTATACAGGCTTCGTAAATGCATTTTTTGAGCAAATGTGTTGAAAAGAACATTGTCATGCACTCGCGTTTCACTACCAAAGCGTCGTAATTAAAAAAAAATACTTGTTATTCGAATTCACGTCATGTCCCGCCAATTTTTTTTATCAATTTTAGTATTGCAAAAAAAGATTAAAAGATTATGTTGTTTACAAAAAATGAGTGATACAAACTTTGATAACACACCACCAGATATTTCTAATGCGGCAAAGGACTTTTTTAACCAATTATTACCAGAAAAATCGGGAAAACAATATGAAAAGGCGTAAGTACCAAGATTTCATGAATAATATAAAATAACTTTTCACAGAGGATTCATATCATGGGTGTAGATAAAGTCTTGTATGCAACTGCACATAATTAGGTATTAAAACACTCATGTGATACTATTATCACGCTCGGCTTCGCCTCGTGTGATAATCCCACATTCGTGTTTTAAGACCCCCTTATACAACAGTTGCATAAATAATTATTATCTACCTACACCCATGCTATGGGCCCGTGTGGGGGACCATTTGGGGGATTTGCCATAATCGCCACGCTTGGCAGGCGGGTTGACGTTCGCAGTGTAGCTGTTGCAATGTACAGAGAGAATGCTGCTGCCCATTCTCTGGTGAGTCCCTTAGTCGCCTCTTAGACACCCACGAGAAGTGATGGACTGGTGCTACTCCTTTACGTCCGGACACCATACGGAACAACGGGCAATGGGCCTCATCAGAAGTCACCCAAAGGATCACAGATCTGAGGCCACAAACTATCTAAATAAATTGTTAAACTGCATTTATTTTCAGCATAATATTAAAATGATTGATTCCAACACTGCCTGCCAGCCCTCTAGTGGCCTAGTGGGCCATAACCGCCTATTATACTAAAGACTTCATGCGAGTGTATTCTGCTCCACTAGTGGGCGGTATGTATCCTGATTTACGACCTATTTATTTTTTCATTCAGAATTGCACACGCTCACCTGAGTTATAACTTTTATCGAAATATGTGGGCTAAGAATATTTAAAAAAATGTTTTGTGGTAACGCAGTGGACATTTTATATGAGGAGACATGAGGACTGGTAGGTAATCCAGTGGTAATTTGAGTAACTAATGAGACTTTTCTGTAATATAATAATATTGAAGTAAATAAGAATAAACGAGTTGAATGAAGGCCCGGTTGAGAACTAACGTAACACTGCTAGAAAAAATATTTTGAGAAATCTGCAATTTTGTACATTGTTCATAAATCATCTCCATTTTAGGCATTATTATAAAGTAGACTGGCCCATGGCCATAAGGCCATAGCACACATACTATTATGTTTTTAAAAAAAATACGCCTCTTAATGAATTACTGGTCAAAGATGAGGTAGAGGTACCAGTGTGGTCTGACATAGCCATTGTTTAGCTGTGGAAACTCAAGGAGTGGAGTATCGTCGGCGTCACATGTGGGGAGTCGTGGACAATGGCCACAGTGGGCACGCTACTGCTGCGGAGCTCTCCCGCGCTATTTATAGACGGCATGCGAGGACGAGGGCAATCGTTTGCAGGTCGGGAGCGCCTGCCCCCCTCCCCGCCCCCTGCGCCGCGCGGTGGGGCGGGGCGCAGGGGGCGCGCGCGTTGCAGCGCTGCACTCATCTCATGTAGAACAGTGCCCACGCTCGACTCTCGACAGTCTCGACTCTCGACTCAATGCTTGCTATTGATGTTTCCCCGTACGCCGCACACGGTAGCCCCGCGCACCACCGCGCAGTTCTAGCTCCCACGTGCCACGTGCCACGTGCGACGTGCGTGCGTGAGACATGGGAATTAGGTACTTTTACTACTAAACTATCTGCAGGTAGGTAGATACAGCCTGCCCTGCGTCAGCGTAATCTCAGTGGTATAACCAACCACAGTTTAATGGTTAACATATGTTGTCGCAGCCACTTTTGATTGGCTGCCTAGTCATTTCATTAAACAGCGTCATTTAGTTAGCGGTCTAAATGACATCCCGGCATTTAATTGAACAGCTAGGCATATGTCTTGGTTCACTAAAATTTAGTTCCATTTTCTGTCACTTGGCGCTGTAGGCGGAACTGTCATAATTGCGTCGACCAGCCGCAAGTTTTCCAACTTAGGGGTTTTCCCCCAAATTTAGGGGTAAATAAGTAGTATATTTATAAGTTTTATGTATTGACCTAGCGATACGTAATCAATTTTAGAATAATTCCTTGTGACTAAGAATGCGAAGTTTAGTAAAGAAAAAACAACTATCACTAGTGTTAACCATAAAAAAGGATTACTTACCTGTTTATAATATCGTCTGGTTACTTTGTCTATGCTAACTCGAAATTAAAAAGGTTAAGTTTAGAATCGAGTCCCCTTATTAGGGGGTAAGGGGGGTTAGCCCCCCACCTTTTCCCGCCGCCGGAGATGCGTGGTTTTAATTGTTAAAGTTTAAATTATTACTGAGAAAAATCGCCTTAATAGGGAGGCAGGGGGGGGGGGGGATATGTGTCCTCCCTCCACCAAATTAATACTGAAGTGTAGTCGGCGGGTTCCTATTTCTGGGTGGTTAGTCCTTCTATGTCAGTCGCAATTAGTTTGTTGTTTTAGTGTACGGGTGTACCGATGAAATTTCAGAGGTTAAAAAAAATAAGTCCGAGTCGGGGTGCCCCAAGTCCCGAACTCGCTTCGCTCGTTCTAGCACCAAATAAAACACCAAAATGTTAATTATAATCTAATCGGTGCCCAAAGGCGTAGCGAACTTGTCGTAAATAGCATGCAATTGGTGTCCAGGGGGGTAACAAAAACGGGAGGCAGATAACAATAATAAACAACAATAACAACAATACGATACAATAGGTACAATATACGATGAAGGACATTGACGGC
Organism: Melanchra persicariae; assembly: GCA_947386135.1. Taxonomy (NCBI): domain Eukaryota; kingdom Metazoa; phylum Arthropoda; class Insecta; order Lepidoptera; family Noctuidae; genus Melanchra; species Melanchra persicariae. Next base: position 164,112 of record OX376652.1, read on the forward strand.
GCGATGTCGAGTGTACCTATCTGTGACTGTCACTATCAGTATATCACAATGCCGCCGGCGCCGGCGCCGCCTAGCTATTCGTTTTACGCATTCTGACAGATAGAACTTCAAAAACGTAAGAAATTATAGTTCCGTTTCACGTTTTAATAGTGATTTACAAATATTTTTGGAAAATTTTTTAGTTTTTAAATTCTTCATGCACCCGAGGTCAATTCCAATTATCCACCCTATGGCAGTTACAAAAGCTTTCCGGCAAATCAAAGTCAAATTGACCGAAGACAAATTATGGGAATGTCTATCAAAGAGTGCACGTCCATAATTGTAACTAGTTCACTGCTGTCATTTAGTATTAAATGGGAAAAAACTAAGTGTATAAGATTTGCTTTTACTGATTGCCAAAAGTAATAAGTGCGACATAGTATTGAACAAAGAGAAACTTGAATTCTTCGAAAACGCGCTTTTCCTGGGGATCACGCTTGACTCAAGGCTACAATGGGGTCTTCATCTAACACCTCTTGCGGGACGGCTTAAGTTCAGCAGCATTTGCTGTCAGAAAGATCCGTCAATTTACTTCTATAGGTCCATGTCGCAGCCATCTAGATTAATCAGCCGTTTAGTTGGCTGCCTAGACGTTTCATTGAACGGCGCCGTATAACTTGCTGCCTAAATGACATCCAGCCAACTTGTCTAATACAACATTTAATGAAAGGGCTTAGCAGATGCTTAGGCCGTCACAAAACACATTTATTTTAAAAAATAACAACAATATTCCGTGTTGTAATCGTATCTAAGTAGATACGATAAAATACGAAAAGAAACAAAACACGATATTATACCTTGATGTTGTTGGTAGGTACTCTTTGAGTTTATTTCTTTTCAAAATGTTCGCAGAAACATTCGTAAGAGTTTTCTACACCAATATTTTGATTTATCACAGCATTTACTGAAAAGTATCTACTAACGTTGATTTAAAATTTTGAATTTGAGAGAAACAGCAGAAATGTCACAGCTGGTCAGTGTTATCAGCTCTCAAAAAATATTTTCGCTAATACCAAAGTGAAAACGGGTTGGGTTTAGAATCAAGTCCTTTGAATTTCACGAATCTGTCACTGAGGGAGGGCCTAGGGGGCTTACCTCAAGCGCCTCCATGCAATTTCAGCTGCCGAAGCCGCGTCGAAATATTTTCTAAAAATATTTGTAAATCACTATTAAAACGTGAAACGGAACTATAATTACTCTAAACACTTACGTTTTTGAAGTTCTATCTGTCAAAATGCGTGAAATGTGCTCCATATCGTTATTGTTATCTGCCTCCTGTTTTTGCTACCCTTCTGGACACCGAATGCTTGCTATTTATGACAAGTTCGCTACGCTTTTGGACACCTATTAGATTGTAAGTAATTAACATTTTGGTGTTTCATTTGGTGCAAGAGCGAGCGAAGCGAGTTCGGGACTTGGGGCACCCTGAATCGGACAGGTTAGGTTAGAAGGGGGTGGCGGGGTCAAGCCAGCGAGCGAAGCGAGCGAACAGGCCCCGGCATCCCCTTCGTCGTTATTTTTTTCAAAACCACCCAAAAATAGGAGCCCGCACAGCGGGGCTCCGTCAATTACACTTTGGTATTACTTCGGTGGAGGGAGGACACATCGCCCCCCCTGCCTCCCTATTGAGGCAATTTTTCTCGTAAGTAATTATTCAATAAAAAATTTTAACTTCAACAATTAATATAAAAAACCACCTCCGGCGGCGAGAACAGGTGGGGGGCTAACCCCCTAATAAGGGGACTCGATTCTAAACTTAAACTTTTTTAATTTCCAGTAAGCATAGACAAAGTAACCACAGACAATATAATAAATCATTATTTTTTATGGTTAACACTAGTGATAGTTGTTTTTTCTTTATTAAACTTCGCATTCTTAGTCACAAGGAACTATTCTAAAATTGATTACGTATCGCTAGGTCAATAAATAAAACTTATAAATATACCACTTATAATTTACCCCTTTTGGGAGAAAACCTTTAAGTTCGGAACCCTCCGGCTAGTCGACGCAATTATGACAGTTCCGCCTACAGCGCGTGAAGTGTCAGAAAATGAAACTAAACGGTGAACATGGCTATAGTATGTGCCCAAGGAACTTATATACAACCTGGAATGCGCACAGGCTGCCGATACGCGGTCCGAGCGAGATAGCTTCGCGAGAGTCCTCTGTCCCTTTCATTAGGGTGACCAACCAAATAATGTAGGTAGAGAGTAATATAATAGGATATAATATATTAACTAATAATTTGATTTCAAAGTTAATAATAATTATGCTTTAAGGATGGATTAAAGTAAAACGCATTAAACTATGTTTTATTATATCCTGGGGCCTTAAATGAAGAAAGCAAATAACGGAATAATTTTTGATATTTGAATGAATTGGAATGACATTAATCCATTTTTTCCTCCCTGATTCTTCTCCCGGCAGTCGAAATTATATTTTTTAAACTTATTTAAATATACGAAGTGACTCACCTAAATTAGCGATTAATATGGGAAGTTGAAACTTTTTTGCCATTTTCGTACAATGTTGCTCGGGAAATGTGAAATTTCATGATCGCGTCTTTCAAGTATTCGGTACACCATTCCACAGAAAGTTAACTTATATGCGTGGCGTGTAGGTACTACAGAATAGTCTCAACACACATATTACCTACTGAAATAAATGTTAAAATCAGCCTAGTATGAACATAAAACTCCTATAACAGACATGCTTAATTATGCTTACGTTGAAGACTACCTCCTATTTATATACTGCATTGTGTAAATAATCTTATAATTTCGTTCATTATGGGCACCCTACTTCAAGAATTGAAATATACTTACTTGAAGAAAGAAACACCGCATTCTGCATAGGATTCGCTTTTGCAACCTTGAATCGCACACTTTTTAATCATCTTTATTACGTCCGAATAAAGAAATTGATTGTTTTACAACAAATAAATATGGCTGGTGGGCTACCAGTCTAACTTATATAATTATATATTCTTCTAATAATCTTTTCTTTTTAATTACATTTCAATACAGTAGGTATCCAAATTATTTGTAAAAAAATGTTCTCATTCAAACATAGCTACTCGCATGTTTGTAGAGTCCTCAAGAGTGTGTGGTCCTCGATGAGTGGGAGAGTGAAGCTACTCGCATATTTGTAGCGTCCTCAAGAATGTGTGGTCCTCATGAGTGGGAGAGTGAAGCTACTCGCATGTTTGTAGAGTCCTCAAGAGTGTGTGGTCCTCATGAGTGGGAGAGTGAAGCTACTCGCATGTTTGTAGCGTCCTCAAGAGTGTGTGGTCCTCATGAGTGGGAGAGTGAAGCTACTCGCATGTTTGTAGCGTCCTCAAGAGTGTGTGGTCCCCATGAGTAGGAGAGTGAAGCTACTCGCATGTTTGTAGCGTCCTCAAGAGTGTGTGGTCCTCATGAGTGGGAGAGTGAAGCTACTCGCATGTTTGTAGCGTCCTCAAGAGTGTGTGGTCCTCATGAGTGGGAGAGTGAAGCTACTCGCATTTTTGTAGCGTCCTCAAGAGTGTGTGGTCCCCATGAGTGGGAGAGTGAAGCTACTCGCATGTTTGTAGCGTCCTCAAGAGTGTGTGGTCCTCATGAGTGGGAGAGTGAAGCTACTCGCATGTTTGTAGCGTCCTCAAGAGTGTGTGGTCCTCATGAGTGGGAGAGTGAAGCTACTCGCATGTGAGTCGCCCTCGCCGGTAGGTACTCGCCAGCGACACACTCGCTCGTGGCGGGCGCCGGGCGGCCTTTATGAATGACAATTGACAGCTGAGCAAATATTGACGTACCCGCTCGCACTGTTGTGATATGATCATGAGAGCGCTCGTTATATTAGTTACAGTGGCGAGCGTCAAAGCGTCAATGACTCAAATACACACACTTTTATTCGTTTGTTTATGTTGTAAACAAAAAGGGCGCACCGCTCGCGCTAGTCGCCACGCTGCCTGTGTAAGCTCACCTTCACTCATAAACTCGTTTATAAGCGTTTATCTAATACTGTATAATAATCTGAATCTCGGAAACAGCTCCAACTTAAAATTTAGTATGCAGGGGGTTTCGGGGGCGGTAAACCGATCTAACTAGGTTAAATTTATAGAAAACGTCCTTAAAAGAACCGAGCAAAGCTCGTTCATCCAGGTAGGTACCTACTAATAATTATTATGCATTAGGTAATTTATCAGCATGCGTGACAGGGCTTGGCCCCAGAGCTTAATAAAGGTTTAGGTCCGGTTTCCACCAAAGCAGAGAGGAGAGGAGATTTGTTGAATAAACCAATCCGATTTTTGTTATTCCACATCTGTTTTCCGCTTAGCTTATCGGATTGGTTTATTCAACACATCTCCTCTCCTCTCTGCTTTGGTGGAAACCGGGTCTAACACAAACGGAGATAGGCATATACCCGACAGATGTGAAGCTGGACTGTAGATGAAATGTGTCTGCAGTAATCAGAACCTGGTGTGGAGGAGATTCGAAGCAAGTGCTCGTGAAACCGTGCAGCGGGTGCTGGACGCGTAGTGTTCATTGAAGAGCCGGAGCGGACGCGGACGGCGGCAGCGGCACGATGACGCAAGCACGCGACCTCGCCGTGCAGCTGGGGCGCCGCGCCGTCCGCGTGTGGCCCGCGCTGCAAATGTGATACAAACAGTTGCAGAGCTTCGAGAGCCGCTTCACTCGGCGGGCCTCGAGAGTACTCGGGACTACTCGGGAGTGGCTAGGAACCACTCTTGTCGGTGGCCACACAATCACCACACCGCGCACATCGGGATGTGCGCGGTGTGGTGATTGTGTGGCCGCGAGAGGATTGTGTGGTGAACTGGTGATTAAGATGAAGTTAAGTTGTGGGAGGCATGGTCGGGACCATGCCTCCCACATTTAAGAACTTTCGTCACAGATTACCTTTCGTGTCAAACTGGTAAATGATAAATGATAAATGATATTTATTTTGTAAGTAGGTTAAACATAACACTTTTACACGTCAATATTTTTTGGTCATTTTAAGCTAGATGAGGCCGGTAGACCAGCGGTTTAGATCGTGCGTTGACTGTTAAATAATTTTATTAAGTAGATTGTTGTCAAATCTTAGGCAGACTTAGGTAGGTACTTACTGGTATGACTTCATGGAGAATAAGGTGAAAACGCGCTTGGCGACATGTGTTTCAAATAACATTTAAAAGTGTGGAGATCAGTAATACCCGTCATAAAAGAGCAAAGCGACGAGCTTCGAGAATCGGGGTGAAGGTTTCGGCCCGAAGAAACCGGTACCGTATTCGTGAATTGGATGGCGAACCATTACAAAGATGCATTGCTGTCGGCATGCGTAGCGGCGCGAGTGCAGAGCGTGCGGCGGCGCGCGCCCATTCACCGGCGCGGCGGCGGCGGGTCGAGGTCGCACTGAGCCTGCCTGACTGTGCCGATACACTCACAGACTACAGTATAGTATACGACTCGAGCCATACGCGGCCCCGTACAGCCGACTTGTCATCGTCGTGTCTCATGTTCCGGTCAGAGGTGAGCGAGGGGAGGGAGGAACGGCGCTACGCGGCGATTTGTAAATGTAGGTACATCAAGGATAACGAGGTGTTATTTATCGTGTATCGCTGGCGGCGATATTACTTCACGTCATGAAGCGAGGTGGCGGCGGCGGCTGGAGCGGGCGAGTGAGGTAGAGGAGCGGAAGGCGCGGGCGGGCGATGCCCCGGCGCGCCGCGCTGCGCCGAGGGCCGCGCGGCCGCGTGCACTCCCCTATCGACTCGCAGCACGCGGCGGCCTGGCTGGCTGTCGGTCTCTGTGACCGTCGCTTCGCTGAATCTAACTGCCGAACAGTTTAGACAACTTGTCGTGCACACTCACACAGTACCTACACGAGAGGATCTGAACATTTTCACACACATGAACAAACGAAATTCATAAACAGGAAAAAAAAAGATTTGGTTGTTGAAAAACATATCCCTGACTAGACTAGAGACTAAAGACCCCTTCTCGTCAGCATCAGTTCCGGGCGCAGCGTGCCGCCGCAACTTTGTGAATCAGTAGGCACTAGGCAGGCGAGGGCGATGGCTCGGGGTGTGCTCGGGGTGAGCTGTGGGCGGGGGGAGCACGACACCGGGGCGGCGGGGGGACCCGCGGGCGCGATGATGGATGGCGCCAATAACGAGCGACGCGGAGGTTGTTATCGGCTCCCCGCCGCTCGTTTGGCCGCCACCTGCGACCTACACACTCGCTGCCACCAATAAGTGCTATCCGATATACATTTTAAAATTGTGGCTAATTCCTCAGCTACATGTTGCTGAGGTCACCGCGGCCCGCGGTGTCACATTTCACGCGCTCCACGATACACAGAGCAGTAACAGTGATCAGCTTGTTTCTCTCGTATAGGCGGCAATCAGCTGATGCTGTCTCATCACCGCACTGCGCACATCACGAGGTACCTACACTGACCTACAGGCATGGGCGGACCCATGGAGGGGCAAAAGAGGTGGTGTAATGTCTATACATTACACCACCCCTTTTAAAAAATAATCAGATAAGTAATAGTTCTTTACTATTAAAGAACTATTATCTGATTATTTTTTTATTTTATAGAGGTATGCGGAACACTGAACAGAGAGTAAAGTCCCGCAATCCTCTCTTTTCAACGGAACAACACTAAAATTGTGATGATAGAGGCTGAGGATGCTGACCAGGAATGCGCGTCCGCTGCATGCTTAATGGTCAGGATACCCGTAGAAGCCGTGTGTATGACTCGCTGCTCGAGAGCTTGAGGTCACGATGAGGAAGTGATGATGACGTCATGATGACGTAGCTGCGTTGACTTTCAATGTCGAGGGTCACCAGTATAGAATAGAGGTAGCGGAACAGAAAGTAAAGTCCCGGATACCTCCATTGAAAAGGGAGGATCCTCCGACCGGAGGATTATCCGTTTGGTTGTTGTGTCCGGTGGGTAACTGCCCGATAGTTGATATTCGGACTGTTGTATCTGTTCAAATCGCTGCCGCTACTATGTTATGTACTGTACGTTCGATCGTTCACTCGCTCCATCGTTGCAGTTTGGCTAGTTTTGATGCATGCAAATCCTATGATAACCCCATCAACCAAAAACGTACAGAGTCATGAAGCTGGATGGGTTGGGAAAGGCAAGCATGTGATCGGGTGGAACAAATATGTTCGAAGCGCTCACAGGAACGCCCGCCACAGCTTTCAGATATGGAAGTCTCACGGATGCCTATGGTGATTGGTGGGCCCTTTAATTTACAATGCAATGAAAGACACTAAAAAAGTTTTTATAAGTACCTAAATAAAAACAAAGCCAAAGTAAAAAAAACCGGCCAAGTGCGAGTCGGACTCGCGCACGAAAGGGTTCCGTCCGCACCATTATCTATAAAAAAAAACGGCAAAAAACACGTTTGTTGTATGGGTTTTATTTTATTTTATTAATTATTTATTTTTAAAGTGAATATATTAGGTACTAAATGTTATGTTTATATTTGTGTAAAAACCTGTTGTCTTTATCAATATCGAGCAACAAATGCAAAAAAAAACACGTTTGTATACAACAAACGTGTTTTTTTTTGCATTTCAATTTCTTTGGGAGCCCCCTTATAGGTAGTAGATTATGCACCCAGGGGATACAGCAGTGTCTTGTGCCGTCGATTCAATATGCGGGCGTCATATTGAATCTCGAACGCAATGAAGGATTCGGGAGTTTAGAGTTTAACTCACGAGCGAAGCGAGGGAGTTAATACAAGAATCCTGAATGCAGTGAGGGATTCAAGCTAGCCCAAGGCAAAGACACATTTATCCCCGAGGAGGATACTCTACTTTTCACACCTCCTGTGAGAAAATAAGAAGCCATAATACGAAAAACAAAGTATTTTAAATTTACAAACACTAAGTAGAGATATGTATTTAGAACTATACTGTATACCTACTTAAAAAAAGTTAGTTTAATACCATACGGGTTTGCAATATCCGCGCCTTTTTTGCGTTCCACTCGGTATACCTACCACATAGCGGCCACGACCAACTCGATTTTAATTTTTTTTACTTCTCTATGGGTAAGTAAATATGTGCAAGCCTATTGTTAGCAACCTAATACAATTTATGTGTACACAAAGCTTTATATCAGCTGGTAGAATGGGTTCGGACGCTTGGCTGTAGGTACCTATGCAATTTGAATTTAGAACGTCATAGGAAATGCTCGAGAAAATAGTTTTAAATTAATAAATCGACTATAAATGGGTTTGTGTAATTCTTGTCCTTTTATACAATAATCCGTACATAACCAATTATTCTTATAATATTGTCTTCAATCCTGGACCCTTGTCGATCCTTATGATTTTGTAGAAATTCGAGAATATCATCCCTAAGTAGTTAGAGTATCGAGAATATCTTTCCTCTTTCTGGAACAGAAAGAGAGAGACAGAGACAGAAGGCGTTGTAAGTACCTAATATACCGCCAATTGAGCAGACAGATGAGGTTCCAAATTTAAATCACATTATTGACCAGCGGGTTATAATGAAATCCAGTACAATATTATTGCCCGGCTGTACCACCGGCCAAAAATGACTCATTTTAGGTTAGGTTGGCACAAGGAACTTCTACTACAACCTGGGGCTATTTCATAAAGCTTGACAAGTCCACAATTTGTCAGAAATGACGACATTTGTCGGATTGTCACGACAATTCCCGTTTCATAAAACTTGACATATTTATAATTGTACACAGGAATACAGTGGTAAATTGTCACTGTTTCTTGTTTGTTTCTTATAACAATTTTCATTACAAGTCTTGTATAAAACACCTGTCGGTGACAGGTAAATGATTGTCGGTGACAGGTAAATGAATGTCGGTGATAGTGTAATGATCGATTTTACAATTCGCAAGGCCAATGCTAGATGGCGGTACTAGGCTCGCCATAGTAGTTGTAACTAATTAGAAATTTGACAAATGACGGTGGCAGTAAAATAATTAGACAGGAGGTTGAGGATTTGGAAAAGAAAAGACAGAACAACTAACGGTTGCTCCGAGATTAATCCGCATAATTTCTGGGAATAAATGCCATTATTGTTTCGAAATAATTCTAGAACATAATATAACGTATTCTCGTTGGTGAATTATTGTGAATTTGTGTGCCAGTAGTGGAAGTAACGGGGTAAGTGTTTGCGTCTATTTAACGAGGTGTAACTTGGACAATTGGAGATGTTTTTGCAAGGCTGATTGTTCTCATTTTGTCCTCAGCTTGCGGAAACGCCCCTACCGTCCAGACATAATGTCTTATGGATTAAGATCCGGCTTCAATTGATTTTTATAACGAACTAACTGAATCCATTGCAACATACGGAACGACATATTCGCAACGGTACTTAGACAGTCGATTGGTCTCGCGGCATAACGACGGATCGGCATTCGTGAGCTTCGAGTTCGTGCCCAACCTCAAGAATTCTTTTTGCATTTTTTTTCTTCAAGAAAATAGTTTGTTTTTATTTGTCTGCGTTTGTTAATTTTTATTTTTGTTTTTTTTTGTAGCAATTTATTGCCTTGTGCGGTTGTTGTGAATCGATGACGACTTATAGTTATTAAGGTTTTAGTGATAAGATTGCAGATTGGAAACAAACTCCATTAAATTCCGTGAACTAATGTTTATCTTTCATTAACCAGTTACTTTAGAACCCTGGTCATTACATTGGCGCCCACGGGTTAACTGAATGAAAGATAGACAAGGTGTATAACTGTTATTGTTATTCTGTGTGTTTCGGTATTTGTTCTGAACAAACATTAGTGCTCCTAATATGAGTATATCTTGCTAAAGATAATTTCGTAACTTCGACAAGTTTTGTCGTATTACTGCAATTCGGAACAGATACCTATCTATCGTGTTATTCTTAATTTACTTTTATTTATTGCAATTATATTGTAGTGTCTGATCATAGTGATCATGGATGTTAATGCACTGCATAAAGATGAGCTTGAGTTTGAATTGGCTTGTAGAGGGATTTCGGATTGTAGGACCGTGGCGACTATGCGAAAATTTCTGCGGAAAATTTTAGTTCGAGAGCTATCGGGCGAGTCAACTATTTCCTTTAAGGTTCCTAGATCTTGCATTGATAACCCAAGTTAGGAAATAACAATTTGTGAAAATAAATTATCGGAAATAATTACACTTATATCTGAGGTATCGCACAGTCCAGAACATTCGTTTTTTAGACGTATACACTCTCGTTTGACACACTTAGCAAACCGTGCTAAACTTATTATACCTTCGGAGGCCAGTGACTTTGAGAAACATCTAATATTGCTGAAGAATATCCAGGATACCACGTCATCACTAAGGCAGCTTGAGCAGGATGAAGATGAGGAAGAGGATGAAATATCCGAACATGATAAAGACATTTTACAGAAGTCTCTGGGTGATGAGGGTATACAGATAATGGAACAATTGGAAAAGTGCCGGAACTCTGAAAAAAAGTCCTCACCAAAGGGTGACACGGAAACTCACCAGAATCGTGCCGCGCAATTGACTGTTGCCAATACTGACATACCACTAACAACCTTAGAGAGGCCCAACCTTTCCTCACGCCATCCAGGCTTACAAAGTTCTTCTACATTTGATAATGGTTTCCACAAACGGAAATTGGTACCCATTAAAGATTGGGGTGTCAAATTTAGTGGTAAGGGTACCGTAGGTGTGAACGCTTTCTTGGAAAGAATTGAGGAACTTAAAGAGGCACGAAATGCTGCCGATGAAGACTTATTTCGATATGCCATAGACTTCTTCGAAGAAGAAGCTTTAATATGGTTTAGGGCTAATAAAGGGGCAGTAGCAAATTGGTCTCAATTAGTGAAGCTACTATTGGACACATTTCAGCAACCGTACTACCAAGAGGAGCTTTTGGAGGAAATTAAACGGAGAACCCAAAGCAACCAGGAAAGCATCTTGATTTATATAGCCATAATGCAGAATATGTTTAATCGGCTACCGACCCCCATTCCTGAGACACAAAAATTGATGATACTTAGAAGGAATTTACAACCCTATTTTCAGAAGGCCATATGCCGAGACACTTTTGATTCAGTCAGTGAATTAACATCAGTCCTAAGGATAATAGAACGCACTAAAATAAATTGTGATAATTTCAAAGAACCTACTCCTAGTGAGGACTCTCTGGAAAGAGATCTAGCATATAGGGGAGGTACTTCAAAGACGTCACGAAGTGAAAACACGACTGAGCTGGCAGCCATAAATGACAAGGAAGTACTTCTGACAAAATGTTGGAACTGCAGGACTCCAGGTCATCGTTTCAGGGATTGTAAATTACCAAAACAAAGACTCTTCTGCTACAGGTGTGGACGTTTCGGGAAAACAACAGATAAATGCTCATGCAGTGCTACGGATAAGGGAAACGACAAATCGGGGTCGATGCCGGCCGATCGTACCCCGAAAAACTGAGTCATTCTACCTCGGATGACTGGCAGCAATGGCTACACACGGTTTCGAGTTTTTTTAAAACAGGTAAGATCGGTAATATTAGTAAGCATGGTCGTGACAATCGATATTATGCTGAGATAAGAATTTTAAATCAGTCGTTTGTGGGATTGTTGGACTCTGGAGCTACTGTCTCAGTGATCTCGCAAAAATTTGCAGTGAAAATTATGCAATTGGGATTTTCAGGACATAAAGTCGATAAAGAAATGGTCTCAACGGCTGATGGCACCTACCATACAATGGATACCATTGTCCATTTACCTGTTGTGTTTATGGGAAAATATAACGTGGTAGATTTTTACATCATGGACTGCTTAAAACATGATATTATTTTAGGTATGAATTTTTTTGAGTCATTTAATTTAGCCGTAGGGGCGGGAACATCAATTGCTGACATTACGCAAATTAACGCCTCGCAACCTGTGATTTCGCGGGAGGAACTTTCGGTTGAACAGAAAGAGCGCTTGGACAATTTGTTAGAGAAAATGGCAGCAGAGATTGGTAAAGGTTTAGGAAGAACATCGTTGATCAAACATAGAATTGAAACCGGGGACAGCTTACCCATCAAACATAGACAGTACCCATTTGCTCCTCCGATTATGGCAGAACTTGAGAAGGAAATACAGGACATGCTGGACAATGATGTGATAGAACCCTCCTCCTCCTTTAGTTCATGGCGTTCTCCTGTGTAACTGGTGAAGAAATCTTCGGGTAAGAATCGACTGTGCCTCGACAGTCGTCAGTTAAATAAGGTAACAATAAAAGACTCTTATCCTTTGCCTAGAGTTACCACCATCTTAGACGGTCTAAAAAACGCGCGGTTCCTTTCAACTATTGACCTGCGATCAGCATTCTGGCAGATACCGTTAGAAGAAACGAGCAAGGAAAAGACTGCTTTTGGACTCGCTGGAAAAGGACTCTATCAGTTCAAAGTCATGCCGTTCGGACTGAGCAATGCATCTCAAACACAACAACGGTTGATGGATCGCTTGTTCACGCCGGAATTAGAAAGTAGAGTATTCACTTATTTGGATGATATCGTCATATGTGACGACAGCTTTGACAGCCATTTATCGTCATTGTCACATGTAAAAAAACAGCTTAAAGAAGCAGGATTGACAATCAACCTAGAGAAATGTGTATTTGCGAGATCATCCTTAAAATACTTAGGTTATATTGTAGACAAGGAAGGATTACGTACGGACCCGGACAAGGTAAAAGCTATACTCGACTATCCCAGGCCTGCAACTTACACGGAGCTAAAGCGATTTATTGGTCTAGCTAGTTGGTACAGGCGGTTTGTAGAAAACTTTGCAATTGTCGCAGCTCCACTTCATGAACTAACCAAAGGAGGCAAGAAGACTAAACGTATCGTATGGAATAAAGAGGCTGAAGATTCTTTCTTAAATCTAAAGACTGCTCTGACTTCGACACCAGTGCTAAGAGTGCCAGACTTCTCAAAACCCTTCTCTGTTCAATGTGACGCTTCGAACAAAGGGACTGGTGGAGTTTTAATACAAATAGCCGATGGTCTGGAGGTACCCATTGCTTACACGAGCAGAAAACTGTCGGAAAGAGAATGCAAGTACTCAGCGTCTGAACGAGAACTATTAAGTGTTCTACATGCCGTAGAACAATTTCGTCCATATGTTGAAGGGAATCATTTTAAGGTTATTACAGACCATAGTGCCCTTCAGTCCCCACCAACCGTGTCTCCACGTTGCCGTCGTGGTGGTGCTTGCGTGTCTCAGTGATCTTGGGGGCTTTGCCGGTAGAGCCACTCATGCCGGAAGGTCCCAAGTGAGAGACCAGACCAAGAGAGACACAAGAGGGGCACACCGTTCGGAGACTTGAGCAGTGTTCGGGTCCTCGGACGGTGTGCGTCTCATTGGCTTGCTCGCTGCTCTCTGGTACGCGTCTGATCATCAGACGTGACTGTGAGGGCAGCGAGCAAGCAGTGAGAGAGAGGGAGAGAGGAGGGGAGAAAGGGACCGCACCCTCAAAAAGGAAATCATGGATAGCGCCCAAAAAAAGACACTACCCCAGGGCGGTTCGGACTGCACAGCAGTCCGGGAATCCGCCACGCTTTATGCGTCAAGCCCCTCGTATTCTGGGGGGGGCAACGGTGCTATCCACAACCCGATTGCCGATGGCAACAGTGGCCGAGGAGGCCCCCGATCCGACGTATCCTTCGAGGACCTGATCGGGTACAATTTCAGCTCGCCCGACAGAGTGTCGGTCGGGCGGAGGCGCGCTGTGTTGGGAGGAGGGCTCGCTTGAGCGTTGCGCGGGTGTAGAGTCGGAGTCCGAGTTGGACTCCGACGACCCGGCGACCGTCAGCTCGGCGAGCTCTGTACCCGAGGGGGCGGGGGCTGCCGCGGAGGACTCCAGGTCCTTCCGCAAGCGGCCCAGATCTGAGGAGGACCGGGGGTCGTCCGGCAGCGAAGAGGTGGCCTCGGCCCGTAAAATCCCCACCAGCAGGCGGGGTAAGGGCCGAGAGGGAGGCAAGAGCAGAGCTCCTGCCCCCAAGGAGGCTGGACGACCCCCGGAGATGGCGGTCGTAGGGCTCCTGGCTCGGAGTCTTCCGGCGGTGAGCCGGATGACTCCGGACAAGAGCGGGATCGGAGGGCTGGGTTTCCGGAGGTGGTGGAGGCCGCGCTTCGCGATGTGGCCTTGAAGAGGAAACTGTCCTCTAAAAACAAGGCCATAAGCGCGGCGCTGGCTTCCATCCTGGCGGCAGCGGAGGCTAACCGAGGTGGGCCTCCGGTGAGGAGGAGAGGGAGAACGCGGGGTTCCGAGCAGACCTGGCCAGGCTCCAGGGAGCCGGCCCACAGGGGGCGCCTAAGGGGGGGCGCAAGGAGGAAAGCCAGCCCGTGCCGCGGGAGAGCCAGGTGCTGGACCTTGTGCGGCAGGAGATGGCTGCCTTCCAGGCGCGGTTCTCCGTCCTGGAGGGCATCGTCCTGCGCCCCCCGTTAGCGGCGAGTGAGAAGGCTCCAGGCCGGAAAAAGGCGGCGTCTTACGCGGCCGCCGTGGCTGCCACACCGGGGTCGTCCGGCCAGGAGAAAGGGTCCGGGCCGGCACCCGCGAAGCCGGTGTCGGGAAAACCGGACCCGGCCCCGGGAAGGAAGAGGAAGGGTGGGGCGGCTGCGCGGACGGCGAAGGCTCCTGCGCCAGCCGTGCAGCAGCTCCCCCCGGCTTCCTCGCCTTCTGAACCTCCCCCGGCTCAAGCCGAATGGTAAGTGGCCGGGGAGAAGAAGAAGGCGGGAAAGGCAGCCAGGGCGGCAAAGAGGCGGGAGAGAAGGCGGCGGCAGCGAGCGCGAGGCGTCGCGGCTGCGCTCCGCGCCCCGAAGACCGCGGCTGTAGTTTTAACGCTGCAGCCGGACGCGGTCAAGAGGGGCGTGACGTATGCCAACACGCTCACCAAGGCCAAGGAGGCCATCAACCTCGGTGAGCTGGGCATCGTCGGGGGTCTCCGGCTCTGGGTCACCATGACCGGGGCCTGGATGCTCGAGATCCCTGGAGCACGCAGCGGTCCGGCCGCGGACGCTCTAGCCGAAAGGCTTAGGGCGTCCTTGGGCGCGGATGACGTCCGAGTGTCCAGGCCCACGAAGTGCATAGATATGCGCATCTTGGGCCTGGACGACTCCGTCACGGAGGAGGAGGTGTTGGCCGCCGTCGTCAGGACGGGGGGGTGCTCTGCAGAGGAGGTGAAGGCGGGCACCATCCGTCCTGACAACACGGGCATGCGAACCGTAGTGGTGAGCTGCCCCGTGTCGGCGGCCAAGAAAGTCTCGGAGGGCCGAAGGCTTTTGGTGGGCTGGGTCTCCGCGCAGGTAAAACTGCTGGAGCCCAGACCTCTGAGGTGCTTCCGTTGCCAAGTTGGCAACCACGTGGGAGCACGCTGCACCTCGGAGGTGGACCGCAGTGACCACTGCTTCCGCTGTGGTCAGCCCGGTCACAAGGCCGGCTCGTGCGACGCCGCGCCGCACTGCTTCGCATGTGCGGCAGCTGGCAAGCCGGCCGATCATTGGGCTGGGGGCAAAGCCTGCGGTCCACCCGCCAGGGCCGGGACGAGGAAGAAATCCTCCTCCACCGCCGCCGCCCGCCGTCGCTTCCGCCGCAACCGCCGCCACCGTCGCCGCCGCTGCAACTGCTCGGGAGGGGGCTAGAATGGAGTGCCAGTAATGGCCCCATCTCGCCTCCTCCAGACGTACGTTAGTCACTGCGCCTCTCAGGAACTGACGCTCCTGGGCAAGGCGCAGTGACTGACGCCTGCGGACAGCGAGCAATGGGTAGCTCGCTGTCCGATCAGGTCAGGCCAGAGTCGACGGCGCGTTTCACTCCAAACGCGCCGTCAGCAACGAGCAGTCAGCAACGGAGACGGGGCCCGCCAGGGCCAGAGCCTGCCAGGGTTGCGGAATATGTTCGAAAGAGTTACCGCGGCCCTGGAAAGAAAGGCACTAGGAGGACTAAAGGGTGGGTTTTAGTCAGTAAAAGTCTGACACTCCCTGCCGCTCCACCCAGAGCGGAAGGGGTCATTTGATGATTTCCCATCCTATAAAAAAAAAAAAAGTGCCCTTCAGTGGCTACACCGTAATAAGGACCCTCATGGGCGTTTGGCAAGGTGGGCTATGCGCTTACAACAATTTGATTACGAAATAGTCCATCGCAAAGGTAAATATAACACTGTACCAGATGCCTTATCAAGAGCGATTGAAGATGAAATTAATATACTAGAGGTAAAACCAGAGGATAAAGATGAGTGGTATAAATCAAAAGAGGACTTAGTGCTAGCTGGGAAGAATGACTCGGATTGGGAAGTCAGTCAAGGACAACTATGGAAATACATGAAATTAAAACAATTTCCTAATGAAAATGACTGTTGGAAACTTGTTGTTCCAGAAAGATTGCGTCAAGGGATCCTAAAGGAATGTCATGATGACCCCACATCTAGTCACTTTGGTG
Organism: Melanchra persicariae; assembly: GCA_947386135.1. Lineage (NCBI taxonomy): Eukaryota > Metazoa > Arthropoda > Insecta > Lepidoptera > Noctuidae > Melanchra > Melanchra persicariae. Next base: position 180,601 of record OX376652.1, read on the forward strand.
TTAAAAAATCGGTCAATCGCGCGAGACAGCACTATTTTTGGCCGACATTGATACAGGACATGGAAAATTACGTACGGAAATGTGAAGTGTGCGCAAAATACAAGCACTCACACAATAAACTATCTGGTTTAATGGGAAAGCAACGAGAGGTAACAGAACCCTTTCAAATAATATCTATGGATCTAATGGGGCCTTTTTCGAAATCTAAACATGGCAATACTATGCTACTAGTCATAACATGTTGGTTCAGCTAATTCTGCTTTCTGTATCCACTCAGGAATGGAAAATCATCCACTATAGTTCAAATACTGGAGGAACATATATTTTTAATGTTTGGAACCCCTAGTGTTATAGTTTGTGACAATGGAAAGCAATTTGTATCCAACCAGTTTAAAGATCTTGTTTCAGGGTACGGTGTAAAACTCTGGTATACTCCCTACTACCATCCCCAGGCCAATCCCACTGAGCGGGTAAACAAAGTCATTGGCTCGGCTATAGCTTCTTACGTTGAAGATGGGACAAGTATATACCGCACATAGGACATGCGATCAGAACTTCGGTTCATGAAGTGACGGGAAAAACACGAGCCTATTTAGTTTTTGGACGCGAAACGACGGTCCAGGGCATGAAACCCTATAGTTTTGAACCAGACGAACCCATTTCCTTCGAAAAAGGAAAGTTTGAAAAAAATATAGCTTTCAGAAGTAAGATTTATGACGAAGTTTGTGAAAGGATACAGCAATCTCATCATACCAACAGCGAACATTACAACAATAGACGTAGAATATGTAACTATAAAGTTGGTGATCTGGTTTGGAAACGCACTAAATTCCTATCGAATGCTAACAAGGCTTTTATGTCTAAATTGGCCCCTGAGTTTGAAAAAGCGGTCATAGCAGAGAAGATATCAGACGAAGTTTACAGATTAAAGAGTTTCAGAGGCAAAGATTTAGGAAAATGGCATTCTTGTGACCTTAAACGTTTGGTTTGAATCCGGTTGGATTCTTTAGAGGAGAGGGGATATTGTAATGATCGATTTTACAATTCGCAAGGCCAATGCTAGATGGCGGTACTAGGCTCGCCATAGTAGTTGTAAATAATTAGAAATTTGACAAATGACGGTGGCAGTAAAATAATTAGACAGGAGGTTGAGGATTTGGAAAAGAAAAGACAGAACAACTAACGGTTGCTCCGAGATTAATCCGCATAATTTCTGGGAATAAATGCCATTTTTTATTTATTTTTTTATTTTTATTTATTTTATTTTTTTTTTTTGTTTCGAAATAAAATAATTCTAGAACATAATATAACGTATTCTCGTTGGTGAATTATTGTGAATTTGTGTGCCAGTAGTGGAAGTAACGGGGTAAGTGTTTGCGTCTATTTAACGAGGTGTAACTTGGACAATTTATTGGAGATGTTTTTGCAAGACTGATTGTTCTCATTTTGTCCTCAGCTTGCGGAAACACCCCTACCGTCCAGACATAATGTCTTATGGATTAAGATCCGGCTTCAATTGATTTTTATAACGAACTAACTGAATCCATTGCAACATACGGAACGACATATTCGCAACGATACTTAGACAGTAAATTGGTCTCGCGGCATAACGACGGATCGGCATTTGCGAGCTTCGAGTTCGAGCCCAACCTCAAGAATTCTTTTTGCATTTTTTTTCTTCAAGAAAATAGTTTGTTTTTATTTGTCTGCGTTTGTTAATTTTTATTTTTGTTTTTTTTTTGTAGCAATTTATTGCCCAGTGCGGTTGTTGTGAATCGATGACGACTTATAGTTATTAAGGTTTTAGTGATAAGATTGCAGATTGGAAACCAACTCCATTAAATTCCGTGAACTAATGTTTATCTTTCATTAACCAGTTACTTTAGAACCCTGGTCATTACAATAGGTTAGGTGGTAGGCTAGTACATCTCAAGTGGATTGCGGTATCCACTTGAGATGTACTAGCACATTCAGGTTCAGGAGTTGTTACAATCTCATCCAATGTAACGCACTTAACAGCTAATGCACAGGTTCAAGAGCTTGATTTCTCTTAGTTGCAATTGGCCTCCTACTTTAGTCAAAATACACTTCTGGACACATCTATTGGCCCACCTTAGAGTTTAGGTTTCGATGGCCCCTACCGAAATATGATTGCTAGATTGAACAAAAACTGTTGATGCAGTTTTAAACCTGATACATTTTACCATCTTTTTCGATCGTATTGTTTTAAATTTGAATTCAGAATACCATACGACATGGAGCTACGCCTAACAAGTCGGATATGCGCCTTGTTAAAGGCAATTGATTTTTGAATAAAAAACATGTTTTATCAAATAAAGGTTTAATTTAATAACGCGTGTTGCCTCCATGGGCATCTACCACAGCTCTCATACGATTAGGCATAGAGTTTATCAACCGCTCTATGAAATTTTGAGGGATCATCTCCCATTCCTCTTCTATGGCAGTTTTCAACTCCTGCATCGTCTGGGCAACTGGCTGACGAGCCCTAACACGTCTTTTTAGCTTGTCCCACATGTGCTCAATGGGGTTCATGTCTGGGCTTCTGGCTGGCCAGTCCATAACTGTGATGTTCACATCCCGAAGATATTCCCTGACGATGCCGGCCGCATGGGCTCTTGCATTATGATGCATAAAAAGGAAATTTGGGCCCACATAGTCCGCGTATGGTATCACGTGAGGTTCTAAGCACTCACGAATGTACCTTTCAGCATTTAATGTTGGCAGCCGTGGTCCTGTAACAACCTCAAGTTGAGTTTTGCCGCTCGCGGATATACCGCCCCAGACAGTCCATGAGCCACCGCCATAAGCAACCCTCTCTTCAAAGCAGCATTGTGCGAAACGCTCTCCCTTACGTCGGTAGACCTTCTTCCTTCCATCATTGCCATGTAACACAATTTTAGACTCATCAGAAAAGAGTACACGGCTCCAATCTTGCTGTGTCCAATTTAAATGACTGCGTGCGAAATGAAGGCGCGCTGTTCGGTGGGCTCGCGTTAGTTTGGGTCCATTAGCTGGCTTGTGTGGTACCATATCGCGTTCTTTTAACCTTCTCCGAACAGTTCGAGCGCTCACAGATACTCCGTGGAAGTCGCGAAGTTGGTTTTGTATCTCAATGGAGGTAAGGTGACGATTTCTCAAGCTGGTCGTCACGATGAATCGATCCTGCCTTTCAGTTGTGACCCGAGATCGTGGGCTTTCTTGGCGACGAACAAAGCCGCCAGTCTCTAGGTACCTCCGATAAACATTTCGGACCGCAGATCGACTTAAATTAAGTTGAGCACTCACGTTTCTTTGGCTGTGTCCGGCCTGAATAAGTGCCACAGCTTGGGCGGCGACTTCAGGTGAAGTATCCATAGATTATTGATAGAACCTCACCTTAATGTTAAGAATAAGTAATGTTTGTTGCAAAACCAAAGATATCAATCACTTTTTCAAGAATTAAATCTAAGTAAACCAATAAAACCAAGTTTTCTTAGTATTCGATTGTTTGATATCAACAAACAGGCTCCAAATTGTCTTTTGTTTCTTTAAATTCTGTGTTCGAAATTCAAAAAAATACTATTGAATGAAATTGTGAATGTGCCAGGTTCAAAACTGCATAAAAACTTTTTGCTCGACCTAATATAAAATTTTAGCTAGGACCAAACGAAACTGAAAATACAAGGTGGGCCAATAGATGTGTCCAGAAGTGTATATTCTACCGACACTTTACTGATACGGAATTTTTCGTTGAATGTAATGTCGGTGATTTCTAAAGAAAAGTTCATTCTCTCTCTAAATTCTCTCCTTCGCATATTTTGTCCTAAATAATAATCATCGCTGTCACTACTATTATCAATGCTAGAATTTAACATTTTTACATAAGTAGTGTTTTCTCCGTGACTTGACACTTGTCATTAATTCTGACACAGGCCAAGGGTGCCTATCAAAAATGTACGACAATTCGACAAGTTTACAATTCCTTATTGACCTATGTGTTTCATAAACGACAACTGTCACAAAGTCCTCTACAATTTATCGAATTTTCATTGTCACCTGTAAATTTTTATGAAACACTAAATTGTCGACTTGTCGTGACAATTTGACAAATATGTCGGATTTTCCGATTACAAATAAATCAGACCAAAAGATTTATGAAACGTACAATTGTCGCGTTGTCGACTTGTCACCTGTCACCTGTCACTGACAATTGTAAGCTTTATTAAACGGGGCCCTGGAATGTGCACAGGCTGTCGATACGCGGTCCGAGGGAGATAGCTTCGCGAGAGCCCTCTGTCCCTTTCATTAGGGTGACCAACCAATATAATGTAGGTTGAGACTAATATAATAGGATATAATATATTAACCAATAATTTGATTTCATAAGTTAATAATAATTATGCTTTAAGGATGGATTAAAGTAAAACGCATTAAACTATATTTTATTATATCCTGGGGCCTGAAATGAAGACTGCAAATAACGGAATAATTTTTGATATTTGAATGACTTGGAATGACATCAAGCCATTTTTTCTCCCTGATTCTTCTCCAGGCAGTCTGAAATTATATTTTTTAAATTTATTTCAAATATACGAAGTAACACACCTAAATCAGCGATTCATATGGGAAGTTGAAACTTTTATGCCATTTCCCTACAATGTTTCTCGGGAAATGTGAAATTTCATGATCACGTCTTTTAAGTATTCGGTACACCATTCCATATAAAGTTTTATTATGCTTACGTTGAAGACTACCTCCTATTTATATGCTGCATTGTGTAAATAATCTTAAATAATTTCGTTCATTATGGGCACCCTACTTCAAGAATTGCAATATACTTACTTGAAGAAAGAAACACCGCATCCTGCATAGGATTCGCTTTTGCAACCGAACAGCTTTTGAATCGCACACTTTTTAACCATCTTTATTACATCCGAATAAAGAAATTGATTGTTTTACGACAAATAAATATGGCTGGTGGGTTACCAGTCTAACTTATATAATTATATATTCTACTAATAATCTTTTCTTTTTTAATTACATTTCAATACAGTATCTAAATTATTGCTAAAAAAATGTTCTCAGTCTTACAGGTTATTTTAAAAGTATTCGAAATATATCAGAACGAAAGTTAATGTTTTTTTAATAAGACACGACAATATTATTTTTTCCTACCATTCCTACTAAATTCGGGAATAATCCTCCTGGCAACACTTTAGAAAGGGACACAGGGCTCGCCAAGCGCTTTCTCCCTCGGACCGGATTTCTCTTTGACCAAGTGATTGTCTGTAATAGAACTTAACTTCATAAACATAAGGTTTATTTTTATATTGGTGTCAAATTGACAATGCTCATTCCAGGTTGTAGTAGAAGTTCCTTGGGTTGGCATGACATATAATTTGACGTTTTCGATCAGGTGGTGTGAAAAATATTTATTTTATTCTGTTTTTAACCGACTGCTAAAAAAGGAGAAGGTTCTCAATTCGGATGTTTGTTTTTTTTATGTTTATTCGCGCATAAATCCGTCGCTTGCCAACCGATTTGAAAAATTATTTCTTTGTTGGACCTTTCCAACAAAGAAATAATTTTTCAAATCGGTTTTGATAAAATTTGGGAAGTATATCCTTATATACTTCCCAAATTTTATCAAAATCGGTTCAGTAGTTTGGTTTTTAATTAAATCCAAATAGCTGGAAAAAATATGTGGAAAAATCATCCATGTATACGAAATTGCGTATTTTTGCTTTCCTGTGACTTTCCAGTGGTGTTGTTAGGTGTGGGGTACCACTAAAAAGTAAAAAATAAAAAACTTTTTCACAAAAAAAAGGAACCGACATCCAAAAAACACTACAAAGTTCAAAATAACTTTAATTTCGGAAGTCGGTGTCAAATAACGAAGAAGCAACCAAAAACACCGACTTCCGAAATTAAAGTTATTTTGAACTTTGTAGTGTTTTTTGGATGTCGGTTTCTTTTTTTTAGTATTAGTTGTTTTAGCGGCAACAGAAATACATCATCTGTGAAAATTTCAACTGTCTAACTATCACGTTTCATGAGATACAGCCTGGTGACGGATGGACGGACGGACGGACAGCGAAGTCTTAGTAATAGGGTCCCGTTTTACCCTTTGGGTACGGAAAAAGAAAGAACAAATACGTCTGAATATAATCGTAGACTCATATATTATACAAAAGAATTTCAAGGAGTTTTGGAAACAAGGTATTTTAAAGTTAAATCCTAGAGCGGGTATTCCTCTGAGTGTGGAAGGTGAGACGAGACGGATACAAAACGAAAAAAGTGTTCAACGAGTACTTTAGAGTGCATTTCAGTGTGCCTCAAGGGCCGCTGTCGTTCGATGCTGGGAAGTCGGGACCGGCCTCTTCTCTCGGTTTTATTGCTAAAGATGTTAAGAAAACGGTTAAAAGCTTATCGAGAGGAAAGTCCCCGGGTCACGATCACGACGGACTAAGTGTCGAGCACCTGTTATGTGCAGGTCAGCATGTTTACCGTGTGCTTGCGATGTTCTATACGTTTTGTGTTCGTCACACCTCCTTACCAATGGAGCTCATGGAAATTGTGGTAGTTCCTGTCGTGAAAAATGCACCGGCCGATATTTCTGACAAAACTAACTATAGGCCCATTTCTCTAGCTGCTATTATAAGGAAAGTTGTAGACGGTCTTCTTACCCGCCTCAGTGGACATTCGGGTTCAGGAGTCAACTCTCCACTGACAGTGCTATACTTGCGCTCAAGCAGACTGCTATGGATAGGAAGACGCCTTTCTCGACCTTTCTAAGGCTTTTGACCTTTTACATTATGAAAATTTATTTTTAGCCTATTCCGTCCCACTGCAGGGCAAAGAAAGGGAGGCCCCTTTCTTCGTTCCATTCTCCCCGGCTCTGGGCTAGTGTGGACCAATCCTGTCGATAGGCGTCAAGCTCATGCCGCCATCTTCGCCTGGCTCTGCCGCGAAAAGCATATTATGAAAAGCATAATTATTAGCAAATTATGAAAAGCTATGGTCAAAACTAGATCGCCTGAGAGTACCACAAGAACTGGATATTATGTTAAAGTTTTGGTATGGCTCGCTGATTAATTGCGTCAAGTGGGTTAATGCTCACTCTGAATACAATAATGAAGTGCGGTGCTGGTTGCCGAAAGCGGCCTCGAGGTCCGGAGCAGATTGGAGACGTGGTGGCAGAGACCAGAGTGTTGGCCTGAAAAGTAGAACCAAAACAGAATACCTGTTCTGCGATTTCGGCGCTCTCTCCAGTTCTACGCCATTTCATCCATCCTGGATCAACTCAGGATGGATGAAATGGCGACAGATCACTGGAACAACTTGCGACCCACGGGCCACGAAAATCTATAAGTCCGTGATAAGACCTGTCGTACTGTATGGATCAGAATGTTGGGCTATGAAAAAGACGGATGAAAATAGATTGCATGTAGCGGAGATGAGAATGTTGAGATGGATGTGTGGACGTGGAGTAACGAGAATGGATAAAGTGAAAAATGAGTTCATTAGAGGTAGTTTAAAAGTGGCGCCAGTGACGGAAAAGTTGAAAGGTAATCGCTTGTAGACAAACACAATTTGCTCGTCAGGGGTACACTACATAAATACGAAAAACTTTATTCCATCAGTCACAAATACGAATTGCAGCGAGCATTCTGCAAGCATGCAACATGCAGCTCGCGTGCAGCATGCAAGCAAGCATACAGCATGCAACCGAGCATGCAGCAGGCATGGTTTCTGACACGGCTCCGGCGCTGCGGGGCTCCGGCGGTCCCACGCGAGCTTATCGTCGCAGATGGTTTTAACGCGGCCACAACGGCCGGCCTCAGCCGCGGTGGCGGGCGATAAAGCTCCTCAGCTCGCGTTCCGCCTTGCCCCTCCGCGCCTAGGGGTAGGGCAGTTGCGGATTTTGTTCGAAAGAGTTACCGCGGCCCTGGAAAGCAAAGGGCACTACGAGGAGCACGGATGGGTTTTAGTCAGTAAGAGTCTGACACTCCCTTCCGCTCCGCCCAGTGCGGGAGGAGTCATTTGATGATTTCCATCCAAAAAAAAAAAAGGGGTAGGGCAGACATGACTACGTGGAGTCGGTTTTGCAGCGATTCGTTTCTGTCACTATTTCACTAATATCCCGTCTCACAGTATACTAATTGAATCAAAGTCCTAATTTTAGCAGTTTATTCGAAGTATCGGAATGTAGTTTTTCGAATTGAGAACCCATCGAGCATTTGATTCTTCGAACATAATTATGAAAATAGGAAAACAAAAAAAAAAAATTATGACTTTTGGTAAAATAAGTTTCGTGTTTTTTAATAATAGACATTAAAATGAATTTAAATTCGGAATACAATCAGAACATCGAAATTCGGAATAAAATATTTCGGAGTTTTTTTGTGTTCCCCTTTGAAACGATGATTCGGGCAGAGGCATAGTATTGTTGTAGGTTAATTGTTAATTTTTATTCGAAATACATACTAGAATTGAATTAATAAGATTTAATAAATACTGTTACGCGCCAGAATTAATGCCGGGTACATAACGTTAAAAGTTACTACTAGCGCCATCTAGTATCGAGTAGCAGAACTAGTAGAGTCAAGATCCTTCTAGACATTTCGATGCTAGAACATTCTAGAGTTTTCGATATCTGGTTAGTCAGGACCGGTATGTACTCGAACTTTCTAGATGTTTCTATACTAGAAGGTTCTAGAATTATCTGCCGACCTATATAAGGCTCACATAGCTTACGACGGGGTCAGTGCCTTGGCTGGGGGCCTTAAATTCATTTAAGGCCACCACAGGTTAGTCCGGTTAAGCAGTTGATATCCCATGTGTGTTAACTTGCTAGTGGTCATACCTAAAAAAAAAAGCTACCGGATCAGTATTGAATTTGCGATACAAGCGACAACTTCGAGAGCGAACTTCGACTGCGAATTGAATGATCACTAGTGCGCTCAGACCAACAATAAAAAAGGTAGACGGCGCACTGCGAACATCAAAAGTGAAGTCATCTTTTATCTATGTGTCTTCTCGAAGGGTTGCCAATATATTTATTTTTTTTCCCTTTATCTTGGGAAATAATATTTTATGGGTAAGCTTATATTGTTCAAGTCAGCACAAGTAAGATATTGTTGAGTATGGTATTGTAAATTATTTTTTCGTAAAGAGCTTCACCTAAAAAAAAATTAGGTACATCACACATAGGTACATTCAATTATAAGTTATAAAGGGTTGTCGAAGCGTAAGTCATAACATCTTCATAGATATGAGTAATTATGTAAATTGTTATGAAATAAAATAGGTCATTATAATTTCAATCAACTTTATTAAATTAAAAAGACCACCATATAAAATCACTGACTAAAGAAAAAGCAGGTAATATCAAGATAAAACATAACGAACATTGACGTGTAAGTGTTACTTACAAAATATTTTGTTTTTTATTATTTATCATGAACAAAAAAAAGCATCTTTCGTCTCATTTCCTCTTTAGAAATACTAAAGACAAAATTAGACGAAAGATGTAGTTCCGTTTGCAATTTCGGGCTATTTTCATATTAGAAACGTCAAAGATTGTTGCGACTTTCCGACTGTTATTTAAAAACAAAAAGCTATTTTCATTACCTATTGTACTGTTTTCTCGCATTATGTGTTGAAAAGTATCAAATCTAAAATATTCAGTTCATTAAAAAAAAGAAAATAGATAAATCGAAGAAAGAAGTCATTTTAAATTTGCTTAATCGAATGGGGAAATTTTAAATCATATTATGGCAACCCTCGCACTTAATGTCACTGCTTTCATTTGTTGACGTTTTTGTTCCAAGTAACCATAGTTCATTTATAATAAAAACGATGTTATTTAAACTACTTACAAGTGAAAAGTGATTCCGTGAGACTTTTTATGTGTTTTGCTATTGTTTTTACAAATTTTTACTACACAGGGAAGGCATAATAATATTTTTCTATTAATGTTTCCTAGACGACGGCTCATGACGTACTAAGAGCGATGAGCATGGTTTTAGTGCAGGTGTGTGCGTGAGCTTGTGTATATTTACTTGAAGGAGCACGGTTTTGTGGCTTCACTTTTGATGTTCGCGGTGCGCTGTCTACCTTTTTTTGTTGGTCTGGGGTAGTGCAATTGTGTTTTATAATTAGTGAGTTTAAAGTTGTAATTAGTTTTGATTAATTAAAGTGTCATTTTGGTTTTTTTATCGGGTGTTTTTATTGTCACGAACCCTAAGCACGAGCTTAGGGTACTATTACGCAACAGTACCAACATTCAGAGAGATCCTCACATATCCACAACACAGAGAGGTTGTCATAATAATATTCACAACATATCTTAACGCTATTGAAGATGGGGCAGGATTTGCCGTTCTCCTTTACTTGTACCTGTTCAGCAGGCCTAGATAAAAAACTTTTCTGTAGCGTTAACGTCAGACGCTCACGACATGTATGGGAATGACATTATGTGATGACGTTTCCTTTCCACACCTAATGTCATTCCCATACATTTTGTCGTCAGCGTCTGACGTTAACGCTACAGAAAAGTCTTTTGTCTAGGCCCCCAGAACGTGAACCTACGGGCTACGGGCTAACGCTCTACGTGTCGACGTCAGCATTGAATGCATTTGCTGATAAATTGCCCTGAAACCGTCAGCTGCTGCTCTCTTCCCACCTACCTAGTGTGTCTCGAGTGCTCGACGTGAACGAAGTGTAACGTGTGGTGTGATTGCAGGGACGTGTCCAACAACAACATCAGCTCGTTGCCGCGCGACGCGCTGCTGCCCGCCGTCGGCCTGCGCGAGCTGTGAGTCATTATCAAATAAGTATAAATAACGTGTTAAAAAAACAACTGCAAGAATTTCCTTTACATGAATTCTTACGTTTTTGAAGTTCTATCTGTCAAAATGCGTGAAATGAATTGCTAGGCTGGCATTTTGTTGATAGTGACAGATATACTCGACATCTCGCCGTAAATGTGCTCCATATCGTTATTGTTATCTGCCTCTTGTTTTTGCTACCCCTCTGGACACCGAATTCTTGCTATTTATGACAAGTTCGCTACGCCTTTGGACACCGATTAGATAATAAACCGACTTCTATATATTGTACCGATTTTAAAAATTCTTTTTTCGTTGGAAAGTGTGTACTTCCCAAATGGTCCCATTGAAAGGACATTGACCACCAACAGTACCGCTTTAAAGAAGAAGAGATACCTTAAAAATATACGCATAAATTATAAAATAATTTTTTAACCTCTCTTAGCTCATTTTTGGTAAAAATCGTATGTGGGGTTTAATATTTGTATTAAATTAGTCATTTATTGGATTTTATTGCATACTTTTTTAAATGGCATATATTTGTCATAGCAATGTGGCCAATTTTAAAAACCACCCCATAATCGGTTTTAACGGACAGACTACGAGTTTCAAAAATAATTTGAACTGTAACATTTTTCCTCCTTATTAATATTTCTATTATTAAAATTTATGTGAACAATGAAAATAGTATATTTTTAATTAACATCTTTAAATAGTATTACTTTACTAGTTGAATCTTTCTTGAGTTGACAAATCAGTTACGATCAGGGGTGATTTAGATTAGCTGTTGATAACATTATCTCGGCCAATGTGAAAGGTGAACTGTCAAAAGTGTCACCTACTGTCAATTTGTCTAACAAACTAGGGATGGGCAAGTGAGGAAAAAATATATGGATATTTATTGTATCGTTTAACATTTTTAAACACTATCGGTAAATTATTGTTACGAGCTTAGGGTTCGTGACAATAAAAACAGCCGATAAAATAACCAAAATGACACTTTAATTAATTAACACTAATAACTAACTAACTACAACTCACTAATTATAAATCACAATTGCACTACTGATCACTTTAATTCGCAGTCGAAGTTCGCTCTCGAAGTTGTCGCTTGTATCGCAAAATCAATACTGACTCGGTCGGAGGCTATGCGGGCCTTATATAGGTCGGCCGATAATTCTAGAACCTTCTAGTATAGAAACATCTAGAAAGTTCGAGTACATACCGGTCCCGATTAACCAGATATAGAAAACTCTAGAATGTTCTAGCATCGAAATGTCTAGAAGGATCTTGACTCTACTAGTTCTGCTACTCGATACTAGATGGCGCTAGTAGTAACTTTCATCGTCATGTACCCGGCATTAATTCTGGCGCGTAACACTGCCCCCTCCTAAGACATGCTCGTCCCGAGCATTATCGGCCCCATAATAACGTGCCAGTCGATCCACATGGACGATCTTAGGAGTACTTCTTGTACCTTTCTGTATGCGGTAGGTTACGTCATTGATTTTCGTCACAATCCGGTACGGCCCGTCCCATTTAGCTTGAAGCTTAGGAGATTTCCCCTTGCTGCGAACTGGATTGTGTAACCACACTTGTGAACCTTCGTCGAATCCTTTATTGTTCATTTTGCGGTCATAACGGGTTTTCATCTTTTCAGACATTTGCTGACCCGATTGTCTGACGTGCTCATAAATGTCATTCATTTTGTTCCGCAAGTCATTCGCATAATCGGTTATACTGCGTGGGGCATCAGGTGGTATTCCGGTAATCAGGTCTGCAGGCAGCCGTAATTCTCTACCAAAGTTTGCGAAAGCTGGTGTCACTGATGTGCTTTCGTGAACAGCACTTCGGTATGACAGCAAAAACGGCTGTATATGCTTGTCCCAATCCCGTTGCCGGTTCTCCACCACTTTTGCCAGGTATCTCTCCAATGTCTGATTAAATCGTTCCACCATTCCATCCGATTGTGGGTGGTAAGAAGTTGTTCTCGTTTTATGAGTACCCATAACTCGACAAGTTTCCTGGAATATTTGAGACTCAAAATTCCTTCCTTGATCGCTGTGAATCTCCAAGGGTACTCCAAAACGACAGAAGACTTCATGAACTAGCTTATCAGCAACTGTTGAAGCTTCTTGATTTGGAATGGCGAAGACTTCCGGCCACTTAGTGAAGTAATCCATAACAACCATGAAATACTTATTACCACTTTCACTTTCCGGAAACGGTCCAGCAACGTCTAGGGCTATCCTTTCCCATGGTGCACCAACATTGTACAATTTCAATGCACCTCTACTACGTGTCTGTGGTCCTTTTACAGCCGCACAACTTGTACATTTGCGGCACCAGTCCTCGACATCGTCACGACAGTGGACCCAGTAAAACCGTTCCCGTATCTTCAGTAGAGTCCGTTTAACTCCCATGTGGCCACCTGAACAACCATTATGGTACAGCTGTAGAACATCCGGTACTTTAGCTTTAGGGACAACCATTTGCAAATGACAGCTGTCTCCCCGAACATTTTCCCATTTACGGCACAGGACTCCATCCTGAATCACTAAGCTGTCCCATTGGGCCCAATAGCTTTTTGTGATCGAACTCATGGCTGAGACGTCGCTCCACGCTGGCTTAGGAGCACTGGCCTTAATCCACTCCAGAATTGGCTTGATGTCCGTATCTTCCTGCTGTGCACGTTGTAGGATTTCCTTCCATTCGTTGCTGAGATCTGTCTTGAGCATCCTCACAGGTACGACTTCTTTACCTTCTTGCCGACTACAATGCTTGCAGTCTTCAGGGCAACGTCTTCTTGACAATACATCTGCGTTGTCATGAGTTCTTCCGCTGCGATGTTCGACTACCAAGTCGTACTCCTGCAGCCGCTTGGTGCTGCTGTCAGCCGCCCTACCTTCGAGAGATCGGCTATCATTCCTTTCTGCAGTTCGCTTAGGGCAACTGGATCGAAGGTGGCCCTTTTCACCACAGCCGTAGCACCTAGGGCTGTACCTTTTAAAACGATCATGAACTGCAGCTTCTGTAACCTCCTTGCTACGGTGGGAACGACAATCCTGCCGCACAGCTTCCCTTTGTATAGTTTGCCTAGGGCAACTGGATCGAAGGTGGCCCCTTTCCCCACAGCCATAGCACCTAGGGCTGTATCCATTAGGACGGTCGCGAACCGTAGCCACTGCAACCTCTCTAACCCGATGGGAACGGTGATCCTGCCGCACAGCTTCCACTTCCAGTGCATGGGCCAAGGCGTCCTTAAGGGTCCCATGGTGCCCAAGCCTCACAGCAGCTCTAACCTCAAGGTCGCGGATGCCATCAATGAATGCCTGCACCAGGTTCCCTTCAATGAGCGCAGGTACAGACTGGTATGCTTTACGGACCAGCTTTTCCACTTCAAGGGCCCACTGCTGCAGGTTTTCACTGCTACGTTGCACGCGATCCTTGAGCTGCGCACGAAACACGTGTTCCAGATGAGCGTCACCATATGTGGCTTCCAGCGCCTCAAGGAGCTGCTCGTAAGTCACTTCCTTACCGATAGCTTCCAGGACAGTTAAGGCCTGGTCGCGCAGGCCTAGGGTGAGGGCAGTCATGGCCTGATTTTTATTCCAGCCGTTCGCCTTCATAACAGCCTCAAACTGTATTTTGTAGGCTGACCAGGAAGATGTCCCATCGAAGGGCGGCACTTTGAATCCACGTAGCGAAGGCGTATTAGCTACGGGAGTAGCAATTCCATCCCCTACTTTAAGGTTGCCCAACTCTTTCTTTACATCAGCAATGACGTCATTAAACTTGCTGATCTGGGTTTCAGCCTCTGACAGGCGGTTGTCATGCTGAGCAACCTTCTCCTTCACCTCCTTCATGTCTTTCCCGAAGGCCGCGCGAAGGTCCTTCATTAGGAGCATCTGTTCTTCCTGGCGGCGCGCCTGTTCCTCCTGTCGGTGGGCCTGTTCCTCCTTGTCACGCTGAAGCTGTTCTTCTAACCGACGGGCCTGTTCCTCCTGTCGGCGTGCCTGTTCCTCCTTATCACGCTGGAGCTGTTCTTCCAACCGGCGAGCCTGTTCCTCCTGCCGGCGAGCCTGTTCCTCTTGCCGGCGAGCCTGTTCCTCCTGCCGGCGAGCCTGTTCCTCCTTATCACGCTGGAGCTGTTCTTCCAACCGGCGAGCCTGTTCCTCCTGCCGGCGAGCCTGTTCCTGCAGCATCATCATCAGAGCTCCAATGTCTGGTGCTGCAGATGCTGGAGCTGCTGTGGATGGGCCGGGCTCCATGGTCGGCAACTGGCCCTCCAACGTCTGCCTCGTTGCACCTCCGAAACGCCTCTGGTCCGTCTCCTGCTGGCGTTGACTTCGGGTACGGATACCCTCCATGTCGTCCTTTGGTAGAATCGGCATAGTTTAAATATCCCACTTCTGACACCAATTGTTACGAGCTTAGGGTTCGTGACAATAAAAACAGCCGATAAAATAACCAAAATGACACTTTAATTAATTAACACTAATAACTAACTAACTACAACTCACTAATTATAAATCACAATTGCACTACTGATCACTTTAATTCGCAGTCGAAGTTCGCTCTCGAAGTTGTCGCTTGTATCGCAAAATCAATACTGACTCGGTCGGAGGCTATGCGGGCCTTATATAGGTCGGCCGATAATTCTAGAACCTTCTAGTATAGAAACATCTAGAAAGTTCGAGTACATACCGGTCCCGATTAACCAGATATAGAAAACTCTAGAATGTTCTAGCATCGAAATGTCTAGAAGGATCTTGACTCTACTAGTTCTGCTACTCGATACTAGATGGCGCTAGTAGTAACTTTCATCGTCATGTACCCGGCATTAATTCTGGCGCGTAACATTATTATCGAGTCATCAATATCGTCAGTTTTGGCATAATTATTCATAAATAGAAAACAAATATTTTAAAAAACTGTTTTCTTTTTAATTTCTGCATGTGCGTATTTTTAGTTTTCTTTCTTTTTTGTAATTGATTTGTTGAAAAAAATCCGACAGTTGTTAATTACCTGTTAACTTCAGGGTCACATACGTCTCACACTGGATGGCATAATAGTATTAGATAGTATTTTTGTGCACGCAGCCAATACTTACTGTTATTATAATGCATTTCGTATAGATTCTGGCGGGATTTTTTTAAAGTTGACGATGCGCGAGGAGCCTGCATGCAAGGAGTATCTTGTAACATTAAACTCGAAACCAGAGTTTAGTTAAAAATATATCGAAATTGATACGATTCGATACTCTAAAATAAATATCGATATATCGCGATTAAAAATATCGACGAAAAATATCGATGATTGGATGACAAAATAACTATAGGTATTTAAATATATCGATATTTTTAGCATCTTGTCGGCAACGAATTTTTGGTTTATTTGATAGTAGTTGAGTTTGTTATGCTAATAAGTAACATATCATTGCGAACTATTATTTAATCTGTGTCATTGTGTTGAGACCGTGTCCAGTCGAGTCTTCAGAAGCTCTTTTGAAGACCATTGTGATTGTACTGTGAAAATCAAACAGTAGGATGCTGTGCTCACGTTATATGACCATTTTGCGGTATCTAAGTTGGGCTTAATTTAGGTCTGTTGATCCGCCGACTCCGTTTTTAGACGACATATTTTATGAATATGATAATGTAGACCAATAAAACTATTTCGTTGCTCTATTCAAGCATTTTCTATTTTCTACTTCCTTGTTTCTTTTTCAATTATCGTTTTTGTGTAGTCAATCAAGGTTGCTCTGTTTCGCTTACCCCGAAAAATATTAAATTCTTTTGTTTTCTTCCAGGAAATTAATTTTGTGTTAACTTCAGTTTTTAAGTTCTTATTTTCTTCAATAACTGTAGCAAGTTTCTTATCCATACTTTCCAAAACACTTTTAGTTACTGATTCTGTAATTTCTTTCGTTTGTAGAGACATCTGTTCTTTTATTTTGTCGAAAAGTAAATCCATTTGATTTTCCATTGTTGGTAATTAAAATTTACTGGCCTTTTATTTGAGCTGGAAACACTGAGTTGATGTTACGTATGACAGTTGACAGATGGCAGTTCGACGCTGGTAGTATTCGTTGGTGACTTTTGCGTGTAATGGAACGTGTAAACTAAATGTGTAGTTTTAATTTTCTTTGTTGGCAACACTTAGATGACACTGACAGTTGATTTGACGTACATGTTGACAGTTTTCTATTACTACTATGACGTTTGTCTCATATGATGATATGAATATAATTTATGCATTGTTTGTTATTAGTACCTAACACTCAATTCTCACTTTGTTTTTGTTTTGTCGTGATTAAATGAAACTGAAACTGTGAAACTGTGGGGAATTTGTATTTATTTATGGTTGATTTTTCGGAGAGTCGGCACTGTGATGTTTACGATATGACAACCGGATCCGGAAAAAAAATCTCTACTAGTTCTGCTACTCGATAGGTACTAGATGGCGCTAGTAGTAACTTTTAACGTTATGTACCCGGCATTAATTCTGGCGCGTAACAATATGATGAAATTGTATTTTAATTTGTGTGTGAATAAGGGCTGAAACTGAAACGCGCGGGCATCCATCGCGGGGCGGCGGGCCTCGCGCCCGCGTCACGGTGCAATAGTCTGAGCCATTCTGAGCCATCAACCGACGACGTTAACAACCGTTAGCGGTAACACGTATAAATTGCAATATAAAATAATTAACCCCTAATTAATGAAACGACCCAGCCTGTTGTCCTTTGCTGTCCCTAACTGACGCCGCTAAGCCGAGGTCGTATTCCACAGGGAATGCCCTTAGCGAGCGGTCAGTAGTTTTTAGCTTGTAGCTAGTTTTGTTGCCACCACAGGTTAATCCGGTTAAGCAGTTGATATACTATGTGTGTTAACTTGCTAGTGGTCATACATAAAAAGAAAAAATCCGGTCTCCGCGACGGATACCCGCGACGGCGACGTGGACCGTCAGACCGCTGCGTTCCCACCTTCCCACGTGTCGCCGCGCGTGGACACTCGACGGGTGCCCGTCGCGGCCACCCGCTTAACGCAGTTTCAGTCCTAATAATAATGATTTATTTATTTATTTATTTATTTATTTATTTATTTATTTATTTATTTATTTATTTATTTACACTTTACGCACATAGATGTACAGAGGCGGACTTAATGCCTTAACTTAATTAGTGTTTAAAGTTCTTATTAGTATTGTAAATTAAAGTGTATATTTTGGTTAAGTAATTAAATCGGCTGTTTTTATTGTAACGAACCCAAAGCTCGTAACAATTGGTGTCAGAAGTGGAATTTAAACCAAGCTGATTCTACCAAAGGACGACACGGAGGGTGTCCGTACCCAAAGTCAAGGCCAGCAGGAGACGGACCAAAGACGTTTTGGTGGAGCAACGCCACAGACGTTGGAGGGCCAGCTTCCGACCATGGAGGCCGGCCCGTTCACAGCAGTTCCAGCATCCTCCGCATTAGGTAAAGAGCTAGCCCATCTATGAAGAAAAAATAATAATTAGACTTTGCTGCTCTGATGATGATGCCACAGGGACAGGCCCGCCGACAGAAGGAACAGGCCCGTCGATTAAAAGAAAAGCTCAAGCGTGACAAGGAGGAGCAGACGCGCCGCCGGGAAGAACAGATGCTTCGGGAAAAAGGACCTTCGCGCAACCTTCGGGAAAGACATAAAGGAGATGAAGGATAATCAGAATAAAATGTACCAAGCCTGCATAGCACACAGATACCTACCCCTAGCATGGCGAGAAGTGAAAGTCATTTTCATCCCCAAGCCGGGTAATCAGACTACACACAACCCAAAGCATACAGACATAAACCTAACATCCTTCCTACTGAAAATCCTGGAGAGGCTCTGGGATAGATACATTCAGGATGAACCCCTGCGCCAATACCCACTCCACAGACAAAAACACGCCTACTCCGTGGGGAAATCAACAGATTCTGCTCTCAAAGATCGAATGCGCTGCGCACTAGCTGTCTTCATTGACATAGAGGGCGCTTTTGACAAAACCATGTTTCTGAGTTAATACTCAGAAACATGGTTTCTGAGCCGTGCTAATGCACGGCCCTCGGAAGGCACGGTGTAGACGGGACCGGGACCCTGAGTGGCTGGATCACGAACATGCTCAAGCAAAGAGCTGTACAAGTCACCTTAAACAGCACAACAAGGGCCATTGTTGCGAAATGTTGCCTCCAAGGCGTCCTCTCGCCACTACTATGGAACCTGGTCGCAGATGATCTACTTAAAAGACTCAACGATAAATGATACTTTACCGTTGGCTACGCTGATGACATAACCAAAGGGAAAACACGCAATGCAACCTCATGCGCCAAGCCTTGAAAATAGTAGAGGACTGGTGCTAAGAATATCAGCTAGCAGTGAACCCTATCAAAACTGAACTTGTCCTCTTTTCCAAAAAAAAAAAGCAGCACAAGAATTACCACGGTTCTTCGGAACCTCCCTAAACCTTTAAACTGAGAATCTACACCGACGGATCTAAGACAAGTACCGGAACTGGAGTTGGAGTTTACTCCAACGACCTCAACATCGAAATATCCAGACCGCTGGGAAAGCTCAACACCGTCTATCAGGCGGAATGTGTGGGCATTTTCCAAGTAGCCCATGCCCTAGAAGCCAGGAGGGTCACGGATACTCATATTCGTTTACTCTCCGACAGTGCCTCCATCCTCCAATCCCTAGGAAATAATAAGATATATTCTTTCCTATACTCGTATACCACCTCGAAACTCATACAAGAATGCCATTATGCACTAGAACGCGTCACGGTGACCAACCACAACACTGTGACTGTGACGCTGCAGTGGATAAAAGGACACAGCGTATCACTAGGAAATGACGCGGCCGATAACAAACCGAGACTACTCCGTACCTCGAAAAGCACGTGAAGCCGTCGGTTCCGGCTGTCATTAGTAGACCTTTTGCAGACGTTACGGATAGACAGAAGCCAGAAAATCTGACACCAGTCTTACCAAGAGGTACCGTGTTACCCAGTTACTGGTTTGTGGAGGTCAAATAGGCAGTCGCTTCACGTAAAATACTGGTATTCAGCGAAGCCGACCCCCATTATAGTTGGTTCATCTGTCTGCCCCACTGAAGCTTTGCATCCAAAGTTATACCTAAGAACACTGTGGTAAATAAATAAAAATAATCTTTGGGTTTTACCTCGTCACCCTTTATTGACTCACCAGTGTCCTCTTGTCTAACATAAGGTAATATAACTTAATGCTTTTAGTTTTTTTCTCGTAAAGTAGTAGATTATTCACTTTAAACTAGTTAACTACAGTTGCAATGGCACTATTTATATCGTCGGTAAGGTCGTCTGCAAGAAAACACTCTATCATCCTTTGTGAGGTATGGCAAGTCATTAATATAAATAAGGAACCAAAGTGGGCCTAAAATTTAGCCCTGGGGACCCCAGTCTGACTACAAGGAGATCTTTTACCGTTCACATCAACTCTGAACCGTAGATAAGAATAGAGTAAGACTATTTTATTTGTATAACCTATTTTTTAACGATGGGAAATCATTGACTCCTTCCGCTCTGGGTGGAGTGGGAGGGAATGTCAGACTCTTACTGACTAAAATCCATCCGTGTTCCTCCTTATGCCCTTTGCGTTCTGGGGCGGTGACACTTTTTTGAACAAACTCCGCAACCTATTTGTCAATAACCTACCACATACCACTCAATGTGAAGTAAGAAGATCCAGAGAAGCGTGATTAATTGCGTTCCTGATTAATTTCTCATGGACGACACAATCGAATGCCTTGGACAAATCGCAAATATGCCCAAAGCATTGTATTTATCTTTACATGCATTATAAATGTGTCCTAAAAATTCACATCAGTTGTGGAACGACGCCGAGTAAAACCAGACTGTCCACACGATGCAGACTTTGAACTATGAATTTTAAAAAAAAATCTATCACACCGACATTTGTCTTCACAGACATAATTTTTTGTGTATTATTGGTAAAAGCTTCCGATTGGTGGCCCGGCCTCACCCCGGCCGGGCCACTGCCATCATTACAACCGTTCAACTGCTCGAGTACTAATAATAATAATAATATATGATCCAACAATGAAATATACCGACGAACGATAAAAATACAAATGTTGACAAGAGCCGCAGCTCGACGAGCACGCCCACCACCTCCGGCCTCGTCGCTCAGCTCCGCCTCGCCGCCGCCGGAACCCAGCCCCACCGTGAGTGCTGTGACACCGGCCGTGGCAGTCGCGTCGAGCTCGAGCGACGAGTACTTCTCGCCGCCCACGACGCCACCACCTGCACGTCGACGCCGCCGGACGGCTTAGGACCTCGAGGCCCACCGGCCTCTGATAGGGTCGCAGCTCCCGGCGGAAGTGTGCAGCGCATGCGATGGACACAATCCATCAACGAAAACGTCATGCGCGCATACTATGGGGCTACAGAGGGGGGAAACAACCTGATTGCGCACCTCTTTGGGGAAACCGAAGGTTTTGTCTGTGCAATTATGGACGAAGTTATCATGACGAAAAACTACCGGAGATTTATTGTGAAGGACGGCACGGTTGACATATGTCGGGCATGTCACCGTCCGGGAGAATCAATTCGCCACATTATCTCTGGTTGTTCTCGTCTTGCTAACGGAGAGTACTTGCACAGACACAACCTTGTAGCCAGGATTATCCATCAGCAACTTGCTCTGAAATACTCTCTTGTGGATTCGGAGGTTCCGTACTACAGGTATGTGCCCGACCCAGTTCTCGATAATGGCAGTATCACATTGTACTGGGATCGGTCCATCATCACTGACAGGACTATTATTGCAAATAAGCCTGATATAGTGGTGGTGGACCGAATCGAGAGGCGTGCAATGATTGTAGATATCACCGTTCCGCATGACGAGAACCTCGTGAAAGCCGAGAAAGATAAACAAATCAAATATCTTGACTTGGCTCGCGAGGATGTCGACATGTGGGATGTGAATTCGGCAATCATTGTACCGATAGTCGTGTCAACCTACGGCTTAATAGCCACGAGCCTCGACCAACATCTTAGGAGGCTCTCGTTAGGCAGCTGGATCAAGGGCTTGATTCAGAGAGCAGTACTTCTGTACACGGCTCGCATCGTTAGGAGGTTCCTCTCTCTGGAGCCCTGACCGCCGGTAGCTTGGACCCTGTTCCCGATACCGGTGGGCTACTATTTTTTACATTTTTAAATAATTTTATATCTTTATATTTTAATATTTAAAAATGTATTTTATATGTATATACCATAAATAAAGGACATATAATATATAATAATGCTAAGACTCTCCACAATCGCGAGATATGCAGTCTCAGGGAATATTTCCTAGCTGTCGACGTGGGTATGCATCGAGATGTAGTGGCGGTGGACAAGAGACTCACCCCGCTCTCCTTGGCAAATGAGAACTGGCGCAAACCTGCGGTGCTTGACACTAACGATCGCAGGGCGGTATGGCAGAGCAAGGAACTTCACGGACGCTTTTTCCGGGCCCTACACGGGCCCGACGTGGATCAGTTAGCGTCCGTAGCCTGGCTACGTTTTGGTGACCTCTTTGGGGAAACCGAAGGTTTTGTCTGTGCAATTATGGACGAAGTTGTCATGACGAAAAACTACCGGAGATTTATTGTGAAGGACGGTACGGTTGACATATGTCGGGCATGTCACCGTCCGGGAGAATCAATTCGCCACATTATCTCTGGTTGTTCTCGTCTTGCTAACAGAGAGTACTTGCATAGACACAACCTTGTAGCCAGGATTATCCATCAGCAACTTGCTCTAAAATACTGTCTTGTGGAATCGGAGGTGCCGTACTACAGGTATGTGCCCGACCCAGTTCTCGATAATGGCAGTATCACACTGTACTGGGATCGGTCCATCATCACTGACAGGACTATTCTTGCAAATAAGCCTGACATAGTGGTGGTGGACCGAATCGAGAGGCGTGCAATGATTGTAGATATAACCGTCCCGCATGACGAGAACCTCGTGAAAGCCGAGAAAGATAAACAAATAAAATATCTTGACTTGGCTCGCGAGGTTGTCGACATGTGGGATGTGAATTCGGCAATCATTGTACCGATAGTCGTGTCAGCCAACGGTTTAATAGCCACGAGCCTCGACCAACACCTCAGGAGGCTCTCGTTAGGCAGCTGGATCAGGGGCTTGATTCAGAAAGCAGTACTTCTGGACACGGCTCGGATTGTTAGGAGGTTCCTCTCGCTGGAGCCCTGACCGGCCGGTAGCTTGGACCCTGTTCCCGATACCGGTGGGCTACTATTTTTTATATTTTTAAATATTTTTATAACTTTGTATTTTAATATTTAAAAATGTAATTTATATGTATTGTACAAAAGAATAAAGGAAATAATAATAATAATCATTTTATTTCAAGTTCGTTTCGGCAGCGCCGTTGGAGCGCGCGCGTTCGGAGATGTATGGGGTAGTAGTGCGTTTCAAAGTCGCGCGCTTGAGCAGCGCCATTCAGTTAACGCGCGCTGTTCGCCGGCACTGCCGCAGCGTGCGCCACTCGTGCGCTTCTACGGCCAGTGTGCGTTTTAGTGTCACGCCGTTGAGGCGCGCCGTAAGATATTTGTTTAGAAAATGAATTACATCGATACGGGACGAGTAATTGAGGATGTACGCGACTGTCTCACAGCAGCGGAACGCGCGGTACAAATCTCGTTTCACAGTGCACCGCTGCTCCAGCCCGCGCTGTTAACAGCGCGCTGCCCAGCGGCGCGTCTAGCGGCGTGACTATAAAACCAGCCCAGTGAAAAAAACATTTGCTGATTTCACGCAGACACGTCACCTCCTCATTTTCCGCGGAACCACTCTCACGTCTATAAGTTAAGACTTGGTGTTTCAAACTTTCACAATACATAGCTCTTTGCTCTTAGCTAAGCTATTATTATTATATTGAGCTGAGCTTTACTTCAATAGGTTCTGTTGGTGCCATTAAACATGAGCTGCACTGCTACAGTGTGTGCCGCATGGGAGAGCAATGAATGTAGTGTGTGAGCCTGTGAGGAGGTCAGAGTATCATAGAGTGCTATCGAGTGCGGAGTGGCCGCATGCTCGATGTTGTTTCGCTGTTATGACCTGTTTGTTATGACATGGCGGCGCCGCGCCCAATGCTCGCCCACGCTCATGGCTGCTGTTGATCGAGCGGGAACACTCCACTTTTGTGTTATCTTTGTAGTTCTCGTGTTATTTGTTGTTTGTGGGCTTTTCATCTGCACATAGATGTGACGGCGCATCGACTAGCGCCATCTATGAAATTACTACCGAACAAGACTGACAACGGTCGGTCTAGCGGAGCGTCGATTGGTTGGTGGAGCGGCCATGTTGAGACGGGGGATTCTCGTCTGGCAACGGCGACGGTTCACCATGAATACGACGAATCGCTAATATTCGGTGTAATCGTTTAATGTTTCGTGATTAGTTTGACTCATTGTAACTCGTAATTCTACTGAGATGTTAATGTTATAATTATTTGGAGGACCAATTATAAGAAATTGATTGTGTGACATCTTACAAGACTTTGATTAAAACTACGCCCATAAATACCCGCGCCAACGCTATGGCTGATCCTGAAGACATTTCTGATACTCTTATATCAGAAGTGGGATAGAACGGGCAACGACAAGAGATGTCGGGCGAATACAGTGTTATAAAATTATTAAATAGCATGGAAACTCTACTGACACGAGTGTTGGGTATGTCACAAAGTTCAAACGTGCTCTAAGCCAAATCTACTTCAAGATCATTTCGATGAAATCTTGCATTTCCAAATCGGAATAAAAGAAACGGCATCTGAGTATGCTGTGCCATTGTGGAATATGATTGAAGACTGAAATGGCCGAAGAAACAATAACGGGATTTTTCGTATCAGTGCTACGTCAAAAGGACAATCTGGTTCTTCGAGGGTTATGTGCACATGTCATCATTACCCGGGCTCAAATATTTAGAATACAAGTTAAAAGAAGACCAGAAAGGCGAGCGAAATTCCAGACCCTGAAGCAAAACAAGCCCGTATGACGGATTTAAGATTTACCGGCAGACGTCATCGGTGTGGAATTCTTGGACATCAAATTTCTGAATGCAGACAGCGACGTGATGCCCCTGAGCACCAAGAAAAAGTGATAGCTCCGCTACTACACCGACAACTACAACACACACGCTGAAGAAAACTAAGGTTGTATACTGCTACACCTGTGGCAAACCCGGTCATCTAGCCACAGTTTTTCCTGACAAGATCAATGGTGATAGAGCTGCAACAAGCGAGGTCAACCTCTGCGAGCAGCGCCTGTCGAGAGGCACCTTGAGGACGCCATCTGGTGAGCCAGTCTCGTTTCTTATTTGATAGTGGATATTAAATAGTGGTTAGTACAAGAGTACTGTGCGCGCTTGTGTTGTAGAGGTGATGAAATAACCTCCATGATTCAGATTTGCAGTGAATGTCATTAACTTCATCTGTTCTGTGGTATTGATTATAGAAAACTCAATTCTAATACCTCAAGGACGCAAAAGATTGCTAGAGATGGCTACATAGTTTAGTAAATTATGAGGAGGCCGAGACGGCGCCAGGAGTCATAGAACTCAATTCAGGTTCTCTTGCTAGGTTAAGTAGCTGTGATACATTGACAGTAGAATCAGATATTATTAAGGTTGATTCTAAAACCGTTGCTGCAAATTTAGATTTAGATTCTCTCAGTGTCACCTCAGCCCACGAAATTATTGAGCACGAAGTTATAATTCACGCTGAGCAAGATGATCTGTGACTGTTGGTAAGTCTCATCTTATTGATCCTATTTTATTGTGTACTGATTGATAATGATAACCCATAAGATGTGAATTAAAAGCAAAGCTGGACAAAAGGACACACTTGTCTCTTTGAGTTTTCAATGAAGGTGTCGTACCGGGCCATACCTGTGTGGTTGGTTGAAAGGACACACCTGTGAGTGTCGTACCGGGCCATACTTGTGTAGTTGGTTGAAAGGACACACTTGCCTCTTTGAGTTTTCCATGAAGGTGTCGTACCGGGCCATACCTGTGTGGTTGGTTGAAAGGACACACCTGTGAGTGTCGTACCGGGCCATACTTGTGTAGTTGGTTGAAAGGACACACTTGCCTCTTTGAGTTTTCCATGAAGGTGTCGTACCGGGCCATACCTGTGTGGTTGGTTGAAAGGACACACCTGTGAGTGTCGTACCGGGCCATACTTGTGTAGTTGGTTGAAAGGACACACTTGCCTCTTTGAGAATTCAATGAGTATCACGGAAGTTGGTAAAAGGTGTCGTACCGGGCCATACCTGTGTGGTTGGTTGAAAGGACACACCTGTGCTGACCAAGCTATGTTTTCTTACTTTAATTTTAGACTGATTTACTGATCCTAATACTGGATCTTGTTAAACAGCCTGTCAGGTTGGACGAGCGGATTATGGAATTTATAAAGTAGCTGATGCTTGCAAACCTTGATTGCAGGATTACTTCAAGAAGCGCCCGAGGACGGTCGCAGGTCAGTCTGGCCGTGACGGCGCATCGACTAGCGCCATCTATGAAATTACTACCGAACAAGACTGACAACGGTCGGTCTAGCGGAGCGTCGATTGGTTGGTGGAGCGGCCATGTTGAGACGGGGGATTCTCGTCTGGCAACGGCGACGGTTCACCATGAATACGACGAATCGCTAATATTCGGTGTAATCGTTTAATGTTTCGTGATTAGTTTGACTCATTGTAACTCGTAATTCTACTGAGATGTTAATGTTATAATTATTTGGAGGACCAATTATAAGAAATTGATTGTGTGACATCTTACAAGACTTTGATTAAAACTACGCCCATAAATACCCGCGCCAACGCTATGGCTGATCCTGAAGACATTTCTGATACTCTTATAGATGCATTAGATTAGATGCTCATAAGTTGCATCGCCAGCGGAGCCGGAACATGCAAATGTTGTGATGGTACTAGAAGAGTTATCACTTAATTATGATGTTAGCAGTCTATGAAGCTTTTTATTTCTGTATGTTCCACCCACAGAACAGTTTATCTGTTCTGAATTATTTATGGTTGTTTTTGTTGTCAATCGGTTAGTTATTATGATAATATAAACAACATGGTTTACAACGGCACGATTAGTTTAAAAAGAAAAAAAACTAAAAAGTAAGCATAGGTAGGTACATAAATATAATATTTACATATAGAAAACTTGAGGTGTGATCAACTCACACTGAAGCTGTTGCACGCAAGAGTCGAGGGTTAGCCGCAGTCTTGACTATATGCAAGTAGCCGAGACACTCCGGAGGTATTTTGTAAAATAAAGGGAGCCTTGGCTTAATCATGTAGATATGGGTGCCGTGCCGGCGCTATAAGAGATGAGGAATTTATTTCTGAGATGTTAGAAAAAGTTGACAACTTCTTTAACAATTATTTTAAACAAGCAATTTTGAGTAAATATTTAAATACCTACCAAAATTATTATTTAATTTAAAAAAACATATTAATTATAAATAGGCTGTAGGTAGGTTAGGATACCTGTAATAAGATTTTAAGATTTTTTTGTTCTTGTTTTCTTTAGTGTATTATTTGTTATTTTATTAGGATGTGAAAATAAAACTAACAAACGTAACTATTTGAATTTCTTTTTATTATTTACAATCCTTGCTCTAAAATTACACAACATTAATTATATTTTATATGATTAATGTTGTGTAATTTCGATGTAATTCCGATGCCACATAAAATGAGACTAAAGGTGTCTGCAAAATTTTATAAGTTTTTGTTAAGCCTATTAATCTTTCTTCTATGTGTACTCTTTGACTTGCGAGTTTCTGATCACGCGCGCTTTTATACAAAACCTGGCAACTGTGATCTGCCTTTCAAGAAAGCAGGTATATTAATTGACACATTTTTCACTGCAAACAAGTTCTGGACATTAAATTAAATCCTCTATCAGCCATGACACCATCACAATATCACCTTCATCACACAAATTAATCAATGAGCTGCGTTCAATCATCATCTTGGGTAGAAATATATACATTATCAGGAAGAGTCAAATCTTCTGAACTGGTAGTTTGCACAGCTGATGTGTCTATCTCTTCAAAGAGTGTTTTTCTAATATTTCGGTTTCATAACCGCTCTTCTCGAGCTTGAGCTTCTTGAGAAAGAGTTTTAGTAGGTAGTCCAGGGAAACAATGTTGGGACAGCTGTTTTTTTCAGAACTGATGCGCACCTATTTCCTTACAAAAAGGTACTTCACAGATCTTTGGAATTGTGAAAATAATTAGTTGTTCAAAATGTTCATAGAAAATTCTTATTACATTTTGGTAAAAGCTATGCTACTGTCATATTGGGGTTGGCAACTGTCAAAGTGGCGCACTTTGACAGTTGCCAACCCCAATATGACAGTTCCGCCTACAACGCGCCAAGTGACAGCAAATGGAACTAAATTTCAGTGAACATGGCTAGGCAAACCATTAAATGTTAGTGAGTCAAGTCATATGCCTAGTCGTTCATTAAATCCCGGGATGGCATTTAGGCCGCTAAGTCGCTTCACGTAGGTACCTAAAAATATGGTATTCAGTTGAATCCGGTTTGACTGGAAACCAACCCCAGCTAGGCAGGCGATGATATTTTTAGTACTTACTGAATTAATCGCTCTAGTGAATCGTTATATCACCCTAGAAAATCAAAATACGTTTTTTTTGTTTCGATATGCGCTAAAAAAATCGTTGAATGTGCCCAAAACCATTATCAGATTTAAATACAATTTTACACATAATTACTCAAAATCTCGCGAAACTTGTGGTTATAGGAAATAGAAACTAAGTTTTGTTTTGATTTTTTAAGTTTTGCTAAATAATCTACCTATGCCAAAAACAAAGTTAGTTGACGTAGGAATGAGCGTTTAATGAACTTAGATGACGTAGTAGGTAGGTACACCTTTATGGAACTTAAAACAAAGTTAGTTGACGTAGGAATGAGCGTTTAATGAACTTAGATGACGTAGTAGGTAGGTACACCTTTATGGAACTTAAAACAAAGTTAGTTGACGTAGGAATGAGCGTTTAATGAACTTAGATGACGTAGTAGGTAGGTACACCTTTATGGAACTTAAAACAAAGTTAGTTGACGTAGGAATGAGCGTTTAATGAACTTAGATGACGTAGTAGGTAGGTACACCTTTATGGAACTTAAAACAAAGTTAGTTGACGTAGGAATGAGCGTTTAATGAACTTAGATGACGTAGTAGGTAGGTACACCTTTATGGAACTTAAAACAAAGTTAGTTGACGTAGGAATGAGCGTTTAATGAACTTAGATGACGTAGTAGGTAGGTACACCTTTATGGAACTTAAAACAAAGTTAGTTGACGTAGGAATGAGCGTTTAATGAACTTAGATGACGTAGTAGGTAGGTACACCTTTATGGAACTTAAAACAAAGTTAGTTGACGTAGGAATGAGCGTTTAATGAACTTAGATGACGTAGTAGGTAGGTACACCTTTATGGAACTTAAAACAAAGTTAGTTGACGTAGGAATGAGCGTTTAATGAACTTAGATGACGTAGTAGGTAGGTACACCTTTATGGAACTTACAAACAAATATTAGGAGAACGTCTTTCTTTCGCGCGATTCCATAAATTACATCAAATGAACACTACCATTATATTTGAGAATAAAGTTGAACTGTTAAAATATTCGTTTGGACAAAGAAGTCTACACATAATATAATGATAAATAACGAAAAGATATTAAAATAAGTACTTATTCACTGTTCTCTTTTTCCACAAATAACTCAACAATGTTATTAGAGTGTACCTATTCGTTAGTCTTCTTATCTTACATAGGTTCGTTATCTTTGGACTTTGGTACGGAGCCCTACAGGCCTGATTCGCAAGTCGAACCGTCCAGTTCAATACTGCTACGCAAGAACCAGAATTGTTCAAGGCCGACAACAAAAAACCGGCTAAGTGCGAGTCGGACTCGCGCACGGGGGTTCCGTACCATTATCTATAAAAAAACGGCAAAAAAAACACGTTTGTTGTATGTGAGACCCACTTAAATATTTATTTTATTCTGTTTTTAGTGTTTGTTATTATAGCGGCAACAGAAATACATCATCTGTGAAAATTTCAACTGTCTAGCTATCACGGTTCATGAGATACAGCCTGGACGGACGGACGGACGGACGGACGGACAGCGGAGCCTTAGTAATAGGGTCCCGTTTTACCGTTTGGGTACGGTAGTCGGAACCCTAATTAATCATGATCTTCCTGCCCTTATCCCATGTTACTTGGGGTCGGCGCAACACGTTTTTAACCGACTTCTAAAAAAGGAGGAGGCTCTCAATTCGAATGTTTGTATTTTTTTATGTTTGTTCGCGCATAACTCCGTCGCTTGCCAACCGATTTGAAAAATTGCATTTTTTCGTTTTATACCTTTTTCCTAACATTTGTCAGTTATTTTTATGCGAAAATATTCAATGTACAGACACGGCAAGTCTACGATTTTATTATATGTATAGATATAGATATTATTATGATAAAATAGTAATTCTATTTAGTCTGTCCGTTTAATTAAAAACAATAAATTAAATCTATAAAATGTCTAAAGATAAAGCGTAGGTGTCAACGTTCAAGAGCGGCCAGCGCGGGCTGGTGACGTCACGGTTTAGTAAACAATGTCTAACTATTACGTGAGTTTTCAACGCATTGTAACCTCTTCATATTTTTAACAGACTTCTAAAAAAGGAGGAGGTTCTCAATTCGGAGGTTTGTATTTTTTTTTTTTTTTATGTTTGTTCGGGTATAACTTCGTCGCTTGCCAACCGATTTGAAAAATTCTTTTTTGTTGGAAAGGGTATACTTCCCAAATGGTCCCATTGAAATTTTATCAAAATCGGTTCAGTAATTTGGTTATTAAATCCAAATAGCTTGAAAAAATATGTGGAAAAATCATCCATGTGTACGAAATTGCGTATTTTTGCTTTCCTGTGACTTTCCAGTGGTGTTGTTAGGTGTGGGGTACCACTAAAAAGTGAAAAATAAAAAACTATTTCACAAAAAAAAGAAACCGACTTCCAAAAAACACTACAAAGTTTAAAATAACTTCAATTTCGGAAGTAGGTGTCAAATAACGAAGAAGCAACCAAAAACACCGACTTCCGAAATTGAAGTTATTTTGAACTTTGTAGTGTTTTTTGGAAGTCGGTTTTTTTTTGTGAAATAGTTTTTTGGTCACTATATTTCTGGAGTTGGTACCTAATTAAGTACTGAGATGTTTCAGTAAAATACTATATTGTACTTTACAATTTCACTGCATGAATGAACACTAGATAGTAAGTGTCGGCAGTTACCCGGGTTTGAGTAATGTACTTATAGAAAGATTTAGCCTTCGCGGCCTCGTCAGCTGAGCAGCTCGTGTGACGTGGGTGCGTCTGTGTTGCAGGAACCTGTCGTTGAACCGGCTGGAGTCCGTGTCGGGCGGCGCGCTGAGCGGCGCGGCGCTGGCGCGGCTGTGGCTGGACCGCTGCGCGCTGCGCCGCCTGCCCGCGCATGCGCTGCACGACCTGCACCACCTGCACTTCCTGTGAGTACTCTATCAGCCATCAGTGTGCTACTGTGAACAGCCCGAACGATTACGAGTATGCAGACAAAGCTCCGGGAATTATAAACAAAATCATTTAACTTAAAACAAGCTTACTAAATCAGTGGATCTTGCGTCCACGACCTTATAAAGATTAGCCCAATTTAAGTTTACCTTGGACTTTATAAGGCTAAATTTTATTAAGTACAATAAGTTCATACTTATAATTATATGTTTAGGAAGACATTAACAAGTAATAATGCGGTAACTGATCATTTCCTCTTGATATGCGGAGCATGTCCTCGCTCTGTCAGGGTGATGAGTGCGATGAGATGATCTAACGCGGCCTCGAGTGTGGAGGTAGACGCGGTAGATCTTCCGTCGCTCTCGCGCGCGGCTACATCGCTCATCGTTCATCGCTCGCCGTGATGCTGCACCAACACTACTATGACGCGTGACAGCGCAGCGCGTTTATCTGATCTCTGTGGGAACGCCAAATCACATCATGCCAAACCGTGGCCCGATTGTTGCGTTGTAGTTGTGAAGTATATCGAACGCCGTAGTTCAGCCAAATGCCATGTTAGAATAATAATGTGGATAGGGCAGTGTGGTAGGACGGAAGCTTTGTTCGTTGGTGGTAGGAAGCGGAAGTGTCCTCACGCCGGCGCCGGGTCGTGGTCGTAGTGGAGGTGGACTCGAGAAATTGCGTCCAATCGCTAGTAAGCGTCCAAAATTCTGAATGAAAAAGCGCGTCACATGGCTTATAACTAGCGGACGATTAAAAAGCTTCCAAGGATACCTCATTTGTTCAATTATGGTACTTACGCGGTTTCGAAGTTATGAGGAAACAGATGAACTTACATACATTCCCGGTCAAAACCATTGCCCTCCTGCTTCGCCGTATAGGCCATGATAACCTGATAACTAATAAGAGACTAAAGTAGTGAACGATTAGAAGGCAGCGCGGGCGGCACGAACAAGACGCCACAGATTAACTAGTAAATAGTACGATGCGTTTCGGACACATTTTGCTTAGGAGGTTGTCAAGATGGAGCCACGTTTTAAATCATGAATATCATGATGCATTTTTATTTCTCGTAAATTTTTTGGAAAATAAAAAAATACTAGCAGATGCTCAGTTTGGCTTTAGGCCAGGTAAATCGACTGATGATGCTGTACACACCTTTACCGATTTCATCGCAATGAAATTGAATGAGAAAAAGGATGCCTGACTATATTTTTAGATCTAGCAAAGGCTTTTGACACAGTCTCTCCTCTTTAAAAGCTACCTGACAAAACGCACGCAAAGGGTAAAGATAGGTGATACTGTGAGCGGAGTGCCCAATGCCCTTTGGAGTCCCTCAAGGCAGTATTTTGGGCCCATTGCTCTTCCTTTGCTATATCAATAATCTCTGCAAACTTAAACTCAAAAATTGTAAAATTACCTCATATGCGGATGATACAACCCTCACCTTCTATGGAGACACATGGGACGAGGTCTTCAACTATGCCCAGGAAGCCTTTAACACCGTCTGCAACTGGCTTGCCGCAAACTCATTAACTTTAAATGCTACTAAAACTTTTTTTCTTACTTTTTCATTTCGTAACACTCCTATTCCACCACACAATATAATCGCACATTCTTGCCTGCAATCACAAGGCTCTTCTTGCAACTGTCCACATATAAAAAAATCTAATGCTGTTAAATATCTGGGTGTAACTATAGATGACAACTTAAACTTTAACGAACATATCAATAATGTCTCTAAAGGGAATCGCAAGCTTACTTATGTTTTTAAATCCTTCGACACGTAGTGGATTCGAAAGTCATGCGAACTGTCTATTTGGCACCCTGTCAGTCTGTCCTTACTTACTGCATCTCTTCTTGGGGCGGGGCAGCCAAAATACACCTGCTCGAACTAGAAAGAGCTCAAAGACTTACCTATTTTAAAAATTTGCATTTTCAAACCGCGTATATTTCCTACAACAGATCTGTATAGTCAAGCTGAAGTTTTAACAGTTAGACAGCTATATGTTCTTGCTACTGTTCTTAGGCAACATGCCTCCTTGAACTACAGTAGTACTAACTCAATTTTAAAGAGAAGGCGTTTTCATCAGATCTGTCAAGCAAAACCAGCTAGGACACGTTTCAGCCGTTGCTTTTTCTTCTTTCAAGGCCCACGTCTGTATAATACGGTAAATAAGGTCCTTGCAATTTACCAATTAACAAAACCTGAATGCAGGCGAAAGGTCTCAAAATGGCTCCTAACACTTACCTATGATGACACGGAGAAACTATTAAAGTTACAGCACAGAGAAATAATAATAATAATTTATTTCACCAATAATTATAATGTTCACATTAGGGCTGAAACATTAAAGGCTTAAAAAAACAACATTCTAAAATACTCTGACTCCTAAACTAGGTGTATGTGCCTGTGTCTTAGGAGAAATATAACACACATGCACTACACACACCCCCCAAGCTCATACAAGCATTACTCATCACACCCACAAAACCACGACACATGACATGCAACATACATATACACCCCAACAAATTACGGTTTGAATTCATTTATTTCTAAAGATTACAAATCACTTGTACAGAAATAAATACTTAATTTATCCAGATTTAGGTAAACATTTTTGCTGTCCAGGAGTATCGAGAGGTTTAGTGTTAACATTACGAAAGTTTAAAATACTTAAAAAAAAATTTGAAATTAAATAAAGAGGGTAATTTCCAAGAACTCCGTATTGACTACCGCCGTGCGACGCGTTAAGGGGGATCCCTAAAGAGACCTCGCCATACATTTTTCAGGAGCTGTAATCTCCGTAAATAAACAGTTTCTGCAGAATAAAGCAAGTATAATGAGATTTTATAATGTATTGTGATCGCCTATCGCCCAAAATTTAGAAAAAAAACAGTCTTTCTATGAGAATTAGACCCAATAAAAAACGAAAAATCTTTACATGTGTGAGTGACCTGAATCGCGCCATCTGACAGAAATTTATAGAACCACCGAGAAAAAGTTCATTGCTGTTATGTTACGAGTTTACGTGCGGTGAACATTTTAAGTAGATGGCGCTGTTCGAAAATTCGAACAAGCGCCAAGGTTATCGAGTGACGGACGCGGCGATGCGACGTTGCCATTCAAGACGCAATTTGGCAACAACGCGTGTTGCCAAATTCCAGTCCATGCGTGATTGTGTGTCAAAATTGTGTTTCTAGCAAGTTAGCGCCGGCGCGCGGGTTTGCCCGCGGATTTTATATTTTATGATTGATGAAATGTTTTTTTTTAGGGAATGAGAAATAATGCTAGAAAGTGAAAACAATTATCTGCGATCTGCCTTTGGTTCACACAGATACAATACTAATGTTATTATTGTATTACTTATCTACTTTAAATAAATAGTGCCTACCTACCTAAAGATTTAAAAATCTTTCCACTGTATGTAAGTAGGTACTGATAAAACATTTTCTGACACGGTTAAGTACTAATTCATTGGTTTGGGTTGAATCAAATCAGAGAAAAGAAGTTCATGTAGGTATACTTAGGGTACCTATACCTAAATCAGGCGATCAGCGTAGGCAAACTACCTATTTTTTTCCTAGCTACCTACGCAATGGTCGTCCGTCTGTCGGTCCGTATGTCTGTCTGTCCGTCTCTGTCTGTCACCAGACTGTATTTCACGGACCGTGATAGCTACACAGTTGACATTTTCACAGATGATGTATTTTTTTACATTTGTATCGCATGATTGTAATATTATAAGTCGCGTAAGATTGTATATTTACAAGTACCTACTTACTTATAATTTCTTCTAGATAAGACAAGTATTGAAACTATTGAATTTGGGTGTGATTCAGTGTATTCGAAATTATTTCTTCTCAACACATCATCTGCCTAGCCCTTTCCCAACTATACCTACTGGGATTGGCTTCCAGTCAAACCGGATTCAGCTGAATACCAGTATTTTACGTGGTGCGGCTGCCTACCAGACCTCCACAATCCATTATCTGTTCTCAACATAATCATAGATTATAGTCTAAAACATAAACAACATTTATTACAATCTTACGATGTTTGGAATTATCCGGTGACACATACGAGTACTTACATAGGTAGGT
Organism: Melanchra persicariae; assembly: GCA_947386135.1. Lineage (NCBI taxonomy): Eukaryota > Metazoa > Arthropoda > Insecta > Lepidoptera > Noctuidae > Melanchra > Melanchra persicariae. Next base: position 216,203 of record OX376652.1, read on the forward strand.
ACCTACTCTAACCAACTAATACCAAGATATTCTAAGCTGATAACAACCCTTTGCTTTGCCATCTAAAACCATTCCACCAAAGAACGCCAGTAATCACACTAATCACTGAATGTTACGACTGTATCACCTAAAGAAAACATTCTTAGATCGCGACGAATAATTGCATAAATAATCTTTTATTTATTTAGTACCTACACGTCACAATTTATTTACACGTTAGGTACTATTTAGGTTCAGTCACATTACAACAACCTGTGTAGGTACAATATACCTTTATTACCATTAGATACGGGACTTAGTCACAGCAAGCGGTCCTACTCAGTTGGCACTCAGTCGCGCACGGAAAATCATTGATGTGACCTTCAGAATGATTGGCCAAAATGACCGATCAGCTTAAAAATATTACTAAGATCTAATACCTATTTGCTACTATTTGATATCTTTGTTTAAATAATTGGTACCTAATTAATAACTGAGAAAATGAATTTAAAAAATGGGCAGTCATTCTGATGTCAGGATGGACTGCCGACATTTAGGATCTCCACGTAAAGGCTCAAAAATTTCAATTCGCCTTTACAAAAATTTAGTACCTATTTGATACCTAAACATACCTATATTTTTTCTAGATTTTTAAGGCAAAGAATTTTATTAGAGATTTTTTGTTTAGGTAGGTACTATGAATAAATATACTTACCTAGTTCTACCCACATGTTAGCTTTTATCAGTATCTCGGAAATTGTTATTAATTAGTAGTACTTATTGCTAATTATCGTGTAAATTGAACTACCTTCACTCCATAGACTTGAAAAAAAATTGACTTCACTTGACTTTCTGTATCAAGTAGTACCTACCTAAACATAGGAAACCAAAAATCTGTAATAAAATCTTTAATCTTTGCAGCTCAACAGTGTTTTAATAATACTAGGAATAAAAATAAGACACACCACTCGTAAATACAGCCAAAAATGTTAATTTGTTGAAAATAACAAAAATATTTTATCGTTTGCTTCGCCATGTTTGTGAGAGCGAGATAGATATTAAAAACATGCGTGAGAGACACGATACGCACAATTCGCGAGTTGTTGAGAGATTTTGTAAACAACGCGCGACGACTAGTACCAGACCGAGGTTGCGTAAGGTTAGCAACACAAATTTCTTCAAACATATTAATAGTTTTTTATTATTATTGTTTTACCAACCATGATTATTTAAATTCAAGTCAATTTTATAAATAATTGATAACAGTTATGTTTTACGCAACAGGTACTTATTTAAAAAAAATGTTTTATAAGACAAAGTCTAGTTTTTAGTACCTAATTGTTGGTGCAGAATCACTACTTCACTATATTTAGTTATCTTTATTACGCGACTGTGGCAAAGCAAACGGTTATGATTTCAAGGCTTCCTCGTAACTCCCAAACTGCACGTCATGTGCAGCCATATTCTTTATTTATTTATACATAAATGCATAATGGTGATACTTAAGGCTCTTTTTTATTCAGGTTTCCTAAAGATGAATTAAGGAGACAAAAGTGGCTTGTTATTTTCCGAAAACAAAGGCAGAAGTAAAGCTTTAGTAACCTTGCGCGATCGAGCGAACAATATTAATTTCTTTTTTAACTACCTCAAAATAATTAATGTTTTTTATTTTATTTGCTAACGCTACCACATGCCATGTCATTCATAATCGTAAACATTCGTCAACATTCGGCAGCTAACGCGATTTCGCTCGCACGACAGCGCCGTCTCCTATCTCTATCCTTGTCTATCGGTAACAGTAGGTTGCGACTGTGATGACACTGATCACAGATGTGTGAGTTTCGGTGCATAGTCGTACGCCGAGCCCATGTTTACTGATTGCGATGTTAGAGCGTAACATGCAATGTTTATTACCCAAAATAATTTATCTGAATAATTTGTTATGGTGAAAAGGGATACCTTTTTACCACCAAATCCGATAGGATATCGAGCCTAGAAACAAAAATATGCATAGACCAATAATTATATTATTATTAATATTTGAAAATATTAGGTTTGGTAAGGATAAAGAAAGATAAAAAATAATTCAAAAATAAATACAACTATTGAGATTTGAACCCACACCAAGCCTAATGAAAGGCAGTCTCTAAACCGACAGTCTATTTGTACGGTTGATAATTGTTTCAAATAGCCGACCTTATTTATGTCAAGGTTTTTAGCTGCTCAGCTTCCCGAAAGTATAGCGTGATGATAATCATTGCTAAGGTTATATTAATAAGAAATAGATTGGAATATAACAATTTGGTCCTCTGGACATTTTAATTTCCAACCATTTTTGAATAAAACGACATCTAGTAGGGTCGAAAGTTACTACTATTTACTTTGCATGTGTGTGTAAAGAGTAAATTCATGCGGCTAAATCTTTATTCTGCTGTAATCTTTGTATGGTAGCAGTTAACAAGCATAGTGATTATCTAAAAAAATCAAGTTAATGCCCTAGGTATAGCCTATAATAAAGTTGTCTATTAAAACTTTCTATGTTAAGTGTAAAAATTGAAAATGTTCGAAATTGTGGATGTGTCGCCATCTAGCGACAAAATGGCAGTGAGAGCATTCATCCATTCACCTTAACGCGGTCGACGTGCGGTGTCTCGTTATCTTGTTTTTATGTTTGAAATATAAGGACTCGTTCACATTAGAGGCAAATAAATTATATTAGTTAACTAATTATTTTTTATGACCTTTCAAGATGTGACATTTGAGTAGTTTTTTAAATAGTGATAGCGATTGTGTGGTTTTTATGTCTTTTGGTAGTGAGTTATAAAGTTTTGCTCCCTCGTGAAGTATTGTTTTTTTCCCATAGTTAGTTCTAGTTTTAGGTATGTGTAAGTCTTGTGCGCGCCTCAGAATACGTTTTTGTACTTGTATGTGCACCCCAACAAATTCACAAACTCAACAAAACGATTCTTATTTAATTAGCTCGCGGGCCTTGAGCGTGGAGACCGAATCCAGAAATTCCGTAACGAAAATAACCTAACACCCCCCACTCCGACCGGCACAGCGGTGATACTTTTTAGTTTTTAGTTTTGCCATCTATCGATGAATAGCTAATTTTTAATGACTTTTTGAAATATCACGCTTGTCTCTTTAGTTCTGCAAATCGCCTCTAGGTGGCATTGGTTGTATATTATATAAATAAATAAATAAATAGTTATAATTAGGTACATAAGTTGATAAAAAATGCTACGTAATAGCTTTACCGCGGCGGTCTCCGAGTGCCGCACGTCTTTTTTTTTCTTTTTTAATTTTAGCTTTAGCGCTCCCTGTTTCTGTATTTCCTGTCTTACCTGAGGTCTTATAATATTGTCCGAGATTAGGAGACCAGGAGTCCCATACCACAGGTTTTACTTAGTAGACTTAGCTCCTGTCTCCCATCCTCATTGCTTGAATAACGGTTTTTTTGTGTGCATTGTATTTGTGGGAGAAAATAAATAAAATAAATATATATTACGTAGTAAATTATATATCAATGCTATAATTATTCCATGTTAAGATATGACTATGGTACATACACCATTTGAAAAGCAATTTATAGCTTTAATAAAAAGTTGTGGGTTTTGGTTGCATTTAGCAAGACATAAACTAAACCGATTAGTTGTAAAGAAAGAATCATCAACCAATTACAACCAAAAACAACAGAAAACAATACAGTTCAAGTCTTAACAAAAAAACTTGTGAAAACCTCGTTTCGAATCTCATGGATCTCATTAATTTTATTTTGCTACTTGACGACTTTCCCATTCCACAATTACGGCATCTCACGGCATCTCTTCTTCTACGGCAACTTGCCGTTGCAAAGGTGCAAAGGTGCTCAATAGGGTTCAGGTCTGAATTTCGAGCAAGCCAGTGAATAGACAGGGATCCCAAAATTCGGTGTGACAGCGGGCGTTATCACTCAAACAAAAACCTGCATAGAAGATCATGCTGCTCCGGGATCCCTGCTATGTGCCGAGGGGCGAGCAGCATGGGCTGTGTGATGTCGTCAGTGTGCAGTGTGCTAGTGTTACGTTTTCACTAACTTGCTGAATAGATTGTGGTGCGACTCGGCACATTATTTTAATAATATAGGTACACACTTTATGAAAATTGACCAGTCTCCCCTTATCTCCGAATCTGCTGAGCCTTAAATTGTAAAAAAAAACAGAATAACTTTACCTACTCTCTACGTACTTGATATGATATTTATTAGATACTAGCTTTTGGCCGCGGATCCGCCCGCGTGGCGTCCGTGTCGGTCATCACGTGAAAAAGTAGCCTTCTCCATATCCCAAAATTTCATGACGATCCGTTCAGTCGTTTTAGCGTGAAAGCGTAACAGACAGACAGACAGAGTTACTGTCGCATTATAATATTATATTAGTAGGGATTAGGGATACGTGAACTTTTTGCGTGCGAGTCCAACTCTTACTTTTTGGACACAAATCGTTACTTACGCCTTACGCGTGATGGCATTGTAACGCCTGCGGTAAATCCTGTTTACTGTTATCGTCGCAGGATCTGTAGGTAGACGGGAAAAAAGTCTCGGTAAATAAATAATCTGCGAAGTTCGGCTCCGGGCCGCGCCGGAGAGGGCGCCGGAGGGGGGCACCGGAAAGGGGCCCTCGTTTGCCATCCATTGCTCAGCGTCGCCGCCGTGCGCCGCGCCGCTTGTGCGTCCCGAGGCTCGCAACTTGTTTGTCTCGGACTCACAGAGGCGCAGCTGCTCAACATATTTATATCAAAGGGTATTTCATCGCAGAGTTCCCGATATCGTCGGCTGCCGCCGCCGACCTCCAAGTCGGACTAGCGCGCAGGATTGCGAACGGGAATAAGTTTTCCTGTGATGTAAAAGAAAGACCTTTTGTATTTTTTTCAAAATTTTCAGTTTATAGTTCCAGATAAGGAACGGGGGAATGTCAAATTTTCATCTTCTTTCTTAAATCATTTCAAAATTGTGAACAATAATATTGAAACCCTCACAAGAAGCTCTTTGACTTCATTTTTTTTTATTTACCTACGTTGTTACACTTCCGTTTGGGTCGCAAGTCGCACTGTCAAACTGCAAAAGTTCAAAACTTGAGAAACTTTGAACTGAGTTGGTAGGTACCTATAGTAGATTCGGAGCTACAAAAGTATTTAAAACCGACTTCAAAAAAAAGGAGTAAGTAGGTACCTACCTACGTTCTCAATACGGTTGTATTTTTTTTCTTCGTAATTTGACACCGACTTCCGAAATTAAAGTTATTTTGTTGGTATATACTTTGTAGTTTTTTTTGGAAGTTGTATTTTTTTGTAAAAAAGTGTGGTGTGGGACCACACTTTTTAGTTTTGGGGGACCACTAAAAAGTTAAAAATAAAAAATCTTTTTTCTTGACAACACCACTGGAAAGTCACAGGAAAGCAAATACGCAATTTCGTTTACTTATATGATATGTATGTCGTAGGATAATTTGATACTTCGAATCTTCGCGGAAATCCTAGGGGTTTTGCGAAAACGCGGATAATTAGACATAGGCGAAAAATTATCAATTAGGGCACCCCGACTCGGACAGGTTAGGTTAGAAGGGGATGGCGGGGTCAAGTGAGCGAGCGTAGCGAGCGAACAGACCCCGCCGTGCTGCGGCTGCGGAGAACCTCAAACGGCGGAAATACAATAACCTAGTTGGCAATTATATTTTCAAGCCGTTTGGGGTTGAAACTCTTGGATCGTGGGGTCCGAGTGCTCATGCGTTATTTAAAGAACTTTGTAAACGCTTAGTTGACACTTCGTGTGACCCAAGGGCTGGCTTTTACTTCGGACAGACGATAAGAATTGCCATACAACGTGGCAATGCCGCCAGTCTTTTGGGCTCACTTCCAGTCGACAGCGATGCGGATGATTTTTTTTAACCGACTTCTAAAAAAGGAGGAGCATAACTCCGTCGCTTGCCAACCGATTTGAAAAATTCTTGTAATTGTTGGAAAGCGTATACTTCTCAAATGGTCCCATTGAAATTTTATCAAAATCGGTTCAGTAGTTTGGTTATTAAATCCAAATAGCTGGAAAAAATATGTGGAAAAATCATCCATGTATACGAAATTGCGTATTTTTGATTTCCTGTGACTTTCCAGTGGTGTTGTTAGGTGTGGAGTACCACTAAAAAGTGAAAAATAAAAAACTTTTTGCAAAAAAAAGAAACCGACTTCCAAAAAATACTACAAAGTGCAAAATAACTTTAATTTCGGAAGTCGGTGTCAAATAACGAAGAAGCAACCAAAAACACCGACTTCCGAAATTAAAGTTATTTTGCACTTTGTAGTGTTTTTTGGAAGTCGGTTTCTTTTTTTTTAATTAGGAGTTTTCTTTTTGTATTTTATTTTAAGTGTAGTATATAGTTAAATTAGTATTATATTGTAAATAACTGCTAGACACACTTTTAAATGTAGCGATTTGAGAGTGTGGCAAAACACACGCTCCCTTGGTTTAAGTTTATTTATTTAGTTATTTGTTAACATAAAATAACATATTTTAAACATTTTTTTTAATATTTGGTAAAAAAAAAATACAGATGTTATGTTAGATGAACACAGCGCTATGTTTTGCGAGGAGGCGCACAAATATATGATGGTGTGCGAACAGGTTGTAACTGTTGATCGAAGGCAAACAGTGCTTTAGCTGAGGATTATTTTATATATTATTATTATTCAACAAATTAAAATTTAATAAAAATATTTGAAAATCATGCATAATTATGGTACCTATTAAATTAGAAAATAATGTTTAACAATTACATATTCTTTAATACTCCAATTATGACACAATGACAGACCTAAATGATGAATTATTAAACCGTCAAAAAATCTATGTCAAATTAATTAAAATGTCAAGGAGCTTTTGGCGGGATTTTAACGAGTGTAGTGACTGTTTTTACTTAGTCGCAAGTTGATTCCTAGTGGATATTGTGGTGTAGTTTTGTCTCAAGTGTCTACGCATCTGACCAATATGTGAAATCATTGAAACAGACGCAATCTCGGTAAAGAGAAGCTGAATTTTATGGTAGTGTCAGTAGTATGAGTACCACAGCGAAGCTTGGTAGTGTCAGTAGTATGAGTACCACAGCGAAGCTTGCCGAGAAGGCTGACTCGGTATATTTGCTGCCAAGTACTCAGCAAGCAAGCAAGCACACAAGGTGGACTCCTCCCACAAGGTGGACCGATGACCTGGTGAGGGTCGCGGGTAACCGATGGATGCGAGACGCACAGGACCGGTTGTTGTGGCGACGCTTGGGGGAGGCCTATGTCCAGCAGTGGGCGTCTTTCGGCTGATATGATGATGATGATGATGATGATGAGTCAAGCAAATCCCATGGTGAAATAAAAAATGGTGATTATAGTACCATGATATTAATCCTTATCCATTTAAATGGTTTGATAATTAAGGTTGATTATGTCCGTGTAAATTACACTTTAAATCATTCAAATCGGACCTTTCGTTCAAAAGTTACGACGGTAATAAACATGCTCGGAGTAAGAAAAATGTCGCGGCTTGAGCGAACTGGGGAGAATCGTATCAATGCTTGGTCCGATGAAGTTGAAACATTAAGAATAACAAATGTTTGGATTTTTCGAAAATCAACTAGGTACCTACATACATAATAAGGGGTGAAGCGGGGGTGAATTAGTTTTTAGGGGAGGAAATTATAGCTTGCTTCAATTTACGTCGGAATTCTATGAACAAACTAAAAGTGGGATAATTGAAACAGATCATGTACCTAACAATTTTTGCATAATCAACCCCTGACGGGCTGAACGGGGGGGTGAACAGTTGCGCTGAACCAATAATGAGAATCGTTGTGCTTAATTTTCCAAAACTAACCTTTATAAGGGGATATGTACAGGGGCGTCGCAGTTTGTGGAGAACCTACTATACCCACGCGGACGAAGTCGCGGGCGAAGTGCTAGTAGAAAATATAAACGCGAACTAAAAAGGGGAGCGGAAGAACTCATAGGGCATCGAAAAATTCATCCACATCGCTGTGTGTTGAATGGCAATGCTGATTTGTTGGCCAAAGAAAAGGCCAGCCCTCTGGTCACGTGAAGAGTCGAATAACTGCTTGCTGATTTGACAAGAAACTCGATGAGCACTCGGACCCCATGACCCAGTGTTTCAATACCAAACGGCTCAAATACGTAATTGCCAATAAGGTTGTTAATGTATTTGCGCCGTTTGAGATTTTCTGCACCCGCAGCAGCCGCCCCAGCACAATCCGCCGTGCTAAGAAGATGGAACGGCGCAAGGGTGTCGACACATGTTGCATCCCATACCAAAGACCTACCCAACTTCCAAGGCATTATTGTCATCCCATCTGGCCTCTTCCCATCGTCTCGTGCCAGGCCAATCGGTTCTAATACAGCCGGCACCCCGGCTGTATCAAGAGCTCGACGGATGATGTCATTAATGTTGGCGTGCCGTGCTATCCGACCCGCGCTTCTACTGCAGGATAGGCCATAGTGTCCGAGGCGGTCGACTGCTTCACCACATGGACACAGTATAAAAATGGACAGTAGTGAAACTAAGCCTATCGTGCTATCGACGGCAAACAAAATCATTTGTTGTTGCCAAATCATAGTAGGTAAACTTTTGGCAAATCGTAAATCCCAGTAATATTTTAATGTGAAAGTTTATATGTTTGTGTTAAGCCGCCTCCACTCGCTTGGTATTTGTCACAAACAATAAACAAGAGTCAAACACCCACCACAAACACCCAACACAAACACCCAACAGAAACACAAACACGCATCCTCACGCTTGCCGAACGTGCTAGATCTTCCGGATCGGCAAACATGGCAAACGACGAGCTTGTGGCAGCGATTACTTTTGGGTTGACATATTTCCGTGAATTGTATCAAAATAATAATTGGTAGGTAGCGAAAACATAAAATACACCAGTACCTATCTAAATAAACAATGACACAGCGTAGGTAATAATAATTACTATGGTCGACGCCAGATCAATTTGCAATAACCTCCTCCTTCTTCCTCCTATCCTCTCCTTCCTTAATCCTTCTTAATGTCGTCGTAAGTAGGTACCAGTACAATCTGCCAAGGTTGCGGATTTTGTTCGAAAGAGTTACCGCGGCCCTGGAAAGCAAAGGGCACTAGGAGGAGCACGGATGGGTTTTAGTCAGTAAGAGTTTGACACTCCCTTCCGCTCCACCCAGAGTGGGAGGAGCTATTTGATGATTTCCCATCCATAAAAAGTACCAGTACAATAAATTATGAATCGTTCATCATCATCATCAATAATTATTTATTACTATCAAATTACTTATTAAATATAATCTTTACTTTTGTTTTCAGAATAAAGTACCTACTTATAATCTGAATAAATGTAGGTGGGTCAATGACCGTTATTACAAATTTATCTGGCGTCGACCGCAGTAACGCCGTCCGCCGCGCCTGCGAGCTCTCGCCTACGAGGTTACGACTACGACTGATTGCTAAACAAGCGTCTGGATACATCGGAAACATGTTTGTCGAACACCCTTTGATTTGTGAACAAAAACCGACACCGATGCCGATCACTCGCAAACACAAACAACAAACAGCAAACACAAATGGCAAAAAGGGGGCCTACCATAATCTTTTAAAATACTTGCCAAGTGCAAGGCAGTTCACCACAGCATTTTAACATGACAGGTTTTGTTTTTGTACCATGAGCCCGCTGACCTGCAACTTTAACCTGCTAGAGTCCGTCCAACGAAAGAAGTTCTGCAACCGCAGCGTTAGTTATTTTCCTCATAAGAATTAACAATAACTACTACTAATTAATAACTAATACTAATTACTTACTGAGAAACAAGATTTAGAATTTTGAAATGTTTAAATAACAACAAGCGTACAGAAAAAAAATTTGGCGGGTAGACAATGCACGCAACACAACAAAATATCACCGACCAAGCAAACACGGATACAAATGTAAAAGTTACAACACACTAGATGTGGCATACAAAGCAGCGTACCTACTGACTTACTGATTATTCTTATTTTATTTTTGTATTATTTGATTAGTTTTGTTTTGTTTTTTTGTTTATTTTTTTTTCATGCGTAGTTACTTTACTATAACTGTCTTTTATTTATAAATATGTATTTTTATGTACATATAAGTACATATTTTTATTATTATTATTTACTCATAATGTATGATTTTAATTGTTTTTTATTAATGCAGCCATACTTTTTGTTCTATATCCATTGGTATTTTATTGTGTATATGTTAACACCCTCATATTCAATATTTCTTTTCCCGTACTTAACTGTTCTAGGTGTAGTTTCTATGCGACTATACGCTACCCTACAACAAATCTTGTTAGTTCCATTTATTTCCGCGGGACTTCTTTCGTTGGACGGACTCTACTTCATCTCTGGCATGGATCGCTGGTCGTCAAGCTTGCAGCACAGATTAAAAAAGATGATTGAAAAAATTCGTTCTAAAATACGTTAGCGTTAGCGGTTTTACGGTTTTTATACAAATGAAATATGTTTTTATGATAAGAGTTTAAAATAAAAAAAGAGTGATACAAGAACAATTGTTCTGCGGAAAATCAAGAATTTGAAATTAATTATGAGAACCCATTCCACATAAAACACTTGAAACAAAAAAGTTAACAATTATTTATAATTTATTTATTATATACTTTATTGTACACCGATAATAACATAAAATGAACATTAGGTACTGACTAAAACACATGTACAATGGGCGGCCTTATCGCATTCCGCGATCTCTTCCAGGCAACCTGGAATGGACAGTAATTGTCTGGACAACAAATGGGGCTGTCATCGGTGCGACATATTACTTTAAATATAAAATATACACAGATAAATACATATTCTATACTAAATATTTTGGCAATAAATAAATGACGAACATCGATATCACAGCGACAGGTAATGTTCCTTCACGAGCCTTTTGAACACAGACAACGATTGAGCGCGTCTTACTGGAACCGGCAATGCATTCCACAAACGAGCAGCACGGACAGTAAAGGATTTATCAACAAAAGTTGTGGAATGCATTGGCATTTTAAGTCGCAGATTATCTGATGACCTCAGGAATTTAGTGTGGGAATCACAGAGAAACTGAAAACGTCTCTTGAGATAAAGAGGGGTAGAAGGGGAAAAGAGCACATTGTATAAAAGGGAAAGAATATGAGCATTCCGGCGAAGGCGAATTGGCAACCACTTGAGCTTCACACGGAATTCGGAAACGTGGTCATATTTACGTAAACCGATAATCAAGGATGGGAAGAAGAAGTGACTGTACAAGCGCAATCTTGGTGGCAATCGGAAGAAAATTACGTAGTCTCCTCAAAGATCCTGCAGATGCAAATAGCTTGCGGTTAACTTCTTGTAGTTGGGCAGTCCAAGCGAAGTTCCTGTCAAAGATTATCCCCAAGTTCTTAACTTTCTCGGAGAAGGGAATTACTGTATTATCGAAAACAACTTGGGGAAGAGTTTCCCAGTCAATTCTTAAAACCATCCTCGAACTGCCCACCACGATAACCTGCGTCTGCGACAATTATGACTCTTCACATTTATTTTCGAACGAACGGAATGGTAAGTCTTGTACTTGACAAACAATAGAATTCTCGCCAGTGTTGCCAGATTAGGCGAATATTCGCCATTTAGGCTAGGATGCCGGAGTAACCAATTTATACGATCGGCGGCTGGTCACCAATTAGGCTACATCAGAAAAAAAAAATTGGGAGACTTAAGATTATACTGTCTAATACAACATTATATAAGGAACGATGAACATGACTGGTAATGAAAATGCGTACCTATCACAAAACATCGCGAGTTTTTCATAAAAAGTGTTTTTGCAGAATCCTTAAAATGTTTCTCTGTTTGCTGCTGCTGCAACGACTATTTCCTCGAGAAACTCAAAAATTTAATCTTATCACACATCTTATATAAACGGTATAAGTACAAAGGGCTTAGAGAGGATCTTCTGTTTTCAATACTTTGAAATAACATCCGAATTATATTGTATGCACAATTTTACAATAACTTGCGTTTTTGCTACTTTCACAAGCCTGCAAATTATGACGGCGGGGTAGTTCAATTGTTGAATGTTTAAATGTCAAAAAGGCTTGATGGTAAGGATAAGTTCCCGGGCCGCCTGCTGTGCTGCTGTCACGTAGAGTCAGTCCAACGAAAGATGTTCCGCAACCTCGGCGCTAGTTTCTATGCGACTGTATCAAATCTCTCCTCTAACAAATCTTGTTAGTTCCATTCATTTCTGCGGGACTTCTTTCGTTGGACGGATTATAGTCGCTTACCGGTTCAGGTCACGTGATCGCTGGTTCGCCTGCTACTAGGCGTGCTCATGGTACAAAATTAGCACAAGTAATTTTTCGTCTAAAATTGACCTGCTATAAGAGTTCATGGTAGGCCCCCAGCAAACACCCACACGTTCGTGTTTGTTGTTTGTGTTCGCTGTTTGTCGTCTGTTTGCAAAGCGTGTGGAGGCGGCTTTACAATCACGTAAAAACGGCTGTAGGGAAATTTGGCATTCAAGTAGTTCATATCGTGGATAAAAAGCTGGGTAGCGTCAAACGATTCATAGGCTAAAGCAACCACAATGTGGGTCCCTGAAAATGTCCGGCGGCATCGCGGCAGAGCCAGGCGAAGATGTCGGGACGAGCTTGACGCCTATCGACAGGATTGGTCAACACTAGCCCAGAGCCCGGGAGAATGGAAGGAAGAAAGGGAGGCCTTTGCCCTGCAGTGGGACGGAATAGGATAAAAAAAATAAAAAAAATAAGTGGTATGGATTAATGAAGACTGAGGAGGAAGTGGAAATTCAGAGCCGCTGCTGCCTTAGTACCTACTACAGATTCACAAGTACCAGGAGACCAGAGACGTGTCGAAGTATTTGCTGGGGTGGAAATGTGAACGCTAAAGATTCACAAGTACCAGGAGACCAGAAACATGTCAAAGTATTTTTTGGGCTGGTATAATTGTGAGCGGTTAAGATTCACAAATACCAGGATACCAGAAACATATCGAAATATTTCCCGGGCTGGAATTGCGAGCACTAAAGATTCACAAAGGAGACCAAAACATGTCTAAATATATCCGGGGCTGGAATTGTGTGCGGTAAAAACTATCGGGATATCAGAATCATGGATATGTATTTCATGAACTTGAATAAATATTTAACATCAGGCTATGGCCCCTAAGAGTCGAGCAAAAAGCAAAGCTTGAAAGAACGCTTAGCCAAGAAGAAGAAATGGCGTAGGCGGGTTAAACCTCGGTATAAAAAATACAAAGAGTTCAAAGGATAACAATATTCTGGTATCTCGAAATCAAAACCGATCTACAGAACACACACTAAAGCTACAAAGTGATAATCAAAACACTTTTCATGCGAGCGAAGCCGCGGGCGGAAGCTAGTGAAAAGTAAAGGTGGCCCAAGGACGCTACCTTGAGGCAGTCCATATTTCACTCCTGAAATTCGACACATACGATCGTTCCGTTTTGGTTTTTGCAATTTGTAATAACAAATTGCAATGTACTGAAATCACAAGTACATGTACATTGCAATTTGTTACAAATATTATGATTCAAGTAATTTTAAAATATTCGAAACGAATTTTGTAGGTACAAACTACGGCAACCCCGCATATTGCAACTAGTGCGTACTTGAGTGAGTAAAATCGCTGCGGACGGACCGTGCGGCACGTGTGGCACGTGTGTGACGTGTTCGGTTGGACGTAACTCGTGCGTGACGTGACACTCGCTCGCCGATAGGCGATACATCACTCGGTTCAAATTAATCCGGCCGGCTACGGTGCCGGCGCGTCGTCCCCCGCATGACAAAGAAATAGTAGGCAAACAGTAAACATATTGCGGCAATAATTTACATGCGGCGACAGCGGCGGCGGCGGGAAGTGATGGCAAACAATGAAACAACAGCCGGGTTGTTCGCGACGAGCCAGACATTGTGTGCCAGCAAATGGCTTGAAGCGAGTTGTGGGCACACCACCCGGGGGCGGCTAATGGAGTAATGGCATGCACCAGGCACAAGCGTATCAAATGTATGTATGCCGGCGCCTCGCGAGTCGCGAGCACTTCGGCTATGGATGGGTCGGTCGGACTCGGTACGTGTACCTGGCGGTCGCGGATGCACCTCGCACGCTGCCGCAGGATAAGGAGGTGTTTTATCCAGTACCTACTCCTCCGCTGTTCCTTTCTGATTTTTTGTTGCGGAATCCAAGATAATTGAACACTGAGCCTTTTTAACCCAACGGTTGACTGGTAGAGAACGCGTTGTTGCATTAAGTCCGCCTACCGCCCATGTACCACTATTGTACATAAAGTTTAAATAATTAAATAATAGAATCGTTCCTCCGGGACTAGTCGAGCCGCTGTTGGTTCTGGCGCTCAGGAGTTGTGTGCTTGGGAATAGTGCGGCGGCTTGCCGCGGCCGCGGGTCATCGCTGGCGATTCCACTTTTTCACTGAAATTTTGTCAAAATCGGTTCAGTAGTTAGGTTTTTGAATCCAAATAGCTGGAAAAGATAAAGTGGAAAAATCATCTATGTATACGAACGGATTTTATTAAAAAAAAACAAGTCGGTTGAGCAACATCCATATGGGTTAGTAAACAAAGAGATAAGTTATTCTTATGTTAGTAAACTTATAAACTAAGTATTTATTTTGCTTTCCTGTGACTTGCCAGTGGTGTTGTTAGGTGTGACTTGCCAGTGGTGTTGTTAGGTGTGACTTGCCAGTGGTGTTGTTAGGTGTGACTTGCCAGTGGTGTTGTTAGGTGTGACTTGCCAGTGGTGTTGTTAGGTGTGACTTGCCAGTGGTGTTGTTAGGTGTGACTTGCCAGTGGTGTTGTTAGGTGTGACTTGCCAGTGGTCTTGTTAGGTGTGACTTGCCAGTGGTGTTGTTAGGTGTGACTTGCCAGTGGTGTTGTTAGGTGTGACTTGCCAGTGGTGTTGTTAGGTGTGACTTGCCAGTGGTGTTGTTAGGTGTGACTTGCCAGTGGTGTTGTTAGGTGTGACTTGCCAGTGGTGTTGTTAGGTGTGACTTGCCAGTGGTGTTGTTAGGTGTGACTTGCCAGTGGTCTTGTTAGGTGTGACTTGCCAGTGGTGTTGTTAGGTGTGACTTGCCAGTGGTGTTGTTAGGTGTGACTTTCCAGTGGTGTTGTTAGGTGTGACTTGCCAGTGGTGTTGTTAGGTGTGACTTGCCAGTGGTGTTGTTAGGTGTGACTTGCCAGTGGTGTTGTTAGGTGTGACTTGCCAGTGGTGTTGTTAGGTGTGACTTGCCAGTGGTGTTGTTAGGTGTGACTTGCCAGTGGTGTTGTTAGGTGTGACTTTCCAGTGGTGTTGTTAGGTGTGACTTGCCAGTGGTGTTGTTAGGTGTGACTTGCCAGTGGTGTTGCTAGGTGTGACTTGCCAGTGGTGTTGTTAGGTGTGACTTTCCAGTGGTGTTGTTAGGTGTGACTTGCCAGTGGTGTTGCTAGGTGTGACTTGCCAGTGGTGTTGTTAGGTGTGACTTGCCAGTGGTGTTGTTAGGTGTGACTTGCCAGTGGTGTTGTTAGGTGTGACTTTCCAGTGGTGTTGTAAAAAAAACACTGCAAAGTACAAAATAACTCTAATTTCGGAAGTCGGTGTTTTTGGTTGTTTCTTCGTAATTTAACACTGACTTCTGAAATTAGAGTTATTTTGTACTTTACAGTGTATTATGTCGCAGCCAACTAGCTGAATCCGCCGTTTCATTAAAAGTGTAGCATTTTCATTGAACTGTGACTTTTTATCAGCAATATAATCGACATGGGTTAGTCATTAAACGATATTGAACAAAAGATGTCACCTAGGTCGCTGAAAAATTGGCACATTAAAATGAAAAGGCTAGGCAACCAATTAAGTGACTGATTAAGCTAGTTCGCTGCGACATAATTATATACCGAGTGGAACGCAAAAAAGGCGCGAATATTGCAAATCCTTATGTTATTAACTAACTTTTTGTAAGTGTATTTATAATAGGTTGGGGAAAAAGTTTCTTTGCATTTCTTAAGAAAATTCAAAACATTTTTTAATATAGTTTATTTACATTTAACTAAAGCATGTATGTACCATTTTGTTTGATAACTTTTTGCCATCTTGTAGGTAGGGACATGATCCCATTGCTATGGAAATTTTGGGACTTCTGATCAAAATACCGTGTCAGGTCAACATCACGAGAGGACTGCCATAACCACTTGTCGCGAGTGGTTATGGCAGTCCTCTCGTGATGTTAACCTGACACTGCCTAAAGAATTCTGAAGAGACTGAAACAGGTAGAAATCTGAAGGTGCAAGGTCAGGACTATACGGCGGATGCATTAACACCTCTCAGCCAAACTCTCTTAATTTTTGCTGAGTGGCTAAAAATGTGTGAGGTCTAGCGTTATCATGATGACAAAACCACACCCCTTCTGTTGATTAATTCCAGCCGCTTTCTCTCAACTTCTTGCTTTAATCTCATCAGTTGTTCGCAGTAGAGTTCAGAATCGATGGTCCTGCCTGGTGGTAACAGCTCATAATGAATAATGCCCTTCCAATCCCACCACACACACAGCATCACCTTGTTGCGAGTTAACCCGGGTTTCGCCACAGTCTGTGAAGCCTGACCGGCCTTTGACCACGACCTTTTTCGCACGTTCTTGTCGTACGTGATCCACATTTCATCACCAGTTATCAGCTTCTTCAAAAATGGTTCAGTTTCATTACGTCGTAATAAAGAATCACAAATGAGTACACGGTTCATTAGGTTTCTTTCAGTGAGCTCGTGAGGTACCCAAATATCGAGCTTTTTTGTGTTCCCAGTTTTTTTCAAATGCGCCAAAACTGTTTTGTGGTCAATTCCCAGTTCTTCAGCTACGTCATAACTACTGATATGCCGATCTTGCTCAACTTTTTAAAAAATGGCATCCATTTTATCCGTAATAGGGCGACCAGAGCGACGTGCATCTTTGACATCAAAATTTCCGGGTTGACCAAATTTGTGCTACTCTCACAGACACTGCACAAGGTCCATAAACATCGCATTTTACCTATTTTGTAGTAAAATTATGAAATGTATCGAATTTCTTCATTAGATTCACTCATCTTGACAGTACGAAAAACAAATGAAAATCACACATTTTCCTAATTTGAATTTGGAATTACGTTCTTTAAAATTTAAACTTTCAATGATACCAAAACCAGGCAGATACAAATAGTATAGCCAAATAGATTTTATTACAAGTTCATACATACTATAATAATGCGAATAGACTTTTTCCCCAACCTTATATTCATTTTCTTTATATCTGCTGCTTGTAAATCTAATTAATACTTTGATTTTAGTAATATGGCTTCTTATTTTCTCACAGTAAGTGTGAAAAGTATAGTATCCTCTTTGGGGATAAAAGTGTCTTTGCCTTAGGCTAGCTTGAATCCCTCACTGCATTCAGGATTCTTGTATTAACTAAGTTTTTTTTATTATTATTATTTCCTTTATTCTTTTGTACAATACATATAAATTACATTTTTAAATATTAAAATACAAAGTTATAAAAATATTTAAAAATATAAAAAATAGTAGCCCACCGGTATCGGGAACAGGGTCCAAGCTACCGGCGGTCAGGGCTCCAGCGAGAGGAACCTCCTAACAATCCGAGCCGTGTCCAGAAGTACTGCTTTCTGAATCAAGCCCCTGATCCAGCTGCCTAACGAGAGCCCCCTGAGGTGTTGGTCGAGGCTCGTGGCTATTAAGCCGTTGGCTGACACGACTATCGGTACAATGATTGCCGAATTCAAATTTATTATTATTATTGTTAGGCACGCGCTCACCTGATGGTAAGCGACGATGTGGTCGAAGATGGAGCACGCTTGCCTAGGAGTAACCTATTCACTCTTGACTTAAAGACTCTCAGGTTGTAGGTATCAGGAAACACAGACTCCGGCAGGGAATTCCACTCCTTAGCTAAGTTAAGGTTGAACTAGTCGCGTGCTCGAACTCACTGGTAGGTATGGCCAAAAAGCACGCTGTCTCACCGGGCATCGTCGTGCCCGACAGAGACAGTATCAGTGATGAGCAGTTAGACGCTAGTCTACACGCACAATGTCTAGTTCCCACGTACACAAACACCGTTCCGAACAGAAAAAAGTCTATTGGAAAGTTGAGTTTTATGAAAAAACCACTGCATACATCAATTACAAATTAAGTTTATTGAACTCTTCTATAATTGAGGTTTGTCGGTGCCGACTTTGTTTTTGAGATTTTACACTTCTTTTATTACCATTTAATTAGCGAATGCGACTGTCGAAATGTTAAAATATAGGAATAAGATCACGTTACATTTCGATAACATTGTCAATCCCATACATTTTTGACGTATTGACAATCGCCTTCGCCATGCTATCGTTGACAGAATCTCACCGTCTCGAGCCCAGGTTCAGCGCAACTGTTCGCCCCGTTCAGCCCGTCAGGGATTGATTATGCAAAAATTGTTACATCTGTTTCAATTACCCCACTTTCAGTTTGTTCATAGCATTCCGACGTAAATTGAAGGAAGCAATAATGTCCTCCCCTAAAAACTTAATCACCCCTGCTTCACAGGGGTGAAGCAGGGGTGATTAAGTTTCACGGCATTTGAATGATTTCGATAAAACAATAAGAATAACAAATGTTTGGATTTTTCCGAACATTGAAAAATCCAAACATTTGTTATTCTTATTGTTTTATCGAAATCATTTAAATGCCGTGTTTCAACTTCATCGGACCAAGCATTGATAGTATTGTATAGTATGTATTAGTTTATAATATATTTATCTTTGCATTAATTAAATATTAATCGTGTTTCGGTTTTTTCCCACATTGCACCTACCACTATTATTCTCTGCATTACCCATAGGCTGGTATAAAATGCCTAAGGCATTAAGTCTGACTCTGTACATTTGTGTGCGTAAAGTGTAAATAATAAATAAATTGATACGATTCTCCCCATTTCGCTCAAGCCGCGACATTTTTCTTACTTCGAGCATGTTTATTACCGTCGTAACTTTTGAAAGAAAGGTCCGATTTGAATAATTTAACATCACGGATTATGTAGGATTCTACTGGTGAAAGAATTTTTCAAATCGGTCCAGTAGTTTCGGAGCCTATTCATTTCAAACAAACAAATCTTTCCTCTGTATAATATTAATGTAGATTTACACCCAAAGTTGCTCCAATCTTTGTTGGCTTATAACTTTTTAATGGCTTTTTATTTTACTATTCCGTTTCCGTACAGACAAAATTAATAACGAGATAAAATGATATCATGTTTAACTTTGATTGTACAATGTCAAACAGTGGAGTAATACCCCCCCGAAATTTGTATGCACAAAATATTGACTAGTGCAACCTTAACTCCCGAATCCTTCATTGCGTTCGGGATTCAATGTGACGTCCATGACGTAAGACGCTCTTTATCCCCTGGGTGCATAATCTACTATAGAAGTTAACTGCTTGAATGCATGATGCTAAAAAATAAGGGGATTAAATATAATGACCACCATAAAATGCTTTGATACCCTTAGTTCTTTTACCAAAAATATATATTTGACACCAGAAAAATGAAGTCTAAAATTACAATAGTACTAGCTATTTTAGTCACGATTGCACCTCAAATTGTATTCGAACATCAAATGTAGTAAATGATCACCAAATCTTAGCGAGCAAATTAATGCGCTATTTTTGCCTAAATAAACTACTGTGATTGCCATAAAATGTAGGCTTGGGGTTACAAACTGGATAAAATAGGTTAGGTTAGGTTAGAATTGTGACCAACCGCGCGCGAGCCGAGCGAGCGAAGCGAGCGGTGCCGCGGCAGCGGCTGGCGAGCGCTACTTCTCGAATATTTTTTTGGAAAAAGTTATTTATTTCACACTTTTTAACTCCAAACACCAAACAATAGCTGCCAATAAAAATGAAAGAAAGCTTATAAATTAAAATAAAGCTTTATATTTACTTAAAAGTTTTGGATTAACAATGATTTGTTTGACATTAGTTTGCTTAAACAGGATAGCAAGATGTAAAAACTTTGATTTTAATTTTATATTAAAACGCTGGTATGATTTTGGTGATCATTTACTACTTTTGGGTTAACAATTATGGAGTCATTTTGCTTAAGGCGAGCCTGACTTGAGCGCGTAGGCATCTAACGCTTACCCCAGGCCCCGCAAGGAGTAGCAATACGTAATAAGTTACGATGCGCGGGAGACGCGCGCATCAAGCGCACCGCTCGCTCATGAGTTCACGGACTCGGGTAGGTACTAAGTTCCGTCACAGGATAAAGTAATGCAGTAGATCAACTTGAATTGATTAGTATAAGTTTATTTTGTTTTATTTTTCTATTAAGTATTTTTTAAGGTTATAGATGGATTAAGTACGTATTGTACAAACTTGAATCCAATTACTAATCATTAAAAATCAGTAATAATACTTATTTATTTTAGAGTATATGGTGGATTTAAAATCTGACTGACACGAAAATTATGAATACGAGAACGATACAAAAATACGCGTCGCGCGCTATTTGGCTTTGGTGCGATACCTTCGTAAAAGTCAAGTAGTAGGTAGGCACACTTACTTGAGGAAAATTATGTTACAATTCTTGAATATTATAATTCAAGAAAGCTTAGAAGTATAAATGGTTTGGAATTTGCCTAGATGCTATTTAAAAAAAAACAAAAACGTTTTTATATTTTTTAATCAAATAGTTAACATAATAAAAGTTACCAATGCAACTGGCTAAAATTCGTTGAACTGTAGCTGTCTCGGTTTGCAT
Organism: Melanchra persicariae; assembly: GCA_947386135.1. Lineage (NCBI taxonomy): Eukaryota > Metazoa > Arthropoda > Insecta > Lepidoptera > Noctuidae > Melanchra > Melanchra persicariae. The sequence continues at coordinate 237,074 of OX376652.1, forward strand.
GGACCTAGCTGAGTAGATTGACACGGAATATGGTCCTTGGATTTGCTTGGACCTGGCTGCACAGGCTTATCATTAACATTTTCTTTGTTTTCTTTCAATATTATGTCTCGTATTGGCATACCGCGATTTTGGCGCGGATCCACAATCTCTGGCAATATACATTTCAAATAAAAATCTATAATTTTTTTCTCCATATGCACCCGCCAAAATTCGTCATGTCTTGAAATATTTTCTACTACTAGTTTTCACCGAACCATATTCCAAAAATGCATTGGTTCCTTTCTGTTACATGAAGTTGACCCTGCACTTGGTAATACCAATTACTTTTTTTGTTTATAACCCTGGTATGTTTTATTCTATCGAATTTAAATATATGTATTTTACTTTCTTCAATAGCAGCATTTCCCTTTTCTAAATGCCGTTATTGGACATTTAATTTCAACAATGGTGTCGTTCCCAACTATACCGTCGGGGGTAACCCCAATAAATGAGTATTATTTTGGAGACAAGTCACGCCCTTCCGCATGCTCTATTGCCCTGTAACGCAAATTTTGATTTTGATTTGTTGGTAATTAACAAGTAAAATTTTAAAAACTTACAAAATATCCCTGTTCAATAAAGATAACGGAGCTACAGTGCCAAAGACAGATACACAGGCACACAGACGCACGTACACAGAAACATAGATAGCAAACCGTTATAAATAAATAGGATAGAATTGTAATATGGTGTGTGTTTAATTTCTTTATGTATTTTATGGTGTTACAATAATGATAATGAGATACTACTTTATTCAAATCTATACTAAATAATATTATAAAGTGGAAGTGCGCTAAGTGCGCTGTGGTAATAGCTAATTATACGTAAGTACCATGTACAACAAAGATATTGTTTTTCATTCGATCTAAAAAAAAGTCCGCGACGTTACACCTATATCTATCTCTTATAAATATGCCACACTAAGGCATTTTATGTCAAATAATTTATTAAAAATTAAAGGTGGTTTTTCAGCATTAATATTAGGCAGGCATATTAATCCTTACTAGCGAAAGTTACTTCATCATCAAGATAATTTTATGAAGATAAACTTTGTCTTTTACAGCATGTTATTTGAACTCACCGTTTAGGAGATAATGTAAAATTAAAATAATTCAACAATATTATTAAATCGAACGGGCGGTGCGCGAGACGCGGCCACCAAACGAGAACGCGTCGAGCCTGCGTGACTGCGTGCGACGCGGTGCAAGAAATTCTTTTTTGTATTATGATTATGAATTTATGATAGTTACATTCATGGGGAAGGCTGTACGGCTATACGGGAACGGGAATTCCTACGGGAATGAAGAGTTCCGTTACCTGTCTCCGAAGTTCTTCATCAGATCTTCACCAAATTGAAATGGGATCAGTCCGGGAAGATACACTTCCAAAAAAAATAGAATCATCAAAATCGATTGACAATTGGCGAAAATATCGCTGAGCAAACATACAACAAAAAAAACAGTCGATTTGAGAACCTCTTCTTTTTTGGAAGTCGGTTAATAATATACAATACAATAGTCAATTAAAAACAGTTTAGTGTATGTAATTTATAATTTCTTTACATTTTTCCTCTTGCCAATAAACACCGATAAAGTAACGCATTGGATTGGAAAAACTTCAAACTGACCACATAGTTTTTTGTATGTCTTGTCATAACTTGATACATTGTTAGTAATTAGTAAGAGGATGGACTCTAGTGTACAGCGCATAAATGAGCTGGTCCGGTAGCCTAAACGTTACCAAAAGTATGTTATTATAATATTTTCATAGGAAATGGTCATACTGTAACACTTTTACACTATGGCACGCGACTCACGAGTGCGCTGCGCGTATTGTTTGGCATAGACGAGACCTACACAAACGTTGCGGACACCATAAATATTATTATTTGTTGTGTTGTGGTGGCTGTGAGTAGGTACCCACCTAGCGTATAACTACACTTATATTTCTTCTCTACATGAACACCACAACATTATTGCACCGATATTCAACTCTCATGTAGGAAATACGAGCTATTATTTTTGCATTTGTTTAGGAGTAAGATAAGTGAAAACGGACATTTCTAATAAATAACAAATATTATAAGACTTATACAAACTCTCCGAAACCATCAAGACTAACGTAGCGGGGTGAACTACCTATTTGACATTTGAAAACAGTAAATCATTGTATCATGTGCGCGCGAGGTGGCTTTATGCACTCTGAAATAGGGTTCAAATTCAATTGTTTTACATACTCGATGCGGTTGGTAAATCTATTCCGCGCGAAAACTAAACCACTAAAGCGCACGTCTTTATGCGTACTGAAATAAGGTTTAAATTAAACTGTTTACACACATGTTTGCGGTGTGGAAATTTATCTGTTTCGTGTCGGTACTTACCTAGTTAGTAAAGTAAATTATGTATATACCTATATACCTTTTTGTTTATTCAGCCAAAGTTTATAAAAAAAGTAGTCACCGCTGCAACGAAGAGCCCTGACAACTTTTTTTTCCCCCATTTTTTTTTACAAAATTATAGCTACATCTAATAAAAACTAACTATATTACAACTGTTTGAACACTAAATTGTATACAAGTATTATTATTGAACCACTCGACACGTGAAAATTCCAAAATAAAAAATAAATCTTACGTAAATAAACATAAACATTAAATTCGCGGCACACTGGTGTGCCGGCAGTGCTAGAGCGGTAATCAATTTAGGCTTAGCCAGTAACAGAACTTAGCGGGGGTGGCGGGATCGCAAAAATTTGGCACACGTCCGACCTCCAACACGTTCCGCTCGGGACTAAATGACACGGGGCGCGCTCATGAAACGACAAAATCACTTGATTTTGGAATTAGTGGGATACGTATTTTCATATTTCACATTATGACGGCCGATTTATATCACATTTTTTACGACCTTTATTGTGGTATAAGTTTTATTACTCAAAACCTTATATAACTCAAATGAAATGATAATTACATCTTGATTTTGACTTGTCTTTGCGATTTAATTGGATGCAGTAAAGTGCAAGTAATCGTGTATCGCACGGCCGAAATCGCAAGATCGAAGTGTGAAATATGTAATATATTTTTTTCAAAATTTAAATCCGTGTTGTTTACGAATAAAACACAATTTTACACAATGCAAAACAACGTTTTTCCGGAAAACCTGGCCTTAAATAGGATAGCGAGACGTTAAAATTTTGGTTATAATTTTAAATTAAAATGCGTGTTTAATTTTGGTGATCATTTACTATTTTTGTCTCCTAAATGTTACTATATGTGGTAGTAAGTTAAACATAAGCCAAAACTAAGCACCACGCTGAGTTGTCATTTACAGCGGCTCACACAGAAGATAACTAGTGGCGAAGATAGTGTCGTTCTGACGCTCGTTATTGTGGCTGACTTAGTAATTTAGAGCTAGAAGGCAATATAGATTTTTAGAGGCGAATGATGCTATTAAAAAGAAGTCTGTTAAATTAGCACCCATTTAATATTACATTATCATAATTCGATTTAATTTCTGATATTACTATATTAACGGAGTTCATCATATACTGTAGTGCAATTCTGTTGACGTGTCGAAGTGAAAACTTGGGCGAAGTGAACGGCAAGTGTGTACACGGTGAGATCTCACAGACAAGACCGCTGGTCATAGATGTCGGTGCAAGGAACGGGTGTGTTATGTTTGGTCTAGTATTTTTAATGTAACATCGAATGATATACTAAAGCCGGATTTACATTACGAAACTAGTGGCATGAAAGTAGTTTCGTGACATTAATTTCACCAACAATTTCACGTGTAAACGTCAAGTTTTCCAATGCGTGCATCGATTTCACGACACTGAAACAGTTTCGTGATGCGCGCGATTTTTGGATAAAACTAGTGTCATGCAACTAATGTCATCGTATAAACGCGACGCGAAACTAGTGTCGCGAAAGCGCCTGCGCTGATAGGACGTGTGTTTATTAGCCGTGCTTGGTTTCTTGCTAGCCAGCCTCGAATCCACCAACATCTTTTCTTTCGAGACAACTTTTCTTAATTTTTTACTATGTATTATAATATTTATGCATTGCAAAATGTTGTCATACAAATGTTTTGTATGACAACATTTTGCAATGCAAATTAAAGCTTAGATGTTAGCGTAGCCATGAACACAGACATACTGTGGGTTTCACGACACTATTATTTTTAATGAAACTAGTTTCACAGGTACTGAAAGTAGTGTTATGAAATTAATTTCATCATGCATGAAACTTGTTTCGTAATGTAAATTCGGCTTTAATCTCGATTTATATAATTTTCATTCGAATCATCTATTGCTATACCTAACATCGTATGACATACATCCTTATAGCAGACACTTAAACTAATGATTAGAAGTTATAATTTTCATATTGTATAAGATTTCGTTGATCTAATGATCATTTTATATGAATTTATCGAATGTAAATTGGCCGTGTCTAAGGAAAGGCGACGAAGCCGCGCTGCGCGGGCTTATATTTCTATTTGCAGGGTTAACGAACCTAACCTATCCGTGTCCCCCACACGGATAAGCCTTAAGTTCCCGAGCAGGCCCCTCTCGCTCTTTGTTCAGCGGTTAGATCAAAAGTACCTTATACCTACTTACTAAATAAAAATAATAGACTAAAAGAACGTCAGAGAAACTGAACGTCACATTAAGTTCAACGCTCAGACCAACAAAAAAAGGTAGACAGCGCACCGCGAACATCAAAAGTGAAGCCACAAAACCGTGCTCCTTCAAGTAAATACACAAGCTCACCCACACACGTACACTAAAACCATGCTCATCGCTCTTAGTACTTCACGAGCCGTCGTCTAGAAAACATTAATAGAAAAATATAATTATGCCTTCCTGTGTAGTAAAAATTTGTAAAAACAATAGCAAATCACATAAAAAGTCTCACGGAATCACTTTTCACTTGTAAGTACTTGAAATAACATCGTTTTTATTATAAATGTCTTACACCTACCCTACACTACCTTACACCTACCCAACACCTACCCAACACCTACCCAACACCTACCCAACACCTACCCAACACCTACCCTACACCTACCTTACACCTACCCTACACCTACCTTACACCTACCCTACACCTACCTTACACCTACCCTACACCTACCTTACATCTACCCTACACCTACCCTAAACCTACCTTAAATCTACCTTACATCTACCTTACACCTACCCTACACCTACCCTACACCTACCTTACACCTACCCTACACCTACCTAACACTACCCTACACCTACCCTTCACATACCCTACCTACATAATTATACCAGCCCAAAAATACTATGACATGTTTCTGGTCTCCTGGTACTTGATGTTTCTGGTCTCCTGGTACTTGTGAATCTGAAGTACTACGGCAGCAGCGGCTCTGAGTTTCCACTTCCTCCTCAGTCTTCATTAATCCACGCCACTTACCGGGATAAAAAGTGGCCTATTTTTTATTCCAGGTTATGAACTACATGTGTGCCAAATTTCATCCAAATCCCTTCAGCCGTTTTTGCCTGATTGTTACACAAACATACAAACATACAAACATACAAACATTCACCTTTATAATATTAGTAGGATTTTAGATTTGAAGTTTTTCAACACATTTGCGAGAAAACAGTACAATAGGTAATGAAAAAAACTTTTAGTTTTTAGATAGTCAGAAAGTCGCAACAATCTTTGACGTTTGTAGTATGAAAATAGCGCGAATTTGCAAATGGAACTACATCTTTCGTCTCATTTTCTCTTTAGTATTAAATTGAAACAAACGTATTGTTCAAAAGCGCTTCCAAGTAGGTTAAATCATTCAGCTTAGTACTTTATTCTCGTACTTATTTATACTCCTATAAGAAAATTAGAAAAAAAACGTACGGCGCTATTCAACGGAATACGCGGTAAAATATGTACTTAGGTGAGAGTACCTATTTTACCGCACGTTCCATTGTGTGGTGCGTTATATTTAACTTTCGAACAATATATACAGTCTTCGTAAATGCATTTTTTTGAGCAATGTGTTGCAAAAGACTATTTGTTCATGATAAATAATATTTATTTTGTAAGCATGTTAAACATAACATTTACACGTTATTGTTTCGTTTGTGATGTTTTATCTTGATATTACCTACTTTTTCTTTAGTCAGTGATTTTGTTATGGTGGTCTTTTTTAATTTATTAAAGTTGATTAAAAATGTAATTACCTATTTTATTTTAAAACAATTTACATAATGACTTACGCTTGTTACGCTTCGACTACCTTTTAAAACTTAACTCGTTTACATAATTGAATGTAAGTATGTGTGATGTAAAAAATTGTTTTTTAGGTATAGATTTTTCTAAAACACTAAGTTACAATACCATACTCAACAATATCTTACTTGTGCTGACTTGCACAATATTAGCTTACCCATAAAATATTATTTCCCAAGTTATAGGGACAAAAAATAAAAAATGGCAACCCTTCGAGACACACATAGATAAAAAGATGGCTTCATCTTTGATATTTGCAGTGCGCCGTCTACCTTTTTTTGTTGGTCTGAGGTTCAACGTTATATAAGGTGAAAATGATGTAAAACGTTGTTAGATGACAGAAAGAAAGAAAATTAGTTTCGTAAACGTTATGTCATTTGAGCATTTATAGCCTTTGAAAATAGAGCAATTTGTATACTAAATGAGCGGCATCCGCAAGGAACATGCCCTGATCCGCGTTGATGTATTTCATATTGGTAATTAGTGATGTACCTACCACATCCTATTACCAAATCTGTTTTCGATACTTAAATAAAAAAAACCTAATACAATTTTTACGTTTGAAGATCTTTTTTAACTACTAGAATAATAAAACAACCTTCGATAAATAAAATTGTATGCTATCTTTTTAAATAATTGCAGAAAGAATTTTGATATTACAATATTACGATAGTAAGCACGTATTTTATAATAATAGTAGTCAGTAATTATGATATGTATTATGTAAATAGGTCATTATGCAGTATTGTTATACTAATTTATAGAAAACTAGCACTTCGCCCGCGACTTCGTTCGCGCGGATTTAGTAGGTACTCCACAAACTTCAACGCCCCCTATACCCATATAAAGGTTAATTTTGAAAAATGAAGCACAACGATTTTCATTAATTTACATTTTTATTACTTAGCCATTTCTACTTATTCTATGGTCTCAGGTTCAGCGCAACTGTTCACCCCGTTCACCCCGTCAGGAGTTGATTATGCAAAAATTGTTAGGTACATCTGTTTCAATAATCCCATTTTTAGTTTGTTCATAGCATCCCGACGTAAATTAAAGCAAGCAATAATGTCCTCCCCTAAAAACTTAATCACCCCTGCTTCACCCCTTATCATGTAGGTATGTAGTTTATTTGCGAAAAATCCAAACATTTGTTATTCTTATTGTTTTAACGAAATCATTTTCAACTTCATCGGACCAAGCATTCTTATGATTCTTCCCAGTTCGCTCAAGCCGCGACATTTTTCTTACTCCGAGCATGTTTATTACCGTCGTAACTTTTGAACGAAAAGTCCGATTTGAATAATTTAAAGTGTAATTTACTTGGACATAATCAACCTTAATTATCAAACCATTTAAATGGATAAGGATTAATATCATGATACCGAAATCACCATTTTTTCAAATCACCAAGGATTTGCTTGAATAATTTGAACAAAAAGCGGTCATGGTAACTTAACCATAATAGTTAGACATATGCTATCGCGGACTTTTTTGTAGACATTGATGACTTCTATAAAACTGTAGTACATCACTTTGCTCTATTGTCAATAGATTCCGCAGCGTACGCGATATAAGGATTTTTTCTGACACCTTGGGTTACGTTATCGAAGTTTTCATACGGATCCCTAACTTTTTGAAAATATTCTATAGCCTATGTCCATCATCGATAATGTACAATTCTACTGTTGAAAGAATTTTTCAAATCGGTCCAGTAGTTTCGGAGCCTATTCATTTCAAACAAACAAACAAACAAACAAATCTTTCCTCTTTATAATATTATTATTATTATATTATATTATATTATTATTATTATTATATATTATATTATTATTCTCTTTATTCATTGATATACATATAAAATACATTTTTAAATATTAAAATACAAAGATATAAAATTATTTAAAAATGTAAAAAATAGTAGCCCACCGGTATCGGGAACAGGGTCCAAGCTACCGGCGGTCAGGGCTCCAGAGAGAGGAACCTCCTAACGATGCGAGCCGTGTCCAGAAGTACTGCTCTCTGAATCAAGCCCTTGATCCAGCTGCCTAACATATTATTATTATTATTATATTATATATTATATTATATTATTATTATTATTATATTATTATTACATTATTATTATATTATTATTATTATTTTCGGGTATATGTTTTTTTTATCTCAGCTCTTTGGCTGGTTTCGACCACATTTACGGGCCAAGCCAAGTAAATGTAGCGTGTGGTGTGTACTTTAATGTGTTGTGTGATGGGGTCCTACTTCGTTCTCTTCTATCTGCATGAATTTCCTGACAATCCGCATGCAAAAGGCTGCGATTCTAAATACATGTAGTATTTAGAATCGCAGCCTTTTGCAGCGTTATGTAGAGGGTTTCTTTCAGGTCTAATAATTATTAGTATTATTATTTTCGGATGTTTTCTTTTTCTCAGCTCTTAGCTGGTTTCAACTACATTTACGGGTCAAAGCCAAGTAAATGCAGCGTGTAATGTGTAGGTTTTCAAGATGAGAGTGTGTTTTCGTCTTCCAACTGCATGAATTTTCGGACAATTCTACATGTATTTAATATGGCAGCTTTCTGTAGGTTTATATAAACGAATTCTTCTAAATCTAGTAATTTTAGGCTTCGGAGAAGATGGTGTGGGATTACGCCTGTCGTGGAGAGAACTATTGGAATAATGTAAACTTTTTCTTGTCTCCATATTCTTTTGACTTCGTCTTTAAGTTCGGCGTATTTACTAATTTTTTCGGCTGTTGTTTTTTGTAGGTTGTGGGTATTAGGAACTGCGATGTCTATGAGATAAGTGATTTTTTTTATTTTATCCTGAAGCGTTATGTCTGGTCTGTTGTAGTGGATGGTCTTATCTGTAAGTATGGCGCGATCGAAATATAGTTTATATGTGTCGTTTTCTAGAATGGTTTCAGGTTTATAATTGTAGTAAGGGGTATTAGAGTTTTGAATGAGACTGTGTTTGATTGCTAGTTTTTGATGTATAATGTTAGAAACTTGGTTGTGTCTGTGAGTGAAGTCTGTCTGTGTGAGGGTTGTGCATGCTCCGGTTATGTGTTGAATTGTTTCTGGTTGAATATGACATCTGCGGCATTTGTCATTTGTGAGGGTAGGATCTTTAATAATATATTTTCTGTAGTTTTTGGTGTTGATAATTTGATCTTGTATGGCTATCATGAAGCCTTCAGTTTCTGGGAACAGGTTTCCTATTTTTAGCCACTTATTAGACGCTGCTATATTAACATGGGTCTGTTCCAGATCATGAGGGTGCCTACCGTGGAGTACTTTCTTTTTCCAGTTTTCTATTTTTTGTTTCTGGGGATCAGTGTCGGTTGTGTCTTCTAAAATTTGTTCACTTAAGTTCAGCGGAGTGTAATTCAAATCATTATTATTTCCTTTATTCTTTTGTACAATACATATAAATTACATTTTTAAATATTAAAATACAAAGTTATAAAAATATTTAAAAATATAAAAAATAGTAGCCCACCGGTATCGGGAACAGGGTCCAAGCTACCGGCGGTCAGGGCTCCAGCGAGAGGAACCTCCTAACAATCCGAGCCGTGTCCAGAAGTACTGCTTTCTGAATCAAGCCCTTGATCCAGCTGCCTAACGAGAGCCTCCTGAGGTGTTGGTCGAGGCTCATGGCTATTAAGCCGTTGGCTGACACGACTATCGGTACAATGATTGCCGAATTCACATTATTATTATTATTATTATTATTATTATTAGTATAGATATAATTGAGTACAATTATTTAAAAAAAGTAAGTACCTAAGTAGGTACTTACCTACTTAATTTACAAAAAAATAAACCGACTTAAAACTGTAATAATTTGTTAACTAAAAAAGGGAGAAATAAAAGTTTTACTTAAAAAAAAAATGTGAAGTAAATATGGCAAAAACTTTTTTGAGGTCGGTGCCATGCCAGCCTTAATATTTGGAATAAACGTTGTCACTTGGTAGTTGTAGACTTGTAGTGCCGTTGTATATGTTACGGGTAATGCTAGAAAATGGAGTAAACCTAGGTTTACCAGTTTCACGCGCGCCTCAAAGAGAATGTCAGCAAAATAGACGGGGCCCACCCAGTGCCTGCCAGGGTTGCGGACTTTGTTCGAAAGAGTCACCGCGGCCCTTGAACGCCAATGGGTTTTAATCAGTAAGAGTCTAACACTCCCTTCCGCTTTGGGAAGAGGTCAAATTGACTCCTCATTTGATGATTTCCCATTCTAAAAAACCCTAGGTGGGGGGGACATTACAAGTAGGTACCTACTAAAATATTTTTGTAGCGTAGTGTACCTAGTCCTACATTTATTGTGTGCTTCAGTGCGCTACTTGTCTACCACTGACTGCGAGCTGCGGTGACAAGTGTGTGTGCGAGTGTGCGGCTCGCGGCGACATGTGGCGACATGCTTCGAGATGTGCATTATCAATGCTCTACTACGTTTGTACCTAACTCATGCCGTCGCGGCGCGGCGGTGCTGAACTGCTGACGGGTGCCTGCGAGCTGCGAGCGGCGGCGGCGTGCGACCCGCGCGCGCCGGCCTTTCACACGCCACTCTCGTCACTCGCGACCGCTGATCCTGCGCGACCACATACCGATACCGACACGTTTAGCAATACGCACTGCTGAAGGACGCCGCCGCCACCGCCGCCACGCGCCGTCGATTTGTGAATCTATACGCGTAAACGCGTACTTGTCGGGCACACCGCACTCCCAAACTCCCAACACCAACGAGTGGCCGCGGCCGGCGCGACGGGGGCCAACATCACCGAGTGGCGGCAGAAGTTCTACAGCAGATACCTACCGTAAAACGGAGCTACTCGGGACACATTTGGACATACTTTAGCAAATATCTTGTTTATATCGCACTATAGCACTTCGCCCGCGACTTCGTCCGCGTGGATTTAGTAGGTACTCCACAAACTTCAACGCCCTCTATACCCCCTTACAAAGGTTAGCTTTAGAAATGTGACATTTCGATAGCATCTGTCAATCCTATACATTTTTGACAATCGCGTACGCCACGCCACCGTTGACAGAATCTCACTTGTCTCGAGCCCAGGTTCAGCGCAACTGTTCACCCCGTTCAACCCGTCAGGGTTTGATTATGCAAAAATTGTTAGGTACATCTGTTACAAATATCCCGCTTTTAGTTTGTTCATAGCATTTCGACGTAAATTGAAGCAAGCAATTATGCCCTCCCCTAAAATCTAAATCACCCCTGCTTCACTCCTTATTATGTATGTAGTTTATTTTTGAAAAATCCAAACATTTGTTATTCTTATTGTTTTAACGAAAACATTTAAATTCCGTGGTGTTTCAACTTCATCGGACCAAGCATTGATACGATTCTCCCCTGTTCGCTCAAGCCACGACATTTTTCTTACTCCGAGCATGTTTATTACCGTCGTAACTTTTGAACAAAAGGTCCGATTTGAATAATTTTAAGTGTAATTTCCACGGACATAATCAACCTTAATTATCAAACCATTTAAATGGATAAGGATTAATATCATGATACTAAAATCACCATTTTTTATTTCACCATGGGATTTGCTTGAATAATATGAACAAAAAGCGGTCGTGGTGACTTATACATAATAGTTAGACATATGGTATCGCGGACTTTTTTGTAGATATTGATGACCTCTATAAAACTGGAGTACATCACTTTGCTCTATTGTCAATAGATTCCGCAGCGTACGCGATATAAGGATTTCTTCTCACACCTGGGGTTACATTATCGAAGTTTTCATACGGATCCCTAACTTTAAAAAAAATATTCTATTGCTTATGTCCATCACCGATAATGTAGGATTGTAATGGTGAAAGAATTTTTCAAATCGGTCCAGTAGTTTCGGAGCCTAATCATTTCAAACAAACAAACAGAGAGAGGAGGAGTGTAGAATGTAAGAGCGAGCAAAAAATAGCCCGCAAGTACTTGCAGCCCATGTCGTTGTTGACGCTTGTTTAGCCATTCATAGATAAAAAGAAGTGATTATTTGACTCATGCAGGAAAGGTCAAGAATTAAGAGAATGTTGATTGCAATAGCAAGCGAAGCGATGAATTATCTACTTTATGTGTACTTCGAAGGCTTCGGTAAGAGCCGGCTCTAAGGCTGCGCGGGTCCCCTACCTTACCTACTGCCTGACCTTAGGGGGCCGCGTAGGCTAGGTTCCGGCTGGCCAACACCACCTCGAATCTATGGCTAGTCCGACCCTGGTCTTACCTATGAAGCTGGTTTGTTTTCGAAACTATGATAACTTCGGTTGGCAATTTATTAGGAAATACAAATAAAACAAAACCCCGAAAAACCAATAGTATCTGATTTCGAAAAATCCTCATTTAAGTACCTACTTATATATATGTCGTAGAATGATGGCGCTACTGTGGTACTTCGGACAGCGCCTTCTAACAAATTGTTTCGAAACCTTATAATCAAGTGATCGGAAACGCAAGCGCGCCTACCGCTTGGACACGATCGTCGGTAGAGGGGACAGCGAGTACGGGTGGGGCTAGAGGTGGTCGCTCTGGCGCTCAGGCAGTCTCGGAATGAATGCCCAACCACGCACGTTGTCTGTTTCCTGTCTAAACTGTTGATCTGAATAAAGTTATTTTAATTTAAATTATCGTTCGTTCGAACGTGCCTGCAACAGTGTCCACATCCAAAACTATATTGGATTGTGAAGAAGTCCCGGAGCTTCGCGTCTCGGCCACCCATGACGCGACATCAGAAGTTGGGATATACCTCAAATGGCTCACTTGGAAATTCGTGACAGTGAAGTGATAGTGAAAATCGTTTGCACTTTATTTTTAAAATGTAACAAACTGATGCGCTTTCCCCCAGACGCTAAAAACTCGATGTGTGTTGTGAAGTGTTGTGTAATTCGATCCGATAAACCTAAGTTCGACGCGCAATGATAGTGCGTCACCGCGGTGGTATGTTTTCTCGAGGATAAGTGTTGTTCAGTGCAGCTTATTTTCGACCTTAAGGTGCTGAAAAGCTTCGTGCCAACATGCCTGTCGTAGATCACCTATCTGGAATTGTTGACCGCACCTCATGTAGAGTAACATGTTGGCGATGGGTCTGACCGCACCTCAGGTGGAGTAACCTGTAGGCGATGGGTCTGGAAGTGTTGACCGCACCTCATGTAGAGTAACATGTAGGCGATGGGTCTGACCGCACCTCAGGTGGAGTAACCTGTAGGCAATGGGTCTTTTAGTGCTGACCGCACCTCATGAGTAACATGTGGCGATGGGTCTACAAGAAATCGTTGGTGCGATTCTTGTCTGTGTTGGTGCACAGAGCCCCTCATGTATTGTAGCATATGTGGCGGCAGATATGTGAAGAATCGTTGGTGCGATTCTGGTCTGTGTTGGTGCACAGACTAAAAAGAAAGTTTAATGAGTTGAGTATGCATTGCTTACGGATTATGGTAAAGTAACAGAATTGTTAGAATTACCGGGTTGTAGTTGACCGGACCTTTTCCAATGAATGGATTTGGTGCCTAGAATATTGTTGAATCTTAGTAAAGCAAATCGTAACGTCTGGTTTTCAATCAACCAATTTTTTTATTGCTGTACCAGTTATTTTTGCTGTGTTAATTTGCCCTTTCTCGTGAAGCGATGGGCTTAGTTGGAATCGTTGGTGCGATTTCTGTTTGTGCTGGTGCGTGCAGTGCTTAATGTGTTGTAGCACATATTGTAGCTACATAGTTGGAATCGTTGGTGCGATTCTGGTCTGTGTTGGTGCACAGATTGTAGTGGGAGTTTCATGAGTTGATTGCATTTTCCTATGAAATTAAATTTGTCAGATCGGACATTTTACCATTGAGTAAAGTAGTGCGTGGAGCATTGTGCACGAAACCCTCACACAGTATGAGAGTTAGGACAGATGATTGTGGTACCTAGTGAATCAGCCCTTCTATTTTGGGCAGGATATGGCCGAGCTAGAGAGAGAGCTACTCTCTGAGCATATTTTGTCCACAGGTACTACACCCGAAGACGGGTGCTAGTCAGTGATGGCCATGTCGTAGAATGATGGCGCTACTGTGGTACTACGGACAGCGCCATCTAACAAATTGTTTTGAAACCTTATAATCACGTGATCGGAAACGCAAGCGCGCCTACCGCTTGGACACGATCGTCGGTAGAGGGGACAGCGAGTACGGGTGGGGCTAGAGGTGGTCGCTCTAGCGCACGTTGTCTGTTTCCTGTCTAAACTGTTGATCTGAATAAAGTTATTTTAATTTAAATTATCGTTCGTTCGAGTACCTGCAACAGTGTCCACATCCAAAACTATATTGGATTGTGAAGAAGTCCCGGAGCTTCGCGTCTCGGCCACCCGTGACGCGACATATACAACGTATTTAAAAGCATTGTGCCACTGCGTCCTAAGCTACGGTATTTGTGCATGGAGTGGTGCCGGTAAAACCCACATGATTGAAATAGAGCGTTCCCAGCGCGCAGTTCTGAAGGTGCTAATGTCCCTAAACTACAGAACCCCAACCAGTTTGTTGTATGAGCAGGCACAGGTGCTTAGCGTCAGAAAAATATTTATCTCTGAGTGCCTGCGGATATATCATCGACTAACGGTCCCCTACCTGCCAAATACAATTAAAAGAACAGACAGATATCCTGTACCATGGACAAGGCACAAGTTTGCCAGAAAGCACTACAACAGTCTAGCGCCACGCCTCTACTCCAAGTTTAGCCAGAACAAAACAGTTAGACATGTTACCAATTTCCAGATAAAAAAGGAAGTTTTACTTTGGCTGGAAAACTATAGCTACGATGACACTGAAAACCTAATCGGTAAACTAACCTAGTGAAATAACATACAAAACATACCTACACATCACACACACTTCGCACCACATGTCATACACATCACACACACTTCGCACCACATACACATCACACACACTTCGCACCACATACACATCACACACTCTTCTCACCATACATACACACAAGCTACCTCCATTCCGTCACATTATTTTTTTTGTTTTGTTTTTTGTGTTTTTTTTTAGTATGTAAATTTTATGATTTCATTTTACGACTATTTTTTTTTTTTTTTGTTTTTTCTCTATTTGTAAATCTGTAATAGTAGTTGCAGTAGGTAGTCACTGTCTTTAAGCTTCCTCATTCTGATCCATGTAACCGGATGAACCTCGACCCCTGTCATACAGGTTGTCCTAGTTCAGGGGTCGAGACGAGACCACACTGATGTAATGTACTATCGAAGTTTTAGAAAATAAAAATTATTAAAAAATAAAATGATTAAATTATTATTATAGTAGACGCGCCGCCGCCGCCCGCTGGCTCAGAGCAAGTAAGCGAGGAAGCCGCTGAGCCGCTGAGTCGCTGCGCTCAGTGCCTCGGTGCTCGTGTGTGCAGCTGGTGAGTGTAATGGCAACGATTCCAGTGAGTGAAGGGTGCGTTTGTGTGTGCAGGTCGGTGGAAGACAACTTCATCTCGGAGCTGGAGGGCGGCGCGCTGTGGGGCTGCCGCGCGCTGCGCACGCTTCGCCTGGCGCGCAACCTGCTGCGCGACGTGCCCACGCACGCGCTCGCGCCGCTGCACCACCTGCAGACCCTGTACGTACTCAAAGTGACTCGTATCTCTCGTACTGCTCAGTGCGGGACTCAACTGCGAGCGAGCACATATTAGCGCCGTCGCGCGTCGTTATTAAACAAAGTTCGCCAACATAATTATGGAGCTGCAGCTGACCCACTTGTAGTCGCCACTGAACTTCGCAGATAACTGCTACAGTTAGCGCAGAGCTCTGTTATCTTTCGAGTTCTACTCCCCCCCCCCCTCCCTTGCCCTCACTTATTTACTATTTCAGTCACATTGAGTGTGCGTAAAATTAACCTCTTACAACCTAATTATTATAATCATAATCATTTATTTGCAATAAGTATGGTAGGTAGGTACATTATGGTCTTAAAGTCAGTTGAAGTTCCTAATACATTACCTATTTCGTTATTTATGTCCGCAAACAAATAATCTGCCAACAAAAATAACAACCCTACCCGACACCTCAACGATAATGAGTTTTAGGAGGCGGAGTAAACATTACCCGGTCGTGCGCAAGCAGGGCACTGGCAGCAGTGCAGCAGTGCAGCGAGGAGGCGCCGCCGCCGCCGCGCCGCACCGGACGTCTCGCGACCAGTCTCGTGTTTGTGACACACTTACTGCATTGCTACTACTATATATAGCGCATCATAATTCGCGGAAATTATAATTGACTAGCACTTCGCCCGCGACTTCGTCCGCGAGGATTTAGTAGGTCCTCTGCCCCCTTTTAAAGGTTAGTTTTGGAAAATGAAGCACAACGATTCTCATTATTTCCCAGCCATTTCTGATTCTATGGTCTCAGGATCAGCGCAACTGTTCACCTCGTTCACCCCGTCAGGGGTTGATAATGCAAATTACATCAGTTTCAATTATCCCAGTTTTAGTTTGTTCATACAATTTATCAATAAGGTCCCCCCCTTAGACGCCCCCTTAAAACTTCATCTCCCCTTTTCGCCCTTTTAATGGTTAATTTTCGAAAAATCCAAACATTTGTTTTTCTTATTTTTTTTATCGAAATCATTAATGACGTGATTAAACTTCATCGGACCAAGCATTAAGATTCTCAAAATTTCGCTAAAACCACAACATTTTTCTAACTTAAAGCATTTTTATACCCGTCGTAACGTTTAAACGAAAGGTTCGATTTGAACAATTTAAAGTGTAATTTACAATTTTACATGTAACATAGTTAACTTTAATTATCAAACCATTTAAATGGATAAGGATTAATGTCATGATACCAAAATCACCAATATCCCATTCCACCCGGGTTTTGATTGAATAATTTGAACAAAAAGCGGTCTTTGTGGCTTAACCATAATACGAGTAGTTAGACATAATGCCCCAGATTTTTTTATAGGTGATACGAATACCTACTTTAATCACGCAGAATTTATTAGGCAACATTTTGCTACTGTGGCTTACATACATTATTGCAATTTTCGTAGGGGTCTCTATTTTTTTTTCGAAAATAAAATATACCTAGCGAACTTCTAATAGCGAAAGAAATTTTAAAATCGGTTGAGTAGTTTTTGAGCCAAATCGTATTAAGTAACAAACAAATAAATTGTCTTCTTTATAATATTAGTTTAGATAGCGAGCGGCAGGCGAGCGCGACAGGCGACACGCAGTTCGCCCCTCACAATTTCACAGAATTCATTTATTTCCAGAACGTTGACATCAAACTGTCAGCCTATCAATTAATAAGTCTGCAACGTTTTAGTCAGATGTATTTCACATACTTTTATAAATCTTTCAAAAAAGATTGTCAGTGGTCCTGTTCATTCAGAATCTACCGCGACCGGAGTCACTGACTGATGAAGACAAGGATTGTTTCACTTTCACTCTCATCTCGGACTGCTAGTAAGTGCAGTCTGTGCCAGTCGCGACTCGGTGAGGAATGTGAGGCGGGGTGAGGGGCGCGAGACAACAAGAGATGCAGGCCTCTGGAAACACGAAGGATTGTGTGGCAGTACCAATGTGTGCATCGAACTGAACTCCTAGGCAACTGATCGCTTTGTGTATTGTGTACAGCTACATATTTCATAGAGCTGCAGTTGAATAAGTTGTTTTTCTATTTTGTAAGTAAATGCAGGTTGTTTGGCGTTTCATATTAACAAGATTAAATGAATCGGTTTTTGATAATGCAAAATTCAAAAGTTTAGGGTTTTCGAAAGCCGACAGGCTGGACATTGTCTGATAGAGGCTGTCCGGCTTTATCCGGAACCTAGCAATCCAGCGTGGGCCGCACCTCTAGGTACTTGCTAAGTCTCGGAGTCTGCCTTGCAGTCCTCAGCTGAGTGGACGAGTGCCGAGCTCGAGCAGTGCGTGCGACTCGTCACTCGTCACTCGCCACTCGCCACCTACATACCGGTGCGACCTACATACCTCGATCCCCAGGACGCGGGACGCTGACACTACACTACACGGAGAATCTAAATCTGGAAACACATTTTATAAAAGATATTTTTAGTTGAAACCAAAATATTATTTGATCATCTAGTTTACTCTAGGTAGGTTCCTACCTAATGTACGTAAGTCTTGTACATGGTACAGGTACCGGTGGTGGTGTGAGGTTTAGAGGAGTGTTGTAGGTATAGTTTGTACGAGATGTGTTGTGACGTCATGTCCTGTTGCAGGAGCCTGGTCGGCAACCTCATCAGCGAGCTGAGCGACACGGCGCTGCCGCCGCTGCCGGCGCTGCACACGCTGTGAGTACACACACACCACACCACACGAGACACGCTAGTGGTGCAGACCGCGTAGTCAGAGCATGTTGCAGCATCAGGTTGCATCAGTTAATTAGTTGAAGTTTGGAACAAGCCACAACTTTGCGAGCTGTTTTTTTTCACTCAATCAGCGTTTTCTGTGTTTGGGCGTAACATAATAATAGGTAGGTATGCATTTGTAGTGAGAGGGAGGATATTAGTTGGTACCTATTTAGTTGTGTTACCGCACTCACCGCATGGCGATAGCACTCACCGCATGGCGATAGTTTGCCACCCGTAAGCTCAATTTGTTTGCTCCGGTTTAAACTGGGGAAGGCGCCGAGACATTCATTTAATTTAAACGATTAAGGGTGCGGTAGTCAGTCATTGTTTCATACAAACGTAGTCTGGCGATTACGTTCTGAAAACAAGTCACATTTAATTGTCTCGGCATTATCTAGGCCTGTATGGAAACAAAACAGAAATAAAATATTGATCTAAGTATGCAAGTTATTTGTGTCGAAACTTCCAAATTTTAACAAAACTTTGGGCGTAAATAAATAAATTATGTAAGTAGTACGAACATGACTAAAAATTAACCATACAGGCATAGATTATTTCCTAAATTAAATAAAAAAAATATTTTAAACAGATACATTCAGTACTTTTTTCATTATCCTGACTATCAAATGTCTTTCAATAAATTTTACGAGCTCATTTTCGTTATATATAATCTTATATGATATGAAACTGTAAATTGTGTGCACTAGCTTTATATTACTCATCACAGTGTTTATTTCTTCCTTTAAATGATTTTAGATGAGATAGCATGCATGTAACCGCGCCCGTCAATGAGTTCAGCCGTTCGACTAGGGCACTCTTAATGGACCTCCTCCATCGCGGTGCCGATTTATAAATAAGTGTATCTATGTAGTTATGCGGGTCATTGAACCGTGCCAATAAAAAACTACCTGCGCGAGCGATCCGCAGTCGGGCTCGTTAATATTCTGAACGTAAAAAGTGCGCTCCACTAAACTTAGTTATTTGTTGTTCGGCGGCCGGCGATCGCACTAACTAGTTGTCGCGGATCGCGGAAGTGGGTTGCGCAACTTGCTACATTCTTGGAACTAATCGAACACCAACATAATAATAAAGCAGGTACGGTAGGTACCTATATGATCTACATTTGCCAAGTAAGTAAATTAACTCCCGATCAAAATTGTCGTGCGTGTCCGGTCACTGGCTGGGCTCTCTGCAGCCTGTCAGCAGAGCGCCCCGGCCGGCAGCCCCGCCACGGTGACGTCAGTGTGTGCCACAACTCCTGGCTCAACACTGCACACTGTGTCCGGCCGCGGCGTGGCGCCAGCTGTGCACGCAATAAAGAGGGTTGAACAAATGATTGCGGTCCTCACACGATGTGGCGTGGGCGGCGCGGGGGGGGGAAGGGCACGTCGGCTGCTCTCTAGATTTATGTGCTCATAAATACAGCGAGATGTCTGCGCAGACCAACAGCTAGCGGGGCGATACCACTGATCCTCGATATAAACATTGTTATCCGTAAAGTTTCCGACATGGTAGCAATCTATTAGCATTTGATGTTGCTTTGTGAAATAAAAATAAGTTCACAAAGCAAATGTTCTGTTGTATATGACGTGTTTACAGTCCGGCTGTGTTGATCCGCGTACAGTTGCCGTTAGCTAGCCTAGTCCCTATACAACTGAGTGTCGTGTTCGCACCTCCCCCCTCCCCCCAGCCCGCACCACCCCGCACGACACCCACCACACATAAAGAACACATTAGTCACGATGCATGAATGGTGTGGACAGGAGAACATAACGAGCGATTTATTTATTTTTGGAAGGGAAAGGGAAGCCCCTTTAAATTATTATGTAGGTACGGTAGGTCGCATGTCATTGGTAACAACCCCGAATAAACTGACTTTCAATTTAGTTGCAAGCTCCTTATTCTAGGCCAGCTCCAGGTCATACTTTGACCATACTACATACTATACGTGAGAGCACTTCCTGAGTTATCTCATGTCGCCTACTACATACTACACATGAGAGCACTTCCTGAGTTACTTCATGTCGCCTACTACATACTACAGATGAGAGCACTTCCTGAGTTACTTCATGTCGCCTACTACATACTACACATGAGAGCACTTCCTGAGTTACTTCATGTCGCCTACTACATACTACACATGAGAGCACTTCCTGAGTTACTTCATGTCGCCTACTACATACTACACATGCGAGCACTTCCTGAGTTACTTCATGTCGCCTACTACATACTACATATGAGAGCACTTCCTGAGTAACTTCATGTCGGCTACTACATACTACACATGAGAGCACTTCCCGAGTTACTTCATGTCGTCTAACTAAATGAGTTGCAGCTCCGGCCCGTATTGGTCGCATCGGAAGGTCCGGGGCTGTCAGGACCGGGGTGCACGTATAATGTGAAGGTACTTGCGCCTGGACTGAACCAGCCACGAGGTCTCCAGAAGCAAGAGCTATGCTACATATACATATACAGGCTGAATGTTTCAAGTGTGCGTCGATGGACAAATCCGAAACTATAAGGAATATCGAAAATCACTGAACTGACTCTCGAGCACAATTTTGATGAAATCAAACTATCGTTGGATTTTTTTCTAAATCGGTGCTCTGGCCAGTAATCGAACCGGTTGATTTTGAAAAACAAAACACCTTAAATTATTACACCATCCGAAAGTGTCGCTACTCGCTGATAATTGATAAAGATCTAATTCTGAGAAGTGAGAATAATACATGGAAAACTAAAGGAAAAGGTTAATTTTTAGGGTTCCTACCCAAAGGGTAAAAACGGGACCCTATTACTAAGGGCCAATTTCACCAATGAAACTGAACACGATGTTTATAAGCTGTCAGTGTCATTATTTTTCTATGGAATATTTACACTGACAGCTCTTGAACGCAGTTTAGTCATCGCGTTCAGTTTCATTGGTGAAATCGTTACTCGTCTGTCTGTCCGTCTGTCTGTCACCATCTCATGAAACGCGATAGCTAGACAGTTTAAATTTTCACAGATGATGTATTTCTGTTGCCGCTATAACAAATAATCGCGCGGATTTAGTAGGTACTCCACAAACTTCAACGCCCTCTCTATCCCCTTTTTTAGGTTAGTTTTGAAAATTAAGCAAAACGATTTTCATTAATTTCCTTGCCACTTCTGCTTATTCTGTGGAGGCCCTTGACAATGCCCATTCAATTTGCGAATGCGACTGTCGAAATGCCAAAATTTAGAAATTTGATCACGTGACATTTCGTTAGCATCAGTCAATCCCATACATTTTTGACGTAAGTATTGACAATCGCCTTCGCACGCTACCGTTGACAGAATCTCACTAGACTTGTGCCCAGGGTCAGCGCAACTGTTCACCCCGTTCAGCCCGTCAGGGGTTGATTATGCAAAAATTGTTACATCTGTTTCAATTATCCCACTTTTAGTTTGTTCATAGCATTCCGTAAATTGAAGCAAGCAATAATGTCCTCCCCTAAAAACTTTATCACCCCTCCTGGTCAAGGAGGGGTGATAAAGTTTTTACTCCCTTACTATGCACCTACTTAATGTACTTAGTTTACTTTGAAAAATCCAAAAATTTGTTATTCTTATTTTTAGGGTTCCGTACCCAAAGGGTAAAAACCCTATTACCAAGACTCCGCAGTCCGTCTGTCTGACTGTCCGTCGATCTGTCTGTCTGTCACCAGGCTGTATCTCATGAACCGTGATAGCTAGACAATTGACATTTTCACAGATGATGTATTTATGTAGCCGCTATAACAAAAAATACTAAAACCAGAATAAAATAAATATTTAAGTGGGGCTCCCATACAACAAACGTGATTTTTTTTGCCGTTTTAATAGTAATATGTGTATGGATAATGGTACGGAACCGTTTATAATATTGTATGTAAAGTTACACGGTTCTTTCACAGATATTTTGTACTTTTCGCTATCGTAACTCTCGAAAAAATCTTTATTAAGCTGGTAGTACTCAAAAATAGATGAGGAATAAAAAACTTAACTCGCGGGATATGGTATCGCGGACTTTTTTGTAGAAATTAATGACCTCTATAAAACTGTAGTACATCACTTTGCTCTATTATCAATAGTTTCCGCAGTGTACGCGATATAAGGGTTTTTTCACACCTTAGGTTACATTCTCGAAGTTTTCATACGGATCTCTAACTTTTTTGAAAATATTCTATAGCCTATGTTCATCACGGATAATGTAGGATTCTACTGGTGAAAGAATTTTCAAATCGGTCCAGTAGTTTCGGAGCCTATTCATTTCAAACAAAAAAATCTTTCCTCTTTATAATATTAGTGTAGATAAAGGTACGGAACCTTTCGTGCGCGAGTCCGACTCGCAATTGGTCGGTTTTTAAACACTATTTAAAAAAAAACAATGCAGTTTTAGTTTCCATCTACATCGAAGCCGAGAATTTACACAACCTTAAAAAAATATCAGGGATTTAAAAAAAATATCAGTTAAGGTTTAGGTAGGATTAGTCGGAAATTGAAAAAGCAATTAGTTACAAAATGTGCGCTTTCCTTTAGTTAGCCGCGTGTGTGTTATTTTATTACTTCTCAGAATTTGATCCTTGTTAGCGACTCTTTCGGAAGGTGGACGAAGTAATAATAATAATAATACAGGATGTAAATAATACAAGATGTGTTTTTATACAAAATCAACAGGTTCGATTCCAAACATCCAATGATCAGGTTTAGTTGTCATCCAAGTCGTGCTCGAGACTCCTTCCAGAGTGTTTCGTTGTTCCTCATTGTTTCGGATTTGGTCATCCACGCACACTTGAAAAGTTCACCCTGTTGCTATTGTTACAGGTGTTCCTGTTATCGATTCGTAACGAACTATTTTAGGGATGTCTATATTTTGTCTTGTGGTCCTCACAATCACAATAACCTCTCATTCCACATCTCATGGCAGTTTGTTCATGTTCTTCTGAAGATGACCCCATACCTACTCAAAATTGTTTTATTTATGTTCCGCAACTATCTCTGAGTCACAGAAGAGTTTTCAGCATCATCACATGCGCAAATACAAACATATGGCAATGCAAGCCGCGGGCCCCGCCACGGTTGTTGCTACATTTTGCCGTGAACAGAGAATGGCAGGAACAGGAACAGCTGGTTGCAACGCTGCGTGCGCCCGCCGCGATAAACGTCACGTCATCGCGTGCCATCCGCGGGTTCCGCCTGCATTTCAAGTAAACGCGTCTTAAATCGCTTCTCCTTAAACGCCCTCATACAACGTCACATAACTCATAATAAGTTTGACTTTAGTACGGGCCGCGCGCCGGGCGCCTAGGCGCCTGGGCCGCATCCACACCGCATCGCCGCACGCGACGCGCTACGCCCCGCGTCTCCGTAAGGGTGCGTTGCAGCTCGTCTCTGCTCTGCTCCGCCTCAGTGGAAACGCACCCTTACGGAGACGCGGGGCGTTACTTCTAAACGAAGCCTTACTTCGCTCAGCGTCAGCACAGCGTCAGCGTTCTCACGAGAGCTCCCCTCTTAATGTTATTTTATGTTCTCGCATTAATCATCGCGCGGTGAAAAGTAGCGCCGTATCTGTAATCTGTAATCTGACGTTGAGTTAAGCGACGAGGGGGCTGGCTCTGTGGCTCGCAGCACGCTTGTGTCATCGTCGTCAGTACTCGTCAGTGTCAGCAGAGAGCAGCGCGCTGGGCGGAGTGTCGGCCGGCGACCCCAGCCACCCCCAGGGCCCGGCGAGGTCGTCGACCGCAACCTCCAACCCCTCGCTCTCCCCCTGCACCCCTCCCCGACGACCTCACCCCACAACTATTTGAGATCTCATTTTAAGAAATAGAGTGACTGGAAGAGCGTTTGAAACATTTAGTGCCGCTCCCCGGGGCGCGGGGCGCGGGCGATGACGGCGAGACGTTCACACCGTGCGATGGGGGCTGCCCGCGTCGGCACTCGGCTGTCGGCGCCCGGCTGTTTATTGAATCTGATATCAGTCTTCACCAAATGTTGCTTTTAATTCTGTAATTTGTTAGTACTTCAGCTGGCTGTAATCGCTATTCGTTATCGTACATACATATATACTTCCATTACTTCCATAGGTGTAGCTTGTTGTGCTAAAATATTCAATATGTAAAGGCTGGTCGCAGACCGCGAGGCTTATCAAGCAGTCTCAGTGTCATGTTCTGGATCCGGCGCCGCTACCAAATATTCAACATATTGTCAAACATAGGCCACTCCGATCCCAGTCAGACCAAATCTATTACACTTTGACATATGACGTGTGTGCGGCGTGAGGGGGTGGGGGGGACGCGTCTCGCGGTGAACCCTTCTCATCGGGCGACATCTGTGAGGTGTCAGTACCCGCTCGCGTCGTGGCCCTGAGCCCTGAGCCTGAGCCCGGCTGTCCTGTGTCATCACTCACACCGTCGAGCGACGGAGCGCGGAGGCTTCAGCAGGTTTGGCCACACTTGACTATCACAAGATACCGAACACTTGTGTCAGTGGACCGAGCTGAGCACAGCGGCGGTGTTGAGCAGTGGGCGCACGTCTGGTTGCGCCATGTGTCGCCTCAGGGCGGCGCGCGGCGGCGTCCTCACGTCGTCGCCACAATGATTGCGCCTCGACTTCATGTTTATTTATCGGCCGTTATCCGCGCAAAGTGTTCAGTGGTCGGTAACAAGCTCATTTCGCATTGTTATCCGCTCAACGAGGCGCTAAACCCGTGAGCGTGGAGTGTGCAGCGGCCTCACCTCTGGCTAGTGCCCGGAGGCCGCATGCTGGGCACGTCGCGCTGCTGGCTGGTATATTGCCGCGGTTTCTGCCGCACGTCACGGAATGCCCTACTATTCTACACTACACTTCCTTGTGTTTGTGGATGGGTAATCATCAAATGACTTCTCCCGCTCTGAGCGCAGCGGTTCCTTCTAATGCCCTTTGCGTTCCAGAGCCGCGGTAAGTCTTTCAAACAATCCACAAATTGTACACTAAAAGCATTTCATAGCCGTCTGTACAGTATGAGAACGGTTTCAAGTGTTACAACTGCGGGATAAGTTCCGCGACAAGTGGCCGCGCCCCGCACCCGCCGCCGCGCCCGCGCCTCCCTCCCGTTTACTTCCACCAACAAATTACACTGGTCAACAAAAAAGCACTTTTTTGTGTAACAACAAGACATTTTTTAACTACTTAACTATGTTAAAAACATGATTAAGTATCATACAACTGAGATTAGAATTATTGAGACACGAACTGTGTTCCTGTAAAATATGATTTTGAAGGGGAGCTTTGAAATTTTCAGGTGGGTCCAGTCAGACAGGCTCATTATAATTTTAAAGAGTTGGTTGTTTAGCAGAGGGCACGTCAGCCGGTCGATTCTGTCGACATCTCACGGTGTTCACCCAGGCGGAGTGAACGACAATAGAGCTGTCATTCCATCTTATTTGTATGATTTGACAACTCACCCGTCGTGCGCCCCGCCCAAGTGTTCACTTCGACATGTTTACAGAATCGCACTGCTGGATACTTATTCAACTATCCTTTATATAAACAAACCGGCCAAGTGCGAGTCGGACTCGCGCACGGAGGGTTCCGTACCATTATCTATAAAAAAACAGCAAAAAATCACGTTTGTTGTATGCCCCACTTAAATATTTATTTTATTCTGTTTTCAGTATTTGTTGTTATAACGGCAACAGAAATACATCATCTGTGAAAATTATATTTGAGTTGATCGAATGAAAGGTAAATTGTGGTTTACGATTTATGACGTTTAAAAAAAAAACTACTTACTAGATCTCGTCCAAACCAATTTTCGGTGGAAGTTTACGTTCACAAAATCTTGACGACGTCAAGAGCTCTATTCATCAGGTCCAAAATTGGATTACGGCAAACAACTGTTACTTGGTACTAAATGAAAAAAAACCAAATGTATTAATTTACTTTACCTAATGTTAAAAGTAGCGAATGTTACATCATATTGAATGGAGAAAAACTGGACTTCATTAATCAGACGGTTATCCTAGTAGACGAGAAATTACAATGGGGGCCCCATATAACATCTCTTGCGGGTCGTCTAAGTCACAGTATAAATATGGATAATAGTGATGGTAATAGTTAGATATAAACGGAAAATAGTGGCCACTTTTATCCGTTTTAGTGATTATAATAAAACTGAACAATTTAAAACTACCGTTTATAATAATATTAACGTATAATCTTGTGGAGCACAACTTAAATGGCATATTTTCTGCATTTTCATTCTAAAATAAAAGAAATAACCAAACAAACGATGAGGGCGCCACTGCGCGGTCGACGTTTGGTCGGCACCCTCTTAAACAGTATTTTAACTAAGTAATGGCTGAAAAGTTTTTATGAATAAGGGTGTAGGTCTTTACCTATGAAATTGCCGTTCTGCAGTACTGGCCATTTCAAATCAAAATAATTTTTGTTTGGCTAAGAATTCTAATTTCAAATTAATTTTATTTTAAAAACATGTTTTTTTTTCCAAAAGTAGTCATTTGTTTTCATCCCACCATCTCGGAAAGAGTATTTTTAATCTTCAATATCTGTGTGGAAAAGCCGTTTTTATTCTCTAGAGGATAAAGTAAATTGAATTTAGAACATCGTGTGCACTAAGTTTGTGAATTAAAAAAAACATTAAACCTATTTACTGCTACCTCTATGGTGCCGAATATATCATACAACTTTTTTTTAATTTGTTAAAAACTCAGACTCGGAACCTTCTTGGTGTTCTTTTTTCAATTTGCTTTGTACGCGGTTCTTTAAGCGGCATTTTTTCACGTCATTGTTAAACCTTATATTAAAAACAAGTAACTTGAAAACAAGTGAAAAACTAAAATGAGTGATTCTAGCGACGAGGAAGTTTGTTTGACGCCAACAGAATTGACTGAAACTGTTAATAATGCGCAAATGAGCTCCCTCAACAATCACACGAGAAGTATTTAAAACAGTACGATGTGTTCAACACGTGGCGACTAGCAAAAGGAGCCAAAACTTTCTCAGAAAACGTTTTGCTGGCATATTTTATAGAATTATCCGAGAACAAGAAAGCAAGCACTCTATGGAGTACGTATTCGATGCTAAAAGCAACAATAAAGATGAAAAAAGACATACATATCGATACCTATCCTAAATTAGTGGCATTTTTAAAAAGAGCCTCATCTGGTCATCAACCAAAAAAATCGAAGGTTTTCACAGTATCTGATATTGAAAAGTTTCTTAACGAAGCACCCGATTCCGTATATTTGGCGGCAAAAGTAAGTCAGTTGTACATTCAGTATCTACTTAAGTATATTAATCTCAATTAAATAGTATACTTAGTAGATGTTGATAGGCATAATTATGCGTTCATATCAATTTTTTTTCATTTATCTACTACAATACTCTTTACGTTACAGGTTGTTCTTATTATTGGAATAAACGGAGCATGTCGAACTAATGAACTAACACAACTTAATGTCAAAAACATTGAGAAACATTCAGATGACTTACTTTTAATTAATTTACCTAATACAAAGACTAAAAGAGACCGCAACTTCGTCATTCGCAAGGAATACGTAACGATTGTTGAGAAATATCAAGCCTTACGCCCGCCTAACACTCCAATCAATCGATGTTTTCTACAGTATCGCAATGGAAAGTGTGTTAGACAGCCTATGGGTACTAATAAAATTGGCAGTATCCCACGAGAAATAGCAACATTTCTTGAACTTCCAGAACCCCTGTTGTACACGGGTCATTGTTTCCGACGAACTTCAGCCACACTTTTGGCTGATTCCGGAGCTGATCTCCTGTCCCTTAAGCGCCACGGAGGCTGGAAGTCCAATGCAGTTGTAGAGGGATACATAGAGGATTCCATCCAAAATAAGTCTAAAATATGTGAAGGCATCGTAGGAGCCATTACACTGAAAGAGCCTCAATCGGATCCTTGACTTCTACATCAAAAATAAGCCGTTATGAAACACCTAACCATCTCCCTCTCTCTCCAACATTCACGCCAAGGGAATCCGATGAATCGGTACAACTATTAAGTATGACAGATAGTTTACCGAAAAACAGTACACAAGTGACTAACACCAATATTACAGTACCAAACAAAAATATTACACTCAATTTAAATAACTGTAGCAACGTTATTTTAAAATTTTCTTAATTATACCTTAGTATTATTTTGTTATAATTTAAAGATTATTCTGTAATACTTACCTGTCATAATGTAGTAATTAATACCTAAACTGAAATAAAAGTGTACCTATCTTGTGATTGTAAACGTTTTTTTTTTGCATTTAGTCATTTCCTCGCTGAGGTGGAATGAAAAGTTACGTGTTGCACTCGAGTGCAAAGATTTTTCACCTCGTGCTCTTTTGATTCCCTCGCTAACGCTCAGGATTCTAATTTTAGAATCCTTCGCTTGCTCGGTCATCAAAATTGAACACGCGGTTAAAAAGCAACTTTGCACTCTTGTATAACAAATAACTATTATTGATTAGTGTAACATTTTCATCGCATTTCAATCTTTTTCGTCATCATGGATACGTTAAAAATTCGAGTAATTATGGAATATGAGTACCGTCGTGGCAGCAACGCGGCACAAGCGGCACGCAACATCAACGACGTTTACGGAGCTAACACTACAAACCAACGCACCACCTGTTATTGGTTTGCTCGCTTCCGTTCTGGAAATTTCGACCTGAAAAATGAACCTCGCGGTCGTCCGAAGACTTTGGTCGACAATGACGAATTAAAGGCGATTGTGGAAGCTGATGATACACAATCTACGGCTGAATTAGCAGCAGCTTTCGACGTTAGCGTCAAAACAATATTGGTCCATTTGCGTCAAATTGGCAAGGTAAAAAAGCTTGACAAATGGGTGCCCCACGAACTCAATGATCGCCAGCGCGAAGTACGCGTCGAGACGTGCCTTGCACTGCTCAACAGACACACAAATGAAGGAATTTTGAACCGCATTGTTACCTGCGATGAAAAATGGATTCTGTTTGATAACCGCAAGCGCTCAGGAAGTTGGTTGGATCATGGTTCAGCACATCAATGCCCTAAACGAAAACTTACCCCTAGATAAGTGATGGTCACTGTTTGGTGGTCTAGCGCCGGTGTGATTCATCACAGCTTCTTACCAAACGGGGTGAGCATTACTGCAGATGTGTACTGTGAAGAACTGAACACAATGATGGAGAAGCTGGCACATCTCCAAACAGGGTCATTGGTCAATCGCTCGTCTCCGCTGCTCCTGCACGACAACGCGCGACCTCATACTGCACAGCAGACGGTCTCCAAGTTGCAAGAACTGGGGTTGGAAGCTCTCCGTCATCCGCCCTACTCACCAGACCTTGCGCCTACAGACTACTACTTATTCCAGAATTTGGATAACTTCTTGGCGGGAAAAAAATTCAATACCCGAGAGGCAGTAGGTACAAAATGCCTTTGAAGAATTTGTTGCCTCCCGTCCAGCTGATTTCTTTAAAAAGGGCATCAATAAACTGCCACTGCGTTGGCAAAGATGCATGGGTGTAAAAAATACATGAAAAAAAATCGTTTAAATTTTTTCATACAAAACGGAAATTTCATAGGTAAAGACCTATTATATACGGTATTTTGCTGTGGGGTCGGGCTGGCTGCTAACATTGAATTCATATTTATTTTACAAAAGCCCAGAGCCCTGTATAATTTGCGTCGCCGTGATTCTCTAAGGGATTTTTTAAAGAGATTAATATTATGACAGTCCCTTGCCAATTCATCTATGAAAACATTATGTATGTACAGAGAAATCGACATATTTTTAATAAAATTTGTGATAAACATAATTTTAATACTAGAAATAAAGATAAATTAGATCAACCATTTTAAAGGTTAGCTAAAGTACACACATCTTTCATGGGGTAGGTACTGTGTTAAATGTTACAACAAAATACCTTGTCATATTAGAATTAAATGAAAGAAAATTTAAAACTTATGTAAAAAGCACACTTTGTAAACAAGCATATTACAAGTTGGAGGATTACATTCAAGATAAGAATGCTTGGAAACATGCTGGTCCTGCTCCATAGGACAATCAAGGGTGTAGTGTAGGCAAAATCAAACTGGTCAATTTGTGTATTAACTTTATAGATGTAAAAGAGTTTTTATTTTTCTGTTAACACACTCTGTTTTATTAATGGTTCCAAGATTTGTAAATATGTGAGTACCATGTACTTATTAAGAAAATGGAAATGTTTACCTCTGCTGGTAATACTTTGATCCTATAAGTAGTATACTCTAGGTGCATCGACCTCACTTAAGTATGTTAAAATTAATTTTTGTACTTACTCTAAATATTGTAAAACATTGATTTAAAAAGAGTAACTACCTATGGAGTTTCTTGTCCGTTCTTCTCCATAAGAATCTACCCTTGCGAACGGACAGTACCTAGAGTCACTTTATATTATTTTAAATGTAAATGATGACGTCCAAAAGTGCCGTTTAATGGCCTAATTGAAATAAACGTTTTGACTTTGAGTTTACATGGTATACCTATATATAGCTATATATATATTTATATTCATACTTTGTCTTTTACCCTAATAGTAGGTACATTCATACTTGCATTGTTGACAATAATTATTACAAACCTCTGTTGTACTTTCATTTCGTCGTTTAGTTTTACCACCACGTAAGACAAATTCCCAAAAACTTGTGTAAAATATTGCTAAACTTTAACAACCTTTTTGTCGAGGATACGACATAATCACATGATTCACATTCACACGACGACGTAACATCATAAGTTCCATGTTCCGAGAGTCGACCGATCTTGTCGATGTGCGTTATGCAACCGTCCCGTCCGGTCTGCGTCCGGGGCTCCGGCCGCTCCGCGTAATGCCAAACTGTGTATTAACACTAGGGATGGGCAAAAAATATCGATATGTTTCCATACTTACATTAATCGATAAAATAAATATCGTTGATATTTTAATCGCGATTATATCGATATTCGAGTTTTATTTTAGAGTATCGAATTCGTATCAATTTCGATATATTTTTAACGCAACTCTGGTTTCGTGTTTAATGTAGATACTCCTTGCATGCTCCCCGCGAATCGTTAACTTTGAAAAATCCTACCACAATATTTATGAAATGCAGTATAATAACAGTAAGACTATTGGCTGTGTGCACGAGAATACTAAGTTATACTATGAAGCCATCAGTGTGAGACTTATCCCTGAAGTTGACAGATAATTAACAATTGTCGGATTTTTTTGCAACAAATCAATGACAAAAAATAAAACAAAATATGCACATGTAGAACACTAATGTAGAACACTAAAAAAAAAACTATAAAAACAATATTTCATTTCTATGTATCAATAATCATGCGAAAAGTGACGATATCTCGATATTTTTCACTCGATAATTACCGATAGTCTTTAAAAATGTCGACACAATAAATATCGATATATTTTGATCACTTGCCCATTCCTAATTAGCACAGACACGGGTTGCTCTGCAGCTCTGTGCTCGTAGGTAGTTTGGAGCATAGTAGGTAGGTATTTTCATTTCAGCACAGACAATATTTTCTGTGTTGAAATACATTTTGCTTTCGAATACGGGAGCAAAATACAGTCATGCGAGTACAGACAGCCACATTGACTTTTTAGTTGCCCAACTACGCCGGAAGGAGGGTTATGTTTTTTAACACAAGTTACGAGCTCGGATCTTGGGACACCCCGACTCGGACAGGTTACATTAGGAAGGGACCATCCCCTTCGTGGTTATTTTTTTAACCTGCAAAAACAAGGTGCCCCCGAATGAAAAGTTTATTAGACATTTCAAGCTTAGGTTAAGTACTTACCCACTATAATGTTTTTCAATACCGTTACAATTGTGTTTTATTTTTAACCGACTTCAAAAAAAGGAGGAGGTTTTTTTTTTACTTACATAGTACCTATGTGTGTTTCACAACCCTGGCAAATCCTGAACTAATTTCATTTCGTCATCTGCCTAGCCTTTTCCCAACTATATTGGGGTCGGCAATAATTTCATTTATTTAAAAAAAATAAACATTGTACCTATCGTTACATTTGTAAACACAACCCAAATCCTTAGCTCTGTCTGCACTCGTTCGTAGTTTGCTTTGGAAATGACAAGCATAATAACCAATCTAATACAGAGAATGTCTGTGTTGAAATACATTTTGCTCTTTAGTGTAACGAACGTCACGAGAACAAAGTGGTCCAGCACAGACTATAGATGTCTGTGGTAACATACAGTTTGGCATTACGCGTTCCGGCCGGGCCGCAGGCCGCCGCCCGGCGCCGGGCGGCCCGGGGCGCCTCGGTACGGGCCCGCCGCCACCCGCCGCGCTTGTTTGCTCGTTGGCAGCAACTTCGTGTTTCATTTATTGGCTCCGCATTAGCATAATGTGGTGTCGGTTGCCGTAATGCGCATTGTTCCCGCTTTACGAGCCGCTCGCCCGAGCCGCCCGACTCGGCCCGACTTCCGCGCGCTCGTCGAGCGCTCGCTATCATTATTTACGAGGCGCTCATCCGACCGATATTATACTTATATTGTGTTCAAGGGACCATCCCAACCACTGATCCGTCCAAGAAAATATTCAAAGCACATACCTACTAAACAATTTTTTTTTCCTGCAATTGATTCGCAACCTCGGGGAAAAAATTGGCCAAGTGCGAGTTGGACCCGCGAGCCAATGATTCCGTGCGAATCATATTTTTTCTAAGATGTTAAGTATTTAAATAACCAATGACTCCTTATATTATTCATATTTAAAATTATATAGGTATGTATTTACGTTGCTCCGCGTTTGGGTCACTGAAGTTCATGTGTGAGTCTGTTGTGTGACTACAAATCTCATAATTGAGGAAAATGGCCGCGATTTTCTGTTTGTCTGTGTTTCGATCGTCGATTTTGAAATCACACTACACACACACTACACACTACACACAACAAATCGATTCAGTCACAGACCGGCCAAGTGCGAGTCGCGTCGCGCGCGGTTCCGATTTACTACTTTAAAACCAAAGACTTCTTATAGTTTTTCCTGTTAAAGAATATTATCTGTATTTTTGTAGTTTTGGAGATAATGGTGGGTAATTACTAATTACTGAAACGGGTATGTTTCATGTAATTTTCTTTAATAACTTCAGAATATTCTAGTAGAGTGCCAATTCTACTTATTGTGGCATTCGCATCTCATTCGCATCTCATTCGCAATCTGTCAATAATGAATGAATGGAATGCGAACGTTGCTTATTTTGTTTTTAGAATTGGTCCTCCTATATTCGGATGCTTATTTAGCTTTTTGTTAGTTAGCTAGTTGTTGAAGCTCTTCAGTATCGAAAAAATCCTGCGATTCCGGGATCAACAAATAGTTGATAGAAGTACCTACTCCTTTTTTTAAAATGGGAAACGATCAAAAATGACCGCTGTGGCCTGAGCGGAAGGGGGTGTTAAGCTCTGTTTCCACCAAAGCAGAGAGGAGAGGAGATGTGTTGAATAAACCAATCCGATAAGCTAAGCGGAGAACAGGTGTGGAATAACGAAATCGAATTGGTTCATTCAACACATCTCCTCTCCTCTCTGCTTTGGTGGAAACCGGGCCTCAGACTCTTACTGACTAACCCAGGGGTCGGCAACCTGCGGCTCGCGAGCCACATGCAGCTCTTTGGATGTGAAGCTGCGGCGATTTAGTTCCATACGCAAATCTTGTTTATTTAATACAAAAATAAAACATTTAAAAATCGTTCTGAATTGATTAACGAGGAAGAGGCCCGGTTTCCACCAAAGCAGAGAGGAGCGGAGACGAGAGGAGATGAGTTTGAATAAACCAATCCAATTTCGTTAGCGGAGAAGAGATACGGAAATTTTGTGGTGACTTTAATGCTAATTTGTTAGAAAGGATATGGCCAAAAATTGTATGGGCTTGTGCCCCAGAATGTACAGCTATACAATCGATGTCATTTAATACTACTAGTCTTCGATAAACAAAATCTCAGAGGCGCATATTGCTCAGCAGTAGTGGACAAAAGTTATGAAGGTTTAAAAAAAGTTGATTTTTGACACTGACGGGTAGGGTTTTTTATATCGATAAATGTGTAAAAGGCGTTTAATATATTATTATAAGTGGAGCACTCGCGTGGGGCTAGGACACTATAAAATATAAACGTGCGAAAACATAAACACAATTCAAATCAAACGAATACCCTCCGAATACCAAAAGAAAACCGGCGCAGACGTCACATGGTATTGACAATTGTCGGCGGTATTGCGAGTAGTAACTTGAAATAACCCGTCTCTGCACTAATATCGTAATATCTATATGATGGTTTGATTTATATAATCAGTTACCTATACGAATAATTTAAGAATATATTTTAGGCCGCTTATAAAAAACAAAATTCATCACGGCGTTTTGTTTTTAGCTATTATGTTTACCTGTTTGGATATACGGCAACATTAATAGGTATTTTAGTACAAAATTAAGCGGAAAAACTTTTGAGAAAGATTATTTTTCCACTTCTGCTATTGCGGATAAAAAGCTAATCAAAATTCTTTATTTTTTTTATTCAAATGAACTGCAATTAATGCATGTACTCCGTGAGGCAAATTTTGTCCATCTCTTTTCTAGTTTAAGTACAAAAATTACATGTCGGTTCTAGTCATACAATCTTGCAAACCTATTCATGGAGCCTACTAGAATAACTCCCACTTAGTGCCACTTGCCTAGACAATATCTAGTGGTGTGGCAGGGGGAGGCGATGTACCACTGAAGTAATACTAAAGTGTAGTTGACGCAGCCACGCTGCGCGGGGCTCCTATTTCTGGTTGGTTTAAAAAAAATAACCACGAAGGGGATCCCCTTCTAACCTAACCATCCCCTTCTAACCTAACCTGTCCTATTCGGGGTGCCCCAAGACCCGAACTCGCTTCGCTCGCTCTTGCACCAAATAAACACCAAAATGTTAATTATAATCTAATCGGTGTCCAAAGGCGTAGCGAACTTGTCATAAATAGCAAGCATTCGGTGTCCGGAGGGGTGGCAAAAACAGGAGGCAGATAACAATAACGATATATGGAGTGTGCTCCATATATCAAACAGACATCATCATCATTATCATTTTGACAGATAGAACTTGAAATAGTAAGAATTTAGAGTAATTATAGTTCCTTTCACGTTTTAATAGTGATTTTAAAGAAAATACTTTAACGCGGCTTCGGCAGCTGAAATTGCATGGAGGCGCTTGAGGTAAGCCCCCCTGACCCCCCCGCCCCCACAGTGACAAATCGTGAAATTCAAAGGACTTGATTCTAAACCCAACCCGTTTTCACTTTGGTATTAGCGAAACTATTTTTTGAGAGCTGGTAACACAGACCAGCTGTGGCATTTCTGCTGTTTCTCTCGAATTCAAAATTTTGAATCAACGTTAGTAGATACTTTTCAGTAAACGTTGGTCTGGCAAACGAAAGAGACTTTGTATTAAGACACTCGAATTATTTGCAGACTTTGTATATGGCAATGTTAGACAAAATATCAAATTCAATTTGTCAAAACAAGATGACGTGTTGTTGGTGATTTGTTGTAATCTCGTTGAGCATTTTTCCAACTCAAAAATGAATAAAACTATTAAAAGTTAAGTGAGGGAGATGTTGTTTCGCATGATTTCCAAATTTGAAGAAAAACAACAGGAAAAAGACGCAGATATGAACCTGAAAAAGATTGTTTACGTGTGGTGTTTCATAAGTTAGTATGACGCATAGAAGTTGATACTTGGCTAGTAGAAAAGCTTATACCCAATTTAAATGAGCCGAGTGTAATAGTTATGGATAACGCCAGTTACCATTCAATGATTGTAAATAAAGCTTCTACATCACAAAATCGCAAAAACGACAAGAGAATGGCTTACTTTGAATCATATTCCGTTTGAAGATTATCACACAAAAGCAGAGCTCCTATGTTTTGTAAAACTAAACACACCAGAACCAGTATAGGTATGAAGCTGATGAACTTCTGAAGCAGAATGGACATGAGGTATTACGAATTTACTTCTTCCCCCCTATCACTGCAATCTAAACGCCATTGAGCTGGTGTGGAGTTTGGCTAAACGTAAAGTAGGAAGTAAAAATATTGCCCTGGCTGCAGTGAACTTAGAGAGAGTTATATAAGAATCGTTTGAAACCATAACTCCAGAGGAGTGGAAGAAAATGACTGATCATGTCATACGTGTTGAAAATAAATATAAAGAAAGGGACAGAATCACAGAAAATAATTTAGAAAGTTTTATTATTAATGTGAGAAACATAGAAGTTTTAGATTCAGATTTTAACTATGAAAGTGAATAAACCAAAATTATTATAGAATTTTTTGTTTTTTTTTTTTTAAATCAGATTGCTTAGAACATATTATCTAAAGTTGTATTTTTAATTCAGACGAAGTAAACTGATTTTTCAAAATGTTACGAAATTTTCTTTGACTAGGTAAGTATGATTTAACATCTCGAAACGTCAGTTTACTTTGTCTGATTAAAAAACAATTTTACATACAATAAGCGCTAGCCATTTCATTATTATTATTTTTTCAGCAAAAACAAATTTTTCTAAAGTATCAAATTAGGTTATTCCAAGTATGTCAGACTAATTTTGGGGTTGCTATACCGATATTTTTTAAATTTTCCGCGCTTTTTCAGTCTCTACTTTCGTTTGCCAGACTCTAGGTGTGAAATGAAAATATTGGTGTAGAAAACTCTTACGAATGTTTCTGCGAACATTTTGAAAATAAAGTCAAAGAGTAACCAACAACATCAAGGTATAATATCGTGTTTTGTTTGTGTTTTCGTTTCTTTTCGTATAATCCGTGTTGTAATCGTATCTAAGTACTGTTATAATTTTAAAAGAAATGTGTTTTGTGACGGCCTAAGCATCTGCTAAGCCTTTTCATTAAATGTTGTATTAGGCAAGTTGGCTGGAAGTCATTTAGGCAGCAAGTTAAACGGCGCCGTTCAGTGAAACGGCTAGGCAGCCAAGTAAACGGCTGATTAAGCTATTTGGCTGCGACATCTATACAGATGTTGTACCTACCCACAAAAAAAAAAATAATAGATTCAGATCATTGTGGGCAATTAATCTGTACTTACGAGTATACCAAATAATAAAACAAAATAAAAAAGGATAATTATAACTATAAACTCAAAATCAACATTCCGCTTAGAAACTTAGAAACTAAACTGTTAAATAAAATGCCAACTTTGTCAAGTAATGACGACCTTATCCAACATTATAACGATTTTTTCAAAATGTATCGCATAGAGTTTAGTTACAACTACCCACAACATTTGTACCTAAAACCATTTCAGTTAATAGTAAAACTTCCTTCGGTGACTGGGCCACTACTGGTGTTTATTTATATGAGTAGAGAACGGCTTTATGAATTGTATGAAGAATGGACGTATATTAAAACAGTAGAAATTAATTTATATGTTAAGAAATGCTAAATTATTTTAAAAAGTTTGTTATATTGCCAAGCCTAGGTAGGTATCTACTTAAGTTCAAAAATTTAAAACAGTAGTAATGTGATTAAAATTACTTGGAATATTATTTAGCGAAACGGGAAAGTCTAGCAATCGAACTAGTGATTATAGCCTCGCTATTGATAACAAAAAAAAATATTTTCGAATCTGTCTAATTCCAACATTCTGCTCATGTAAAAATATGATTTTATGTTTGGTATACCTAGTCATTAAGTTGCGACATGGTGCTTTTTAAACGACTTCTAAAAAAGGAGGAGGTTCTCAATTCGGATGTTTGTATTTTGTTTTTTTTATGTTTGTTCGCGCATAACTCCGTCGCTTGTCAACCGATTTGAAAATCAAAATCGGTTCAGTAGTTTGGTTTTTTGAATCCAAATAGCTGGAAAAATGTGTGGAAAAATTATACAAAATTGCGTATTTTTGCTTTCCTTTAATTTCGGAAGTCGGTGTCAAATAACGAAGAAGCAACCAAAAACACCGACTTCCGAAATTAAAGTTATTTTGAACTTTATAGTGCTTTTTGGAAGTCGGTTTCTTTTTTTTTGTGAAAAAGTTTTTATTTTTCACTTTTTAGTGGTACCCCACACACTAACAACACCACTGGAAAGTCGTGACGGAGTTAGCGCGAACGAAAGTTTTTGTTCACCAAATTACTTAAAAATAAACGATTTACAAATGTGTGTGCGCAGTCACTGCTATTAGGCGTAGGTAGTGTAACTTTTGTCACTTAGATGAATTTATTATCTACCTCACGAAGCAAATATATGTTTTACTTCGTATCCGACCATTCTTGGTAAATATAAATTCTATGAACTTAAAGTTATAAATAAAAATGTTTATTTCAATTACACCAAATAAAAATGTTTATTTCAATAACAATAGGCATTTTGATACATATTTTTGGTCACCAAGGTCGCAAGGAATCGCTTGTATTAGGAGACTCCGCACTTCCACTTGTAATTTTTGCGCAATTGAAATGTAGGCAATGTAAACATGCAAGTATAAAAATAAAGAGTAAAAGTAAAAGGCCAGATCGCGCGTGAACGTGTGGTATGTGTACCATGAGTGATGGTGTGTGGGTGTGAGTGTGACTAGTGAGGTTGTGTCAAGTGGTGTGGTGTGTGAGTATGCTTAGTTCACTTATCCCAATGAATATCCCGGATTATCCCGTCTGTTTATTTTATTTATTTGTTTGTTTTTTTTTATTCGTCACGTTTTCGTGCCTAGACGAAGCGTAGGTCCAAATGTAGGTTGTAGGTTGTCGGTTAGCCCTGCGACAATGTCTTGGGATCTAAAGAAGCTAAACAAGTCTTCTTTGACTAACCATGCGCTTGACAACCCAAATAAATTAATTTGGCTATTGCAAAGTAGATATAATAGACTCAACATCGTCGTAGATTTTAGTTCTAATCCAATCGGTTACAACTTTTTTACAGTCCCGGAGCTTCATGGAATATATAAGGTGCTATAAAATTATCTGCCAACCTCTTGAGGGGTCATTGTACTCATAATTATGAACAACTTTTACTATGGGACCCAACCTGAAATCGCGAAAAAAAAATCAGCTGGTCCCTACAGTTTGACGAGTTAGACGAAAATAAATGTAGGGACCAGCTGATTTTTTTTTCGCGATTTCAGGTTTGATCCTATAGTAAAAGTTGTTCATAATAATGGGTACAATGACGCCTCAAGAGGTTGGCAGATATTTCAATAGCACCTTATATACGTAATTCTTTATTCAGCAAGTTGTATAAAGAAGATGACTGTCTCGAGTATTGCCTTTTAGCGAAAGCAGATCTAACGTTGACAGTTGGAGCGACTAGGTAGCTCCTTCTGGTTTTTGGCGTAGAGGGGTCATACGGGAGGGGTGTTTTTTTAGTGTAAGTTGAAACAAATAAAGCTTTCTAACAGACAACAGATCAGATAATAGGTAGAGGCTGTGGGTGGGGTATCTATAGAGTTTAAAGAACATGACCTTAAGTAAGGTTCTCGGCGCCCTCTCAAGTTTCAAAATTTTTAGTTTTGTTGTCCCTCCCCAGCTAGACAGACAGTACAAGAGGATAGATTGGGCCAGTGATATGTTATACCTGCTTCAGAAGTTGCATTGAAGCCACATGTCGCATTGTTTTAAAAGTCCATATCAGCTTCCTAACTCTTTTCATAATAAGTTCGGTGTGCATGTGCCAGGACAGGCGTTGGTCAATCATAACACTAGATATTTGGTATGCTGTAACCTGTTAATTTTTAAGCAAGAGCAGCCGGGGGTGAGGGGGTTGGTACAGTTATGAATTTTTATTTGGAAATCCTGAGATGGTTGCGAGTTATTATACTTAGTAAAGCAGATATAGTTGGATTTGGAGGCATTTAGTGTGAGGAGACTGGTTTAGCCAGGCTGCTGTCTTCGCAAGGCCATGCTCGGCCAACCTACAAACATTATCCCAATTCTTAGCAGTAAAGACAATGACAGTATCGTCGGCGTATGAGAAAATGAGCCCACCATCAATCTTCATGTTGCAGAGGTTATTAATGTAGATAAGATATAAAGTCGGCCCAAGGACACTGCCCTGGGGGACTCCAAAAATGACGGTTGACTCGGAACTGGTGTACATCGCAATTTTAACTGTTTGTTTGCGATTGTTCAGATA
The DNA here is from genome assembly GCA_947386135.1 of Melanchra persicariae. Classification (NCBI taxonomy): domain Eukaryota; kingdom Metazoa; phylum Arthropoda; class Insecta; order Lepidoptera; family Noctuidae; genus Melanchra; species Melanchra persicariae. The sequence continues at coordinate 277,925 of OX376652.1, forward strand.
CGATTTAAAAAGCTCAAGAGCTGGTCCCCTTATGCCGATGCGTTCAAGCCTCTGTTAAAGTAAGGGGACTGACACTGTGTCAAAGGCCTTTTTGAGGTCAAGAAAAACAGCCAGACACTTGGCTCCACCATCTACACCGTCTACCAGAGCAGAAGTTAGTGACAGAACTGCATCCTCAGTAGACTTCCCCTGTCTAAACCCAAACTCAGAAGGCGACAGTATTTTATATTTAGTCAGGAATTTAATCAGGCGTGAGTTAACAACTTTCTCAAGGATTTTTGAAATGGACGGTAGGACCGATATTGGTCTATAGTTAGACGGGTCAGACTTATCGCCAGACACAGGCGTTATAAGGGCTATTTTCAAAGCGTCCGAGAAAAGGCCCTGCTTGAAGCATAGGTTAATAAAGTGGGTTATGATTGGTACAATTTGTTCGTGTGCTGATTTTCAAAAGTTGACTTGTATTTTGTCCCAACCGGGATCTAATTTCAAGCTCATTAGAGTGGCTCGAACTTCGTCGGGGTCTGTGTCTAGAAGAACAAAAGATGTGGCCAAAGGACTGTCTGCCGAGAATGAGTCAGGGTTGTTATTATTTCCTGCTGAGGACTGAGAAGTTGTGATGTTTTCAGCATGAAGTTTGCCTATGTTATAAAAGTTGACATTAACCTTGTCAACAGAGTTTTGTGGAGTAGTGAGTATCTCTAGAAGTTCCGAATTATCTGTTATAATAGCCCATGTTTTCTGTGCGCTTTAGAAAGTTGATCTCTGTCATGTTTACGTTTTAGTTTTCGAATAATGGTACAACAGTATTTACGGTACCTTTTGTATGTGATTTTTAGTACCTCGTTGTATGGGTCAAGCCTAAGTCTCTTTTGCATACGATTTCTATTCAAAATACAACGCAACAAGCCAATTGTCATCCATGGTTTTAGGATTCTATTTTTCAAAGGTATATTTAGAGTAATTGTACCGAGTATGACACAATTTTGTAGTATTTCGATTAGATTATTAATAAGCGTGTTAGGGTTTTCTAGTTTTAATAGGTCGGATAGATAGTAATCTATCCGACCTATTAAAACTAGAAAACCCTAACCCTAACCCTTGAGAAGCTCAAGCCCCTTCTCAGAATTATACACACAACATACAATCGATATCGCCTACCGCATCACTATTTTCTGAGTGAATAACTATGTCTACCTACCACCGGACCAGCCGTGCTGCCCCCATTCTGCCGCTGTAGGAACTATTCAGTGTTAAATCACTCAAAGTACCCACAAATGAGATTTATAAATTTCCTTGTTGCTTATAACTCAAAATGTATGTTTTAAATGTTCCATTATCTCGTTTTGTTGTAATGTTTATTCCGCACTTTAATTAGACATGTGTCAGTTAAGTGTATTACCTCTAGTAGGTAAACAAGAGTGATATGCGTTTTAAGTCAGTACTAAGACTTTTGTGCCATCAAACAATATTGAGTGCTACGAACTTTTTTGTAAAGAATGTGTAAAATTTATGTCAAAATCTGCCAAATGTTTGTAAAGGTAAGTTAGCCTAAGAACTAGATACATTTGAGGGTGTACATAATTAGAATAAGATCTAATTGTCTGCAGTGTGAAATTTTCATGGTAATAAAGACTTTTAAAAATAAAATAAAAAATAATAAATAATACACGACCACGCGTGATGCGCTTTGTAGGGCGGGCATCATTTTCGGGGACTGAATTCAGCCCTCAGGAGTACATGTCCCGTATTACAGAGCGCATCGACTTCCTGAAGCAGAAAGTTTGTGCATGGGCGAACCGTATTCGGCGGTATAAGAGGCGGGTTGATCGGTACTCGCAGAATCGCATGTTCCAGAGCGATGAAAGGTGGGTATACAGAGCTTGGGAGCGACCTGAACAAAGTGTGACAGACGTGTGCCGCCCGGATGATATCGCCACGAGTACATTCTGGCGAAACATCTGGTCGGTGTCCGTCTGTCATGCCGAGGGTGACTGGATGCGCGATGTCGAGCGCGTGTGTGAAGCAATACCACAAATGGAAGCTATTGCCATCACACCAATAGATGTAGCCACAGCAGTCCGTCCGTCATCGAACTGTAAATCTCCAGGCCCGGACGGACTGTACAACTTCTGGCTTAAGTGGTATAGCAGCTCACACGCTCTCCTGGCATCTCAATTCCAGTTATCCTTGAAGTCTGGGTCGCTACCACAGTTCCTAACAACTGGCGTTACCCACCCGCTCCATAAGACAGGTAGTCCCGCGGAAACCAAGAATTATAGACCGATTACTTGTTTGTCCACGGTCTATAAACTTTTTACATCCTTTCTGAGAGTGAAAATTAATGATCACATCGAGACTAATTCAATTATGTCCGCCTCTCAGAATGGATGTAGGAAGGGGTCCCGCGGCATTAAGGAGCTACTCCTCATAGACATGGCCATAAGCCAACACGTTCGTCGATCCCGCAAGGATCTGTCGACATGTTGGATAGATTACAAGAAGGCCTATGATTCTGTGCCACATACATGGCTCATGAAGGTGTTGGAGTTGTACAAAAATGCAACTCTACGCACCTTCCTTGAGTCATGTATGAGGCATTGGAAAACGGTCCTTCGCTATCCAGGATGTCGACCGATTCAAGGGAATGATGAGCCTGTATGGATTAAACAGGGAATATTTCAGGGCGACAGTTTTAGTCCACTTTGGTTCTGCTTAGCTCTGAATCCTCTTAGCACACTGCTGGAGGATTCAGGTCTAGGCTTTTGGTTGAGAAAAGGTGGTCAAACCATATCTCACCTTCTTTACATGGATGACTTGAAACTCTTTGCCCCCAACAATTTGCGACTGATGGAGCTACTGAAGGTAACTGAAACTTTCAATAGCGCCATCAGGATGGAATTTGATGTGGACAAATGTGCAGTCATGCATGTAAAGAAAGGGGAGATTATGGAATCTGAGGGAATTCAACTCTCAGATTCCATACAGGTTAGATCCCTCAGCTCGACCGAAACCTATAAGTATTTGGGTATGTCGGAAGCGTTGGGCATTAACGGTACTGACTTAAAACAATCGCTGAAGGAGCGCTTCTTTGGCCGCCTGAAAAAGGTTTTAAACAGCCTTTTGTCGGGCGGAAATAAGGTGCGCGCCTTCAACGGTTGGGTCATGCGGACACTCAAATGGACTCAAACCGAACTCGACGCCCTGGATAGGAGAGTCCGTACACTGCTAACTGCAAACCGAATGCATCACCCACGATCGTCGGTGATGAGACTGTACATCCCGCGGAAGTGTGGAGGTCGAGGCTTTTTAAATGCTAAGACTCTCCACAACCGCGAGATGTGCAGTCTCAGAGAATATTTTCTTAAAGCCGATGTGGGTATGCACCGAGATGTGGTTGCAGTGGACAAGGGACTCACCCCGTTGTCCATGGCTAAAGAGAACTGGCGCAAACCTGTGATACTTACTACAGATGACCGCAACGAACCGGTATGGAAAGGCAAGGAGCTTCACGGGCGCTTCTATAGGGCTCTCTATGGGTCCGATGTAGATTTCTCAGCGTCCGTGGCCTGACTACGTTTTGGTGATCTTTTCGGAGAAACTGAAGGTTTTGTTTGTGCAATTATGGACGAAGTTATCTTGACGAACAACTACCGGAGGCATATTATGAAGGACGGGACGGTTGACGTGTGTCGGGCATGCCACCGTCCGGGTGAGTCCATCAGACATATTATCTCTGGTTGTTCTCGTCTGGCTAACGGCGAGTACTTGCTCAGGCATAACCAAGTGGCCAGGATTATTCACCAGCAACTTGCTTTGAAATACCAACTTGTGGATTCTGAGGTACCGTATTACAAGTATGTGCCCGACCCAGTTCTCGAAAATGACCATGTCACGTTGTACTGGGATCGGTCTATCATCACTGATAGGACTATCGTCGCTAATAAGCCCGATATAGTGGTGATAGACCGATTAGCGCGTCGCACAATGATAATCGATGTTACCATTCCACATGACGAGAACGAGAACCTCGTGAAAGCTGAGAAAGAGAAACAAATCAAGTATCTTGACTTAGCGCACGAGGTTGTCGACATGTGGAATGTGGACTCGGCTGTCATTGTGCCGATTGTTGTTACGGCCAATGGCCTGATGGCCAAAAGCTTTGACGACCATCTGTCGAAGCTGGCGTTGCGCAGTTGGATAAAGGGCCTGATACAGAAGGCAGTACTCCTCGATACGGCTCGTATTGTGAGGAGGTTCCTGTCTCTGAAGCCCTAACCACCGGTAGCTTGGACCTCGCTCCCGACACCGGCGGACTACTATTTTTTATATTTTTTAATGTTTTTTTTATTGTTTTTATAGAAATATTTAAAAATGTAAAATACATGTGTATAAATGAATAAAGAGATAATAAATAATAATAAACCATTTATTTCCAGGTTACAAAAAAGACCCATAGATAAATACCTTAACCTACTATACATATAATAACAATTGTGTTAGTATATAATAACTTAAAACTTTGTTAGTATCACTTGGTTGCACTAAGTTTTTGGGCGCTCCGGTGGCACTTGTCCGCGAAAGCGGCGGAATACCACATCCTGTGGCCACAAGCTTTCCTCCATCACCTGATGCAGGTAGCATGTCGGTATGCGCACCACAAACGCCTTAAAGTTGACGTTGCGATGCGACTCCAGCAGCTGCACTCTCGGCGCGTACTTTAGCCTCTGGCGCACGTACTTCACGATGTCTTCCTCATCAGTGGTGTAGTGGAGACGGGAATTGTACACCGGGATATATATTTAACTTTGCAGCACGCAGTTTTTCGTTCCATTTAGAGAAGATTTATAAATGCAGGGTAACTTAATCATATTTGTATTATTATTTCGTGTGTGGGAGAGGGTGGATGTGTGTGTCTGTGGGTGTCTGCGGGTGTGTAGAGGTATGTGTGGTTTGAAAGTTTGTGAATTTGGTATCCGGATTGAATGTAGGTTTGAGTGATGAAAAAAACTCATTATTTAACTAAGTCTTTAACTTCATTCTAATTACTTTTGAGAGTTCAAAAAACCGATGAAAGTTAGAAAATAAAGAAAGAAAGAAAATAAAGTCACAACGGTAGGTCGCGTGTGAGATGAAAACTAGTCTTTTTAAACTGTAAGAAGTTATGTACCTGTGACTCACCATTTATAACAATAGTAGGAGAATCATCATCCTTCTTAATGTATACTTTCCCGTAGGCTGTCCAGCAGTATTTATATTTCTTAGATTTTGCAAGGTCACGCGCAAGAACGTGGAGTCGAGCTGCTCTTGTAGTTAATTGTTCCGAGATGTATATTGGTGTATTCTCATCTGTCTTAAATCCGAGATGTTTCGCACATAGTTTTAGTATAGAATAGAATAGAATAGCATTTATTTGCAGACATGGGTAATACATAAGTAGATAGGTACATCAGAGTTCTGCCATATTTCTCCATTCGACATGCAAACATTTTCATTATTAAAATTGTTAAAATTTAAATTCTCATTAATACATTTCACTAATTATTGCATTCAATAAATAAAATTATAAAAATTAAAATTGTCATTAAAACATTAACTTAATTGTAACAATATACCTACATTAAATAAAGCGGTTAAAAATTTAAATTGCCATTAACAGTATAATTATATAAGAATAAAAATCGTGGTCGAACATAAATAAACAAACAAAGATTATTTAAACGACTTGTCAAAGATCATTACCTGTCGCTGTGATTATATCGATCGGTCATTCACTTCTTTATTTATTTTTTTTTTTATTTTTTTGCTGCCAGTATTTTTTGATATTTATGTATCTATCTATTATAAAGCGTATGTATGTATTTGTGTATCTATTGTATTATAATCTAATAACATTGTTACACCTATGACAGCCCCAATTTCATGTCCAGGCAAATACTGTCCATCCCAGGTTGTCTGGAAGAGATCGCGTAATGCGATAAGGCCGCCCATTGTATGTGTTTTAGTTTTAAGTTTCCTTTTTTTGTTTACGTTTTGGTGTACAATAAAGTGTATAATAAATAATAAATAAATAAATAAATAAAGATTAAAATTCCAGGTCAATAAATAATATGTAACATTCTTCAAGTAAATCAATAATTAATTAATTAAACATTACAGGTATTCAGAAAAAAAAATTGTCCGTTAAAAAGTCAGTTACACTGTAGTACGTTTTATCTATTAATAATTTTCGAAGTCTTCTTTTGAATTGCACCGTTTTCAAATCTTTCCAAGCACTTGACAATTTATTATAAACGATTGGGGCCATGTAATAAATACTTTTGCGCATCATACTTGTGTGACACGATACCTGATTTAATTTTGTATTATCTGCCTATTTCTTGGAAATACATCGGCCAAACGTTCAAAACGACTTTGATTATTCTTTACAAACATAGCTACTTCGAGAACATAAATTCAGGGAAGTGTTAAAATGTTGTACCTACTGCTTAAAATATGGTTTGCAACTGTCGGTGGTTTTTAGTTAGAACATTGACCGGAGACATCTTTTTTGAGTATCTTTATCGGTGGAGTTTGCCCAGAAAAAGACACCGTAGCGCAAGTGAGATTCAGCTATGCCGTAGTAAGCCGCAAGAAGTGCTTTGATATCGACTATGGATGATAACCTATATAAAGCATATGCCGACGAACTCAATTTTTTACACAATACGCCTATATGTGCTTTCCAATTTAAACTGCAGTCTATTTGTAATCCCAGAAATTTGGTACCAGTTACTTCATCAATAGCGTCAGTTTCGTAATGTATGTGAAGGTTAGGTGCACCAGGCATACGTTGTCTAAAGTGCATTATCTTAATCTTACTTAAATTTATATTCAAATTATTTTTATATAGCCATTTAATTAAATTGTCAAGAGACTTATTAATGTCCGTTTCATATGTATTTACGTTTTTACAAGGGATTGTAATGGTGCTATCATTAGCAAACATAGTTAAAGGCTGTTCAATGGACATAGGCATATCATTAACATATAACATAAATCCAAACGGGCCCACAACGCTTTCCTGTGGAACACCGAATTTAATATTACGTTCTCGTGATCGTGATATCTCTTCATGTTTATTCATTACATTAATGCGACTAATCTCGGTTATCTGTGTTCTGTTTTCAAAATACGATTTCAAAAGTTCGAGCACGTTACCTCTTATGCCGTAGGCTTCTAATTTGTTTAATAGTGTATTATAGTGGACGTAATCAAAAGCCTTCGTCATATCACAAAATATGGCACATAAAGGGGATCGTTTATCCACACTTCTAATTATCGGAAACAAAAAATCATAAATTGTCATATCGATGGTTCTATGTTTCCTAAGTCCTTTTTGTTCTTCACATAATATATTATTCTTTTCAATGAAACTATTTAACTGATTATTTTCCATTTTGTTTTCTATTAAAGGCTTTAGTTGACTTCAAGAGGTCTGATTTAAGAATAGTCGACTTTAGCTCAACTATAAGGCTATTTTTTGTGCCAGTTTGTTTGTTTTTTAAAAGCTCATATAAATTTAATAAACCTTATTGTTTTAAGCAGAGGGTCCAAATTCGTTTGTTTTAAGGGTGGGTCAGATAATGTTGACAACATGCTGTACATCAGACCCTTCTAATTATAGACCAATAGCAGTACTTACCTACTTTTAGTAAAATTTTTGAAAAATTTATTTTAAATCAAATGCAAGGATAATTTAAAAAACACAAGTTGTTACATAGTATACAGTTTGGTTTTACAAAGGGTCGTTCAACAACTGATGTGTTGAACTTTTAGGACATATTTATCCCACCAAAAACATTTAATGTGAAATGTTGCCAAGACGACCACATAAGGTTTGCCCTGTGAAAAAGATATCAGATCTCATGTAGAGACAAGCTTCTGAATCTACACGGCCTAACTCTACCGACCCTAACTTCACAAATTCTACATATCAGTAAAAATGTATGGCTTTGCCGTTTTGCTACCGTCGTGGAGGTGATGCGAATATTTAGTTTCTGAAGTAAGTAACGAAACAGCCAAGTGAATATATGATTTATGAAGTTGACTTTTCAGAGTTCCAAGGGGCCATAAATTTACGTATTTGTTATCAATTTCAACGTGATACCTCCATGCCCTCCTGAGAAAAAGGCTCATGACAGACGGACAGACGGGCAACGAAGTGATTCTATAAGGGTTCCTTTTTTTTCCAAAAAAAGCTTGGTTTAAGTACTGGTCATCTTTATACTGTGCCTGCGAGCAAAGGTCGACCAATCGGTAGTTCGGTGCACACCCCTGCAGCTCCGCGATCGTGTACACATGCTGTGCCCGGGTTACCCGGGTGCTACTTGTGTTCATCATCGACGCCGCAGTCCCCTGACGATGTCCTCTCAGTCCGCACTACTCCGCACCGAACATGTCGGGCACCACAACTCACAGGCCACCCGTGCTATGAGACCAGCGCTGCGGCTTGTGCTCCCTGTTCCTCGTGCGTTTCTGCCAATCAGTCAGAACAGCTTTTGATTAAAATAAATAGGTATAATTCATAGAGCACTTCGAATAGGCCGGCACCGCCCGCGCACCCCCCGCGCCGCCGCCCGCGTGCCGCGATGCCCTCCCTCATTATTTATGAGTGAACATTACAACTTTTTGGTGCGAATACTAATTGAGGAGAGCTTAATATTTTTAATAATGAGCCGTAGGGGTGGCTAATTAACAGCGCTCGTGATTATGAGTTATTGAGGGAACGTGATTCTCATATTTAAGAGGGCCAATTCGACTCATTTTAAGCAACGTTGGCATTCGCATGTCAGTTACATTGCAAGCTGTCAAAAATATAATTATGGAAATTAAGGCTTTTTGACAGATTGCAACTGACATGCGATTGCAAACGTTGCATAAAATTGAGTAGACTTGGCACTCAGTGCGTTGGCAAGTCTAGACCTGAGCACAACGAGAGCAGTAGGCTAGAGCAAGTACTTAATACTTAATGTTTTACTACACTTTTCACTAGTTTTACATGTTTCTCTAATTGTATAATGAATGTGTAAATTGAACTTGTGTGTGCAGGATGCTGAAGCGGAACCGCATCGCGTTCATCGATGAGCGCGCTTTCAGCAACACGCCGGCGCTGCGCGTGCTGTGAGTACTACGAGCTCCCCCGAGTATACCCGAGCACACCCGAGCCCGCCCGGCGAGCCAACCCTGCCGCGCGGCCAGGAGGGCGGCGGGCCGCGGAGCCCATTACTTTTAAATATCACCGTAATTAATCAAAACCAGATCCAGATCCGTCCGACCTAGCGCCTTCCTTAGCTAGCTGAGCACCAAAGCTCTGCCGCGTCGACTCTTATTAAGTATTCTAGCGATGCAAAACCTGATACCAGTTTTCCCAAGGAGTATCATGTCGGCACTTAACCCAGTTACTGGGTTAGGGAGGTCAGGCGATGTAACATGTTGGATAATAGAGTGGAAGCCGACCCCCGCACAGTGGGGGCAGGCAGATAGACTGCAGCGCAGCAGCAGCACACACTACGAGGACAACCTGCCGTCAATCAAACTTACCTACTTAAAGATAAGTTGGTGTCAAACGTCGCCGCCGCCAACTAGTGCGAGTGAGGACATGACGTCACTCACGTGGCAGTTAGTGAGCGCGGCTTGCGGCTCGTTATCCCAGCACTTACGAGTTACTACGGCGCGGCTCGGCCGACGCGCGATAATGTACTGATAGTAGCTGTTCGCAGTAAACACACCGAACTTGAGAATTAATGACTAGTTAGTAGTTAATAGCTCTCCCTTCTAACACCGCCTGCGTGGTGGCACGGGGCTCATTTGGGACTCTATCCGGGTTTTGAGATAACCCTCGACCTTGTACTACGTGTGGTCAGTAGGCTGCGTCCCAGTCATTGTAAGTGGTCACTTATAACGAGCATGGTTTTGTTTCTTTACTTCTTCCTCTTTAACGTCACCTTCATTTTGGCAAGTCATAGCTAAAATTGGAAATCCATGAAATCTGGTTTTTCCTTTATCATTTGACTCTTACATACAGGACCTAATGTATGTATAATATTATATGTTGATTGTCAGAAATCCACATGTTTCCACTTGAGGGAGCTGATAGGTCTAGCAGCGGGCGCGTGTCCGTAAGGGTCGTAGGTACGTGGTGGTGTCCACCGCCCCCCTCGCCCCCCTCGCCCCCTCGCCCCCTCGCCCCGTGGACCGCTCCTAACGGCCTACGCTCCATGTCGCACGAGTCGCACGCACTCGACTGCGACACATTACCTCTCCCGACTTCTGCACGTTAGTATTACTGGCGAGCCGTCGTCGTTGCCTCACTGGTGTGCGCTAGTCAGTGCCGTGGAGCACACAGTCAGTTTAATGATGGTGACGACCGGCTGGCTCCTACGGCTGCACTGCAGTAGGGCGGCATAGCAATTTCCAGTTCATTCGTATTCCACTGATGGTAAGCTTCTGAAGATGCTGAGTTGCAGCAAGCTCTAGCTTAGCCTTATTTCGTCGCGCTTACTGGAATTAGTCAGTAAGTAGCAGTTACAATTGGCATCATGAGAAGGTCTGAGTCTGCGCACCGGTGCGCTGGCTGCAAGCCACAGCACAACTAGCGTGACATTAGTGTCCTCAGCGCTAGTGATGAGTGAGATGACTAGTGATGAGTGCTGCACTGTACTGTGAGTGTGACTGTGTGTGCAGGCGGCTGGAGGAGAACCTGCTGACGACGGTGCCGGCCGCCGTGCGCCTGCTGCCGCTGCTCGAGGACCTGTGAGTATCTCTCCCACCGCTCTACCTGTTCTAACCTTCTCTGTCGACATCTACAGCAGGGTATGTTAGTTGTCCACCAGGCTATTCACTTTTTGATGGAACTACTGATTGCAGCAACTTACAACGTAACATTTGGATTATAGAATTATTTGTCGTCGAATAGAAATAGCGATGAGAAATAGTGTGTAGTAACTTTGTGCGTGCGAAGAACTTTAGCGTTTTCCGTTTGGGATCGAATGTATTTGCTTAAAAACGCCTGGAAAAGCTACTAACTGCCGATCAATTCTGTCGACATCTTGCGGTGTTTACCTAGGCGGAGTGAACGACAATAGAGCTGTCATTCCATCTTATTTGTATGGTTTGACAACTCACCCGTCGTGCGCCCCGCCCGGGTGTTCACTTCGACTTGTTTACAGCCGGTCGATTCTGTCGACATCTCACGGTGTTCACCTAGGCGGAGTGAACGACAATAGAGCTGTCATTCCATCTTATTTGTATGATTTGACAACTCACCCGTCGTGCGCCCCGCCCGGGTGTTCACTTCGACTTGTTTACAGCCGGTCGATTCTGTCGACATCTCACGGTGTTCACCTAGGCGGAGTGAACGACAATAGAGCTGTCATTCCATCTTATTTGTATGATTTGACAACTCACCCGTCGTGCGCCCCGCCCAAGTGTTCACTTCGACATGTTTACAGCAGAGCGATTCTGTAAACATGTCTAAGTGAACACCTCGCAAATGTTTGGACCCTGGAAGACTTGTGGCAAGCCTCGCCCACGTAGGCTAGGGACGTGTTTGGTCCACCCGTCCACCTCCATCTGTATCTGTGGTCTGGTCAGACCGTCATCGTCAAACCGACGACTACTGTCATCCGTCAAATAGTGATTAACTTGGTGGACAGGGGTGGACAAGGTCCAGGGGTTTAAAGGTTGCCAAGGTTTGTTGTTTGAAACTCAGCTTAATAATATTGAATAAGATTAACGATTTTTTCGGAAAACAACTCTAGAAGGGTGAAGAAGTTTTTAGAGAGAATTTACTACCGTTCAAAGAGGGTATACGGGGAATTGGAATACCTCGAGTAGGTACTAACTAAAGAGCCAGTTTTTGAGGATACGGATTTCGTAGAAATAAAGATTACCACCAACGGGCAGTGTAGATTATCTGTGGGTGCGGAACATTAGGTACTGGATAGTTCCTCACGTCAGCGTGTGATGTGCAGGTCGCTGGCGAACAACCGCGTGGACGTGGTGGAGGCGGGCGTGCTGCAGGCGTGCCGGCGCCTCGTGCGCATCGAGCTGCGTAGCAACCCGCTGGCGCACGTGCACGCGCGCGCCTTTACGCACCTGCCGCACCTCACCACCCTGTGAGTACACACACACACCGGCTGGAGGCGCTGGAGACAGGCGTGCTGCAGGCGTGCCGTCGCCTCGCGCGCCTGGAGCTGCGCGCCAACGCCAACCCGCAGCGCACCTGCCGCACGGCGCACCTCACGACCCTGTGAGTACACACACACACCGGCTGGAGGCGCCGGAGACAGGCGTGCTGCAGGCGTGCCGTCGCCTCGCGCGCCTGGAGCTGCGCGCCAACGCCAACCCGCAGCGCACCTGCCGCACGGCGCACCTCACGACCCTGTGAGTACACACACACACCGGCTGGAGGCGCCGGAGACAGGCGTGCTGCAGGCGTGCCGTCGCCTCGCGCGCCTGGAGCTGCGCGCCAACGCCAACCCGCAGCGCACCTGCCGCACGGCGCACCTCACGACCCTGTGAGTACACACACACACCGGCTGGAGGCGCTGGAGACAGGCGTGCTGCAGGCGTGCCGTCGCCTCGCGCGCCTGGAGCTGCGCGCCAACGCCAACCCGCAGCGCACCTGTCGCACGGCGCACCTCACCACCCTGTGAGTACACACACACACCGGCTGGAGGCGTGCTGCAGGCGTACTGCAGGCGTGCCGCCGCCTGCTAGACACACTCGCACGACGGCTGGAGTCCTCGTCATCCCAGCTGCTTGATTTGGTTTATTTGCTGACCAAAACTTCTTTCACTAGCTGACCTTTTAAATGGTGACTAAAATTATGAAATCAAGGTTAGTTGTTTAGCCGCGACATCCGGTTCTGATTCAAGTACAAGAAGTCCAAGTTGCTAAGTGTTACATTACATCCAGGGTCGCGGAATATGTTCGAAAGAGTTACGGCGGCCCTGGAAAGTAAAAGGCACTAGGAGGAGCATGAGTGGGTTTTAGTCAGTAAAAGTCTGACACTCCCTGCCGCTCCCCCCAGAGCGGAAGGGGTCATTTGATGATTTCCCATCCTAAAAAAAAAGTGTTAAGTACATTACATATCGATCGATATCGACAGTGCAAGCATCAACCAGTCTATATTAATTCCTTGAGGTGGCTCCCCAAAGGTAACTGGCATTAATCCATTGGACTGAAGGGTAGACTTCTTTGAAAACAATCCTAAAGTGGTTTGCTTATAATAACGTAGCCCAGGTCAGGGTCGAGGTCGACATCATTTTGTATTACTTAGGAATTTAAACGAGTTTTATGGTCAACACAGAACTCGTTTAAATATCCGGAAAATCTTCCGCTCTCGAACTCGGACAGATATTAATGAGGAGGTCGCTGCCGCGCTGCACGCTGTTGTCTGCGAGCGAGTCAGTCAGACTTCCGGGAATACTTTTATAATTACATTCTGGGGCACTAACCTTAAAATCCTGTACAAGAAAACTGATAATGCAATGAAACTAGTTAAACCTAATGAATGTGTAATTAACTAAGCTCATCGTATCGCACGATTTCTATTCAGGAAACGAAAACAGTCCAGTTTGTATAAACAGACACAACGTGGCACTCTTCTCTTATTATCTGCAGCGCCCGCGTGTGGCCCGAGCCCGCGACCCCGGCCCCCGCCAGGCCAGGCGACCCCCGGCCCCCGCGACTCCACATTACGAACTAATATAAAAAGAGCTAAGTTTTGTTTGTTTATAAACGACCTAGACAAGCTCATCTAATAGCGGCTAATGTAATCACACCCTCAATGAGATGAAAATATATTCTACGATACAGTATTCCAGAGGGAACATAAATATATTGTTGCAAAACAACATTCAACATCCTCCGCGGCATATCAAATAGAGATCAGAAGTCACGTTCCCTCAAGTTCCCTGTTGTACAGAATATTAACGCACTCTAGTTGTAAGCGAGTAGCGAGGACTCAGGAGCGACGAGATGACAGAGTGTAGGTACACGTTACATAATAGTTGGGATATAAACCCCACACATTTGTTACCGAATTAATCCGGTAATAAATGTACCGTCTGCATGTCACTAGGATTCGAGAATTATCAGTATGTTCGGAAGAGTAGGCACGGCTCACATTGTGAGAGCAGTGTAGTGTAGTGAACAGATAATGTGGACGTGTACATACTGAGCGATGACTATCTAGGTTAGGGAACGACATTGTAGCGTCAAGAGACGTGTCTCTGCCTGCGGTTCAGTTGTCCAGCACCGCCAGGGCCGGTGTCGCGTGTACGACAGCGCCGCCGCTCCGTCCGGTGTCCTCAGTGTGTGTCGCATCGGAAGTGACTGGCGGGAGATCGGAACTGAATCCGCCGCGCGGCGGATAACGCGGCGGATCCGGGGATCCGGAACACCTACACCGCCGCCGATCGGTTCCGGCGCCCGTCTGAGCACTGCCAGGCACGCAGTACGTCTCTACGTCTCTCCTGTACTGTACAGATTCTTGTACGAGCCGTCACATGCGATAGGCAAACGGATTTTAATTTCAAAGTTACGTTTATTTCAGTGCATATGTCGCAGCCAACTTGTTAAATCAGCCATTTAATAGGCTGCCTAGCCATTTCATTTACTTAACGTCGCCATTTAGTTAGCGGCCTAAATGCCATACCGTTACATAATTGAACGGCTAGGCATATGGCTTGGCTGACTAACATTTAATGGTTTGCCTAGCCATGTTCACTGAAATTTAGTTCCATTTTCTGACACTTGGCGCGCTGTAGGTGGAACTGTCATAATTGCGTCGACCAGCCGCACGGTTCCCAACTTAGGGGTTTTCTCCCAAAGGACATTGACCACCAACAGTACCGCTTTAAAGAAGAAGAGTATGACCTTAAAAATATACGCATAAATTATAAAATAATTTTTTAACCTTTCTTAGCTCATTTGGTAGAAATCGTATGTGGGGTTTAATATTTGTATTAAATTAGTCATTTATTGGATTTTATTGCATACTTTTTTAAATGGCATATATTTGTCATAGCAATGTGGCCAATTTTAAAAACCACCCCATAATCGGTTTTAACGGACAGACTACGAGTTTCAAAAATAATTTGAACTGTAACATTTTTCCTCCTTATTAATATTTCTATTATTTATGTGAACAATGAAAATAGTATATTTTTAATTAACATCTTTAAATAGTATTACTTCACTAGTTGAATCTTTTTTGAGTTGACAAATCAGTTACGATCAGGGGTGATTTAGATTAGCTGTTGATAACATTATCTCGGCCAATGTGAAAGGTGAACTGTCAAAAGTGTCACCTACCCTCAATTTGTCTAACAAACTAGGGATGGGCAAGTGAAAAAAATATATCGATATTTATTGTATCGTTTAACATTTTTCTGACTTCTGCAAAATAGGTATTTTATTTTTTGTCAAAATTGGCTGCATTTTGCATGAAGATGACTGTTTTTTACAATAAAAATTTGTAGACATGGCTGCATTTGACGGCTCATATCTCCGTGATAAATAGAGATATCGACATGGCTGTTTTTGCGAAAAGTCGGGCATGTCGAAATTAGTACGGCTGTGTTTATAACTCATTTTTGGAAAAAGTGCCACATGGCTGCTTTCTGCATAACACGGTCCAATAATCTAATAATAAATAATCTAATATATTTAGAAAATATTTCGACGCGGCTTCGGTAGCTGAAATAGCATCGCTTGAGGTAAGCCCCCCTGACCTCCCCACAGTGACAGATTCGTGAAATTCAAAGGACTTGATTCTAAACCCAACCCGTTTTCACTTTGGTATTAGCGAAAATAGTTTTTGAGAGCTGATAACACTGACCAGCTGAGACATTTCTGCTGTTTCTCTCAAATTCAAAATTTTAAATCAACGTTAGTAGATACTTTTCAGTAAATGCTGTGATAAATCAAAATATTGGTGTAGAAAACTCTTACGAATGTTTCTGCGAACATTTTGAAAATAAAGTCAAAGAGTAACCAACAACATCAAGGTATAATATCGTGTTTTGTTTGTGTTTTCGTTTCTTTTCGTATAATCCGTGTTGTAATCGTATCTAAGTACTGTTATAATTTTAAAAGAAATGTGTTTTGTGACGGCCTAAGCATCTGCTAAGCCCTTTCATTAAATGTTGGCTGGATGTCATTTAGGCACTAAGTTAAACGGCGCCGTTTTATGAAACGGCTAGGCAGCCAACTAAACGGCTGATTAAGCTAGTTGGCTGCGACACATACATTGTAGTAGGTATGACAGGATTTAAGGTTTTCGGATGGGACCTTGGATTCAGTTCATGACCTGGCCTCCTTGCTAGAACTTTTTCATCGGCTTTAACTGTTTGAAATGGGTATCCCTATATTTTAAACAAAATTTAAAAAAAATCACGTTACTTTTACTAACGATAAGCCGTGTTGCACCATCATGGCGCATCGGGTGCATGTACCCGGTGCGTCAGGTGCAACAGATATCAGTGGCGTGCACAAAGTCTTTAGACAAGGTAGGCAGAAAATTTTCCCCACCAACCGTGTCTCCACGTTGCCGTCGTGGTGGGGCTTGCGTGTCTCAGTGATCTTGGGGGCTTTGCCGGTAGAGCCACTCATGCCGGAAGGTCCCAAGTGAGAGACCAGACCAAGAGAGACACAAGAGGGGCACACCGTTCGGAGACTTGAGCAGTGTTCGGGTCCTCGGGCGGTGTGCGTCTCATTGGCTTGCTCGCTGCTCTCTGGTACGCGTCTGATCATCAGACGTGACTGTGAGGGCAGCGAGCAGGCAGTGGGAAGGAGAGAGAGAGGGGGAGACAGGGACCGTACCCTTTAAAAGGACAAATATGGATAGCGCCCAAAAAGAGAATTTATCCCAGGGCGGTCCGGACTGCACAGCAGTCCGGGAATCCGCCACGCTTTATGCGTCAAGCCCCTTGTATTCTGGGGTGGGCTATCCGCTCTCCGTTTGCACATGGCAACAGTGGCCGAGGAGGCCCCCGATCCAAACCGTCCTTTCAGGAGCTGATCGGGTTAGCTCGGCGAGCCCTGTACCCGAGGGGGCGGGGGCTGCAGCGGAGGACTCCAGGTCCTTCCGCAAGCGGCCCAGATCAGAGGAGGACCGGGGGTCGTCCGGCAGCGAAGAGATGGCCTCGGCCCGTAAAATCCCCACCAGCAGGCGGGGTAAGGGCCGAGAGGGAGGCAAGAGCAGAGTTCTTGCCCCCAAGCAGGCTGGCCAGCGAGCCGAGGAGCTTGCCGATGCTGGACGACCCCCCGGAGATGGCGGTCGCGGGGCTCCTGGTTCGGAGTCCTCCGGCGATGAGCCGGATGACTCCGGACAGGAGCGGGTTCGGAGGGCCGCGTTTCCGGAGGTGGTGGAGGCCGCGCTTCGTGATGTGGCCTTGAAGAGGAAACTCTCCTCTAAAAACAAGGGCATAAGCGCGGCGCTGGCCTCCATCCTGGCGGCAGCGGAGGCTAACCGAGGTGGGCCTCCGGTGGATGAGATGTCCAACCTGCGGGCGGAGGTCGCCCGCTTGGCTGCCGCCACCGAGCGTCTCCAGAGAGAGAACGCGGGGCTCCGAGCAGACCTGGCCAGGCTCCAGGGCCCACAGGGGGCGCCTAAAGGGGGGCGCAGGGAGAACAGCCAGCCCGTGCCGCAGGAGGGCCAGGTGCTGGACCTGGTGCGGCAGGAGATGGCTGCCTTCCAGGCGCGGTTTTCCGTCCTGGAGGGCATCGTCCTGCGCCCCCCGTTAGCGGCGAGTGGGAAGGCCCCACCCCAAAAAAAGGTGGCCTCGTACGCGGCCGCCGTGGCTGCCACACCGGGGTCGTCCGGCCAGGACAAAGGGTCCGGGCCGGCACCCGCGAAGCCAGTGTCGAGAAAACTGGACCCGGCCCCGGGAAGGAAGAGGAAGGGTGGAGTGGCTGCACGGACGGCGAAGGACGGCGAAGCCGAGGGAAGCTGCTGCACGGCTGGCGCTCCTGCGCCAGCCGTGCAGCAGCTTCCCTCGGCTTCCTCGCCTTCTGAACCTCCCCCGGCTCAAGCCGAATGGCAAGTGGCCGGGGAGAAGAAGAAGCCGGGCAAGGCAGCCAGGGCGGCCAAGAGGCGGGAGAGAAGGCGGCGGCAGAGAGCGCGAGGCGTCGCGGCTGCGCTCCGCGCCCCGAAGACCGCGGCTGTAGTGGTAACGCTGCAGCCGGACGCGGTGAAGAGGGGCGTGTCGTATGCCAATATCCTCACTAAGGCGAAAGAGGCCGTCAACCTCAGTGAGATTGGCATCGTCGGGGGTCTCCGGCTCAGGGTCACCATGACCGGGGCCAGGATGCTAGAGATCCCTGGAGCAGACAGCGGTCCGGCCGCGGACGCTCTAGCCGAAAGGCTTAGGGCGTCCTTGGGCGCGGATGACGTCCGAGTGTCCAGGCCCACGAAGTGCATAGACATGCGCATCTTGGGCCTGGACGACTCCGTCACGGAGGGGGAGGTGTGTGCGGACAGCGAGCAATGGGTAGCTCGCTGTCCGATCAGGTCAGGCCAGAGTCGACGGCGCGTTTCACTCCGAACGCGCCGGAAAGAGCAGTCAGCAACTGAGACGGGGCCCGCCAGGGCCAGAGCCCGCCAGGGTTGCGGAATATGTTCGAAAGAGTTACCGCGGCCCTGGGAAGAAAGGCACTAGGAGGACTAAGGGTGGGTTTTAGTCAGTAAAAGTCTGACACTCCCTGCCGCTCCACCCAGAGCGGGAGGGGTCATTTGATGATTTCCCATACTATAAAAAAAAAAAAAGGCAGAAAATTTTAAAAGCCAAAAATGCTTAATGCATGTTGGTTTTCGGCCACCTCAAATATCCATAGATTGACTGATTTTATAGACATATCAATTTACGGATTAAGACATTAAAATATTTCAGTTCTGATCGACTTTCGCGTTATGTCTGTCGCAGCCAACTAGCATAATCAGCCGTTTCATTAAAAGTCTAGCCTTTTCATAGAACTGCGCCGTTTAATCAGCGACATAAATGTCATGGGCAAGTCATTAAACGATATTGAACAAAAGATGTCACTTAGTCGTTAAAAAATCGGCACATTTAAATGAAAAGGCTAGGCAACCAATTAAACGGCTGATTAAGCTAATTGGCTGCGACATATGCAACCTGTGAGCCAATAACATGAATCATATTGTTTTGTATTGAATTTCCGATTGACTTTACCTTTAGTTTGTAATAATTGCAAATTCGGTGTACTTACAACGACCTTTTACAACCACTTGTTTTTTATCACCGAATGATAGTTTCGAAAACGCATAATTTTTAATTTCTCTATACACACCATCTGAACTACTTCACAGTGAATATTATCCATTCCTTTAGTTTGTAATAATTGCAAATTCGGTGTACTTACAACGACCTTTTACAACCACTTGTTTTTTATCACCGAATGATAGTTTCGAAAACGCATAATTTTTAATTTCTCTATAGAAAGAAAGAAAAATATTTATTTTGTACCTCGCACAAGACACAAAAAGTAAAAAAATAATAATTAATAATAATTAAAAAAAAATAAGTAACATTAATAAAAGTAACAAAAGGTACCTACACAAGCAAGGCGAGGCCAAAAAGGTCCCTATCTCAGCATTATGCTGCGATACTTATACACACCACCTGAACAACTTTCACAGTGAATATTATCCATTCCTTTAGTTTGTAATAATTGCAAATTCGGTGTACTTACAACGACCTTTTACAACCACTTGTTTTTTATCACCGAATGAAAACGCATAATTTTTAATTTCTCTATACACACCACCTGAACAACTTTCACAGTGAATATTATCCATTCCTTTAGTTTGTAATAATTGCAAATTCGGTGTACTTACAACGACCTTTTACAACCACTTGTTTTTTATCACCGAATGAAAACGCATCATTTTTAATTTCTCTATACACACCACCTGAACAACTTTCACTGTGAATATTATTCATTTTTTCACACTATTATCGACGTTAAACTCCTAAATACCAAGTAATATGGCTCACAAAACAAATCAAAACGAACCAAACAAACAATATGGCGATTAAGACACAAACTGAGACAGTGCAAAAAATAATACGACAAAAAGAAATAGTGTGAGTTATGATGCAATACTAACTGAACTATCGACCAATCACTTCAATCCCCATATTTTCGAAAATATTTGAGAAGGTTATGTGTAATAGAGAACTTTTTAACATCATGTGAAATCCTTAAAAAAGAACAGTTTGGATTTAGGAAGGGGAGCCATGCGCGGATCCACCGTTGTGGGCACGATGGGCATGCCCACAACCCTAATAGACTTGTAACGTCCGTGTTCCGGCTACTCAATGACGATAGTGAATCAACTGGTGGATGGCCAAATGTAAAAGAGAATGTGAAAACAATTCCGCCATACCGGAGTAAATAGCTCATGTCATTGAAGCATGAGACCAAGATTTGTTCCCTAACCTTTTTTTAATTTTCGGGTCACTGTGACCACAACCTTTTTTGAGGGCTAGATCCGCGCCTGAGGGGAGCTCTACGGCTTCAGCGTGTTTGTCCTTAATTAAACAAATAACCGAAAGTATAAACCAAAAATCCAAAATAGGCTGTGTCTTTCTAGACATGACGAAAGCCTTTGACTTTGTTTGCCATAAAACATTACTTTCAAAACTTTCTCACTGTGGAATCCGCGGGAAGGCCAACGATTGGATCAAAAGCTTTCTTTCTGACCGATTGCAATGCGTAGAAATTACAAGAAAATGTCAAAACCAACAAAAAACATACAGATCAACATACAGACAAAACAGCTTCGGCACACCTCAAGAAGGAATTGTATCCCCTCTTTTCTTTCTAGTATACATCAACGATCTACCAGAGGCGATTAATGAAGAGTGCGTACTATTTGCTGATGACACAACATTGATGACATGATTAAAAGCGACGATAACAAATATTTAGAAAAACGAATTGTTAAAGCATTAGACAAGACAATGAAATGGCTAGAAAAAAATAACTTAAAAATAAACATGACAAAAACAAATATAGTAAAATTCCAAGCACTCAACACAAACACAAGCACAGATAGTCTAGATATTCAGTACAACAATTCCCCCTTAAACACTGTTGATGAATGTGTATTCTTAGGTATAACCGTGGACAAAAATTGCAGTTGTAAACCACATATAGATAAGATACTAAAAAAAATAGATCGCTTTGTGTATGTTCTGAAAAGAATAAGACAAACTATTAATTTGAATACCGCAATGGTTGCTTACCATGCCTATGTAGCATCTGTACTCAGATATGGTCTTATAATTTGGGGTAACTCAGTGGACGTGCTAAGAGTTTTTAAGGGACAAAAAAAATGCATCCGGGCAATGTGTGGAGCCCACTTTTTAGATAGTTGTAAGCCATTGTTTAAAAAACTGAAAGTACTGTCGTTGCCGTGGCTTTATATTTATGAAATACTAGCACTTCGCCCGCGACTTCGTCCGCGTGGATTTAGTAGGTACTCCACAAACTTCAACGCCCCCGTATAAAGGTTAGTTTTGGAAAATTAAGCACAACGTTTTCATTAATTACTTAGCCAATTCTACTTATTTTATGGTCTCAGGAGGCCCTAACCAATGTACAATTTAATTAGCGAATGCGACTGTCGAAATGCCAAAATGTAGGAATTTGGTCACGTGACATTTCGATGGCATCTGTCAAACCTATACATTTTTGACGTATTGACATTCGCGTACGCCACGCCACTGTTGACCCGTCAACCCGTCAGGGTTTGATTATGCAAAAATTGTTAGGTACATCTGTTTCAATTATCTCGCTTTTAGTTTGTTCATAGCATTCCGACATAAATTGAAGCAAGCAATTATGCCTTTTTTTTTTTTTTTTTTTATAGGATGTGAAATCATCAAATGACCCCTCCCGCTCTGGGTGGAGCGGCAGGGAGTGTCAGACTTTTACTGACTAAAACCCACCCTTAGTCCTCCTAGTGCCTTTCTTCCCAGGGCCGCGGTAACTCTTTCGAACATATTCCGCAACCCTGGCAGGCTCTGGCCCTGGCGGGCCCCGTCTCCGTTGCTGACTGCTCTTTCCGGCGCGTTCGGAGTGAAACGCGCCGTCGACTCTGGCCTGACCTGATCGGACAGCGAGCTACCCATTGCTCGCTGTCCGCAGGCGTCAGTCACTGCGCCTTGCTCAGGAGCGTCAGTTCCTGAGAGGCGCAGCGACTAACGTTCGTCTGGAGGAGGCGAAATGGGGCCATTACTGGCACTCCATTTCGGCCCCCTCCCGAGCAGTGGCAGGGGCGGCGACGGTGGCGGCGGCTGCGGCGGAAGCGACGGCGGCGGCGGCGGCGGTGGAGGAGGGTTTTCTCCTCGACCCGGCCCTGGCGGGTGGACCGCAGGCTTTGCCCCCAGCCCAGTGATCGGCCGGCTTGCCAGCTGCCGCACATGCGAAGCAGTGCGGCGCGGCGTCGCACGAGCCGGCCCTGTGACCGGGCTGACCACAGCGGAAGCAGTGGTCACTGCGGTCCACCTCCGAGGTGCAGCGTGCTCCCACGTGGTTGCCAACTTGGCAACGGAAGCACCTCAGAGGTCTGGGCTCCAGCAGTTTTACCTGCGCGGAGACCCAGCCTACCAAAAGCCTTCGGCCCTCCGAGACTTTCTTGGCCGCCGACACGGGGCAGCTCACCACTACGGTTCGCATGCCCGTGTTGTCAGGACGGATGGTGCCCGCCTTCACCTCCTCTGCAGAGCACCCCCCCGTCCTGACGACGGCGGCCAACACCTCCTCCTCCGTGACGGAGTCGTCCAGGCCCAAGATGCGCATATCTATGCACTTCGTGGGCCTGGACACTCGGACGTCATCCGCGCCCAAGGACGCCCTAAGCCTTTCGGCTAGAGCGTCCGCGGCCGGACCGCTGCCTGCTCCAGGGATCTCGAGCATCCTGGCCCCGGTCATGGTGACCCTGAGCCGGAGACCCCCGACGATGCCAAGCTCACCGAGGTTGGTGGCCTCCTTGGCCTTGGTGAGCGTGTTAGCATACGTCACGCCCCTCTTGACCGCGTCCGGCTGCAGCGTTAAAACTACAGCCGCGGTCTTAGGGGCGCGGAGCGCAGCCGCGACGCCTCGCGCTCGCTTCCGCCGCCTTCTCTCCCGCCTCTTTGCCGCCCTGGCTGCCTTTCCCGCCTTCTTCTTCTCCCCGGCCACTTGCCATTCGGCTTGAGCCGGGGGAGGTTCAGAAGGCGAGGAAGCCGGGGGGAGCTGCTGCACGGCTGGCGCAGGAGCCTTCGCCGTCCGTGCAGCCGCCCCACCCTTCCTCTTCCTTCCCGGGGCCGGGTCCGGTTTTCCCGACACCGGCTTCGCGGGTGCCGGCCCGGACCCTTTGTCCTGGCCGGATGACCCCGGTGTGGCAGCCACGGCGGCCGCATAAGACGCCGCCTTTTTCCGGCCTGGAGCCTTCTCACTCGCCGCTAACGGGGGGCGCAGGACGATGCCCTCCAGGACGGAGAACCGCGCCTGGAAGGCAGCCATCTCCTGCCGCACAAGGTCCAGCACCTGGCTCTCCTGCGGCACGGGCTGGCTTTCCTCCTTGCGCCCCCCCTTAGGCGCCCCCTGTGGGCCGGCTCCCTGGAGCCTGGCCAGGTCTGCTCGGAGCCCCGCGTTCTCGCTCTGGAGACGCTCGGTGGCGGCAGCCAAGCGGGCGACCTCCGCCCGCAGGTTGGACATCTCGTCCACCGGAGGCCCACCTCGGTTAGCCTCCGCTGCCGCCAGGATGGAAGCCAGCGCCGCGCTTATGGCCTTGTTTTTAGAGGACAGTTTCCTCTTCAAGGCCACATCGCGAAGCGCGGCCTCCACCACCTCCGGAAACCCAGCCCTCCGATCCCGCTCCTGTCCGGAGTCATCCGGCGCACCGCCGGAAGACTCCGAGCCAGGAGCCCTACGACCACCATCTCCGGGGGGTCGTCCAGCCTCCTTGGGGGCAGGAGCTCTGCTCTCGGCCCTTACCCCGCCTGCTGGTGGGGATTTTACGGGCCGAGGCCACCTCTTCGCTGCCGGATGACCCCCGGTCCTCCTCAGATCTGGGCCGCTTGCGGAAGGACCTGGAGTCCTCCGCAGCAGCCCCCGCGCCCTCGGGTACAGAGCTCGCCGAGCTGACGGTCGCCAGGTCGTCGGAGTCCAACTCGGACTTCGACTCTACACCCGCGCGACGCTCAAGCGAGCCCTCCTCCCAACACAACGCGCCTCCACCCGCGCTCCGCCCGACCGACACTCTGTCGGGCGAGCTGAAATTGTACCCGATCAGGTCCTCGAAGGATAAGTTGGATCGGGGGCCTCCTCGGCCACTGTTGCCATCGGCAATCGGGTTGTGGATAGCACCGTTGCCCCCCCCAGAATACGAGGGGAGCAATTATGCCTTCACCTAAAATCTTAATCACCCCTGCTTCACTCTTTAACATGTATGTAGTTTATTTTCGAAAAATCCAAACATTTGTTATTCTTATTATTTTATCGAAATCATTTTCAACTTCATCGGACCAAGCATTGTTATGATTCTTCCCAGTTCGTTCAAGCCGCGACATTTTTCTTACTCCGAGCATGTTTATTACCGTCGTAACTTTTGAACGAAAGGTCCGATTTGAATAATTTAAAGTGTGATTTACACGGACATAATCAACCTTAATTATCAAACCATTTAAATGGATAAAGATTAATATCATTTTATTACGATTCGAAGAAACGCTTTGTAAGGCGTTTCATACTGTTTTAGGGTCGGGATTTTAAGGTCGACATGTAGTCGTTCGTTCCGTACATACCACGGGGCGCCCGTGGCTTTTCAGAGAAATCTGTT
This sequence comes from Melanchra persicariae, assembly GCA_947386135.1. Taxonomy (NCBI): domain Eukaryota; kingdom Metazoa; phylum Arthropoda; class Insecta; order Lepidoptera; family Noctuidae; genus Melanchra; species Melanchra persicariae. The sequence continues at coordinate 302,826 of OX376652.1, forward strand.
TTGGGTTACTTGCATCCTGTGGATTTGCTTTGGCTTTGTGTGTGCGAATACAACACACGCATAAGTCATTCATTATCGGTCGTATGCACGTAGTGTAGATGCGCAGTTTACATTTAAGTGATAGCTTGCTGCGTGCATTCAGCATGGAGTGGAGTCTACTCTAATGCAGCACGCGAACGTACCGCACTTATGTGCTCAGCAAAGGTGAATCTATGGTCTAATATCACACCTAGATATTTGGCTCGCTTTTCCCAAGGGATCTGCTTACCAAACATGGTGATCGGACTCGGTGGATTGGGAATGAATTCCGCCCGCGGTTTATAGAACAAAACCGCCTGGCTTTTTTCGGGATTAACCTCAAATCCCCAGAGACGGAACCAAGCGCCTAGGTCGCTGGCCGCCTTTTGAAGATTTTTGGCTATTGAGTTTTCACTATTGCCGGAGCAATAGATGGCCGTATCATCGGCAAATAGAGCTAGCTGCGTCTTATTATTCTTTGGGTTGTCGCTAGTGAACAGCGTGAAAAATAAGGGGGAGAGCACGCCGCCTTGAGGGACGCCGGCTCGTATAGGGTGGGGGGAGGAAAGCGCACCTTCGATACGAATGACTTGTGAACGGTCGGGCGTTCGTATTTATTTATACCCTTCGGTTAGAGTCGTTACAAATCTATCGACTCATGTTTTCTTTATGGTTCGTTTTTAAATTCTTGATTTAATTTTACAAATCATAAAATGAATTTAGAAGTACAAATTAATTAGTTTAATAATTTCTAGTAATCAACTAATAAAGTTAATTAAATAATCGTTTGAGTGACTTTTACCAACTTCAAATAAGCAATCACACAGTATTTGAACTTAGAATAATCAAATTGACGCTCGATTACGCCTTTCCGCCGGCATTCATATCGATACCTTATAAGTTTGTATAATACTAACACAATATGGATCAAGGTCTGAGTCAAATTTTTATTTTATTTTATTTATTTGTTCACGACATAGTTTTTCGTGTGGACACTGTAGCAGGTACTCGAACGAAAGATAATTTGAATTAAAATAACTTTAATAAGACCAACAGTTTACACAGGGAAAAAACACGTTTGTTGGTACTGAGCCTTAAGCCGAGAGCTAGAGCGACTTCGACATAATTATATTTTATTAATTTTATGAGTATTATTATAATATTCCACCCCTTTCTCCGAAACAGCAGAGACTAAAAGAACAATGGCCACTCGGCTAACATGCTTGGACTATTGATTGACGACACGGCTGGCGCGGTGGTTGAGCGATCGGCTGCTGCGCTGCGTGTCGTGGGTTCGATTCCCGCACGGAACAAAATATTTGTATGGCCTACAGATAGCTGTTCCGGGTCTGGCTGTTTGTGTATGTGAGTTTGTATGTTTGTACATGCACCCACGATATAAGAGTAATTCCTAGTGTGGGGCAACGTTTATTTAAAAAAAACTAGTATAGGTACCTAATCTGTTGGTAAATGAGAACGCAACTATTTATATTCATTGTCTATTGGCAACATTCTATACTCTCTGGTATTCTTGATGTTCTTCTGTCTTTTAAACTAATAAAAATACGTTGCTACATATTTCCGAGCTCAAGTTGTTTTAATGATTTTAACCCAGAATATCATCATGGCAGCAGAGCGTAGTTCCGAAAATCATTAAAAGTGAAAATAGAACAGAACTACAAAACCGGTAGCGTCGCGTCGTATTTCGTCGTATTTTTCCGTCACATTACAGATCACATATCACATTATATTTTTTGAGGTTACCGGGAGCGGTGTGCTGAAAAATTGTCAATACCTACTTACGTCATTAGGTACATACTTACATAATCAAGGTCCTTTCACACAAAACAATATTTTTTTAAATCGGTTCATATATATTATGATGACAGAGATATGAGGTAACAAACACAAAAAAAAACATACGCCCGAAATGAGAACCAACCTCCTCCTTTTTTTAAGTCGGTTAAAAACGTGCGTTTTTTCACCGCAGTGCGCGACCCCGTGAATGCGTTTATTCTACCGCACGGTATGAGGCAAGTCATATGCCTAGCTGTTCAATTAAATGCCGGTTGGCATTTAGGCCGCTAACAAAATGGCGCCGTATTTTGAAATGGCTAGGCAACAACTTAAACGGCTGATTTAACCAGTTGGCTGCGACATATATGTATATGGAACAGGAACACGTCCTTACATTTCCTCCAAATTTCAAGTTCTTTATTTCTTATTAAGTAATTAAGGCGAGCCTGACTTGAGCGCGTAGGCATCTAACGCTTACCCCAGGCCCCGCAAGGAGTAGCAATACGTAATAAGTTACGATGCGCGGGAGACGCGCGCATCAAGCGCACCGCTCGCTCATGAGTTCACGGACTCGGGTAGGTACTAAGTTCCGTCACAGGATAAAGTAATGCAGTAGATCAACTTGAATTGATTAGTATAAGTTTATTTTGTTTTATTTTTCTATTAAGTATTTTTTAAGGTTATAGATGGATTAAGTACGTATTGTACAAACTTGAATCCAATTACTAATCATTAAAAATCAGTAATAATACTTATTAATTTTAGAGTATATGGTGGATTTAAAATCTGACTGACACGAAAATTATGAATACGAGTACGATACAAAAATACGCGTCGCGCGCTATTTGGCTTTGGTGCGATACCTTCGTAAAAATCAAGTAGTAGGTAGGCACACTTACTTTAGGAAAATTATGTTACAATTCTTGAATATTATAATTCAAGAAAGCTTAGAAGTATACATGGTTTGGAATTTGCCTAGATGCTATTTAAAAAAAAACAAAAACGTTTTTATATTTTTTAATCAAATAGTTAACATAATAAAAGTTACCAATGCAACTGGCTAAAATTCGTTGAACTGTAGCTGTCTCGGTTTGCATGGACCTAGCTGAGTAGATTGACACGGAATATGGTCCTTGGATTTGCTTGGACCTGGCTGCACAGGCTTATCATTAACATTTTCTTTGTTTTCTTTCAATATTATGTCTCGTATTGGCATACCGCGATTTTGGCGCGGATCCACAATCTCTGGTAATATACATTTCAAATAAAAATCTATAATTTTTTTCTCCATATGCACCCGCCAAAATTCGTCATCTCTTGAAATATTTTCTACTACTAGTTTTCACCGAACCATATTCCAAAAATGCATTGGTTCCTTTCTGTTACATGAAGTTGACCCTGCACTTGGTAATACCAATTACTTTTTTTGTTTATAACCCTGGTATGTTTTATTCTATCGAATTTAAATATATGTATTTTACTTTCTTCAATAGCAGCATTTCCCTTTTCTAAATGCCGTTATTGGACATTTAATTTCAACAATGGTGTCGTTCCCAACTATACCGTCGGGGGTAACCCCAATAAATGAGTATTATTTTGGAGACAAGTCACGCCCTTCCGCATGCTCTATTGCCCTGTAACGCAAATTTTGATTTTGATTTGTTGGTAATTAACAAGTAAAATTTTAAAAACTTACAAAATATCCCTGTTCAATAAAGATAACGGAGCTACAGTGCCAAAGACAGATACACAGGCACACAGACGCACGTACACAGAAACATAGATAGCAAACCGTTATAAATAAATAGGATAGAATGTAATATGGTGTGTGTTTAATTTCTTTATGTATTTTATGGTGTTACAATAATGATAATGAGATACTACTTTATTCAAATCTATACTAAATAATATTATAAAGTGGAAGTGCGCTAAGTGCGCTGTGGTAATAGCTAATTATACGTAAGTACCATGTACAACAAAGATATTGTTTTTCATTCGATCTAAAAAAAAGTCCGCGACGTTACACCTATATCTATCTCTTATAAATATGCCACACTAAGGCATTTTATGTCAAATAATTTATTTAAAAATTAAAGGTGGTTTTTCAGCATTAATATTAGGCAGGCATATTAATCCTTACTAGCGAAAGTTACTTCATCATCAAGATAATTTTATGAAGATAAACTTTGTCTTTTACAGCATGTTATTTGAACTCACCGTTTAGGAGATAATGTAAAATTAAAATAATTCAACAATATTGTTAAATCTGGTCCGGTAGCCTAAACGTTACCAAAAGTATGTTATTATAATATTTTCATAAGAAATGGTCATACTGTAACACTTTTACACTATGGCACGCGACTCACGAGTGCGCTGCGCGTATTGTTTGGCATAGACGAGACCTACACAAACGTTGCGGACACCATAAATATTATTATTTGTTGTGTTGTGGTGGCTGTGAGTAGGTACCCACCTAGCGTATAACTACACTTATATTTCTTGTCTACATGAACACCACAACATTATTGCACCGATATTCAACTCTCATGTAGGAAATACGAGCTATTATTTTTGCATTTGTTTAGGAGTAAGATAAGTGAAAACGGACATTTCTAATAAATAACAAATATTATAAGACTTATACAAACTCTCCGAAACCATCAAGACTAACGTAGCGGGGTGAACTACCTATTTGACATTTGAAAACAGTAAATCATTGTATCATGTGCGCGCGAGGTGGCTTTATGCACTCTGAAATAGGGTTCAAATTCAATTGTTTTACATACTCGATGCGGTTGGTAAATCTATTCCGCGCGAAAACTAAACCACTAAAGCGCACGTCTTTATGCGTACTGAAATAAGGTTTAAATTAAACTGTTTACACACATGTTTGCGGTGTGGAAATTTATCTGTTTCGTGTCGGTACTTACCTAGTTAGTAAAGTAAATTATGTATATACCTATATACCTTTTTGTTTATTCAGCCAAAGTTTATAAAAAAAGTAGTCACAAATCTTACGTAAATAAACATAAACATTAAATTCGCGGCACACTGGTGTGCCGGCAGTGCTCGAGCGGTAATCAATTTAGGCTTAGCCAGTAACAGAACTTAGCGGGGGTGGCGGGATCGCAAAAATTTGGCACACGTCCGACCTCCAACACGTTCCGCTCGGGACTAAATGACACGGGGCGCGCTCATGAAACGACAAAATCACTTGATTTTGGAATTAGTGGGATACGTATTTTCATATTTCACATTATGACGGCCGATTTATATCACATTTTTTACCACCTTTATTGTGGTATAAATTTTATTACTCAAAACCTTATATAACTCAAATGAAATGATAATTACATCTTGATTTTGACTTGTCTTTGCGATTTAATCGGATGCAGTAAAGTGCAAGTAATCGTGTATCGCACGGCCGAAATCGCAAGATCGAAGTGTGAAATATGTAATATATTTTTTTCAAAATTTAAATCCGTGTTGTTTACGAATAAAACACAATTTTACACAATGCAAAACAACGTTTTTCCGGAAAACCTGGCCTTAAATAAATTACAGTTTTGAAGTCGGTGTTTGTTTTTCAGATTTTTATCGGGTTAACTTAACTTTTATCTGATGTGTTTACACTGTCAGCTCTGTGTCGAAAAGTACAATAGTATACTGTGTCCTCACCGTCCGCCGCGCGCCGCCTGGCGCAGGTACTCACCGGACACGGATGTTTCGGGAGATACCTGTTTCGGATTCGGAAGGAGGTCAAGCCTGGGTGTCACCACTGTGAGGATCGTCCGGAGGACACGGTGGAGTATACGGTGGAGGTCTGCCCTGCTTGTCGTTTGTCGTTGTTCCGTGTCCTCGTCGAGGCGATCGGCGGCGGCGAGATGTCAGCATAGAAGTCGGGGCCCGCTAGGAGGAGTCATTTGATGATTTCCCATCCATAAAAAAAAACAATACATTAAATAATGCCAAGGCTATGCGCACGTCTGCAGTGTGCAGTGTGCACGTGCTGGTCGGTCTCTGGATTGAGAACCAATGAGTTTCATTGAAACTCTCGATGTAGTCGGGAGCGCGTCGCGCGTCGTAACTCGTAACTCGTCATCACTCGTCAAGCGATCGAGCTCGTAAAGACGAACATAAAGTGCGGCCGACGACGCTAGGGTTCCCATTTCTTTTAGAAAAAAATTAAATAGAGTATTTCTGATATAAGAAAGGGTAAATGAAGAGTACAGTCTTAGAAAGAGTAGGTACTTACCCTTTATTATTGTACTTATTGCGAAACAAACATTGAATTAGTTTAAGCAAAAAAAGCTAAAAAAAAACAATTATTAAAATTGTTTTTTTTTAGGGTTCCGTAACCAAAGGGTAAAAACGGGACCCTATTACTAAAACTCCGCTGTCCGTCTGTCTGTCACCAGGCTGTATCTCATGAACCGTGATAGCTAGACAGTTGAAACTTCTGTTGCCGTTATAACAAATAAATAAGTACTAAAAACAGAATAAAATAAATATTCAAGTGGGGCTCCCATACAACAAACGTGATTTTCCGTTTTTTTTTTAAATATTAATACTTACGGAACCCTTCGTGCGCGAGTCCGACTCGCACTTGGCCGGTTTGTTATAATTAATTTATTAAATTAATTGCATGCCTACTAGAATTCTCTAGTAGGCATGCAAAGCCACCACACACACACCACCACCACACCAACACCACTTTGCAATAGATTTCACAGAAAAAATCTAATCGTCAGCTTGATTTCCCATAGACTTGAGTATTTATTACATTATTGAAATGAAAATAATCCAATGAACACTAACTTAATTACTTATTTATATCCACTAAACCTAACTATAGGTACGAGTATAATAATGCAGTACAAAAACATGTCCCATAGGTACCTACTTAGATAGATTTCAACGCCTACATTTTTTGGTTTACCTACGTGAAACAAAAAACGTGTCAAAAATTTTTTGAATATGTAGGTAATTTTCTATCTAGTAAAATACCCTATTAAGACCGAAAAGACAAAACAATCCTTCTCTGAAATACAAATTGGTAGGATTTCATTCTTCTAAATCAAAGTCAGAGTCAAACTATATAGAGTATGTAAGTGTACCTACTCTATTGCTTTCGTAGATTATTAAAGTGCGCCTGCGAAAATACAGTACAAGAATAACATTTAGGTGATTTTAATTGTAGTTTAATTGTCTTTTAATTGTATTTAATGTTTAGTTGTTATTTTATTGAATTTCAATCGTATATTAATTGTATTTTTTTATTGTATTTTAACTGTATACCTACTTGTAGTAGTAACATCGCATTGGCGTGATAGCTGTTAAGGGTTATTCACGAAATTTTAAGTAAATAAATAGGTACCCTATTTTAGAGTAGTCCGGTTGGCAACCCTAGCTGACGCTGCGCCGTCGCGGCGTCGTCGGCACTCCACGACTTGACATTTTGTTGACGATTTGACGAGCCCATTTTGTTGACGATTTGACGAGCCCATTTTGACGAAAGCGAGGCATTCGTGAACTTGTAACGATGGGCATGTAGTACTGTTCTATCATCTACTAGTAGGTACCTACGAACACCAGCCAACTACACTGAAACTTGGTTCAGTGGGCCCGGGATGGTGGACATGTGAGAAACCTCTAACACTTACTGATAAGTACAGTGAGGGCCCGACACTCTTGCATTGAAGTTAGTTGTTTTATCTCACGAGTGCGGGCGTCAGTCGCTCACAAGCATACGCACACTAAAACAATGTGCACGTACATTTACCTACACAACTATGGCTCACCCGCACTCGTGAGATAAAACAAGTGTACCTGTAGCTTGTCACTGAGAGATTTAACTTGAACATTTCGTCCATGTAAGTATACCGCAAGTGAGCATCCTCCTCTACTAGACTAGTAGACTAGTGAACTAGAAAGTAAGACTAGTATGTAGTCGGCGTCGTCGTGCCTCGTGAGAGGGCCTCATCCACATCCGCTCGGTCGTGAACACGTGAACACGTCACAGACAGACAGACTTACTTTCACATGTAATATTATAATATGGATTTACATTGAGTTAATGCCAAATGTTATTATTTCATGAAATAATACATTTGTCATCAATTCTAACTGAAAGAGTTGTATTGATGATTTTAATGATTATAATAATTCTACGGCCGCGCTTCATATTTTGACCAAGATACAACCTGACACTGACCTGCAAATTGCAAAAAACGTAAGAAATTTTGAATTTCGCGGGCTACCCTGGCGCTTCCACCTTAAGTTAATGAATAATTTACGTTCGTTTACAAACAATGCATTCGAATTATTCGCGAAGGCCTCTGTAAATGAGAGCACCTCATTTTAAACTTGGCACAAGAGTGGTAAAATATCCTAGGTCCCTTGAGATCCCGGATGTCCGGCTGTTACTGTAGGCCGCTGACGACGCCTACTCCGAAGCTCACTGAGCGACACAGTGAGCCCCTGGTACTGTTGCCTGCTCCAATTGGAATGAGCGGAGAGCCTGACGAACACAAACTACTTCAATGAATACACAAGTGAACAGCTACTCGCTACTCCTGCAACGGTATAATAAACCACCCAATCACCCCGCTGCCGCGCTGTCACAAGAATTTGCTACTGCACAGCGACTCGCGGAGTGTTCCGTCCGACCCGTCATTAAGTTTAAATCGTAGGTACTTTAACTAGTTCAAACCTACAGCTCCTCCAGCCAGCTTCGGGCCGCGATCTCTGTCTGAACTAGACTTTACAGTCGGCCATGAGTTTGCTCCAACTTTACTCGAAAATCAACACGTTAGGTACCTACCTAGGTAAGTACACTATCTATTAAGTAAGTATTCTGATTCCAAATGAACTTGTATGTAAACCTGTAGAATTGTTGTGGCAATCAACATTGTGGCTGTGGCTGTAGCCACCCGACCATGGAGTATTGTGCACCCGACTAACCCTCACCGAGTTGAACTGACACGCGGATGTAGCGCCATGCGCCAGTAGCGCACTGACGGACTGCGCTGCCCCGTGTCACGTGTGTACCGCGTCGCGTGTAGAGTATGTCCACGTATGTCTCACTCACGTGTGCTGTGCCTGCAGGGTGCTGTCGGATGCGCGATCGCTGCGCGCGGTGCCCTCGCTGAACGGCACGGCGCGCCTGCGCACGCTGCGCGTGGACCGCGCGCGCCTCGTCCGCCTACCGCTCGACCTGTGCGCGCAGGCGCCCATGCTGCGCTCGCTGTCAGTATACCCCAGTCACACTCGTAAAGGTTCTCCCACATAGGCGCGTTATTGTCGGTCGATAATACCGGATGCGTTAGGTACTTACCTATTGCGATAATGCGTCCCGATTCCTGCGTTTTTATCGTCCGATAATTCTATTTCGTATGCGTGTTTTTAGCAAGTTTTTCCCTAATGTCGGGCAGATTCGCCATTTTAGTGATGGTCACACTGTACAGCATAGATCTTATTTATTAATATCTATGATAGATCCCCTACCGCTACCGCACTACACTTCCGACCACGCGAACGAAGCCCGTACATGCAAGTGCAACAAGTTATCCTAATATACATGTTATAGACTTTTAGAACACTCGTAACTGTCGGTAAAACCAAAATTCGTCCTTGACGAACTACTAGTACTAACGATATCGCAGCTGTGTGTGGGATCGCATGCGTGACATGCGTCCCAATTCAAATGTTGTAAGGACTCGTATCGGAATATCGCAGGACGGAGGAACGCAAGCGTTCTACCTACTTCTATTGCGTCTTTATTATCGCAGCAGTGTAACTTCGTAGCCGTCCTAAGAAATATTGTACTAAAAACAGATACCCATCGCAATAACGCATCCAGTAAGTAGGTACTTATTATTATCGACCGATAAAAGCGCGCCTGTGTGGGAGAACCTTAATGCACCATGCCGCAATCCCGCACCACAACCGTCTCATCCATTCATTTATTCTTTGCTAACATAAACTCATAAACTTACTTTAAGTACGTACCTACTTTAGGTCCATAAGAAAATGGCTCGTATAAATTCTCTGTGGTACTTATCAATACAACGAACACAGCACAACACACAATATTTTACTATTCCTCTAGCAAGGATTGTATCAGGTGAGAAAATAATATGCGAGCCGGCTTACAGTCTTCCACTGAAACCGGGCTTTGCAAATCGAATATCGATTAGGATTAAGCTTGTCGAAATAGAAACTAGAACGTAGTCAGAAACTAGAAACAGAAGGAGCAGTCCGCGCGAGCCGCCATGCGCCATCGCGCCAGAGCGCAGCCCCTCCCTGCGCGCCTCGCTCCGCCCCGCACGTGACCCGCGCGCGGTTGACCTGGCACTCGAGACATTCGTACCAATCGTACCACTTCATACAGAATACCCAGTAGGTAAAAAGAAGTTCAAAAACTAAAACCCGACTACAGAATGCACGTTCTAAAAAGTACGAAACAAGAAAACAGCCGTGCTCGAATGCCGAGCTCTTATAATTCTAAATTTGGCCCCAAATTAACCAGCCCGGAGCATTATTGTAGCTAGTTAACAGCTGTACATGGGCTGTACAATGGCTTATACTGATGTCAATAGGCCAATATCCAGCTCCTTTAATTCTCTTAGACAGCCAAAAGATGGTTTATGGCTTAGGAACGGCTAATGTTAAATCTACAAAGAAGTAGCAACAAAAAACTATTTGTGCCGTGCAATTAAGTGTTACGTCAAGGCGGTTTAACTATTTCTGTGGACATAATTCTAATGTAAAGTAAGTAATTCTTTACGTTTGTTTTGTATCTCTGTTGGTAAATTGTACTGCGGGTACCACTTTACTGTTAATATAATATATAGGTAGGTGATATTATCAAATACCGTATTACACGCGCCATCGAAATAATACAGTTTTACTACAAATACTACCTATACTTACAAAATAAATACGGTGTACGAATTATTCTTGGATTTTCACTCAATTTTTTCATTCCATTGATGAGGATTAATATCTATTTGTAACAATGAAATAATGTGTTTTTTCTTTAATAGCTCTCAAATAACATGAAATTTTAAAAGATATCAGAGGTTTTTCATGTGTAATTTTACATCAAAATGGCGTTTATTTGTTATCCAGCAATAATTCTAACTAAATTTCCTTAACCCTCTCTTTTCTATTCAATGGCCATATTAAAGTCTATTATGAGTACTTAAATGCGGCCTACACAAATGTCCTTTCTTTGGCATGTTCGTCGGTTCGTTGAGCTCCTTTATGGTTCTAAGTTGAGCTACTCGACTACTGACCAAAGCTTGCACTGACTGGACGGGTCCACTCAAATCTGTGTGGTTCTTTCCTCAAAAGACCATTTCAGACACTGATCTGCATGATCCTCATATCGTATTGTGAATGTGGGGACCATGCAGATCGCTATGATAGGGGTTCATTTCATGTTAGTCAACAATGTCTGGCAGTTTGAGATTTTTTTTATGCGGCCTACCCAAATGTCCTTACTTTGGTATTGTTCGTCAAATCGTTGAGCTCCTTAAAGTTCTAAGTTTGAGCTCCATAATAACTGACAAATGCTTGCACTGTCTGGACAGGTCCACTCAAATCTGTGTGGCACTTTCCTCAAAAGGCCACCTCAGACATTAACCTACATGGTTCTCGTATGATTTGACCAGTACAATTTGTATGGACTTCAAAAGAGACTGTGACCTCTGAGTTTGTTTCGGTGTTTCTTCTCAGGGTAGTCAGCTAGGAAACACCGGCCTCATCTAGCTTAAAAGGACCAAAAAATATTGACGTGTAAAAGTGTTATGTTTAACCTACTTACAAAATAAATATCATTTATCATTTATCATTTATCATTTATCATTTATCATTTATTAATCAGCTGAAAACTGTACGCTAGCTGTATGGTTTTCAGTTATCCTAACGACTGGTTAAAGGAGTAAAGTGAGAGTATACAACATCGTCTTAGGGATCTCCAATCTTGAAAGGAAACCATTTCGGGCAATATTCGGGCAACCTTGCTAAATATTCACCTTGGGCTAATTCCGAGTTTTTCAATTTACACTACGCAATTTTGTGATGCAGATACTTTGTCAAGATAGTGTACAGGAGAGTGCAACGACATCTTCAAACAATGTCATTGAGATGCTCAATAGTGGCAGCTGTATGTAACTAAACGAGTAGCTACCTACAATCAACTCCTTGAAAACAATGTCATTGAGATGCTCAATAGTGGCAGCTGTATGGAACTAAACGAGTAGCTACCTACAATCAACTCCTTGAAAACAATGTCATTGAGATGCTCAATAGTGGCAGCTGTATGTAACTAAACGAGTAGCTACCTACAATCAACTCCTTGAAAACAATGTCATTGAGATGCTCAATAGTGGCAGCTGTATGTAACTAAACGAGTAGCTACCTACAATCAACTCCTTGAAAACAATGTCATTGAGATGCTCAATAGTGGCAGCTGTATGGAACTAAACGAGTAGCTACCTACAATCAACTCCTTGAAAACAATGTCATTGAGATGCTCAATAGTGGCAGCTGTATGGAACTAAACGAGTAGCTACCTACAATCAACTCCTTGAAAACAATGTCATTGAGATGCTCAATAGTGGCAGCTGTATGGAACTAAACGAGTAGCTACCTACAATCAACTCCTTGAAAACAATGTCATTGAGATGCTCAATAGTGGCAGCTGTATGGAACTAAACGAGTAGCTACCTAAAATCAACTCCTTGAAAACAATGTCATTGAGATGCTCAATAGTGGCAGCTGTATGGAACTAAACGAGTAGCTACCTAAAATCAACTCCTTGAAAACCAAAACCAAATAAATAATCAGAAAACCATCATGGATAACTAAAACATTATCACGAAACACAGAAACAAATAATTGAAACTTTTCCTTTTTTTCCGTACCTACTCATTTTATATTGTATTTTATCTTTATTCCTAATAATGAGGTTATGACAAAATTGACATTCTATGTTTACTCTTCAATAATTCTAGAGGTTGTAAAATAGATAATATTTACAATATAAGCTTTGGTATTAAAGTGGAGTAAGGGTACACTAATTTCCAGCTCAAGCAGTCCTAAATGCTTTTAACCAACTACTATGAAGCTCATTGAAGCATTATAATAGAATTAGTGTACACCATAGATGATAGATGGAGCTACTGAAGGTAACTGAACCTTCAGTAGTGCCATCGCATCAGGATGGAATTTGGTGTGGATAAATGTGCAGTCATGCATGTAAAGTGAATATTTTCTGAAAGTCGATGTGGGTATGCACCGAGATGTGGTCGCAGTAGACAGGGGACTAACCTTATTATCCATGGCTAAAGAGAACTGGCACAAACCTGTGATACTTACTACAGATGACCGCAAGGAGGTATGGAAAGGCAAGGAGCTTCACGGACGCTTCTATCGGGCTCTTTATGGGTCTGATGTAGATTTCCTAGCGTCCGTAGCCTGGCTAAGTTTCGGTGCTCTCTTCGGAGAAACTGAAGGTTTTGTTTGAGCAATTATGCCCGAAGTTATCTTGACGAACAACTACCGGAGGCATATTATGAGGGACAGGACGGTTGACGTGTGTCGGGGCATGCCACCGTCCGGGTGAGTCCATCAGACATATTATCTCTGGTTGTTCTCGTCTGGCTAACGGCGAGCACTTGCACAGGCATAACCAAGTGGCCAGGATTATTCACCAGCAACTTGCTTTGAAATACTAACTTGTGGATTCTGAGGTACCGTATTACAAGTATGTGCCCGACCCAGTTCTCGAAAATGACCATGTCACGTTGTACTGGGATCGGTCTATCATCACTGATATTATAGGACTATCGTCAAACCAACATGCCTATTGTGCTGGCAAATCAACTGAGTCCGCACTCCACTGCGTAGTAACACGCATAGGAAATGCTCTCAAAACTAAAAACCCAATACTGGGCGCTTTCATCGACATAGAAGGTGCCTTTGACAAAACAAATTTCGCCAGCATCGGCCAGGCACTAGCCGTGCACGGTGTGGCGCCAACGCTTATACAATGGATACACAACATGCTAAAACACCGCGCTATTCAATTTACCGTAAACACCACCACACGAGGTATCGTAAGTAGGGGCTGCCCGCAGGGTGGGGTGCTGTCACCACTACTGTGGAACTTAGTTGTAAATGAGCTCATCACTGAGCTCAACGCTAGCAGTCTGTACTCGGTGGGTTACGCAGATGACATAGCAATCCTAATCACGGGGAAATTTGAAGGCGTTTTATGTGACCTCATGAGGAAAGCTTTCAAAGTAATTGAGAATTGGTGTACAAGACACGAATTATCGGTCAACCCCTCTAAAACAGAACTAATAATGTTTACCAACAAGAGAGTCCTTGGACCTCATAAACTACCTAAACTTTTCAACACCGAACTAACACTCAAAGAAGAAGTCAAGTACTTAGGAGTGATCCTTGATAGCAAATTACTCTGGAACAAGCATCTTGACTACAAATTAAACAAAAGCACAATCGCACTTTACCAATGCAAAAAAATGCTAGGAAAAACGTGGGGGCTCTCTCCAAAGATCACGCTGTGGCTCTACACAGCTGTGATCAGACCAATGCTGACCTACGGTGCCTTGGTTTGGTGGACGAGGACTGAACTCTCGACCACCGTCTCTAGGCTCCAGCGGTTCCAAAGGTTAGCCTGTTCCGCTATCACAGCATGCGTGAGCTGCATGAGGACAACCCCAACTACAGCAATGGAGATAGCCCTACATCTAACTCCCCTCGACATGTACATACAGCAGGAGGCAGCACTAGTAGCCATCAGGCTTATGCACTTAGGCATATGGGGCAAGAACCATATCAGTCCTCACGCTGGCATCCTGGACCGGGTGATCGAGTATCAACCTCTCATCGCTGCCCCGTGTGATAGGACACCGAATAAACACATGTTTAACAAAAGCTATAGCATACAAACAACAGAGGAAGAGAGGGATCAGTCAGGAGTTAATTAAGTACGCGTTTACACGGTTGGCTCAAAAACTCCACAGGGTTCAGGGGCTGGCGTACACTCCCTAGACCTCAATATTAACTTTCACTTACCACTTGGCGAACACAGCTCGATATTCCAATGCGAGTGTGTCGCCCTAACACAACCCGCAACAGCCGTAAAGCGTCTAGGGATACACAGCTACGCAATCAGATTCGTGTCTGATAGCCTGGCTGTGCTCAAAGCCCTAGAGAACAAACAAACCAACAGTAAACTAATTTTTGAGTGTCACCTCGCCCTGGAGAGTATATCGCTGTCTAACAGGATCACCCTCCAGTGGATCAAGGGACACACTGGATCCCTGGGCAATGACGCCGCAGACGAGCTTGCGAAGAGAGGTTCCGAGATGGTAGTTCTAGGCCCTTACCCACTCCTTCCCCTACCTTACTCGCAGTTTCGTACATGGATTCGCCAGAGATCAACTGAACTCCATAACAACAAATGGTCACGGTCCACTGACTGTAGGCAGTCAAAAATGGCAATGCCAAGTCTACATCCGCGATTAACAAAACGACTACTCAACCTGAGTAGAAATGACCTTAGAACAATAATAGGGACAATTACGGGCCATTGCCCCCTAAACAAACATCTTTATAACATAGGCGCCACAGACAGCCCACTCTGCAGGGGCTGTTTTGTCGCCGAAGAATCAGCCGCCCACGTCATCCTGGAATGCGAGGCCGTGGCTACCCAACGGGAACAAATCCTCGGAACGGTGAGGTCGCTCCGCGAAGCCTGTGAAGCTCCCAGGAAACTTCTGTGCTTCTGGGCGGAGCTATGCTGGCTAACTTAGCCAGGACATCTACGCACAACGGACCGAATGAGAGTCTAAGTGCGGATACGGGAGTCCCTACTCTACTCTACTCTAGGATTATCGTCGCCAATAAGCCCGATATAGTGGTGATAGACCGATTAGCGCGCCGCACAATGATAATCGATGTTACCATTCCACATGACGAGAACGAGAACCTCGTGAAAGCTGAGAAAGAGAAACAAATCAAGTATCTTGACTTAGCGCACGAGGTTGTCGACATGTGGAATGTGGACTCGGCTGTCATTGTGCCGATTGTCGTTACGGCCAATGGCCAAAAGCTTCGACGACCATCTGTCGAAGCTGGCGTTGCGCAGTTGGATAAAGGGCGGGCGGGCGGTTGGTAAATCACGTTTTACTTTTATATACACTTCTGGACACATCTATTGGCCCACCTTAGAGTTTAGGTTTCGATGGCCCCTACCGAAATATGATTGCTAGATTGAACAAAAACTGTTGATGCAGTTTTAAACCTGATACATTTTACCATCTTTTTCGATCGTATTGTTTTAAATTTGAATTCAGAATACCATACGACATGGAGCTACGCCTAACAAGTCGGATATGCGCCTTGTTAAAGGCAATTGATGTTTGAATAAAAAACATGTTTTATCAAATAAAGGTTCAATTTAATAACGCGTGTTGCCTCCATGGGCATCTACCACAGCTCTCATACGATTAGGCATAGAGTTTATCAACCGCTCTATGAAATTTTGAGGGATCATCTCCCATTCCTCTTCTATGGCAGTTTTCAACTCCTGCATCGTCTGGGCAACTGGCTGACGAGCCCTAACACGTCTTTTTAGCTCGTCCCACATGTGCTCAATGGGGTTCATGTCTGGGCTTCTGGCTGGCCAGTCCATAACTGTGATGTTCACATCCCGAAGATATTCCCTGACGATGCCGGCCGCATGGGCTCTTGCATTATCATGCATAAAAAGGAAATTTGGGCCCACATAGTCCGCGTATAGTATCACGTGAGGTTCTAAGCACTCACGAATGTACCTTTCAGCATTTAATGTTGGCAGCCGTGGTCCTGTAACAACCTCAAGTTGAGTTTTGCCGCTCGCGGATATACCGCCCCAGACAGTCCATGAACCACCGCCATAAGCAACCCTCTCTTCAAAGCAGCATTGTGCGAAACGCTCTCCCTTACGTCGGTAGACCTTCTTCCTTCCATCATTGCCATGTAACACAATTTTAGACTCATCAGAAAAGAGTTCACTGCTCCAATCTTGCTGTGTCCAATTTAAATGACTGCGTGCGAAATGAAGGCGCGCTGTTCGGTGGGCTCGCGTTAGTTTGGGCCCATTAGCTGGCTTGTGTGGTACCATATCGCGTTCTTTTAACCTTCTCCGAACAGTTCGAGCGCTCACAGATACTCCGTGGAAGTCGCGAAGTTGGTTTTGTATCTCAATGGAGGTAAGGTGACGATTTCTCAAGCTGGTCGTCACGATGAATCGATCCTGCCTTTCAGTTGTGACCCGAGATCGTGGCCTTCCTTGGCGACGAACAAAGCCGCCAGTCTCTAGGTACCTCCGATAAACATTTCGGACCGCAGATCGACTTAAATTAAGTTGAGCACTCACGTTTCTTTGGCTGTGTCCGGCCTGAATAAGTGCCACAGCTTGGGCGGCGACTTCAGGTGAAGTATCCATAGATTATTGATAGAACCTCACCTTAATGTTAAGAATAAGTAATGGTTGTTGCAAAACCAAAGATATCAATCACTTTTTCAAGAATTAAATCCAAGTAAACCAATAAAACCAAGTTTTCTTAGTATTCGATTGTTTGATATCAACAAACAGGCTCCAAATTGTCTTTTGTTTCTTTAAATTCTGTGTTCGAAATTCAAAAAAAGACTATTGAATGAAATTGTGAATGTGCCAGGTTCAAAACTGCATAAAAACTTTTTGCTCGACCTAATATAAAATTTTAGCTAGGACCAAACGAAACTGAAAATACAAGGTGGGCCAATAGATGTGTCCAGAAGTGTATATACCCATTTATTTTTATGGTGTGCGTCATGCTTGGCGTAAATAAACTCTTTTTCTTTCTTTCTTTCTTTCTTTCTTTGATACAGACGGTAGTATTCCTCGATACGGCTCGTATTGTGAGGAGGTTCCTTTCTCTGGAGCCCTAACCACCGGTAGCTTGGACCCTGCTCCCGACACCGGCGGATTACTGCTTTTTATATTTTTAGTGTTTTATTTTTATTGTTAAGAAATATTTATAAATGTAAAGTATGTACAGTAAAATAAATAAAGAAATAAAAATTAGTTCACGTCTTAATGCGCCCTAGAGGGCGCCACATACAATAAATAATTTATTGCAACAGAACCTAGACTATAACCAGCGATCAATTTAAACGCTTCCAATGACACCTTATTTGTCAAATTATGATAAAATGGTTTAGAAGTTATGAGGGAACAGATGTCAAAGTCAAAGTCAAAGCATTTATTTCAATCAGACCATTTACAGGTACTTTTGAATTGTTAAGGTCGGTCGGACAAAAAGATGAAGCTATTTGCACGTTCCAAAGCGTAGATCTCTATGGAGAAGAACGTGCAAGAAACTCCACGGACACTCTTTAAAAATAATATTTTGTTACAAAATTATGGTTACATCATTCATATTGAAATTATACATACATATATGTGAGGACGATGTAAAAGACGTGCAGGATAAAAGAGTCCGGAGTAAAGAAGAAACAATTCAAGGAAATAACTAAAATAAACCATGGCAGCCGAGAGATGACCAGTCTCAGCTGACGGCGCCCGTTCACGAACATGACGCATACGCTAGCACCATTCGGCTCAACCATTTTTAAGAGAGCCAAATGATCCAAAGCATGCGCCACCATCAGCCAGACTTTTGAGTGAGCATGACATTCCCAATCGCCAGGATACATTCAAGTCAAAGACCTACCCACAATGATCATTATAGTTTAAAGATACACAGTACTCACACATGTGCATGAAATTATACAATGCTAAATAAGTGGAGTCTATACAATGAAAAATATTGCATTCTTACAATCTTCAGCCGGTCCAACAATATTACCAAATGTTAACATTAGTTTCGAGCCCCCTAGTAGCTACCTAGTGGCGTTGTGGAGCAGGACCAGCATTGAGCCAAGCATTTTTATCTTCAATATACTCCCCTAACTTATAATATGCTTGCTTGCATAGTGTGCGTTTAATATAGGATTTAAATTTCGTCTCATTTAATTCTAATATATGGGGAGGTATTTTATTATAACATTTGAAACAGTACCTCATGAAAGATGTGGCTACTTTAGCAAGTCTAAAACCTGGTTGAACTAATTGGTTCCTATTTCTTGTGACTTAGTTATGTCTGTCACCTCGTTTACTAAAAAGATGCAAATTCTTCCTAACGTACATGATATTTTCATATACTGGGTAATTTTTTTTCCAGTGCGCAAACTTTAAGAACCACTTCTGCCCATGTAAATGAACAACTTTCCCCAAGAAAGCCATAGTCAATTCCTAAAAAAAAAATTGAGTCTCTCATACAAATTGTGGTCAGTTGATGACAATTTTGTATGGGAAGTTCAAAGAAGTGGTTCTCAAAGTTTGCGCACTGGAAAAAAAGTTATCCAGTATATATTGACAAGGCACCGTCATGATGTTAATTTCTTTAAACAGTTCCCTTAGAGAATCGCGCCGGTGGAGATTTAAATGGCTCTGATGGCTCTTTTCTGCAGAATGAAAATAGACTCTACTGTCAGCAGCCCGTCCCCATAGTAAGATACCGTAAGATATTATGCTATGAAAGTAACTAAAATAGACTAGTCTCGCGGTTTCAACATCTGTAAATTGGCGGATTTTCCTAACAGCATATGCTGCCGAACTTAGCCTTCCTGCATGAGATGTCAAATGAGGACCCCATTGTAACCTTGAGTCAAGCGTAATCCCCAGGAAAACTGTTTCATCAACGAATTCTAGTTTCTCCCTGTTCAATACTATGTCACAATCACTACTTTTGACATTTGGTAAAGTAAATCGAATGCAATTCGTTTTTTTTCCATTTAATACTAAATTATTAGCAGTGAACCAATCATGTACCTGCATTAGGGCGTTATTTATATCGTCAAGATTGTTAGCATGTCTATTTATTCTAAAAATTAACGATGTGTCGTCAGCAAATAACACCATATTAAGTTTATTTTGTAAAATATAGGGCAAATCATTTATATAAACTAGAAACAAAAAAGGACCCAAAATTGAGACCTGAGGTACCCCCATTTTCACGTTTAATCCTGTTGAATTGTTGCCGTTTATATGCACTAGCTGCTGTCTATCATTCAAATACGATTTTACTAAGTTCAAGGCTGTTTTGCCTAGTCCGTAATGCTCCAGTTTCAGGAGTAATGTCTGATGGCTCACACAATCAAACGCCTTCGACAGGTCGCAGAAGATACCTATGGCATCTTGCGCCTCTTCCCGCATTATAGATATGTTTTAGTAACGTTACACCAGCGTCAGTTGTACAACGTCCCCTGGTGAAACCGTATTGTTTATCGTGTAAGATGTTATTCGCGTTAAAGAGACTGAGCATTTGATTAAGCATTCAAACACTTTGCTGAAAACTGGCAACACAGATACGGGTCTGTAGTTATTAGTATCTTTACTGTCCCCGGATTTGAATAAAGGACTTACCTTACTGTATTTCATAAGTTCCGGGAAAACCCCTTGATCCACACACAGATTGAATATAAAAGCTAAATACGGCGCGATAGTGTCAATAATGGAGGTACAAACCTTTACAGACATACCCCAAAGATCTTCGGTCAATTTGATCTTGATTTGCTTAAATGCTTTTATTTTTGCAATGGGGGTTGTGCTTTTTTTTTTTTTTTAGAGGATGGGAAATCATCAAATGACCCCTCCCGCTCTGGGTGGAGCGGCAGGGAGTGTCAGACTTTTACTGACTAAAACCCACCCTTAGTCCTCCTAGTGCCTTTCTTCCCAGGGCCGCGGTAACTCTTTCGAACATATTCCGCAACCCTGGCAGGCTCTGGCCCTGGCGGGCCCCGTCTCCGTTGCTGACTACTCTTTCCGGCGCGTTTGGAGTGAAACGCGCCGTCGACTCTGGCCTGACCTGATCGGACAGCGAGCTACCCATTGCTCGCTGTCCGCAGGCGTCAGTCACTGCGCCTTGCTCAGGAGCGTCAGTTACTGAGCGGCGCAGCGACTAACCTTCGTCTAGAGGAGGCGAAATGGGGCCATTACTGGCACTCCATTTCAGCCCCCTCCCGAGCAGTGACAGCGGCGGCGACGGTGGCGGTGGCTGCGGCGGAAGCGACGGCGGCGGCGGCGGCGGTGGAGGAGGGTTTCTCCTCGACCCGGCCCTGGCGGGTGGACCGCAGGCTTTGCCCCCAGCCCAGTGATCGGCCGGCTTGCCAGCTGCCGCACATGCGAAGCAGTGCGGCGCGGCGTCGCACGAGCCGGCCCTGTGACCGTGCTGACCACAGCGGAAGCAGTGGTCACTGCGGTCCACCTCCGAGGTGCAGAGTGCTCCGACGTGGTTGCCAACCTGGCAACGGAAGCACCTCAGAGGTCTGGGCTCCAGCAGTTTCACCTGCGCGGAGACACAGCCCACCAAGAGCCTTCGGCCCTCCGAAACTTTCTTGGCCGCCGACACGGGGCAGCTCACCACTACGGTTCGCATGCCCGTGTTGTCAGGACGGATGGTGCCCACCTTCACCTCCTCTGTAGAGCACCCCCCCGTCCCGACGACGGCGGCCAACACCTCCTCCTCCGTGACGGAGTCGTCCAGGCCCAAAATGCGCATGTATATGCACTTCGTGGGCCTGGACACTCGGACGTCATCCGCGCCCAAGGACGCCCTAAGCCTTTCGGCTAGAGCGTCCGCGGCCGGACCGCTGTCTGCTCCAGGGATCTCCAGCATCCTGGCCCCGGTCATGGTGACCCTGAGCCGGAGACCCCCGACGATGCCAATCTCACTGAGGTTGACGGCCTCTTTCGCCTTAGTGAGTATATTGGCATACGACACGCCCCTCATCACCGCGTCCGGCTGCAGCGTTACCACTACAGCCGCGGTCTTCGGGGCGCGCAGCGCAGCCGCGACGCCTCGCGCTCTCTGCCGCCGCCTTCTCTCCCGCCTCTTTGCCGCCCTGGCTGCCTTTCCCGCCTTCTTCTTCTCCCCGGCCACTTGCCATTCGGCTTGAGCCGGGGGAGGTTCAGAAGGCGAGGAAGCCGGGGGGGGGCTGCTGCACGGCTGGCGCAGGAGCCTTTGCCGTCCGTGCAGCCACCCCACCCTTCCTCTTCCTTCCCGGGGCCGGGTCCGGTTTTCCCGACACCGGCTTCGCGGGTGCCGGCCCGGACCCTTTGTCCTGGCCGGACGACCCCGGTTTGGCAGCCACAGCGGCCGCGTATGAGTCCGCTTTATTGCGGCCTGGGGCCTTCGCCGCGCTCGCCGCCAGCGGGGGGCGCAGGACGATGCCCTCCAGGACAGAGAAACGCGCCTGGAAGGCAGCCATCTCCTGCCGCACCAGGTCCAGCACTCGGCCCTCCTGCGGCACGGGCTGGCCATCCCCCCTGCGCCCCCCTTGTGGCGCCCCCTGTGAGCCGGCTCCCTGGAGCCTGGCCAGGTCTGCTCGGAGCCCCGCATTCTCCCTCTGGAGGCGCTCTGAGGCCCACCTCGGTTAGCCTCCGCTGCCGCCAGGATGGAGGTCAGCGCCGCGCTTATGGCCTTGTTTTTAGAGGAGAGTTTCCTCTTCAAGGCTATATCGCGAAGCGCGGCCTCCACCACCTCCGCAAACCCGGCCCTCCGAACCCGCTCCTGTCCGGAGTCATCTGGCTCACCGCCGGAGGACTCCGAACCAGGAGCCCCGCGACCGACGTCTCCGGGGGGTCGTCCAGCATCGGCAAGCTCCTCGGCTCGCTGGTCAGCGTCCTTGGAGGCAAGCACTCTGCCTTTGCCTCCCTCTCGGCCCTTGCCCCGCCTGCTGGTGGGGATCTTGCGAGCCGAGGCAACCTCCTCGCTGCCGGAAGACCCCCGGTCTTCCTCTGTTCTGGGCCGCTTGCGGAAGGACCTGGAGTCCTCCGCAGCAGCCCCCGCCCTCTCGGGTCCAGAGCTCGCCGAGCTAACTGTCACCAGGTCGTCGGAGTCCAACTCGGACTGCGACTCTGCACCCGCGAGACGCTCAAGCGAGCCCCCCTTCCAATATAGCGCGCCTCTTGCCGCGCTCCGCCCGACCGACGCTTTGTCGGGCGAGCCAAAATCGAACCCGATCATGTCCTCAAAGGACGGCTTGGTTCGGGGGCCTCCTCGGCCACTGTTGCCCTTGGCAAGCGGAATGTGGACAGCACTGTTGCCCCCCCCCCAGAATACGAGGGGCTTGACGCGCGAGGCGTGGCGGATTCCCGAACTGCTGTGCAGTCCGGACCGCCCTGGGGTACGTTATCTCTTTCAGTACTGTCCATGTGTTTCCTTTTTGAGGGTGCGGTCCCTATCTCCCCTCCTCTCTCCCTCTCCCTCACTGCTTGCTCGCTGCCCTCACAGTCACGTCTGATGATCAGACGCGTACCAGAGAGCAGCGAGCAAGCCAATGAGACGCACACCGTCCGAGGACCCGAACACTGCTCAAGTCTCCGAACGGTGTGCCCCTCTTGTGTCTCTCTTGGTCTGGTCTCTCACTTGGGACCTTCCGGCATGAGTGGCTCTACCGGCAAAGCCCCCAAGATCATTGAGACACGCAAGCCCCACCACGACGGTAACGTGGAGACACGGTCGGTGGAGAGACACGGTCGGTGGAGTGGGGTTATGTGCTTAAAGTTAAATTCAATCGGGCAAGCTGAAACGTTCGCCTTTAATAGAAAACAGAAAGCGAGGGCGAGGAGTTTAAGGTTTCAGTAGTTTTGACTGGGATACTAGTAAAGAAATTTACAAATTCTTCAGCGACTTCTTTACTATCGCTTATGAGTCCACGTGAAGTCCGCAGTGTATAATCATTATTATGTTTTTTGTTCCTGTTTGTTTCATTATTGATAATTTTCCAAACAGTTTTAATGTTGTTATCTCCCGATTTAACCTTGTTGCTAATGTATAAAGCCTTTGCTGCCTTACAAGTATTCTTAAAGATTTTTGTGTAACAAGCAACATACGTATTAAAAGTTTCCGTGTTAATAAAGGACTTAAGGCCATAAAGTTCGTAAAGTTTTTCTCTACTTTTCCTGACTCCTTTAGTTGCCCAGTCACTAAATAAAAACTTAGGACAGATAGTTCTAGTCTGCTGCTTAAAATTGACATTGAATTCGGTTTGTACTAGTGAAAAGAATTCTTTATACAAAATATTACCATTGTCCATTGTGAAGCCCTGGTCACTTAACTTACTGGTTAAAGTGCTGTTAAATTTATTTAATTTGCCGATTGTAATTTGCCTGGATAGTATCTGCTCTTTTTGTGTTGGCATGTTGGACTCAAAAGATACTGTAAGTCCACTGTTATCAGAAGGCAGAATTTGCGAGTGTTTTGTCTAAGTAGTCACAGTAAAAAAAACATTATCAATACATGTAGCAGAATTTGTAGTTATTCGGGTTGGTTCTTTGAACACGTTTGACAAATGAAATGATTTAAAAAGATTTAATAATCGACTGCTATTTGAATTATTTTCTAAAATATTAATATTAAAGTCACCACAGACTATCACTTGTTTATTATTAGTTGCAAGTTTTGCTAAAACATCTTCCATTACTGACTCAAATATAGAGTAGTTTAGATAATTAGGGGGTCTGTAAACGCACACTGTGATATGCCTATTCAGCTCAACACAAGACAGCTCAATGTTATGTTCCACCGACAGTTCAACAATGTCTTTACGTGTTTTAAATTTAATACAGCTTTTAATCAATATTAATGAACCACCACGCAGCATTGATTTTCGACTAAAACAACTGCCCAAACTATAATTGTCATAATTAATTAACATTTCTGAATCCTTTAACCAATGTTCAGTTATACAAATAATATCATACATTGTTTTTTCTAAAAATAATTCTATTTCCAACTGTTTTGATGCAAAGCATTTAAAGGATTTCTGCTTAGCCCCTTTTTTTTGAGTGCTAGAAGATACCTTATTGTTGTTGAGTTGAGCTAAGTTGCTAATGGTACCTACTGTTGTCTTATTCCCTAGTTTAAATTATTCGAGTCAGCAACCATAACATTAGTAGTACTACTAATTTTGGTGCTAATAACAGAGTACTTCGACATACTAATTATGTCTGAGTTAATATTAAAAGCTAATAGCCTCGCTATTTGACGTCTAAAACTAATGGGCAGATACGCAGTATCCCTAGTCGATCTAAGTTTATCAACAAAATTGTTGATGTCAAAAAATAAAAGGCTAAATAATCAATTGCATTTTTTAGCCAGTCGCCATAGTGAGAAACTATGGTGACTGGCTAAAAAATGCATTTGATTATTTAGCCTATGTATACCTACCTATACACATTTTTCCTATTTGATAAACGCTGCAATTAATTTTCAATAGTTCATTGACACTATCAGTGATGTCATCTTTTGTTACATTAAAACTATTACCTTTAAGAATGGTGATAATGGCATTTTCATCATATTTAGTCCTTGTTACAGATGACATTATCTGTTTGTAGTTTGTGGCATACAATAATTTTGAGACGAAGAATGACTCAGGTGGCAATTAATGACCAATTAATTTACCTAACCCTTTCCCTAAACTATCTGAAAATATAATTGAGCAATAACTACTACAAGGGAGAGAACTACTGTTTAACTGTGCAACTTGGGATGGACATAGTATACATACTGGTCAAATTCTTAACCCTCTTTTTTGCTTCGTCGTAGTCGGGTAAAAATTAAAAATACCTGCGGAGTGTGGCGGAGTCCTCGCTCCTAGCAGGTATCATCGGTGGGGTTGGGGTCTTCTCCTTTTTTGTATTTGTGTCGGAGGCGGAGCGCGCGCACTCAGCCTAAAGCAAAGACTACAATAGTATACTGCCTAAAGGTAAGCTCGCGCAAGGACGCCACGGAAAGGACGCGGCGCCTCATCTGCGTAAGTACTGAGCGCTAATCGCCGCCAGTCGTACAAACATTTACTCCCACATTACCTATAAGCTTATCGTTCGAATTTCTTTTTATATTTTACTATTGATAGGCACGCGTTAGACCACTTCTCACCTATCGATGATGTGGTCGAGGATGGAGCACGCTTGCCTAGAAGGTAACCTATTCACTCTAGCTTCTCACAATAAATTGCCATTACCCACTCTTTCTTCGTTCAGAAACTTTCAAAAGCACTGTACTGATATGTTTGGCCTAATCTCTTACAAACAAAAAAAACAAAAAGATAACTTGTCAATGGTACTTACCTACAGTACCTACCTACTTACTGCGTACAATGTGCGATGTGCGCCCTCCGCGTGCTCCGGCGAGCGAGGAGCGGCTCTATATTTGGCATCTGTTTATCTGTTTCCCCGTTCGAGGCGTCGCGTCGTCGTCGATACGCACTCGGTACAAGTGGTACAAGCTCGTCGCCGTGATACTGACCCGCTGACCCACTTCCGGAACATGGACAGTTATTTACATTGAGAGGTATTATCTGCTAATTGCCCATTTGAATGTTGATTGGCGAAGTTTTGTGTTAACGTAGGTATTCATGAGCTGTGCGCGGCGTGCCGGCGTGTATCTGGCGGCGCGCGGCGTGCGTCTCATATCATATAAAGTTATAATTTGGTATATTAGCATTTCAATAACGTTCACATGACATCATCATCATATCAGCCGATTGCCGGCCACTACTGAACGTAAGTCCCCCAAAGAGCGCCAACCATCCCGGTCCTGAGCAGTCCGCTGACTCCGCATCCGTCCGCTGCCATCACAATGTGATATAATAAACATTTAAATACTCTAAAACGATTTATTCTTCGTTTGGCTCACGAGTTTTGTCCTACGTAATAAAATCCTGAGTCGTCCCATACAACATGCTTCCTTCTATTCCCGCTTCGTCCTATTTTATATTCCTTCCACGGCCCATATTTTTTTGTATGTGTCAAACTTACTTGTTTGTACAATCAGCAAAAAAGATCACTTAGGTATTAAATATTTATCATCAATCAACTATTTACTTAAAACAGAGAAAATGTAGGTACTCGTATTATTAGAATAATACTCTTTAGCTGCGCAAGTAATAAGTATCGTATACGGCTGACGTCACTGGAATCTGTTCAGAAGAGCAGATAAACAAAAAATGATACCTATTTTAAACCTCTTGTTTTGATACTCTCATTTAGTTGCTGGTCAGTAAATTGTTCATAATTAAAACCAACTACTATCACGTCTTATTTAAGTACCTAGGTACCTACGTATTGTTTATTATATGTAGATCTGACTGTTCTATACAGATATTTAAATTGTAATTATAAGATGATTATTATACCATTTCTGTGATTTTGATTGTACTACTGAGTAGTAAAGATGATTTATACCTAAATGTTAAGAATTGTTTTATTATTGATTTTCTTTCATTATCAAATAAGAACTTTATTTTTTTGACTGTACCTTTGAAGTACCTACCTACTTGTAATTTGGGACGAAGCACAACTTTTATTGTGATATGGGACAAACTAAAAAATTTGTGGAATGTAGGACAAAACTACAGGACGAACAAAGAATAAATCAACATATTCTGTGTAACGTTATTGGAAATAACGTTTATTTGATTGTAAATCATTAGGTCTATCGTTTAAAATATATATTGATACCTACCATAACATTTAACATTTTTTTTTTATTTATTTATTTTATTTAGGATGCAAGAGCGAGCAAAGCGAACTCGGGACTTTGGGCATCCCTACTCGAACAGGTTAAGTTATGTTGGAACGCGGTGGTCTCCTTCTGCGAAACAGTTATCGCGCAGAAGGAGGCTGCCGGTGATTACAGAAGTCGCGTACGTTCCGGCGATCCCCGGCGTAGGTGAGAGATGGAACACCGGGGTGGTTTTAGTCAGTAATAGTCTGACAGACTCCGCCCATATCCATGAGGATTTCCTCCCGTAAAAAAAAGGTTAGGCTAGTGTTAAATATGCAGGTACCTATAGGACGGACAACAGTCAAACACGCTAGTCAATGACGCACTAAGTTTATTTTCTTATAAACCTTTGTGCCTCCGACAAAGTCTTTTATGCAACTTTAAAGTGTTATTGCTTGAAACGTCCGGGTCCTTTAGTTCAATCCACCTTAGGTTTGTTATGTATATTAATTGTACGGAACGGAATTTATTTGGAATTAATATAAGAATCCTGAATGCAGCGAGGGATTCAAGCTAGCCCAAGGCAAATACACCTTTATCCCCGAGGAGGATAGGTACTCTACTTTTCACACCTCCTGTGAGAAAATAAAAAGCTATAATACGAAAAACAAAGTATTTTAAATTTACAAACACTAAGTAGAGATTATGTATTTAGAACTATATTAATAATAGTAATAGTTATAATAGTTATTAGTTACTATAGTTACTATATTAATAATAATAATAGTACCTAATAGTTAGTTTAATACCATACGGATTTCCAATATCCGCGCCTTTTTTGCGTTCCACTCGGTATCACATAGCGGCCACGACCAACTCGATTTTCATTTTTTTTTTTTTACTTCTCTGTGGGTTTGTAAATATGTGCAGGCCTCAAGGAACTTCTACTACAACCTGGAATGAGCATTGTCAATTTGACACCAATATAAAAATAAACCTTATGTTTATGAAGTTAAGTTCTATTACAGACAATCACTTGGTCAAAGAGAAATCCGGTCCGAGGGAGAAAGCGCTTGGAGAGCCCTGTGTCCCTTTCTAAAGTGTTGTCAGGAGGATTATTCCCGAATTTAGTAGGAATGGTAGGAAAAAATAATATTGTCGTGTCTTATTAAAAAAACATTAACTTTCGTTCTGATATATTTCTAATATTTTTAAATTATCTGTTAGAATGAGAACATTTTTTTAGCAATAATTTAGATACTGTATTGAAATGTAATTAAAAAAGAAAAGATTATTAGTAGAATATATAATTATATTAGTTAGACTGGTAACCCACCAGCCATATTTATTTGTTGTAAAACAATCAATTTTTTTTATTCGGATGTAATAAAGATGGTTAAAAAGTGTGCGATTCAAAAGCTGTTCGGTTGCAAAAGCGAATCCTATGCAGGATGCGGTGTTTCTTTCTTCAAGTAAGTATATTGCAATTCTTGAAGTAGGGTGCCCATAATGAACGAAATTATAAGATTATTTACACAATGCAGCATATAAATAGGAGGTAGTCTTCAACGTAAGCATAATAAAACTTTATATGTACCGTATACCGGTGTACCGAATACTTAAAAGACGTGACCATGAAATTTCACATTTCCCGAGGAACATTGTAGGGAAATGGCAAAAAAGTTTCAACTTCCCTTATTAATCGCTCATTTAGGTGTGTTACTTCGTATATTTGAAATAAATTAAAAAAATATAATTTCAGACTGCCTGGAGAAAAATCAGGGAGAAAAAATGGCTTGATGTCATTCCAAGTCATTCAAATATCAAAAATTATTCCGTTATTTGCAGTCTTCATTTCAGGCCCCAGGATATAATAAAACATAGTTTTATGCGTTTTACTTTAATCCATCCTTAAAGCATAATTATTATTAACTTATGAAATCAAATTATTGGTTAATATATTATATCCTATTATATTAGTCTCAACCTACATTATATTGGTTGGTCACCCTAATGAAAGGGACAGAGGGCTCTCGCGAAGCTATCTCCCTCGGACCGCGTATCGACAGCCTGTGCACATTCCAGGTTGTAGTAAAAGTTCCTTGGCAGGCCTATTATTGTTAGCAACCTAATACAATTTAAGAAATTTGTGTACACGAAGCTTTATACAGAGCTTTATATCAGCTGGTAGAACGGGTTCGGACGCTTGGCTGTATGCAATTTGAAATTAGAACGTCATAGGAGGTGCTCGAGAAAATAGTTTTAAATTAATAAATCGACTACTTATAAATGGGTTTTAAGTGTTATTCTTATCCTTTTATACAATAATCCGTACATAACTAATTATTCTTATAATATTGTCTTCAATCCTGGTCAATCCTTATGATTCTATAGAAATTCGAGAATATCATCCCTAAGAGCGGATTTCACCAATGAAACTGAACGCGATCAGTACATCTAAACTGCGTTCAAGAGCTGTCAGCGTCAATATTCCATAGAAAAATAGTGACACTGACAGCTCATAAACGTGGTTTATACGTTGATCGCGATCAGTTTGGCTTGGTGAAAATGGCCCTAAGTAGTAGGAGTATCGAGAATATCTTTCCTCTTTCTGGAACAGAAATAGAGAGACAGAGACAGGGGTCGTAAGTAGGTACCTAATATACCAATATCTCACATCATCAACATCTGGGAAGCATAAAATAAACAAATTAAAAACCCAAAGTATTATACATAAAATATTATCTAAAACATATATATGTTACATGTACGAGAAGAGTCAGGCTAGATAGAGTGGGTACCAGGATCAGCATTAACCGAGGAGTCAGACAAGGCGACCCTATATCACCGAAACTATTTATGGCTGTCCTACAAAATATAATGGAAGACTTACCGTGGTCAAAGCAAGGAATTAATGTGAATGGGAAATATCTAAGCCACATACGCTTTGCAGACGATATCGTCGTGTTCTCTGAAAGTCCATATAAGCTCAACATAAAGACTAACGAACTTCAGACTACTAGTGTTCATGTAGGCCTGGAAATTAACTTAGAAAGAAAATCATGACTAACAGCGAAATGACACCAGTACTGGTTAACGAAGTGCCAATCGAGTACGTAGAGAGCTACACTTACCTTGAAATAAATTTCATAAAAAAGACCGAAACATAGAGGAAATAGACAGGAGAGTAGCTATTACATGGAGAAAGTACTGGGCATAAAAGGAGATTCTCAAATCGCAACTAGGTACCGATTACATTGAAAAGAATAATTTTAGATACAACAATTTTACCCTGTCTAACTTATGGCTGCCAAACGTGGATTTATGATCACAAGGCATGATACAGACAACTCAGAGGGCAATCAATGGAAAGGAGCTGTTAATACGAGTAAAGCTGAGAGAGAGAGAGCGGAAAATAAGCAAGGTAAAAAATGCTCTACACATCTCTCAGTCTCAAATGGAGATGGGCTGGCCATGTTGGGAGATACGGTGACAATCGATGAACAATTAACACCACACAATGGACAGGACCGCATGGCGTGAGAAGTAGAGGTCGCCCGGTTCTTTGGAGGAGGCTTTTACCCTGAGGGTTTGCATTAGAAGGAGATCAAATTGCAGGAGTAGGAGACTTATTATGGTTACTTAGGAATATAATTTATTACATATCAAATAAAAAAAAAATCAAATTAATTAATCCTATCTAATTATTGTGGAATCAAATAAAGCTATTTTATTATTATTATAATCCTTAGGTCAGAATTATACAGAAAAGGCGTGGTGAAGACTAGGGTAATTTAGGCCTTAAGGCGAGCCTGACTTGAGCGCGTAGGCATCTAACGCTTACCCCAGGCCCCGCAAGGAGTAGCAATACGTAATAAGTTACGATGCGCGGGAGACGCGCGCACCAAGCGCACCGCTCGCTCATGAGTTCACGGACTCGGGTAGGTACTAAGTTCCGTCACAGGATAAAGTAATGCAGTAGATCAACTTGAATTGATTAGTATAAGTTTATTTTGTTTTATTTTTCTATTAAGTATTTTTTAAGGTTATAGATGGATTAAGTACGTATTGTACAAACTTGAATCCAATTACTAATCATTAAAAATCAGTAATAATACTTATTAATTTTAGAGTATATGGTGGATTTAAAATCTGACTGACACGAAAATTATGAATACGAGTACGATACAAAAATACGCGTCGCGCGCTATTTGGCTTTGGTGCGATACCTTCGTAAAAATCAAGTAGTAGGTAGGCACACTTACTTTAGGAAAATTATGTTACAATTCTTGAATATTATAATTCAAGAAAGCTTAGAAGTATAAATGGTTTGGAATTTGCCTAGATGCTATTTAAAAAAAACAAAAACGTTTTTATATTTTTTAATCAAATAGTTCACATAATAAAAGTTACCAATGCAACTGGCTAAAATTCGTTGAACTGTAGCTGTCTCGGTTTGCATGGACCTAGCTGAGTAGATTGACACGGAATATGGTCCTTGGATTTGCTTGGACCTGGCTGCACAGGCTTATCATTAACATTTTCTTTGTTTTCTTTCAATATTATGTCTCGTATTGGCATACCGCGATTTTGGCGCGGATCCACAATCTCTGGCAATATACATTTCAAATAAAAATCTATAATTTTTTTCTCCATATGCACCCGCCAAAATTCGTCATCTCTTGAAATATTTTCTACTACTAGTTTTCACCGAACCATATTCCAAAAATGCATTGGTTCCTTTCTGTTACATGAAGTTGACCCTGCACTTGGTAATACCAATTACTTTTTTTGTTTATAACCCTGGTATGTTTTATTCTATCGAATTTAAATATATGTATTTTACTTTCTTCAATAGCAGCATTTCCCTTTTCTAAATGCCGTTATTGGACATTTAATTTCAACAATGGTGTCGTTCCCAACTATACCGTCGGGGGTAACCCCAATAAATGAGTATTATTTTGGAGACAAGTCACGCCCTTCCGCATGCTCTATTGCCCTGTAACGCAAATTTTGATTTTGATTTGTTGGTAATTAACAAGTAAAATTTTAAAAACTTACAAAATATCCCTGTTCAATAAAGATAACGGAGCTACAGTGCCAAAGACAGATACACAGGCACACAGACGCACGTACACAGAAACATAGATAGCAAACCGTTATAAATAAATAGGATAGAATGTAATATGGTGTGTGTTTAATTTCTTTATGTATTTTATGGTGTTACAATAATGATAATGAGATACTACTTTATTCAAATCTATACTAAATAATATTATAAAGTGGAAGTGCGCTAAGTGCGCTGTGGTAATAGCTAATTATACGTAAGTACCATGTACAACAAAGATATTGTTTTTCATTCGATCTAAAAAAAAGTCCGCGACGTTACACCTATATCTATCTCTTATAAATATGCCACACTAAGGCATTTTATGTCAAATAATTTATTTAAAAATTAAAGGTGGTTTTTCAGCATTAATATTAGGCAGGCATATTAATCCTTACTAGCGAAAGTTACTTCATCATCAAGATAATTTTATGAAGATAAACTTTGTCTTTTACAGCATGTTATTTGAACTCACCGTTTAGGAGATAATGTAAAATTAAAATAATTCAACAATATTATTAAATCGAACGGGCGGTGCGCGAGCCGCGGCCACCAAACGAGAACGCGTCGAGCCTGCGTGACTGCGTGCGACGCGGTGCAAGAAATTCTTTTTTGTATTATGATTATGACTTTATGATAGTTACATTCATGGGGAAGGCTGTACGGCTATACGGGAACGGGAATTCCTACGGGAATGAAGAGTTCCGTTACCTGTCTCCGAAGTTCTTCATCAGATCTTCACCAAATTGAAATGGGATCAGTCCGGGAAGATACACTTCCAAAAAAAAATAGAATCATCAAAATCGATTGACAATTGGCGAAAATATCGCTGAGCAAACATACAACAAAAAAAAAATAGTCGATTTGAGAACCTCTTCTTTTTTGGAAGTCGGTTAATAATATACAATACAATAGTCAATTAAAAACAGTTTAGTGTATGTAATTTATAATTTCTATACATTTTTCCTCTTGCCAATAAACACCGATAAAGTAACGCATTGGATTGGAAAAACTATCCAAACTGACCACATAGTTTTTTGTATGTCTTGTCATAACTTGATACATTGTTAGTAATTAGTAAGAGGATGGACTCTAGTGTACAGCGCATAAATGAGCTGGTCCGGTAGCCTAAACGTTACCAAAAGTATGTTATTATAATATTTTCATAGGAAATGGTCATACTGTAACACTTTTACACTATGGCACGCGACTCACGAGTGCGCTGCGCGTATTGTTTGGCATAGACGAGACCTACACAAACGTTGCGGACACCATAAATATTATTATTTGTTGTGTTGTGGTGGCTGTGAGTAGGTACCCACCTAGCGTATAACTACACTTATATTTCTTCTCTACATGAACACCACAACATTATTGCACCGATATTCAACAAGTCATGTAAGAAATACGAGCTAATATTTTTGCATTTGTTTAGGAGTAAGATAAGTGAAAACGGACATTTCTAATAAATAACAAATATTATAAGACTTATACAAACTCTCCGAAACCATCAAGACTAACGTAGCGGGGTGAACTACCTATTTGACATTTGAAAACAGTAAATCATTGTATCATGTGCGCGCGAGGTGGCTTTATGCACTCTGAAATAGGGTTCAAATTCAATTGTTTTACATACTCGATGCGGTTGGTAAATCTATTCCGCGCGAAAACTAAACCACTAAAGCGCACGTCTTTATGCGTACTGAAATAAGGTTTAAATTAAACTGTTTACACACATGTTTGCGGTGTGGAAATTTATCTGTTTCGTGTCGGTACTTACCTAGTTAGTAAAGTAAATTATGTATATACCTATATACCTTTTTGTTTATTCAGCCAAAGTTTATAAAAAAAGTAGTCACCGCTGCAACGAAGAGCCCTGACAACTTTTTTTTCCCCCATTTTTTTTTACAAAATTATAGCTACATCTAATAAAAACTAACTATATTACAACTGTTTGAACACTAAATTGTATACAAGTATTATTATTTAACCACTCGACACGTGAAAATTCCAAAATAAAAAATAAATCTTACGTAAATAAACATAAACATTAAATTCGCGGCACACTGGTGTGCCGGCAGTGCTCGAGCGGTAATCAATTTAGGCTTAGCCAGTAACAGAACTTAGCGGGGGTGGCGGGATCGCAAAAATTTGGCACACGTCCGACCTCCAACACGTTCCGCTCGGGACTAAATGATACGGGGCGCGCTCATGAAACGACAAAATCACTTGATTTTGGAATTAGTGGGATACGTATTTTCATATTTCACATTATGACGGCCGATTTATATCACATTTTTTACCACCTTTATTGTGGTATAAATTTTATTACTCAAAACCTTATATAACTCAAATGAAATGATAATTACATCTTGATTTTGACTTGTCTTTGCGATTTAATTGGATGCAGTAAAGTGCAAGTAATCGTGTATCGCACGGCCGAAATCGCAAGATCGAAGTGTGAAATATGTAATATATTTTTTTCAAAATTTAAATCCGTGTTGTTTACGAATAAAACACAATTTTACACAATGCAAAACAACGTTTTTCCGGAAAACCTGGCCTTAAAAACGCGAAAGTTTGTATGGATGGATGTTTGTTACACTTGCACGCAAAACTACTGATGGATTATATTCTGGAATAACACATAGTTTTTATCCCGGGAGTATGTTCCCTTGAGATACTAAATTTTCGACATTCACGCGGGCGGAGCCGCGGGCGGCAGCTAGTTATATCATAAGTATATTATTACTTACCCATCTGGCGGAGTGCGTGTGACTCAGTACCTAACTGTGTCGCAACCGCAACCAAAAGGCTTATTCAGTCGTTTAATTGGCTGCCTAGCCTTTTTACTGAACAGCGCCGTTTAATTAGCGGCCTAAATGACATTAAGCCAGTGCGTCTAATACAACATTTAATGAACGGATTGGCAGATACTTGGCCGTTCATAGAAAAGGTTCACCTACTGTATGTCGAAAATATATGAAATAACCTATTTAAGTTTGGGAATTTAAAATTCAAACAACAATCAATTTCAACAATCTAACTCGACGACGAGCTGACGAGGCTGACGACGACGGTGCAGAGGAGGAAGCGCCGGCAGCGAACCAACAAGAACCGCTGCGGTCCCCAACACTATACGTGCTGCCAAGCCGAACACTGACGATGACGGTGCAGAGGAGGAAGCGCCGTCAGCGAACCAACAAGAACCGCTGCGGTCCCCAACACTACGTGCTGCCAAGCCGAACACTGACGATGACGGTGCAGAGGAGGAAGCGCCGGCAGCGAACCAACAAGAACCGCTGCGGTCCCCAACACTACGTGCTGCCAAGCCGAACACTGACGATGACGGTGCAGAGGAGGAAGCGCCGGCAGCGAACCAACAAGAACCGCTGCGGTCCCCAACATTATACGTGCTGCCAAGCCGAACACTGACAATGACGGTGCAGAGGAGGAAGCGCCGTCAGCGAACCAACAAGAACCGCTGCGGTCCCCAACACTACGTGCTGCCAAGCCGAAATTGACGATGACGGTGCAGAGAAGGAAGCGCCGTCAGCGAACCAACAAGAACCGCTGCGGTCCCCAACACTATACGTGCTGCCAAGCCGAACACTGACGATGACGGTGCAGAGGAGGAAGCGCCGTCAGCGAACCAACAAGAAGCGCTGCAGTCCCCAACACTATACGTGCTGCCAAGCCGAACACTGACGATGACGGTGCAGAGGAGGAAGCGCCGTCAGCCAACCAACAAGAAGCGCTGCGGTCCCCAACACTATACGTGCTGCCAAGCCGAACACTGACGATGACGGTGCAGAGGAGGAAGCGCCGTCAGCGAACCAACAAGAAGCGCTGCGGTCCCCAACACTATACGTGCTGCCAAGCCGAACGCTGACGATGACAAAGCAGAGGAGGAAGCGCCGTCAGCGAACCAACAAGAAGCGCTGCGGTCCCCAACACTATACGTGCTGCCAAGCCGAACGCTGACGATGACAAAGCAGAGGAGGAAGCGCCGTCAGCGAACCAACAAGAACCGCTGCGGTCCCCAACACTATACGTGCTGCCAAGCTGAACACTGACGATGATGGTGCAGAGGAGGAAGCGCCGGCAGTGAACCAACAAGAACCGCTGCGGTCCCCAACACTATACGTGCTGCCAAGCCGAACGCTCCGGACGCCACTCCGGCTGAGGCGTCGTGGAGTACGTGTTTTCATAATTATGTTTTCAACATGTTTTCTGCACCTCGCGGCCTCGTCTTGGAGGAGGACTTCTGGCCGCTCCGTCGCTCCCGTGGACAAGTGCCACTGGAATTTATCTTGTTTATTATACGTACTTATCTTTGGTTTTTACTAACATAGGCTTTACAATTTCCACATGTCAGTGCTTGAGAGGTTATTTATTTATTTATTTATTATTTATTTATTTAAGCAATATGGAAGACTTACAGCTAAAACAAACAGGTTAAGATCAGTAAATAAGACTGTCAGCCAATTACAAGTCTCCACTTATAGAATACAGAAATAAGAAATAAGATCTATGGACATTCACACCAAGTTATTGAGTACCTAACTAATACTTATAGTAAAATGTTGCTCGCACTGTATAACAATCATTTTCAAGGTTTAGCAACTTATATAAAAAAGTTTCGGCTTAAGCACTTCCTGGCGGGTCCCCTATGTTGTTTCGAACGCCGCTGTTGCGACACACGCTGTTGCGAATTATTTTTCCACTGCCTCTCAGGTTCGAAAGCTCATGGACTCGAATGAAGTAGTCGCGAAAGACGCTGTTTCGAAAAACATTTTCACTGCCTCATACGCTCGAATGCTTGTGATTTTGATTTATTTAGTCATAAAGTGTACAGAAAAATATTTAAGCAGTAACTAAATAAAATCAACAAATTCGGTGTTAACATCAACATTTAATATTATTATTAACGTACTGTTTTACGTTTGTTGTTTACATCGTACATCAAAAACAGCGTGTGTCGCAACAGCGGCGTTCGAAACAACATAGGGGACCCCTTCCTGGCTGAGGACACACTAGTTGTGAACGGATCTAAATCGCGCTGCTTACAAAGCTTATTTAAATTTCGGGTCCCCTATGTTGTTTCGAACGCCGCTGTTCAAACAAGCATTCGAGCGTATGAGGCAGTGAAAATGTTTTTCGAAACAGCGTCTTTCGCGACTACTTCATTCGAGTCCATGAGCTTTCGAACCTGAGAGGCAGTTGTAAAATAATTCGCAACAGCGTGTGTCGCAACAGCGGCGTTCGAAACAACATAGGGGACCCCCATATTTCAGACGCATACTCCAAATGACTTCTAACAAAGGTACAGTATAGGATTTTTAAAGTTTTGGCTTGAGAGAAGCACTTGGATAACCGCATTATGAAACCCAATGATTTGGATGCCTTGGCGATTATTGCATCAATGTGTACTTCAAAACTTATATTATCTATGGGCCAAAGTTGCCTGAAATAAAGAGATTATTATTATTATTAGGTATTATTAAACGACATTGAACCAAGTCATTTGCCTAGCTGTTCAATTAAGTACCGGGATGTCACTTAAGCCGCTGATTAAACGGCGCCGTTCAATGAAAAGGCTAGGCAACCAATTAAACGGCTGGTTAAGCCAGTTGGCTGCGACAACTACACGGTAACTGTCTGTCCGCAGGGAAGTGAGGCTGAACATGCTGCAGAGCGTGCCCGAGCTGCACGACTGCGCCGAGCTGCGCGTGCTGTGAGTGTCTCCCGTGTCTCGTGTCTCGTGCGAGTGCGAGTGCGTGGTGCAAGTTGTACGACGTGTGCGTGTTACAGGGACCTGTCGAGTAACGAGATCGCATCCCTGGAGGGCGGCGCGCTGCGCGGGCTGCGGCGCCTGCACGACCTGCTGCTGGCGCGCAACCGCCTGCGCCGCCTGCCCGCCGACGCCTTCACGCACACGCCCGACCTGCAAGTGCTGTGAGTACACCCACACTCATGCCCGACTTGCAAGTGCTGTTCGTACACACACACACACACACACACTTGTACAGACAACCATACGAGGACTACCATAATTATAGTTTTGAAGCGGCATCGTGCCTTACGCCTCGCCTGCGCCGCGTCTTCACCACGCTTTTCCTGTATAATTCAGGTCTTATACGATAGCACGGTCTTAAAATTAACTTATTAATAATGTAAAACTATATGAACTTTAAAACTAGTACTTATAATAACTTCTATACTAAGTTCCCTAAATATAAAAACACAATATTTAAATATAAAACGACATCCTAATTAGCCTACTCTAATCTACACTATACCCTATAATAAACAGCAGTGTTTTTGCGAATTCACTCACAACCCGAATTGCACGCGTCAACGCCTCCGAACGTTGCGGTCTGGTACACATAAACTCAGGCGCTGCAGTACTCCTGGGTTATGCTCAATGCCACGAAGTAACCTAACCAGATACGAAACAAGCATGAATTCCCGTGGCACCCTCAGTCAAATCAAATCAAATCATTTATTTAAATTCTAAATCTTAATTCTAAATTACACTGTAGTACATAAAATAGCAAAAGGTATTAATATCACGGTCGCCTGAACTAGGAGGGTCCTGTGTTTCAGGCGAATAAGTTCAATTTTGTATAAATTCTTAAATAATCACTTACACAGTCTATGCTTATCACTAGGTACAACAAGTTTATTTTTACATATAAACTCTAAAATAATATAACGTTCTTTATAACGTAAATAAAGAATACTCGATTTACGCAATTACTTTATAACTAACAATAGCTTCTCGTTTCTTCGTAGTCCATGTTTTGTAGGACATCCTTTATGAGTTCTTTACAACGACTGTACTTAAGCGCATAAATGTCCCTTAGAGCATTGAGTCTATTGTACAGTAGTGGTCCAAGAAAAACAAAGAATTTGGACGTAAAGATTATGTCTAGTAAAAATGTTTCGAGAGCAAACTACCTATGTCTTTCCGTCTTCTATTTATGTAATCAGGGTTATAGGGCAGGGATATGTGCTCAAGAGCTGCCGAACTGTCAATACTTTACAAGACTGATAGAGGAGGTTCGTGGGAAAGAGGAAAGGGCGAAAGGTAGCAACTTTGAGCACCGCTCTCTGAGCTCGTTCGAGGGGTAGTAGTAGTGTTTCTCCAGCACCACCCCATGAAGTTATACAGTAATTCAATCATGACTGGCACAGTGTAAAGTAAACTTGTTTAATAAGTTTTGGGTCTGCAATACACCGTAACTTTTTGAAAACAAATATCAATTTGCGTACTCTGTTGCTTAAGGCTTCAATATGTGGTTTGAATGTTAGTCCTTCA
This sequence comes from Melanchra persicariae, assembly GCA_947386135.1. Taxonomy (NCBI): domain Eukaryota; kingdom Metazoa; phylum Arthropoda; class Insecta; order Lepidoptera; family Noctuidae; genus Melanchra; species Melanchra persicariae. Next base: position 342,712 of record OX376652.1, read on the forward strand.
TCAATTATAATACCCAAATATGTTAGTTGGTTCTAGTACGGTTAAGTTCTGGACAAGCACAGTGGTTAGTATCTAATGGATTTGTACAATAATGAGCACGTAAGGATAGGTTAGTGAGGGCTGACGTAGACTTGCGCATAGAGAATTTAATATATTTTGTTTTCTCGGTATTTAGCGATAATAAATTTTGCTGAAGCCATTTATTGACTACGTTAAACCCACTCTGCGCAACCTTGCAGGCCTCATGTTCCGGATCAGCAGAAAAGAGTAGCGCAGTGTCGTCAGCGTATGATATGATTGTGCCGTGAGTCAGTCAGTGGGTTGTACCCGACCATACCGAGCACAGAGTGGGGTACATCAACGGGTAAAACGGATATAATATAGTTTCTTGTACAAGTGACGCGTGAACTTGTTCTGTACGCGTTCCAGCATTACCGATTACTTGGCCTCATGCGGAGCGGAGCCCATATGACCTCAAAGTCAAAAGTCATTTATTCAAATAAGGCTGAGTCAGGCTGAGTGCCAGCACTTCTTGAACGTCAACGTTTACAAAAAGACAGGCCCCCAAAAACGCCCGCCCTCACCACTTCCTAGTGTTTTAGCTGGGAAGAAGAAGTGGCAACAAACTCCCCAGCAACTCACCTGTCTGTTGAGTTAGAAGTACTAGCATTTATAAAATAGAATGCAAAGTATTATTACAAAGAAAATAATATAGGTAACATAGGTAGGTAACATTAAAACTAAATTATTCGCCACTTATAAGCTAGCACACTCCATTATGCCATCATAATCAGACAAACTCAAGCATAAAAACTTTTATCTACACTCACAACGTAATGTTCCAAATATGAGTTCAAAAACGAATGCATAAATACATACTTTTTTTTCGTGGATAGGTAAAATTAAAAAAAAAAAACCATTACAGTTCAACATTTTCCTTCGATTTTGAAACAACTGCATCATAAAATAACTTTTTAATTTTTATAGCACACTTTTTCTTTTTAATTTTTGGCGCGGGCTCATTGACTTAAGTCAATGAGCCAGCTTTTATCTTTGTCTATGTTTGAGCGCGTTGCGCAGTCATTCGAATACGCAATGAGAATATCCGCCATGTTGGAATTAACTATTTTTCCACTTATTTTATTTCAACTGTATGAGTGAAGATAAAATAGTGTATGCAACGGCATATAATTAGGTATTAAAACACTCGTGTGATGCTATTATCACACTCGGCTACGCCTCGTGTGATAAACCCACACTCGTGTTTTAATAACCCTTTTTATATGGTCGTTGCATAAACTACTATTATCTACACTCACAACGTAATGTTCCAAATATGAGTTCAAAAACGAATTCATAAACACATACTTTTTTTTCGTGGATAGGTAAAATTAAAAAAAAAACCATTACAGTTCAAGATTTTCCTTCGATTTTTAAACAACTGCATCATAAAATAACTTTTTAATTTTTATAGCACAATTTTTCTTTTTTTATTTTTGGCGCGGGCTTAATGAGCCAGCTTTTATCTTTGTCTATGTTTGAGCGCGCTGCGCAGTCATTCGAATACGCATTGAGAATATCCGCCATATTGGAATAAACTATTTTTCCACTTACTTTATTTCAACTGTATGAGTGAAGATAAAATAGTGTATGCAACGGCATATAATTAGGTACCTATTAAAACACTCGTGTGATGCTATTATCACACTCGGCTACGCCTCGTGTGATAAACCCACACTCGTGTTTTAATAACCCTTTTTATATGGTCGTTGCATAAACTACTACACTCTTTTGCAAAAAAAACGGGCACCTAAGGAAATTTACGTTCTAAGGTCGATTTTAGTTAATTAAATGAAATTTATTTCTTTGACGTAGTCTGTATACTTATAATCGTGTAAATTAATGCGCGTGAAGTGAATTCGAGCAATTAAAAGAAAAAAAAACGATGGATTCTTTAAAATCCATGTACACGCCCAAACAATAAGAAGTGGTCGGCAATAAAGACAAGTTTTTTTTTTACTTTTTTTAATTAAATAAAGTTACAAATGTAAAAACCTAATAACGAGTGTGACCTCCTCTTGCCAAAATCACAGCTTGAATCCTTCTGGGCATGCTTTCCACGATGTTTTTAATAACGTTTTGAGGAAGACGTTCCCACTCTTCTGCAATGACTCTTTTTAGCTCCCTGATGTTTTGTGGAGCAGGTTGCACTGATCTTACCCGTCTCTTTAGAACATCCCACACATGCTCAATTTGGATTGCGGTCAGGACTTCGAGCTGGCCAATCTAAACGACGGATCCCAACTTCTTGCATGTACGCTTCCACGTCGCCAAAACGGTGCGGGCGAGCATTATCGTCCATAAAAATGGAATCTTCCCCAAGTGCAGTCAATGTGGGTTGTGCATATGGAATTAGGACTTCCATTATGTACCGGTGTGCATTTAATGTTCCATTTTCTATGAAAACTAACTCCGTATGCTCCGTCGAATTAATTGCTGCCCAAAACATAACGGAGCCTCCGCCATAAGGAGTGATTTCTTCGAAACACACTTCCCCATAGCGTTCCCGTGGTCTTCGCAGCACTCGCCGGCGTCGGTCTCTCCACACAAAGAGATTCTAGCTTCATCAGAAAACAATACTTTATTCCAGTCCTCCAGAGTCCATGAAGCACAGTTCCGAGTAAACTGAAGTCGAGCAACACGGTGCTCACGGAGTAATTTAGGGCCCCGAGCTGGGCGGTAACTCTTGATATTGGCAGCCAAAAGCATCCTCCTGACCGTCCACAAGCTAACTTCTACTCCTCTTACTTCTTCAAGGCTCTTCTTCAGGTCCACACTTGACGCCTTACGATTACGCAACGCCTGACTCACCAAAAAGCGGTCATCTCTTGGTTCTGTGCATCGTTTTCTTCCCGAACCGGGTCTTCTTTTGACCGAACCAGTCTCTTGATACCGTTGCCAAGTCCTCTGGACAGTTGAACGACTCACATTTAGCCGTTGAGACACGTAAGTTTGCAAACAACCTTCTTCAAGTAGGGCTATAATTTTACCGGTCCTTATCGCTTTATCACTCATATCAAAAAGTGGTATTTAATGTAAAAAGAAAGATTAAATTGTTTAATTTGCAGAAAATATCCAAAAAGTTTAAAAAAATCGTAATCAGTTAAAAATCGTTTCAGCAATTCGCGCCATTAGTAAAGCAATTTTAGAATAATCCACAATAATCATTATTTTTCTTTTAATAATTTTAAATTTGGAACGTAAAGAATCATGCCAGGATGCTTCAAAAAACATGCCAATACATCGTCAAATTAACAAAACCTATTTCTTGTTCTTCTTCATTGAAGTAGAGAAAAAAATCTAAAGTGCCCGTTTTTTTTGCAAAAGAGTTTATTTCACAAAAAAAAGAAACCGACTGCCAATAGGTAAACACTACAAAGTTCAAAATAACTTTAATTTCGGAAGTCGGTGTTTTTGGTTGCTTCTTCGTTATTTGACACCGACTTCCGAAATTAAAGTTATTTTGAACTTTGTAGTGTTTTTTGGAAGTCGGTTTCTTTTTTTTGTGATAAAGTTTTTTATTTTTCACTTTTTAGTGGTGGGTACCCCACACCTAACAACACCACTGGCAAGTCACAGGAAAGCAAAAATACGCAATTTCGTATACCTACCTACTTACATGGATGATTTTTCCACATAATTTTTCCAGCTATTTGGATTTAAAAACCAAACTACTGAACCGATTTTACACTCGTTTAAATACTACCCAAAAAAATAATCGTTGCAAAGAATGCGGCAGCTAACAAGAAGTACAAAAACCCAGCATTGATTGTGAATTTGTGATAGACAAAAAAACCTCTTTTATCTGTTCTAACTTCTGTGGGTTCGACGGTCTCACATACAATGCGCGAGTACAGGAAGGTTAAGATTAAGCAAATATTAATATATCATTCATGAATTTGTCAAATAATAATGCATTAATTAAATGCCAACACAAATTCTGATTGCCCTATTTAATAAATCGAAGGCTTAAGGAGATGAGTGTATCGCCATTTATCGTGAGGAGCTCAAACCAATCAATGAATCAATCAATGTTTTGTTTTAAAATTAATGTTATTCTTGTTTGTACCTACTTTGTGTGTATCTGTGTGTGCCAAATAAACTAATTTTTCTTTCTTTCTTTCTTTTTCTTTCAAACCCAATTACTGCGGATCTAATTTGATTCGATGGCAGTTCAGCGTTGAGGCCAGATGCGCCGAGCTTTTGTTTTGTGCCGGCTGAGGGCGAGCTCGAGGCTTCGGCGACACGAGGCAATAATAGATAACTCAGATGCAACAATGGATGCGGAATGCAATGAAAAAGCTCATAATAAATTAATATGATGATAAATACTAAACAACACAAAAGTAGCTTCGACGTGTTTTCCAACATAAAAGTTTCCGCTTATCGCGATACCAGTACATCGGTCGGGCGTCAGGTAATGTGCCGAATATGACGACCCCTGCCCCTCCCTGGCGGCGCCGGAATACCGCAATTTTTCCGGGGATATAATGATATAAGTAGGTCAGGCTTTTCTTTACTCGCATCTTAACGGGATCGTGGAAACTGTCGCGCGTCGCCGCAATGTTTTTTTGGGAGATATAAAGTAGCGCAACAGCGAGCAGCAGACGGCGAACAGCGGCTATCTGCGTGTTACGATCAGGTGAGTCAGCCAATCTAGCGTTACGTTACGACATCGTAAAAGGATGTCGATCGCGCTGTGTCGCCGCCGCACAGTGGGCCCAGGCCACCCCAGGCCACCCCAGGCCACCCCAAGCGCCTATCGCGCCGGCATCGCCCGCGTCGCCGCTCGGAGCGCGCGGCGTGACGCTAGCTATGCAGGGCCGAGTGACTTACCTACTTACATGTTTGCATAATAAATCTGAAGATAATGGACGGCCGTTTATTGAATAATTCATTCATTTTGTTTTCCCGCTTTTGATAAATGAAAAAAGTAAGTATTTTCTTCATATCAACGCTAGGGCCCGACACTATACATATACAAAGATGAACACAAATAAAACAAAAATAGAGAAAATAAATCCCCGTTACACACGCACGTGACACGGTGACAAAATATATGGATACACACACACACACCATCACCATAACAGTAGTCACCGCGTCATCGGTCTCCACGCGGCGCGCGGCGGGTCGCGGCGAGAACTTGCTAGTTGCTAGTCGGGTCGGGAGGCGAGCTGGAATACTAACAAAGTGGAGTGGATTCACTGACTTGACCACGTGTCCACGTCTAGATGCCACTCTCAATTAGTTTATCAGCATCGAAGCGACGCTTGTTGTTCTGTTGACGAGGCGAGTACTGAGGCGCGCTGTATGTTGCAGGAACCTGGACGAAAACCTCATCGAGCACATCGACGCGGAGACCTTCGTGCCCATCTCCAAGCTGGAGGACCTGTACGTACCCACACTTCACACTACCCACTCCCGCAGCGCTCACTCACACTTTTAGTTACACCTGCTGATGTGCGAGAGAGAGGCTTCATTCATACGAACTGGATGCTCACGAACCTTGTCCAAATAATGCGTTCCGAATGAGACGAAATTTCACACACGCACGATTTCAAAGGAGGAAAGTCATTTATATAAGTACCTAGAAGATTAAGCACCGATGTGCCTGTGCAAGGCAGTGTTAATGTGTAATGTTGCGCTGCAGGAACGTGGGCAACAACGTGTTCCCGTGGCTGCCGGGCGCTGGGCTGCAGCGCCTGCTGCACCTCAAGGCACACAACAACCCCAACCTGCGCCACTTCCACCCGCCCGACATGCTGCCGCGCATACAGGTGCGTCACACTCACTATACGTATTCAACAACGTGTTCCCGTGGCTGCCGGGCGCCGGGCTGCAGCGCCTGCTGCATCTCAAGGCGCACAACAACCCCAACCTGCGCCACTTCCACCCGCCCGACATGCTACCGCGCATACAGGTGAGTCACACTCACTCATACGTATTCAACAACGTATTTCCGTGGCTGCCGGGCGCCGGCTGCAGGAGGAGTAAACTCGGCTGACTCGTACGAGTCAGCAGAAATGCTGAGTCAGCTGAGGCGTATGAGGCGTAAGCCTCATCATACGCATTCAGAACACGTTCACAAAAAAAGCAATTGTTTTCCTTCTGCGACATCGCCCGGAAGCGAGGCGTGAGTGCCAACTTCTTGTTGAGGAAGGTCTGCCGATGTCATTGATACAATCCGGAGGGGATTAAGCGAAGCCAATAAAATAATAAAATATCCTTATTGACCAGAGCTATGTGTCTAGTTCCACTCGTGATCGGCGGCGTAATTGCGTTATTATTGCTTGATAAACATCTGTTGCTGTGAACCAGTTCGCACGCCTCCCAATTCATTATCAATATGTTCCGAATCGTTACCGGCTGGCGGCTGCGATGATACTGACAGCTTTGATCGTGTCAACTAACGTTATGTAGTTTTATACAAAAGTTTCACCCAATCAACAGTTCAATATTTAAAAACGAGAAAACCTCGTATTCTGGTTATAGTAAAAAATGGTTTGTTAGCCTGAAGTTTAAAATAGTCCTACCTATTATACCTATCCTACCTATTATAAATTGTGAAAAAACATTTTTGAAAAAAAAATGCAACAACAACAATTTAAATAGGTAGCAAGTTCGTAAGTTAGAATATCATTTTGGCAGAAATATTTTGATAAACGCAAATTATTACATAATAAACAGTTTTTACTCGGGGTCGTTCAACTACTGATGCGTGAACTTTTAGGAAATATTATATTTATGCATGGGGAGATAGGTAAGTGTGATTTTGTGCGATTTCTTTGCGATTTGTCAAAGATATTCAATATCGTTCTCCATGAAACATTAATCAGGAAACTGCACTACTACGGAATCCGGGGATGCAATTGTTCAACGGGTTAAATGCTAATAACAATCTAGGCAAAAATGCCTAATGCGGCAAGAGTGCAAATGATAAACATCATTATGCTAATATTTAACAAGTGATACTCTTGCAACCCCGGCTGGCCGTCTAAAATGGCAGGGTCGCCATGTACAACGTTGTAAGGTGGTGAGTTCGAACGCGGCCCCGTGAAAGCGTTCCACCGCAAAGCAGTGCACGCTATTTATTTATTTATTTTATACTTTGTTGTACACCTCATTACAAGAACAGGACAAACATTTATAAAAATAAGTGTACAATGGGCGGTCTTATCGCACAAGGCAATCTCTTACAGACAACCTTTGGATGGACTGAACGAAAGGAGATATATTTAGGGTTGTCAGTGTACAAAGTTCTAAATAATACTAAATATACAAAATAACATAAAATACACAAATACAATAACAGTTAATATACTAATAAATATCAAATATATAATTGGGAAAGGAGTGAAAAAATTAGAGTGAAAAGAAATACTCTTTCACCATTTTTTTAAATGCTGGTAGCGTTAGCACGCTTTACTTCTATGGGTAATGCATTCCATAAACGTGCTGCTTGTATACTAAATGATTTATCAAAGAAAAAAGTAGAATGCATACGAATACTTAATTTTAGATTTTCCGATGATATCAAGGACCTAGAATGCGTGTCACAGAGGAACTGAAAGCGTTCTTTAAGATAAAAAGGAGTAGAAGGATTAAAGAGCACATTATAAAGTAAAGAAAGTATATAAGCATTCCGGCGAAGGCGAATAGGAAGCCATTTGAACTTAGTACGAAATTCAGAAACGTGGTCATACTTGCGCAAGCCAAATATAAACCTGATACAGAGATTTTGAAGTCGCTCAAGCTTGTCCAATTGGTCTTGGGTGAGACCAACATAGCTGGCATCAGCATAGTCCAGAATAGGGAGAAGAAGAGATTGTGCTATCGCAATTTTGGTGGTGATGGGAAGAAAATTGCGAAGACGCCTCAGAGAGCCCGCAGAAGCAAACAGTTTACGACTAACTTCCTGCAGTTGCTTAGTCCAGGACATAGTAGTGTCGATATAAATCCCCAAGTTTTTCACAACGTGACTTACAGGAATGTTGGTATTATTAAAAGAAACCTGGGGAAGTTTCGACCAGTCAATCTTAGAGACAGTCCGGGAACTACCAACAACAATGAATTGCGTCTTTGTTGGATTAATATTCAGCCCAAACTCAGCACTCCAGTCACCTATTCGAGCGAGGTCCTTATTTATATTCTCAATGGCATCAGATAACTCTCCAAGGGAGGCTTGAGTGTAAATTTGGAGATCATCTGCATACAAGTGGTAGAAAGAAGACAGTCGTTGAGTGATAGAATTAATAAAAAGTGCGAAAAGTAGAGGAGATAACACGCCACCCTGTGGCACACCAGCTGAGGTGTCGCACCAAGAAGAGAAAGATTCCTCAATGCAAATACGCTGCCGGCGGCCAAACAGGTAACTACGAAACCAGTCAATTACCGAAGGAGATATGTTAAAAGAGTACATAGTGGCAAGCAAAATGTCGAAATCAACCGTATTAAAAGCATTGCTAAAGTCAAGCAGTGCTAGTACCGTTAATTTCTCCATTTCCATGCCAGACCTGATATCGTCCGTAATATGCACGAGTGCCGAGGTAGTGCTGTGTCCAGATCGAAAACCAGATTGGAAGGGATTCAGCAGGTTGCGCTTGGAAAAGAATGTGCTGAGTTGTTGGTGAACCAGTTTTTCAAGGACTTTGGATAGGAATGGGAGAATAGAAATAGGACGATAATCGGAGAAAGATGCAGGATGAGATTTTTTAGGTAAAGGGATAACTTGGGCGTCTTTCCAGGTTTGCGGGAAGGCACTATTGGAAACAGAGAAGTTAAGGATGTAAAAGATAACAGGAAGAATATTATCAAGGATGGGAATGATCATCTTACGGCTGACACAGTCGCTACCAACGGCGTTGGATGTAATCGATACAATACTCTTTTTAACATCACAAGCAGTGAATTGACTTATGACAAATGGGAGATAATCTGGTATCGGTAGGTTTGAAAGATGACTTAGTGTAGCAGCTTTGATGGCCCTATCCAATACGGGCGAAGTAGAAAAATGAGTATTTAATAAGTTGAAGTCTAAGTCTTTAGGAATCATATCATGAGATTTTTTTCCGATACCTAGTGATTTGAGAAAATTCCAGACCTTAGCTGGATCACCATTTTGAACTGAACTGTGGATATATTGGCGGTTTGCGTTCCTACACACCTTGCTGCAGTGATTTCTAATTGAGACGTATTTTTCCCTGTTAATATCATTCGGCCGAATTTTAAACTTAAACTTCGCAGCTGCTTTCTTATGTAGTAAAATTTTAATTTCATCAGTCAGCCATGGCGCTGGGAGATGTTTAACTCTCACAGCTCGAATAGGTGCATGTATGTCATAAAGATGAATGAAAGAAGAAGTTAAAAATTCAACTTGTTCGTCGACGGATGAGGAAGTAACCAGAGGAGTCCAGTCAATGTTCTTCACGAAGACGATCAATGTTCACGCTAGGCCTTTTACCTACCATAGACGCAGTAACTTTGACACGTTCCTTTTCGTAACTACCTAGGTACCCAGGCGCGGATCCAGCCCTCAAAAAAGGTTGGGCACAGCCACCCAAAAATCGGCGAAGTGCGAGTTGGAGTACGAACTCACTCATGAACAATCATGGACTTACCTACGTTTTGAACGATTTACCTACGTCTAGAACATCGCTTAGGCATATCGATGATAATTATTATAAAAATCAGAGCTCCGTAACGTTTGCAAACGTTTATAACGCACTGGCGTTACAAATTTTAACGAGATTATCACCCTGGAATTGTAATTGGCCGTCGTGTTTTTCCACCCATCGTGTCTCGTATACATGTATACTTTGAACGGCCGAACCATCAAGTTCTTCTGAGAATATTCTATGGCGTTTTGCAGAGGCGTTGGCAAACACTACGATTTTTTTAATGGTCCCAGTTGTGTTTCTACACGAAACGATGTTTGATTGAGACGTTTGGCCAAGGAATTATTTAAGACATGATTGCTGCAAGCACAACGTTTTGAAAGAATGTATTTTTTAGAGAGTTCCTGAAATGCACTTTTTGCACCAGATGCCATTACTGAACAGCTGTCAGTTCTTATTCCTACACAAAAAGCTAAATCTATATCAAATTTATAGCAAAGATTTCCCACGATTTTCGCTAATGCGGTGCCTGTTAGCCGTAATTCTTTTCCAACTCTACCAACCAAAACCATCATTAAAATATTTAAATGATAGACTCATCTGTTCAGTATTGGAAATATCTGTAGTGCCATAAAAAATAATCACACACACATTCACATTTTGTAAAATATGGTCCTGAATCTTTTATTTACAAATATCTATTTTTTACCACTTGAGCCATTCTTTGAGTAGAAATCTGGTTATTGGTTGGTGGTCTGGTTTTCTGGTTATCTGGTTTCTGGTTATTTACAGCAAATAAATGATTTCTTTCTTTCTTTCATCTTTCTTTATATGATAATGCGTCAAAAAGGCCTTCCCAATTTCAACGGCCTTCGTATGGTAATGATTACGTTGATGTTGCAGTAATAACCCGCTTTCACCTAATAAGTTGTTAAAGGCTTTTAATGGTTCTTTCACAAAACGTCCAGGATTCAATCTAACGAAATCAGTGCCAGATGGCGTAAAATATAAGGCACAATATTTGCAATAAAGTCCCTGATCTTTTATGTGATAACACAAGCCAATGGAATTTTTCAAAATGTATTTTTTTGGACATATTTTCTGTACGTTTTCCCATTCTTTTGCAAAACTTGGTGCGGAAAATCATAGTTAAGTTGAGGCACCCAGTGTTTTTCTAGTAGTAAAGCTTTCGTTGAATCAGGTAATTCATGCATTTTTTTAGCGTTTTTATCATCAGCCTATCGATCTAAATAGACCGTGAAAGTGAGACTTTACCGGTTTTAACTAGTGAATTAGGGTTGTGGGCATGCCCACAACGGTGGATCCGCGCCTGTAGGTACCTACTCTACTTTCTTGACTAGGTACTTTTAGTTTCTGCATCTCTCACCCATGCGGACTCGCCCCTAACACGTATAAACCGAATTTTGGGGATTTATTATAATGAGCCCCAAACGCTGTCAAAGTTATCCTTAGTTTCTATGTTAAAGTAACCCCGTATTACCGGTACTCATTTTGATGATTTTCACTGACGTAATCTACCTAAATACTTTTAGCGAATCATTCTTCAAAAAGGGATCATTACGTATATCGTCAATGTAAAAATATTACCATCCTATGTAAAGCCGGATTTACATTACGAAACTAGTGGCATGAAAGTAGTTTCGTGACATTAATTTCACCAACAATTTCCGTGTAAACGTCAAGTTTTACAATGCATGCATCGATTTCACGACACTGAAACAGTTTCGTGATGCGCGCGATTTTTGGATAAAACTAGTGTCATGCAACTAATGTCATCGTATAAACGCGACGCGAAACTAGTGTCGCGAAAGCGCCTGCGCTGATAGGACGTGTGTTTATTAGTCGTGCTTGGTTTCTTGCTAGCCAGGCTCGAATCCACCAACATCTTTTCTTTCGAGACAACTTTTCTTAAGTTTTTACTATAACATTTGTATGACAACATTTTGCAATGCAAAATAAAGCTTTGATGTTGGCGGAGCCATGAACACAGACATACTGTGGGTTTCACGACACTATTATTTTTAATGAAACTAGTTTCACAGGTACTGAAAGTAGTGTTATGAAATTAATTTCATCATGCATGAAACTAGTTTCGTAATGTAAATCCGGCTTAATACTTAGCTATAAAGGCCAACAACACTGAAATCGCAAAAAAAAATCAGCTGTTCCATTCCTATAAATCGATGAAAATTGAAATGGATGATTTTACAAGCAAATATTGTTTCGGTGTAAGGTAGGTACCTAATAATGATTTACTGTAAGGAGTCGGGTATGTATGATGTACTAATGGCAGCCGGGAAACGGTTTACTGTGCTTTCCAAGGCTAAAAAGGCTCGGCAGTTTCGGTTCAAGCGTTCCTTGACCTTAGAGACAACAGGAGAGCGATCTTCCCATAAACATAGTTATAATTGTAAAATACGTACCTACCTACTTACATTGATGATACATTTTGATGTTCAAACACATGTAGCAGCCAAAGGCTTAACTGTAGACGGGAATGTATCGCTGTGGAAAGGATAAATCTGCAGGTGACTATTTCCCGTATACCTATTTATTAGCTAAACTTTCCTAGGCTTGGGGCTGGCGGTTTTGACCTTGGTCTTTTGTTACAGTGAATGAGCTCAAGAGCATGCCCATTCCTCAATAAAAAAAAAAAATTCAAAATGCCTCATCTGATAAAAACTTTTTAACCATTGCGAATGAATTGAGATTCTATTAGTCTTGAACTAGTACTGTTTAATAGAATCTCAATTCAAATTCTACGTCATGGATTTAAAAAAAAATTAAGCAATGTTTCAAAAGTCTTATCAGATGAGGCTGACCATTTTGAAAATTTCATTCACTGTTGTAACACTAGTCCTAGGTCAAAACCTCCAGGCACTCCACTAATTACTAATTCCTTGGCCGGAAGTAACCTTCAGTTTATTGAGAGTGTTCTCTGGTTATACAAGGCAATGAATCAACGATATAGTTGTGTGTGCGCAGACGCTGGTTCTGTCGTACGCGTACCACTGCTGCGAGTTCATGCCGCTGATGGAGGAGGCGGACGAGGAGCCGGCGGCCGAGTCGCCGTCTGACCTGGTGATCCTGCCGCCGCAGCACATCGACGCCGCCACCTGGGCCAACACCACCGACATCTGGGCGCACTACCGTACGTACTGCTGTGGGTGCGCTATCTGGTGTTAACCGCAGTCCGCTGTACCATGTGTCTCCCGCAGTGAACGTGTCGGAGCTGAGCAGCGTGGGCGCGGGCGGGCTGCAGGCCATGCTGGAGGCCTGGGCGAAGGCCGGCGCCGTGGAGCTGGGCGAGCGCGAGCTGCGTGCCGACACGCCGCGCAAGGTGCAGTGCCTGCCACTGCCGGGTGAGTGCCTACTCGTGCTCACTGCAGAGTATAGCTAGTGCTAGTGTGAGTGCTGACCGTGCACTTGTACAGGGCCGTTTCTGCCGTGCGTGGACCTGTTCGACTGGTGGACGCTGCGCTGCGGCGTGTGGGCCGTGTTCCTGCTGGCGCTGCTCGGCAACGGCACCGTGGTGTTCGTGCTCATCTTCAGCCGCAGCCGCATCGATGTGCCGCGCTTCCTCGTCACCAACCTCGCCGCAGCCGACTTTTTCATGGGCATCTACTTGGGTATGATCTCTTACTGCTGCGTCATTCGCTCGTCATGTTACGCCGCGGGCTGAGGCTAGTTAACTGTTGCGCTGACAGGGTTCCTGGCGGTGGTGGACGCGGGCACGCTGGGCGAGTTCCGTGCGCATGCCATCGCGTGGCAGATGTCGGGCGGCTGCAAGCTGGCGGGCTTCCTGGGCGTGCTGTCGTCCGAGCTGTCGGTGTTCACGCTGGCTGTCATCACGCTGGAGCGTAACTACGCCATCACGCACGCCATGCACCTCAACAAGCGCCTGTCGCTGCGCCACGCGGCCGGCGTCATGGCGGCGGGCTGGGCCTTCTCGCTGACGGCGGCGGCGCTGCCGCTGCTGGGCGTGTCCGACTACCGCAAGTTCGCCGTGTGCCTGCCCTTCGAGACATCCACGCCCACGGCGCTGGGCTACGTGGTAGCGCTGCTGCTAATCAACGGCGTGGCCTTCCTGGTACTGCTGGGCTGTTACCTCAAGATGTACTGCGCCATCCGCGGCTCACAGGCCTGGAACTCCAACGATTCGCGCATCGCCAAGCGCATGGCGCTGCTGGTGTTCACGGACTTCCTGTGCTGGTCGCCCATCGCCTTCTTCGCGCTCACAGCGGCCTTCGGCCTGCAGCTGGTGTCGTTGGAGGAGGCCAAGGTGTTCACGGTGTTCGTGCTGCCGCTCAACTCGTGTTGCAACCCCTTCCTGTACGCCATTCTCACCAAGCAGTTCAAGAAGGACTGCGCGCTCGTGTGCAAGGCCATCGAGGAGTCACGGGTCACGCGCGGCATCGGTCGCTGCCGCCACTCGTCCAACTTTAGCAACCGCCAGACGCCCGCCAACACCAACAGCCTGGCCGAGCGTTCCTCACGCGGCCAGCACGGCGCCGCCTGCGCTTGCCGGCGCCTGCTGCCCGGCAGCAGCGCCGGCGCCGGCGAAGCGGAGCGCGAGCCGCGGCGCCAGCGCCTCCTGGCCTGGCTGCGAGCGTGCGGGCGCCGCAGCACCCCCGCGCCGGCGCCGGCCCCGCGCGCCACAGCCACGGCGCCGGCGCGCGCGGGCTCGGTGTCGTCGTCCGTGGAGTTCTCCTCGTCGCGCTCGGACTCGTGGCGCACGTACGGACGGCCGCCGCCGCCGCCGCGCCGCGCCGCCTCCTGGCTGGTGGCGCGCAAGACGTCGCAGGACTCCAACCTGTCGTCGTCGCGCAACGACTCGTCGGGCTCCAACGCCACCGCGTCCACCGGCACGTGGCGCACGTCGCGCTCGGGCGGCAGCGCGGCGGGCGCGGGGGGCGCGGGGGGCGCGGGGGGCGCGGCGGGCGCGGGGGGCGCAGGGGGCGCGGGGGGCGCGCGGCCGCGCCTCACGCGCCAGCCCGCCGTGGACGAGCCGCCCGGCTCACCGGCGCCGGCGCTGGCTCCGCGACAGCTGCACACCATCCCGTCGGCGGCGGAGGCGGAGCTGCAGCCCGACGAGGACGCGCGCGCCACCGCACAAGACTGACTCCGCACCGTCCACTGCCCCCCCTCACACACACACACACACGCCCGACAAGTACATGAATGAAGTGCAGTATATAGTGAATGTATATGTCGCAGCCAAATAGCTTAATCAGTCATTTAGCCGTTTCATTAAACAGCGACGTTTAACTAGCTGCCTAAATGACATCCAGCCAACTAGTCTAATACAACATTTAATGAAATGGCTTAGCAGATGCTTAGACCGTCACAAAACACATTTATTTTAAAATAAGTAATAACAATAGGTACTTTACGAATACAACACGGATTACGATAAAATACGAAAACACAAACAAAACACGATATTATTATGTACCTACCTTGATGTTGTTGGTTAATCTTTGAGTTTATTTTCAAAATGTTCTCAGAAACATTCGTAAGAGTTTTATACACCAATATTTTCAAAAAAAAAAATTCGCTAATACCAAAGTGAAACGGGTTAGGTTTAGGTCTTTTGAATTTCACGAATCTGTCGCTGTCCCCCCACAGTGACAAGGGGGCTTACCTCAAGCGCCTCCATGCAATTTCAGCTGCCGAAGCCGCGTCGAAATATTTTCTAAAAATATTTGTAAATCACTATTAAAACGTGAAACGGAACTATAATTATTACTCTAAACACTTACGTTTTTGAAGTTCTATCTGTCAAAATGCGTGAAATGTGCTCCATATCGTTATTGTTATCTGCCTCCTGTTTTTGCTACCCCTCTGGACACCGAATGCTTGCTATTTATGACAAGTTCGCTACGCCTTTGGACACCTATTAGATTATAAGTAATTAACATATTGGTGTTTTATTTGGTGCAAGAGCGAGCGAAGCGAGTTTGGGTCCTGGGGTATTTTTTTTTTAAATCACCCAGAAATAGGAGCACCGTAGGGGACTCGATTCTAAACTTAGACCTTTTAAATTTCCAGTAAGCATAGACAAAGTAACCACAGACGATATAATAATTAATCCTTTTTTTATGGTTAACACTATAGTGATAGTTGTTTTTTCTTTATTAAACTCCGCATTCTTAGTCACAAGGAATTATTCTTAAACTGATTACGTATCGCTAGGTCAATAAATTAAACTTATTAATGTACCACTTATTTACCCTTAAATTTGGAAGAAAACCCCTAAATTGGAAACCAAGTTGCGCGCCAAGTGTCAGAAAATGGAACTAAATTTCAGTGAACATGGCTAGGCAAACCATTAAATGTTAGTGCGCCAAATCATATGCCTAGCCGTTCAATTAAATGCCGGGGTGGCACTTAGGCTGCTAGCTAAATGGCGCCGTTTAATGAAATGGTTACGACATATACACAAGTAATATTGAGTACAGTATTAGGAGCCCCGCGCGGCGTCCGCGAGGGTGTCGAGGGTAACAAACAAAGTATTATAACAAAATAATTATTTATTTAGGAAAATGTTGACATAAGAGTATTTACGAGTCGATTATATTGCTACAATTATATTTACAGTTGAGAAGGTATACCACCGTACCGTGTACGGCTAGTAGGTAGGACCACTTGTACAGAGACTGTTGCCGCCGCCCGCACTATACTAAGTATAGGTATACATACCCATGATAATAATATATTATGTGTTCGCAGTAAGTGAACAAACTAGCGGTAAGTATGATCGTTACACAATAATTAGGTTTTATAAGTTGTTACGCGTAACGTTATAACGTAGCGTAGAGTAGTACGAGTGTGGTACGACTGTACGAGCAGCAGCTGCGAGTCCGCGAGCGAGCGCGACCACTGCCAGTTACTTAGTACATCATGATGATGATGATCACGCTCTCCGCGATGATGTCGGTGACCGTTGACGTACAAACTGCAAGTTGCAGTCTCAGCCGAATACTTTTTGATTACGAATAAAACAATGTGACGTTATTCCCAGTCCATGTTCGTGGTTAAAATAATTTTCGAAGAGGAATTGGAAATATTGAATGGACAAACGATACTGTGTTATTTAAGATTTTGAGAATGATGACTTGTTATGTTCGTATGACTGTTAATTTAACTCTACACAAAATAAAATATGCATAAATGGCCCGAGATACTCGGCGTCGTACTGGCCGTACTATACACGCACGCGGTGTAGTAGGCTAATTGTTAAACTTTTGTAATGATATATATTGTTACTACTTACTCGTACTACGGAGTGATTGTCTTAGTCATGTACATACATAGTTGCATAGTCGTGTCTATTTATTGATGTGTCTGACAGACGCGTGGTTGAGAGTGCTATTTATTTTATTGTACAATAATTATACGAGAAACTGTCCATACAACCTGTTTCATTTTACACGCTTAAGTATCAACACTGATTAAAAATACGCTACTTGTGTCGATACTCTTGCGCCATCCCATCTTCCTAGCTCTTCGTGCTGCGCTGGCGCTGCCGCTGCGGCTGCGGAGAACCTCAAGCGGCGGAAATAAACTCTTTTGCAAAAAAAACGGGCACTTTAGATTTTTTTCTCTACTTCAATGAAGAAGAACAAGAAATAGGTTTTGTTAATTTGACGATGTATTGGCATGTTTTTTGAAGCATCCTGGCATGATTCTTTACGTTCCAAATTTAAAATTATTAAAAGAAAAATAATGATTATTGTGGATTATTCTAAAATTGCTTTACTAATGGCGCGAATTGCTGAAACGATTTTTAACTGATTACGATTTTTTTAAACTTTTTGGATATTTTCTGCAAATTAAACAATTTAATCTTTCTTTTTACATTAAATACCACTTTTTGATATGAGTGATAAAGCGATAAGGACCGGTAAAATTATAGCCCTACTTGAAGAAGGTTGTTTGCAAACTTACGTGTCTCAACGGCTAAATGTGAGTCGTTCAACTGTCCAGAGGACTTGGCAACGGTATCAAGAGACTGGTTCGGTCAAAAGAAGACCCGGTTCGGGAAGAAAACGATGCACAGAACCAAGAGATGACCGCTTTTTGGTGAGTCAGGCGTTGCGTAATCGTAAGGCGTCAAGTGTGGACCTGAAGAAGAGCCTTGAAGAAGTAAGAGGAGTAGAAGTTAGCTTGTGGACGGTCAGGAGGATGCTTTTGGCTGCCAATATCAAGAGTTACCGCCCAGCTCGGGGCCCTAAATTACTCCGTGAGCACCGTGTTGCTCGACTTCAGTTTACTCGGAACTGTGCTTCATGGACTCTGGAGGACTGGAATAAAGTATTGTTTTCTGATGAAGCTAGAATCTCTTTGTGTGGAGAGACCGACGCCGGCGAGTGCTGCGAAGACCACGGGAACGCTATGGGGAAGTGTGTTTCGAAGAAATCACTCCTTATGGCGGAGGCTCCGTTATGTTTTGGGCAGCAATTAATTCGACGGAGCATACGGAGTTAGTTTTCATAGAAAATGGAACATTAAATGCACACCGGTACATAATGGAAGTCCTAATTCCATATGCACAACCCACATTGACTGCACTTGGGGAAGATTCCATTTTTATGGACGATAATGCTCGCCCGCACCGTTTTGGCGACGTGGAAGCGTACATGCAAGAAGTTGGGATCCGTCGTTTAGATTGGCCAGCTCGAAGTCCTGACCGCAATCCAAATTGAGCATGTGTGGGATGTTCTAAAGAGACGGGTAAGATCAGTGCAACCTGCTCCACAAAACATCAGGGAGCTAAAAAGAGTCATTGCAGAAGAGTGGGAACGTCTTCCTCAAAACGTTATTAAAAACATCGTGGAAAGCATGCCCAGAAGGATTCAAGCTGTGATTTTGGCAAGAGGAGGTCACACTCGTTATTAGGTTTTTACATTTGTAACTTTATTTAATTAAAAAAAGTAAAAAAAAAACTTGTCTTTATTGCCGACCACTTCTTATTGTTTGGGCGTGTACATGGATTTTAAAGAATCCATCGTTTTTTTTTCTTTTAATTGCTCGAATTCACTTCACGCGCATTAATTTACACGATTATAAGTATACAGACTACGTCAAAGAAATAAATTTCATTTAATTAACTAAAATCGACCTTAGAACGTAAATTTCCTTAGGTGCCCGTTTTTTTTGCAAAAGAGTGTATAATAACCTTGTAGGTAGTTATATTTTCGAGCCGTTTGGGGTTGAAACTCTCGGGTCGTGGGGTCCGAGTGCTCATTACTTGTTTAAAGATCTGTCAAGACGCTTAGTTGACACTTCGCGTGACCCTTGGGCTGGCTTTTACCTTGGACAAAGGATAAGCATTGCCATACAACGTGGCAATGCTGCCAGCCTTTTGGGTACATTACCAGTGGCCTGCGAAAACTACTTTTAGTTTTAGTTGAGTCTTTTATTAGTGTGTGTACCTATACCTATAGTTATATAAATAGATGATATAATCTCATTAAAAATAGATTACCTATGTCGGCGTAGAATCCTATACTTAAATCACGTTTTACTAATATTACGGTAACGCGATGGAGTTCGTTTGTTTAAAAATTCCAGTAAATGACTACCTTTACGCGATAATCCGTTTATTCGCGAAACATTTCATACTTGCTTGAATACGATTTATAATTGGACACATCTACGCCGACATACCTAATTAACCACTCTGCTCGACAAGATTTTGACAAGTGACACACTAGCTGAGTCGACGGGGTTTCGCGTATTACGTCATTAATTACAGGAATTTCGTCAACTTTCAGCAATCGAATTTATTATGAAAAATTTGTAACCGTAGTTATTTCATACAATATCTTTGTGAGAAATATCTATTATAATATAAGTTATGATTGTTCAAATTGTGCTAGTCTACTTAAAAATGTGCCTTAGATACGAATTACTAAACCTTTCCTAAAGGTAGTCAACTTTAAAGATTCGCTGAAAATATATAGGTACCTACGTAAACAACCTTCTCGCGAGCTGAAAAACTGCAAAAGGGCAAAATCAAGACATAATCATGCTATTTGCGTTCTGCATTTTGTCATTTTTCTTAGATTAGTTTATTAAAAATACGATCAAATATTGACAAAAAATAATTATGTTGCAATTTTCGTGGCCCTGGTTTTCGAGGCTAAAATACAAAAATTGTGGGATTCGGACACCCAAACTCCATTATAGAGGTAGCAATTTGCTTATCATTTCATTATTTAACGAATTCATCCATATTTCTAATGCTATATGTAGCGGTAATGAACTTTTTTGATATCCAACGTCCAAGTTTCGCGCCAACTGTGTTTGTTTACGTTTTTGTTTTGCACAAATATCACAAACTCACATGTAGATACGATAACAAATATGATCATTATGAATCTCAATATTGTGAAGAACTAGAAAAAGCCCAGATCTAAATACAATTTACAAACACAGATCCAATAATACGTAATATTCATTACCGCCACTTTATTTTTGTTCAAAATCGACAACCATATTGTTTTTTTTAATTGTTAGGGCGTGCCAAAACGATTATGGTAATCGATTTTTTTTTAAAGTTTGAAGGACTCGATCAAATGAAATGAGTGATTATAATAAAACGATTCTTAAAAAATAAAAAAATACGTTTAAGGTATAAAATACAATAAGCACATGATAACTTTTAATTTTGTACTTCGTTAAGTTAATTTAAATAGTTTTCGGATATCAAGAAATAAATCCAACTCAACAAAAAAACTCAAACAACACATTCATCAGACCCGCGCGGATTTCGCGCCCAATTGTCTTTATTATTCAAATTTTAAATTCAGAATGCGCTCGTGATTCAAATTTGTTTTTTTTTAATCTTTATATTGAGTAAAATAATTATGGTATGGTTACCTAGTCATTGGATCGGGTTGATTTTTTAAAAATAATATTAAATTCGAAATGCAACAGACAATTTTAGAAGTTTTTCTACCCTGCCCCAAAAAGAGGGTGAGAATGTTTTTCGACAACATGTCGAAGGTTCGTCTTTTTGTGAGAGGTAGTCATGTCTGCCTAGCCTTTTCCCAACTATGTTGGGGCACAATATAAATCTGTGGTTGGGGTCAGCTTCTGGTATACCCGGATGCAGCTGAATACCATTTTTTTACATAGTGTGACTGCAGCGTGCTTTCTGGAGCACGGTGGAAACTCAATATGTAATTGATGGTCACCCATCCACGGACCGACCTCGGCAAACGAAGCTTAACTTCGTAACTAAATTTTTGCGACTGTTTTTATTTACATTATACAATAGTATCAAATAACCCCTTTTTTGAAGTCGGTTAAAAAGTATCAAAAAACGCATCTACTCACATATAGCTACAGCTACATATCGGCTATGTAAGGGAACATGCAATATTTTCAATTAGCTTTAATTTTGAAGAATTTCATGTAAAATAGACCAACAAAGTAAAAAATTAAAACGCTTCAATTTATTGTCAAAATTGTGGTTTTAAACTGACAGTATAAATTTTAGCGCGAAAATGGTCATAAACTGTCATAACTAGGTTGTCGACTTTTTGGTGTCGTTTTTTTTTTATGAATGGGCTAGCTCTTGACCTCGATCACGCCTGATAGAAAGCGATAGATGAGGTCCATGATGAAGCGAGTGTGCCCAGAAGATGCCTTGAGGCACTGGTACACCCACGCGTCGACAAAACACAGCAGGCTGCTTGACGCCGAACTCCGGTGGAAGGGTGGTCGCGAACCAGGCGGGTGTTAGCCCTACCACCGCAAGGAAAGGATTGGCCAGTCTTATAAGGTGTTAGGTGGGATTGACCAGACTGATGCGCCGCGCGCTCGGTTCAGTTGAGTGTCTGATGGAACAAATTGCGCCACACGAGGAGGCCCCTTCATGCATCCCAAAACAATGAAGGAGAATGTCGAATTTGAACTTAGTAACCTAAATAATCTACATTTTTTATAATTTTGGTATGGTATGAAAAAGATAGTTGTAGAAGTTCAATTTGAAATAAATATTTTTATCTGTAATTTAAATCACCCAAAATTTAGTTATTTAATACTTCCATACGGCGGCGGGCTAATATTTCTTTATATGAAATATTAGGTCACACTCAAATTTACTCAAAATAAAACGAAACGAATGAAACGTTACATCATTAAAAAAAACTTCTCTATTCTACTTCTACTTAACATAAATAACTTTTATACTGGGCATTCTGTAGGAACCTGCCGAAAGTATCAAACATCAACAATTTTTCTGAATAAAAATATTTCTGAATTTATACGACCACATTTTGAATTTAAATTTTGAATAACATGGACAGTCTGGCGCGAAATTAATTTATTTGGTAGGTTTTATCCCTTGATGTCAAAAAACCTACTTCTAACCTTTAAATAAATTACATAAGAAAGCAGTATTAATTATTATCATCAGTGCTCGTTCTATTTTATGCCAACTAACCTATTTTTTCTAATTTCTAAGAATCGATTTATGAAAATCACTCATTTCAATTAATCGAGTACATCGAAATTAAAAAAAAAATCGTTTTGCAGAATCGTTTGGCTACATCCCAACAATAAAAAAAAAACAATATGGTGGATGATTTTGAACAGTTTATCACGTTTGACACTTTGATTTT
Organism: Melanchra persicariae; assembly: GCA_947386135.1. Taxonomy (NCBI): domain Eukaryota; kingdom Metazoa; phylum Arthropoda; class Insecta; order Lepidoptera; family Noctuidae; genus Melanchra; species Melanchra persicariae. Next base: position 365,045 of record OX376652.1, read on the forward strand.
AATTATGAAAATTAGTAAACTTGCAGGTTAAATATGAAAGAATTATTGGCGCTAACATTTGACCTATTTATCCAATTGTTTTAATTAATGCCTATACATAAGATTTTTTAAGAAGCTTTATCAATAACAACATTATTAATTAGGATGTCGTATGACGTAACTCTTAGTACCTAAAGGTACTACTACCGAGCCGGCGGAGGTATGCCTGTCTAGTAGGTACCTTTAGGTACCACTACCGAACTATACGGTTAATAATTGAATGATTTCGGCCTGTGCGAACACTTGGTTGGTGTCGGGCATTTTCAAACCCTTCTCCATCCATATCCTTCAATCAAAGTGTCTCGCTCGAACACAAACGATAGGTACCGCCACCTAGATGCAAAATAAATACAGTCATAAAAATAAAATAAGGCCAACCGGGGCATTTGCGTCTTTGGGGCAATTTAAATTTTTAATTGAAATCATTTAAAATCTGTTTGAAAACCAACCTCTCCTACAATCTGTTTTTGTTTATTTTGAATAAAATCATAAGGTATAGTTTCAATAGATGGCGTTGTACCGCGCAAATTCAAAATATCGGCCACATTGAAAATTACATGTTTTTTGTCAAGTGGTGCTGCGCGAGGTGAGTGATCCAAATCCATAATAATCCATATTTTTGAAGTGAAAACTTCTTTAGCGGCGTTGTGCACTTTTTGGGTCAGGTAAAAAATTTTAAACGCGTCAGGACACGTGACCTGATCGAAAATTCGTAAGACGGATAATGTAATATTAATTGTAATGTTTGTGTACGATAGCGCAATAAATGAATATTGTATTTATGCACATAAATGATAGTACTTTTATACTGATAAATAAAGCAATTCGTGCGAAATTATTCCCTAACCATTCCAAATTATTCAAAAATGCACAACGTTAATGTTCAAGTTTTCACTTCCGCCGGCAATACCGGAGTGCAACCCGTTGTTTTTGCTCGGTTTTTCGTTTTATTATGAAATGTACTTAAATATTATAGTATCGACTATCGATACGAATAGTTATTTGTACTGAAATCGTTTTACTTGTAGAGAAATGATAATTTAAAAAAAATAGTTATGGTCTGGATTTTTGGGGTAAATGCGTTTGCTGTTTCGGGGTTATTGCGTCTTTATGACACATAGAAACCCCAAAAAAAGGTTATCTCTGGTATTGGGGCAACCCAATACCAGAGATAACCTTTTTTTGGGGTTTTCATTTTTCTACTTAGTAGTTTATTTTGTAACTGTTTCAGCGATGTTTAGCGATTAATTTAAATTTGTCTTTTTTAATTTTTTTTTAACTTTTTATGAGAAAGGACCAGGGGGGATTTTATATGGACCCGTCCCCACCCTCCAACAGTCAAGGGATGCGTGTCAATATATTTTCAACACATTTGCTCAAAAAATGCATTTACGAAGCCTGTATGCATTTTTCGAAAGTTAAAAATTATGCACCACACAATGGAGCATGCGGCAAAATAGGTACTCTCACCTAAGTACATATTTTACCGCAAACTCCGTTGTACAGCGCCGTGCGTATTCTTTACGGTTTTTTTTTAATTTCTATAAAAAATAATAAGAATTCCTCCAAGGAGTTTCACATCACGAGAATAAATAAGCTGAATAATCGAACCTCCTTGGAAGCGCTTTTGCTGTATACGTTTGTCTCATTTTAATATTATAGAGAAAATGAGAGAAGATAAATAAAAAAAATGAAATATGTGGTTCTAATTTTCACCACGCGCATGTGGCGCCCTTTGCAAATTCGCGCCATTTTCATATTAGAAACGTCAAAGATTGTTGCGACTTTCCGACTGATTTCTAAAGACAAAAAGTTTGTTTCATTGCTTATTGTAATGTTTTCTCGCAAATGTGTCGAAAAACGTTGTATGACACACGTGCGGATTTGGTTTTTACAAACTCGTGACTATGGTAAGCCCTCGACTTCGTCTCGTGCTTACATTCGTCTACTCGTTTGTAAATACCAACTTACCGCACTAATATCATAAATAACTATTATAAGGTTCCAAAAAAAAGTAAAATTACCCGTTTTAGTTGCAAAATCCATAGAGTTTATTTTATAACAAAAAATATGTTTTGGAAAAAAATGTCTTTTTTAAAATAAAAATCATATTCTTTGTAAGTAAAAGCATATTTTATATAAAATAAGAACAATTATATTCAAAAAACTTTCTTCTTGAACTGAAAAATCATGTCATGACAGTTATTATAAGTACTTACCTATAAATTATTAGTATTACAAGTAGGTACATGAAGTTATCTAATCAAGTATTTCTGCTGGTGCATTGAAATCAACGTGACGCCTTAACCCTTTATACCATACTTGCAATGTATATTATGTCGAAAACGAAGCTATTATTCTTCATATTCCCAGTCGCATGTTTCGATCTCAAGTGGAAGTACAAAATAGGCCATCTACTTCTGGAGAAATACATGGATTGGAAGACGAAGGGGAAGAAAGAAAATATAATAAAACACAGAATACCAGGGCGCGGTCGGCCCTGTGCTCAAGATTCAGTCCGACTTGGGCCCAGAAGCTGCCGTTATTAGAGTTTAGAGTTGCATTCAACATAACCGCAACACTTGGGACCATACAATTATACTTGTTAAAGTCGGAGGTACAGGTACTGTTCGAGAACACCGTCCGTGGAACTGCAATTTGCCAAATTCAAAAGACATGAAAACAGAGCCAAGAGTTAAGCTATGTCATAAAGCTTCTGAGGAAATGATTGCAGTCAAGCACGACAATAGTATCGTCACCATTGCATGCAACTCTGCCCTGGATTGGGTCCTATCACAAAAGTGGATCGAATTGGCTTTGTGGATAAGAAACGAGGAAAAAATCAAGTTGATTGCCATTTTCAAGATGTACAATAAGTACATGGGCGGGGTAGACCGTTTTGACGAAAAATTTGACTCCATGAGCAGCAAAAAGAGCGTTTGGCTTAGATGCAGCATGCCAAAATTAATGGCTGATCAAAAGACAATCAGAAAACAATTAAACCTTTTTTTTATGGGTGGGAAATGATCAAATGACTGCATCCACTCTGGGTGGAGCGGGAGTGAAACGGAACACGGATGGGTTTTAGTCAGTAAGAGTCCGGCTCTTACTGACTAAAACCCATCCGTGTTCTTACTAGTGCCTTCCTAATCTGTAACCCTGGCAGTTCGGGCCCCGTCTACTTTGCTGACATCTATTTTGAGGCACGCGTGGAAGTGTGGAACCTCCGTGTAGGGGAACATGCACGATGTAGACTGTTCCATCTAGCGTATCAATTCCTAAACTTAGGTAAACTTACTTGACAATGACACTTCCGTGCTGCCACCTATAGGTCCTGCACGTTCCGTTTAGGATCGAACCAGTTTCTTGCACTTTCGTATGCGTCGTTATAAGCGTATTACCTACATATGCATTGCGCGATGTTACTAACAGATCTAAGTCTCCACAGGTTGAGGTATAACCCTTTATAAGGCAGAGGAAACTGCTAAGGCTTTGGAAATAAAAAATAGATAATTATGATAACTAGGACCTCTTTATTAAGAATATATATTTTTTATTTTTTTATTTACTTGTTTACATGGTGTCCATTATTTGGACAGAGCCTTACTAGGCTTACGTAATTCGGCAAAGCATGGCTTATGTAATTCGGCAAAGCATGGGACAGCACACAAGGCAACTTCACAGCCGATGCATTGTATCTTTGGTTTTTTGTTGTTTTCTTTGCTGCTGCAAGCTCTGCCTCTTCTATAACTTTCCAGTGGACCAGGGAGATGAGATCCTACATCTGTAAGCCGGAGATCGTCTGGAAGACCACACAAGTTAGCCTTCTGTCGGCTATCAAGTTTTGGCTTTTTACACAAATGATGGCAAGTTAGATCTCGATCTAGACCCTCTTCTTCCTACTGCTGAAAGAAACAATCAAATTTCTTCCCAGCATTGTGCGGAACTGCCAAATATTCATAGGGTATCGCATTATTTGAGCATATAAAATATATGCGTTGGTGATGGCAGCATCTATTATAAAATAAAATATCCTTATCCACCAACTTTGACTTCGCCACGCTTTTGGTCGAAGTGGTCCACACCCCCCATCCTCTTCGTGTATATACAACAACATACAACTACTCCCAGTGGGCAAGGCACTTCCTGCTTGCTGCCATCTTTTTGTGTCCTTTTGCAGGACACTTTGTTTTGGATGGTAGGCAGTATTGAGAATATTGACGATCTTGGTATCCATCCAACAAAAAAAACTACCTAACATTTTTGTTTCCTTAACTTTATCTAATCGTCTTATTTACCTGAAACAGAAAAAAAAACAAAAAATGCAGTTTTCAAAAGCGCACTTGTCGGACACGCCAACGGGCTCTGTCCAATATATGGACGTCATAATTTTTCGAAGTTCAGTGAGGAAATTTGAATCATATGACTAAAATCAATGCATGGATCCGATATTTACTATATTTAGAACATCTTGTAACATAAAACTTACCTTTCTATTTATTTTTCACGAAGATTAAGTTGGATAAATATAAAGCACTCAAAAATCACCGAATTTTGGCGGTTAGCCAAACACCTGATAAATAACGTCCATAGATTTGGTTTTTTTTTTGCGTTTTATTCTTGCTAATAAACTGTCAAATCACAGAGTAAAAACGTTCAATTTTCCTGACGTTTCATTCATTTCATTCAAGGGATAAAAGATTTTTTTTATGGTTCTAGTAAAGTAAAGATTATCAAATAAATACAAAATTGGTCGCTATACTCTATTCCACATTACTGCACACTAAGTTAATGAATATGTATTCTAATACTAAAATCGAATTTAAAGATATTAAAAAAATATAATACTATAAATCCTAAACCCCCTACATTTGAAGTAAGTCGCCATAATAAGAAATGATCTATCATAGGAGACGCTTTCGATGACACTTGTTTGAAATCTGATGGAGGGTGGGGACGTTTCTTCCCAATGTCCTTTAGCTATTGTTTTTAGGGTTCCGTAACCAAATGGTAAAAACGGGACCCTATTACTAAGCTAGACAGTTAATATTCTCACAGATGATGTATTTCTATTGCCGCTATAACAAAAAATACTAAAAACAGAATAAAATAATAATTAAAGTGGGGCTCACAACAAACGTGATTTTTTCCGTTTCCGCCGTTTTTTTATAGATAATGGTACGGAACCCTTCGTGCGCGAGTCCGACTCGAACTTGGCCGGTTTTATTTTTGTTATAGTGAAGTTATCAATATTTGTGTTGCAGGTACAATAGGGTACATGACTAAAAAAATCTAATTAGTCCGTCAGACAGATTCCAAAAAATATTAGTCACGTATTTTTTCTTTTTTCACGTAAACAAAAAATGAAAACGATACAGTGCGTCGAAAACTCGTGTGACGTCACTTGTAAGTACACTTTGTAATTACACGTGGCGTGACGTCACCAGCCCCACTCCTGATCTTGGATGCGTTTTATCTTAGTAATTTTTTATTGATTTGATAAAGCAAAAAATACGTGTCCAATATTTATCGATAATCAACTGACGGACTACTTATACATATAGAATCAAAACAACCAGGAGTTTTTTAACCATGAATCATCCCTATTAGAATACTAATACTATCCCGATTAGGTTATACTGAGATACATTGCTAGCGATAAATATTTAGACAGAAATTACTTTCTGTATTGAATAGAGCAAAAATTTACCCATGCCTATCAGCATATGGTCACATGAATGTTTTGGTTTTGGATGTAGACAGTACCATGCGACGCCAACTGGACCTAACCATTTTATTTTGAATATGAATACTCAAATTGCAAAGGCGTTATGGTAATAAAAAAATAAAAACGTTTTTTGAGAATTTTAACTTAGTAACACCTAATGTTGCTTTCACAACTAAAATGTTTGGAACGTCTGGATTTGACAGGGGGTAAATGCGTCTCAGAAAAAATTGTCTCATTTTCCCAGTTTTATCCCTTCTACGGCGAAGCAAAAAAGAGGGTTATTTTGACCGGTATGTATTTATGTATATATGTAAGTATGTATGTACGTGTGCATGTTCATCGGTTCCCTCATACCCATAACTTCTAAACCATTTATCATAATTTGACAAATGAGGTGTCATTGGAAGAGGCTAAATTGTCCGCTGGTTATAGGCTAAACCCAGCCTACAATTAAACAACATACCTAACCAGGTATGTTGCAATAAATTGTAGGGCGCATTAAGAGATGAACGATTTTTTTTTTATTAATTTGGTCGGGTTGGGTCATCAAACTATATAATTAGCACATTTCAAATACATACATATGTTGAACCTACTAATAACCACAAAATAATTTAAGTAAAAAAGAAGTTCAAAAACTAAAACCCGACTACAGAAAATTCACATTCTAAAAAGTATGAAACAAGAAAACATAGCCGTGGTCTTAAACTGCCCGAAACTTCGCTATTCGCTAGGAAGTTGTCGAAAAGAAATTGTCACTTGGAATTGTTTTACAATACATTCGGGTTAGAACATAGACACCCGATGTAACTCAGCAGTCCAACACTTCTTGCTAAACACGGGCGAAGGTCATTCTTCCGCGAGAATCACACCGCGGTTCAGAAACTTCCACTAAATGAACGTCATCGGCTATAAAGTTGGACATCATAATATTTATATAGAAATAATGAACGATATCATATCTAAATGTTCACATTTGCTTTACGTGCTTTGTATTAAAAGTTTAACAAATAACGGAACAATACCTATGTTTTGGTGTTATTTTCATGTAGGTATTCATTATCTACCTAGTAAGTAGGTACAATATTATTCTATCTCAATTGATGGCGCTGCGTGTGAAAGCTCCTCCCTCCACCCCACCCCAACTCTAAATTGATAGAGTGAACCGATAACGAACAAAAACTAATTCGTATTCAAAGATACGCACAGTTTATTTGTATTAAGTACACTTAGATAGTTCGAAACCGACCAACCACCAATGAAAATAACTTTTGTTATTAAAGTAAGTAGGTACAGTCAGCCGGTTTATAATAAACAATAATGTTAGCGTGCTACTTCACTAAAGTCCGGTCGCGGACCAGGAAGAATTTCATACATTGACCTCTTATTACTTGTCTCCTTCACTGCTACGTTAATATAATGCGTCACGCTCGCACAGATGCAATGACGGCCGTCCTCAGGGATTGTAAACCTTTTACCGTACTTACCTAAGATTTGTTCTTGTTTGCATGTGGTTTTAGTTGGCCTTGAGTCAAAACAAAAACCTACGGCTTGCTTTTTAAATAACGCACGAACGACATACCATCTTGGGGTGCGTTAGTGATCGTTCAGTTTTCGGACACAGTTATACTAAAATGACGTGATTATTTACGAACAATTTGGTAGGTACCAATAATAATTCATTTAGTTATAATTTCGAAGTAGGAAATCTAATTGCATAAACTAAATTTAGGTGACAAAAGTCACCTTGCGCGTTCGAGCGGCCGCACTTAGTACAAAAATGTTTGTGACCACTCTGTCAGTAGGCAAAGAGGTCATTGTACGAAATTCTTCCTGCTCCGTGACCGGACTTTACCTACCAATACAAATCAGTAATTAAATTAGATACCTTTAATATCTAACATCTGATTAGGGCTGGTATTCGAATAGTTTTAGAACAACATAACACAAAATATTAATGAATAGGTACGATCCAACTTAAAATGAATAAAGTAACTTCGTGCTGTGACTACCGTCTGGCGGCCACTGCGGCCAGGTCGCATGCGCGGCAGGACTAGCAAGCAGGCGTCTGTCTAGAGTATCGAGTCCCTCCTCGCAGCCTGCGCCGCGCTCACGTGTCGGCGTCGCGGTGCAGCGCCGCGGGCTCGCTGCCGGCGCGCAACAGCTGCGCGGGCGGCGCCGCGAGCGACACGTTCGACGCGTGCGACACGGCGGGCGGCGGCGGAGAGTCGGGCTCGCGCTCGCGCAGCAGGTCGCGGCGCGCGCGGCGGCGCCGAAACTCCGCGAACTGGCGTCCTAGGCGCTCCTCCAGCACGTCAGGGCGCCGCTTGCGCTCCTCGCTCTGCACCTCCGTCTCGCAGTTCTCCTCGTCCACCTCCTGACATCACCGATTGTATCATTACTCATTGTGTACGAGTGTATGCATATAATTACGGAGCAAACCGCATCTCAAGTTCCAAAATAAATAAAATCCCTAACGTGTCAAATTGTCGACAGTTTGTTCAGTTGGAGTAAGGAGTTGGAAGTCCCCACGTGTGCGTGTCACGTGTGTAAGATAATGACTAACATCTATTCGAGCTGGCTGCGCCTGGCTGTGCTCACTCTGTCATGTTTCTATACTTATGTACCTACTTAACTCCTATTCCCACATTAAAATTCGCATGAATCTTTCTATAAGTAGGTACCTACCTACCTATTTGGCATGGCCAGACCAGTTTTTTTGAATTTTTAAGTGTGCGTGGATGGCCAAATCCGAAACTGTGAGGCATAACGAAAAACACTGAACGAAATCTCGAGCCCGATTTTGATGAAAACTAAAAATTTATATACTATAAATTTTTAGTTTCAGTCCCAGTTTTTAGTCCCAGCGGAAGGTGGATTTTCTTAATTTCAGTTTAGCAGATATTTAGTGTATGACGTCGTGTAAATGTGTATGGTAAGTACAAATTTGTGCATCCAACCATTGGGGAGTTATTCAATAAAAACTGTTTCCGCTGGAACTACGTCATCCCAGCGGCACTTTTTTTTCCTATGGACCTCAGACCAACAAAAAAGGTAGACGGCGCACTGCGAACATCAAAAGTGAAGTGGCTATTTGATGAAAATCATATAAATCGATTTAGTGCAGAGTTGAATTTTTTTACGCACGTTGCTATGAATTTGTGTATAATATTTGTGAAAACAGATTTTGAAATAAGCATACCGTTTAGGAGATATAGGTACACGTAAAGGTAAAATATGGTTATTAGGTCCAAGTACTTAAAATAGGGACTTTAGAGCCTTACTTTTAACGTTTATTTGTATTTTGTAAGGGTCTACAATGTCTTGCCAAGTTTAATTTATGTGCGCTTAGTAATTAATGCGCAATGGCATAATTTTCTACGAATGGACCACTATATTTTATGACATCCGATTGTAGGACTTTTTAATGGCAAATCAAAATGAAACATATTCCAATATTTAGTGTATTAATTCAACTATTCATACGTAAAATTTCAGTTCATTATACTAAATAATTAAAGAGATATAATAAAAATACCAGAACAACCGAATTAAATGGACAAACCGACCAAGTTTGAATGGCTACAAAAAAGCGATCGTGCAGTATAAAGAGCTGACGTTCCAGAATTTCCAGTGTTTTACCATTATTGGACTAGTACAGCGCACAACAGATTACTGTTGTGTGCTGTTACACTAGGTACCTAATTATTATGTCCTTAATATTCTGCTGTTTCAAGCGTACAAATATTTTAATGTTACACGGTACAATTGAATGAAATAGAAATATTAATAATAATTAGAAAAAAAACATTAACAGCAGTAGTCATTTCAAATGTCGAATTAAGTTAACGGTGTAGTAGGGAATCAATAATATATGTATGTGTCTTCTTAGCGCGCGCTTCCTGTTCTGTTTTGTTTATCAGTCACAAATGTGCACCCAAAGACAACGTGCGTATGCGCTGTTTATTTTGCCATCAACGTAATATTATTATGTACCTACTGGACTCGGTTATTGACATTGACATAGTGTAAGTGAGTGTGACATACTTTTTTTTTTTTTTTGTGGATGGGAAATCATCAAATGACCCCTCCCGCTCTGGGTGGAGCGGCAGGGAGTGTCAGACTTCTACTGACTAAAACCCACCCATGCTCCTCCTAGTGCCTTTTACGTTCCAGGGCCGCGGTAACTCTTTCGAACAAAATCCGCAACCCTGGTAGGCACTGGCCCTAACGGGCCCCTACTCCTATGCTGACATCTCTTTGAGGCGCGCGTGGAACACAACGCGCCGTCGGCTTGGGTCTGGCTTTAATCGGACAGCGAGCCACCCACCGCGGCGGCTGGGGTGTGAGGGTTGTCTCTTCCTCACGCGGCCCGCCTGCTCCTTCACTAGCATTACTGCTTCGCAGAAGGAGGTGACGGCTTCCCATGCCTCCTCGCTCCGGACCATGGATTGAACCAGGGCCGGACGCGAGAGGTCGCCGCCGCCGATCGAGTGTGACATACTTAGTGAGCCAGTAGTGAGAATGATTGGAAGATAAACAAGGTAAGATCATAAATTACGTACTTCCTACTAAAATACCTCATGAAAATGTTATCTTTAGAAGGTATATAGGTTCAAGTTGGAACTGTATTTTGTTACTTAAATCTCGACGACGCCGAAAACCTCAAAGTTGCCTATATCTGCTATGCATAGATTCCAGTGCCTACAGTTTTTATGAATAGAATAGAATAGATGTTTATTTCATTAGTTGAGAAAACTGTGTTACAAGTCACTTATAAAATGTAATTTTACAAGAGCATTGGGTATGCATTTTATTTTGGCGCACTTTGTCCGGGGAGGGAAATTTTGGATTTAGGATCCCAGTTTTTATAATAATAATAATAATAATTTATTCATTTTAAAGACTACATAGGTCCAATGGTTAGTAAGAACTTATTATCTAATTGTTAGTAAAACTTAAAATACAATAATTCGATTTAATTTCAATAATTCATATTCCCTATAATGTATGTACGATAACGAATAGCGATTTTATGACAGCCATATGTAAATACCTATTTTGGATGAAAGTTGGTCCAGCTGTTGAAAAGTTGCAGTCTCTTATTCGAACTTGTTTTGAATATGTGTAAGTACCTTTCATTTTCTAGGTACTTTGGTAGATACTTTGAACTTTTAAAGTGAGAGACGGGGATTTTGTTTGTTCATGTTCGCATTTATTCAAACCACGATCAATATAATCCCGCAATAATATTACGTAGGTAACCTACCTACTTATTTTTAAGAGTGCAAAGTTAATGCAGTTGTTTTATTTTCTGCGAAAATATTGTGTACGCGTCTGTACGAAACTATTAAACACGATAACGATACTATACTGGAAATTTTAGAACGTCAGCTCTTTATACTGCAGCGTCGCTTTTTTGTAGCCAATCAAACTTGGTCGGTATACATGTAATTCGGTTGTGCTGGTATTTTTATTATATGTCTTTAATTATATATCTAGTGTAATGAGCTGAAATTTTGTATGTGAATAGTTGCATTAATACACTAAATATTGGAGTTGTTTTATTTTGCTTTTTCCTTAAAAAGTCCTACAATCGGATGTCATAAAATATAGTGGTCCATTCGTAGTAAATTATGCCATTGCTCATTAATTACTAAGCGCACATAAATGAAACTTGGCAAGACATTGTAGACCTTTACAAGATACAAATAAACGTTAAAAGTTAGGCTCTAAAGTTCTTATTTTAAGAACTTGGACCTAATAACCATATTTTACCTTAACATGTATATCTCCTAAACGAACTGTTTTCACGAACATTATACACAAATTCATAGCAACGTGCGTAAAAAAATTCAACTCTGCACTAAACCGATTTATATGATTTTCATCAAATAGCCAAACGTCAGCGCAGCGGAAACTTGAATATCTTCGCAGTTTTAAGACACACAAATTTCATTTAAACATACACATTTACCTCTCGTCACACACTAATTATTACATGTATTTTTTTTGTTGTACGTCCATAGGAAAAAAAAAGTGCCGCTGGGATGACGTAGTTCCAGCGGAAACAGTTTTTGTTGAATAACTCCCCAATGGTTGGATGCACAAATTTGTACTTACCATACACATTTACACGACGTCATACACTAAATATCTGCTAAACTGAAATTAAGAAAATCGACATTTTCCCGCTGGGACTACACACACGATTTTTGAAAAATCGGTAGGTACAACCTACTCTTAACCAGGAATCGAACCGCTTCATCATCTGCCTTTTTTTTTTTTTTTTTACGGGGGGAAATCCTCATGGATGTCCTCCGCCCTGGGGCGGGCGGAGGGGTCTGTCAGACTCTTACTGACTAAAACCACCCCGGTGTTCCATCTTCCACCTACGCCGGGGATCGCGGGAACATTTGCGACTTCCGTAATCCCCGGCTGGTGCCGGCCCGCCTCTGCGGGCCACATCTCGTAAGCGGGGGGAGTCCTCACTCCCCCCGCTTACGAGGGCCGAGAGTTAAACACCTCTGTTTAACTCCCCCCGCAACGTCAGAGGGGCGCACGGGAATACCACGCGCCGCCACCTCGGGTCCGGATGAATGAGGGCAACGGACATCCCCAAGTCCGCCGCCCCTGGACCCAATTAGGGGGGCCGAAGGAGGGCAGCGTACGCCCTCCTCCGACGCCCGGTGCGCCTGCTGCGGGCCGGGAGAGCACTCGACATCTCCCTCTCCCTTTCCGCAGCCTCCTTCTGCGCGATGACAGTTTCGCAGAAGGAGACCACCGCGTCCCAGGACTCCTCACCGCCGACCATAGAACGTACTACAGCCGGCAGCGAGAGGTCACTGCCTACCACAGAGACGAGGGCACGGCGCGGCTCCTCCCAAGCGGCACACTCTGCCAGCGTATGCCGCGCCGTGTCCTCCCGACAGTCGACGCAGTGGTGACACCGAGCGTCCGGCTCCCTGCCTATGCGACACAGGAACCTCCCGAAGCAGCCATGCCCCGTGAGGACCTGTGTCGCACGAAACGACAGGGAGCCGGGCCTTCTCCCGAGCCACAGGTCGAGCACTGGCCGGATGGCCTCGATAGTGACGAGGCCGGCGGTAGGGCGTGAAAGCCGGTTCCGCCATTCCGCCACCAGGACCTCGCGCAGCTGCGACCGACGCAGCTCAAAATGTCGCTGCGTCAGTCGCTCCCAGAGCGCCCGCGCGTCCTCGCGCCACCGATGCATTGACGCGAGGACTTTGGCCTCCAGGTCCCAGGGCGGAGATCCGGCCAGTGCGCAAGCCGCCTCGTAGGAGATCGTGCGATAACCCCTGATGACTCTGACGGCCATCACCCTCTGCGGCTTCCGCAGAACAGAGATGGTGCCGGCCGTCAGGTCAGCCGCCCAGATCGGGGCCCCATACAGGGCCATCGATCGCACGATCCCCATTCATCATCTGCCTAGCCCAACTATATTGGGGCCGGCTACCAGTCAAACCGCATTCAGCTGAATCCCAGTATTTTACGTGGAGCGGCTGCCTACCAGACCTCCACAAACCAAATCGAACCGCTTGATTTTGAAAACAACACTCCCTTTATTTTTACAGCCAGCTGGCTTGGATTACCGATTTTTGAACAATACAATAATGAACTTAGTCCCCAGAGGACATGACCTACATCTACACTAATAATAATAATAATATTATAAAGAGGAAAGATTTGTTTGTTTGTTTGTTTGTTTGTTTGAAATGAATAGGCTCCGAAACTCCTGGACCGATTTGAAAAATTCTTTCACCAGTAGAATCCTACATTATCGGTGATGGACATAGGCTATAGAATATTTTCAAAAAAGTTAGGGATCCGTATGAAAACTTCGATAATGTAACCCAAGGTGTGAGAAAAAATCCTTATATCGCGTACGCTGCGGAATCTATTGACAATAGAGCAAAGTGATGTACTACAGTTTTATAGAAGTCATTAATATCTACAAAAAAGTCCGCGGTACCATATGTCTAACTATTATGGATAAGTCACCATGACCGCTTTTTGTTCATATTATTCAAGCAAATCCCATGGTGAAATAAAAAATGGTGATTTTAGTATTATGATATTAATCCTTATCCATTTAAATGGTTTGATAATTAAGGTTGATTATGTCCGTGTAACTTACACTTTAAATTATTCAAATCGGACCTTTCGTTCAAAGTTACGACGGTAATAAACATGCTCGGAGTAAGAAAAATGTCGCGGCTTGAGCGAACTGGGGAGAATCGTATCAATGCTTGGTCCGATGAAGTTGAAACACCACGGCATTTAAATGTTTTCGATAAAACAATAAGAATAACAAAAGTTTGGATTTTTCAAAAATAAACTATATGCATAATAGGGAGTGAAGCAGGGGTGATTAAGATTTTAGGGGAGGACATAATTGCTTGCTTCAATTTACGTCGGAATGCTATGAACAAACTAAAAGCGAGATAATTGAAACAGTTGTACTAACAATTTTTGCATAATCAAACCCTGACGGGTTGAACGGGGTGAACAGTTGCGCTGAACCTGGGATCGAGACAAGTGAGATTCTGTCAACGGTGGCGTGGCGTATAATTAATGAAAAGTGCTTAATTTTTCAAAACTAACCTTTTATAGGGGGTGTTGAAGTTTGTGGAGTACCTACTAAATCCGCGCGGACGAGGTCGCGGGCGAAGTGCTAGTATTATATATTCTGTCAGTTTAAACAATTAGGGAATTAATAGGAATTATCAATTCATTTGTTTATGGTTCCAAATTTATTTTATGTTTGCTAGTTTGGCACAACTGTTTTCCATTTTGGCGCGGTGTTTGAGTTGCATGCTGTCATTTAGATTTAATATTTACTTGTACAGCGCCGCTTTTTGTTGGATCATCTCTAGTGTGTGTTGCGAATTTCATAATGGACAAAAACCAATGTTTTTCAAAAAAAAAAAAATGTTTTCGCAAAATTTGAGACAAACTCTTTGTTCTTGTTCAATGACAAGAACAAAGAGTTTGTCTCAAATTTTGCTTCGCAAATAGAATTTCGTGTTCGGAATCGCTGAAAATGTTATAGAAGTCTTACCCACTGTGAATCGACTTTTTCAAAAGTACGTGCTAATTTATGAGTGGTAGGTAGGTACAATGCGTTCAAAATCGGTCGAGATGTGATGGAAGATTTGCCTCGCTCTGGTAGTCCATCAACGTCTTCAACTGAAGTTAACTTCGCAAAAGTGAAGAAAATACTGACTGAAAATCAAGTTCAAGTTTGAGAGAGATAGCTGCTGAACTTTCTGTGTCTCTCGAGTCTGTCCGTACCATTTGAAACAATCACTTGGGTATGAAACAGGTTGCCGCTCGACTAGTCCCAAAAGACGTAATTTTCTCCAAAAACTCAGTCTCATGAGTCGCTGAGGACATGCTGGACATGCCAGGACGAGTCGATTCCGACCCAACATTCATGAAACGCATCCTACTGGTGACGAGACGTGGGTTTATGAGATAGACATGTGCAAACGAAACCGAAAAAAATACGCCAAAGTCGATCAAAAGTCAAACAAAGTCAAGTTGACTGTTTGCTTTGACTATCGCAGTGTTATACACTCGGGATTCTTGCCGGAAGGTAGGGTGGAGTGGTAGCTTAGAAGATTCTTGGATTTAGCGGCTTTGGATTTTTTCCTAAACTCAAATTACCACTTCTTGGCACCCGTTATTCGTTGGCGTAAGTGTATCAATTCTGAAGGAGCATACTTTGAAGCCGATAAAATAAATTTGGAAGAATAACTAAAATTTTGTATATTATTGACCTTTTCCCGGTACCTACCTACTTTCTTGACAGAGTGGAGTGGGAGAGAGAGTCTTGAGGAAATGATCAAATTGAGAAAAAAAAAAGAAATTAACGTACTTATTTCATTTCAAATTAATTACCTAATTAGATAGGTACCTACTTAAGTGAATTAATTAACTCCTTTCAATTTGGAAGATATCATGTACCTACCTATCGTGAAAAGTTAAGTAATAAATGAATTTTACATAATTATCAACTCGTATTCAGCATGAGTAGACCAGAAATTAGATCAAATTGTTTCGAATACTTTTCTACTGTGTAGACTAGTGTTACCAAATCTAGTCGGTGGAGTGACTATTACTTCGTTGCGTTTTAAACTAAGTAGTTGTATGTAATAGGTATGTGTCAGCGCACCTTGATTTCGGCGAAGGTGACGGGCGTGGTGCGGTGGCGGCTGCGCGGCTCGGCGCGGCGCAGGCGGCGTCCGCGCGCCAGCGCCGACGCCTGCGCCGGGTACACCGCGTCCATCCTCAGCTGCAACACGGGAACGGAGCGTGTGTTTACATGCTGACAAACCCTACTATCTCTTGATTTATCTACACTAATATTATATAGAGGAATGATTTGTTTGTTTGTTTGTTTGTTTGTTTGTAATGAATAGGCTCCGAAACTACTGGACCGATTTGAAAAATTCTTTCACCATTAGAATCCTACATTATCGGTGATGGACATAGGCTATAGAATATTTTCAAAAAAGTTAGGGATCCGTATGAAAACTTCGATAATGTAACCCCAGGTGTGAGAAGAAATCCTTATATCGCGTACGCTGCGGAATCTATTGACAATAGAGCAAAGTGATGTACTAAAGTTTTATAGAGGTCATCAATATCTACAAAAAAGTCCGCGATACCATATGTCTAACTATTATGGATAAGTCACCATGACCGTTTTTTGTTCAAATTATTCAAGCAAATCCCATGGTGAAATAAAAAATGGTGATTTTAGTATCATGATATTAATCCTTATCCATTTAAATGGTTTGATAATTAAGGTTGATTATGTCCGTGTAAATTAAACTTTAAATTATTCAAATCGGACCTTTCGTTCAAAAGTTACGACGGTAATAAACATGCTCGGAGTAAGAAAAATGTCGCGGCTTGAGCGAACAGGGGAGAATCGTATCAATGCTTGGTCTGATGAAGTTGAAACACCACGACATTTAAATGTTTTCGATGAAACAATAAGAATAACAAATGTTTGGATGTTTCGAAAATAAACTACATACTTAATAAGGAGTGAAGCATGGGTGATTAAGATTTTAGGGGAGGACATAATTGCTTGCTTCAATTTACGTCGGAATGCTATGAACAAACTAAAAGCGGGATAATTGAAACAGATATACCTAACAATTTTTGCATAATCAAACCCTGATGGGTTGAACGGGGTGAACAGTTGCGCTGAACATGGGCTCGAGACAAGTGAGATTCTGTCAACGGTGGCGTGGCGTACGCGATTGTCAATACGTCAAAAATGTATAGGATTGACAGATGCTATCGAAATGTCACGTTTCCAAAGCTAACCTTTATAAGGGGGTATAGAGGGCGTTGAAGATTGTGGAGTACCTACTAAATTCACGTGGACGAAGTCGCGGGCGAAGTGCTAGTCTGTCTATAATAGTGGCTACAACATTTGTGTGTGTCGCCATTAAGGTTGCCAACCATACTGTTAAAAACAGTATTATACTGTTTTTCACTTTATTATACTTTTTACGAACAGTATAAAATACTGTTTGTTTTTAACATCACTGGTTTAGTTATAGGTACACCACACCACACAGTCGCCGGTCGCGCGATGCAGTGCATGCTAGACGTGAGGCATAAATATTGGATTAGGTATATTGATTAGGTATTTTTCGATGCGAGTCCGTACCTAATCCAAAGCGTCGAGGATTAGGTATGGCATAAAATATTTATACAGTCTACTACACACACAGAAGATATTCCGTACCTTAAAATGTGGGGGTTAAGTTTCAAGTTTAATTAGCACTGCCGCCAGCGCAATCTATGTAGAATACCACTGGACTTGTTAGTGTTCTAGCGATGTATGTCGTAACGAATATGCGTCGAAATACACCTTTTGTGTGAATCTACACAAGATGACAGTCCTAAGCCTGTGAGAATGACTAATAGACGACATTTTAAGATTCTCCGCCGCACCATCATTAACACAATGTGCAGGTGCATCTTTAAGTATGAAGGGTAATTTTGATCGCTCTAATAGACGTTATAAACAAAGTTAGTATTCACGTTGAGTAACGTTTGCCCATAAAAATACGAAATTTATTCCACCGTTCCACAATTTATCAGAAACGGAACGTCCATAATCCATGCCGAATATTTCTTACCCAATCCACATACGATACTTAATATCGGTAACAGGCCAGTGGATTGAATAAAATTAAATATTCGATCCATGCCGAGTATTTCTTACCCAGTCCACATACGATACATAATATCGGGAACAGGCCAGCGGCTATATTGAATAAATATTAGGATTAGGTAAATGGATTAGGTATTTTTAAATACTAGGATTAGGTGGATTAGGTATCGTTTTCACCTAATCCAACCCATGTCTAGTGCATGCAGCGCAGGCCTCCCTCGTTTCAGAATGAAAACGCAACTGTCAATGTCAAAATTGTACCTATACTCGGAATTTTAATTCGATTCCAGATTTGACAATTTCAGTGTTGCAACGTTATGACAAGTACTAAATAGTGACGTTGCGAAATTATTCGATACGGAAATGGAATATTTCCGGATCGATTCCTCTCGTTTATAGTAGTATATTTAAACAACTACTACTTTAATAGAAACTAAGTAGGTATATCAGGAAATTAAATATTTCTGAACGGATAATTTAGTTATGAGTTCTCTTTTATTATAAGTTTTGTTTTTAATATAAAAAACAAAAATATTAACTTTTTATTAAATAAAGCAGTGGTTACTAATTAATAAATAATTATTATGAATAATTATGTATTTATTTAAATAAAAATCAATAATTTAGTCTTTAATTGGCACACCAATATTATGATTACATAAACATAAATCGCGATTATTTATCGATTTTTTGTGTTCATCACTACACTATTATATGTGGTATCATTATTTTACAAAATGACAGTAGCTAATGTCAAATGTGGAATCGAATTATAATTCCGAGTATAGATCATTTAACTGAATGGATGATTTATAATCAGAATTAGCAAAGTTCAAAGTAATTTATGAAAGAGTACCTATCAGAAGACAAAATTTTTATTCAAATGAATACTGACGAAAAGTGGAAACATTTGTTATTAAACACTTCAGAAGAATTTAAAAATATTACAAAAAAAAATCTCATCTATTTTCTGTTCCCGCCCCAGCATTTACAGGAAGAGTTTTTTCTGTAACGAATGCAAAGAAATAGATCTTCTATAAATTGAATAAAAAATGAGCTCCCCATTTACTTTATTTGATTTCACTTTTAGGTAAGTAGTAGTGAAGCTTATGCCTTCAAAAATGGCACTAAATTGTTACCTAAGTTCTGTGAGAAGCAGCAATTTTTTTTTAGATATTAAAAAAATAAAATACTGTTCATTTTATTGAAATACTGTTGATTTTCTTTCTCCAGCCTATATTTTTTGCAAAAAAAGTTGGCAACCCTAGTCACCATGTCGGTCAGCTGACTCGAAATCACAAGTCGCTATTTGTATAATTCGATCGATTCCGCAGTAGGTAAACGCACATAACAGTTCCGTGTAGGTGTGATCGCAAGCGCATTTCATCGGCTCTACAGAATATGATTGATCTGGGATGTGATGTGTATCTTGGAATACAGAGTAACGTGGGTACATAATTACATTTTTCCGAGATCTGATAAGGTCCACGTCACGGCTGAAGCGCTGCTAAGCTAATAACAGCATTGTCACTAGCTAAGTAGTACTCCTTTCACCGGAACCGGATTGAAGATTGGTTTGTCGCAAACGTGAACGATTCGCGTCAGCCGGTCGTTAATCACACTTACCTACTAATAAACAAGTTGGTTGCGCTTGCGACACATCGAGGTTGTCGGTGGCAGGATCACAGCATGTTGGCGCATGTCTAACGCGCCGCCGCCGCGGCCTCGCCGCCGAGCGACAGCACGGGAACGACGCCGACCTGCTGTCCAGTACAGCTGCACGCGACCACTCGCGAACCGCGAGTCCGCGACCTAATTAGTGCGCGCGGCGGTGTACCGCGACGCGCCTCCGCCGCCTCCCGTCTGCTGCTTGTGGTTGTAGGTACTCACTACTGCGGAAATCGCCGGCCTAGTGTCAGGTATACGCGTAAAAGTTACCGGCGGCGACGCGGTGAGAGCGAGTGTGCGGCACACTCGACGTGTTGCCGAGTTCTGCGAGCGCGACTTGTTATTTTTTCCCGAGAAATCTGTATGTTTTGGTGAGTGACCGCGTTCCGGTGGCGAGGTGCCAGGCGCCCCCCGCGCGCTGCGCTCCGCTGCACGTCGCGACGCGCCCGCCCGCCACACCGCGCCGCGCTAGTAAACAAACAATATGCACCACCTAGGTACTGTCGCTGATCTATCATAATATGCTCGCATTATTGATATATCACATTGTGTGAGCATGAGCACGTCTACCTACTTACAAAATTGCTTTTTTTATATGACGACTATGACAAGAGAAAACAGCAGATACTTGCCGTTACCAGGCTTCTCAGTGAGAAAATGGACCATCAAGATATATGGAATGGACTGTCAACAGTGAGAAGTTCTCACCGTTGACAGTCCATTAGGTAGGTACGCTCTGTTCAACGCCAAGCGTGAGCGAGCTTTTAATTTGACCTGTCCGAAATCAGATGGGCACCTAAGTAGGTAGGTACATGTAAATGCTGTTTTAGAAAAAAATGGGCAACGAAGATCGTCTTTAAAACCTCCTAGACAGATAGGAGCTTGGATTGAAGTAGTACCTACCTATATAATATTCCTTGCTTTGGACTGTACTTACTTAGCACAATCATAAGTACATAACGTTTTGTTATCATGAACGGAACGACTCTGAGCGAGACTCGACGAGCTTATCTAAGGTGGCGGTCAAAATCAGTTTTTTTTGGCGAAATCCAATGATATTCTTTACTAGAATTTCATTGGCTGAATCATTGTTCGTCAACTATTCTAAAATGTTCTATCGTTTGTTTCTGTTCGTTAAAAAAAATAAATATGAAAGTACATATTCACTTTTTTTATATTCATTAAATTACAGTAAGAATTCAGAAATTCTGAAAGAACAATCCCGCCAACCATCCATGGCCCTACCAACATCGTGTCATATGGGCCGACACTCAAGGCGACAGCTGCAGGCTGCAGCAGACAGAGCCCGCCCATAAATAGGCAGTGCTGTGCTATCACCGCAGTCGCCTCTTGACTCCTTCACAAATTATCTCGTCCTATTCCTCTTTGCCATTCTCCCGATTCAGGGGCGGCAGGCTAGCGTACGGCCCCGCTCAAGGGCTGCGACACCACGCGACACCACAGGGGGTCGATTCTGCTATTGCAATCGTGTCTCAATGACCGGTCAATGATCGATTTTTGACGTATAACGTCAAACTTATGACACATTTCCCATACAAAAACTGTCAAAGTTGTCAAATATTCGATCACTGACCGGTCATTGAGACACGATTGCAATAGCAGAATCGAGCCCCTGGTCCACTGTACAGCTTCGCTGCCCGTCCTTCACTTTACTCCGCTTCTAGCCCACTCCTGATCTTAGGCCCGGTTTCCACCAAAGCAGAGGAGAGGAGATGTGTTGAATAAACCAATCCGATTTCGTTAAGTCCACATTAATTTCTTCTCCGCTTAGCTAATCGAAAGTACTATCTTTGCCGTGTCTTTATATTTACGTAAAAAAAAAAATACCTAAGTATATAATTTATTTGAAAAGAGCAATTACAAAAAAAAAATTGTAGAACACGACACAAAGACAAATTGAAACTTCCCCAAATAAAATTAATGTTAAAAGAAATACCAACGTACTGCATGGCAATTATTACGAGCTTAGGGTTCGTGACAATAAAAACAGCCGATTAGATAACCAAAATTTTTTTTTTTTTTTTTCATAAGAACCTTCTCCTGACAATAACAAACACAACCAAAAAAAAAAAGTGAAATCGGTCCAGGCGTTGTTGAGTTATGCGCTTACCGACACATTTTGCGATTCATTTTTATATTATACTAGCTGTGCCCGCGACTTCGTTCGCATAGATGTCGGAAAAAATTGTACGTACAGAGGAAGGAGACTGGTTGCTCATGACTTGGCGCTGTGAGCATTAAAAACTGAAAAATTGCTGGTTTACTAACATAATTTTAGCCAAATCTGTTTAGTTTCAAGCTGCAGAAAAAAATATGTTAATTTTAAGTATATTTCGGTCAAAGTTAGAGGTAACTTTGACGATCATTTCTATCGAGGATTTTATTTTTAAACATGTTTCGGAAACAACAGTGTTCTTTGAAATATAGTTAAAATTAACATAATTTTTTTAGCAGATGTCGTCCCGGGCGTACATACATACACCCGCGCGTGGTTTGAAATGGTGCTCCAGGGTAAGTCAGATACGACACGTCTGACTGACATCAGCCGGTCGATTCTGTCAACATCTCACGGTGTTCAATTAGGCGTAGTGAACGACAATAGAGCTGTCATTCCATCTTATTTGTATGGTTTGACAACTCACCCGTCGTGCGCCCTGCCCGGGTGTTCACTTCGACATGTCTACAGAATCGCACTGCTGATCTACGTCTCGGAAAGGAACAGGAGCGCTGTCGGCCAGCGGCGCACCGTGCCTCGGATCGCGCTACCCTCCGCGACTAGTCACCCGATACGCCCATATCAGCGAGACCCTGGTTGGTATGCCTCCATAGGAACAACTTTTTCGACCCAACTCCTCTGAATTGGCTACACTGAGCATTGTACCGGAACGCGTCTAGGCCACTTGGCGGCACGCCTTTGCCCAGTGGGGTGGTCACGAGCCATCAGCCGAAACCTACCACCAGTTAGTGTCACACCACGTGTAGGGACTAACTATGGGTATATTCTCATACGGACGCGGGTGACTCGGTCCCCAATAAGGAAGGTGTGGGGTGGGTGTGAGGTAGGTGTAAGGTAGGTAGACAGTTGAAGGGAGCGAAGCCGCGGGGGACAGCTAGTTTTTTTTTTTTTGTTAGCCTATTTTTGTGTCCCACTGCTGGGCAAAGGCCTGGGTTTCTCCTTCCAAATCTCATTTTCCTGGGCGATCTCTGGCCAAGTTTTCCCCGCAAACATGATGATATCATCACACCACCTTCGACGCGGTCGACCTCGACGACGACGTCCTCAGGCGTACAGTGAGTGACGATCCTCGCCCACCTCTCCGGGTGCATTCGTGCGTCATGGCCAGTAGGCATGGGTAACTCCGGACACATCTATATCTTCGGATATATATCTTTAAGCGGACATTATTAAGTATATCAACTCCATCCTTTTCACAAAAAAATATTTATTATCCTATATCCGAGTAACTCCGACTCACTCCGACCGAAGTTGACCGAATTTAGTGATGGCTCCGCAGTTCCCATAGAGTACATACTTTTATGCAGTTCCGCTCCGGTGCGCCGAGCTAATTTTCGGAAAGACACGAATATTGAGTAAACTGTTCCCGCTTGAAATCGTTTCTCTGTTATTGTTTATTGTTTAGGTTGCATTTTTTACGACAGCATTATTATTATTTACGATTTTGCGGATATATCAGTCCATGACCAATTTCGTGATAATTATCATTGTATCAGATACCTGACTTCACGCCGCTTCATGCCGTACCGTAAAACGTCACAGACAAATAATGAGCCTTTGATTATTTACATGTCAATAATCAAAGTAATGAGCATAGGAATGCATGGGTTGTCAACTCAATAGTATTTTTTATGCGACCTTCCCAAATGTCCTTACTTTGGTATTGTTCGTTAAATCGTCGAGCTCCGTAAAGTTCTAACTTTGAGCTACACGATAATTGACAAATGAAAATGAAAAATATGAAAATGAAAAATGTTTTATTTGTTTAACAAGTAATCTTAACAACTAGTGATTGGAGCCTCTTTTTAAGCAGAAAAGCCTGTGTTAGGAGACTCCGCTCTTCCAAAACTTAAAATATTAACATAAAATTACTTGTTTTACGTGTTATAAAAACAGGCGATTTAAAATAAAAAGAGAAAATTAAAACTAGACAAGAAGCATGCAAATGCGTGAGTGAGAGTAGGGGTGTGTGAATGTGAATATGAGGGTGTGTGAATGTGACTATGACTATGAAGGTGTGTGAATGTGTAAATGGAGGTGTGTGAGTGTCAATACTGAGGTGTGTTACTGTGAGTATAAAGGTGTGTAAATGTGAATTTGAATGTTGAATGTGAGCATCTGTGTGTGTGAAAGTTAAGTGATAGTGTGAGGGTTTGTTAAATTTAATGTAAAAGACAGAGTGAGTGTAAGTGGCAATGAATGAAACAGACTATACGTACAAATACGAATGATGAGAGCATTAAGTGTAAGGTTTTATTTATTCCAGTAGCTTCTCCGTGTCGTCATAAGTGAGTGGTTTTATCCAATTAGTTACTATTTTTTTACAGTCAGTTAATTGTTTATTGTATATGTAGATCTCTTTGTTTACTCGATTGTAAAGCTGAGCTGAGCGTTTGTCGTATTGAATACGGGCGAGCTTGGTTTTAGTTTTAGGAATTTCAACTATTATATCTTTTCTTCTTTTCAAGGTTAAGCTGGGATCAAAATTAAGAGTTTTATGTTTCCTGAGAATAGTTTGAAATGCACTGTCTGGACAGGTCCACTCAAATCTGTGTGGTACTTTCCTCAAAAGACCACCTCGAACATCAACCTACATGGTTCTCATCATACAATTTGATCAGTAGGTACAATTGTATGGACTTAAATTAAATAAATATAAATGGACGTGTAAAAGTGTTATTTACAACCTACTTACAAAAAAAATATCATTTATCATTTAATCATAATTCTGGTATCACGACTTCAAAACCGATCTAGAGAATATGCCCACGAACGAAAACTGCTTAGCTATATTCAAAACACTTTTCACGCGAGTGAAGCCGCGAGCAGAAGCTAGTTTTAGATAAAACAATTGAAATAATAGTTACAAATAGCCAGTATACTATTGTAGTCTTTGGTTACAAATCTCTTGTGCTTCCACTAACGGTCATCGTGATTTTTCAAAATTAAAATACATAAATACCTACATTAGTAAGTAATTTATGAATCATTTTAGACGAATGAAAAAAACAGTTTTCAAAAAAAGTCGATCTTTTAAAATCAATTTGGTCTCAAAATATTGATATGTATATTATTTGTTATTTTATAATTACCAACATAGTTATAAGATTCTTGTTTACTAACTATTTTATTTTATTTATTTTTATTTTACATAGCTTCTTCCAGCTGCAGCTTCGCCCGCGTGCAAAGACTACAATAGTATATTGGCTACCGCGTGAATATCGGAAATAGCAAGGTTCCTGATTTGTATTGTAAATTTTTTACTCAGGAAACACCCACCCTACACCTACCCTATCTTACAACCTGACCTACCCTACACCTACCTTACACCTACCCTACACCTACCTTACACCTACCCTACACCTACCTTACACCTACCCTACACCTACCCTACACCTACCCTACACCTACCATACACCTACCTTACACCTACCCTACACCTACTTTACACCTACCCTACACCTTCCCTACACCTTCCCTCCACCTACCCTACACCTACCCTACCTACATAATTATACCAGCCCAAAAATACTATGACATGTTTCAGGTCTCCTGGTACTTGAAAATCTGAAGTACTAAGGCAGCAGCGGCTCTGACTGTCCACTTCCTCCTCAGTCTCCAATAATCCATACCACTTACCGGGATAAAAAGTAGCCTATTTTTTATTCCAGGATATGAACTACATGTGTGCCAAATTTCATCCAAGTCCCTTCAGCCGTTTTTGCCTGATTGTTACACAAACATACAAACATACAAACTTTCACCTTTATAATATTAGTAGGATTTTTAGTCAATTATTTCTTGTTAGTTGTGTGTGTCAACATTTTCGGTAAGTCTGGCAACACTGTCTGTGTGTCAAACAGACAGAACACTGTAAAACTGTTGACAGTTTGACACTGTTGACAGTGACAGACACTGGCTGGCAGTAAAAAAGCATAAATAAAAAAGTGCCAAGCCAAACCTATTCATCATCATAATATTGTTTAGGTTTCTATTTTAATTAACTTCTACCAAGAGGATAAACAAACAAGCCCAACCATGAGTTACATGCTGGGACATCTACACAATGGTTGGCAAGTGGACCAGGCTATATTGTCCGAAGAAGATAGAGTTGTGGTAAGTACGATTTTGTATAGGTTAGGAATTTTACACAAAATTTCTAGTAAATGATGACCTGAATTTAAGTATCATAGATTAGGTGCTACTAGAATCTAAAGTAATACGTTAACATTATCAAAACAAAGCCACAAATGAATGCCGGCAGGTGATCCGGTTCGGCCACGACTGGGACCCCACCTGCATGAAGATGGATGAGGTGCTTTACAGCATCGCAGAGAAAGTTAAGAACTTCGCCGTCATCTACCTGGTGGATATCACAGAAGTCCCAGATTTTAACAAAATGTAAGGTTTTATTTATTTGCCCTGATGGCAAACAGTGATGTGGTAGAGCTTCAGCATGGCGCATGCTTGCCTAAAATAGCAACAAATAAACATTAATGTGTTGCTTAAACATTAACATATACTAGGTACTATTAATAACTAATTAACATTAACACTCCTCTTTCCTCAAAAGACCACCTCAGACATTAACTTACATGGTTCTCTTATGTCTTGACATTTGCTAGATTTGTTTAGATTCAATCTCGAATTATTATAATTTTTATGAATGAATCATTTCAACATGTAACCATTATTTGTAACTATTTACTGATTTAAGAAGGTCCATGGAGTTTCTTGCTCATTCTTCCCCATAGAGATCTCTGCTTTGGAACATGCATCTAGCTTATGTTTTTGACTGACCAACTTCGACAATTCAAAAGTGCCTTTAAATGGTTTACTTGAAATAAACGCTTTGACTTTCATGATATGACCACCAATGTTTGACCATCATTATCATGAAAAAGCCATGTGTAGCTATTGAAATCATCAAACGCTGAGTTCTAATTTATCAATTTCACGAAATACAACCATGTTATGGAATGGTCAGCACATCATGAAAGTGATCAATTCCATGATATCCAGCCCACAACATAAATATTCTGCTTTTGTGTAATGGAGAATTATTTTATGTTTAGTACTTGTAAATTGTTATTTCCAGTATAGGCAGGGCATTTTTCATGCAGAAGCCTTTGAAATATGGAAAATAAACTAACAAGTTCAGATTGGTTGGGTGAATGCTTGGGGAATGGTTACTTACATTGGAGCAGGCAGTAACAAATTCTATTGGGTTTTAATTTTTCTCAAGAAAGCCATTGAAAATTGCAGTTACAAAAGTTTTGTTGACCTAAAGTAAATAAATCAGGCGATTTAGGCCAGCAGTGCGATTCTGTAAACAAGTTGAAGTGAAGGCTTGGATGAAGTGATCAATATGAAATGACAGCTCACTTTGTGAACACTTCACAGAATCGACGCATTGGTACTCGTCCGCAATTTGCGACGTAGCAAACTTTCAGCATGCAACCCTGACGTGTACCCTGATGCATGAAGTAACAGAAGTGTTCCCCTTCCTGCAGGTACGAGCTGTACGACCCGTGCACTGTGATGTTCTTTTTCCGCAACAAGCACATCATGATCGACCTGGGCACCGGCAACAACAACAAGATCAACTGGCCGCTGGAGGACAAGCAGGAGATGATCGACATCATCGAGACGGTGTACCGCGGCGCGCGCAAGGGCCGCGGTCTCGTCGTCTCGCCCAAGGACTACTCTACCAAGTACAGATACTAAGCGTGGCTCTGACGTGAGCAAGCTCTGTGCGAGAGAGAGGCATCCAAGTTCTGACGATTTGCAGCCCGGCGAGGTCACGTTTGTGACTCGTGACCTGTATCGTATAATGTATCGTTTTGCTGACCATGTGGGATGATGATAATGTTTAACAAATATCTTATTGAATGTCACTATTGTGTATAGTTTGACTTATAAACCCATCATGGACTTACCCAGAGCGTGAGGGAGTGGCAGAGTTCATTTCTGTTCCTTAAGTATAAGTTCGCAATATTTGTCTCATACATTCATGGGCGTCAGTCAGGGGGGACTCCTATCCTTGGCACGCCCTTGAAACCTACCAGAGTAAAAATTAGTTTAGAATGACACCTAGGGAATAATTGAAATAAGTGTGAGAGCATTGTTTTAAATGTTCGACATGTATTCTATAGAACTTTGAAATTGTCTTTATTTGTCTTAAGGGTGCCCTAGTCGAACGGCTGAACCCATTGACCGGCGCGGTAAAAATGCATGCTATCTCATCCAAAATTATTTAAAGGAAGAAATAAAGGCTATGATGAGTAATATAAAGCTAGTGCGCACACAAATTTACAGTTCCAAATCATATAAGATGATTTATAAAAATGAGCTCGTAAAATTTATTGAAAGACATTTGGTAGTCAGGATATTATAAAAAAAGTACTGAATGTATCTGTTTAAAATATTTTTTTATATTTAATTTAGGAAATAATCTATGCCTGTATGGTTATTATTTTGCCATTTTCGTACTACATAAGTTATTTATTTAAGCCCAAATTTGTGTTAAAATTTGGAAGTTTCGACACAAATAACTTGCACATCGTTATTTTTTTTGCTGTTTTGTTTCCATACAGGCCTAGATAATACCGATATAAATAAATGTGACTTTTTTTCTGAACATACATCGTCAATCAGTGGACTAATCGCCAGTTTGTATGAAACAACGTTTGACTAGGGCACCCTTAAGTATGGAACGCTAATATCGTGAGGACCAAATAAAAAATAAAGCAAGGTGAATGTTGTTTCATTATCGATCATTGTATGTATCATTGGATGAATTAAGTAATCCTCAACAGTTAATCCATCATGAAAAAACCACAAAATAAAGATTCGTTTTGAAATATTCAATTTTTAATTTCCTCCAAGGCCTGTTAAAAAATAATTGATCGCACGTATACACACATACAGTGTATAGCACACATGTATTAATAATAACAATAGGGGCTGAAAGTCCCACGCCCGCGCAACAGTCCCCGCATCGTGTAACGTCCGACAGTGAAGTCCGAGACTACTGCAGGACCACGAACGCCAATCGCTTCCGTATTTGGTAAATAATTAGTACTCAATTGATACTCGAACATCAAAGTTGGTACCTCAGTAGTTTTCGAGTAAATCGACTTAGAAGGTGTTCCGGCGGTAGTCACGGTTCTTTCAGCAAGACCACCATGAACGCAGAAAAAGGGTGCATGCTACAGTTATTCTAAGTATTCAAATAATTAGTACCCTTGTGTGATTCATTTCGTAAAAAAAAACAGAACTGAAACATTTGTATTTACCGAGAAATCAACGCCCTTATTAGCAAGTCACCAGATTCTCAACTCACCAGATTCGCATTTCACCAGACTCGCAACTCACCACATTCGCAACTCATCAGATTATGTACTGTCCAACACATAAATTATATGAAACGTCAAATTAAATATGTACTTACTACTATTTTAACCTCCTGACTACCTACTATGATTTTTATATTTAGTAGTAGCATTAATAAAGCTGAAGAGTTTGTTTCGAAGTCGCGGGCTGGTAATAACAGGTCTCGTCCTGGTGGAACCAATTGGTTCAGTAAACCGCGAATTGAATTAAACTTTCGGTAGGTAACATATATTTTTTTTATCAAGAGTCGGAGGTTTTTTTATAGGTATGGATTGGCAAACATCAAATGACTTCCGCTCGGGGTGGAGCGCAAGGGCATGTCAGACTCTTAATAACTAAAAACCATCCGCGCGCGTGGAACACAAAGCGGTGACCCGGGCCTGGACGGCGAGTCGCAACGCTCGCCGTCCGCAGGCCCGCGTCTACGGTGGCCGGGAATCGCCCTTCGACTCCCGACGCCCGGGCCGTCTTCTTCTGTTTCGACGGCTAGGGCGTGAAGTTTGCTTCTCCATCACACGGCCCGCTTCCTCTTTCACTAGCATTACTGCTTCGCAGAAGGAAGTGACGGCTTTCCATGCCTCCTCGACCAAGGATTGAACCAGGGTCGAAAGCGAGAGGTCGCCGCCGCCGATCGCCTCGACGAGGACACGGCGGTACTCCGCCCAAGCAGGGCAGACCTCCACCGTATGCTCCACCGTGTCCTCCGACCGATCCTCACAGTGATAACACCCGGACGTATTTTCAAGCTGAATCCGAAACAGAGGTAACTCCCGAAACAACCGTGTCCGGTGAGTACTTGCATCAGGTGGAAGGTATTAAGGACGCCGTGGCGCCTCTCTAGCTACTCCTCAAAGAGGGGACTCATCGCCACAATAGTGGCGTGCCCAGCACTGGGTTGCGATAGTCGCAGTCTCCATACCGCGATGGTATCTTGCCAGAGCTCCGTCCACCGCGCTGCAATTTGCCGTGACAGCGGAGTTTTGCCCCAGTGCAGCGTCTCGACACGCCACGCGTAAATGTACGCGAGAGCTCTCGCGTCCTGGTCCCATGGTGGCAATCCGATAAGGAGGCTCGCCGCCTCGCCGGAGATCGTGCGTATTTCCCCGGGCCAGCCAGGCCATGACCCTTTGGGTCGCGTTCAGGTATCGGAAGCTGCTTGAAGGTAGCCTCGGCCCGTCCCAGTCTGGGAGCCAAATGTCGGAAATGCTCGAAGTTCCATCGGCAGTCGAGAACTAGTCCCAGGTACCTGATCGTCGACCCGACGCCGATGTGAACCCCTCCTGATCTGTTTCCTCGAGACCCAATTTCGGATCCTCTCAAGGACTATCGCAATTCCGCGTGTCATTAGGTCGGCTGCCGCCTGGTGCGACCTACCCTGCGCCAGGACCAGCGTATCGTCAGCGAGGAGCGGCCCCGGAACCGAACTCTGTGGAACACCGCACGACATCTCTCCCCGGTGACCGGGGTAGATGACAGCCCTGTCCGTCAAATAGGCCTCGACCACGCGACGGAGGCAGGTCGGCATCAAACACTTTTTCACAATTCATGAATGTATTTTTAATAAAAATACATGCTTGGGACAGTCATTTAGACATCTTCTTTGCTATAAAACGTTTTTTTTTTCAAAGCTCTGAGTTCTAATAGTTTAGAAGAAATTGCAATTCCAAAACGTGTTTTTACTTTTTTTTTGTGAATAAAGTATCTAGGTACTATTCTGTGACTTTTTGTGACTTTGTGTTTCATTGTACATTTGGTGAGTTGCGAATCTGGTGAATTGAGAATCTGGTTAGTTGCGAATCTGGTGAGTTGAGAATCTGGTGACTTGCTCATAAGCGAATCAACGATGATAACTTTCGTGCGGGCGTTCAGCAGGACCACGACTTTGAATGTCGATTCCAAGTTTCAGGAGCTTGTCACTTTCCTTGAACTACATAGAAAATTAGTACAAGATAGAATTAGTATACAAAATTCAAAATTAGTGCTCCGCTTACGAGATTGTAGGTTGCAAATGCAAATATACCTTAATTACTACAATTAGTGTCAATGCAAATGTCAGTGACATGTAAACTGCAGATGAGTGCCAACGGGCTGGAATCCAGAAATAAAAATGCAAGTTGTCCGACCCAAACCACGTCTATTAGAACACTAAATTAAATTATGATACAAAATGCACTAAGCTCTGCATGCTGCTGATCATCATAGTTTCTAATGTAGGTCGCGCGTGTAAGTGCAAAGATGCGAGCCTAGTTATTGCAGAAATCATTACTTACTAAACAATTTAAAAACCAATGTATTTAGATGCACCGTACAGAGATATACTATGCCATTGGTGGGGTGGCGGTAGTCACGGTGTTCTACTTTCATTTCAAGATTTCCCTATTAAAAATTTTTCATCGCACGAAAGTTATAATCGTTGATTCCTCGGTAAATACAAATGTTTCAATTCTATTTTTTTTATAATTATTTGTATACTTACAATAGCTGTAGCATGCCCCCTTTTTCTGCGCTCATGATGGTCCTGCTGAAAGGAGCGTGACTACCGCAGGACCACCTTCAAAGTCGATTTTCTCGAAAACTACTAAGGTACCAATTTTTTTTCGTTACCAATTATTGTTCGAGTACCAATTGAGTACTAATTATTTGCAAAATATGAAAGCGATTGGAGTTCGTGGTCCTGCAGTAGTCACGCTCATTATGAACTTTTATGAACTACCTCACACTATGGGAGCAACACTAAAATCGCGTAAAATAAAATCGACTGCTCTATACATTTATGTGCGCATAACTCTTGAACAGCTATAATTTTTTTCGCGATCGTGGTTGTTCCCTGATTATAAGTTGTACATAATTATAAGTACAATCACCCCTTAAGAGGTAAGTATTGCGTTTATTCTGTTACACGCACGGCTTGTCTATATTTTTATGAATGAGGTAGGCCATTAGTGTGGGATGTCTTGTACTCTTGCACCATCCAATCTTCTGACTCTTTTTTTTTCTCTCCAACCTTTTTTATATGTACATTTTAGTTTGCTTATAAATTGTTCCTATTTTTAACCGACTTTAAAAAAAGGCGGAGGTTCTAAATTCGATTGTATTTTTTTTGTGTTTGTTACTCCTTATCTCCGTCATTTATGAACCGATTTGAAAAAATCTTGTTTTATGTGATAGGATATACTTCTCGATTGGTACAATTGAAACTTTATCAAAATCGGTTCAGTAAAACCAAACGGTTTTAAACCACTTTTTCACAAAAAAAACCGACTTCCAAAAAAAACTCTACAAAGTACAAAATAACTTTAATTTCGGTAGTCGGTTTTTGATTTCTTCTTCGTTATATGACATACTTTTGTAGTTTTTTTTGGAAGACGGTTTTTTTTTCTTTACTGTCTGTGTGGTATTGATTCCCAACTGTTGCATTTAAATAATTAAATCATTATGAGGTTTCTAAACAAAATAAAACGAGTTGTTCATCATCATTTGAGATAGTGTAAGTTTAATCTTTAGTCTCGAACAGACTATCAAGTAGGGAACACTGTAACACGTAAGTAGAGATGCGGAGTCGGCGGCCGGCGCGGGGCGTGACTAGTGCGGCGGCCGCAGCGTGCGTGCGGGCTCGCGTGCGGGCTAGGCGTCGGACTCGCGTGCGGGCTAGGCGTCGGGCTCGCGTGCGGGCTAGGCGTCGGGCTCGCGTGCGGGCTAGGCGTCGGGCTCGCGTGCGGGCTAGGCGTCGGGCTCGCGTGCGGGCTAGGCGTCGGGCTCGCGTGCGGGCTAGGCGTCGGGCTCGCGTGCGGGCTAGGCGTCGGGCTCGCGTGCGGGCTAGGCGTCGGGCTCGCGTGCGGGCTAGGCGTCGGGCTCGGCGCCGCCCTCGGGCTGCTCGCTGCGCCAGTCCAGCGCGCCCGGCGCCCAGATGGACGCCAGCGAGCGGAAGGGGTCATAGGGCCGCACGGGACGAGGCGGCGCGCCGAAGCCGGGCGGAGGGCGCACGGGGCCCACGGGACCCACGGGGCCCACGGGGCCCGCGGCCGCGGCGGGCTCGGCGTAGCCGCCCCACAGCCACGCCGCCGCCGCCGGCCGCGGCTCCAGCGTGGAGCCCCACACGGAGTTGAGCGAGCGGAACGAGCCGCTGCCCACGGCGCCCACCGCTCCCACTGCTCCCACCGCTCCCACTGCTCCCACCGCTCCCACCGCTCCCACGCCGCCCACCGCGCTCGGCTCGTCTGCAACCACACACACTCACGCTCTTGAACCACATCACAACTACACGCGCTCGATGTCGATGATCCTTACAGTAAGGCATTACAATCCGAACACTTGAAATTGAGAGGGGGTCAAAACCGTAAATAGAACAAATCGGCCAAGGCCTTATATTTTAGCAACAAGGTTAAATCAGCAGAATTTTTTTGTTTTATTAAGATGAAAGTATGCTTTGTCCTATTCCGGGACATGGTCTACTCGTTTGCCAAGTTTCATCCATACGTACCCCTTCAGCCGTCAAGACGTGACAAGGTAACAAACAGACAGAGTTACTTTCACATTATAATATTAGTGTGGCTGTGAGTCTTCCTGGATATGGTGAGACCACTTTACACACAAATAATAATAAACCAGTCTACATCTTACACGAAAAACAGCATGATTTCACCTAAGAACGCTGTTACACAGGCGCCGGAATCACCCTATTGAAATACATCTTTAATGCGTCGGAAGGTCCGGAACACACAAGATGCCATTAGCATGTCGAAGACCTGTCTAGAGCGTTTTACTGAATAAATAGAACAGTGAAAAAAGACAACAGTGTCAAATTGAGTAGAATCTTATTTGAATGATAGATAGCAATTAGAACAAATAAACGTTGTCAATGCGTAGGGTCTAACGTGAGAATGGGGAACTACTTTAGGTCCTTTCTAGTTTACATCAAATTTACCCCAATATATTATAATAATATGGTACTTTTTGCGACGAACTAATAATTTTGCGCGTGATAACTTCTAAAGTACTTATACTTGAAGACTTGATTCGACAGTGGACAAGACTTTTCGAATTATGGTAGGTATGGCCCTCCATGCCCTCCATGTTCAGCAAGGTATTTGAAAAAGTGATGCTTAATCAGATGCTTTATCATTTTAATACCAATAACATCTTGTTTGATAAACAGTATGGTTTCACCAGAGGACGTTGTACGACTGACGCTGGTGTTACCTTATTGTAGCACATCTTTATGCGTGGGAAGAGGCACAGGATGCCAGAGGCATCTTCTGTGACCTATCTAAGGCGTTTGATTGTGTAAATCACGAAACATTACTTTTGAAACTTGGGCATTATGGGCTGGGCAAAACAGCTTTAAGCCTTGTTAAATCTTATTTAAATGATAGACAGCAGTTAGTTCAAGTACACGGTGTCAATTCGTCGGGATTAAACGTGAAAATGACCCCCCATTTTCCCCAGGGCTCAATTTTAGGTCCTTTTTTATTTTTAATATATATAAATGATTTTCCCCATTTATTGCAACTAAAACTTAATATGGTGTTGGTTGCCGACGATACCTCTTTGATTTTTAAGATAAATAGACAGACCAATAATCTTGACGTCATAAATAACGCCCTATTGCAAGTCCAAAATTGGTTTACTGCCAATAATCTAGTTCTAAATGAAAAGAAAACGAAATGCATAAGATTTGCCTTACCAAATGTTAAAGGCAGTGATTGTGATACTTGAATTCGTCGATAAAACAGTTTTCCTGGGAATTACGCTTGACTCAAGGCTACAATGGGGTCCTGATTTAACATCTCTTGCAGGACGGCTAAGTTCAGCAGTATATGCTGTTACGAAAATCCGCCAATTTACGGATGTTGATTCCGCGAGACTGGTCTATTTTAGTTACTTTCACAGTGTCATGTCTTACGGTATTTTACAATGGGGACGGGCTGACATCGAGTCTATTTTTATTCTGCAGAAAAGAGCCATTAAAGCCATACACAAACTCGGCCGGCGCGATTCTCTAAGGGAACTGTTTAAGAATATTAACATCATGACGGTACCTTGTCAATCCATTTACGAAAACATCATGTATGTTAGAAAGAATTTACATCTTTTTAGTAAAAGAGGCGACAGACATAATTATGGTACTCGAAATAGGGACCAATTAGTTCAACCAGGTTTCAGACTGGCTAAAGTAGCCTCATCTTTTATAATGTACTGTTTAAAATGTTATAATAAAATACCTCCCCATATATTAGAACTAAATGAGACAAAATTTAAATCTTTTATTAAACGCACACTAAGCAGGCAAGCATATTATAAGTTAGGGGAGTATATTGAAGATAAAAATGCTTGGCTCAATGCTGGTCCTGCTCCACAGACACTAGGGCGCACAAAGTAATCTGTTAGCATTTGGAAATATTGTTGGATTCAGTTAGTTATTAGTTTAAATTATAAACGGAAAAATTATTAACAAATATATAACTAAAATGTAATCTCACCGAGGAAGTTTTGCGTGGGGGTGAAGGCGGGGCGCTCCACGGGCGGCGGAGGGCGCCACGAGAAGTCCGAGTCGCGGCACTGCGCATGCGCGTGCGCCGCCTCGCCGTTGAAGTAGAACAGCGAGTGGTCGCCCGCGCCGCCCAGCGCGCGCTCGGGCTCGGCGCGTCGCCGCACGTCCGAGCCGATGGGGGCCAGCGCCGGCGCAGGCCCGTGCGCCACCACCGAGCTCCACGACGCGCCCCAGCGCAGCCCCGGCGCGCGCGCCTCCGAGCGCGGCGGCGAGCGCGCGGGCGACAGGGCCGGCCGCGAGCGCAGGCGCTTGCACGGCTTGTCCTTGCGCACGAGCGGCTTGCTGGCGCCGGCCCGCGAGCGGGGCTCCCGCGCACTGCCCGCGTCCGCAGTGCGCGCGCGCTCCGTGCGGCGCGCTGGCGAGCTCGTGTCGCGGCGCGCGCGCACCGCCCGCGGCGCCGCCTCGCTCTCCGCCGGGCCTGGCGCGTCGCCCGGGGCGCCGGCCTCGTCCGGGGGCGGCTCCGGCGTCTGCGCGCGCTCCTCGGCGTCGTCGTGCTCGTCGCGGTCGTCGGCGGTGGGCGAGGAGGACGAGGCGGACGCGGAGCCGGAGCCGGTGGACGCGGCGTCGTCGTCGCCGCTGCCCTGCGGCCGGTCCTCGGTCTCGGGGTCGGCCTCGTAGCCGTCGGCTCGGGCGGCGGTGTCGTCGCGCGGCTCGGGCGCCTCGCGGGCCGGCGGCGGCGCGCGGGCGTCGGGCGCGGGCTCGGGCGCGCGGGGCTCGTCCTCGCTGGAGCGCTCGTCGTCGTCGTCGTGGCGGCCCAGCACCTCGGCCCGCCAGCGCTCGAAGGCGCGGCGCTCGGCCTGCGGGTCCAGCGCGGGCGCGTCGCGGCGCGGCGTGCGGCGGCGGCGCGCGGAGGCCCGGCGCGGCGCGGGCGCAGGCGGCGGCGCGGGCGCGTGGTGCTGCGCCAGCGCGTGGTGCTGCGCCAGCGCGTGGTGCTGCGCCAGCGCGCGCAGGTCTAGCGGCTGGCGGGCGGCGGGCGGCGGGCGCGCGGCGCGGGCCCGGCGCAGCTCGCGCTCGGCGTCCAGCGCGGCGGCCGCCAGCACGAGCGCCAGCGCCGCCAGCGCCAGCAGCGTGGCGGCGGCGCGCGCGGCCGGCTCCCAGGGCGGACGCGGCGCCAGGCCGGCACAGCGCGGCAGCAGGCGCGCGGGCGCGGCGGCGGCCAGCAGGAAGGCGGCGCGCTGCGAGGCGCCGCTGCGCGCGCTGAGCTCGGCCGCCACGCGCGCCAGCGTGTAGTCGGCGCTGAAGGCGAGGGTGAGCGCGCGCGACTCGTTGGGCTGCAGGCGCAGCGGGCCGCAGGGAGTGAGTCGGAAGCCGCGCGCCTGGCAGGGCTGGCCGGCCACGTGCCAGTCGCGCAGCAGCACGCCCACCTGCCCCGTGTTGCGCGCCAGCACCGTGCGCCGCACCGTGCCGCCACACTCGCTGACCTGCGCACACGCACACTCGTCAGCCTCGGCGCCCACACTGACACTCTGGGCAGCAGGTAGCCTGGTAGGCCTCACCTCGAACAGCAGCGGCGAGTTGGTCCCGGGGCGGCGGCCGCCCAGCTCGAAGCTAGGGTAGGCACCGCGCCCGCTCAGCAGCACGCCCTCCAGTATAGTCAAGTTATTTCTGCGCAGAAAACGCTCACATTTAACCGTTACTTTAAATTACGTTAACAAATAAATATACCATAAATTGTAATCTTTCGATGCGTATGATTGTTATGAAATATTGTGATTCAGAAAATGAGCAATGATTTTCTTTATCCAAATAAGATTACTGTAAAACCGGTCTGGACCTATGGGATTCTGTTATGAGGAGCCTGCTGTGATTCCAACATAAATATAATCCAAAGAGCTCAGAACCACATCCTTAAGCAAATTAGCAACACTCCCTGGTTCATTAGAAACAGTGAATTACGTGAATACCCGAGTATGCCAACAGTGAAGGATGACATAAAGACGTTCGCAAGCAAATACAAAAAAAGACTGGACAACCATCCTAACCAGCTCGCTGTCCAACTCACGTTGCCTGACTAAGCCAATATATTAATATGGAGGATGTTCCTACTGGGGAATATCTCCTCATGAATAATAGTCACTCAACTCATCTGCTCATAGTCGGAAGAACTGATAGCATAAAAAAAAAAATGAGATTACTGTGAAGAAATATTACGAAATTTGTTAATAGCATAAAGTCTTAGTTTTACGAATAATGAAAAAAAAAAAAACTAAATCGATTGATCCGTTAAGAGGCTACGATGCCACAGAGATACACACACACGTCAAACTTAAAACACCCATTTTCGGGATTTAAAAAGAGTATCGCATCTCGTTGTTCCCGTACTTAACCACATTATAAATATTAGCCTTGAACATGAGTTTCCTTCGAAACTGAGATTAACAGGGATAATCCAGTATTCTCAAAGAAAACTAAAGAAGAGATGAAATATTACACACTGCTTGAATTAAAAAAAAAACCACTGCAAATTGTATGGACATGTCAAAGGCCTTCGACAACGTGGATCATAAAATACTATTAAAAGGAACAGCATTAGCTTTTTATTAAATTATAATATCTGGAAAACATATTTCAAATAAAACAAATGACACGAATTACCATGGTATGAAGTTTGGACAAGCACATTTGTCAGAAAATATTTTGCAAGAAATTGAGTAACCTTTCAATAATCTGAAAGTGTTAACAGAATTATTCCTCACAAGTTATTTTATTTCGTGGTGCTTGAGGTCGTCGGTCGTTACACGCTTTGTTGCCGACAGTCAAGTAGATGTGAGAAACGCGATAATTTATCTCGTAAGTGTCGAGCGGTGCAGGCTCGACAGCTGACCTGAGGTAGAGGTAGGCGGCCAGCTGCGCGGCCTGCTGCGGCGCGAAGCTGAGCGCCAGCTCCAGCTCGGCGTCCGGCGCCAGCAGCAGCAGCGGCAGCGCGTGGCGCGTCGTGTTGGCGGCGTCCCACGCGCGCACCACGCCGCGCACGCCGCGCCACTCCAGCAGCGCCCACGCGCCGCGCGCCCACACGCAGCCCGAGCACGTCGCCGCGGCCTCGGAGCCCGCGCTGCGGACACAGGAGCTGTAGCACACCACACGCCACACGCGGGACCTCGCACGCTCCGCACTACTCACAGGTCGGACAGCGGCGCCGCCAGCACGGGCTGCAGCAGCAGCGCGTGCGACGCGGAGGGGTTGCGCACGCGCACGGCGAGCGGCTGCGCGCCGGCCACGGGCGCCAGGCCGGCGGCGGCGCTGCGCGGCGCCAGGCGCGGCCAGGTGGGCGCCAGGTGTGCGCGCGCGCGCAGCTGCACGGCGTGCGAGGTGT
This sequence comes from Melanchra persicariae, assembly GCA_947386135.1. Lineage (NCBI taxonomy): Eukaryota > Metazoa > Arthropoda > Insecta > Lepidoptera > Noctuidae > Melanchra > Melanchra persicariae. Next base: position 404,218 of record OX376652.1, read on the forward strand.
GCACGTGCAGCGTCACGTTGCGCGGCGCGGCGGCGCGGAAGGCGGCGTGACGCGCGGCCTGCAGCGCGGCGTCGGCCCGCAGCGCCGCCTCCGACACGCCGTCCGCGCGCCGTAGCCACGCCGACCCCTCTGTCGGACCATACGATTCCTTCTCAGACTATTTTATGCACCTAATACTAAAACTGACGTAAACTTTATCAAATATCAAGATAAGTATTCACGTGAAGTTTATAAACCTAAGAATAAGCTGCTTTTAAAAATTTTAACACGACCTCTTAAATCGTCTATGAGGTAGTTTTGAATAATGAATAATGCCAACCTATTCGACAATTAAAATTCCACATATTCAATAAAAGGAATAATAGAAAGCAGTGGCAATAAAAAGAGCTATAGCTCAGGACTAATTGTACGGAACACTGCAGCTGGCCAAGAAGACCTTTATCGGCTTGCTAGAGCCAGAGAGAGAAAGGCGAAGGATGTTAGTCGGATTAGATGTGTAAGGGATGAAGCTGGAATGCTTCTATCAGATGATGAAAAGATTAAGAATAGATGGAAGGGCTATTTCGAAAGACTGATGAATGAGGAAAATATCTGGAGTGGTGTTTTAGAGAACAAATCAGTGAATGAGGGGTTAGTAAGAATGGTCAGTGTGGATGAAGTGAGAATAGCAGTGAATGGAATGAAGAATGGTAAGGCAATATGGTCCAGACAGAATACCAATTGAAGTATGGAAGTCATTACGTGTAGATGGATGGACGTGGTTAGCTTTATTCTTCAATATGTTGCTGCTGAAAGAAGCCATACCTGATGAGTGGTGCAACAGTTCGTTGGTGCCCATCTTCAAGAACAAAGGTGATGTGCTGGAGTGCAACAACTATAGAGGAATGTCACATAGTATGAAAGCTTGGGAAAAGTTATTGAAAGGCGGCTGAGAGAAGAGAGTGAAATCTCACAGAACCAGTTCGGTTTTATGCCTGGTCGGGGTACAACGGATGCCATTTTCGCTATCCGTCAGCTGTGCGATAAATACAGAGCTGTGCATAAAAACTTGCACATGGTGTTCGTTGACCTCGAAAAGGCATATGACCGGGTGCCTCGTGAGGTTTTGTGGTGGGCCCTTGAGGAGAAAGGTGTGCCTGGGAAGTATGTGCAGTTGATCCGAGCGATGTAAAGTCGATGCAGTACCCAAGTCCGATCTGCAGTGGGCACCACTGACAGCTTCAGTGTGGCAGTCGGTTTGCACCAAGGTTCGGCTCTTAGCCCTTACCTCTTCCTGATGATAATGGACGCTCTCACGTTGGAAATCCAGGAAGAGGCTCCCTGGTGTTTGCTGTTTGCTGATGACATTGTGCTGGTTGCTGAAATCGGCCTCGAGGTCCAGAGCAGATTGGAGACGTGGTGGCAGCGACTAGAGAGTGATGGCCTGAAATTGAGCAGAACCAAAACAGAATACCTGTTCTGCGATTTCGGCGGTCTCTCCAGTTCTATGCCTATAGCTCTCACCGGAACGCCTATACCAATCTGCTCCGACTTTTGGTACCTCGGGTCACTTGTGCAGGGGGACGGCGATATAGACCGAGACGTAACGCACCGGATCAACTCAGGATGGATGAAATGGCGACAGGTCACTGGAACAACTTGTGACCCACGGATGCCCCTCATGTTGAAGGGGAAAATCTATAAGTCCGTGATAAGACCAGTCGTACTGTATGGATCAGAATGTTGGGCTATGAAAAAGACGGATGAAAATAGATTGCATGTAGCGGAGATGAGAATGTTGAGTAACGAGAATGGGTAAAGTGAGAAATGAGTACCTACATTAGGAGTAGTTTAAAAGTGGCGCCAGTGACGGAAAAGTTGAAAGGTAACCGCTTGTCCTGGTATGGTCATGTAAAGAGGAAGAACGCGCACACACAAGTAGACGAATGCTTACCATAGTCACGAATTTGTAAATACCAATTTCCGCACGTATTTCATACGTTTTTCTACACATTTGCGAGAAAACACTACAAATAATAATTAAAAAAATTTTAGACATCAGTCGGAAAGTCGCAATAATCTTTGACGTTTCTAATATGAAAATGGCGCGAATTTGCAAATGGAACTACATCTTTCGTCTTATTTTCTCTTAAGTATCAAAGTGAGACAAATCTATTGTACAAAAGCTCTTCTAAGGAGGTTCGATCATTCAGCTTAGTTATTCTCGTAATGGTATCACATTACGAGAATAACTAAGCTGCGCCTCCTTGGTAGAATCCTTTAATATTTTTTATGGAAATAAAAAAAAAAACCGTAAAGGATACGCACGGCGCTATACAATGGAGTATGCGGTAAAATATGCACTTAGGTGAGAATACCTATTTTACCGCACGTTCCATTGTGTGGTGCGTGATTTTTAACTTTCGAACAATGTATAGTCTTCGTAAATGCATCTTTTGAGGAAAAGTATATTTTATCGGTCGGTGTCGCGCAGGCCGTGTCGCCTGTCGCCTGTCGCCTGTCGCCTATCGCCATACCGGTGCTGGTGACGTCGAGGCCGGTGTAGCAGTCGGGCTCGCACTGGCGCTCGGGGCGGTAGTGCAGCGCGCCCACCGCCGTGCGGCCGGCGCCCAGCTCCGCCTCGCCCGCCGCCCACTGCAGCGCGCGCTCGTGCGCCGGCAGCGCCACCGCCAGCACGCGCATGCGCGGCGCCATGCTGCTCTCCAGCAGCAGCGGCGCCGCCGCGCCGGCGTAGGGCGCGGCGCGCAGGGGCGCGGGCGCCAGCGCCGCCACGTGGCCCGGCAGCGCGCTCAGCGCCACGGCGCAGCGCGTCTGCGCGGGCGGCGCGTGGTTGCCGGGCGAGTGCGCCCACAGCGCCAGCCAGCCGCGCAGCGAGCCCGCGCGCGCCGGCGCCACCACCGTCAGCACGGCGCCCAGCGACCCGCCCGCCGAGATGCAGCGCTGCCCGACACGACACACCGGTTCATTCGCGCACGAAACGACTATCATCTGATCTCTTTTCAAATACTTACAATGTTCGAGGCAAAAATAACCGACTAAAAATTTAATTTATTTAATCAATAACAAAAAATAGTTCTCCCTCTTTAGTTATTATTAGTTATAGTTATTTATGCAACTGTTGTATAAGAAGGGGTCTTAAAACACTGAGTGATAATAGCATCACATGTGTGTTTTAATACCTAATAATTAATAATAATAAAACATTTATTTCAGACACATTGTTCCATAGATCTTTGTTAGTACGTAATACAGCTTACATAACCATGTTAGTACTTATTCTTAAATAATTTCTAATTCGTATATTTTCCTGCAGCATCAGACCCGCAGTTATGCATTCGGGTCCAATACTCCAGGAAAACGACGTCCGGTCTATCTCCAATCACCTTCAGGATGCTATTGGTACTCCCCTGAATCCTGCGTAACAATGATTCCGTTCTTTTTCGCATAATTCCTGAGAAACTATCGGTAGCCGATTCAGGAAACATGCCAGACGCGCTGCAGAATCGCGGTAGTCCCAACAACACCCGGAAGGCGTTGTTATATTGGACACGAGCAGCGTTGTATGCCACAAGGTAGGTAGGTAGGTTGTTATTATATACAGTTGCATAAGACTTTATCTACACCCATGATATGAATCCCTTAAGAAAGGTTTTTTTTCTAATTCTTGAAATCTTGGTACTTATGCCTTTTCATATTGTTTTATTTTATATTTTATTATTTTTAAGAAAACTTACAGCTAATACATTCGAGTAGTCAGTAGCTATATGTCTATATGTAGAAGAAACCCAATTACAAGTTTTTTTTAAAATTTTTTTATATTAGTGGGTGGTGTGTTATGGGTTTGCTCTTGACTGTAGTCAATGTCAGATATGACAGAGACAAAGTCTACGATGGAGCGAGCTTACCCAGAAGGAGCCTGTTCACTCTAACTTTGAAGAGATTAGGGCTGTAAGCTTTTGGAAACACAGACGCAGGCAGAGAGTTCCACTCCTTTGCTGTGCGCATTATAAAAGACGTTTGGAAACACTTTGTGCGTTTCCACTGAAAGTTTCCACTTATATAAACTTTTCCCGACTTTTCTGATAATAATTGGTTAGAAAAGTCCTTTGCTGTATTAGAAATATCTGGTGGTGTGTTATCGATTGTGTCACTTATTTTTGTAAACAACAAAGTAACAAATTTTTTGCAATTCTAATATCGAACAAAAAATGGCGGGACACGACGTGAATTCGAATAACAAGTTTTTTTTTTAAATTACGACGCTTTTGTAGTGAAACGCGCGTGCCTGACAATGTTCTTTTTTTCGAAATTCATAAAAATACCATGAATTGAGTAGTGAAAATGTGGCTGTTTGGTGATTCCTTTGCTTTTCGATCCCATTTAAAAAAAGCGAAGGAGTTGCGTAATGAAAATCAGTACAACATTATAACACTCGTTCGGATGTTATTATGGTTACTACGACACTGGTGTTTTAATGTTGGCAATAAGCTAACTGTTTCAGAAACTTTTATAGAGGATTAATAGTATGGAAGTAGATAAAATAAATTAAAAAGTTTTATATCTCAGGAGTAGCTCGTGTCTAAATAATAACAGCCGCACGGGTCTATCTTCAAGGTTAAGCAATGCTTGCCGGGGTCGGTCTGTGAATGGGTAACCATCTTAACACACCGAGGCTCCTCCGTGCCTCAGAAAGCACGTTAAGCCGTTGGCTATCATTTGTAGATCTTTGGCAGTCATTACGGATTGTCAAAAGCTAGAAAATCTTGCTCCAGTCTTGTCAAGAAGTACCGTGTTACAAACTAACTGGGTAGTTAGTTTGTTGAAGTGTGCTCGGGCACGCACAGCGCGGTGTAATACAGTTGTCAACGTGTGGTACTCACGCAGACATGCTTGGGCGGCGGCGCGCGCAGGTGTGCGCACGGCGTCAGCGCCAGCGTGGCGCCGGCCAGCTGCAGCGTGTGCTCGGGCACGCACAGCGCGGTGTAATACAGTTGTCAACGTGTGGTACTCACGCAGACATGCTTGGGCGGCGGCGCGCGCAGGTGTGCGCACGGCGTCAGCGCCAGCGTGGCGCCGGCCAGCTGCAGCGTGTGCTCGGGCACGCACAGCGCGGTGTAATACAGTTGTCAACGTGTGGTACTCACGCAGACATGCTTGGGCGGCGGCGCGCGCAGGTGTGCGCACGGCGTCAGCGCCAGCGTGGCGCCGGCCAGCTGCAGCGTGTGCTCGGGCACGCACAGCGCGGTGTAATACAGTTGTCAACGTGTGGTACTCACGCAGACATGCTTGGGCGGCGGCGCGCGCAGGTGTGCGCACGGCGTCAGCGCCAGCGTGGCGCCGGCCAGCTGCAGCGTGTGCTCGGGCACGCACAGCGCGGTGTAATACAGTTGTCAACGTGTGGTACTCACGCAGACATGCTTGGGCGGCGGCGCGCGCAGGTGTGCGCACGGCGTCAGCGCCAGCGTGGCGCCGGCCAGCTGCAGCGTGTGCTCGGGCACGCACAGCGCGGTGTAATACAGTTGTCAACGTGTGGTACTCACGCAGACATGCTTGGGCGGCGGCGCGCGCAGGTGTGCGCACGGCGTCAGCGCCAGCGTGGCGCCGGCCAGCTGCAGCGTGTGCTCGGGCACGCACAGCGCGGTGTAATACAGTTGTCAACGTGTGGTACTCACGCAGACATGCTTGGGCGGCGGCGCGCGCAGGTGTGCGCACGGCGTCAGCGCCAGCGTGGCGCCGGCCAGCTGCAGCGTGTGCTCGGGCACGCACAGCGCGGTGTAATACAGTTGTCAACGTGTGGTACTCACGCAGACATGCTTGGGCGACGGCGCGCGCAGGTGTGCGCACGGCGTCAGCGCCAGCGTGGCGCCGGCCAGCTGCAGCGTGTGCTCGGGCACGCACAGCGCGGTGTAATACAGTTGTCAACGTGTGGTACTCACGCAGACATGCTTGGGCGGCGGCGCGCGCAGGTGTGCGCACGGCGTCAGCGCCAGCGTGGCGCCGGCCAGCTGCAGCGTGTGCTCGGGCACGCACAGCGCGGTGTAATACAGTTGTCAACGTGTGGTACTCACGCAGACATGCTTGGGCGGCGGCGCGCGCAGGTGTGCGCACGGCGTCAGCGCCAGCGTGGCGCCGGCCAGCTGCAGCGTGTGCTCGGGCACGCACAGCGCGGTGTAATACAGTTGTCAACGTGTGGTACTCACGCAGACATGCTTGGGCGGCGGCGCGCGCAGGTGTGCGCACGGCGTCAGCGCCAGCGTGGCGCCGGCCAGCTGCAGCGTGTGCTCGGGCACGCACAGCGCGGTGTAATACAGTTGTCAACGTGTGGTACTCACGCAGACATGCTTGGGCGGCGGCGCGCGCAGGTGTGCGCACGGCGTCAGCGCCAGCGTGGCGCCGGCCAGCTGCAGCGTGTGCTCGGGCACGCACAGCGCGGTGTAATACAGTTGTCAACGTGTGGTACTCACGCAGACATGCTTGGGCGGCGGCGCGCGCAGGTGTGCGCACGGCGTCAGCGCCAGCGTGGCGCCGGCCAGCTGCAGCGTGTGCTCGGGCACGCACAGCGCGGTGTAATACAGTTGTCAACGTGTGGTACTCACGCAGACATGCTTGGGCGGCGGCGCGCGCAGGTGTGCGCACGGCGTCAGCGCCAGCGTGGCGCCGGCCAGCTGCAGCGTGTGCTCGGGCACGCACAGCGCGGTGTAATACAGTTGTCAACGTGTGGTACTCACGCAGACATGCTTGGGCGGCGGCGCGCGCAGGTGTGCGCACGGCGTCAGCGCCAGCGTGGCGCCGGCCAGCTGCAGCGTGTGCTCGGGCACGCACAGCGCGGTGTAATACAGTTGTCAACGTGTGGTACTCACGCAGACATGCTTGGGCGGCGGCGCGCGCAGGTGTGCGCACGGCGTCAGCGCCAGCGTGGCGCCGGCCAGCTGCAGCGTGTGCTCGGGCACGCACAGCGTGGTGGGCGCACGGTTGTGCACGCGCGCCGCCACGTGCCTCGTGCTGGACGTGCCCACCACGCCCAGCCGCAGCGAGCCGTCGGAGGAGTTCGGCCACTCCCACTCCTGCACACACAGAACAAGTGTGTCGTTGATGACTTTGTTCTGCCACTTGTTCGCAACTAACATTCTATGAAGTATTGAACATTTTGGGAGACTGATGCTAACTGTTATACGCTAAGACAGTAGGAATAAGAATGAAGTGTTAGTGATAGAGATGGGAGAGACGCTGACCACATCGAGGCGGCCGGTGTAGAGCAGCAGCGGCAGGCTGTAGTCGGTGAGGTTGGTGCGCAGCGTGAGAGTGGAGATGAGCGAGGCGTCCGTGAGGTCGCGCAGGCGCACGCGCGCCGCCACCGCGCCTCCGCCGCCCTCCACCACCAGCGGCGCCAGCGACTCCACCTGCGCACACACACGCGTCACACTCGTCACACGCGTCACACACTGGCGGCACGTTCACCACGACTACCACGACACGTCTTTATGGGGAAGATAAAGGCAGTGCGAGGGGTGCGGGGACAGCGGCTCGCCTGCCGTTATCAATATCGAGCAAAAAAATCACGTTTGTTGTATGGGAGGAATATTTAATTTATTCTGTTTTTTAGTATTTGTTGTTATAGCGGCAACAGAAATACATCATCTGTAAAAATTTCAACAGTCTAAACTATCACGGTTCATGAGATGCAGCCGGTTGGTGACGGACGGACGGACGGACAGCGAAGTCTTAGCAATAGGGTCCCATTTTACCCTTTGGGTACGGAACCCTAAAAACAATAGGTAGTAAAACAAATAATATATTCACATTTCTGTATCAGCAGGTAAACTAAAAAAAGGTAAATTTTTGTCTCTTCTCTTGCTGAATTCACATCCATCAACTGCACATAATACACCAGAACTAGCCATATCATAAGAATTGGAAACTATAAAGTACGTCAGGTCGACCGAATTATATGCGAACGTACGCGCCTAGCGGCTGTTGACAACCCCCTAAGGAATGGGTCGCGAGCGAACCGGCGGCGGCGGCGGGTAGGTAGTAAGGGCGCGTAAATATACCAAGTGATTCATCTGGTAATATGTGCTACAGCAAGATACCTAGCATTCATATTTGATTTGTGTAGATCAAGAAGTATTTCTGGATCTAACCATCGTCTCCGGCCTACCCAAGGTGTTTGATTGCGTAAATCACAAAACATTACACCTTACAAGTTGTGCTAACATGTTTACCATTTAATCATGGTGTGCAAATATAATCTACACTAATATTATAAAGAGGAAAGATTTGTTTGTTTGTTTGTTTGTTTGAAATGAATAGGCTCCGAAACTACTGGACCGATTTGAAAAATTCTTTCACCAGTAGAATCTTACATTATCAGAGATGGACATAGGCTATAGAATATTTTCAAAAAAGTTAGGGATCCGTATGAAAACTTCGATAATGTGACCCAAGGTGTGAGAAAAAATCCTTATATCGCGTACGCTGCGGAATCTATTGACAATAGAGCAAAGTGATGTACTTACTACAGTTTTATAGAGGTCATCAATATCTACAAAAAAGTCCGCGATACCATATGTCTAACTATTATGGATAAGTCACCATGACCGCTTTTTGTTAATATTAGTCAAGCAAATCCCATGGTGAAATAAAAAATGGTGATTATAGTACCATGATATTAATCCTTATCCATTTAAATGGTTTGATAAATAAGGTTGATTATGTCCGTGTAAATTACACTTCAAATCATTCAAATCGGACTTTTCGTTCAAAAGTTACGACGGTAATAAACATGCTCGGAGTAAGAAAAATGTCGCGGCTTGAGCGAACTGGGGAGAATCGTATCAATGCTTGGTCCGATGAAGTTGAAACACCACGGCATTTAAATGTTTTCGATAAAACAATAAGAATATCAAATGTTTGGATTTTTCGATAATCAACTAGGTACATACATAATAAGGGGTGAAGCAGGGGTGAATAAGCTTTTAGGGGAGGAAATTATAGCTTGCTTCAATTTACGTCGGAATTCTATGAATAAACTAAAAGTGGGATAATTGAAACAGATCATGTACCTAACAATTTTTGCATAATCAACCCCTGACGGGCTGAACGGGGGGGTGAACAGTTGCGCTGAACCAATAATGAGAATCGTTGTGCTTAATTTTCCAAAACTAACCTTTATAAGGGGATATGTATAGGGGCGTTGCAGTTTGTGGAGTACTACTATCCCCAAGCGGACGAAGTCGCGGGCGAAGTGCTAGTTTGGTTATAAGAAAGCAGAATCAACATCCAGAAGAAGAAATTACGGATGTTTTCCGCGAAACTAGTCTATTTATGTTTCATAGTAAATGTCTTACGGTATCTTACTTCTTCCTCCCAACTTCGTTCCCTGTGTGGGAAGTGGTGACGGCCGGGCGTTTTGAGAGATTGTCATTAAGTTAATGTGCTGATATCCTTGTTTTAATCATTCATCTTGAATTTTAGACTTAAAATCATTATTGATTGTTTCTCTATTCTTAATATAATCATAGGCAAGACATTAAGCCGGTGCCCGACTAACCTCAAAGTATTTGTTGACATCGGGCCCGAGGTCGACGCGCGCGATGTGCACGGGCACGGGGAACTCGTTGCGCACCCGCACCTCGCGCATGCGCAGGGAGTCGTCGCGGTTCGCCGTCACGAAGCTGCAAGCACACACGAAATACATTTCGTTTAGTCTAAAATGTTCAGTTGAATCCTGCGTCATCGTATGAAAAAATATGGGAGAAAAAGCATAATTTCACTATGTAAATATCTTCTTTACAATATAATACTAATTTAACTATATACACTTAAAATAAAATAAAAAATGAAAACTCATAACTAAAATATGGCGTCAAAAAATTCATCCGCATCGCTGTCGACTGGAAGTGAGCCCAAAAGACTGGCGGCATTGCCACGTTGTATGGCAATGCTTATCCTCTGTCCGAAGTAAAAGCCAGGCCTTCCTATGTAAATTAAATTAAATTTATTAATTTCAGACTAATAATGTCCATAATTGTTAGTAACAAAGGTCTTTAATCGAATTAACGTTCATACTAAAATTCATGTTAGTAATAAACATAGAGTATATAACCACTAGAGAGCCTACAGGCCGATTGCTCTTAGGCGCACGACTCACCACCGCGGGCCGGGGGGCGAGGAAGAACGCGCGGCTGCTATTGGTCAGTTCAAGGTCAAGTTGCGTAGGTATGCGCACGTGAGGGCGGCTTGTCTTCATTAAGGGAAAATATTCGATATCGATAAAATGGGTTTTAACATTATGAAAAATACTCAATTAAATCGTTTTTTTTTTTTTTTTTTTAATTATTGATAGGCAAGCGCTTGACCACTATTTCACCTGATGGTAAGCGACGATGTGGTCGAAGATGGAGCACGTTTGCCTAGAAGTAACCTATTCACTCTTGACTTAAAGACTCCCAGGTTGTAGCTATCAGGAAACACAGGCCCCGGCAGGGAATTCCACTCCTTAGCTGTACGCACAATGAATGTATTCCCAAAACGCTTTGTGCGTGTGGGTGGGATGTCCACCATGTACCGGTGGCGCATCGCCGTACGTCTTGTGGTCCGATGATGGAACGGGCTAGGCGGAATCAAACTATGTAATTCCGTTGCACACTCTCCAAAATGCAACCGATAGAAAACCGACAGGCTAGCAACTCGGCGTCGATGCTCGAGGCTTTGGAGCTTCGACTCGACGAGACTATCATTGCCGATGATCCTCTTGGCTACCTATAAGTATGATAATAAATCAAAATCAATAAATACAAAAAAAAACATGTAAGTATTCTGTTATTGTGCTTATAGCGACGCGTAGGGAGTTACCTGTCACTCCGCAACCGCTCCTACACTCCTCGGCGGAGGATCTCTGGATCAACTTACGGCTAAAAAATTCGAAGTCGCGAGAATACGTGAACCTTTATATTTGCGCTGTTAACTTGTGTAAACAAAACAAAGGGTTTTGGTTTTCGGAACAATTAAATAACTTCCTGTCCAAATTGAACCATACAGCTCTGAATAAAACTTCAGATGAGTTTTTAGTTTTAGGTGATTTTAATATGAGTGGAATCTCGTGGGTACCTTCTAATGAACTGGGACTAACGAAACCTTTCGTTAGTCCCAGTGAACCTCGCCACTAGTGACGAATGTTTGTTCGCGGACGAGTTATATACGGTGGACTTTGGACAGTATAATGGGGTAGCTAATGGGTACGGGAAACTGTTGGACTTAGTCCTCTCTAATAAGTTAGCCTGTGTTAGTGAGTGTGTTGACCCTCTAGTGCCCATTGATCCCTATCATCCTGCGTTGTTAATAAATATTGACATCTTTGAAATGCCTCCCCTTGACCATGCGCCGCGGTTGCGATATATCTATAGCAAAGGCGATTTTGATTCTATAAATAACGAGATTTCTGGCACTAATTGGGAACATGAGTTTTCAATCCGATCACCGATCATCCGACATCTGTCACATAGAAGTGAATGTTGATGTTGTGACCGGCTTACTTCGTAACTTGGATCTTGGGGGACACTTACTGCAGCTGGTGCGGCGTGAGGCGCAGCGTGCCGGGCAGCAGGCGCAGCGAGTACGGCAGCGCGGCCCGGCCCAGGCGCAGCCAGCCCGCCTGTACCGGGGGGACACTTACTGCAGCTGGTGCGGCGTGAGGCGCAGCGTGCCGGGCAGCAGGCGCAGCGAGTACGGCAGCGCGGCCCGGCCCAGGCGCAGCCAGCCCGCCTGTACCGGGGGGACACTTACTGCAGCTGGTGCGGCGTGAGGCGCAGCGTGCCGGGCAGCAGGCGCAGCGAGTACGGCAGCGCGGCCCGGCCCAGGCGCAGCCAGCCCGCCTGTACCGGGGGGACACTTACTGCAGCTGGTGCGGCGTGAGGCGCAGCGTGCCGGGCAGCAGGCGCAGCGAGTACGGCAGCGCGGCCCGGCCCAGGCGCAGCCAGCCCGCCTGTACCGGGGGGACACTTACTGCAGCTGGTGCGGCGTGAGGCGCAGCGTGCCGGGCAGCAGGCGCAGCGAGTACGGCAGCGCGGCCCGGCCCAGGCGCAGCCAGCCCGCCTGTACCGGGGGGACACTTACTGCAGCTGGTGCGGCGTGAGGCGCAGCGTGCCGGGCAGCAGGCGCAGCGAGTACGGCAGCGCGGCCCGGCCCAGGCGCAGCCAGCCCGCCTGTACCGGGGGGACACTTACTGCAGCTGGTGCGGCGTGAGGCGCAGCGTGCCGGGCAGCAGGCGCAGCGAGTACGGCAGCGCGGCCCGGCCCAGGCGCAGCCAGCCCGCCTGTACCGGGGGGACACTTACTGCAGCTGGTGCGGCGTGAGGCGCAGCGTGCCGGGCAGCAGGCGCAGCGAGTACGGCAGCGCGGCCCGGCCCAGGCGCAGCCAGCCCGCCTGTACCGGGGGGACACTTACTGCAGCTGGTGCGGCGTGAGGCGCAGCGTGCCGGGCAGCAGGCGCAGCGAGTACGGCAGCGCGGCCCGGCCCAGGCGCAGCCAGCCCGCCTGTACCGGGGGGACACTTACTGCAGCTGGTGCGGCGTGAGGCGCAGCGTGCCGGGCAGCAGGCGCAGCGAGTACGGCAGCGCGGCCCGGCCCAGGCGCAGCCAGCCCGCCTGTACCGGGGGGACACTTACTGCAGCTGGTGCGGCGTGAGGCGCAGCGTGCCGGGCAGCAGGCGCAGCGAGTACGGCAGCGCGGCCCGGCCCAGGCGCAGCCAGCCCGCCTGTACCGGGGGGACACTTACTGCAGCTGGTGCGGCGTGAGGCGCAGCGTGCCGGGCAGCAGGCGCAGCGAGTACGGCAGCGCGGCCCGGCCCAGGCGCAGCCAGCCCGCCTGTACCGGGGGGACACTTACTGCAGCTGGTGCGGCGTGAGGCGCAGCGTGCCGGGCAGCAGGCGCAGCGAGTACGGCAGCGCGGCCCGGCCCAGGCGCAGCCAGCCCGCCTGTACCGGGGGGACACTTACTGCAGCTGGTGCGGCGTGAGGCGCAGCGTGCCGGGCAGCAGGCGCAGCGAGTACGGCAGCGCGGCCCGGCCCAGGCGCAGCCAGCCCGCCTGTACCGGGGGGACACTTACTGCAGCTGGTGCGGCGTGAGGCGCAGCGTGCCGGGCAGCAGGCGCAGCGAGTACGGCAGCGCGGCCCGGCCCAGGCGCAGCCAGCCCGCCTGTACCGGGGGGACACTTACTGCAGCTGGTGCGGCGTGAGGCGCAGCGTGCCGGGCAGCAGGCGCAGCGAGTACGGCAGCGCGGCCCGGCCCAGGCGCAGCCAGCCCGCCTGTACCGGGGGGACACTTACTGCAGCTGGTGCGGCGTGAGGCGCAGCGTGCCGGGCAGCAGGCGCAGCGAGTACGGCAGCGCGGCCCGGCCCAGGCGCAGCCAGCCCGCCTGTACCGGGGGGACACTTACTGCAGCTGGTGCGGCGTGAGGCGCAGCGTGCCGGGCAGCAGGCGCAGCGAGTACGGCAGCGCGGCCCGGCCCAGGCGCAGCCAGCCCGCCTGTACCGGGGGGACACTTACTGCAGCTGGTGCGGCGTGAGGCGCAGCGTGCCGGGCAGCAGGCGCAGCGAGTACGGCAGCGCGGCCCGGCCCAGGCGCAGCCAGCCCGCCTGTACCGGGGGGACACTTACTGCAGCTGGTGCGGCGTGAGGCGCAGCGTGCCGGGCAGCAGGCGCAGCGAGTACGGCAGCGCGGCCCGGCCCAGGCGCAGCCAGCCCGCCTGTACCGGGGGGACACTTACTGCAGCTGGTGCGGCGTGAGGCGCAGCGTGCCGGGCAGCAGGCGCAGCGAGTACGGCAGCGCGGCCCGGCCCAGGCGCAGCCAGCCCGCCTGTACCGGGGGGACACTTACTGCAGCTGGTGCGGCGTGAGGCGCAGCGTGCCGGGCAGCAGGCGCAGCGAGTACGGCAGCGCGGCCCGGCCCAGGCGCAGCCAGCCCGCCTGTACCGGGGGGACACTTACTGCAGCTGGTGCGGCGTGAGGCGCAGCGTGCCGGGCAGCAGGCGCAGCGAGTACGGCAGCGCGGCCCGGCCCAGGCGCAGCCAGCCCGCCTGTACCGGGGGGACACTTACTGCAGCTGGTGCGGCGTGAGGCGCAGCGTGCCGGGCAGCAGGCGCAGCGAGTACGGCAGCGCGGCCCGGCCCAGGCGCAGCCAGCCCGCCTGTACCGGGGGGACACTTACTGCAGCTGGTGCGGCGTGAGGCGCAGCGTGCCGGGCAGCAGGCGCAGCGAGTACGGCAGCGCGGCCCGGCCCAGGCGCAGCCAGCCCGCCTGTACCGGGGGGACACTTACTGCAGCTGGTGCGGCGTGAGGCGCAGCGTGCCGGGCAGCAGGCGCAGCGAGTACGGCAGCGCGGCCCGGCCCAGGCGCAGCCAGCCCGCCTGTACCGGGGGGACACTTACTGCAGCTGGTGCGGCGTGAGGCGCAGCGTGCCGGGCAGCAGGCGCAGCGAGTACGGCAGCGCGGCCCGGCCCAGGCGCAGCCAGCCCGCCTGTACCGGGGGGACACTTACTGCAGCTGGTGCGGCGTGAGGCGCAGCGTGCCGGGCAGCAGGCGCAGCGAGTACGGCAGCGCGGCCCGGCCCAGGCGCAGCCAGCCCGCCTGTACCGGGGGGACACTTACTGCAGCTGGTGCGGCGTGAGGCGCAGCGTGCCGGGCAGCAGGCGCAGCGAGTACGGCAGCGCGGCCCGGCCCAGGCGCAGCCAGCCCGCCTGTACCGGGGGGACACTTACTGCAGCTGGTGCGGCGTGAGGCGCAGCGTGCCGGGCAGCAGGCGCAGCGAGTACGGCAGCGCGGCCCGGCCCAGGCGCAGCCAGCCCGCCTGTACCGGGGGGACACTTACTGCAGCTGGTGCGGCGTGAGGCGCAGCGTGCCGGGCAGCAGGCGCAGCGAGTACGGCAGCGCGGCCCGGCCCAGGCGCAGCCAGCCCGCCTGTACCGGGGGGACACTTACTGCAGCTGGTGCGGCGTGAGGCGCAGCGTGCCGGGCAGCAGGCGCAGCGAGTACGGCAGCGCGGCCCGGCCCAGGCGCAGCCAGCCCGCCTGTACCGGGGGGACACTTACTGCAGCTGGTGCGGCGTGAGGCGCAGCGTGCCGGGCAGCAGGCGCAGCGAGTACGGCAGCGCGGCCCGGCCCAGGCGCAGCCAGCCCGCCTGTACCGGGGGGACACTTACTGCAGCTGGTGCGGCGTGAGGCGCAGCGTGCCGGGCAGCAGGCGCAGCGAGTACGGCAGCGCGGCCCGGCCCAGGCGCAGCCAGCCCGCCTGTACCGGGGGGACACTTACTGCAGCTGGTGCGGCGTGAGGCGCAGCGTGCCGGGCAGCAGGCGCAGCGAGTACGGCAGCGCGGCCCGGCCCAGGCGCAGCCAGCCCGCCTGTACCGGGGGGACACTTACTGCAGCTGGTGCGGCGTGAGGCGCAGCGTGCCGGGCAGCAGGCGCAGCGAGTACGGCAGCGCGGCCCGGCCCAGGCGCAGCCAGCCCGCCTGTACCGGGGGGACACTTACTGCAGCTGGTGCGGCGTGAGGCGCAGCGTGCCGGGCAGCAGGCGCAGCGAGTACGGCAGCGCGGCCCGGCCCAGGCGCAGCCAGCCCGCCTGTACCGGGGGGACACTTACTGCAGCTGGTGCGGCGTGAGGCGCAGCGTGCCGGGCAGCAGGCGCAGCGAGTACGGCAGCGCGGCCCGGCCCAGGCGCAGCCAGCCCGCCTGTACCGGGGGGACACTTACTGCAGCTGGTGCGGCGTGAGGCGCAGCGTGCCGGGCAGCAGGCGCAGCGAGTACGGCAGCGCGGCCCGGCCCAGGCGCAGCCAGCCCGCCTGTACCGGGGGGACACTTACTGCAGCTGGTGCGGCGTGAGGCGCAGCGTGCCGGGCAGCAGGCGCAGCGAGTACGGCAGCGCGGCCCGGCCCAGGCGCAGCCAGCCCGCCTGTACCGGGGGGACACTTACTGCAGCTGGTGCGGCGTGAGGCGCAGCGTGCCGGGCAGCAGGCGCAGCGAGTACGGCAGCGCGGCCCGGCCCAGGCGCAGCCAGCCCGCGCACCACGCGCCGCCGCCGCGCCCTCCACCCACGTAGCCCGCCCACAGCGCCGCGTCTGTACCGGGGTGATTTGATATATTGTGGGTAATTAAAATATATCATTAGCTAACAACATTATCTATAAAATTTCATGTTGGTAACTTCATTAGTTTGTTTGCGACCTCCAGTCAAAGACGACGAAAATGACTGACGCGACAATGTTGAAGAAAATTGAGCACCGTGCGGTGATTAAATTTCTCACCAAACAAGGGAAATCTCAAAAAACTGTCCATGAAGAAATGGTTGTCGTTTATCAAGCAGCTCCTTCATTATAGACCGTAAAGAAGTGGTCAAGTGAATTCAAAAGAGGCAGGGAAAGGTGGGCCAATCACGGCGGCTACCGAAGAAAATGTGAAAATTATCGAGAAACTTGTATTAGAAGATAGATGCACGTGTAAAAATCAAGATGTGGGCAGAAATAACTAAGCTTTCCGTTGGTACTATATACACTATACTACGTGATTATCTCAACCTTACAAAACTCAGTGCATGATGGTTGCAGCGCATGCTCACTGCGCTTCAAAAGCAGGCGCGGGTAGACACTTGTAAGGAGTTTTTCGAGCTGTGTGCCGACGATCCAGCAAGTGTTTTCGAAAGGATAGTTACAGGTGATTAAACGTGTGTTCATCACTATGACCCTGAGTAAACAGGAGTCTATGCAATGGCATAAAAAGGGATCAGACCCTCCGAAGAAGTTCAAAGTCACTCCATCCGCTGGCAAAATCGTGGTCACAGTTTTCTGAGATTCTAAAGGAATACTATTGATCGAGTACACAAAGAAAAGGGAAACTATCAAAGCATAAAAATACTCAACCACTTTACGCCGTTTGAGAACAATAACAATAAAAGAAAAAAGAAGAGGAAAGCTGACAAAGAAAGTGCTGCTTCTTCACGACAACGCACCGGTTCACACTGCGCGGCTCTCCAAGGCTCGAGCGGCGGGTTCGAGGAAATTAACCCACCCTACAGCCCAGACCTGGCTCCCAGTGACTTCTACTTTTAATTCCCAAATTTAAAAAAAGACCTCCGGGAAAGCGATTTGCTGACGATAACGAGCTCAAGTCCACTGTAAATGAGCATTTTTCGGGCCAAGAAGAAAATTATCTTTTTAAAGGAATAGAAAAAACTTATTTCGCGATCAAACAAATGTATTGATCTTTTTTCTAACATAAACATACCGAGAATACATTGAATGCCCCTCGTAACACATACATCCCGCTTGTATATCGCCTTTCGTCTATTCGTTCAATTTTTCAGTCAGATTTTGGAATTCTGGGAGAAGTGCCAAGATGCAATAGTCATATTATTTTGTGACCTCTCCAAAGCCTTTGATTGCGTTGACCACAAAATACGGTCTGTAAATTGCCAAACAATTCATGGCCAAACTGCGGGTCTTGTTTTTTACTATTTATCAAACAGACATCCAAAAGTTTTCCTAACGTAAACGGGACGACATCCCCGGGTTCTCATGTCAAGATGGGCGTAACTCAAAGTTCAATTCTTGGCCCTTTCCTTTTTAGCAGCTAATAATCTCTTACATAAAGCGAACAAAACTAAATGTCTCCAGTTTTTATGACCAAATAATGTAGCTCTGAATTAGACTCTGCCTTCAATTTATTGTTGACACTTCCCGTGACCCAAGAGCTGGCTTTTATTTTGGGCAGAGACTAAGCATTGCAAGGGCAATGCCGCCAGTCTATTGGGCACATTATCAGCTGACAGAGTTGAGGACGAGTTTTTTGATGCTATATTTTAGTTTCTGGTAATTTTAGTGTATTTGTTAATTTTAGTTATTTTTTCATTTATTATTTTTTTTAACTTATTCAAAACATTTTTTAATAATTATTATAAAACGCAAAAAAAAAAAAATATATAAAATATTAGCCCACCGGTATCTGGAGCAGAATCCAAGCTACCGGTAGGGCTCCAGAGAGAGGAACCTCCTACCAATGCAAGCCGTGTCCAGAAGTACAGCTTTCTGAATCAAGCCCTTGATCCAGCTGCCTAACGAGAGCCTCCTGTGGTGTTGGTCGATGCTCGTGGCTATTAAGCCGTTGCTGACACGACTATCGGTAAAATTATTGCCGAATTCACATCCCGCATGTCGACAACCTCGCGAGCCAAGTCAAGATATTTGATTTTTTTATCTTTTTCAGCTTTCACGAGGTTCTCGTCATGCGGAACGGTAATGTCTACAATCATTGCATGCCTCTCGATTCGGTCCACCACCACTATATCAGGCTTATTGGCAACAATAGTCCTGTCAGTGATGATGGACAGATCCCAGTACAATGTGATACTGCCATTATCGAGAACTGGGCACATACCTATAGTACGGCACCTCCGATTCCACAAGAAAGTATTTCAGAGCAAGATGCTGATGGATAATCCTGGCTACAAGGTTGTCAATGCAAGTACTCTCCGACGACCGTGGGTGATGCATCCGATTTGCGGTTAACAGTGTACGAACCCTCCTATTCAGGACGTCAAGTTCGGTTTGAGTCCATTTGAGTATGCCGAAAGAGTACATTAATACTATATGTCGTAGATTGATGACGCTACTATGGGACTACGGACAGCGCCATCTAACAAATTGTTTTGAAACCTAATAATCACGTGATCGGAAACGCAAGCGCGCTCTACCGCTTGGACACGACCGTCGGTAGAGGGGACAGTGAAAACTGGCGGGGCTAGGGGGAGGTAGCTCCAGCTCAGGCACTCTCGGCTGAATGCCCAACCACGCACGTTGTCTGTTTCCTGTGTAAACTGTTGGTCTGTATAAAGTTATTTTAATTTAAATTATCGTTCGTTCGAGTACCTGCAACAGTGTCCACATCCAAAACTATATTGGATTGTGAAGAAGACCCGCTTCGCGTCTCGGCCACCCATGACGCGAGCCCGACATATATATAATAGACCTAACCGTTGAAGGCACGCACCTTATTTCTACCCGACAAATAGCTATTTAAAACCTTTTTCAGGCGGCCAAAGAATCGCTCCTTCAGCGATTGCTTCATGTCAGTACCGTTAATGCTCAACGCTTCTTGTGAGTTTGTATGTTTGTAAACATACCCACGATACGGAGAAATACCTATTGTGGGGCAACGTTTTACTTAAAAAAAAGCTATTGTATGATTTGTAAAAAAATAATTGAAAAATAAAATGCTTTTGAAGTTAAGAGGGCGCCGACCAAACGTCGACCGCGCAGTGGCGCCCTCATCGTTTGTTTGGTTATTTCTTTTATTTTAGAATGAAAATGCAGAAAATATGCCATTTAAGTTGTGCTCCACAAGATTATACGTTAATATTATTATAAACGGTAGTTTTAAATTGTTCAGTTTTATTATAATCACTAAAACGGAAAATAGTGGCCACTATTATCCGTTTTAGTGATTATAATAAAACTGAACAATTAAAAGAAATAACCAAACAAACGATGAGGGCGCCACTGTGCGGTCGACGTTTGGTCGGCACCCTCTTAAAGTTATTCATTCATCTATCCTTGTCATGCAAAATGTCGTTTGTACTGGATGACGACAATTCACTATGGTGATATTGAGTGACGTCACACGCAATTAGTGCTGTGTCTGTTTATCACCGTCCGTCATTCATTGAGTTTTTTTTACATAAACTCTTTTGCAAAAAAAACGGGCACTTTAGATTTTTTGGCATGTTTTTTGAAGCATCCTGGCATGATTCTTTACGTTCCAAATTTAAAATTATTAAAAGAAAAAATAATGATTATTGTGGATTATTCTAAAATTGCTTTACTAATGGCGCGAATTGCTGAAACGATTTTTAACTGATTACGATATTTTAAAACTTTTTGGATATTTTCTGCAAATTAAACAATTTAATCTTTCTTTTTACATTAAATACCACTTTTTGATATGAGTGATAAAGCGTGTATATTTTTATGACTGCATCTTTAAGTTTTGAAATAAGATTTTAGAATTTGACTCAAAAAAATGTGATCAAATACGTAATTGAAGCGTCGCGCGTCGCGTCGATACTTACAGTCGAGTGTGAAGATGGCGGCGCGCTCGAGCGCCTGGTGCGGCTCCAGCTGCGGCCGCAGCAGCGACACGTGCACGCCCTCCGCCTTCACGCCTGCACCTGCACAGTACACCTGCGCCGTCACTCACCACCGCTCCACCACTCCACCACGCCGGCACCCGCGAGGGCTCACAGCGAGTCACGTGACTCATGTTTTTATTCGTATAAGCGAAGGGAATTGACCATCTTGTTAGGGTGCTTTGGCTTGACGTGGACAAGAATGATAATAAATGAGTTCTGTTTTTATTATTTCATTCCTAATATAATCGAAATAAAGTTGCAGCAAGTTGCAAAATCGTACCATATTTAGCATGTGTAATATTGTGTTCTTGTCGCTGAGAAACGTCTAATAAGAGTATTTAATGGAGTATTATTTAGTTAGGGGAATGTTAGGGGATAAAATAAAACAAGCAGCTATTATTTCTTATTACAATGGTTTTAAACCGAATCTTAAATAATTAAAATACAATCTAAAAACTGGGCGGGTGGCGTAATATTATTCTCGTGCCTTGCCCAGCTTAAATACCACATAGTGGTCATGACGTGAGCACAGCAACCTACCATTCTTCGGCCTACAAGGAATTTGCAACAATATTGGATCATTGCTTCTCTACCCTGTTGATTATCATTATATAAAAAATATAAACAAAATATATTTTTCGGCTTATTTGCCTGCTTTGAATTATTTTGCCTCTTAATAATGAACAATTGCCTGCCTAGGGTAATCCTTCTAGGAGGTTTCTGGCTCTGTCTATGCTTATTTCAGTAGGAAGCATCGTTCCTTATATGTTCTCCATAATACGATCTTCTGCGATGCGTAACATCCATGCCGCAATTAACACATCGCAGTTCTTTCTCATTCCCACGCGAGGATATTAGACTGTTAAGAAGCTACTGTTGGCGCCATCTACGCAGCGCGACAAGGAACCCTGGCTCCAATTTAAAATCTCGCGCGCTCCGCATCATCGGCGTGCGCGTCTTCAAGTCGACCACAGGGATCCGCTTCCGCCTATCTCATAGACATGGGTTGGATTAGGTGAAAACGATACCTAATCCACCTAATCCTAGTATTTAAAAATACCTAATCCATTTACCTAATCCTAATATTTATTCAATATAGCCGCTGGCCTGTTCCCGATATTATGTATCGTATGTGGACTGGGTAAGAAATACTCGGCATGGATCGAATATTTAATTTTATTCAATCCACTGGCCTGTTACCGATATTAAGTATCGTATGTGGATTGGGTAAGAAATATTCGGCATGGATTATGGACGTTCCGTTTCTGATAAATTGTGGAACGGTGGAATAAATTTCGTATTTTTATGGGCAAACGTTACTCAACGTGAATACTAACTTTGTTTATAACGTCTATTAGAGCGATCAAAATTACCCTTCATACTTAAAGATGCACCTGCACAATGTGTTAATGATGGTGCGGCGGAGAATCTTAAAATGTCGTCTATTAGTCATTCTTACAGGCTTAGGACTGTCATCTTGTGTAGATTCACACAAAAGGTGTATTTCGACGTATATTCGTTACGACATACATCGCTAGAACACTAACAAGTCCAGTGGTATTCTACATAGATTGCGCTGGCGGCAGTGCTAGTTAAACTTGAAACTTAACCCCCACATTTTAAGGTACGGAATATCTTCTGTGTGTGTAGTAGACTGTATAAATATTTTATGCCATACCTAATCCGAGTCCGTACCTAATCCAAAGCGTCGACGCTTTGGATTAGGTACGGACTCGCATCGAAAAATACCTAATCAACATACCTAATCCAATATTTATGCCTCACGTCTACTATCTCACTTTCTCTTGAGAACCTCTGGACGGTCGTGCGTTAGCGTCGTCCCTTATACGTTTATTTAATAGTAATTTAAAGTTGATGTACTTATAACAATAATTAAAGTACCTTGACGAGTCAATTCAAACTAAATACTTATTTTATTGGAAAGTTCCCACTGCGTCCCGCACACATCAGCCACACACAGAGACATTAACATAGACAATGAGGAGTGTTCAGACACTCCTCATTGTCTATGTTAATGTCTCAGGTTCGTGCCAAGGTTGTTGTATATAGTAGGTTCATCATCTGCCTAGCCTTCTCCCAACTGTATTGGGGTCAGCTCCTAGTCAAACCGCATTCAGCTAAATACCAGTATTTTACGTGGAGCGGCTGCCTACCAGACCTCACATGGTACTTCTTGGCAAAACTGGTGTTAGATTTAGATCTAATAGGTTCAATTTCCAAAATAATGCCAGGGTCAACGTTAGAGCAGATTCGGTGTCCAAAAGTAGGGCGTGAGGGTTGTCTCTCCCTCACGCGGCCCGCCTCCTCCTTCACTAGCATTACTGCTTCGCAGAAGGAGGTGACGGCTTCCCATGCCTCCTCGCTCCTGACCATGGATTGAACCAGGGCCGGACGCGAGAGGTCGCCGCCGCCGATCGCCTCGACGAGGACACGGCGCTGCTCCGACCAAGCGGGGCAGACCTCCACCGTATGCTCCACCGTGTCCTCTGGGCGATCCTCGCGGTGAAAACACCCGGGCGTTTCCTCCCGCCGAATCCGAAGCAGGTACCTTCCGAAACAACCGTGTCCGGTGAGTACCTGCGTCAGGCGGAAGGTGAGGACGCCGTGGCGCCTCTCCAGCCACTCCTCAAAGAGGGGCACTATCGCCGCAATTGTGGCGTGCCCTGCACTGGGTTGCGACAGTCGCTGATTCCATACCGCCATGGTATCTTGCCGGAGCTCCGTCCGGAGCAGAGTTTCGCCCCGGCGTTGTGCCTCCACGCGCCACGTGTAAACGTGCGCGAGGTCTCTCGCCTCCAGATCCCATGGCGGCAATCCATCAAGGAGGCTCGCCGCCTCGCGGGAGACCGTGCGGTATCCCCGGGCAAGCCGAATGGCCATGACCCTTTGGGACGCGTTCAGCTGTCGGGTTGGACGCTTCCGTAGGTCCAGTGCCCACACTAGGGCCCCATAAAGGGCCATGGACCGCACGATCCCCGCATAGAGCCTCCGGCAGGAGGCGTTTGGACCCCCCAGATTGGGCAGAAGCCGCTTGAAGGCAGCCCCGGCCCGCTCCAGTCTGGGAGCCAAACGTCGGAAGTGCTCGACGAAGTTCCACCGGCTATCGAGAACGAGTCCCAGATACTTGATCGTCGACCCGACGCCGATGTGAACCCCTCCTACCGTGATTTGGGATCCCGGTGGTGGCCTGTTCCGAGGACCATGAAAGCACATGGCCTCGGACTTGTACAAGGCCACCTCGAGACCCAATTGCCGGATCCTATCCACGACTATCGCAAACCCGCGTGTCATTAGCTCGACCGCCGCCTGGTACGACCCCCCCTGAGCCAAGAGGAGCGTGTCGTCAGCGTAGCGTATAACACTGACGTCGCTAGGGAGGCCGGCGCGCAGCACCCAGTCGTAGCCGATGTCCCACAGACACGGCCCCAGAACCGAGCCCTGTGGAACACCGCACGACATCTCTCGCCGAATCCACTCTCCCTTGTGACCGGGGTAGGTGACGGCCCTATCCGTCAGATAGGCCTCGACCGTGTGACGGAGGTAGGTTGGCATCCGGTGATACCGGAGTGCCTCCCTAATGCAACTCCAGGGCAGGGTGTTGAAGGCATTGGCGATGTCAAGAGACACCGCCAAGACGACCTTGCCCCGGGATACCGCTTCCCCCGTCGTGAGAGCTCTCACGCGCATGATGGCACCCACCGTTGAGCGCCCCGTGCGGAAACCGAACTGGTTCTCCGCCAGATCCGGCGCCACCCTCAGCAGGTGCGCCACGAGGCGGTTTGCAATTACTCTTTCAAAGAGCTTGCCCACCTCGTCGAGCAGCACGATGGGCCGGTATGCGGACGGAGAGTCCGCAGGGCGCTCCGACTTCTTAATGAGGACCAGTTTCCCCGTCTTCCAACGAAGTGGAAACTGGCCCCTCTCCAAACATGCGCTGAAGAGTCTGGAGTCTGGGGATATAAATTGATTTACATAGAGAAATAAAAATGTTTTGATTGTTTTAATCTAACCACAGATAAATAACACTCAAATAAGGTTCAAATCACTTCATCAGTAACCGTGCTGCTCAAGAAGGAACCACATTTTTTACTCAAAAACTAGCAACCGATTTTTATATCGTACAGAAACCGAAATCAAATCATAATTTTTGTGGTAACCCAGAACCTTAGCTAAACCAAAAATAGCGGTGTTTTGCGCGTGCAATCGACGTGAATACTTTAATACAACGTTTTTTTACATAAGACTTTCGACTTGCGACGAGGTTTGTAAAAATACTTATTTTAAAATTAATTACATTTATTTGATGAAATACTCTTGATTGAACAGCTTGTCCACGTTAAGCCGAGGATGGCGATTCCCTTTAAGCAAATGTTTCTTTGAATATGAACATAAAGTTCAAATTCATAGACACGCGTCAATATACTGTTAAATTGAGGTCTGAATTCTGCGCTCAGTGCAGTTCCACACTGCATCTAATCCGAGTTTTATTTGAATAGGACATGTACTGAATTCAGGCGGTCGGAGTTGTTCGCGGCTACTTCGGGGCGATGTTTCTCATATTGGGATCGGATGAGGTGCATTATGGCCGGTCTTGTGTCGCAGGTGCGTTACCGTTTCCGTTGGCGGTGCCCTTGTCACTGTCGCCGTTGTGCGCGGGCGGCTGCGCGTGCGGCTCTGTGGGCGAGGAGTGGGGCGAGTGCGGGGAGTGGGGGGAGGGCGGCTCGGGCAGGTAGGGCGGCTCGGCGGCACAGCGCGCCGCCCACACGCTGGCCTCCAGCGCCACGCCCGCCGCGCCGCTGTTGCCCGCCAGGATGTCGAACTGCAACCAGCAAGGGAACTACTTAGCGATCCCTATCTAATGTTCTTACGTTTCGGATTTGTAATTTTCTGGTCAGTATTGAGATGTGTTTTGGTGAAACATTTCTTTCACCAAAACACATCTCAATACTGACCTTGGGACTTGGGGCAAATGAATTTAGCACTGCAATAATTAAATAATTACGTACTGGCGGGATATAGAGTCAGTCCGTGTAAAAGACATACCAGTATATTTAACTCCATCCAGTTGGACTGTCTGTCCCAAGTGCAGCATAATAAGCAGTTTATTGAGAAAAGTTATGTTTTGAAGAGTTAAAACGATAATCAAGTAAATAGATGAGGAGTGAGTTGTGTTGTGTCTAGTCATGGTCAGGGTGTGAGCATGCACATGCACTAAACGTGGTACACACATAGTCGGGCGGGTCGCGCGAGCCGCGCGTGCGCAGGCGCAGCTGCAGCGGGCTCAAGAACTCGCCGGCCGCCACGCGCAGCGCCTCCACGCACACCACCAGCCCGCCGCCCGTCGTGTTCGTTTTGATTCTGAAACATAAATTTTATTTATTTTTATTCGATGCGCAGGCGCACGAGCGGGCACATGGCGCGCGGCGGCACGCTCCACACAGCGCCAGCCCCAGCCACGCGCCGCGGTCTGGGTGGAGTGCTCACCTGATGTAGGCGGTGAGGGGGTGCGCGGCGTGGTCTCCGGACGCGGAGGCGGGCGCGGCGGGCGGCGGCTCGATGCGCAGGCGCACGAGCGGGCGCGTGGCGCGCGGCGGCACGCTCCACACAGCGCCAGCCCCAGCCACGCGCCGCGGTCTGGGTGGAGTGCTCACCTGATGTAGGCGGTGAGGGGGTGCGCGGCGTGGTCTCCGGACGCGGAGGCGGGCGCGGCGGGCGGCGGCTCGATGCGCAGGCGCACGAGCGGGCGCGTGGCGCGCGGCGGCACGCTCCACACAGCGCCAGCCCCAGCCACGCGCCGCGGTCTGGGTGGAGTGCTCACCTGATGTAGGCGGTGAGGGGGTGCGCGGCGTGGTCTCCGGACGCGGAGGCGGGCGCGGCGGGCGGCGGCTCGATGCGCAGGCGCACGAGCGGGCGCGTGGCGCGCGGCGGCACGCTCCACACAGCGCCAGCCCCAGCCACGCGCCGCGGTCTGGGTGGAGTGCTCACCTGATGTAGGCGGTGAGGGGGTGCGCGGCGTGGTCTCCGGACGCGGAGGCGGGCGCGGCGGGCGGCGGCTCGATGCGCAGGCGCACGAGCGGGCGCGTGGCGCGCGGCGGCACGCTCCACACAGCGCCAGCCCCAGCCACGCGCCGCGGTCTGGGTGGAGTGCTCACCTGATGTAGGCGGTGAGGGGGTGCGCGGCGTGGTCTCCGGACGCGGAGGCGGGCGCGGCGGGCGGCGGCTCGATGCGCAGGCGCACGAGCGGGCGCGTGGCGCGCGGCGGCACGCTCCACACAGCGCCAGCCCCAGCCACGCGCCGCGGTCTGGGTGGAGTGCTCACCTGATGTAGGCGGTGAGGGGGTGCGCGGCGTGGTCTCCGGACGCGGAGGCGGGCGCGGCGGGCGGCGGCTCGATGCGCAGGCGCACGAGCGGGCGCGTGGCGCGCGGCGGCACGCTCCACACAGCGCCAGCCCCAGCCACGCGCCGCGGTCTGGGTGGAGTGCTCACCTGATGTAGGCGGTGAGGGGGTGCGCGGCGTGGTCTCCGGACGCGGAGGCGGGCGCGGCGGGCGGCGGCTCGATGCGCAGGCGCACGAGCGGGCGCGTGGCGCGCGGCGGCACGCTCCACACAGCGCCAGCCCCAGCCACGCGCCGCGGTCTGGGTGGAGTGCTCACCTGATGTAGGCGGTGAGGGGGTGCGCGGCGTGGTCTCCGGACGCGGAGGCGGGCGCGGCGGGCGGCGGCTCGATGCGCAGGCGCACGAGCGGGCGCGTGGCGCGCGGCGGCACGCTCCACACAGCGCCAGCCCCAGCCACGCGCCGCGGTCTGGGTGGAGTGCTCACCTGATGTAGGCGGTGAGGGGGTGCGCGGCGTGGTCTCCGGACGCGGAGGCGGGCGCGGCGGGCGGCGGCTCGATGCGCAGGCGCACGAGCGGGCGCGTGGCGCGCGGCGGCACGCTCCACACAGCGCCAGCCCCAGCCACGCGCCGCGGTCTGGGTGGAGTGCTCACCTGATGTAGGCGGTGAGGGGGTGCGCGGCGTGGTCTCCGGACGCGGAGGCGGGCGCGGCGGGCGGCGGCTCGATGCGCAGGCGCACGAGCGGGCGCGTGGCGCGCGGCGGCACGCTCCACACAGCGCCAGCCCCAGCCACGCGCCGCGGTCTGGGTGGAGTGCTCACCTGATGTAGGCGGTGAGGGGGTGCGCGGCGTGGTCTCCGGACGCGGAGGCGGGCGCGGCGGGCGGCGGCTCGATGCGCAGGCGCACGAGCGGGCGCGTGGCGCGCGGCGGCACGCTCCACACAGCGCCAGCCCCAGCCACGCGCCGCGGTCTGGGTGGAGTGCTCACCTGATGTAGGCGGTGAGGGGGTGCGCGGCGTGGTCTCCGGACGCGGAGGCGGGCGCGGCGGGCGGCGGCTCGATGCGCAGGCGCACGAGCGGGCGCGTGGCGCGCGGCGGCACGCTCCACACAGCGCCAGCCCCAGCCACGCGCCGCGGTCTGGGTGGAGTGCTCACCTGATGTAGGCGGTGAGGGGGTGCGCGGCGTGGTCTCCGGACGCGGAGGCGGGCGCGGCGGGCGGCGGCTCGATGCGCAGGCGCACGAGCGGGCGCGTGGCGCGCGGCGGCACGCTCCACACAGCGCCAGCCCCAGCCACGCGCCGCGGTCTGGGTGGAGTGCTCACCTGATGTAGGCGGTGAGGGGGTGCGCGGCGTGGTCTCCGGACGCGGAGGCGGGCGCGGCGGGCGGCGGCTCGATGCGCAGGCGCACGAGCGGGCGCGTGGCGCGCGGCGGCACGCTCCACACAGCGCCAGCCCCAGCCACGCGCCGCGGTCTGGGTGGAGTGCTCACCTGATGTAGGCGGTGAGGGGGTGCGCGGCGTGGTCTCCGGACGCGGAGGCGGGCGCGGCGGGCGGCGGCTCGATGCGCAGGCGCACGAGCGGGCGCGTGGCGCGCGGCGGCACGCTCCACACAGCGCCAGCCCCAGCCACGCGCCGCGGTCTGGGTGGAGTGCTCACCTGATGTAGGCGGTGAGGGGGTGCGCGGCGTGGTCTCCGGACGCGGAGGCGGGCGCGGCGGGCGGCGGCTCGATGCGCAGGCGCACGAGCGGGCGCGTGGCGCGCGGCGGCACGCTCCACACAGCGCCAGCCCCAGCCACGCGCCGCGGTCTGGGTGGAGTGCTCACCTGATGTAGGCGGTGAGGGGGTGCGCGGCGTGGTCTCCGGACGCGGAGGCGGGCGCGGCGGGCGGCGGCTCAATGCGCAGGCGCACGAGCGGGCGCGTGGCGCGCGGCGGCACGCTCCACACAGCGCCAGCCCCAGCCACGCGCCGCGGTCTGGGTGGAGTGCTCACCTGATGTAGGCGGTGAGGGGGTGCGCGGCGTGGTCTCCGGACGCGGAGGCGGGCGCGGCGGGCGGCGGCTCGATGCGCAGGCGCACGAGCGGGCGCGTGGCGCGCGGCGGCACGCTCCACACAGCGCCAGCCCCAGCCACGCGCCGCGGTCTGGGTGGAGTGCTCACCTGATGTAGGCGGTGAGGGGGTGCGCGGCGTGGTCTCCGGACGCGGAGGCGGGCGCGGCGGGCGGCGGCTCGATGCGCAGGCGCACGAGCGGGCGCGTGGCGCGCGGCGGCACGCTCCACACAGCGCCAGCCCCAGCCACGCGCCGCGGTCTGGGTGGAGTGCTCACCTGATGTAGGCGGTGAGGGGGTGCGCGGCGTGGTCTCCGGACGCGGAGGCGGGCGCGGCGGGCGGCGGCTCGATGCGCAGGCGCACGAGCGGGCGCGTGGCGCGCGGCGGCACGCTCCACACAGCGCCAGCCCCAGCCACGCGCCGCGGTCTGGGTGGAGTGCTCACCTGATGTAGGCGGTGAGGGGGTGCGCGGCGTGGTCTCCGGACGCGGAGGCGGGCGCGGCGGGCGGCGGCTCGATGCGCAGGCGCACGAGCGGGCGCGTGGCGCGCGGCGGCACGCTCCACACAGCGCCAGCCCCAGCCACGCGCCGC
Source organism: Melanchra persicariae (assembly GCA_947386135.1). Taxonomy (NCBI): domain Eukaryota; kingdom Metazoa; phylum Arthropoda; class Insecta; order Lepidoptera; family Noctuidae; genus Melanchra; species Melanchra persicariae. Next base: position 433,380 of record OX376652.1, read on the forward strand.
GGTCTGGGTGGAGTGCTCACCTGATGTAGGCGGTGAGGGGGTGCGCGGCGTGGTCTCCGGACGCGGAGGCGGGCGCGGCGGGCGGCGGCTCGATGCGCAGGCGCACGAGCGGGCGCGTGGCGCGCGGCGGCACGCTCCACACAGCGCCAGCCCCAGCCACGCGCCGCGGTCTGGGTGGAGTGCTCACCTGATGTAGGCGGTGAGGGGGTGCGCGGCGTGGTCTCCGGACGCGGAGGCGGGCGCGGCGGGCGGCGGCTCGATGCGCAGGCGCACGAGCGGGCGCGTGGCGCGCGGCGGCACGCTCCACACAGCGCCAGCCCCAGCCACGCGCCGCGGTCTGGGTGGAGTGCTCACCTGATGTAGGCGGTGAGGGGGTGCGCGGCGTGGTCTCCGGACGCGGAGGCGGGCGCGGCGGGCGGCGGCTCGATGCGCAGGCGCACGAGCGGGCGCGTGGCGCGCGGCGGCACGCTCCACACAGCGCCAGCCCCAGCCACGCGCCGCGGTCTGGGTGGAGTGCTCACCTGATGTAGGCGGTGAGGGGGTGCGCGGCGTGGTCTCCGGACGCGGAGGCGGGCGCGGCGGGCGGCGGCTCGATGCGCAGGCGCACGAGCGGGCGCGTGGCGCGCGGCGGCACGCTCCACACAGCGCCAGCCCCAGCCACGCGCCGCGGTCTGGGTGGAGTGCTCACCTGATGTAGGCGGTGAGGGGGTGCGCGGCGTGGTCTCCGGACGCGGAGGCGGGCGCGGCGGGCGGCGGCTCGATGCGCAGGCGCACGAGCGGGCGCGTGGCGCGCGGCGGCACGCTCCACACAGCGCCAGCCCCAGCCACGCGCCGCGGTCTGGGTGGAGTGCTCACCTGATGTAGGCGGTGAGGGGGTGCGCGGCGTGGTCTCCGGACGCGGAGGCGGGCGCGGCGGGCGGCGGCTCGATGCGCAGGCGCACGAGCGGGCGCGTGGCGCGCGGCGGCACGCTCCACACAGCGCCAGCCCCAGCCACGCGCCGCGGTCTGGGTGGAGTGCTCACCTGATGTAGGCGGTGAGGGGGTGCGCGGCGTGGTCTCCGGACGCGGAGGCGGGCGCGGCGGGCGGCGGCTCGATGCGCAGGCGCACGAGCGGGCGCGTGGCGCGCGGCGGCACGCTCCACACCTCGCGCGGCGCCGACGCCTCGCCACCCGGCAGCGCTAGCCCCAGCCACGCGCCGGACGAGTACACCTCGCTCACCTGCACACCACCATCGACATTGCAAATACGTGCCATCTCACAAGATGACTTCCGCGTAAATAGACCAAATCAACTTTATTATAAGGACTCTAAATTATGCTTTTGAATATCCACCACAAACGAAAGTATCACTATACAATATCTGCTGTTTTAATACTAGACTTATAATACTCATAATAATGTAGCTTAGCCTTCCAACTGATAGTCTACCTACAAGGTGGAAAATAGAATTGTTGCTACCAACAAAACAGGAGGTACGGAGTACCCTATGTTTGTCCTCCCCAGCCTATGACTGTACGGATTATTACCTGTATGGTCTGGTCGGTGGGGTTGTGTATGGTGAGCAGCGGCTCCACGGTGGCGTTGTGCGGCACGCGCAAGCCCACCAGCGGCCACACGCCCCACTCGCTAGCCACGCCCACCGCCGAAACCTGTACAGACAAGCACTAATCAACAACAAAGCACTCGAGGAAATTGCACTGTTTTGATTTTTAAAATTAATTATTTACTAATGATTAGACTCAGTGATGTTTAAACTCTAGCTCTAGCTAAGCAAAGAGACTGCTTGCAGGCGGCACGCAGGTCGGCTCTCGCCGGACTGCGCAGTGTTTTGCACCTTTCCTGTTCTATAGCTGAGATTCAGTTCAGGCCGTCTGTCGAGAGCCTAAGGTTCGCTGAAGCACACGGTACAGGTCCGTGGTGTGTGTATACTCACGGGGTACTTGTGCACGCCGAGCGAGGTGTGGATGTAGAGGTGCGCGGACACGGGCCCCTCGCGCCGCCCCAGGTACACCACGCTGAACGACGTGTTGGCTTGCGGCGGCAGCGTCTGCGCACACACACACCCACATGACGTATGCCGTAATGGAAGGTCCACGCGATACAGACTTTTGTCTGTATCGTGTGGACCCACCATATGATGCGTCAATTAATATGGACTTTTATTTAATTATTTTCATTTCTGTTGAAATAAAGTTAATTAAATGCTTTGCTATTTTTACCCGACTGCGTCAGAAGGAAGGTATTGTTTTTCGAGTGTGCATGTATGTATTTATGTGTGTGTATATATATATGTATGTATGTTTGTATGTATGTCCATTTCTTTGACACACCCGACAGCCCAAACGGCTGGACGGATTTTGACATATGAGGTGTCGTTGAATTCGTCAGAATTGTGGTAGTGACAAAGGCTATATATCTAGCTTGGCGCTCGCAAATGAAAAAAAGGGGGATAGGTTTGTTATTTTTGCTCAAAGCCTATCAAGTGGGGTATTAAAATAAAGGGCACGAGCAGACGATTCCAAAAATGTAACTCACTAAAATGTACGAAATCAAAAATATTGACTTTGTCAAAAAACCCGACCGCTAAACACGACTAAAAAGTTCCAAACAAATCCCTTTTCAAGCAGTCTGATACAGTTTGTGGCCTCAGAACTGTGATTGAACTGCATCAGACTGCTTGAAAAGCGATTTGTTTGGAACTTTTTAGTCGTGTTTAGCGGTCAGGTTTTTAGACAAAGTATTTTTTTTTATTAGTGCTAATTATAATTGCAAATTATGTTATGTAAATAATAATGAGTAAAATTCATCAGCAAGTTCTTCGTCGTAACTCGTAACGTATATCTACTGTTTTCTCTCACCCACTCAATTCTATTTAATATTACTGACCTTTTTTAATTTATAACCATAACTTTTATAGCCGCTCAAACTAGCAGTGCCGAAAACCGATAACTTCCACAAAGAGGTTTTTCAACTCATCAGCTGTCATTAAAGCAGACACAATAGTAAAACAATGGCGTCACATCTCCTGGAGATTGAGTAACTGGCAAGTGTTCGGACCATTTCGTTGCAAGGGTGTTCAAACATAACACGAGTCCTATATAACCTCAGGAGTACTGGGAACACATTGAGAACGAAAACAATGTCATACGTTGTGTACGTAAGTCAATTAAACAACTGGAAAGGTGTTCTTTATTTGTTTGCTATTAAGATATAGTAAACACCGCGTCGATTGAAATGTTATTACGATCGGTGTTGAAGGAAAGACGTACGGCCTGTGCGGCAGCGAGTAGCCACGTAGGTAACGTTAATAAGAGCAACTAACATCACCGACACTTTGTTACTACTTGGATACAACGCGCTAAAAATATCGAGCGTGCCATGCATCTGTTGGTAGCGGAGAAAGTGTAGCGCCGGTCGCAACACGCGCTGAGTCCGCCGGCTACCAGACACATTGCAACCAGTGCTCAGCGTTACATCATGCACCACAACCGCACCTCGCGCCATTGTAACTCATGACGTGAAGCTTACAGTAGGAGGACGTGACCCTCTGCTGCAGCACAGTTCGCATACTTAGCTCAAAGTTGTGTTGTGTACGAGAGAGACTAAATAAGATGTTATGTAAAATGTATTTTTAACATTATTATGTGTTGCGAGTCTGCTTGTAGTAGCAGCGCGACGAAGAACGTCAATAACTTCAATTTGTTTATGACTCAAGAGTAGGGGGTGGTTGGGCCTTGTCAGCTGTGTGTAGAGGATATCCCGCGGACACGCGTCCGGCGCACGCTGGCACGTGGAGACGTGACCCACTACCACAACACCCGGTGTTTACTTCCGCGTCACGACCTTATCAATAGAACTCCTTTTATTAATATCTCTGTTATTTATGTAAGTACATTCCTGAGCGACATATTCCTCGCTCGCCGCCACGAATCTGTGAACTCTAAACGAGTATGCACATGATATTGATGACAGACGTAGTGTTGCTGGTGAAATCCGTCTGCATACAATTCCATGACATCTTTAATTCACCCCCTCCCCTCCTGCCCTTGCCACACGCCAAACTTTATATCATTTGAGATGCCGCGATCAAGAAATAGCGTCCGCTCTCAACGAAACTTTACATAGCAACATATGAAGATATATCATTATCAAACAGTTTTTTTTTTGTAGATGCCCCACTAGGAATTTCTCCTGTATCGTGGGTGCGTTTACAAACATACAAAGTCACATACACAAACAGCCCAGACCCGGAACAACTATCTGTAGGCCATACAAATATTTGTTTCGTGCGGGAATCGAACCCGCGACACGTAGCGCCGCAGCCGACCGCACAACCAATGCTATTTATATTAAAATTGTAAGTTATTTATAAGAACAACAGGAATCAATAATTATGCTCATAAACTTTAGCTTCTAATCGAATGCTATTTAATTTAGTGACAAAAATAGTAAGTATGTCGTCCAAAGAAGACGCAACAAGTGCCAGGCACAGCAAAGCTTAAATACCCCCTAGTGTATAGTGAGTGTATAGTACTATACACTGGGTGCGGTACAAACCACCGTTTGTAAACAGTGATCTGTGGCGGTGGCGCGGGCGTGGCTATGTTCTATGTTAGATGCAGTAACAATTAGCGCGTCATCCCGGTACGTGGTGTCGCGGTCGGGGCGAGTGCTAACCAGTGGAAGATAAACAGCAGCGTAAGAGTTGCGTCATTGATAGCGGACGAGGCCGCGAGCTGCGCGCCTCGCTGACACTCCGCCGAGTGTCGCAGTCTGCTCCTCCAGCAGCAGTGCGATTCTGTCAACATCTCTACGTGAGAACGGTGCTGAAGTGGACACGAAGTGAGCTGTCAATCCATACAATGTTCACTGCACGGTCACGTGGGTCACTCCTCCAAGTTCTCGCGGTGAGATGTGGACAGAACAGACCGGCAGCTCAGGTGCACACCTTCATGCACCCGCTTGGCTGCATGCTTCGTAATCGCGTCTACTTCATGTTCCTCAGGTTAAAACGAACTACAGAAAGAATTCGTACATGATAAGAGCTTGTCGTAAGTTTAATATGGTGTGTCAGGATGTCAATTGTCAAGCTTGAGTTGTTTACCAGTAGCGTTTAAAAAGGAAAGAAAACTATGAGTGATTGCTTTTTTGCTTGACCATGATTCCAAACAGTTGGAATTAAACTGTAGTTTTATGTTTTCGAGCATGGGATGAGCGTATTCGCGTTAGTCCTCAGCTGTTTTCGCGAAATCGGTATATTTATTCATATCATATATGTCGCAGCCAATTAGCTTAATCAGCCGTTTAATTGGTTGCATAGCCTTTTCATTTAAATGTGCAGATTTTTTAGCGACTTAAGTGACATCTTTTGTTCAATATCGTTTAATGACTTGCCCATGACACTTATGTCGCTGATTAAACGGCACAGTTCAATGAAAAGGCTAGACTTTTAATGAAACGGCTGATTCAGCTAGATAGCTGCGACATATATAAGTGAAAACTAGTAATTGTCCATTTTTTATACATTGTTACTATCAAGTTTAATGTAAAGCTGTAAGTTTTCCTAAAACTATTAAATAAAATAAACGACTGCACGGACTGCACATGATATCAGCTTTACAGTCCGTGCCATTTTGCGAAATTTGACATCTGTCAAGCTACTCAGTCTCGCCGATAACGGCGCGTGTGATGCGCGAAAACGCCGATATGTAAGTTTTGTATGGGAGCCATGTATGAAACTTATGTTGTTGGAATCGTTATGCGAACGGATTAGAGCAGTTCTCTCGTATTGTATTTTTAATTCTAATGTGAAATTAGGATGAGCGACTTTTATCCAGTTTATTGTAGTCGATATACCTAAAATAAAAAATAACCATTAAGTACTTTTTTAAAAACCTTTTATGTATATAAAAATAACCTATTTAAGAACACCCCCCCCAATACATTTTTTTCATACCAGAAGCTTTACAATAATATGCCTTACTCAGGTAGTCGACCCGGACGGCGCGGCGGTAAAAAAAAACCGGCCAAGTGCGAGTCGAACTCGCGCACGGAGGGTTCCTTACCATTATCTATAAAAAAAAAACGGCAAAAAAATCACGTTTGTTGTATGGTAGCCCCACTTAAATATTTATTTTATTCTGATTTTAGTTTTTTTTGTTATAACGGCAACAGAAATACATCATCTGTGAAAATTATAATTATTTGAGTTGATTGAATGAAAGGTAAATTGCCGTTTACGATTTATGACGTATTCAAAAAAAACTACTTACCTACTAGATCTCGTTCAAAACAATTTTCGGTAGAAGTTTACATGGTAATGTACATCACATATTTTTTTTTAGTTTTATCATTCTCTTATATTAGAAGTTACAGGGCCTAAACCACCAACTCTTAAAGCAGTATTAATAATAGGTACATAGGTAGGTTTACCTATGAAATTGCCGTTTTGTATGAAAAAATTTAAACGAATTTTTTTCATGTATTTTTTATTTGTATTAATCGAAGTAATCACCCATGCAATCAATGCATCTTTGCCAACGCAGTGGCAGTTTATTGATGCCCTTCTTAAAGAAATCAGCTGGACGGGAGGCAACAAATTCTTCAAAGGCATTTTGTACTGCCTCTCGGGTATTGAATTTTTTTCCCGCCAAGAAGTTATCCAAATTCTGGAAAAACTAGTAGTCTGTAGGCGCAAGGTCTGGTGAGTAGGGCCGATGACGGAGAGCTTCCAACCCCAGTTCTTGCAACTTGGAGACCGTCTGCTGTGCAGTATGAGGTCGCGCGTTGTCGTGCAGGAGCAGCGGAGACGAGCGATTGACCAATGCTGGTTGGAGATGTGCCAGCTTCTCCATCATTGTGTTCAGTTCTTCACAGTACACATCTGCAGTAATACTCACCCCGTTTGGTAAGAAGCTGTGATGAATCACACCGGCGCTAGACCACCAAACAGTGACCATCACTTTTCTAGGGGTAAGTTTTCGTTTAGGGCATTGTTTAGGTGCTGAACCAGGATCCAACCAACTTGCTGAGCGCTTGCGGTTATCAAACAGAATCCATTTTTCATCGCAGGTAACAATGCGGTTCAAAATTCCTTCATTTGTGTGTCTGTTGAGCAGTGCAAGGCACGTCTCGACGCGTACTTCGCACTGGCGATCATTGAGTTCGTGGGGCACCTATTTGTCAAGCTTTTTTACCTTGCCAATTTGACGCAAATGGACCAATATTGTTTTGACGCTAACGTCGAAAGCTGCTGCTAATTCAGCCGTAGATTGTGTATCATCAGCTTCCACAATCGCCTTTAATTCGTCATTGTCGACCAAAGTCTTCGGACGACCGCGAGGTTCATTTTTCAGGTCGAAATTTCCAGAACGGAAGCGAGCAAACCAATAACAGGTGGTGCGTTGGTTTGTAGTGTTAGCTCCGTAAACGTCGTTGATGTTGCGTGCCGCTTGTGCCGCGTTGCTGCCACGACGGTACTCATATTCCATAATTACTCGAATTTTTAACGTATCCATGATGACGAAAAAGATTGAAATGCGATGAAAATGTAACACTAATCAATAAACAAATGACTACTTTTGGAAAAAAAAACCATGTTTTTAAAAAATTAGAATTCTTGGCCAAACAAAAATTATTTTGATTTGAAATGGCCAGTACTGCAGAACGGCAATTTCATAGGTAAAGACCTAATATTAGTTCTAGTCGGAAAGAGACGGAGCTATACGCCCTGTATAGCTCTGTCTCTTTCCCACTGGAAGTAACATTCAAGTAATACTGCTTTAAGAGTTGGTGGTTAGGCCCCGGGGGACACACACATTTTACCACTTTGGAAGTGTTTCTCGCGCAAACTATTCAGTTTAGAAAAAAATGTTATTAGAAACCTCGAATATCATTTTTGAAGACCTATCCATAGATACCCCACAAGTATAGGTTTGATGAAAAAAAAAATTTGAGTTTCAGTTGTAAGTTCGGGGAATCCCCAAAATTTATTGTTTTTTTACTGTTTTTGTGTGAAAATCTTAATGTGGTTCACAGAATACATCTACTTACCAAGTTTCAACAGTATAGTAAAGTTCTTATAGTTTCGGAAAAAGTGGCTGTGACATACGGACGGACAGACAGACATACATGACGAATCCATAAGGGTTCCGTTTTTGCCATTTGGCTACGGAACCCTAAAAAAAGGGTATGTTTTCACATTTATTCCGGGAAATTTGTCAGCCAAGCGGCTAAGCAGAAGTACTTACCTACTTAGATAAGCCACGCCAGCAAAACGCAAAAGATTTTTGGCCAGTGGTATTTTTAAAAGAAAGCTTTAATTAATTAAGATTGTATAAACAAAAATTATAAACGGAGTGTCCTTTTGTTTATTTTTTAAGGGCGAGTTTTTTTTATCTGAAGTTAACTCAACCAATGGTTAAAATTGTAAAACAAACTCAAAAAATTGCCTTTTCTTGATCAATTGTAAGTTATTAACTAATAGTTATTTATTTAACCTTTGGTCAGTTAAATATTGTTTTTAAAACGCACATTAACGAAATGTAGGTGCCCATAATGTTTAGCCATTGGGTAAGTACGGTTCTAATACTGTGATCCTTGAACGCGGACCGCACGGAGGCTGAGGACAGACGCCGCCGCCGCCGCCGTCTCGATGGCTTGCCTCGAGTTGTTTACTCTAACGAAAAGTTGAGTTATTTCATGACATTTGTAAATTCCTTGTCGTTGTAAATCACGAAGCGTGTTAACTTGGCCTCGTCCACCTCGCCTCATCGCCGGCGCTGCGCGGGTACAGGGTACAGTAAACAAGCGCCGCTCAATGTTTGGAGAGCTAATTTTATTATGCGATTGACGCTATAGAACGTGAAGTCATGAGCAAAAATGTTTTAGTGCTATGTAAACACATTTGGGCCACAAAGGTAAACCTCATCCTAGTTGCTAGGGGCTTATTTTTACCTAAATGCCTAGTTATTGACATGTAGGCAGGCTCGTATATTTAATTCTAATACATCCCAACTAGCACAAACTGTTGCTTAAGAGCTTTGGAGCTAATCCGATTATTCCCAAAGGCGCCAAGCTCAAGCGCCAGAGCGTGCACTGCAGACCTTATGCAGCCGCTTTGCAGCCAAAGGGGCACAACTTTTTGCAATCTACAGTTCCATTAGAACTTCAGAATAGTGGCATAAAAGCGCTACAGGAGCTGCAACTAATAATTATCACCACACTAAAGCTCTCGTGGCGCTTATTGAATGAATGACAGGTTTAACTGAACGAATAAAGGATCATTGATCATTCACCTTGTCTCTCATTTATTAAATACATCTGTTGTTCCTGAGTCAGACATTACTGAATACAAATAAATAATAAGTGAAGTGAAGGTAAGTGTTTTTGAGCTATATTTTGTATTATAAACAAGTGGTTAAAAACGCAGATCAGTTTATCGTGTATATAGTTGATATTATTGGAGTGTTTTTAACGCGCCTCAATAATTACCTCAAAATATCGTTAAATATGTAAAATATTATTATATAAATATTATTATATCACATTCCTACACGATATTGAAATTACATACTTGACTACATTTGTGTTTAGTAAGTTGCTGGTTCTATATTTAGTTATATTTTACTACAAATTGTGATAAGACCTATAAGTTTCTCAAGTAATGATAAATAATTGTCTTGTAAACATGGCGTCTATGAGAAGCAGCTTTAACTTGCAACTTCAACCTTAATACTTCCTCTCTGCGCGTCAAAGCGTTAAGTTTCACTCTTCTAAAGGTCCAAGTTATACCTGTACCACTAATGCAGTTCAAGTCTTTACAATCACTTTTGTTTAGAGATCCGTAGAACTCGTTGAAAACCCTAAAATACGATGATCGTTTGTAGCTGCTTCTATATTTTTCTCTCTTTCAATTGTTTAACACTTACTATGTCTTACCATATTTTCAGAATGCCTTTCAAAATAATTCAAACTTATAATGAACCACAAAATAAACAAGAACTTTGCATTTGTCCATCTAAGTGAGAAAAACATGGAGTGTTACACTGGCCGAACAAAAAAAGTTAAAAATTATAGAAAATAGAAGATTCAACTCCACAACCAAACTGGACTAAAATAAACTGCATTGTTAAAAGAAACAATATTATGTCGTACGAAATTGCTGACATGCAGTAACAGTTGACAGAAATGTTAGATTGTTCGACAACAGAACAAGAAGCCACAGAACTTTTGCCAGCGCTCTCGCCACACCTTATTGGACCAACCAACCAACTTAAATATTTCAACATCATAGCCCAACAGGTACAAACTTGAAATAAATTTAAATTTCTTTAAGACAATAATTTCGATAAAAACATTACCTACCCTCCTTTTATGCAGTTGGATATTATTTGTATTAATTTTAGACAACTGATTCAGCCTTATTAGCGCTTTATGCCTTATCTTAATTACTTTACATATGTGCCCGAGACAAGAACAAATGCCGTGCTTGTAATAAATTGATAGTTTGTTTACTAAGTCACAGATCATGTTACGATTTTTAAAACTACAACAAAAGTGTTGCTACGAATGTAACGTCGTATTTTAGTCAGTATCTGTACACATTTTGTCCTTTTCACACGTCTCTTATTGAGTTATTGTTAGTATTGTTACACATGTTCTCTGTGTTATTATATTAAAATAGGTATTTTATTGCAAATAGCAATGGTACGTTTTATGACATTTTTGAAGTTAAGGCTTACTTTTTTTCTTTTTTCTTTTGATTACTGAATTTTTTTTCTTTATTTTTAGGCCTTAAATCGTGGTGTTGCTACAGTGTCTAATCTGCCAGAACAAATTCAGATTTAGGAACCCTTATATGCTGTTGCTGTAAACGAACCTACATTTGTAGTTACTGTTAACAATGAAACTACTTCTGTTCCCGTAGTAGCTATTGACCCTTCAGATTTGGAGAAAATTACAAGCAACCAAGTTGAGATCTACAAAAATCAGGAAGCAATTTTGAATGATCTGATATTACTAAAAGATAATTATAAAAAAGTATTGGATAGCCAGCAAAGCATATTGATGGCCATTGCTCATATTTCGGTGAAATTGGATACTTTTATAACCGGAAAATATGAACCAGAAGTTACTAAATTAAATGATGCTATGAAGAAATTACCTGATAATAACCGATTTTGTTTAAAACCTATACGAAATATCGAAGAACTATCCAATTTAGAGGCAATTTTAAACGACGGCAAGATGAAAGAGGACTATAAAATTAAATATGATATCGTGTGCCAACCAGGAAAAGCTGAAAACTGCGCATATCAACTAGTTGATGTGTTTTTTACCAGAGAATTTCTAACCAAATGCGCTTGGTCTGGTAGCGCAAGAGGTGAAGGCACAAAAGTATGTTTAAAACAGTATGAAAATGTTTTACAACTGTTTTTTGAACTGATTTACGAATGTGACCATACATACACTATTGCTGGCAATGAGAAGTTTTTTAAATCTGTTCTAAAAAATGCTACAAAGCGTAATAACTCTAAATTACAAAGATCTTCGACTTGCAGAAATAGTCACAAAAGACAGAAACTGAGTGAAAATCCTGTAAATAATAATGAATCGTCAGAAGAAGGAACTTCCAACGAGGCCCAAAATCTTCTAAATGAAGCCAATGAAAAAAAACCGAGAGAATATTCCTCGATTCTAATGACACTGTTTTTTTTCTATTTCGTATGTTTATGCCATCGTGAAGCATAGTGCCCATTTCTTCAATAAAAACTTTTAAAAATTCATGCAAATCTTTTGGTTTAGCTGAACCTAGATAAATTCCACAAATAATAGAACTTAAGTGAGGCATTTCAAAAATACTGCACAATATAGGCCAAAATTGTTGTTTGGAGCTTTTGTAAATAGGTACTCCATCTATGTTTACTAAAATCGATATATGTTCCAGTATAACTTTAGAATTGTCTAAACTTTTTATAATACTATTTTTCAAGTTATTGTTCCAGTATTCACCTGGATCGACGAAGTTTATTGTAATTTCTCTTGGTGTACCAAATGTTATTTACTTTATTTTTATAATATGCCACACCAAGCTATAACTTACTTTTCCTCTGTAACTGGTCCGTTATCAGCAATTGATAAAACAAAATCTACGGGACCCTCGCTTGTGTTTGTTGAACTCGAACTTGGCGCATTATTTTTATTTGTTTCCAATGAATCCCTTAAATAATAAATTTAATGAATAGAGTTTTATAAATAAAAGCTAAATTACTCTCACGTAATTGAGTTTAAAAAAACTTACGTGTTATTTAATATTTCAATTACAGAATTCTCACACACAGTTGCCTTTTTTAATTTACATTACTCTCCTGCTTCTATTGTGAAGCCTTAATGTCGCTATTAGTAAAACAGTCGATCAAATTGTTACTTAAGTCTGCGCAAAAGTATAAGTCATTTCTGCAATGAAACTATCAGTGGCAGAACAGTGATAAATATATCTTTTATACAGTTCCGTTAAAAAGTCTGCAATTAATGTCTTTATGCAGTTCCGAAGCGTACAACAGCGGCAATAGAAGCTATTTTGGAGCTTTAAGCTTTAACATCCATGTTTTAACTCTCTTTTAAAGCTATAGTCGACAAATGGGTTGTAAAATGAACTCTTATAAAACCTAGGGTGGAATTTGATTCAATTTTGCTACCCCTAGTGATATTTACAGCTATGAGAAATTACGGAAGCAACAGTAGAACTTAAAACCACTTTCTGAACCCCTAAAGCGCTACTGTACAGCTAAAAGTTGCAAAATAGGCTGCTATTTCCACTAGTGTGCTAGTTGGGATACTTTGAAACCATTTGTCACACGATAATGGCATTATATCAATAGTAAGATCTTACTGAGTAAATACAATTACTTAATGGTCAGTGGCGAGAGGCGAGGAGGCGAGGTGGCGACCGCTTTTATGTGCATGATGAGCAATGTGTAACGAGCCATGTCAGTGTTGTCAGAGAACATCTCCATAACAACAGAGTGTGAGAGGTACGAATGCAAACGAGCGGCGGCGGCGGCGGTCCCCTTCTAACCTAACTATCCGTGTCGGGGTGCCCAAAGTCCCGAGCTCGCTTCGCTCGCTCTTGCATCCTAAGTTCTTTTAGGTAACTTAAAAGTGCTTTGAGGTTAGGTTCAAAGATTGGACATTTTGAGAATTGGACATTTTGACCCTGAACCCACTGGGTCCCCAGTGCTTGTACATGAATGTGCAGCGAGGCGCTTACAGAACAGCGCGAGGCTCATCATGCGTCAAGCTAACTGGTACAGATTTTTTTTTATTAGTGATGGGTTTGCTCTTGACTCTAGTCAATGTCAGAGATGACAGAGACAAAGTCTACGATGGAGCGAGCTTACACAGAAGGAGCCTGTTCACTCTAACTTTGAAGAGATTAGGGTTGTAAGCGTTTGGAAACACAGACGCAGGCAGAGTGTTCCACTCCTTTGCTGTGCGCATTATAAAAGACGTTTGGAAACGCTTACTGCGAATTGGTGGAATAGCTACAAGGTAGGTGGTAAGATGCAGTGCGTCTGGATGTCCGATGGTAGAAGGGGGCCGGTGGGATGAGGTCGTGGAGTTCTTGGGCACACTCACCGAAGTACAATCTGTAGAAGACCGATAAGCAGGCAACCTTACGGCGATGAGCCAAGCTATGTAGCTTGGCATCCACCAGTTTTACGTCAATGACACAACTTTGTGACAAGAGGAGCCCCACTGCCTCGTCAGACTAGCAGTAGGGAATGCAATCTCGATCTCGCCTCATTTTTCGGAATCAATCTCGAAGCATAAAATGACGAGATCTCAGCCGAGATTGAAGAGATCGAGCGGCAGTAGTCAGCGAGAGACTTTTGAAAGCCTGTAAAAGTCCTTTTACGCGGGTTACTACGACTACAGACAGGCTGGAGTCTGTGATTAAAAAAGACAGGATCTCTATGAGTGTGGAGGATTGAGGGGTATTTTTAACCCCCGACGCAAAAAGAGAGGGGTGTTATAAGTATAAAGTGTCTGTCTGTGGTATTGTAGCTCCCAAACGGATGAACCTTTTTTTTTTAGGTATGACCACTAGCAAGTTAACACACATGGGATATCAACTGCTTAACCAGACTAACCTGTGGTGGCCTCAAATGAATTTAAGGCCCCCAGCCAAGGCATTTAAGGCCCCCAGACAAGGCACGGATGAACCGATTAATTATCGTTTAGTTTTTTTGTGTCATAGATAATTTTATCCCAAACGTTCTTAGCCATTTTTCATGAAAACTGTTCAGCCGTTTGAAGAGGTTCCCTATCCATTTGCATAAAATTTTAAGACCTAATATAACTTAGCATAATTTTGTTTGGCATAATTATATTTTCGCATAATGTAATTACGCATAACAGCTTACGCATAATTTTTTAAGCATAATTTCTCTAACCATAATAATGATTAAGCATAATATTCTAAAGCATAACTTTTATAAGCATAATATCCTAAAGCACAAATTTATTTACGCATAATGATATTATAACATATTTTTATAGGTATAACAATTTATTTCGATGATTGGAAAAAAGCCATATCTCCTGAATCAGGTAATATATAGGTAACATATTAATATAATATAACGTATTGAACAATTTTGTAGGTTTTTTTTTCGCTGTAGGAAGCATGAAGCAAGCAAGCATACAGCATGCAAGCAAGCATACAGCATGCAAGCAAGCATGCTGCAAACAAGCAAGCATGCAGCATGCAAGCAAGCATGCAGTATGCAAGCAAGCATGCAGCATGCAGCATTCAAGCGAGCTTGCAACATGCAGCAGGCAGGGTTTCTGTCACGGCTCCGGCGCTGCGGGCCTCCGGCGGCCCCACGCGTGCTAATCGTCGCAGACGGCTTTCGCTCACCACCACAGCTTCGGCTTGTTGGCCGGCCTGGCCGGCCAGCCTCAGCCGCGGCGGCTCGCTCGCATCCGCCTGCTCCTCAGCCCGCGGGCCGCCTCGCCCCTACGCGCCTACGCGATTTTAAATTACACTCTAGGGGTAGGACAAACAAGACTACGTGGAGTCGGTTTTGCAGCAATTCGGTTCTGTCACTAACTTTTGTTGCACAGCATATTAAATTCAGTCGATATTAAAGTCATTAGGCCTACTAACGTTATGCTAATAGTAATTAGGCCTACTAACGTTATGCTAATAGTCATTAGGCCTACTAACGTTATGCGAATCAAATTTATGCCAAAACAAATTAGTCTTTAAGATGATTATGCCAACATAAAATGTATGCCTAAAAAAATTATGCCCAAGTATTATTATGCCAAAACAAATTGTGCCAAAATCGTTATGCCGAAGTATATTAGAACAAAGAACATTATGCGAAAAGAAGGGATCCCGATTGAAGATCATCAGCTCTTTTCTAGCTGATGAGGGGATTTGACTAACTTCCCTATGTCCGATCGATTCGACATTTGGTGCCGTGTTACTACGTAGGCATGATTACTCGATTAAACGCTTCACGTTTAATATTATATATTGTATATTTAGTTTATAAAGCTTAAAATAAAATTTAAATTAAAAATGAAAAAAAACCCCTACGCAAAAATATATCGCTATGCCTATGTAACAAACTTGACATATCGATTCTGAACTACCGATACCCCGCCGCCGCGACTTTAATTATTTTTTACTTTTTATGGGTTGTTTCTTATGCTACTTAAAGTACCTACCTATTTTTTGCGTATGGGTTTTTTTTTAATTTTTTACTTTAATTTTTATTTTGGAATTAGTACCAACTAGTGTTGAATCTGAGAGGGCGTTTACAGCCGCTGGCTACATAATGACTGACATAAAGATGCCGATATCCGACGGCACTTTAAACACTATTTGTTTTTTTAAAGAGCTTTTTTCCAAAATCACTCCTAAAACCATTTGTTTCTTGTCTGTCTCACTTTCATGATTTTTGTTAAAATAGGGTACGTACTTTCTTAATAAGAGATTGTTTTACATCTAAATAATTTAAAGACTTTTTTTTAATAATTAATGTTGTATCTTACTCGCATCATAATCACAACGAAGCAGTGTCGATCATGTTTCACTTATCTAAGTAAAACAATACTTTTTGAAAACCATTCGAGATCTCGAAAATGCCGAGATCTCGCCGAGATCGAATTTCTAATCCCTCAAGATCTCGACTTGGCGATCTCGTCTCGAGATTGCATTCCCTAACTAGCAGTCACAAACGCGATAGTTGAACATGAGGTCCTAAGTTCGTGTCCCGGGTCTGGCAGAAGTTTTCCATCAAGAGTGTCTCTGCAGTAAAATTACTAAGCAATCCGAAGATATCTAGAAAGTCTCCAAAATTTGTCGTCGTTTAGAATACCGTTATACGTCTGTAATTAGGAGGCCACAATAGTCGCATTATGTTATCATTGTTATCAATTTGTTTCTATTCGATTAAACGACAGAGCACAGCTGATCAATCTTTCGGCTTGCTGGCTCACAGACATGCTATGATGCTGGCTAGGGTGATGACTATAGCATACAGGGATGAGAGCTGATACAAAGCTTTTTTTATCGATTGTCAATTTGTCATTCAGGAATAAAACGGTCCAAATAAACTAACTTGAATGGGCACAACAAACCGCTGACCTTACAACCTTACATGGTAACACTGCGTACATCGGGTATGTCAGTATGTGTGTCAGATAAGAAACCACAATGACGTTCTATTTCAGGACAGCGCGAGGCTTCACTCGATATTTCTATTACAAAGTATTCTATTTGCACACACACGTGTTACAATTTGTTTAATTTCAATATTACTTCGATTTCCAGATATTTTCATCACTCCCGCTAGCTTTGGATCGAAACTACTTTTAAATTTGTAGCTTTCCGTTGTCGTTTGCTACTTAATGAATGAACCAAATCTTTCAGGTGACGGGAATTCTGCAAGAATTAAGAAAGATGACACGTTCTAAAATTACGGCAAATCTTCTAATATTCATATTTTCTAGCGTCACCGAGGCCTGTCAACAGACAGCGTCATCAAATCAGCTTCTGAAATTGTTAGGACATCGCAATACGTCTGTTTCAGCTGTATGTCGCATATTTCATAACATTACTTGAAGAGGCTAATATTGCACCATATTTACGTAAATGTGTACTATAAGTACGTTGCTAGTGGCTACTAGCTGCGTTGTCGGCGGTAAGATCAACAACATGAGCGACCACTGGTGCCTCCTAGCCGGGGCCTCAGCGTCGGGTGTACACCGTGTACAGCCAGTGTGCAGTATGCATGGACATACAGAGAAGCGAGTTGATAGCGCCCCGCGTGACGTCATTCGCTACTACTACTGTTGGAGCTTGCAGAGAGCCAGGCGCTTCTGCGCTATTCATTAGAACAACTAGAACCTATACTATACATAGTAGTGACAGGCATAATTTTAATACTACAAATTAGATCAACCCCGATTCAGATTGGCTAAAGTACACACTTCTTTTATGTGGTACTGTGTTAAATTTTATAATAAAATACCATTTGATATTCTCGGACTGAATGAGAGAAAATTTAAAACATGCATTAAACGCACACTATGTAGACAGGCATATTATAAACTGGAAGATTATATCCTTGATAAAAATGCTTTGCTAAATGCCGGTCCTGCTCCACAGCCTCAGCCGCTTGGTTCCACTAGTTAGTATTTTATATATGGAGATGCTCACCCTTTTTATTTTACTTTTTACGTTTAATAATAATAATATTCCACATTTCTATAATGTTTGGAATACACTTTTATTTTTCTGTTCTTTCCAATTGATATTGATAGTTTTATATAAAGTAGAAGCATTTTTTATTTTGGAATCCTGTAAATGTGAGGACCATGGAGCCTTTTATGTTAATAGATGGTTTCCTTGTTTGACATGAATGAGTAGGGGCACTTGAGGGTTTGTCATGCTCACTCGAATGTCTCGCTGATGGTGGCGCGTGTATCGGATCATTCGGTTCCCTTCAAAATGGTTGAGCTGAATGGTGCTGATGCACGCGTCATGTTCGTGAACGGGCGCCATCAGTGGAGACTGGTCATCTCTTAGCTGTCGCTGGCTTATTTCAATAGTTTATTTGATACTTAGAATTCTTTTTTTTTTCTCTTTCTTTACATTGTTCTCACATATAGAAGCAACAAAGATAATGTAACCAGGATTATTGTAAATCATAAAATGGTTTAAAAGAGTGTCCGTGGAGTTTCTTGCACATTCTTCTCCATAGAGATCTACGCTTTGGAACGTGCAAATAGCTTCATGTTTTTGACTGACTGACTCTGACAATTCAAAAGTACCTGTAAATGGTTTATTTGTAATAAATGCTTTGACTTTTGACTTTTGACATAATATACTGAATCTTATGAATGCATGTCTCATGTAGGTACTGTGCAGTGTACTGTACTATACCCATGTTTGCAAAGAAATAAAAATGAAAAAATGAAATGAAGTGATTACATTTGCTTGACATGCTGAAAGCTTTGCAGGACATAATGTTATATGAGTCATAAAATCCAGCCTTGACTTCGCTGTTATGACAATATGAAAAAATGAGCTTATACTTTGATGGTCTAGATTTTAAACTGAAAGTGTGATGAAATCACCCGTAACGCTGCGTATCGAACGACCTAACGTGCCACATGTTATGTAGGTACATATAAACCACCGTTCACTCTCGTTTTCAAACGTAATGGACTTGTAACAATGATTTGATATATTTAGACAAGATAATAATAAACGACGCAAAAAAAGCTGGTGTGACCAGTCGATTAGCGACGTCACGCCACTTAGCAGGCGTGGCTGTGAGACAACGGCTCGCTTGTCGAGAACAAGGAGCTCGTCGGTGCACGGACTGCACGGGTGCGGCGATGTTATGAGGCGCTGCTATCGAGAGCGGCTCGGAGGGCAGAGGGCGCACTATCGGCTGCAGTGGCGGCAGGGCCTGTCGCGTGTGACGACACACTGCGCCGCGCCACTGCGCTAACACTCGCCCACCAGCAACATAATATATAATTATGGCACGAGTTACGGTCACTTCCTAGCCAGCTTTGTCACATACCTGTTACATAGATATTATGTAAATACTACAAGTTATTATTGTTTTCGAGTATTTTATTATCACGTCTGTCTGACGGGTGCTGGGTAGCACTTAGATTAGCGCAAATTACCGAATATATGCGAAAACAGGTTATACGTTATAATATCTGCTTGTTGCTCACTGGTGGCTTTCCTTAGACCATGATAATACAATTAAATATTTTTTATTTAAGTGATATGCTGTTTTATGAGTAGGACCTACCTCCTAGTGGGTATTTTTAAATCCATAAAATGAGGAAAATTTGCTGGTCTAGTATTCATAAGATCAGCAGTAAGTGGCGAACTTACGAGTCGGTATGAGTTGACTATGGACGCAGTCAAGTCCTCATCTAAACAAAGTTGCAGTACAATAAGTAAGAGTGCCAAGAGTTTCCGCGATGTTAGCAGTCCACGCGACGCGACTCCGCGGTTAATTGTGTTGTTGGGCTTGGCTACAATGTCGCGGGTTCGACTACCGTAACACTAAACATATAAGTTTCACTTACTAGATATAAGCACCCAGGAAGCTTCTATGCTTCTGGGCGGTGATAAGCTGGCTATGATAGCGAGGACCCCACACACAACGGATCGAATGGGAGCCGGGTGGGAAACGGAGTCGTATGTAGAAGACACGCTGGACATGCCGTACCTTAGACTCGAAGAAGGAGGCGTGGAAGTCGGGCGTGGTGCCGGCCACTGAGGCCAGGTGCATGGTGGTGTTGGCGGTGTTGGTGAGCGTGACGGTGAGCGCGTGCGCCGCCACCAGGGCCGCGCGCCCGAACTCCAGCGCCGGCGGCGACAGCGCCAGCACGCCCGCCGCCACCGCGCGCCCGCCGCGCATCCCGCCCGCGGCTCCCGACTCCTTGCCCCATTCCTGTGCACATCGACAACTCACAGTAAGCAGACGGCTACAAGTCTGACTCGCTCATTTGAAACCCGCACGCTAATAGCTGTAGGGGATGAACAAAAAACTAGGGCTGTTGACTGAGACACTAAGATGACAACTAAAAGTATCGAAGAAGACATATTTTACATATAAATTGAGATAAGGGCAGGAGAACGTGTGGATGTCAAATACATGTAGTTGATGTATCAGTGTATAGTTCCACAACATTCTGCAGCAACACAATTTAGTGTTGTAGCAACATGTCTCGTGGCACACCTTTAAGAAATAATGGCAATGACAAAAATCATGCTGCTGAAACAATTTACGCAACTTATTCCAATAAGGGGCTCTAATCCATATTATTTTAAACATTCATCAGTATAGTTCAACATGCTGACAAAATACCAAACTAAGCATTAAAATTTCTTTACCATGTACCATTAAGTAGCATCATCAATTTTAAGGTAACACAAAATTTTCCTCAAAACAGTAGGAAATAATGTAGTTTATTGAGACATTTAGATCTGTGTACAACAAGTGGTAGCAACCAATCCCCGCTCTACACACTGTAGCTCAAGTGACTGAAGCCCCACTCACACAGAGGCCATAGAGTGCCTTAACTAGACTAGCCTAGAACCCCCAGTTCAACAGGAATTCTACTATTAATTCAATTCAACTTTCTACATAATGGTGCTCAGATGACATACCAAACCAAACCCAATAGGTGCTTCTATTGATTTCATTATCCTGTTCCATTAAAGCATGGTGTTTATCCTCAATGAGGAATTCAATGTATTGTGTTGTCTGACTATTGTCCTGATGGGGTTTAGTTAGGTAAGGATGACATGTTGTTTACTATGATGATGGTAGTACTATGTGAGTTATCAGATGCCCCAAAACTTTCTTCTCTCAGCTTATCTCCATAATTAAGTTAAAGATAAATTTATTGTGCATGAGCACTGAACCTAAACACCTTAGTTGAAGTTTGGAACAATCATCCTCTTTTGAATGTACACACAACTAGTAGGTATAACAGATATGAGTAGAACAGCGTGTGGGTCGAGGTGAGTGACCGCCGGCTAGGGCTCGCTGGCACAGAGGAAGTGCTCGGGAATAGCCGCCACAGGGAAACAACACTAATAACTGATAGCAATGTGACACTCACATGTGTGTTATGTATCTATATTATACTACTTTATTACCACATTGCAAGTTTCACAAACACTAGTTGTATGAATATTTGCAAGCCTTGTTTTTTGCATGTATTTAGGTTTAGTTTTGGTTCTCTCAAGTATTGCCGGGAAGCAAAGTTAATGATTGACAATGAAATAAGTAAATCTTATCAATGTTCTGTATCAAGTGTATGAGGGGCTTGTCTGTTGTGAGATAACAGGATAAGCTATGATTACTAATGTGTATCATATTGTTATCAGAAGATGACATTTAAATGATTACATTATAAATACTAGGTGAGCATGAACACACACAAGCTATTGTTTTAAGCAATTGTTTGGCATGTTTTAAAAGGTTAAGAATAAAAGTGAAAGGTAAGTATCATCTGATCAACAGTTTTGTTTTATAATGAAAATTATTTTCTAAATAGTCTAGAAATTAATTAACTCCTGCTTACCTGAAAAGTTATTCCCTCTATAAGGGAATCGTGTACTGTGACACCTGCAAAGATAAAATTAACAATTAAAATAATAAAAAAGGGACCTTGACATTTGAATAATATTTATTTTTAAGAATTACAAACTCAAACCAGACATAAACTTACATTTTAAGCAAAATTATTACGTTACATCTGCTGCCGCAGCAAAGAAGGTGTCCACATTTTTTTAAATGTGGGTATTCTAAGGGGTGTGCAGCTGTGCACATCTGCGGCACGCGGCGCGCGGGGCACACGACCCCCGCGTGCTCGCCGGCTCCCAGCGTCTCTCTACTTACTAAAATACTATGCACATAGTTGAAGAAAAACGACAAACAAGCGCGCCTCGGCCCCGATCTAAAATAAAATCGCCGCACACTGCCGCTTCACGACGAACTTGCCAATTTATTGTCGCTATTCCATTCCACATAACTTTTTATTTGACCTACCTCACTACTTTTCCCTGTAAGTCTGCAGCAATCATTAAACTAGGACGATTGCAGAGAAAAACAAATACATTTATTTAGTACTAGCACTTCGCCCGCGACTTCGTCCGCGTGGGAATAGTAGGTACTCCACAAACTGCAACGCCCCCTATACATATCCCCTTATAAAGGTTAGTTTTGGAAAATTAAGCACAACGATTCTCATTATTGGTTCAGCGCAACTGTTCACCCCGTTCAGCCCGTCAGGGGATGATTATGCAAAAATTGTTAGGTACCTACATGATCTGTTTCAATTATCCCACTTTTAGTTTGTTCATAGAATTCCGACGTAAATTGAAGCAAACTATAATTTCCTCCCCTAAAAACTTATTCACCCCTGCTTCACCCCTTATTATGTATGTACCAAGTTGATTTTCGAAAAATCCAAACATTTGTTATTCTTATTGTTTTATCGAAAACATTTAAATGCCGTGGTGTTTCAACTTCATCGGACCAAGCATTGATACGATTCTCCCCAGTTCGCTCAAGCCGCGACATTTTTCTTACCCCGAGCATGTTTATTACCGTCGTAACTTTTGAACGAAAGCTCCGATTTGAATAATTTAAAGTGTAATTTACACGGACATAATCAACCTTAATTATCAAACCATTTAAATGGATAAGGATTGATATCATGCAACCGAAATCACCATTTTTTCAAATCACCAAGGATTTGCTTGAATAATTTGAACAAAAAGCGGTCATGGTGACTTAACCATAATAGTTAGACATATGGTATCGCGGACTTTTTTGTAGACATTGATGACCTCTATAAAACTGTGGTACATCACTTTGCTCTATTGTCAATAGATTCCGCAGCGTACGCGATATAAGGATTTTTTCTCACACCTTGGGTTACATTATCGAAGTTTTCATACGGATCCCTAACTTTTTTGAAAATATTCTATAGCCTATGTCCATCATCGATAATGTACAATTCTACTGGTGAAAGAATTTTTCAAATCGGTCCAGTAGTTTCGGAGCCTATTCATTTCAAACAAACAAACAAACAAACAAACAAACAAACAAATCTTTCCTCTTTATAATATTAGTGTAGATTTTAAAATCGATTTACCATGGCTCTTTCCCTGGGCAGACAGCTTCGTGTTCAGAGATATATCTAACAACGTCAACACAAATACATAACACCACACTATTTTACGATACATTTTAATGCAACTGTTGATTGCAACGAGCACTGTTTATTCACATTTCTCATACACAATTCGATATTTTTATCGTATCAGTCAACTCACGAGACGTGCGTTCGCGAAATCGTGAAAAGACAACAGATAAAAAATAAATTATTGGAAGTTGACATTACGTTCGGATATCATTACGGAACATGCACAAACTTTATTTATATGGCAGCACAAATCGACACGAGAGCCACAGCATTAAAAAAATAAACTTTTCAGTCCCTTTATCGTATTGCTGTCAATGTTAACACTATCGTTTTTATTATGAATAAAATTATGTATTAATGTTAGTATTATGAGTTACGGCCGATTAATAATGATCGTCAGCGTGCCCAGAATAATCTCAAAAGGCCAAAAACTCTTCGAATCCGGGCATATCTTAGTAGTAGAAGAAACAGTTAGGAATCTTCAAAATGTAGAAATAACTGGTAAAATTCTAAACAGAATCCTAAACGAAGATTTTTAACGTTTATACTGAAGAATTCTCTAAAATCGTTTTTCACGTAATATATACCTATTTTCTATGGTTCAGGTTTATTTTGAAACATAATTAGCGATTTTTAAATGTTTTTGAAACTCACACACACACATATTAGTGATTAATTACATAGGTATGTTTTTTTACTGCATGTATCAGTAAGTGCCATTTGTGGGAAAGTAGGTAATATAATTTTATTCCATTTGATTTATTTTTATTTTCCTATGAAGTGTTCGAGCATCCAGAAATGCAAGTAATGCAACAGTACATTTTCACTTAAAAATGTTATTTTTCATAAATTAATGTGATTATTTTATAACGTGAACTGTCGAAGTCAAGCATTAATCGTAAATGATTCGAATTTGCGTCACCAGGTAGCAGAGCCTTCGTCCGTCACTCGGTGCACGTTCCAGCAGGGCTTTAAATACCGGTAAAAATGTATAACGTTGCCTTGCATTGACAGGAGTTAACGTTAATATTAAAGTAACGGTAATAGGTTTAACGTTATTTATACACCATTTTAACGTTATTCTTTATTAACGTTATTTGTAGTTCAACGTTAATTTTATCGTTATAATCTCTGTGAGGTGGTGCAGTGTCAGGTTGTATCTTGATCAAAATATGATTCACGGCAATAAAAAATATGTAAGTACATAACCATAATTACATTTTTTTTCACTTAGCTAGATTTCGGAAATCTAGTTATTATACACATCAAATCTAAGTTCATGATGATGAGTAAATGATTGTTATGGTTACATCTATGTAAATACATATTTGTTATTGTTGCGCAACACATTTTGATTAAATTACAACCTGACACTCACCTTCAAATAGCAAAAAATACAAGAAAGTTTGCGGGCTATAATAACACTAATTACCGTTAAAACGATAATTCTCGTATTTTACGTTATATTACTGGTAATGTTATCAAATACTGATAAATTTTGTAACGTTACCGTGGAATCACAATTGAAATTAACGTTATGTAACGGTTATTATTTTGTTATTTGGTAACGTTAAGAAGCCCTGCGTTCCAGTGAGTGGAACATATTGTACTGTTGTAGTGACTCAAAAGACTCGTACCCAAGGCCTGTCGTAACAGTGAGTGAGGTGTATTTATTCGAGCTCGATCTGTACATTTGTACAATAACCAATACTAAAACCAAATCGATCAATGATAAATGATTTTGAAAAACTGTTTTTGTTCTAAACTGTGTACTTATTTTTTATAATATTTTTTTATTTTAATAAATATTCTAATATACACAATTTCGATTATTTTCGATTTCACATCACACACTTGTTTTCAAACTTATTTCGTAAACACATCCAAACAAGAAAAGTGACGGGCTTTATATCCTCATCTACTTTTATTTATATATAATAACAAAACAATAAATACAATAATCTCTTTTGCCCAGCGCTTATTTTATACAGGTACAGCTAAAGTGACAAGATTTCGTCCCTAAAAGTATTAGTTTTGAGGCTGATGGATGGCAACGGTGAGTAAAAACATTATCTTGGTAGTCGAAAGTAAAGATAGTGCGTATGCCTTTTTTACTTAACGTTTTAATTTTATTATAATTATAGTTTAACCTATCGATATTATCCTATAGCCTTTTAGCGAGTTGCCGAAGCTGCTAGTCTATCAACATCACCGGGTTCCGGGTTATAATACATATTTTTATTTTTATGGAAATGCAGAGAGTGATGGTAGTCAAAATCAAAACCGTGATAATGAGCGCGGTAGCGGCGGCGCAGGAGGCCCCGGGGGTGGCGCAGGAGGCCCCGGGGGTGGCGGCGGTGGCGGCGGTGGCGAGGGCGGCCCGGGAGGTCCTGGCGGCGGAGGTTATGATGATGATGATGGCGACGAGGAAGACGAGAACGGCAGCAACAGCACGGGAGGAGATTCCGACGAAGAGCGCCCCTATGATATCTCCATAGCTGCTTCACACTCGGTCAGTACTATTCAGAAAATAACTTACAACTATAATAGTGATTTACAAAATGTTAACTTCATTTATACACCCTGCAAGAAATTGATATGATACATGAATATTATAAACTACCTCTCAATAAATAATCTTATGCTATATTGTATCACATCACATATTTCTTAAATCATACATGAAGTTTTTTTTTTAATATCCATGAATTTAATCAACTTTCAGCTGATTTCTAAAAATTATGTAAACCTGTGTTATTTATTATTTATGAACTCCCTATCAGTCTATACATTTCTGTTACATTGATTGGGAATCAAAATAAGCTTTATCTATTTCTTACGCCATGGCTTACAGGTCAGGACCCACATTATGGATTGTGGTAATTTATTTATTCCTAGCTATTGCACAAGACTCCGCCCGTGTGGATGTTGCTTATTGAGTAAAAGAGTAGCCTATTTTTTAGATCAAATTTTAATGTGAATCCCTTGGTGGTGTGCAACTAGTGTCAACCTAACATAGGGACCGGAATCATTCAATCAATCATAGTTTATTTGCTTAGAATGTAGGTACATAAATAATAGGAGTTTACAAAATTTTGAGATCCTTGGACAATCTACCAATTAGGCATGCAAACATTGAAAGTAAACTTTAATAACAAAAAAAAACATGTCAGTTAAATACATGTTGACATCATTACAATGTTGAGTATTTATTTATATGGTAACTTAAAATATAGTTCTTTAGATCACAAGGGACCCCTCAGGTACAGAATAGTAGCGGGAGGGAGTGCTTTATGTTATGGATGGAGTTAGACAGTAGCTGGTGTGATGTCCCTGCAGTACCTGGGCCCGGGGCTGGTGTGCGTGGGCGGGCGCGCCGTGCTGGAGGCGGGCTGGCGCGGGCGCGTGCCGGCGGCGGCGCACCACGGCGTGCTGTTCCCGGGGGAGACCGTGCCCATGCTGCTGCCGCACGCTCCCGACGCCGCGCTGCTCGTCAACGCCATCAACCACGACAAGCTCTTCGGTCTGCTCTGTCCCGAGTTAGTCACACACCCCTTCTATTACACTATCTCACTAAGGGCGTGTTTTTTTAACTGTAGTTATCACACCCAATAGTTAGAATTATGATAAAAATTTCGTTTAAATTCGTTTTTCGATCAATTATAAGATTAATATTTAGCTTAACCAATGGTCCGGAAAATAACCTGGTCCAGAAAAACGCATTTTAAAGTGCCCGAAACTATATAAATGCCGGCCAAGTGTGTATCGGGCCACGCGCAGTTAGGGTTCCGTAGTTGTTCGTTCCGTAAACCATGGCCAAATAATCTGTACAAATTTCACTGTAAGAATACAAAGTTACAAGTTCATGTAGTTTTAGGTGATTTTCTATGGAATAATTCATTTTATAAGTTTGTCAATTATTACTCATTAACTTTTTGAGCCTAGTTAGCTGTGATAGTTCTAACATGAATTTCGTGGGTGGTTCGGGAGGGAGTGCTTCGTGTAGTGCCCACAGCTTTCCAAGGCGGCGGTAACTCTAAACATAACTCTATCGAACAAAATCCGCAACCCTGGCAGGCTCGGCCCCTTCTTCTATGCTGACATCTCTTTGAGGCGCGCGTAGAACACAACGCAGCGTCGACCCGGGCCTGGCTTTGATCGGACGGCGAGCCACCCAACGCTCGCCGTCCGCAGACCCGCGCCTACGGTGGCCGGGAATCGCCCAGCGACTCCCGACGCCCGACGCGTCTCCCTGTGTTGCGGCGGCTGGGGCGTGAGGGTTGTCTCTCCCTCACGCGGCCCGCCTTCACTAGCATTACTGCTTCGCAGAAGGAGGTGACGGCTTCCCATGCCTCCTGGCTCCTGACCATGGATTGAACCAGGGCCGGACGCGAGAGGTCGCCGCCGCCGATCGCCTCGACGAGGACACGGTGTTGCTCCGCCCAAGCAGGGCAGACCTTCAGCGTATGCTCCACCGTGTCCTCCGACTCCCAAAACATGGATAAATGATAAAAAAAACATCGCCACTTTACGTGTAGGGGGGATGTTTTTTTATCATGATGATATCAGGAGTTTATCGCTTTGTCGGCGTGATTAATATGTTTATGTATACCTTTACCAAATTCCTACTTTCTAGTGCTAGTGTCTGAGCTAGGTTGCAGATTCTGTTCAGTTCTGTTCTGATGTTTCTGTCTGTTTTGAAAAGAGTCACCGCGGCCCTGGAAAGCAAAGGGCACTAGAAGGAGCACGGATGGGTTTTAGTCAGTAAAAGTCTGACACTCCCTCCCGCTCCGCCTAGAGCGGGAGGAGTCATTTTTTGATTTCCCAGACACAAAAAAAAGCGTCTCTGAGCTAAACCGCAAACAGACAGACAGACAGACAAACAGACGGACATGGCGAAACTATAAAGGTTCCTTGTTGACTACGGAACCCTAAAAGTCTCGCCCTTAGTTTCTTATCATTTTTAAGTATTGGTTAACTACAAATAAAAAAGCTCGCCCTAAGCCCCGTCTATGTGTCGTGTACTCAGTTCACTTTTGAAAATCTTTAAGTAGTGTGTAAGTCTATGTACCTATATGAAATCTATTTCAACTCAGGTTCTAGCTTGTGTAAATTTCCATCACTTGTTGTCTATTCATTAGAACCATAGATTTAATAAACAAGGAGATATGCCCGGTAGACGAAAATGTATCGGAAACATAGGTCTCCAGTTTGCCCCTACCACTACACATGCAGTTGAGTTAAAGCAATAGCAATATCGTTTTGTGATTTTTACATTGCTTGTTACAGTCACTTAGCGACAAACTTCGGTCATGGTTAAGGAGCAATGTATTTATTGCAAAAATAGTACAGTCGCTGTGATGTTTGAAAACAAAAATAACATAAGAGCAAGCAATATTTTATGTGTTGTTGTTTTTCATGATTTTAAAGACAAATATAGTAATATACTTATATTTACATATGG
Source organism: Melanchra persicariae (assembly GCA_947386135.1). Taxonomy (NCBI): domain Eukaryota; kingdom Metazoa; phylum Arthropoda; class Insecta; order Lepidoptera; family Noctuidae; genus Melanchra; species Melanchra persicariae. The sequence continues at coordinate 462,119 of OX376652.1, forward strand.
TAGGTAATTCCATGATCTAGAAAGTTTTGGTTTAGGCTTTAGTTTGTACAAGAAACCACTGAACAACACGGCATTCTTATAATTTGTGATGATCGCGGTCGAAAGCGCACTAGTTCGAGACATCGCGCGGACACCGTCACGCACTCACGCCCCCTTGCCACTTCTCCTGTTTTTTATATTTCTATGATTAGAACCTACTTAGATGTTAACCTTTCATGTTTATGTTCTAAATAAGTAAGACTCGATGATTGTCGATAGCGAGTCGGGCACGATGCTGTCGGGCTACGGCGTGCTGTGCGAGGTGGTGATGGCGGGCGTGGAGGAGGCGGCGCAGGCGCCCACGTCCGTCACGTTCAAGGCGCGCGCCATCCACCGCTTCCGCCTGCTGCGCGTGCCGCGCACCAGCGTGTCCGTGCACGCCTACGCCAGGCGAGTATCGACAGCCACTACAGGAGAACGAACGATATGTACTACACAATGTTGTGAATGTGCTGACGAATTATTATATCGGTTACATTATTTTAAAAGTTATCATGTACACTAAAACGAACGTCCAAGTGCGAGTCAGACGCACTCACTCTTCTTGTATGGACTGTTTGTCAGTTCTTTGAGATTTCATGGAAAGGCCGGCCACTTCATGAAAATTTCTCAAACTTGACCTTCGATAACCTCGGCCATATCATAAAATGGTCAATTTTAGGATGTGGCCACGACATGAATAAACTTATACGCTTGGTGGTCAGCAGACTATAAGCTATCGTGCGTGGTATGTCCCGAGCAGGATGCGCTTCGTGGAGGTGATGGTGCTGCCGGAGATGTCCGCGCGGGACACGCTGCGCGCCGCCCGCCTGGCCTCGCTCGACCCGCTGCGCACGCCGCACCACCTGTACGTACACCTTGTCTCTCTAGCCAGCTGCATCTGACTATCGCCAGAAGGCATTGTAGCAATGCTGTAAACCTAGTGTAATCATCTTTATTTCGACATATTTGAGTCTAGTATGCAGTCGGTGAGACAAGCACTTAGTCTGGGTTTTCTTATCAGGAATTTTCTGTTTTATTCTTCTGGTGCGTTGACGGTTCATCACATACAGCCCAGTAGGTGGCCTCGTTGTCGGTATTCCGTAGTCGTAGGTGTCCGATACCGCTTATTATTTCTATATGCGTGTCCAGATGCGAAATGTCATATCCGCTCGGAGTCTTTGATGGATCATTAAACCCCCATTTAACCAGATTATATTTGCAGCGGCCTACTTGGGTAGTTGGGTACGCAATTATTTCGTGTCCTAACCTTCTGCATAGTTTTGTAGCAGTGTGACTTATAAGTTAAGGCCCTATCCAATGTCACATCTAGATATCTAGGGTTCGACCTATTTCCTCGCCACGTGATGCTCAATATCCGGTTTGCGTGCCAATTGCGAATATGGAAACCGCACGACTGTGTCCTGGACGGATTCAAGTACCATTGTCAGGTTACGCCCTACGTCGACGAAAGTCGCTGATTGTGTCGCTAGAGCCAGGTCATCTGCGTACAGAAACAAACTCTTGCTCCTTGTGTTGTGTTAGGTTAGGTGGTCGTTTGTAAAATTGTTAAATAGCGTTGGCGCCAACATACTACCCTGAGGGAGACCGTTCTTTTACCGTCGCCATCTGCTCTTGATGAACTGGAAACTTACCTGAAACCGGCACTTGTGCACGAGTTCGCTAATATGCGCACAAATCCCCGAGCATTAGAAAGGGTGCTAACTTTGCCAAGTAAACTTTTGATGTTAATGGTATCATAAGCTGCCGAGTGGTGAACAACAATTTATGATATTCGGTCAGTCGAAGGACCTGGCAGAGCAAGACTTGCCAGGTCTAAACTAAGGCAGCTTGCTGGGTCGATTGCTACCGCCAGGCGGTTTAGTAGGTTTTGGGGTCATCATACGATTCACCTGGGAATTATATCTACCTTTGGAATTATATTAACAGCCCTCGGGGAGGGAGGCTCCTGTCATAAATTTTCGGTTTTATTTTATTATTTTAAGAAAACTTACAGCTAATACACTCGAGTAGTCAGTAGTCTATACTATAAAATATATAATAGTTTCCACTTATGTGTAGCTATCTATGTACTAAGGTTTTGAAACATTGGTTTTCTCCTTTAGTGTTTTCTTTTTACTTGTATCCTCTAATTATATTTCAATTGTAATGTTACATATGCCAGTGTCTACGGTCTACGGCGTAGAGCGTAATGTGTTTATAAAATTTCAACAATGTGGTGAAACCGAATCCACACTAATAATAATAATATTATAAAGAGGAAAGATTTGTTTGTTTGTTTGTTTGTTTGAAATGAATAGGCTCCGAAACTACTGGACCGATTTGAAGATTTCTTTCACCAGTAGAATCCTACATTATCGATGATGGACATAGGCTATAGAATATTTTCAAAAAAGTTAGGGATCCGTATGAAAACTTCGATAATGTGAGTGTGTGTGTGTCCCAGGTGTGAGAAAAAACCCTTATATCGCGTACGCTGCGGAATCTATTGACAATAGAGCAAAGTGATGTACTACAGTTTTATAGAGGTCATCAATATCTACAAAAAAGTCCGCGATACCGCTTTTTGTTCATATTATTCAAGCAAATCCCATGGTGAAATTAAAAATGGTGATTTTAGTATCATGATATTAATCCTTATCCATTTAAATGGATTGATAATTAAGGTTGATTATGTCCGTGTAAATTATACTTTAAATTATTCAAATCGGACCTTTCGTTCAAAAGTTACGACGGTAATAAACATGCTCGAAGTAAGAAAAATGTCGCGGCTTGAGCGAACTGGGGAGAATCGTATCAATGCTTGGTCCGATGAAGTTGAAACACCACGGAATTTAAATGTTTTCGATAAAACAATAAGAATAACTAATGTTTGGATTTTTCGAAAATAAACTACATACATAATAAGGAGTGAAGCAGGGGTGATTAAGATTTTAGGGGAGGACATAATTGCTTGCTTCAATTTACGTCGGAATGCTATGAACAAACTAAAAGCGGGATAATTGAAACAAATGTACCTAACAATTTTTGCATAATCAAACCCTGACGGGTTGAACGGGGTGATAAGTTGAAGTTTGTGGAGTACCTACTAAATCCGCGCGGACGAAGTCGCGGGCGAAGTGCTAGTAGTAAATAAATGCGTACGTGTGCAGCGAGCCGGTGCAGCAGCGGCTGCGCGCGCTGGACGCGGCGGCGACGGCGTGGCCGCGCTTCGTGTACGACATGTTCGAGCTTTCGCGCTTGCGCCGCACCATCCGCGCGCACTTCGCGACGCTCTCGCTAGAGGACCGGCTGCCGGACGAGCCCGTGTCGCTGTCGTTCTGGGTGGCCTCCAACCTGGCGCTGTCGGCCGGCGACCGCCTCGCGCTCTTCATCGTCGACAACGCGCTGCTGCGCCTGCACATGGAGTGCCACTTCATCAACAGGGTAACTAGCACCCCGCTCACACATATAGGCGGCCGGACGAGCCCGTGTCGCTGTCGTTCTGGGTGGCCTCCAACCTGGCGCTGTCGGCCGGCGACCGCCTCGCGCTCTTCATCGTCGACAACGCGCTGCTGCGCCTGCACATGGAGTGCCACTTCATCAACAGGGTAACTAGCACCCCGCTCACACATATAGGCGGCCGGACGAGCCCGTGTCGCTGTCGTTCTGGGTAGCCTCCAACCTGGCGCTGTCGGCCGGCGACCGCCTCGCGCTCTTCATCGTCGACAACGCGCTGCTGCGCCTGCACATGGAGTGCCACTTCATCAACAGGGTAACTAGCACCCCGCTCACACATATAGGCGGCCGGACGAGCCCGTGTCGCTGTCGTTCTGGGTGGCCTCCAACCTGGCGCTGTCGGCCGGCGACCGCCTCGCGCTCTTCATCGTCGACAACGCGCTGCTGCGCCTGCACATGGAGTGCCACTTCATCAACAGGGTAACTAGCACCCCGCTCACACATATAGGCGGCCGGACGAGCCCGTGTCGCTGTCGTTCTGGGTGGCCTCCAACCTGGCGCTGTCGGCCGGCGACCGCCTCGCGCTCTTCATCGTCGACAACGCGCTGCTGCGCCTGCACATGGAGTGCCACTTCATCAACAGGGTAACTAGCACCCCGCTCACACATATAGGCGGCCGGACGAGCCCGTGTCGCTGTCGTTCTGGGTGGCCTCCAACCTGGCGCTGTCGGCCGGCGACCGCCTCGCGCTCTTCATCGTCGACAACGCGCTGCTGCGCCTGCACATGGAGTGCCACTTCATCAACAGGGTAACTAGCACCCCGCTCACACATATAGGCGGCCGGACGAGCCCGTGTCGCTGTCGTTCTGGGTGGCCTCCAACCTGGCGCTGTCGGCCGGCGACCGCCTCGCGCTCTTCATCGTCGACAACGCGCTGCTGCGCCTGCACATGGAGTGCCACTTCATCAACAGGGTAACTAGCACCCCGCTCACACATATAGGCGGCCGGACGAGCCCGTGTCGCTGTCGTTCTGGGCACCTAGCTCCCCGCTCACACAAATACCTACTAGTGATGTGCCGGATATCCGTATCTGCGAATATCCGAGGGAGAAATAAAAAAAAATGAGGGAGATCCGTATCCGCTACTTTTTGTGCGGATCTTTTACCTTATTCATTTTTAATACATAGATGAAATTATATTATTATATTGGTGATTAATCGTTTTTCATTCCTACCTAAGGAATGAAAAACTATTAAATTCCATTCAGATATTTTTGAAGTGAAAACTTCTTTAGGCGCGTTGATCACTTTTTGGGTGAACAAAAATCATGGAACTCGCATCATCGACACCGAACGCTTTTTCTGCACAGACAATACAGTATAACTTAGTTTTCACTTCTATCAGCAGTCCCCAAAGACCGACAATCATATTGTTTTTTATTTCTTATATCAAATATTGGGCACCAATGATTATATCGAAAACATATACCGTAGTGAGAATGGACAATTAGTACAGAACTCCAAAGACCGCGGCTGTAGTGATAAAGCTGCAGCCGGACGCGGTGAAGAGGGGCGTGACGTATGCCAACACGCTCACCAAGGCCAAGGAGGCCATCAACCTCGGTGAGCTTGGCATCGTCGGGGGTCTCCGGCTCAGGGTCACCATGACCGGGGCCAGGATGCTGGAGATCCCTGGAGCAGACAGCGGTCCGGCCGCGGACGCTCTAGCCGAAAGGCTTAGGGCGTCCTTGGGCGCGGATGACGTCCGAGTGTCCAAGCCCACGAAGTGCATAGACATGCGCATTTTGGGCCTGGACGACTCCGTCACGGAGGAGGAGGTGTTGGCCGCCGTCGTCAGGACGGGGGGGTGCTCTACAGAGGAGGTGAAGGTCAGGCCAGAGTCGACGGCGCTTTTCACTCCAAACGCGCCGTCAGCAACGAGCAGTCAGCAACAGAGACGGGGCCCGCCAGGGCCAGAGCCTGCCAGGGTTGCGGAATATGTTCGAAAGAGTTACCGCGGCCCTGGGAAGAAAGGCACTAGGAGGACTAAGGGTGGGTTTTAGTCAGTAAAAGTCTGACACTCCCTGCCGCTCCACCCAGAGTGGGTCATTTGACGATTTCCCATCCTCTAAAAAAAAAAAAAAGTACAGGACTCCAAGGTACTAAATCAACTATTTTAATAATTAGTTTGATGGAGAGAAAGATTTGTGAAATCTTTTTGATAAGCTTAAGGCTTAAGGAAGTCTTATAAAAAACCGGACAAGTGCGAATCAGACTCGCGCCCCGAGCGTTCCGATCGGGTTTCGATTCCATTGCCTCATACATGACTCAAGGAAGGCGCGTAGAGTTGCATCTATTTTGTACAACTCCAGCATCTTCATGAGCCATGTATGTGGCACAGAGTCATAGGCCTTCCTGTAATCTATCCAACATGTCGACAGATCCTTGCGGGATCGACGAACCTGTTGGCTTATGGCCATGTCTATGAGGAGTAGCTCCTTAGTGCCGCGGGACCCTTTCCTACATCCATTCTGAGAGGCGGACATAATTGAGTTATTCTCAATGTGATCATTAATTTTAACTCTCAGAATGAATGTAAGAAGTTTATAAACCGTCGATAAACAAGTAATCGGTCTATAATTCTTGGGTTTAACGAGTTAGCACGAATTATTTATCGTCGTATTCGGATCCATACGGATCGGAATACGGACGGTTATGCATTTTTAACGACCTGGCACATCACGAATACTTCTGTTTCCTTCCGAGGGATCATATTTTCCTACGTGCCTTAATTTAAATTGGAGTTTAACCAATGTGAGCAGTATTTTCCACTCTCAATTACATTTGCTTTCAGAAAAGCGTGCTGTGCTGCTCTGCGTGTATGACGCAGATCGCGCGCAGAGAACACATCTTCGCCATGTCCAGCGAGGGCGTGCACTCCAATTATACTAATTTAGGTAAATATAAATACTGACAAAATTTATTTATTAGTAGACTAGCGACCCGTCCCAAATTTTTTTATTTATTGTTGCTACCATTTCTAGAAGTGTTATTATTTTTTGCTGAATGTTGCCCGATTATTTTAAAAAGTGAATTATAGCAACAACGTGCAATGTTACTAAGTCGTGTTAAATTACGAAGAAACAACCAAAAACACCGACTTTAATCGAATCCTGCATGCGATCTGTCTCCATGTGTATGTGAACACCCGGGCGGGCCGCACGACGGGTGACGCGGCAAGCCATACTAACTAGATGGAATGACAGCTCTATTGTCGTTCACTCCGCCTGGGTGAACACCGTGAGATGTCGACAGAATCGACCGGCAGTTCTATCATCGATACAATAGTTATCGCAGCGCACGCGATGTAAGTTCTGTAAGTGTAGTCAGTTCCCACAGAGTAGGATCGCATGGAGTGCTCGCTCGCACGTCGCGTATAGTGCGCTGTAGTGGGTCGGTCTGTGTGCAGGCGGCTACATGCACGACATCCTCACGGTGAGCCAGACCAGCAACGTGGAGACCAACGGCGCGCCGTCCGCAGAGTACTCGTGGTTCCCCGGGTACAGCTGGACCGTGGCGCTGTGCGCCAACTGCATGGCGCACGTGGGCTGGAGGTACGCACACATCACATACACACCAACCTCGCATGGCTTTTAGCCGTGGAATTAAGTTAACGTCTCCTCGGACGAAGTATCTGGTGTTCTATTGAATAACTACAAAATACTCATTGCCTACGAAGGTTGTTTAATACACATGACTATCGACGATAAGAATGCCACAAGTATCCTTAAAATCAATGATCTTGTAAATAGCTGTTTCAATTTTGGTGGACAGTGAAACATTTGTATGAATGTGTAGGTTCGAGGCGCTGAAGCGCAACCTACGTCCGTACAAGTTCTTCGGGCTGTGCCGCAACTACGTGCAGCCGCACGAGCCGCACGACCTGCACGAGCCGCACGACCTGCACGAGCCGCACGAGCCGCGCGAGCCCATGCAGCTGCAGTGACGCGAGCGCCGGCTGCGACTGGAGGACTGAACAGAGCCGGCCGGGACGACCCCTTGTCATGCGAACAAATGCATGTAGACTGACAAGTTGCGCATTGTTAGCTATCTCCTTCGCGCTGGGCGCACAGTTTCGTGGTGTGTCGGGACATATTATGACGTCATCTGATGTTGATTGGCATATCCACAATATTCTCGTGTTTTTTATAAGCATCATACCAGAAGTATGAATTTTATGTGACACCACGACTGTCCACGGCTTCACATTAATCTTCCATTGTTTTGCTTCCTACTCTGTGCCAAAGGCTGATATGTCAATAATTCTGCAGTGGATATCTCAATGTGGGGAGAATGAGAACCGAGCGATGCATAACGTAAGGTTGCGCTCGTAGTTTTAAGCAACGTCTTCTTGTTTGAATTATAGCTTAGACCTCTTATATTCGATATTGTATAAAGAGCGAGGTGTCTTCGTGTTACTTGTTACCACACGAGTGGTGTCGCGCCTGCGCTCTCCGCGCGTGTGTGCGTTCGTAGACGTACGCTAGTGTGGCACCACCCTTACATTCTATACTTTGTGTGTCTTTTTTCATTAAATAGTCTATAACTACACTATATTTTATCGTACGCTCTGGTTACGAGCAATAATAGCTCCTGTTTCACAATTCCCAAAACTGTAAATAGACAATATGTATTTAAAATAAACTGTGTTTTTAAGAATTTATCTATCAGATAAGAGATTCAGATTACCAGGAAATTGATTCCATTAATCGGAAAATCTATTTCATAAATTAGAGTGGGGGGTGAAGCAGGACAAAAAGTTGTGTAATGACAATGATTTGATAAAATTGTTATTATCATAGTTACGATATGTACATAAGTGTAACTTTCTTTACTTTCTGTTATCTAACAATAAAAGATAAAGTATTTTGTTGATTACAGGTGTTTAATTTTAAATAGTTAAAAGTAAGAAAGCAGGGCTTGTAGGCGTTGCGGGCTTGCGGCCGAATCGGTCGAAACAGGAATTTCATTATTATTCATATTTTTGAGTGGTGTTTCGAAAATGTCATCGAGCGCCGGCGACACCGGGTGCGCGGTGAGTCGTATTGAAAATGTCATCGAGCGCCGGCGACACACCGGTGCGCGGTGAGTCGTATTGAAAATGTCATCGAGCGCCGGCGACACACCGGTGCGCGGTGAGTCGTATTGAAAATGTCATCGAGCGCCGGCGACACACCGGTGCGCGGTGAGTCGTATTGAAAATATCATCGAGCGCCGGCGACACACCGGGTGCGCGGTGAGTCGTATTGAAAATGTCATCGAGCGCCGGCGACACACCGGATGCGCGGTGAGTCGTATTGAAAATGTCATCGAGCGCCGGCGACACCGGGTGCGCGGTGAGTCGTATTGAAAATGTCATCGAGCGCCGGCGACACACCGGTGCGCGGTGAGTCGTATTGAAAATGTCATCGAGCGCCGGCGACACCGGGTGCGCGGTGAGTCGTATTGAAAATGTCATCGAGCGCCGGCGACACACCGGGTGCGCGGTGAGTCGTATTGAAAATGTCATCGAGCGCCGGCGACACCGGGTGCGCGGTGAGTCGTATTGAAAATGTCATCGAGCGCCGGCGACACACCGGTGCGCGGTGAGTCGTATTGAAAATATCATCGAGCGCCGGCGACACACCAGTGCGCGGTGAGTCTTATTGAAAATATCATCGAGCGCCGGCGACACACCGGGTGCGCGGTGAGTCGTATTGAAAATGTCATCGAGCGCCGGCGACACACCGGTGCGCGGTGAGTCGTATTGAAAATGTCATCGAGCGCCGGCGACACACCGGTGCGCGGTGAGTCGTATTGAAAATGTCATCGAGCGCCGGCGACACCGGGTGCGCGGTGAGTCGTATTGAAAATGTCATCGAGCGCCGGCGACACACCGGGTGCGCGGTGAGTCGTATTGAAAATGTCATCGAGCGCCGGCGACACCGGGTGCGCGGTGAGTCGTATTGAAAATGTCATCGAGCGCCGGCGACACACCGGTGCGCGGTGAGTCGTATTGAAAATATCATCGAGCGCCGGCGACACACCAGTGCGCGGTGAGTCTTATTGAAAATGTCATCGAGCGCCGGCGACACACCGGTGCGCGGTGAGTCGTATTGAAAATGTCATCGAGCGCCGGCGACACACCGGTGCGCGGTGAGTCGTATTGAAAATGTCATCGAGCGCCGGCGACACACCGGTGCGCGGGGAGTCGTATTGACCACCGGTGCGCGGGGAGTCGTATTGACCACCGGTGCGCGGTAAGTCCTATTGAAAATGTCATCGAGCGCCGGCGACACACCGGTGCGCGGTGAGTCGTATTGAAAATGTCATCGAGCGCCGGCGACACACCGGTGCGCGGTGAGTCGTATTGAAAATGTCATCGAGCGCCGGCGACACACCGGTGCGCGGTGAGTCGTATTGAAAATGTCATCGAGCGCCGGCGACACACCAGTGCGCGGTGAGTCTTATTGAAAATGTCATCGAGCGCCGGCGACACACCGGGTGCGCGGTGAGTCGTATTGAAAATGTCATCGAGCGCCGGCGACACACCGGTGCGCGGTGAGTCGTATTGAAAATGTCATCGAGCGCCGGCGACACACCGGTGCGCGGTGAGTCGTATTGAAAATGTCATCGAGCGCCGGCGACACACCGGTGCGCGGGGAGTCGTATTGACCACCGGTGCGCGGGGAGTCGTATTGACCACCGGTGCGCGGTAAGTCCTATTGAAAATGTCATCGAGCGCCGGCGACACACCGGTGCGCGGTGAGTCGTATTGAAAATGTCATCGAGCGCCGGCGACACACCGGTGCGCGGTGAGTCGTATTGAAAATGTCATCGAGCGCCGGCGACACACCGGTGCGCGGTGAGTCGTATTGAAAATGTCATCGAGCGCCGGCGACACACCAGTGCGCGGTGAGTCTTATTGAAAATGTCATCGAGCGCCGGCGACACACCGGGTGCGCGGTGAGTCGTATTGAAAATGTCATCGAGCGCCGGCGACACACCGGTGCGCGGTGAGTCGTATTGAAAATGTCATCGAGCGCCGGCGACACACCGGTGCGCGGTGAGTCGTATTGAAAATGTCATCAAGCGCCGGCGACACACCGGGTGCGCGGTGAGTCGTATTGAAAATGTCATCGAGCGCCGGCGACACACCGGTGCGCGGTGAGTCGTATTGAAAATGTCATCGAGCGCCGGCGACACACCGGTGCGCGGTGAGTCGTATTGAAAATGTCATCGAGCGCCGGCGACACACCAGTGCGCGGTGAGTCGTATTGAAAATGTCATCGAGCGCCGGCGACACACCGGGTGCTCGGTGAGTCGTATTGAAAATGTCATTGAGCGCCGGCGACACACCGGTGCGCGGTGAGTCGTATTGAAAATGTCATCGAGCGCCGGCGACACACCGGTGCGCGGTGAGTCGTATTGAAAATGTCATCGAGCGCCGGCGACACACCGGTGCGCGGTGAGTCGTATTGAAAATGTCATCGAGCGCCGGCGACACACCGGTGCGCGGTGAGTCGTATTGAAAATGTCATCGAGCGCCGGCGACACACCGGTGCGCGGTGAGCCGTATTGAAAATGTCATCGAGCGCCGGCGACACACCGGTGCGCGGTGTGTCGTATTGAAAATGTCATCGAGCCGGTGCGCGGTGAGTCTTATTGAAAATTTCATCGAGCGCCGGCGACACACCGGTGCGCGGTAAGTCGTATTGAAAATGTCATCGAGCGCCGGCCACACACCGGTGCGCGGTGAGTCGTATTGAAAATGTCATCGAGCGCCGGCGACACACCGGTGCGCGGTGAGTCGTATTGAAAATGTCATCGAGCGCCGGCGACACACCGCACTATGGGACCAATCGGTGTTTTCCATCTCAAAAATCGATAACTCTGTTGTTTTGTGATTTTTCTCTTTGAATTTTTTTTTGCGTATTTCTGAATATCTAGGCAATAAAAGAAATTAAACATCAACATTTTAAAAATTATATATTTTTAGTAAAAAAATTACAAAGTTACAGTTATACGAAATTTCATGCAAAAAATTATACAGTAACATTAAAATAGCAGTAAAAGTTACACTTTTGCTTAAAATAAGTTTAAAACTTAATTATTATTATTAAACAAACATTACATGATAAAAAAATTAAAAATTTTAGCGCTTATACTATTCATCACCTTTTATTTCTAACAATTCTTTAACTTCGTCAAACAATTCTTTGGATATTAGAAAACTTGGTTTATTCAAGCTAGATATATAAGGATCAGATGTATATAATAAAATATGCAGAACGTCTTCGTTTGTTGCTGATCTGGAACACTTCCTAGCGTGATGTAACCTATATTTCTTGTAATCTTTATTTCGGGCTTCCTGGGCATCTTCGGATAATTGTCCTATAGGCAAAACTGCATAATGCTCTATTATTTTAGCACCATGTATAAGTACTTTATGGACCGAAGATGGCATGTAGTACCAGTTATATTTGCTTACATATAATTGCGCGGTAATCAATGTATACTGGCCGAATTTTTCTGCGTTTATAGGGTATCCCGATGACATACTTAGTTTGAAGAATTACATATAATCTCTTAATCAATTCTTCATCAATTCCGGTTATCTCTGCAGAACATTGGTAATTTTGGAAAAATCTCCTTGCCGTATTTCCGTCATTGCTGTTACCGGAACCTTGACGTGGTTTATCAATGTGCAAACCAAGCACTTCTCGGAAACGTTTTTGGACATATTTTTTCTTGTCTTCTTTAAGTTGCTTGTTTTCTGGAGTTGTTGCAGACCATTTCTCAAAACCTAAATTGTAAGAAATATGGAGGATCATTTCCATAAATCTTATCCATGCGTGTAGTGTCGACAATCCGTATTTAAACGCATTTTCATTCTCAACTCTCGTTGTAACTTTTAAAAGATCATTCATTTGTCTGGGAGTTGCTCCGCAAACAGTGCAGGTAGCACTGGCTGATGTGTTTGTTAACACTTGAGCAACTTTACCATCAATCATTGTCATAAACAGTTGATGTTTAACTTCGATGACTTTGTTGTCTATTGACACAAGAGTTGGAATCAATTGATTAATTTTGGCTTCAATTTCACTGACAACTGCTATAGTTTTTTCAGGTGTTTCTTTTGCAAATTCTAATGAAATTGGTCTGCAATATCTAACAGATGAGCAAGTAGAGAATAATTACCACAACAGATAAATAGAACTTCCGTAGCAATATAGTTTATCATACTTGTGGTTAAGGTGACCACCGAAAACAAAAGTGCCATGGGAAGATTCTTTCAAATATAATAGTACCTAGTCTATTAATTTGTAAATATATGCTTCTATAACATAAATAAAAAAAAACAAGATAGACATCAAAATATAACAATTAAATATAATATTTCATAATAAAAAAGAAGAACGTAATTTTCGGAGATTTTTTTATTTTCCCCTGATTGACATTATTGCTTCTAAATCACCCTTGCGCAAAAAACGCGCAAGTTTTTATTCAATCCTCATATTACTGAATAGGTAAGGTATCTACTAGAGTGATTAACTTGACACCGGCAGCTTTCGGCAACAATGAAAACTCCAATTGAAATAAACAACTAAAAAAAATAAAATAAAATAAAACGAAAATATTTTTGTACAAAAACCGAACGTGGTTGGAAAGTGTACATTCTAAGCTTTCTTATGATGTATAACACTAACATACTTCCTTGGAAAACTTCCGAATAATTTTGTGTTGAACTTCCTTAACGCTAATTTAATTGGCACGAAAATATTTATACCCAATGTTTGAGGTTCAGTTTATAAACGTAAAACTAAGTTTTTTTTTTTTTTTGAGATTTATTCGTAAGTTCCATCCTTTAAGAGTATTAAACCCTAAAAAAATCTATGAATATACGACTTTCGCCAAAACCATTTTCGAGATGGAAAATACGGTTTGGTCCCATAGTGCACCGGTGCGCGGTGAGTCGTATTGAAAATGTCATCGAGCGCCGGCGTCGGCGACACACCGGTGTGTCGCCCGAGTCACGCGTTTTAAAACTTATTAGGTAATACTATTGTAAGGTATTTTTTATATGTATATTATATAAAATGCGGGCGGGGCTTGACTGTGTTGTTCTGTAGATTCGCGCGCCCGTTGCCTGACCGGTTAAATAATAATAATAATAATAATATCTTGGGACAACTCACACACGGCCATCTGATCCCAAGCTAAGCAGAGCTTGTGTTATGGTAACCAGACAACTGATATACATACTTATATAATTTATAAATACATACATATTATAGATAAATTACACCCAGACACAGAACAAACAATAATGCTCAAAAAATAATATAACCCTGCCTAAGACACATCATTCATTCTGACTGTAGGTATAAAATTTGCATAAATAAAAAGTATAGTCCGAAACACCACTCAAAAATATTAATAACTAGCTGCCGCCCGCGTGAATGTCAAAAATTATCCCAAGGGAAATTATCCCTCTCGGGATAAAAAGTATCCTATGTATTATTCCAGACAATAATCTACCTCTGTGCCAAATTTCATTAACCTCCATTCAGTAGTTTTGGCGTGATTGAGTAACAAACATCCATCCAAACTTTCGCATTTTTAATATTCGTAAGTGTAATGAAATTCCTGTTTCGACCGGATCGTACGAAACTCAGCGGCCGAAACACCTACTAAGCCGAAAGCAGGATATAATTTTTATTATTCTGAATTTATCACAATTACTTTAAATATTTACAAAATAACAGATAACTTATTAAACTAAATCACAGTATACAAACAGAATTCTTAGCTTTCTGATACATAAACTAACACAATCAGATCACGCACAGCCGCCGCGCGGCGCTGCGCCCGCGCCGGTGACGCCGAGCTCTCTCTGCAACTCCAGCTTTCTTCTCAATTGCCTCTTCACATTCCGTTTTATTTTCTGATTTCCTGTAAACCGTAAGCAATAATATTATATTCGCAGAACTACTAGACAGCAAACGAACAGTACATGCGGGCGCTGACTAGGTGGAGGTGGACTGACATCTTATCATGGGGGCTACTTGATGAGACCAGCTGCGGGCGCTGACTAGGTGGAGGTGGACTGACTATCTTATCATGGGGGCTACTTGATGAGGCCAGCTGCAGGCGCTGACTAGGTGGAGGTGGACTGACTATCTTATCATGGGGGCTACTTGATGAGACCAGCTGCGGGCGCTGACTAGGTGGAGGTGGACTGACTATCTTATCATGGGGGCTACTTGATCAGACCAGCCGAGGATTGAGTTCAAGGGCGAGCTTATGTAGAGATATATGAGCAGCAGTTGACTGCTAGAGGTGATGTCATTAGAGCTGTACCTGCAGCTACAGGGTGCTGCGGGGGCGGCAGGTCGCGGCGCAGGATGGTGCGCAGCGTGGTGCGCGGCAGGCGCAGCTGGAGCGCGCGCGCACGCAGCGACAGCGCCGGCGCCGCGCGCACCGACGCCACCACCTCCTCCATGCGAGCGCGTCTGCATGCAAACATTACATTACATTGGTAACACACAAATCAAACGAATCAGACTCATTACAGAACACAAAGTATTACAATATACATATAGTATATTTATTTATTTAAACTCTATGTACAATAGTGGTACATGGGCGGACCTAATGCAACAAGGCATTCTCTACCAGTCAACCTTTGGGTCAAAAAGACTACACTGTGCGTGTACAACAAATAAATAAGATTTAAAATATAATTTTATTTTGGAAATAATAAATATTTATAATACTAACAAAATACATACATATGCTAAAATAATAAACTAATAACTAACAATAAATAAAAAAGCAAATCTGTATCAAAAAATACTAAAAAGCACATTGTGGAGGCAGTCCAGAATCACCGTGAGCTCAGACAGTCTTAACATAATATGTCAGTAGTAGCCCAAACAAGAGAACTGAAACAACAAAAAAAAGCCGGAGTGGTTGTAAGCCATAGACTGATAGTAGATTGACAGTATGATCCACCATGGTGAGTGTAGGCAGGCCAGAGGCACTTCACAAAAAAGCCCTAAGACAGCCTTCACAACTGGCCACAGATCTTTTAATAAACACCTTTATGTCATTGGATCGATTTACATACATACATGCTAGACAGTTCTATGCGTTTCTGTTCCTGCTCAAACATTACTAATTGCTACTATATTATCTACTCAGACTTATATGAGAGCTGACCTGTTGACAGGACGACCAGGCCGGGGGGCATCATGTACACTCCCCGTGGAGAACAGTTTGCGTTCCCATGCTAACAGAGTGTTCTTAGCCGGTGGGTCTCGGCCAAATCGCTGTCTGAAGTTATGCTTTATCTGAAACAGTCAAATACTTTGGTATTATTTCAAATATTGCTAAATTTTAGCAGCTATCTGAACTGGCATTCACATGATTATATTTTGTTGGTATAATAACCCCATTTATTAATGATCATGCATCTTACTTGGCTCATACTACTCTTGGTATGTCTCCGCTCGTGCACCCACACTGCAGCTACCAGTCTCTCCTCTATACTAAACGTAGAAGTATCCACACTGCTCTTGTTCGTCACCAATTTCTTCTTCTCAACAGCTGGCTTCAGGGTCTGAACTGAAGGAGGTGCCTCATCACTTATAGGTTGAGTGGAAACTACATGATGAGGAGCAATAACTTCAAACCGGTCGTTTTGTGTTGCAGTGAGCAAGGGGGGGTTTTTGGAGTGTTCAGCGAAAAACTGACAGTGATGCTGATAGGGATTCGGATGGTAAATTTCATGATTCTGAAATTGATACATTTTTATTGTTGCTACTTCTCATTTATTTAGGATTTTTAAGTACCTAATATTACAGACAAAAAAACCGTGCAATACAACATCAAAACAATAACAGATAAATTGCGTTCCGTTACAACCGCTCTTTGGTTACAACATTCGTAATTCCTGTGTACTTGTAGAAAATAGAATAAAATTAATAAAGCATTGTCTTTAACTAACTTAAGCGTTATTTATGGGCAAATAAAGACATATTTTGATGGATGGATTAGTAGATTTTATTAGAGTACCTGCGGCTATGACCACGTAGATGTAAAGAGATCGTCTGACTAAACAAGAGGGAAGTAGAACGGAGCGTGACATTGTTTTTAATAACTCGAGTCATAGTCTTTATGTCTCGCCTGTTTTGCGAAACAGTGGCCTTACAGAGCGGGCATAATGTTATGAACAAAAAAGCCAAAAATAAAATCGGAATAAAAAAAAATATATTTCATCCTATTATCATTACCGCATATCATGATATCAAGCGACCAATGGCGAATAACATTTTTCTTTGTTATTGATAGGCACGCGCTTGACCACTATTATGAAAGCTACATGGGCATGGGAGTATTCATCTCCCATACTAATATTATACTCTTTGGCAGCCCCGGATCTACGATTTTTCCAAACCGGGGCAAAAACTTAATAGTGCCGCCCTCCTCTCTTCCACAGTCCTTCGAAACGGCTTGACCGATTCTTATGAAAGTGTGTATATTCAGTAAGTTAGGTGTAGGGTAGGTTTTACTCAAATATAATGTACCTACAGGCAATACGATCTTCACCGCGTCATCTAGTTATTATATACATAATTATATGAACCTTTCAATAACTATTTTAACTAGTGGCCGAAATTCGACCACACGTTTTTAATAATTTATCCATTTTTTAAGCATTATTAAAATTTTCCATTATAAACTTTAACTGTTCTGTACCAAATTTCATACTCCTTCTTCCACGTTTTTTTTTTCATAAAAAGAGGTACAAAGTTTTTGCTTTTGTACTAAGATTTAAGATAACTGATCACCAGAGATCGGATTATGTAGACTATATTTACCTAAAGTTCGGAGAAGTAAGTAACATAGAGTTGATAATACCTTCTCCAAAATCCCGGAATCATAAAAATGACCTGGAGACCTGGGATTTAAGAAATTTGAACAAAATTATTATATTGAAGAGTTTTTAGAGTTCCGTACTCAAACTGTTAAAATAAAGAGCTTTGTTTTACATTCCTATAAAATTTATTAACTTTCTTTTAAGCAAATTTCTTACTAAACTCGACTGAAGATTTCATAAATGAAAAATTTACCTAAATATTTGACATTATTGCCTCTACTTAATAATTTTTTATCCCATTTACTGCATTGAATTTTGACTTATATAATTAATCCATGTCTTGTATAACTATTGTCTACACTAATATTATAAAGAGGAAAGATTTGTTTGTTTGTTTGTTTGTTTGTTTGAAATGAATAGGCTCCGAAACTACTGGACCGATTTGAAAAATTATTTCACCAGTAGAATCCTACATTATCGGCGATGGTCATAGGCTATAGAATATTTTCAAAAAAGTTAAGGATCCGTATGAAAACTTCGATAATGTGACCCAAGGTGTGAGAAAAAATCCTTATATCGCGTACGCTGCGGAATCTATTGACAATAGAGCAAAGTGATGTACTACAGTTTTATAGAAGTCATCAATATCTACAAAAAAGTCCGCGATACCATATGTCTAACTATTATGGATAAGTCACCATGACCGCTTTTTGTTAATATTAGTCAAGCAAATCCCATGGTGAAATAAAAAATGGTGATTATAGTATCATAATATTAATCCTTATCCATTTAAATGGTTTGATAATTAAGGTTGATTATGTTCGTGTAAATTACACTTTAAATCATTCAAATCGGACCTTTCGTTCAAAAGTTACGACGGTAATAAACATGCTCGGAGTAAGAAAAATGTCGCGGCTTGAGCGAACTGGGGAGAATCGTATCAATGCTTGGTCCGATGAAGTTGAAACACCACGGCATTTAAATGTTTTCGATAAAACAATAAGAATAACAAATTTTGGATTTTTCGAAAATCAACTAGGTACATACATAATACGGGGTAACTAAGTTTTTAGGGGAGGAAATTATAGCTTGCTTCAATTTACGTCGGAATTCTATGAACAAACTAAAAGTGGGATAATTGAAACAGATCATGTACCTAACAATTTTTGCATAATCAACCCCTGACGGGCTGAACGGGGGGGTGAACAGTTGCGCTGAACCAATAATGAGAATCGTTGTGCATAATTTTCCAAAACTAACCTTTATAAGGGGATATGTATAGGGGCGTCGCAGTTTGTGGAGTACCTACTATCCCCACGCGGACGAAGTCGCGTGCGAAGTGCTAGTGTTCAATATATTCCAATTATTTTTCATGATCAATAATTTTTTTTTTTTTTTTAAGCTTTGTACAACATTCTATCAAATAAATGCATTCTATTCTATTCTAACTACACTCAAGTCCAGTTCATGTTTCATAATTTCGGGTTTTAATTGTCATGTTTATGATTCAGGGATTTTAAAGTAGGTATTATCAACTCAAAAAAAACTCCAGGTCCTAGTTCGACGCGCACTCCAATATCTCGCAACATTTAGTAGACAACTCGATCGCCACTAATAGCCGTAACAGACGCTCGGATTTGAAGGCGCTAAGAGAAGTATAACCAAATATGGATGAAATAAAAAATATGTTAATTAACATGCAGCAAGATATAAAGCAGCAAAAACAAGACATGCTAGAGATGAAAGAAGATATTAAAGGTACAATAATCAACAGCCTCAACGAGAAGTTCAATAACTTGGAACTAAAAAATGAGCTTATGGAAAAAAAAATAGAAGAACAATCAAATAAAATTAACAACCTAGAAAGACAGTGTAGACGCAAAAATCTGATCTTTTTTGGCGTAGAAGAGATAGAAAAGTCGTACGATGAACTGGAAAAAATGGTAATAAATGTAATAAATACATACATAAAAATTTCATGCGACACTTACAACATAGAAGCTGTTAGAAGGTTGGGGAAAAAGGGTGAAAAAGTTCGACCGATAGTAATAACATTCAATACATTAGGTTTCAAATTAAAAATACAAAAACACAAACATAACCTTCAAAATACTTCCTATTACTTAAAAGAAGACTACCCAATCGAAGTCTTAATTAAGCGTAAAGAGCTACAAGTCCAACTACAGAAAGAAAAAGATGCAGGCAACACCGCTTTTATAAAATACGACAAAATTATTATACTGAGCAACAAAAAATCCCCACAGAAACAGTCAAGCAAAAGAAACCTATCAGAGTCCCCAGAGACGCTCCACCCTGACAACCAAATTGTGCAAAGGACCAATAAACAACAACCTAAGAAAAATAAAGGGGACATGAAGAACTATATAATACAAAAACCCAAACTAATTCTCGCTCAGACAGAATCGTCTCAACGCCAATCGAAGACATCAGACCACAACACAGCATAGCAATCAAAATCGGACCCTCTTCCAACCTCTAATCTCCCAGTACGGCCGGTCACCGCGGGAGAGTTCGACCAAAACCCCCCAAGAACAACTATCAAAACGGAAAATACCGTCTACATTTGCACCCTCAACGTAAGATCATTATCTTTGGATCAAAAATATATTGAGCTCAAAGCTGCATTAGAAGATATTAAGCATGATATAATAGGTTTGAGCGAAGTTCGCCGCCTAGGAGAAAAAACAATCGAAGACGACGATTACATCTTCTACTGCATTGGCCAAACAAAAGGACTATATGGAGTAGGTTTTCTAGTAAAGAAGAAACACAGAGATAACATCATAAAATTTACTGGAATATCTGAAAGAGTGTGCGTACTGGAAATCAAATTGGAAGACCTGTGCTTTGCAGTAATTCAAGCGTACGCCCCTACTGAAAACTCATCACAGGAAGAAATAGACATTTTTTACGAGTACTTAGCGAAAGCTCACGATTCCACATCAACTGAGTACGTATTCTCTATAGGCGATTTTAATGCTCAAATCGGAATTCCAGAAAAGCACGAACGTCCCGCTACAGGAGAATATGGTTACGGCATCAGAAGTGCTCGAGGCACGAGACTAATTCAATACGCGCAAGAGTACAACCTAAAAATTATGAATACAATGTTCAAATTAAAACCAAAAAACCGCTGGACAGTTTCCAGATAAAAACACAAGAAATGAAATCGATTATGTCATGACCACGAAGCACCACATGATCTCTAAATATGAAGTACTACCATCTTTCTCTTTCGGATCAGACCACAGATTACTAAGAGCAACAATACACCTAAATTCAACAAAGAAAAGTAGGCGCAATTTCTCTAATACATCCACTAAGCTAAAAACTCTAGTGGAGCAGGAAATGTACCTTACAAACCTCTACAACTTTATACCAGAACTTATAAAGGATCAAAACAACTATAATGTGGAGGAGTACTACCAACAAATCATGCACTACATCAAAATAAGTCTAAAGAATATAAAAGGAACACATAAGAACAAAATCCTATCCGCAAAAGCGCTAGAACTCATGAAAGAAAGAACTGAACTACAAAATAAGCCCAAATTAAGCGCAGCTGACAAAGAAAAACTAAAAACTTTGTATAAACTTACCAATAAAGAAATAAAAACATGCTACCTTACCTACAGAACAACAACTATACAAAGACACCTCAATAATACTAGATCTGCCAAAAAAGCTTATAAAGAGCTAAATCTAGCCAAAACATGGATTCCTTTTCTCAAGTCTGGCAACAACAAATGCAAATCTCGCACAGAAATCATAAATGCTGCTACTGACTTCTACGCTAATCTTTACAGAGAATCAGACACACAAAATCAAAACATGGTTAGAAGAAGAAACAAATAATTAGACTTAAGCCAGAAAAAAGCCCAGGACCGGATGGAATCACCAACGAATATATCAAGGTTGCGAAGACTCTACTACTGACACCAATCACTATCCTATGGAATAAAATACTTGGTGAAGAAGCTGTGCCACATCAATGGATGACATCGGAAATTATACTTCTATATAAAAAAGGTGACCCAGCTGATATAGGCAACTACCGTCCTATAAGCCTCATGCCTTGTTTTTATAAACTTTTTGCCTCCTGTCTACTTGAAAGGATAGCCCCAGTCATCGATGCTCACCAACCGATCGAACAAGCCGGTTTCAGAAGCGGTTTCAACACGATGGATCATATCCAAGTGGTTGACCAGGTGATAGAAAAATATTCAGAATTTAATAAACCCCTGTATTTGGCTTTCATAGACTACAAAAAAGCTTTTGATACAATTTCACACGAGAGCATCTGGGAGTCGCTGAAAGCTCTAAACACTAATGAGAAGTATATCAATATCCTAAAAAATATTTATTCAAACAACACAAGTAGAGTCAAACTGGATAGAGTAGGCGAAGTAATCAACATAAAGAGAGGTGTCCGGCAAGGGGACCCGATCTCACCAAAATTATTCATAGCCGTCTTACAACACGTAATGGGAAAGTTGCCATGGTCCAATCAGGGTATTAATATAAATGGGATTTTTTTAAGTCATCTTAGATTTGCCGATGACATAATTTTATTTTCGGAAACCCCTCACCAATTAAACAAAATGGTAAATGAATTAAACCAGGCTAGTATAAAAACTGGTTTGGAAATGAACCTGGAAAAAACTAAAATTATGTCAAACCGCAGTGCAACGCCAATTTTAATAAATAACACACCTCTCGAGTTTGTCAACCACTACATATACTTAGGAAAACAAATCTCCTTTAGCAAAGAAAGAAACACTGAAGAACTTAACCGAAGAGTGGCGATTACCTGGAACAAGTTCTGGCACCATAAGGAAATACTAAAATCGCAACTCCCGCTACCGACCAAGAAAATAGTCATGGATACAGGACTTCTACCGTGCCTCACCTATGGATGCCAAACTTGGACCTTCGATCTCAAAACCAGGAACAAAATTCAGACTACCCAGAGAAAAATGGAAAGAAGTTGCCTAGGTATAAAATTGAAGGATAAGGTGAAAAACGTTGACATTCGAAAGAAGACAAAAGTATGCGATGCCTTAACCTTTGCAATGAAGGCTAAATGGAAGTGGGCGGGTCACGTAGCCCGTTACAAGGACGATAGGTGGACTCTACGGTCAGTAAAGTGGCCTGGGCCAAAAGGCACCAGACCAAGAGGTCGACCAAAGGCCAGATGGGCAGACGAAATAATAGCGTGCGCGGGTGGAAGATGGCTAGTCAGAGCTAATGACAGAGAAGGATGGCATTCCTTGGGGGAGGCTTTTACCCGACCGGGGTTCATGCATTAAATAATTAGGTAGTTGATAATTAGAGCAAATACTAATTAATTACAAAATAGAATTTATAATTAGAAATCAAATTCATTCCAAGACTAACCAATGTAATTGAATTTTATAGGCTAATAAGTTACCAATTGTTATCGTTTTAATATGTAATATGCATGGAATTAAATAAAGCTTTATTATTATTATTTATTATTATTATCAACTCTATGTTACTTACTTCTTCGAACTTTAGTTAAATATAGTCTACCTATTCCGATCTCTGCTGATCACTTACATCCAGTTGATTTTAGGTCCTCGAAAGGGGAAAAGAACACCTTTCTAAAGTTTGCTTAGGAGTAACTTGTCGACACACCGGTGTGTCGCCCGATTTACGAACTCTAATAACGCAAGGTAATAATTACATGATTTTGAATTTTTACATAATTTTAACAAGGTACCTTTATTACACGAGCTTGACCAGGTAAATGCAGAAAAGTAGTGATTCAAGAGAATGCGAAATTCAAGAGCAAGCGTAGAGAGCTCGATCATTTACCACCCACATCGAATAAGTTTTTTTTCAAACATGTGAGTTTGGCGCCCCTTGAACTTGCCGCCCGGGGCATGGGCCCCGGCTTGCCCCCCCCTAGATCCGGGGCTGCTCTTTGGTATTCATTATGAAAGTTGCCAGTAGTTTTCGGGCAATCTGAAAAATTGATATACCTAACTAAAGAAGACTAAATGATAATAATAGACATACAGGTACCTACCTACATTGCACGGGGTGTAGGTATAGGTACCTACTGCATAATCTTTGGGGGTGCGGAGAGAACGGCGCCGTTTAATTAGTGACATCCTGGTATATAATTGAACATGTATGCAAATGACTTGGTTCAATATCGTTTAATGATTTGCCTAGCCAAGTAGGTAGCAGAACATAGGGCAGAGGGGAGCTTAGGGCATCCCAACACGAATAGGTTAGGTGTGAACGATATGACGACAACTACATTGACCCATGCCATTCATGATATGTTCCTTTGAAACCTTCGGACAAAAATGGGAGCCCCGTCATCGAGGTTAGAATGTTGAAATTGATTGTTTGAATTTAGTATTCCCTAAATTAAATTTTTCACATATTTTCGTCACACGGATACCCTATTCTATGAAAGGCCAAAGAATCTGCCAGCTATAAATTATGATTCTGATTATTGATAGGTATGTTACAGTCCAGTTCTTTTCACACTGCCCTCTCATATTAGGCATTTTTAGGGTTCCGTACCAAAAGGGTAAAAACGGGACCCTATTATGTACCTATTACTAAGACTCCGCTCAACTCCGCTGTCCGTCTGTCTGTCACCAGGCTGTATCTCATGAACCGTGATAGCAAAGCAGTTGAAATTTTCATAGATGATGTATTTCTGTTGCCGCTATAACAACAAATACTAAAAGCAGAATAAAATCAATATTTAAGTAGGACTCTCATACTGGTGTCATATGATGTGCTCTGGAGAAAATTGGGTGCTTAAGCTCAT
Organism: Melanchra persicariae; assembly: GCA_947386135.1. Taxonomy (NCBI): domain Eukaryota; kingdom Metazoa; phylum Arthropoda; class Insecta; order Lepidoptera; family Noctuidae; genus Melanchra; species Melanchra persicariae. The sequence continues at coordinate 486,354 of OX376652.1, forward strand.
GCAGTATTGATATGCGAACCAATCGAATTCTGTAAAGTGGGCCGGACGTTCACTGAGTCATATGGGTTGGAGTGCGGTGTGAGACAGGGGGGGTTGACGTCTCCACGGCTCTTCAACCTTTATGTTAATGATCTCATAGTCGAGCTTAGTAGTATGCGTGTCGGCTGTCGGGTTGGTGGTGTTAGTATTAACAACATCAGTTCGCGGACGACATGGTGCTCCTGGGCCCGACTGAGGAATCTATCAGAGAAATGCTGAAGGTCTGCGAAAAATATGCTGCCTTGCATGGCCTTGTGTATAATGTACGTACATGTGAATACATGGTCTTTAAGGCCGCCGGTAAGTGCCCTAATCATGAACCTAGTTTTTCTCTCAATGGCATGAGCATGAATAGAGTCTACCAATTTAAGTACTTGGGGCACATACTTACCGACGACCTTGAAAGATAATGTCGACATTGAAAGGGAACGTAGGGCACTGGCGGTCCGAGGTAATATGTTGGCCCGTAGATTCTTTCGTTGTGGTGACCAAGTCAAAATCACCCTATTCAAGGCTTATTGTCAAGATCTGTACGCGGGAGGTCTATGGGTCAACTACACTAAAAGATCGCTAGATGTCTTGCGCGTCCAATACAATAATGTTTTTAGGATGCTGTTGAAACTGCCCCGTTTCTGTAGTGCATCGGAGTTGTTTGCTCAGAACCGAACTGACGGCTTCCACGAAGTCATTCGCAAAAAAGTCGCATCACTGATGCACAGAACACGGGTCAGTGACAATAGCATCCTGAAAACTGTTGTTGAGAGTCCTTACTCCCCTATTCTGAGGCATTATGTGGGGAGAATGGCCATATAGCTTGTTCCTGGCTTTACCGTTCTCTGCACATCATGCTTTGGATATCTTTATTGTTTGTTTTTTTTTTTTTTCTATACCCTAATTGCGTACTACTAACACTAGCTATAAGGTAGGTATTCTACTAACAAAATGGACTGTAATGTTGTCTGAATTAAATAAATTAATAATAATAAATACAATAAACGTTTTTTTGTAGATAATGGTACGGAACACTTCGTGCGCGAGTCCAACTCGCACTTGGCTGGTTTTTTATAATGTCATTAATCACTAGGTCGATAACAGATATTATACTTTCATGAGATGCATAGGATATACATACGAACAAGTTTCACGGGACCTGATATGACATGTCGCAGCCATTTCAATAAAAGCCTAGGCTTTTCATTGAATTGCACTGTTTAATCAGCGACATACGAGTATGTGACATGGGCAAGTCATTAAACGATATTGAACAAAAGATGTTACATACGTCGCTAAAAAATCAGCTCATTTAAAGGAAAAAGCTAGGTCACGAATTAAACGCCTGATTAAGCTATATTATTATGGCTGCGACATACATATCCGGGCAATCAAACCGATGTCTTTTTTGAGGGTGAGTGAAGTAGGTACGATCATTCACTGGTAGTTTGCAACAAGGTAAATAAAATAAAACGTAGGTGAGTACAGATGTACAAATATGTTTTATTGGTTTTATATGATATATTATTTAGTTATTTAATATCTCTTAATCTTATTTACTCCTCAGGAGCAATATTGGAAAGTTTTCAGTCACTAAATAATCGTCGTCAAATATCACTGCGATGTTAAGCTCGAATTCTGAAACGAAATGTGAAACAGTAAGATAATAGTTTTTCTTCATGAAACATTCATATACTTGATACGCCTGACAGGCAGCTCCGCCCTTGGTGATTGTTGTGCCATCACTGGAGCACTATGATATCTATGTAGCAGCCAACTAGCTTAATCAGCCGTTTCATTGAAAGCCTAGCCTTTTAATTGAATTGCGCCGTTTAATTAGCGACATAAGTTCCATGTACAAGTCACTAAATTATATTGAACAAAAGGTCACTTAGGTCGCTGAAAAATCGGCGGATTTATATTAAAAGGCTAGGTCACCAATTAAACGGCTGATTAAGCTAGTTGGCTGCGACATCTACTGCGCACTTGACAAGAGGCGCGGCAGCACCATGTGCAGCGGCACTACTGCGTACTTGACCGTGACCTGAATCTGATCGCGAGCATAGTGAACTCGATACATGTGGACAAGTTACCTATCTTGAAGTTGACGGTGGTGGTGGTGGGGCAGGTGAAGAGGCGCGGCAGCACCATGTGCAGCGGCACTACTGCGTACTTGACCGTGACCTGAATCTGATCGCGAGCATAGTGAACTCGATACATGTGGACAAGTTACCTATCTTGAAGTTGACGGTGGTGGTGGTGGGGCAGGTGAAGAGGCGCGGCAGCACCATTTGCAGCGGCACTACTGCGTACTTGACCGTGACCTGAATCTGATCGCGAGCATAGTGAACTCGATACATGTGGACAAGTTACCTATCTTGAAGTTGACGGTGGTGGTGGTGGGGCAGGTGAAGAGGCGCGGCAGCACCATGTGCAGCGGCACTACTGCGTACTTGACCGTGACCTGAATCTGATCGCGAGCATAGTGAACTCGATACATGTGGACAAGTTACCTATCTTGAAGTTGACGGTGGTGGTGGTGGGGCAGGTGAAGAGGCGCGGCAGCACCATGTGCAGCGGCACTACTGCGTACTTGACCGTGACCTGAATCTGATCGCGAGCATAGTGAACTCGATACATGTGGACAAGTTACCTATCTTGAAGTTGACGGTGGTGGTGGTGGGGCAGGTGAAGAGGCGCGGCAGCACCATGTGCAGCGGCACTACTGCGTACTTGACCGTGACCTGAATCTGATCGCGAGCATAGTGAACTCGATACATGTGGACAAGTTACCTATCTTGAAGTTGACGGTGGTGGTGGTGGGGCAGGTGAAGAGGCGCGGCAGCACCATGTGCAGCGGCACTACTGCGTACTTGACCGTGACCTGAATCTGATCGCGAGCATAGTGAACTCGATACATGTGGACAAGTTACCTATCTTGAAGTTGACGGTGGTGGTGGTGGGGCAGGTGAAGAGGCGCGGCAGCACCATGTGCAGCGGCACTACTGCGTACTTGACCGTGACCTGAATCTGATCGCGAGCATAGTGAACTCGATACATGTGGACAAGTTACCTATCTTGAAGTTGACGGTGGTGGTGGTGGGGCAGGTGAAGAGGCGCGGCAGCACCATGTGCAGCGGCACTACTGCGTACTTGACCGTGACCTGAATCTGATCGCGAGCATAGTGAACTCGATACATGTGGACAAGTTACCTATCTTGAAGTTGACGGTGGTGGTGGTGGGGCAGGTGAAGAGGCGCGGCAGCACCATGTGCAGCGGCACTACTGCGTACTTGACCGTGGGAAAAATTATCTCGTCGTCGCGAATCTAAGCGGACGTGTTTTGTGTTAATTATAATGCATTACATCTAAATAATTACGATTAATAATATAATAAGAAATTGCAGAGTCAGTCATATTAAGTAAAGTGTGTCGCGCGTGTTAATTGTGCAACTAACAACTTTCTCACAGTGCACGATGAACTAATTACTTTTATGCACAAAAAAATAGTGATTTTCTGTGTTAGTTATGTCTAACCAAGGGTTTAGCCCTTTTGGTCGTAGCCAATTAATGCGGCGAAGTCCACCCTCTACTCCAATACCCTCTGACCAAAACCAGCCAATAGAAACACCGCCACCAGCATCCACGGATGATGCCTTATTGGCTGATGTTGTCGCTACGCCGGAGATCCAGAAATGGTTAGGATCCATAGAGACCATTTTAAACGAAGTCTGCTCTACAGTCGCCGAAGGAAAAATGAACTCTGATCAGAAGCTCCGCGTCACTAATCTTTGTCGAAAGGTCGCACATGGGACATCTCAAATGGCTGTCTTGTACCAATCCCTGAAGTAAAAATCCATTCAGGCTTACAACACTGTCCAGTTCCTTCAAGAACAGCAGGTCGTTGCAAACTCTCTGCAACAATTCAAAGAGGTCGTCGAAAATAAAATAACGCAACCAGAAAGCACTTCTTATGCCAATATGGTTAAAAAGGGTACAGACAAGTTCATTCGTCCAGAAAATTTGAGTTCTGTTGCCATCTACCCTAGCGATAAGACACGTTCTAGTGACGACACCAAAACACTGGTACAGAAAATTATCTCGCCGGAGGAACTGAAACTTCGGGTCCGTAGTCTGAGGAAAATTAGGAATGGAGGCGTTATTATTAGCACAGACAGCAAAGACGACATTGCTAAATTAAAAAGTTCGGAGAAACTTGTTTCATCAGGCCTTAAAATTGAAGAACCGTCTAAACGCCGCCCTAGGATAGCAATCATTGGTGTCTCCGTAGCTCTCAATGAGAAAGAGGTACTGGATTGCATTTATGAGCAAAACCTTTCTGACAAATTGCCGAAAACTACTCGAGAGGCCTTTCTTGAAACAATAAAAATGAGCCATAAATCAGGAAAGAAAGATCGGTCCACATGTAATTATATTCTAGAAGTCCCTCCTAACATCAGAAAAATTCTGGTGAACCAAGGCCGTATTTTTATAAATTGGACCTCATGCCCAGTAAGAGATTTTACTATCGTGACTAGGTGCTTCAATTGCCAGCAGTTCGGACACGCAGCCAAGTTTTGCCGCGAAACATCTCCAACTTGCAACCTTTGTGGAGAGACAGGACACCCGTTCAAGGAATGCATTAACAAAACTTCTTCTCCCCAGTGTGCAACGTGCAAACGTTTTAAAAGGAAATTTGACCAACCAACTGGTGACGTGAATTGCCCTGCACGAAAATACGCTGAAGACAATTACATTAATTCGATAGACTATGAAGGCGCCTAAGAGCGCCATCGAATAATTTTGTTAATTCGCACATAAACAGTAGTTAAGTCAGTTTTTAGTATCATGACAAATCAGCTAATCAGTGGTCTAGACAGTTTTTCAGTGTCAGAAGCTATAATTTGTAATCTTGAGGAGTGCAAAAATCTTCTTCACACTGGTAAGAAATTGTTAACAGTGCTTACGAAAAACATACGTAGTATTAACCGGAATTTTAATGGCTTTGAAGTTCTATTACAAAATCTTAAATTAAGTTGTGACATTATTGTACTAACAGAATGTTGGCTCTCCGAACAAACAACGAATGTTCCATCTTTAGACGGATACAATTTACACAAAACCAATAGCCACATTAACCAAAATAGTGGCTTAGTTGTGTATATTAAAGATCATTTAGTAGCAATGGTAGAAGAACCCTTATTTCAAGGCTGTAATTGCTTGTTAATTAAAATTTCCCCTGATACGGTAGTTATGGCTATTTATAGACCTCCATCTCAAAATATTGATAGATTCCTAGACTCGCTTAGCATAAACCTAGAAAAAATATCATCTTTTAAAATATTATACTTTTAGGTGACATTAACATTAACATTGCTTCCGGGAAAATCGATACTCATGCACATAACTACCTGAACATTTGCACATTTCATGGACTGTTACCAGCTCATTATTACCCAACGCACCAAAGCGGCTCATGCCTCGACCATATCATTATAAAGTCAAAAGCGCCGTCCAAAACATTGGTTACTAATACGTCACTTACCGACCATCAAGCCGATTTACTAACACTGCAAATACCTTCACCTAGAAAAAATTGCATGCGCAGCTATTCTAAACTCAACATGACTAATCTTGAAAATGACATACGAGCTATGAATTTCGACCCCGTCTACAATAACTCTAGTGACCCAAATATTTCGTTACAGTATTTTATAGATTTGTTACAATATGCGATTAAAAAGAACACTTTTACAAAAGTAATACCTAGAAAGTACAATAACATTAAACCATGGATTACGCCCGGACTTGTTCGCTGTATCAGACATAGAGACAAGCTACACCAAAAATTTAAACTTGCCCCTAATGATGAAATACTCTCAGTCACTTATAAGCGATATAGAAATTTCTGCAACAATCTATTGAAAAAACTAAAAAAACAATATGACAAAGAACAGCTACAGAAGGCATGAAAAAACAGTAAGCTTATCTGGAAATTTATTAAAACTAATACATTTAGCACTAAAAACTCTGAACCTCCACTCGACCTTTTATCAACTGAATTGAACCCATCCGCAGCGACGAATAAAGCAAACCATTTCTTTATTAACACTGGAAAAAATCTGGCAGAAAAAAACTTATCTAACAGGAATCCTTCTAGTCAAACTCCATATATGACTCATACAACACTGAGCTCTTTTGTCCTATTAGATACGGACGTGAATGAAGTGATAGGTATAATAGACGGGTTAAAAGACGTCTGCGCTGTCGGTTGGGATGACATTTCTAATGCTGTACTTAAAAGACTTAAATACCTAATTGCCCCTCCACTAACTCACATTTTTCAGATATGTTTAGCCCAAGGAATATTCCCAAAATTGCTTAAAAAAGCCGTAGTCACCCCAGTTTTCAAGTCCGGAGACAAAACTTGTATTACTAACTATAGACCTATTTCAGTACTAACGGGACTCTCAAAGATTTTGGAAAAAATAATTAACAATAGACTAGTAAAATATCTTGAAAATAACAAATTGCTTTCTGACCAACAATTTGGTTTTAGGCCTAAAAGATCAACGAGCCAAGCAGTACACAAATTGACAAATTTTATAAGTCAAAATCTAGATAATGGCATGCACACCATTGGGATCTTTTTAGACCTTGCCAAGGCGTTTGACACCATTTCTTGTTCTCTACTATTGCTTAAACTAGAAAATATTGGGATAAGAGGAGCACAGTTAAAATTGTTATCTGATTATCTCAGCGACCGTTATCAGTCTCTAAAAATAGGTCAGTACACGAGCTCTGAACATAAAAACAGTGATTATGGAATCCCACAAGGCAGTATTTTGGGGCCCACTTTATTTTTAATATATATAAATGACCTTTGTCGCTTGCAACTCCAAAATGGTTTAATTATGTCATATGCGGATGACACAGCTTTACTATTCTCAGGAAAATCAAGAGCTGAGGTCTATGAACTTGCTCAGAATGGTTTTGATACTGTGTGTAATTGGCTACATAACAATCTATTAACGTTAAATTCAGATAAAACCAAATTTATTCTATTTGAAATGAGAAATACTAACCCGACGCTTACTAACCAAAACATTCACGCGCACAATTGTAATACATACGCTGACACAGCATGCACTTGTCCCAGTTTAACTAAAGCCGACCATATCAAATATCTAGGCGTCACAATTGACACAAATCTAAACTTCCGTAAACACATTGATTTATTATGCACTAGAGTGCGGAAATTAATATACATTTTTAAGAGTTTACGGGACATAGCCGACTTTAAATTAATTAAACAGGTTTACTTGGCTTTGTGTCAATCTATCCTTACCTACTGCATAACTTCCTGGGGTGGTGCCGCAAAATCAAGTTTACTATCCCTAGAACGTGCACAAAGAGCAATTCTTAAAGTTGCCACCTGTCGCCCATTCAGATTTCCTACACACCAGCTTTATATGGCATGCAAGGTGCTAACAGTTCGACAACTATTTGTTTTAAGTATAGTTTTACTGCAACACACTGAACTAGATTTTAAACCAGTACCTGCAGACAAGAGAAGAAAGGATCTGGTTTGCACAAATCCTCCGACTAAACATGCATTCATTAAAAGATTTTATATATTTCTAGGACCTTTCTTATATAATAAATTGAACAAATTGCTCAAGATATATAATGTAAGTTATAATAGGTGTAGTATAATGTTAGTCGATTATTTAGCAAAACTAAATTACGCAGACACGGAAAAACTACTAGAGGTGCTGACATAGAGTAGCTGACTAAACTGTAATTACCTTACCTAATATTTATAATAATTTTAGTTTTAGATATAAATATATCCTTTATGCCTAGTTAATAAGGTTTCGCAAAATATTCTTTCTGCTTAGATATTTAAAATATATTATGTTAATTTAATTCAAGGTTCTATTTCGAAACTACCGTCGTCGTAGAGATGGCCTGAAACACAGGTTTAAATAAACCTAAATCGGGCAACGCACTACACTATTCTATTTTTATATTATTATGCAACTGTAATCTTATACATTTGTCATACCATAGTTTTTATCCAGATTATTATAATACTATTATAGGCCTAGATTAATATGTATACTACTGAACCATTTGTACACTTTTGTAACTTATTATTATTCCAATAAATTTTATTTATTTATTTATTTTATTTATTTACTTGACCGTGACCTGAATCTGATCGCGAGCATAGTGAACTCGATACATGTGGACAAGTTACCTATCTTGAAGTTGACGGTGGTGGTGGTGGGGCAGGTGAAGAGGCGCGGCAGCACCATGTGCAGCGGCACTACTGCGTACTTGACCGTGACCTGAATCTGATCGCGAGCATAGTGAACTCGATACATGTGGACAAGTTACCTATCTTGAAGTTGACGGTGGTGGTGGTGGGGCAGGTGAAGAGGCGCGGCAGCACCATGTGCAGCGGCACTACTGCGTACTTGACCGTGACCTGAATCTGATCGCGAGCATAGTGAACTCGATACATGTGGACAAGTTACCTATCTTGAAGTTGACGGTGGTGGTGGTGGGGCAGGTGAAGAGGCGCGGCAGCACCATGTGCAGCGGCACTACTGCGTACTTGACCGTGACCTGAATCTGATCGCGAGCATAGTGAACTCGATACATGTGGACAAGTTACCTATCTTGAAGTTGACGGTGGTGGTGGTGGGGCAGGTGAAGAGGCGCGGCAGCACCATGTGCAGCGGCACTACTGCGTACTTGACCGTGACCTGAATCTGATCGCGAGCATAGTGAACTCGATACATGTGGACAAGTTACCTATCTTGAAGTTGACGGTGGTGGTGGTGGGGCAGGTGAAGAGGCGCGGCAGCACCATGTGCAGCGGCACTACTGCGTACTTGACCGTGACCTGAATCTGATCGCGAGCATAGTGAACTCGATACATGTGGACAAGTTACCTATCTTGAAGTTGACGGTGGTGGTGGTGGGGCAGGTGAAGAGGCGCGGCAGCACCATGTGCAGCGGCACTACTGCGTACTTGACCGTGACCTGAATCTGATCGCGAGCATAGTGAACTCGATACATGTGGACAAGTTACCTATCTTGAAGTTGACGGTGGTGGTGGTGGGGCAGGTGAAGAGGCGCGGCAGCACCATGTGCAGCGGCACTACTGCGTACTTGACCGTGACCTGAATCTGATCGCGAGCATAGTGAACTCGATACATGTGGACAAGTTACCTATCTTGAAGTTGACGGTGGTGGTGGTGGGGCAGGTGAAGAGGCGCGGCAGCACCATGTGCAGCGGCACTACTGCGTACTTGACCGTGACCTGAATCTGATCGCGAGCATAGTGAACTCGATACATGTGGACAAGTTACCTATCTTGAAGTTGACGGTGGTGGTGGTGGGGCAGGTGAAGAGGCGCGGCAGCACCATGTGCAGCGGCACTACTGCGTACTTGACCGTGACCTGAATCTGATCGCGAGCATAGTGAACTCGATACATGTGGACAAGTTACCTATCTTGAAGTTGACGGTGGTGGTGGTGGGGCAGGTGAAGAGGCGCGGCAGCACCATGTGCAGCGGCACATCACGCGAGCGACACACGTCGCCCTCGCCCACCTGGATGTTCTGGATCTCCGTCGCTGTAATGTTGTAATACGCTCATTGTAATGCTATATTAGCAATCCTCTGATACTACTGAACTTGTCAGAAACTTTCGTACCAATGAAATCAGTGTTTCGCTTTTCGAGTTCGTAAGTCTTTATAAGCGAATAATTTTACCAAGTCGGTTTCTTTTTTCTGTGAAAAAGTTTTTATTTTTCACTTTTTAGTGGTACCCCACACCTAACAACACCACTGGAAAGTCACAGGAAAGCAAAAATACGCAATTTCGTATACATGGATGATTTTTCAACATATTTTTTCCAGCTATTTGGATTTAAAAACCAAACTACTGAAACGATTTGGATAAAATTTGGTTGCATATTAGAAAATCAAAACTTTCTCGAGCAAATTTCAAAAGAACAATAAACGAAATAACAAAATGTATATGACATCAAATGAACGACTGATCAAAAGTTGCTAGATGTAATTTTAAAATATCAAATCATTATCTAATCAAATTACATAATCACAAAGCCTAAAATCTGCTGCCTGCGACTAGATAATTAGACAATGGTGAAAACATTTCTGCGGGAGATTGTATTTAGGTTAGGTTAGGTTAGAACTGTGACCAAACGCGCGCGAGCCGAGCGAACGAAGCGAGCGGTGCCGCGGCAGCGGCCGGCGAGCGCTACTTCTCAATGCGTTGGCAGAGTGTAGTCGACCGACGGAGCCTCTCAGGCTCCTATTTCTGGGTGGTTTAAAAAAAAATCCCCAAAATCCCGAACTCGCTACATTTTGGCATTAAGAGGCCGTGCATAAAATTCACTTGTTAGATTCGCTGCAAGGCTATGTTCGTGTGCATCGTTCGTGCAGCTACACGCACACGCGCGCAAAAATCGAGCTCAGTGAGCGCTCAAATAATGTTGATCCTTTAGAAGATATTATTTTAAGTTACAAAATTATATAGTAGTAAGGTTTATGAATAAAAATCTGTAACGTCTGTATAATTTATATTTATCACAATTCCCATTAAATTTATTCAATTTTGTGTTAGATGGATGTTGATACATTGAGACATTTAACAAAATGATAAATAAAAAAACGATACAATACAATGATATTTGTTTTTTGTAAAATGGTTGTACAAAAAAACACTTTCCATACGGACATATTTACGAGATTTCTCTTTTATTCTGATAAATGATAAATGATATTTATTTTGTAAGTAGGTTAAACATAACACTTTTACACGTCAATATTTTTTGGTAATTTTAAGCTAGATGAGGCCGGTGTTTCCTAGCTGACTACCCTGAGAAGAAACACCGAAACAAACTCAGAGGTCACAGTCTCTTTTGAAGTCCATACAAATTGTACTGGTCAAATCATACGAGAACCATGTAGGTTAATGTCTGAGGTGGCCTTTTGAGGAAAGTGCCACACAGATTTGAGTGGACCTGTCCAGACAGTGCAAGCATTTGTCAGTTATTGTGGAGCTCAAACTTAGAACTTTAAGGAGCTCAACGATTTGACGAACAATACCAAAGTAAGGACATTTGGGTAGGCCGCATAAAAAAAATCTCAAACTGCCAGACATTTTTGACTAACATGAAATGGATCCCTATCATAGCGATCTGCATGGTCCCCAAATTCACAATACGATATGAGGATCATGCAGATCAGTGTCTGAAATGGTCTTTTGAGGAAAGAACCACACAGATTTGAGTGGACCCGTCCAGTCAGTGCAAGCTTTGGTCAGTAGTCGAGTAGCTCAACTTAGAACCAAAAAGGAGCTCAACGAACCGACGAACATGCCAAAGAAAGGACATTTGGGTAGGCCGCAAAAGTACTCAAACTGCCAGACCTCGTTAAAAATACTTCAAAGAAGAAGAAGAAGTATTCTAAAGAAGCGAAAAATAAGAAGAAAATAACCCACATAGTCCCCATATTCACAAAACGAGTTAAATAATAAAAAATAAAATATAATACTTTACAAAGTAAGTATTCATGTCAAACATAATAAATTGAAAAAAAATAATGATAAAAATAAAATATATTACTTTACAAAGTAAATATTCCATGTGATCTTGATATATTGTAATCTTGGTATAAACTAGTGTCTAAGATGTTTTTTTGAGGATGGAATCATGCACATTAGAGTAGACCTGTTCAGTCAGTGCAAACATTTGTGAAAAATTACTTTGACAAAACAATACAAAGTTGAGGTTGTCGTTAAAAAAGGAAATAAAAAGACTTAAATATACAGGGTTATTTGTGATACACTGGCAACCTCACCTACAATACTAGCTATTTGGCATTGCCGAGTGTCGCAAACATTATTGAAAACAAAACTGGTCAACTATTATACATGACTATTAAAAATAAGAATTGTGTCGTGTATGACCAAGCAAACTTCATATCGGATTTTCAACAAGTACGGTGCAAGGCGTCATAGTCGAAGGTTCAACTGGGAGGCAAAACGTGAAATCCGGCGAGTTGATAGCAGATGATGATGATGGCAAAGTCACGTATATAACGTTTAAAAAGATATTGGAAGCAGAACATTAAAGTGAACAGGCCCTTTACCTGCTACGACGGAAAAATTCGAAATGGCAATCACCGATCATAAAAGGCTTTACTCGATCGGCAAATGAGTAAGGTTTCTAAAAGTGCAGTATTTGTCTCCTACCGAGCAGATTATAAAAAATAAGTATCTTAAACAGTCCGGTGCATATCTTTGGTTACCACCACACTTGTAAGAACTATCACTATGCTAAAAATAGGAAAGTAGCAGTTAATATCCTTATAAAACTGCACGGCTCAATTATTATTCATTAAGTAACAACAGAACTAAGCAATTTAATCAATTGCGGCAAAATTAGTACGTGGAAATCGCATAATTAAAAAGAAAAAAAATCGTATCCAGCACGCTGTTATATCACAGTTATTTCATTTAATTCTACACGACCTCAGTACTCCATATTTTAAAAAACGAAATTGAACAAGAGTCCAGGTATTCACCATCACTATATCAGGTTTATTGGCTACAATAGACCTGTCAGTGATGATGAGTTGACTGTAGTACAATGTGATATTACCATTTTGGAGAACTAGATCGGGCAAATACCTATAATATGGCACTTCCAATCCCACACGGCTGTATCTAGAGCAAATTACTGGTATATAATCCTGGCTATAAGGTTGTGTCTATGCAAGTAATCTCCAGTAGTTAGTTATCATTATAAGGTCATCCATAATCCATAGAGTACATCAAAACCAGTATGATCCAACGGACAAAGGCACGTGGAGAACTAGATCGGGCACATACCTACAATATGGCACTTCCGATCCCACAAGGCTCTAATTTAGAGTAAATTGAGGGAAAATAGTCCTGGCTACAAGGTTGTGTCTATGCAAGTAATCTCCAGAAGTTAATCATCATCATTACTTCATCCACAATCCAAAGAGTACCTAAACCAAAACCTAAAAAAATCTTAAAATATTGTGTCCCTCCGTGGCATGGAGCGAGTTTTTCTCGGATCTACTATTTCTGGTAGAAGACAAGTATTGTGACGGACGGACGGACTCACACTACCTTTTTCCATAGCCATAGAAGCTTCTTCTTTACCAGCAATCATACATGATTCAGCCGTAGTCTTCCACCAGTCATACAAGTTGTCGTGACATTTCTGGTAGGTCGATTTGCTAATAAGTGGCAAATTAATGGATGCTGCTAGCTCGTTCAAGTTGGCCCAACCACAACCGATACTAACAATACCCGAAACTACGCTATGTTTAACGTCCAATTCGTTTTTTTACTCTCACATGTGTTTATTTCGAATCGACTTCCATGAAAACGACACCCATGACGAAAATATTGATATAGAATACCTATTGCCGTCGCCATCTTGGATGTACTTATTGTTACCACTATCACTATTGCACTATCAGCTTAAAATACCCTCAAAACCGACGCATTAATGATTTACAAGTAAGTTCACGAATTCATTATGATCGATCACACGGACTTATACGTAATTCGATAACAATTAAATAACAATAACTAGAAATCATTCTTACCTTTCAATATCAGCAGGAAGTTTAAAATACGATAGCTCCGGTTTTGATGAAGCCGAGTTCAAACAGCCGTATATGTACTACGCAATACTTTCCTGGCATTTTCAAAACGATCGCGGAGATAAAGTTAAACGTGACCACTCGTCTTGACGCGGCACTCGCTACTGCTAGTCCCGCGAAGTCACCTTAAGAGTCTCGTCGGTGTGCATGTTTGTGTGAGTGTGCCGTTTCGAGCGTTTGTAGGCAGTTTCCCTACTGTCCATATTTATATTGTGGTATAAGTAACCATAAAAAATGTCAACATTCTGTGGATGATAATATATCTGCACTTAACCATTGTAGATGCCATTAGAGAAAGTATTTTAATTTAATAGTAGTAGTAGAGTAATTCCGCAGATTTACTTTTACATACAAACATATAATTAGATTTAATAATTAGAGGTAACGGTTGTACCGTTACCTCTAATTATTATAAAGGTGAAAAAAATATAATCAGTCGTAATAAACAAATAAAATATAAAAAATAATACTTACTCAAAATGTGGTAGTCGGCGTACAATTTTGTAAATGTATTTACGTAAAACAATCGAGTGGCTGCGAAACAAAGTAGTACGTGCTGACGCTGGGAGAGCCCGATCGGTACTGACGCGATCGAGTTTGCGCGCTCACTAATATAGTTCAATTTGCTTGTAATTTACGAAATGAAGTTATTGTTTATTTATAAAATAAATTTTAGATTCTATTAAAAGGTTAACTTAAGATTATTGTGATTATTGTTCTTAAAAGTGTTTCTAAGGTATAGAAAAAAATATTTATTTGTATAGATGTTTTCCAAGAATTCCGTTTTTTCAACACTTTTTGTCTGCCATATTTTCTATTGAAGTCAATAATGTTTTCAACGCATCTGATTGTTGACAATACAATGATGGTAGTGATATTTTTTTAAATGTTATAAATCTGTCGTAGTTTTGTGTAAAACGTAACCAAATATCACTCGCTCGTTACTTTTGCGATGAAAGGGTTTTGAATATGGGTTTTTTTTTAATTACCATTAATACATACATTATTTTTGAAAAATTCTCAAGCCATCTGAGAGAATAAGAACTTGACTTTTGTCATCTAAAACAAGTAGGTTCAAATTCTTCTCACCTTTGTCACAAACGATGTTTAAAAATGTTCAAAATGATTTAATTTCATGCACGGCCTCTTAAAGCATGTTAATTTATCCAGTAATCCATTTTGACCTTTAAACGATTTGGTCAATAGTGTAATAAATAATTTAAACATTGATATTCCAGACTTTGGTCAGCTGAACTCTTGATCAAATAACCATCGTTATTTAAAACTTTGTTGATGTGTACGTAGTGATGGGATTCTACCCGGGTAAATTCCTAAAATGGGAATATTCCCATTGAATCCACCCAATGGGTATTTATTCGGGTATTTATATTTTTATGATCAATTTATACATACTTCGCATAAATCGATTTATGAAACTTAAGGTTTTCGATTTCCTTGTAGAAAAATAACAACTATAAATGTGTTACACCGTTTTATTCAAACGTTGTTATTTATTAATATAATATAACCATTCCACAATAATTAAACTAAGCATTAATAAATAACTGATGCGCTTAACGGTTAGCTTTGTTTCAAGGACCAAGCAGGTACACGCCGCGGCGGTTCGTGGTGATTTTGATTGGTGCATTTCATTTACCTGGTAAAACAGTAGACTCCAATACCTTGGCCACGTTTAGTATTCCCTTGAGTATCGGAATTTGCGGACGTGCTTATGTGTTAATTCTGGTGTTTTGTGTTGAAACTTAAAAAACGTAAAAAACCTACAAAAAGCTTTTGATTTAGTAAAACTGCAACATCCGAACGCACACATTTAATTTACTGTGTCATGACATAATGAAAGAAGATGCTAAACGAGCCTTCATTTCAGTTGCCATCGACGTAATCAAATCTAAGCGCGTTATTCGAGCAGATAATTGTAGAAAAAGGTTCTGGCGAGCAACTAAAATTGTCCAGCAAGACGCGTTGGGGGCAATGTTTGGCAGTACATGAAGATGCAATAATGATCCCAGTTAATATTAAAGCAAATTTACTAGACGAAAAATTTTTGAAAATGATCGACGAATCTACTGCAATTTTAGAGCCAATAACAGGTACCATATTTAAACTAGAACTAGAGGAAACGAAGCGTACATAAATGACGTGCACATGCCATTCAAACATATAAAATCACGTCTTGTCTTTCTGCTTCCTGGTTTTTCTTCTTTGGTTGACAAAAATGTCAGGGAGAGGATTTTAAATGCAGTTGATAAACGCAGAAGGAAGTGCATAAATTCATCTAGCAGCCTATGCTAGATCCAAAATCTCAAGTCATCGAACTCAACGAAGATGAAGAAATTAGAAAGAGAAGAAAAGAGGTTTTTATTGCCATGGATTTCATTCATGAGAAAGGAACGCAGTTACACTTGGAAGTAATGACAGATATAGCTAATTATAGAGCAAGAGTAGGTTTGTCGGGAAAATCTTTTGTTCGGACCAGCCTCCAGAAAATGAATCCCTTAACTTGGTGGAAAGGAATTTGCAAAAACAAACCTCTGAGCAAAGTTACAGCTGGTCTTTTAACTGCTCCCTGCACCTCGGCTGCAGCAGAGCGTACCTTCAGCGCTCATAGAAATATCCACAGCCTTAAACGGAATAGGTTAACAACAGAAAGAGCTGCAAAGCTGGCCTATATATCATATAACTGGAATTTATTATACAATCAAAAAGACGAAGAAGTAGATGATAAACCTACTTCAAGTCCTTTTATGGTTAGCCTATTGACCATAAACATTGAACCTCAACCATCAACTTCTGGAAGAAATACAAGAGAAATAGAGTTTTGCGATATAGCAAAAACATTCTCCGATGACAGTGATTAAATGAATCTTAATAACATTTTACCTACTTACTATTATAGAGTATTAAACTTGAAGTGATTTTTGTCACCCATAGCCTGATATTTAAACAATTATTTTCATGTTTGAACCATACTGTTGTTGATTAAATGATTTTGGAGTTGTTTGTTTTTATTCAGTACTTACTAATTCAATCGTCATAGAAATTAATTTACCCACGATTTGGGAACTTTCCCGGGTAAATACCCGTTTTGGGAATATTCCCAGGAATATTCCGGGTGGAATGATGGAAACTTTCCGAGTCGCCCATCACTATGTGTACGTTGTTCTTGTGAAATTTGCTCAGGAAAGTTTTGATTTTCTAATATGCAACCTAAAATTGCAATGGGACCATTTGGGACCCTTTCCAACAAAAAAATATTATTTCAAATCGGTTGGCAAGCGACGGAGTTATGCGCGAACAAACATAAAAAAAAATACAAACATCCGAATTGAGAACCTCCTCCTTTTTTAGAAGTCGGTTAAAAACATAAATGCGAAAGAATTCCGAGTTCTTTCCTCCTTATATCACAGCTTCTGCAAGGTAGGGTCGTTAGGCCTTACTGTCCACACGATAAAGAAAGAAGCTTCTGCAATTATTATTATATTATTATTATTTATTTATTTACTCAAGTAACTAAGACTCATTTGTTAGTAAAAGACTTAATCTATGTTAGTAATTATAAAAATATACACATAGCAGCTGCACTGTCCGACACATCAACGCGGCTGCTCCATTCCATGAGAAATGGCGCAGCAGCGATTCAGGTACGGACAGTCCAGCCTGCTCGAAACAATGCACTTCATTCTTCAGCTTCTTTAGGTACCAACTGTAAAGTCGGGTTAATTGGCCCAAACTTTTTATTCAACCAATAGATAGGTAACATGGTAAACACGTGCTGTGTTCCTATTAGTTAACGAGTATAGTAAATCTGCATAAATATAGAAAAATTGTTATGATCCTTGCTACTCAAATGATCTTGGCAAGTTTTCACCGATATCAATTTAGTTTAGAGTTACCACTGACCATCCTTGGAGTACCCCTCTGCGCAGCCGCAAGTCTCCACGCGCACCAGCTGCAGCTCTATGGAGCGGATCGGCACCGAGCACTCGTCCACGCGGATCTGGGGATTAATTTACAGAACTATTTAGGTAGTCTCCAGTTATATCAAAACAAAAAAAACCAAGGCTTTTAACTTAAAACCTAACGCAATGTTGAAAGTGGAGACATGGTAGTACCCAAAGAATTATATTATCTCTACCCCATAATTCTTTACGAGCCCGACTATGGCAAAGCCAAAAGAAGGGTGATGATTTTAGCTGTCCATGTGTGTGTTTTTGTATCTATGGGCGCACTACTATTTCTCTTCCCCTTGCGGAGGATATTGGAACTTGATGCGATGTAGTTAAGTATATTTTAAGATTTGCAAGTTAGAAATCGTACCTTCCCCGTGAGTGGCTTGTCGAGAGGGCACACGGTGGAGTCGATCTCGGCGTAGATCTGGAAGTGCGGCATGGCAGCGCGCGAGCCGGCCGCCGCCGCCGCGCGGATGCTGGCCGGCGTAATCTCGCAGCGAACCGGCTTCACCGGCGCTGGCTCTTGCTGTCAACACCAGAAGCATTGAGCACCAAAGGCTACCTACTCCCTTTGGTGCTTTTTTATGGATGGGAAATCATCAAATGACTCCTTCCGCTCTGGGTGGAGCGGGAGGGAGTGTCAACCTCTTACTGACTAAAACCCATCCGTGCTCCTCGTAGTGCCCTTTGCGTACCAGGGGGGTCTTTGCTAATTGCTTTGCTTATTTTTAATGACATGGGGAACGAGGGGGAGGGGGTTCTGAAAGGTGATTACGTCAGCTATCACCATTCAGATCCCTTCCCCCTTCCCTTTCTATTTCCTAAATTCCTATAACATTTCAGAGATTTAATAGTTGCCAAAATAGTTTGTTGTTGCTCTGGCTCTCATGCGGTGGTCCATTGTAGAAATGATCGAAGTAGGGTAAGTAGGTACCTACTGCACTTTGACCAAATGTTTACGTGAGCACAGGAGGGGAGCGAAGAAGCTTTGAGTACTGTCGCTGACAAGGGGGAAGTGGGGGAGGGGTTAAAAGTTCATCTGGCAGGCTCTGGCCCTAACGGGCCCTCTCGGGACTCCTTTTTTTTTACGGGTGGAAATCCTCATGGATGTCCTCCGCCTTGGGGCGGGCGGAGGGGTCTGTCATACTCTTACTGACTAAAACCACCCCGGTGTTCCATCTTCCACCTACGCCGGGGATCGCGGGAACGTACGCGACTTCCGTAATCCCCGGCTGGTGCCGGCCCGCCTCCGCGGGCCACATCTCGTAAGCGGGGTGAGTGAGGTGTTTAACTCCCACCGCGACTTCAGAGGGGCGCACGGGAACACCACGCGCCGCCACCTCGGGTCCGGATGAATGGGATGACGGACGTCCCCAAGTCCGCCACCCATGGACACAGTTAGAGGGGCAGAAGGAGAGCAGCGTATGCCCTCCTCCGACGCCCGGTGCGCTTGCTGCGGGCCGGGAGAGTAATCGACATCTCCCTCTCCCTTTCCGCAGTCTCCTTCTGCGCGATGACTGTTTCGCAAAAGGAGACCACCGCATCCCAGGACTCCTCGCCGCCGACCATAGTTCGGACTACGGCCGGCAACGAGAGGTCACTGCCTACCACAGAAACGAGGACACGGCGCGGCTCCTCCCAAGCGGCACACTCTGCCAGCGTATGACATGATGACATGTGACACCGAGCGTCCGGCTATGCGACACAGGAACCTCCCGAAGCAGCCATGCCCCGTGAGGAGCTGTGTCGCACGAACCGACAGGGAGCCGTGTAGGAGATGGTGCGATAACCCCTGATGACTCTGACGGCCATCACCGCAGAACAGCGGTGGTTTAAATGATTAATTAAACTTAAATGATGAATTATTTGGAACTGATATTTACTGTTAATATTGACATTTAATAACACATTTTTTTTTTAACTTTATTTTGTAATCTTGAGCTGGATGCTCACCATATTTGTACGCCTCCTGGCATAACATAGCGCCCTCTTCATAAAAAATAAGATCTGTATGTTTGTACCTGTGTTAACAAATAAAAGTGATTTGATTTGATTTTAACAGAAATGGTGCCGGCCGTCAGGTCAGCCGCCCAGATCGGGGCCCCTTACAGGGCCATCGATCGCACGATCCCTACGTACAACCGCCTGCGGTGCTCGGGTCCCCTAGATTGGAAAGCAGCATTGACAGCGCCCCAGCCGCGCCCAACAACTTGGGCGCTAGCCGTCGGAAGTGGGGGCCGAAATCCCACCGGCTGTCGAGCACCAATCCAAGGTACTTCATGGTGGACTCGACAGCGATACGGGCCCCACCGACTACGATGTGATCCCGCCGGGGAACGGGCCCCTACTCCTATGCTGACATCTCTTTGAGGCGCGCGTAGAACACAACGCGCCGTCGACCCGGGCCTGGCTTTGATCGGACGGCGAGCCACCCAACGTGAGCCGAAAATATGAAACTCCATCCTTTTTTTGCGTCTTAGATGCGTGACAATTTTTAAACAGGCACTTAGGCATGTTGTGTGAGGCACGCGCCTCGCTTTTACTCTGGTACCATTCGAACGCTCCGAAGCGTCGGAGATTAAAAGCGCAGCCGAATGTTGTGTTTGGTGCTTATTTGGTGAGGAGATTTTTTTGTCACTGATTGTGTATCTAGTTCTTTATTAGTGATCAATACTTACATGTCAATCTTTTGCATTCATTTTAAACTAGGTAGATGAGAACATTTTATACTAGATTTTGATTGCTTATACTTCCTTACAGGCCTGTATTGTACGAAGAACTGACAGCTGGCGTTGACTGGCTTGTTCAAGAATGATCTTTTCATGCTACACTTGAGCGTGTACATGATGTTGACAAACACCCCGTGGTAGGTCTCCAGCAAGCCGGGGTACCCCGGCGACACGGCCTGCCTAGCCCTCAGCGGCAGCTCGAAGGGTATCTCTGTCACACCCACTGGGATCTTGCCAGGAGGAGCCAGCTCAATGCATGTGTTTATTAGATTTATTGGCTGAAAATAACATTATTTTATTGTTATTGCATCCTTTAAAAATACAACTGCTAACTACAATGCTACTATGGCCATTGTTGTTTTGGGGACGCAGATAGAGGTATTATGTCCGTCCCCTTTATGCTTCATATAATGAGTTTGATATAATCAGACCGCCTCAGAGTAAAAGTCCAGGTGGCTTGGCACAAAAATATCTTGAAGGAGTTGGGCGAGGCCTTTGCCCAGTAAGTCCCCTAAATATTAACACATGCAATCTTATATATCTAAGGTGCGTTCACATATGCACAATATGTGACGCCATAGTGTTATACTGAAATGTCATGTAACAAATGAAAGTTTTAAGTACCTATGTAAGTGCATTAAATGTTCTGTTGTAAGCTGTTGTTTCTTTAAATAGAAAAACTTCTAAGGTATTGATGGCCCATGTCAGTGTAACCAGGACAATTTTATAACACACAAAATCACAGTTTTAATCACACAACCAGATGAAATTCCTAACTCATTGGTTCATATGTTAAAAATTAATCTGATCAGCCATGTAAAATACACATGCATGAATTCATAAATATGAAAGGGATTGAGATTAATTATTCGAGTGTGTTTCACCACTACCCCCCCCCCCCCTGTGTGTGAATGAAAACGTTTCTTGATTTTTTGTCCTCAATAAATAAAATAGTCTTCAATATATTCTATATATTTACTAAAATGGTGGGTTAGTTACCTTAATGCTATTAGAGAAGGCCTCAAAGATGCCGACATTCTTGGTGCTGAGCTGTAGGTTCACGGAGCCCTCCATGCTGAGCGACAGGCCTTCGTGGCGTACGTCGCTGCTGCTCTCTACCACGGCCATGCCCGCTATCGTCTCCTGAAACGGCACAAAATGCTCAGCCACATTCATTCAATTCTTTTTTTTTACGGTCATTTTAGGGAATAAAAAGAGGTCGAAAGAATTCGCTTGAAAGACTGGACTAGACTGGAAATGAAATTTTGTTATTTTCTAACTGTACATGTTTACAAATCAAAAGAACATGTTTATCTTACTCCCTCGTGATAAACCTTGCTAGCTCTTTTTAAGAGTATTACTGTCGAAATTGAAGACATTCTGATGTAGAGATGCTTGGCCTTTTTGAAAGAATAAAATATTTTGTATCCGTGTAGCCTCTGCAGTTATAACGTAAATAAATAAAATTTATTCCATTTTGCTTTAATCCACAAACCACCCCAAAACAACAAACAAAACAATGTGACACTTGGTGACACTTCTATACTCTAAGGGTGACACTGACAGCAACATAAAAGTTCATCAATATTGTCAATGTCATTAGTACATTGTAATTTAGTAATGCCAGTTACGAGTAATGTTCAGAACCATTTCAGAACGTACTACCTAGAGAACCACTTTGATGAGTAAAATTCAAGATTAATTATAATAGGTTTGCTAATTCTATGGCAAATACATACCACATGGCTTTGTTTTCTATTTCTCTGACCCAGTAATGCAAAATTGCAAACAGCGGTTAAAATTTTTTCTTTACTTGCAATGTCGGCTGGTCTGTCAAAAGTCAAAACTACAGCCAGGGGGCCTACCACAACCTCTTAAAACAATATTATTTTAATATTACTTTGTAATTTCTGTTGTTGCATTTTCAACTCTCGGCGCTGATCCGAGAGTTGAAAATGCAACAACAGAAATTACAAAGTAATATTAAAATAATATTGTTTTAAGAGGTTGTGGTAGGCCCCCTGCTGTGCGAATTTGGCAAGACTTGTGTCCCACTGTTTACTTCAAAATTGGACAAACTGTTTAAATTATGCATACGATTTCAAGCTTTATCTCTACGTGTTAAAGCACATAATCAGATTTACAT
Source organism: Melanchra persicariae (assembly GCA_947386135.1). Lineage (NCBI taxonomy): Eukaryota > Metazoa > Arthropoda > Insecta > Lepidoptera > Noctuidae > Melanchra > Melanchra persicariae. Next base: position 508,975 of record OX376652.1, read on the forward strand.
CTTTTATCATAAAGTTCAACTTGAATAGCCATCGCAGAAACTCGTTTTTTCATGACATGCGCAGCGGGAAAATAAAGTCAAATCAAATGGAATCAGTTGAAAAGTAATGTCCGCTTGTGGCGGCCGGCTGTTAGACGTCTTATAATAATAAATTTACGATTTTTATTTATTTTGTTACGTTTCTAAATATTTAATCGTGTTGTTCTGGTTTTAATATTGTGCGTTTGTATATCGGCTGTACAGTTTTAGTTTTGTACGGAATTACTCGAACAGGTGATGCCGATAAGGGCTCCCCGAATGGATCGATATCGGTGACTGAGCTTGGACGAAGAATTACGCAAAGAAAGGGGTTGTTCTAAGATGGAGAAGTCGGCTCGGCCGCGGACGGCCCTCAACGAGTGTGTGAAGGTGGTGGTGCGATGTCGACCGCTGTCCGAGCGCGAGAAGAACGAGGGCTTCGAGGAGGTGAGCAGCAGCAGATTGTTTATGTCGCGCAAGGCTGCGCAGTCGCGCTGCGTCGCCTGCATTCGGCTACAGATCCTACGGGAAGTGTTCTGTTTGTGTTTTACGTTTTCAAACAAAATACTAGCAGCACGCGATTTAGTTTAACAAGCTAACTTGCGAACGACGAGTTCAACATGGATTGTGTTCCTGAATTATTCAGGCGGTTGTTACAGTCGTGTCGAATTGTTTTGCTCGTAGTTGAAGAAAGGGGACAGGCGTGAATCAGGTGCGTGGGCCCGCATTCCTTGCAAAATTCACGCCTATGCAAACATGAAGTAGTAAATCTTGACAGTTACAATCCCTTACACAATGGAGCTCATTAATAAATTAGTTGCCAGCTTCACATTGTAGTGATTAAATACTTAGATGGCCACTTTGTGGTGCAGTATTCAGCAGTGTTCATGTTAACTATGTAAATTGTCTTCTACCTTCATAAATACACAATATAAAATTGTAAACATTGGTAGATGCTAATGAGCTACTAATTTATCACATGGAGTCTAGACACCCACAGGTGAAAGATCCATCACCAAGTCATACCGACAGCTTTGATTATAAATCAAAGACTGTCAGACAGATATTCTGTTGATAATTAGCAAAATATATAGTCGAAGTAATTAAATAATTATAAGTCAAATCTTCAAAGAAAAATAAAAAGATCTTGTTAAATACAATATTGCTATCTAAGAGTACACAGTAAAAATGCTCTCTATATGAATAGTAATATTTCATCTTTTGCATCTGACCAAGTTTAGTTTGAAGCAGTTGCTTCAGTACTTAATATATTCAGCAGGTTGTGTAGCACTACAACAGCGGCCTGCTTGCATCCACTTAGCACACTGATACAAATATTACTTGACTACTTCCTTGTGTGCGGCTCAGGCAGGCACCCTCACACCTGAAGTGCGAGTAGGCTCAGCTCCGATTGCTCTGAATCATCTGGCATACATTGTGAATCATGCCGACAAGATAATGTATGTTGATTGTAAACAATGCACTAAATAGGAAGAAGGCTGCTTATCTTAGAAGCTATTTTTAGTTTGTATCATATCTTACTTTTATTTACTGCACAATTAAATACTTCCTGTTAGCATCTAGAATTTGTTTTAAGGAATTAGAACCAAGAGTGGCCTAGTCAAACACATGCTTGTTCTGAGAATAAACCCTGATATATAAGTATCCAATGAAATTCAGCAGAATTTTATGAAACATAAAAAGTTTCGGGAATTATTGCAAGTGATCCACACTTATTTTTAACTAGTTCATTACCTGTATCAAATAAAACTGGATTATTGATAAAGCAAAGGCTTCTTCTCTTCTTTCTGTTAAAACTCCATATTTTTCAATATCTGGTGCCATAGTACCTGCTTTCCTAACCAGATCTTCAGGTCACCCTCGCCAGGGTTGAAATCTACTGCTCTTTGGCGAAGTTTTCCCTTCGACATTCGATTTTCTCCCATTTGTCTGGTAATTTGAATGCACAAGGTTTCCGTGGCGGCCCTCTCCTACTTATGACGCGCCCTACTTGAAATACCTATCAGACTGCATTAGACTTTGTTGCCATTCATCCTAGTAAGCAAATCATAGGCTTCTGAGACTTCAGTGCGCACAGTGTTCATGTACTTTCGTCGCACTTGCTGAGATAAGTGAGCACATAAGTGTCATAATTATGCTCTGGCGAGCTGGAACAGGTTCCACTAAGTAGGTTTAATTACGTAAACGTGATCCTGTCGCACGTCGCTAACTGAAGCGCCTCATGTCTCCGAGACAAAGGAGCCCGGCCCCTGACTCGCCCCGCAAGTCGCCAGCTCTCTACACTCCGCATCGTTAAGTTAGTAATTAACTTCATTCATAGACTCGGTTTCCTTGTGTACCCTAGATTTGCGATGGTAATTAAGTAGGTAGTAAATGTGTACGGAGGCTTCCGACACTAATAAGATCTTGTTTGCCTACAGATAATTAAAACGCGTGTAGTTTTCTATGATTAGTAATAAAACTCATGTCTTCGTGGCGCCTTGCAGATGAGCAATGATAATTACGCTGCGTCAACTGCGTGCGTCTGTCACATAATTTGCTGTGTTTTCCATAATAATTGTCTGACTGGTTCAAAACTAATTAAAGATAGCTTGCTCATATTAGTAACGAATTTAGGCTGCAATCAACTAGGCAAGAGAATCTGTGAAAATTCGTGGAGCTGCTGTGCTACCTACTTTTAAACATAAATCAGTGTAGGTAGCACAGCTAAGCACTGGACTTCCGAACTCAAACTTAAAGACTTGAAGGAGATCAAGGATACTCCTGGCGTAAAGCAGCCGAGTAATCATTTTATGTTACCTTGTAATGCAAGCAATTCAGGATATCAATGAAACTTCGAGTTATGGTCTTCAATCAAATTATTTATTAAAGCTTTCGAGCTTTTTTCCCATTTCCCGTCTGACAGATCGATTTTCCAATTGATTTCTGTTTTGCTCCAGCATCAGCAGCTATTTTTGTGGTTCCTATCACAAAAGTCTTTCGAACCAGATATGGATCAGCAATCTATGGATTTACACTCTCAACGGATGGTCTGTTGACTCCATGTTCTAGCCTGCATTATTGATCAGGACTTTCCACGGAGTACAATTAAAACTCCGTTCTTCCCACTTATAACAAGTTCAGTAGATAATTGCTGCAGCCTAACATTGTTGAAATGAATGAAAAGGCACGCAATGTGTTGACCCTTGCGTATGTAGGTGAGCGGTAATGTCCATACGCAGTACGTAGCTCTGCCATATTAGGCGCAGATCATCTGGTGCCGGCCTTCTGCCCGCCGCCGCCGTGACAACAGCACTGCATTGTACTTTACACTATAGCTGAGCTTGTTTTGAATGAAAACCATAATAAACCGTATGATCACTTTAGTTAGGAGTGAGAGGTCCGTTGACTGCTTTGCCCTTCTTTTCGGGGTTTCGTGATGTCATTTTCTCGCGCGCGCCACAAACGAACAAATGGTTATTTAGGGTTCCGAACCTCTTATGGAAAAACGGATCTCCTACTATAGGATCACTCGGCTGTCTGTTTGTCCGAATGGCCGATTTTCTCGCGAATTTGCTCGACCAATACAGTTGAAATTTGGTAGGTCAAGCTTCTGTGACCCAAACACGGACGTGGAACGAAAATAAATAAATGTTGAAAAGGAGGTCACTTTTTGGGGAGCAAACTAGGTAACTCGAAAAGAAAAGTATTTCCAACTGTAGCGTGTGATATTCACATGGTACACGTATTGTGAGGGTTTTGAATTTATTTTTTTCATAATTTTAAAATTCTTACCCTCATCTCCGAAACTACCGAGTCTGAAATATTGAAAAAATACAGATAATAGTTTTTTGCCTATAGATGCGATTTTCCCATATAACAGTTCGGAACCCTTTAAATGCGAGTCCGACTCGCACTTGACCGGTTTTTTTACAACAAGGGACGGGAAAAATGTCACATTACATTGAATAGTTAAATAGCACGTGCCGTGTCCGTGGGGCTACAAACACACTACGGTCCACGGCCAGCACATTACGTCGCCAGAAATAAATTCTCTGTACTTTGTAAATATTTTTTTCTATAAATTGTAACGACAGCACTGACGAATCGCCAAACAATTTACCTTCGACACTCGCGAAATTAAGTAGGTAGCGAAATAAAAACGCGGCAAAAAGGTGTATCTCACGTATCTGCAGATTGAAGTTGTCGGTTATATCTTTTTGGAGCGATCCTCTTTTCAACATTGTGAATCAGACGGCGAAGTGGCAAACACTAGTTTTTGTTGCGGTGAAACCTAAGCAGCGGTTAGCGGTTACATTTTGGTGGCAATTCGGAAATTTAACAGCTTTGAAATCGACCTTGGAAGCAACGACATTAATGATCAATTTGGTTAGAACTTGCGCAATAATTGCCAGTTCAATTAGGTGCATTATGTTACGAAAATATTATTTTCCTTGTGGTTGGCGCGTGCTGTTGAAGATGCAGTTTCGGCAACCCGCTCGTAGAGATCGCAATCTATTACTTTATTATATTTTTACGAAGTTTTATGAGTGCAGAGTAATGTTGCTAACAACTTCGTAGTGAATCACACTTCATAATAGCGTATAGCGTAGACCGAGATCTTCGCGATAAGTTTGCGATGAATGAGATGTTGACAAGAGAAACAAAAAACGTTTTATTCAAATTAGTTTATGCATAGGTCTAACTACCTATAGTGTTCCCCATCCAGATAATAAAATGATCTCACCTAGTTTCAGTAAATACTCTACTCGACAATAGTGTCGAACAACAGCTATAGATATGGTGAAAACCCCGTACCTGTGTGATCCACAAATACTAATTCGATAGGGGTACAACCGCACTGAAGCAATGTTACGAAATCGCACAGATATCATTTGCAGCGGTCTGAAAGCGTGCGGGCGCACTGCCCGTGAAAAGCGGCATTCTATTTGATTTCCTGCTGCGCCTGCGACGCCGCGCGACGCACTTGCCGTACCATTTGTTTCAAGGTTCCGTGAAGCTACTAAATTAATATTTACGAATTCAGATGCTTTACTTTTACCTTTCTGTCATTTACTATTTAATTTCGTCACAAATCGAGGCACGGTTTGTGCAGTACACGGAGCATTGGATAATACAACTCTGTGTACTGACATTTGTCATGCTTCATTACAGTGGTCTGAATTGAATTACGGAAACTATTTTGTTCTTGAAACGGTGAACGTTTAACCTTCAACCACTTCAGGGTGTTCAGTTACTTCTAAATAAAGCAATTGTATTTTCCCTCGTCATTCGCTTGATAGGGACATTTTCCTAAACCGTGAAAAAAGATGAGGGTAAACGCATTACTTGAGCTCAAATACTGCAATTTTCATAACATTATCAATATAGTAGGTATATTAACGACATCATCCGACGAGCTCTTGTCACCGTCGGCGTTCCGGCTGTAAGTATTAGAACCCAATGGCCTGGCACGCGACGATGGCAAGAGACCGGACGGCATGTCATTATTTCCATGGAAGATGGGTAGGCCATTAGTGTTGGGCGCTACTTGTGTTGATACTCTTGCGCCATCCCATCTTCCTAGCTCTTCGTGTTGTGCTGGCGCTGCCGCTGCAGCTGCGGAGAACCTCAAGCGGCGGAATAACCTTGTAGGTAGTTATATTTTCGAGCCGTCTGGGGTTAAAACTCTCGGGTCGTGGGGTCCGAGTGCTCATTACTTGTTTAAAGATCTGTCAAGACGCTTAGTTGACACTTCGCGTGACCCTAGGGCTGGCTTTTACCTCGGACAAAGGATAAGCATTGCCATACAACGTATTCCCAGCCTTTTGGGTACATTACCAGTGGCCTGCGATGCGGAGGAATTTTTCGACGCCATGTTTTAGAATAGATTATTTTTAGTTTTAGTTGAGTCTTTTATTTAAGTGTGTACCTATATATCTTGTTTGGAAACAAAAAAGAATAGATGTTTACAATTGTAAAACAAAATTTACGTAACGCAGCGTGTAAACGTCGGTCAGATGCAGAGGACTCGAGATAAAGAGCGATACTGTACAGAACACTGAACCACACTCCGAAAGTTAATGGGTGTAGGAGGTATCTGATTGAAGTTTTTGGCACATTGTCAAGTGGAATCTCTCATGAAACTATTGTTTGCACAGTTTTTAGCAGACTGCCTCGATACCAGTGCATCATTTACGTTACGTAATAGATAAACGAGAAAACTAAATACACTACCTCCGCTAAACATAGGAGAAATCTCGTATCTTACATGGTGACATAACACAAAACCTCCTAATCGTCTGCCCTTTACTTCGACGACATTGAAATGTAGCCAAGTCCTTGATAACACAAATGTTACCTTCAGACCAACTTGGCACTACCTTAACACAAGCGCCAACTTAATTTCGCCGAATTTCTGCGCTGCGTTCAGAACCTAATGTCTTTAGCATCCTTCGAAACATGTTCCATTTTCTCAAGCAAGTGTTTGATATTGTATAGGTGAAGAAGTCCCGCACGGAACAGACGTGGTACGAGCGGCTGTCCACGAAGACGCCGGTGGACAATAAAAAGTTTGATGCCCGTTTACAGGTACTCGCTGGTGGTGACTGGTGAGGTGGTGACGCTCACTAACCGCCGCGGGGTGACAACAACGCACTAACACGGTGTGGTCGCTACTAGCCGCTCATTGCCCCAACATTATTGTAGCACACAAAAAGTTCCAGCAGTTTTTATCGAAGAATTTCTGATTGTGCAACTTAATACTGTTGTGGAACACTGAATTCAGTTTCAGTGCTTATTTGTGTATGATTGATTTGTTATCATAATTCCAATTGGCAATCTAGAAGAAATCCTTCACCATTTGGGACGACCGACAAGGCGATTGGAACGCAAAAATAATTTCAGTTGACTAATAAGGTTTACGGCATTTATTAGATAAGCTCTAATCTAGAATAGCAAATTAACACAAAGTTTCATGAATGAGTAGCAGTAGACACAGTTGTTAACGAGGTGGTGGTTCTGGTTGAAATCGATGCTTATTCATTTGTTGGAGGAAACATTCGCTGCCACAAATCAACACGTCGGCGCTTTCATATAACACGCGGTAGGAAACATACCACTATTGTATGGTATTCAGCAGTTATTGCTCCAAACTCACTAATGCAACGGACGGTGCGGCACTCATAATTTTTATACACCTATGCAGTCGTGTCTCCTGATATAATGACCGCAACCCTTTGTCTGTGTGTCTCATTATACCAGCAGCGGCAACGCTGTTCAAGTTTGTCAAAGATGGTTCACGACAGTGTTCCACCACACAGACACAGCGGTCTGTTAGCAGTAAAATATTCTTCAGTGGCCATGTAGACATTCAGCTTGTATGTTAATGCGACGACAAACGATACAAGAAGAGACGTCGTCTCGGGGGTTGGACAAATAAGACGATTTGATTTTCGACATGCCTTGGGAACTTCGGAGCGATAAACCGCCGGTCGTCTAGACTCGCATAAACTAAATCGCTCTCTACAAGTTGTGCACGACGCGACGTCCTCTGGTAGATAACATTCGCCTGGACTTGTAGCTGTACATTTCTTAGATTTATTTGGGCGTCACCTTTGTCCGGTGACTCCTTTGTATTAGATCTTTGAATCGGAAATCGTTCTAACATTTTCTTGTTTGCCAACAAAAAGAGTAGCTAATGCGAAAGAAACTGTTCATGTAATTGCAGGTGAGCTTTTTTCTAACAACTAGAAGTTCGCGTAAAATGGTGCTCCCTGTCCTGTAGTTAAAGGTTATTGACCTGCGCTTTGGAGATGGTAATGTCACGGAGTATGGAACAAATGAAGTGCTAATGACGTTTCGTCTCGCGAGCTTCGAGCCCTTCGTTTGTCCCGTGCTTTTTGAAATCTCTCAGTAAGCTGTGTGTTGTGCAGGTGGTGAAGGTATGGCCGGAGCGCGGCGCCGTGCAGGTGTACAACCCCAAGGGGCAGGACAAGATGTTCACGTACGACGCCGCCTACGACGCGGCCGCCGACACGCAGACCATGTACGACGAGATGGTGAGTACACTGACTTGATATACAGGACCTTGTGCTAACTCTTTACTTCATGCTCTTCAAAGACGAATACAGAATTAATTATGTTAAGAGAATTGACAGCAGAGTGTGTTATTGTATTGAACCTTTTATTTCGTTTACTATGTACATCGTTCATCTGTCATTTAGTACTAAATTCTACTGATAAATTTCTAATAAACAGTTGACGATTGTTTTAACTTTAACTTCTATGATAAATGATAATAAATGCTGACGCTCGCTAGATGTACGAGTTCGATCGCCAGAATATTGATTTTTGAATGACAGTATTTAGTACAGAGTAGTTATAATGACGAACTAGGTACGTACGTTTTATCGATCGTGCATAGGTAGTTCATAAGTGGTAGGCAAAAGCTAGAGCCCGTGTAGATAGGTATTAAATCAAGATAGAAGGAATTGATAAAAAATTGAAAATTATTTGTTATGGCATCAGAAAGGTATAGGTATCATTATGCAATGAATCATGTTTATTGTTGTAAGATAATCTCTATGATGAAAAGAAAGGCTCTTTGACCAATTGTTTCTTTCCTTACTTATTTCGACCACATCAACGAAAACAACAGAAGGCCCATGACATTGAAGCAAGTTGTATCTTCCTGAATAATTAAACTAACGGTCATCAATTTTTATTCTGTACTTTAATAAAAACTGAAAAAAAAGCCACCCAGTGAACCCGTCTCGCAGATAACGAATGCTTCCACCTAATGATGGCCAGCATCAGCATGTATTAGCCGCATAGACAGATAGGGCCTTCGTGGATAGAGCTAATGAAGGGCTGGCTGCCCTGCTATCGAATATTAACTGTCTGGTATTATTACTGCTATAAACGAGTCAGCGTGATCGTGAACTGTGTAGATTTTACTCCTGGTACAATCGCCATGAGCGCACAGTCGCCGTAACAAAGCGCTGACCGCTCAATACCCAGCCCACAGGCCCACAAGGTTAGGGTCACGACTCACGCGTTAACGAACAAACACGATTATTTGGACTAACACGCGATTAACCAAACCTTTGTGTTTTAACATCAAATACCTACCTAAATTAACTACTTATTTTATTCTCAAAGTTTTGTACACGAGATGTTTAACGAATGATCAAACACGAGTTTTTCACTGCTCTTTACGCTTTCTTCCGACTTTGCAACATCTCCGTACATTATATTAATTTCATAGCTATCGAAGAATATAGCGTAGATTTATATTTAGTGCGCTTCTAATATGATTACTCAGTGATTTAGCGCATTTATTTTCGTCTCGTATGTTTATGAGGTTTCATGAAGTTTCATCGCTATAAATATTATTTTAATTTATGATAGCTTCTGCATCTGCTCCAGAAAATATCAGTCAGTTTGAGTCTTATGTGCTCTGTCTTCTGCATCTTAAAACGTTCCTATGTAGCTATGTCATGAAGGCTTAACACAATATCAATGCAATAAGTATGATAGGTACAGTTAATACAAATTGTTTTAATAGTTGTATTCCATAATCCGCAACGTATGCTAGTTTTAGTACAGAATGCTTTACCTAGTATTCTCGTAGGAAGTGTGTCAGTTTCAGCGGAGCGTTATACAATATATCGTAAACGTTGAATATCAGGAGAAATCTGTGTGTATGTCCGCGCGCGTCGCATTCCCCCGCGCTATTACGCACGCCGCGCCGCGCCGCCGGCCGCCGCTCAAGCATTGTTGCCAAAAATATTACACCAACTAGCACTGCACCAAGCAGACGAGGACAGAAGCTTCATCCCATGCTTTTTACCTGATGCGAGACAATATACAATCGCTCTGACAGAGCTGATACACAGTCTCAACAGCTGACAAAAGTGCGTTTGCGAGATTTGCGTTTGATTCGGCGCCGACATGTCTGTCTGTTATTGCAGTGAAGCAATAATATTGGTTTTCTGTGCTTGATCATTTAATGTGCTCGTTGTGACACGTTTTAGAAATGTTCAACACACTGGAACATTCCCGGGAATATGCAGTTTAATATATTTTTGATGGAGAGCATGTGAACCGTCGCGCGAAATTTTATTGTTGATTGATCTAGTGATATATTGAGTTGTTACACGCCTCGTACTCGTATTATGTATTTATTCGATAACTCCATGAAAATGACAGTGATTGAGATGTCATCCATTGCTTCTTTATGGATTTATTATTTAAATAGATCCTATAGATTCAAGAGAGATGAATAAACTATAGGTTTAGTTGGTGAAAACAGATTGATAACTAATATTTGATAATCTCTACCACATTAGTAATTCAAAATTGGATTTGCATAAGAAAGGTCCTAGACAAAGAGTAATTTGAGGCAGCCCGATGATGCTAATCATATAATAGCGTGCGGCGGCGGCGGCTTGACTCCAAATTGAGCAGCACTTAGGCACATCACAATGGTGGCACCGCGGCACGCGACAACGAACTGTACATGCGTGGGAGGAGTAGCTTCACCTCTCCCGACATTAGTATTTGTCGCTCTGGGTTCATCAAACAAACAGTTACCTGAAATTGTATGAATCATTTTCAACAAAGACAATCAACGCTTAAACGGTACCTCTATTAAAAAGCCAATAGCAACGGCAGCGGCGTCTGAACTGGCACGCTGTGATATAAAGATGAGCGAGTCAGCATGGGCGACTAAACCCTGACACTGACACTCGTCGCGGCAGACGTACTTTATGTTCATCCTATCCCAAAGGTTCAGTAAGCAGTCCTTCAACAAAAAGGGCAGTTAAATGTGAATGCCCCCTTGGCTCATTGATCAGTGAATACGTCCCAGTGACGTGTGGGACGCAGGATGGGCGCAGGGCTCGCCTCCGCCCGGTGATTGGTCACCGCGGGTTATTAATGTTGTCCAGCTGATCACTTGGCAGCGCCGACGCTCTTGAGCTTGACTTTGAAATTTTACGATCCAGTTCGCGATACGATACGTAGCTCTATGTTGATGTAGACTAACAAGCGCTTAATACTCTTCCGCGCAACTGTTAGTGATTGCTTGCTAATTGACGCGGATATTTTTCATGCCGTTTATTCCGAGGTTCAGAACTGAATAGCGATGCGTTACTGATATCTGCAAATGTGTGTACATAATCTCAATGTCAATTAACGTGTACTAGAGTATGGTTCGCTTGTACTCGAATGCGGAAGGTACCATCTTGCTGTATGCATCCTACGCGAGCTTGTCGTCCGTACTTTCAATGCGTCGTCGCCTTGACGTGATCGAAGGTCTCTCCGATGTTAGGAGTTTTCTTCAAAATGCTGTGATTGAAGTGCAGTGTAGGTGCCGTGTATAACGCTAACCTCGCCGCCTCAATATGGGCGGTTGTTTTGTGTTAACGATTAATAATCCATTGTTTAGCACTAGAATAGGAAATAACAGCGAGTGCGCGAGTAGACGCGATGACTCCTCAAAGTGGTTCTGTAAAAACAAGAACAATCATGATAATATGTATTATAAACTGTCATGTCGAAATGAATAGCAAAGAATTCGCGAGACATTGTTTTCCGCGTTTGTCTTCATGTTCTTGCCATAGTTCAGCGCAGTTTACTAACATGACTTCATATTTTCCATTCTGAATGCATTCACGTCGCAATTTAAATGTTTTTATGGCAAACGACTTTGTTAAAGTTATGTTATTGCTGTTTATACGACAATGTGTGTCCCTGACATCGTGCACAACAGCACAACAGAGCTAGTTGAGATACAGGAGCACGCTCTCAGTTAATGTTTCGGTTAATGTTTCATTACTAATTTGTTGATTATTTGCGCTACGTGCTACCAATTGTTCCGTGAAAATTGATATTGTTGAGCGATCGTCTTTTGTTCGGCAAATAATTGATTGTCGGCGCGTGCGCTGACACTTGTTCGAATAATGTTGGGTACCAACTGCAGCTGCGACAATAGAACAGAACAGAAGGCCCAAAGTATCCGTGCTGTACCAACGACGTAACACAAATAAAGTAGAGTCCTTCCCTTCAGGACCAGAAAGTTAAATTCTTGTAATTAGTTACGTAAACGTAATAACAGTTTAGTACAACGCAAATAAACCGAGAACAGAATAGGGCGATATTTTACTTCAGTTCAGTTCATTTTGCATTGAGCTGGTGTCGCACGTGTTCTATTGAGCAGTTGAGCCTTCTGTACTAGTACACACGCGGTGGCACGCGGACCAAGGCTAGCAGTACGAGATGGTATGAGCCCGAGCTTACAGTGACGCAACTCTTCAACATCATAGCGACCTTTTTCAGAACGATGATGTGTCTGCAGTTATCGACGCCGACACCCGTAAAATTATATTTATCTCAATGAAATCATGCGCCTGATACGGACGTCTGCGCTGTATCAATCGATTAAGTACTGATTATTACTGTATTTTTTTTTCATTATGCGCTGCGGTCGTTTATGTATGTTTATTTGTCTTTTAATATTCAGCATTACTTTGTATTTTATAACAAAAATCTCACTCGCGTCATTTTCTTAGGTATTTTTGTAATGTTCCACGTTTTCCACCTATGAAAGTGCTCGTTAGGAGAGACCAAAAACCTGCAAAACATAAAATAAATTCAATTTCATTTGAGTTTTTGTTTTCGGTTAGCCATACTTATTAGGTACATACGTCTCCGCTGTACCTATGTTGTTAGTAGAAATGACAACTAAGCACACAATATTGTAGCTTTCACTAAAAAATGAAAGACTTCATTATATACCGGTATCAGGCATGAAATTAAGTTTTAAGGTCATCTTCATCAGTCATCAAGGGACTACGTCTCTTCGCGTGCAACACACATCACATACCTATAAACTTTTACCCCTCCTTGTTCCCCCAAGGGAATAGGTAAGTCCCTCCGCCAAAACTTACCCTACTTTTACAACAAATTCTCGGTAAATGACCCCATACATCTTGCTTAAGGAAGCTCGACCCATAAAACCTTGGATCTTGGGTAAAAGGTAGTCTTCCTGATGGAGAATATTCTTAGTTGGCGATACGTCTTTTCGGATTGATGAACCTACTTGTACTATCATTTGGCGAAAGGGAACTTCACTGTTACGTTTAACTGTGTCAATCTCAGCCCATGGGTGTTACCGACGTGGGCTCGTAGCTGAAGGTCAAGTTAGTCATGGCCGCCTCGAAAGGCTAGCTATGGGAATTAAATGAAAAAGTTTGTTTTATATGTATACCTTAAAATATAGTCCGACTGTTTGCGTTGAAGTCAGACTAGATGTCACCAACACGTGGGTATTAAGGCGAGCCAACTGCCGCGCAAGTCTGCCGTCACGAAGTTTGAATCGTTGGTGAACGATGAAGCACTAGAACTTCAGGGTCACAGTCAAATTTTAATATTAAGTCTTAACTCTTAAGGTGTATCCGACGCGGTTGCTTGTATGTCTGTGTTGTGTATAACTTGCTTGTCTGTCCCAGGTGCGTCCCCTGGTGGCGTCGGTGCTGGACGGGTTCAACGGCTGCGTGTTCGCGTACGGGCAGACGGGCACGGGCAAGACGCACACCATGGAGGGCACGGCGGAGCACGAGGGCATCATTCCGCGTGCTTTCCGCCACATCTGGGCGCACATCGAGAACAGCGCCTCGCCCGACGTCACCCATCTAGTCTCCTGCTCCTACATCGAGCTCTACCTGGAAGATGTTAGAGATCTACTCTCTAAGGACTGCAAGAAACTCACTATTAGGGGTCAGGTATGTGTACCCACCCACCTTAATTAAATAATTTCCCATCCTTCGTAATGCTTACCAAAGCGGAATTGTTCGAAAGAGTTACTGCACCTGGACCGCAAGGGAATCTTGAAGAAACACAGATGGGTTTAGTCAGTAAGAGTGCCACTCCCTCCATCTCCGCCCAGAGCGGGAGGAGTAAGTTTCCCTATTAGAATTGGGAAACTTACTTTCTTTTTTAAGGATGGATCCTTAAAAAAATGCTCTGGCCAGTCATCCATGGGATTATATTTCAGTCAGTGAGTCTTACAATGTCCTAATGTCAATGTCCATAAGATTTAACGACTGATACCCAATGATATAAAAAATTGTACACTACAAATATTTAAAAAGAGATTAAATAAATTGCTAGTTGAAAAATGTTATTATACAATAGATGAATTTTTGAATGACAAATCCATATGATTATTTATGAACAATGATTTTTCTCGTGATTCTTTTCTATTTTATTCAGATTTTTTTTTAAATTGTATTATTTGATTAATTTATAACTTATTTCTGTCATTATGTTATTGACTAATTATCAACTTATTATTGACATTGTATTATTGACTATTTATTAACTTTTAATTGACATTGTATTATTGACTAATTCATAACTTATTTTTGACATTGTATACCACTGAATGAATTTACAAATTGAATGATTTATTTTTACTATTTTAATCATTTGACATTAGTTAAATAATTATTTGGTTTTTTAGATTATTTCATAATTACTACTACTAAAAAAAAAAACAAAATTTTGCATGCCCCGCGGTAGAATGTATTGGATCCTTCTCTTACTTAACAACATATTTTGGTACCTACATTCATAGCAAATAAATTATTTCATTTCATTTGATTATAGTATCCCCCTCAATTATTTGTACCTACTACTTCAAGTAAACTCAACTTTGAACGTTACTGAGCAATTATCCAACACTTGACGGGTTTTTATATTGATCAACACCTTTTTCTGACCCCTTGTTATTTGAAGCAAAGCAAATATTTAGCGTTCGCAAATCGCAGGTGCGTTGTTGACGCTGTGACCATGCTGTGTCCAATATGCTAGTATTGCCACCATCATCTGTGTCACGGCCATGTTTAATTACTTGTTTTACAAACACTTTGCTTTGTTGTGTTTGTCATAGCGTCATTATCTGGATTTCCATATAATTGTATGTTTGACAATGGTCATTTGTAGTAAATAAGTTTCATGTATTTTGGAACACGACCATTATAATTGGTCAGTGTTTATGTACTGTGGTGGTAATTATCGTACGGAAATGAATTTACGTGAGGTGTGCAATTTCCTTCTGTTTGCCGTTACGAATGATATTGAATCCTTGATTACGTTGTGTGGTGTGGGTATAAACATTGCGTCGCGGTGCATTCGCTCTGCTCCGGTGGCACTACTGACACTCGCTGACGCGGCCGGTCGCAGCGGCGCGCGTCTACTGTTGACCACTGACGCACAGCCTCACACTTGACACGGGAAGGCATAGAAGGATCACTCCAAATAACTCCAAAACGAGTAAACAATGGTGTCGAAGGGTACTTGCTGCATCACTCTCGTGTCTCTATACTTATTGGCTCTATGCTTCCGGCGACTTATTGCCGGGATCCTTTTACCGTCACTAAACGAAACTTATTTGTCTGACAGCTATCACTGTAGCTTCATTCGGATCAATTTGTATACGTAACCATTTCTCACTATTCGCATAGGAAGTGAACCTTCTGCAACCTCCTGTGGTGTGCCAAGTATTTGTTCGACAAATACAGCTGTGGAACCGTGACGCTATGATATAACAGGTACTTAGCACTCGGTGTGATGCCCCAACGACCAATATTTTCCGCCACATTAGCACAGAATGCTGCCCGTCCGCCCCTCTCCCCCCTTACGTCCACACACACAACACATTCATGAATGTGCACAATGAGGAATTGTCCAACGTTTTCAGTCTGTCCAAACTCTTTTGAGCATAAGAATGTATTCAGAAAAGATTAGCAGCAATTGTTTTCGAAAGTTATCTTCCAGTGAAAGTTATCTTGATCATAAGGACTAAGCGCAAATCGTTAGTCAGCTGTTGAAAGTGTCTGAACAACATTATGATTGTCCACTTTAATAGACATAAACAGCGCGTCAATTCAGAAAGAATAAAGCTTTATCGGATCAATTAAGATATATCAATGTTACCTGAATGGCGTCGTATATCGCGGCGTGTCACCGTGACCATTTCCACGTGTTCCTCGCATTTCCGTCAGGGTCACACTATCAGTTCTAGTTTATCAGTAGCCGTACGTATTGATTGCGGTGCGATAGGTGACGCCGTCGCCGAGTACGTCACTACTCACTACTCCACTGTGGCCGGAGCTTCCTCCCATTCTTCTAATTAACGAGCCTGCGTTGCACTTGGCCGCAAGCCAGAACGAATCAATTTTATTATGGAACTCAATACCGAATTACGTAACTGAAAGCTTTTTCTCTAAAACTTTCAATTTTGCAAATGTTTTCAGAATATTAGCTGTGAGCTCATTGCGCGTCCAGAATTTTTCACCGAATGTGATTTTTAATAATTCTTGACTCATGACGGGCTGCGCTCGAGCTGGCGGCAACTGTTTTAGTACAAACTGTCCAAATCTTTAGGACTGTTGCCAACCAAAATGTTATATGCACGCAGAGAGATTTTGAATGTTCAGTGCTGCTCCTATTGAAATGATACTACATAGTTCTGCTACAGATGTTGCCCTCATACTTTTATTTCAAACGCACCTTCAAAAATGTTTAAAATATGACTTCATAGGTCGGAAGATTAATGAGCGACGCACCTGTTAGTCGTCTAGATACAAGACACGCGACTTATCAGATGATCTCAGCGGGTCACGTCCATATTCTAATTCATGAGCGACCGCAGCGCGCGGCCCGCGGGTCATCCTTGACCATCGCCACCTCTCCGCAGGCTACCACACTGTTGTGCTCTGTACCTCTAGCTTGTAGCCACCTACTTTATGGTCGCCGTCACGCGGCGGGTCAGGGGGATAGCAAACGTATGCCCGCCCAAACGCGTACAATAAATGACGCCTTTCCTATAATAGGCAATAGCACACACAATTGATATAGTTTTAGGACAAGGACGAACCACACAATTAGTTATGAGCAGGTATTCAACAGCTTGAAACATATAGATATAACTCAACGCTAATGCAAGGAACATGCGATTTTGTTCGCGAGAATATTGTGTTATTTCCTTTTTCTGAAGGAAATAGATTTCCTTTCAAGATAAAGATATTTATTTAGTAACACTTACATGGTAAAACGTGAGTGACTTTCTACAGTCACTAAGTTTTTGGGGTTTTCTGAATCATACTTACTACAGTTTTGTTCGTAAATCAATATAGTCCAGTCACTAAGAAGGCCTAATTATAAAGTAGCGACTAGGGTGGTATGGCATGGTGGTGTAGTCAATATCGCTAAGCGTAATAACATGTGTCGCGCGTCGCCGGTCGCCTGGCGACGTCCACTCAAACAATAGCACATGCGGTACTTACATATGTACGGCTACATGGTTATGATAGCCTAGTACTCCACGCGTGTGGCGAAAACGAAAGTACTACAAACCAGCAAAAAATAACACATTTAAATAATGGACTGAATTTAGTTTATTACATTATGCATGACAATGATTATATATTTTGAAACTAGTATGACTCATCGCATCATAATATATTATAGTGTGGATAATATACGCGGAGTATTTCGTTGAAATAATATGTTCTATTTAAGTATGAAGTACTAGTACAAGAGGCAGCCATTCGCAATAAGTCACAACCTTGGCGTGCGTCACTCGGATGCGTCCAAAAATGTCTGCTTTCTGAGCGCATTGTGCAAACGATCAGTTTACGTAATACACCTCATTTAATAATGTGTACATTTATGCAACACGTATTGTTCAGAGCCTCATGTGGTTATTGGCTGTTCGACAATGTCCTAGCAAGCGCACTTGAGATCAAGGCCGCAATTAAACACACATTCAAAATAATTACATGACTACACGGTTGCTCTAATATTTTAATGCAAAAATAATTTTATTTGTTTCCTTGCAGCTTTACTCAATGTTTTTTAGAAGCAATAAAGGGTACCTAAATAGAGTTCAGGATAAAAACCGGAAAAGTGGTCAAGACAGCAGTGGCTGAGAAAATGATTTTTACATGATCGCCCATGTAAAAATCATTATTGAAATTGGCCTACTTAGCACGGGACCTCAGGTAGAGCGCAGTTAACTCGTTTAACAAATCGAAATATGCTTCCAAAACTAGCGAGAGAGGAGACTGCTAATTGAGCAGCCAGCACTTAGCTAATTACGATGGGGTAGTTCTTAATTACACCAGCGTTATTAAATACAATAGTGCTCATTAACGTTTCGCTTTCTTTGCGCACTGACCACGTCTGTCTAGTTATGTTTACCTAGACTTGGCGTTTAACATTCACTCTTAGAGTCATGTTTTCTTGATATTCCACTCTGGATCCCCAAACTACATCAAACTTTACGAAGGAAGTTATTAATTAAATAAGATCATCTTCAACAAATTATCAAAACCCTACTCCTTTCGGCAACCACACCTCCTTAACGTTATGGCAGCCTAGTACACAATCAATGTCTGGTGGAATCAATTCCACTTTCGATTGTCCGATATCCTCAGTTGTTAGTCTGTTGGCTCTGAAACCGGCTTTTGCAACATCCTGTGAGTTCTCCCAAGGACTCTAAAAAGTTTATTTGTTTCTTTTTGTTGTGAACCTGGATAAATTTCATACAACAACAGCTTTGGGTTTTATGTTACTAATGTTGTTCTATCAGGTTTTGAAGTTTTCCGACGTTTTTCGTGCTTTTTTTGTAAGAGTTACCTTGGCCCTGGGGGTGTACTCTCTAAGCCCGAACTCCGTAGTTTCGGCCTTAGTGTCGGGCGTTTTCTACTCTGTATCACCTACGAACTTACGATTAGTCCCGGACCCGAACTAAGAATGAATGACAACACGGTTTGACAGTTGTTCTTAGTTCGGGTTCGGGCTTAGAGAGTAGACTCCCTGGAACGCAAAGGGCATTTGAAGGAAAACCCACTCCGTCCAGAGTGGGAGAAGTCATTTGAAGATTCCCATCTACAAAAAAAAAACGTCACCACGTTTTCAGGCTCTTGAATATCTCTACTAAAAGCTGTTCCTTCAGTAGTGTTCGTATCCCTTCTTGGCGCAGTTTTCAAAGCAGGCTCTGTTTCAGGAGCTAAACGGGTTCTACATCCCAGAGATGACGTCGGTGGTGTGCAAGAGCGCGGCGGAGATGGTGCGGGTGATGCGCGCCGGCAACCGCAACCGTGCGGCGGCGCGCACCGACATGAACGAGCACTCGTCGCGCAGCCACGCCGTCTTCCTCGTCACCATCGAGACCGCGCACCGCAAGACCAACAGGATACGGTGAGCGACTGAGCGACACTACCAAACGTTTACTATTTTTTTTTATGTCTGCATAACTGACCCACTGCTGGGCAGGCCTCGCCTAACTCCGTCCAGATATATTTGTCCCGAGCCACCTCGAACCAACCCTGGCAGTAGGCGTCGAGGTCGTCTCGCCATCTCTTCCTGGCAAATAAACACTAACTAGGCTAGAGAAATAAGTCCGCAGCTGTTTAAGGATCTCGTGGGTACTTAAATATTAATAGTCGCACGGTCAATCTTCAAGGTTAAGCAACGCTTGCTGAGGTCGGGCTGTGGATGGGTGAACATCTTAACATACCCAGTCACTGGGTTGTGATGGTCAGATAAACAGTCGCTCCACATGAAATAAGGGTATTCAGTTGATTCTGTTTGACTAAAAGCGTCCCATGTACCTACCTAGTTGGGAACAGGCTAGGCAGATGATGAGCTATTTTGGGGATTCCGAAAATGTTTATAATAGATATTGCGAACTTGGTAATGTTATAAGTATAGCGATAAGGAAGACCTTTGACTAAATATAAAATTATTTCAGTTGTAAAAAATAAGTACGTATAGTATGTACCTAGATTCCGGCATAACAAGGAAGTTCACGATCACCTCACGACTATGACCTGCTGTTCCTAGAACTGCCACAACGGCAGCGGTTAATTACTCGCGTAAATTAAAATACATAGGTATGTAAAAAGCTTCAGCCCTAGAAGGTTCCGTTGATAGGTATATTAAGGCAAACAAGTCCTATTTGAACTACATAATAGGTGCTAACTACAGAACTAAAATTGCTAATTACTTCATCCATCAAAAAGGCAAACGGATATAATAGTTAGAATCAATACGAGGGTAATAAAGGCAGTATATACATGTGAGTGAAGTGGAGCAGCGCGCGACGTCGGGGCGCGCATCCACCGCGCAATATGGGTCGCCGCGTGACGTCACATCAAACGCCAATATATCTGCCTGACCTAGACCCGGGGATATGCAAGTGTGTAATTAAGCTCCCGGCAGACGTGGGCGTCGAGACAACACGTCAGTAACATGGACAGCAACATTGATCAACATCGTGTCATTGAGATTGCATACTGAAGTGGCGTCTCTTCCAATTTAGTTAATGAATCAATCAATCAACTCAGCTTTCGCTGTGCACGGCGGCACATAGACCTCTTCCAAGTGGCGCAAGAACAATCGATTCTCAGTCTCTCCCACCAGCCACCTTTTTAGGTCGTCGGTCTATTTAGTCAATTCTAGACCGACTGAGTTACACTGAAAGCGCTGAACCCGCCTCGGCCCAAAAACAACGAACCTGTCTAGACTGGAATATTGATTTGAACAGCTATTACAGCCGCACTAATCATATGAAGTGTGAACAGAACAGTTTATGCTAAATTCGTTTACTCATCCAACGTCCGCGGAACATTGACCCCCCTTTGTGTGGAGCTGGTCGCAAATTAGACGAAAAACAAAATCGTTCAACGAAATGAAAACGTTAATTTTGAAAGTCCCCGTCCAACCCTCCTGGGTAAACAAATATACAAAATAGATTGATTTTATTATATAGAAAGCTACTCACAAATATTTTGCATACAAATAATATTTGAGTCTGGAATCGTAGAAAGTATCCGCAAATTTTTGTAGCAGGAGCGATCGCTCGCATTCAGGAATCGGTGTAATGTTTTTTTTTGTGGCTCGTAAAACATCGAATTCCGAGAGAAAAGCTGCGGCTTATTGAAATAACCGCCTGTGAGCACTTATGAGGACGTTGCCTTTTTCGCAGTGCTTCGTATTCCACCGGCTGAGGGGGAGTTATTTGTAAAGGAGTTGATCCCAGCTGACAGCGACATGGTTGGGTCGTTCATCAAATTGATCCTAATGTTGAAATACAAATTATAATGACCATGTAGATTGTATTCGTCACCGAATTAACGAATGAGTGGGAGCTTGTGTCGGCAGTCGGGGACTCGGGACCACTTTAGTGATGATGCGACGACTCCCAACTATTACGTGTTCAACCTTCAGTTACTGAACACTGCTGGACAGGACAGTCCTAGGAGAATATAGGCTTCAAAAGTGTAGTTTTATCGCTCTTGTGTGTTCTTAACATGAATGGGTGTTCGTGGATGGATGAATGGAGCGACGATGAAGCTCTTTACTTCAGGTGAGATTGCTATTAACTGTCAGTTTTACTTACACATTGTACATACCGTATCGCGTTGTAATATCAATCATCAACTGTACTAATTTCAAATAGGCCCTCCCTGAATGCAGGAAGCAGAAATTATGCTAATTTTTAAAAATTGATTCGAAATCAGAACCATCCCCGCTGTTCCCTGCATGCTCCTTCAAATTCCTCACGAAGCCGACTTGCTGCAATGCATTCGGTTGTAAACGCTAATATATTCACGACGGGGAAGTCACGACACGACACGTGCGCCGTGTAAAAACTTAATACCATCGTCAATCAAACACTGCCACTACGCTTGCTGCAAGTGTGCGCTGCACAGATGACCTCAGAAGGTTGGAATCGCGCACTTTCTCGTGAGCCTTCTGCAAGTGGTCCTGAATGTGCGTCGAATCGCACGTGCCTTACATAACTTAGAATCATTGTTTCCATCGCAATGCAAACAATGTAACAATACAAGGCTGGAGCAGTTCACAGAAGCATTCATTCAGCTTCAGTACAGGACGGGAATACCATACGTAATGAAAACGAGATGACCTTTTACAAATAGTTCACATTTTCAGCTCTAGTTGATCTGAAAGTTTCCCTCTACGGTTTAACATTGGCGGTCATCCAAACGATACTAGGTACCCTAGTTCTGAGAAACGAATCAATTTACTGGAATAACAAATAGCAACTCTGCGATTGTAGGTATTGTTTCGACCTGTTTACCTGAATCCCTAAGTATGGGAGTATTTGCAGGGAAACTATACTATACATTCTGTTTCCATTCAAATTCGTTTCAGGCAACAATTCGGTTTCGATCAAGGTGTGACGATGAATGTTTAGCGCTGAATGACAAGCTTGTCGGTGGCTCTATGAAAATTATTATTTGTTCAGGGATAGTAAAAGAGTTGTTTATGAATTAACCAGCGTAACTATTATAGTCAGATTCGATTGCTGAAAGAAGCACCATTTGTAATAGATACCTAGTTACAGTGAAACTGAAACGTTATGCATTTAGCAATAATGCACGTCATTAAAACATGAGTTGTTGCTGAAGCGCGGTGAAGCCTAGCCCGTAAGTCCGTATAGCGCGGATTAACCCGGTTTGCAATAACGTGCGCGGTAGGTACCAGAACACCAGACGCGGACGGAGGTGGCATTTCAGAACTAGTTCATATCAATAAATCAATCTAGCTTGTTTAATCGTTGAGGGGTGAAGCGGAGTTCGAATAGCTTTGAACGACTGCTGTTGCAACACAATGTAGTCCTAGTAGGTCAACATCAACATTGTCAACTTCTACTGAGTCTATTTTGATTCTAAAGAGATGTAAACCTTCAGTCTGTGATTGACTTTGGCTCCCCGTGCTTACTGTTTAGCTCAAGATAGATAATACAGGTTTACTTAAATGATAAGAAGGAATTAATAAACGGATTCTCAGTATATGGTGTCTATCGATGTTACTGTTAATCCCTGTCGTAATTCCTGTTGTTTATCGTTGTTTGCGATAAATACTTGATTCAATAGGATTATTATTCTCAAGCACGTGTTTATAAATAGCTATACGGTAAACATTATTCTTAAACGCTGCACAGAGATCATTATAATAAAATTCATAAAATGACTTGTAAACAATGACTGACTGACTGACTGAACTGCCCATTTAATATATTTGTTTTATGGATTCGTATAATCAAAAGCATTGCATAACTTGCGCTGGAATCCTCCCTCCCCTGTAGGTCTTGAAACGAAAAGTTGGAAAGCGAGGGTTTTTCTTTTGAAGACAGTGAACGATTTATTTTCTAATTACGCTTCCCTTATCTTCGGGTCATGTTGTTCGTGATATCGTGACAGCCGGCTGAGCATCTATTAAAGTTACCCTCTTTAATGGCTCTATAACAGCATAACTTCCACAAACAAACAATGTTCGATCAATATCGCGTTATAATTGCTAATATTTCTGGGTGGTTGGTCGGTAGGCGGCCGTGCGTCATGTGCTCTTTACTTATGAAGTCCTGGTACCGCCAGCCAGCGTCTCCATGAATGGAGATGTCGACTGTGCTGCAAATGACTAACTCTTTCATAAAGTTTAGTGCACTGACTCACTGAACCCGCTCCTAAACTGTGGAGATGATCTAATTCCAATTTATTGTTCTTGACATAAAACCTTTGTTGAGTCTGATATTGTTTTGGTTAGACGTCATCATAATTTATAGCTGGCAATAACTGAACGAGTTTGGATGGAAACAAAAAACTTTCGTTGGTTGTTTAAGATTACAAATCTAATCTACAAGTGTTGCAGCGGTATCGATGAGTTATCTTTATAGCGGATCGTTCAAGTATTTTCCTTACAATATATTCACACTCCATTTCGCCAAATGTTATCGCAGCGATAAGGCGTTGATTACTTTTTAATAGGTTCTATCGTTCGAGAGGTTTCAAACGAGATTTTGTTGATTTTCATAACTCAAACATATTGCAATGTTCGTCTTTATTAGGCGCATTGCATTGTTTACAAATCGAAAGTAGGTACATACTTAAACCTAATGGCTAATGTTAGACGTGTAACAACCGCAATGTCTATAATTTCACAATTATTTCAATGTTAGAGTATTTTCGAGAATGAAGTAAATGTTGCATAGTGGTAGGGGAAAGAGGAAGGGCGACCACAGTGTGTGTGAGTACAGAAGGTCCAGTCCCCCAACCAATATGAAGACAATGGGAGATAAAGCAGACTTGAACCAAACTATCAATCATGTCATGACAAAAATGCTTCAGGAATGTTTGACAAGCTATTGTGTTGTAGTTTGGCTTCAGTCATTTATTAAGTTGATCTTCTGTAGCAATTTTTGACGGGTAGAAGCGTGAAGGCTGTTTGTTTTTCACGGCGCTTCAGCGGCGCGGGCGCAGGCGCTTGGTGGTCGCTGGTCAGTGGTCGAGTGCCGACACGTTACGATTTATAACCTTGCTCTGTTCGACACGCTGCACATTTGGGCCGCGCTTTGTCACTCGAATCAAATGTTTTCGCTAATAATTATCATAAATCGTTTGTTCTTGAGGTTTCTCTTGTGTCCTCCTGAGTTCCTGATATATTATAGTGAACTACAGGGTAGAGATAAAACTAATATAAATAAATTTAATATTGGTTGGACAAAGTTTTGTCATTTGTGTAAAATTATCAACTGTTAAAACCATACAATTTATTGAAATCTGCTAACATAAAGATAATTCGCAGTTGTTATCTCGGACAATAACACAAGAGTCTTAACATCATTTGACTATCGCCTCTACATCAGATAGTGCGCCAGCTATCGGCACTCGATCATGTTTTACAATTACCTACAACTGTAATTAGTTATTAAAGAGCTGCTAACGAGCCAAGGACGGATTTCATATGTTTGTACTTATTGCAGGGAGGTGATACGTTACTCGCTATTACAACTCTTTGCAGTTCATAACATATCATCAAGCCGGTACGCTTTGAAGGGGTACGCAGATGTGTACAATTCAACCATGTCTTTGGGGTTATCTATTCAGGAATAACTTTATTGTTTATGAACCGATCTTGATGATTCTTTTTGCGTTGGGTTTAGTTAAAGCTAACCACTAAAGTGAAAAATAAAAAACTTTTTTGACAAAAAAAAACAACCGACTTCAAAACAAAAAACACTACAAAGTATAAAATAACTATAATTTCGGATGTCGGTGTCAAAAAACGAAGAAACAACAAACAACACCGTCTTCCGAAATTATAGTTATTTTATACTTTGCAGTGTTTTTTATTTTGAAGTCGGTTGTTTTTTTTTTGTAAAAAAGTTTTTTATAATTCCCTACTAATCGACGTAACTCAGAATTCATTGACTAACTTCGTTCGAATTCGTGGACTGAAAATAACAGCCATCAAGAAAGTCTAGTTGCAAGGTTTCAAATAGAGCAGTGATCATGATCACTATGAACTCTTGTGTGTTGTGTGGTCCCTCATATCATTAGAAGGCCAGCTGTTACCATAAGCTCTCGGAACCATGGAACAGTGACCTCGCGTGCCACCCACCGGTAGTCGGAGTTGGTCTATTGGCAGCTGACAGCGACGCGCATGCCCACCGCGGAGAATAAAAAACAGCCTTGTTTGTGTACGAGATGAATCATTACATGGAAGGCCTGCCACCACGCTGTGGCTTGTAAA
This sequence comes from Melanchra persicariae, assembly GCA_947386135.1. Classification (NCBI taxonomy): domain Eukaryota; kingdom Metazoa; phylum Arthropoda; class Insecta; order Lepidoptera; family Noctuidae; genus Melanchra; species Melanchra persicariae. The sequence goes on from OX376652.1 coordinate 534,625, forward strand.
ACTTTAAATTATACTTAATATAAATACTAGCTGTTGCCCGCAACTTCGTCCGCGTCTGTCCACAATTACTCAACACATTTCATGGTTTTTTTTTTGCAACCCTATTTCTTTTTCTAAAATAAATTAGCAATTTACATACAATTTCACGCGATATTTTACAATCTTACGGCGTTTGCCATTTTCCGGTGACATACGATCATGTGCATTAGTATTTCATTTATTTGTATAATTAGTTGATATTATTTGAATATTAAACACACTGCCTATTACGCGTATCAGTTTGCTATTAGCAGTGAATTATAATATTACCACACTCACGTATAATGTGTTTATTTTAATAGCTATCACGATTGTGCTAAAAGTAACACAAATTATAATATGTTTGAGTTCATACGCGACACCGACACTGACCGACAGTGCTTCCACAATATTAGTAATGGAACAAACTGTGTTTTTGTACCGACATCAAACATGACGCCAGCTTGTCATTTACATAGTTCTGTAATAGTGTTCTTAGTGCAAATATTACTATGTTTCCTCAACAATCGACGGTTATGTAATGTGCACAATGTGCCTGGTTTCTACCAGACAAGTTGTCGCTTATACTTATGACTGGATCAATAGGTCAATTATTATTACTATCAGTACCTGAGCCATTCTACTTTTCGATGCCTATAAAAACGTCCCATGTACCTACATTTTAACACATACGTAATTTCTAACTCGTTAAGATTTAACAGAAAACCTATTAATTTTTTATTCAGAATTGCACACGCTCACCTGAATGATAAGAATATTAAAAAAAAATATTTTGGTAATGCAGTGCACATTTTATATGAGGGACTGGTAAATCTGGTAATGCAGTGGTATTTTAGTAACTAATGAGACTTTTTTGTAAGTGATGGGTTTATGAAGAAATTCATAATAAACATATAGGAGAGGAGAGGGTAACACTGCTAGAAAAATATTTCGAGACATCTGCAATTTTGCAAAAGTGTTCATAAATTTTCATCTCCATTTTAGGCACTAAAAAGTAGAATGGCCCACCTACGTGTAGGAGGTTTATGTTTGGACGCTGAGACCATAAGGGGTGATAAAGGTGACCGCACGTTTTCACACTGACCTAGAAACTGTTGAGATTGTATCTACAGCTGTTCATCTGACGCCAGCTGAAAGGGCTACTGAAAATGTTTACCCACACAGATAACTATGGAGTGTCTCTACGTATTCAGGTGCTTAAAGCTACTCACACACTTCTGGCTCCTTCGTGTTTGTACTTGCTGAAAATGCATTTTCGAACTCTGCTTTTGACTGGTGGGTGCTGAAACGGCTGGACCGGTTTTGATGGGACTTTCATTGGCTCTGACTAGCTTTCTTTGGTTTAGCTGATGTTATGAGAATTCACACATATCAATGAAGTCACAGTACCGTTACCGTGATAATTATTCTTTCATACAATCTCTATGTCCCTGTGCTCGCTGTGAATTCACTATTATGTGTGAATCAGCCTTTAAGTTAATTTTATTTTAGAAAAAAGATTAGGGTTCCGTGCAAAAAAAACAAATTTTCACGCGGGCGAAGTCGCGGGCAGAAGCTACATAGTATGTAACTTAATATTTCAGCCAGTTTCACGATCCTACCAGACCTTCGCGTTTTCCAACAAGTTTCTTCGCTAGGCAACAGTTTCCCAGCGTTACGAATAAGTAGTTGTATGTTTACGTCGTCATATTAGTAATTAATCTGTGAACTGGCGCTGGTAGTCGGTAGTCGGCTGCATGCGCTTATCAGTTAATGACCTCGATACACTATTTATTATGATTCAGGTAGCGATTATACGAAGTACGTAAACTCCGTCTTACAAGGTGTACCACGTATATTCAAATTTTGCTCTGGAGACCTGTAGTCTTTAAATTTTATTATCTGAATTAAGCTGAATGTCCTTCAGCGCCCTAGGTAGGTGTTACAAGTACGGGGTGTTGTACCTGTAACACCAACATACAAGGTATCGTAGATTAAAGAGAAAAATTTAATCGGCTTAGAAATAATGAACAGATGTCATACAGTTATATGTTTCCCCCCAGTTTCTGAATTAAGCGTTTAAAGTTGTGTATGTATTTCTAAAACTCAAGTCTGAAAACCTGACAGAACTTGGCATTGTTGGCGTTCAAGCAGGGATTGTCACGTAGGTACTAACAGTACTCAATTCAGAAACCCGGCCTAAGTTTCATATTTTGTTAATTAATAATATAACAAGCAGATTCTAAAACACCTTGTAATTAGTCGCCTCCTACACTCACGGAAAGGCAGTGAGTGTATGCTCTAATCTTGACCGGAAGGAAACCACAGTTCGACACATTTATTTTGTCGCATTGTATATTTGTCTTGCTCTTGCCCTTATAGTGCGAGCAAATATTGAAACAGTCTCATGACACCACCAGTCGTGTGATGATTACAGAACGAATGCGTCCGCCAAGTAATACATCTGTGAGCTATACAATGATCACGATTCACGATGTTCTTATTCTTACTTAGAAGATAATAATCTTATTGATTCTGTTTTTTGCTTGATCAGGATATTATGCTAAGCTTGTAAGAGTATGTTGGTGGCAGGTCATTGAATGGATCAAGGATGGTAAGGTACCGTGTGGGACTGTGGGTATGTGCGCATGCGCACATAAGTACCTGTGTTGTTGCTACCGTGTCTACTCGGAGCAGATGATGGTGGGCGCATTGACAAGACAAGTCATAACTGACATCGGGTGAGGTGTGACAATGGAATGCGTAAAAGACTTGCAAGGCTATTATGTTTTCTGCCAATAAAGTATTTCACTAAATATAGTCAATGTCACTGCAGTAATTTGAGGGTGGGTTCTTTTTCTCGCGTATTTCGCGATTTATTCAACACGAGTGATACTTAGCACCCAGCAGCTGCGCAATGTGCGCCTACGCAGCTCTTGTACTAAAGTTGCACGTGCTAATCAATAATTAACATTACCTTTATATTACTTACATACAATGTACTTCTTATCGAACGTTTTTGATAACATACAATTTAGATTATTCGAAGTAACACTTTTTAAAAAAGGCTATTAGCACTAAAGTTACTGTGGATATGGCCAACTAGCTTAATCAGCCGTTTAATTCGCTGCCTAGCCATTTCATTGAATGGCGCCGTGTAATCAGCGGCCTAAGTGAGATCCCGGCATTTAATTGAACAGCTAGGCAAATGGTTATATATCGTTTAATGATTTGCCTAGCTAAGTAGCGGAACATAGGACAAAGGAGTTTAACGCGCCCCGACACGGATTGGTTAGGTTCGAATGGTGTGATGGGAGCTCGTCGTGCCATTCATGTTAGGTTCCTTTAAACCCTTCAGAAAGAAATAGGAGCTCCGTCGTCGAGGTTACAATGTTGAAATTGGTTGTTGTTTGAAATTTGAATTCCCAAAATTAAATATTTCATAAATTTTAAACCCTAATCTCTTCAAAGTTAGAGTGACCAGGCTCCTTCTGGGTAAGCTCGCTCCATCGTAGACTTTGTCTCTGACTTTGACTAGAGTCAAGAGCCAACCCATCACTAAAAAAAAAAAAAATTCATCGTTCGTAAACGTTACACGGTTACCCTAATTCTATGAACGGCCTAAGCATCAGCCAGCCCGTTCATTAAATGTTGTATAAGACGCATTGGCTGGATGTCATTTAGGCTGCTGATCAAACGGCGCCGTTCAATGAAAAAGCTAGGCAGCATATTAATCTGCTGATAAAGCTAGTTGGCTGCGACAGATATCGTTATTTATTGTTGAAAGGTTCGCGTTAGACCTGAACCTCACCTTATGGAAACCAAAAGGGAATGACACTCCTTAACTGTGTCATCGCAAGATGGAAGTTCGGAGATCTGAGTAAGATACCTTTTTATGGCGTTAATCATTAATTGTCTACCTAATCCATGACATAATATACTCACTCGCTTCTTTACAACGCGAAAAGTAACAGACAATAACATAAGTGTTGCCACGGAGTTGCTCGCAGCGACCTTGACAGTCGCAGAGGTCAATAAAAAAAGAAGAACTAAGAATAAAAACTATGGCGTAGGTCGTATTTAAAAGCGCAGTCGTGAGCGTTGCCAACGACTTGTTTCCCGCTAGGCTTCATCGCGTTGAAAGAAGCCTTGACTACAATACTAACTAGGCGTGTAGATATTATTATTTAGTTCATTTCTAGACGCGATAATAAATTCGATACTTAGTTAAGTGTAGAAAGAAAGCATAATTAATCGTGATCCTCAATAAGTTGGTTCTTGACCGACATATAGCACAAAACTGCAGCGGAGTGGATTCAATCGTATTCAGTGATCAAATATTTACGTTAATATTACACTGAACACACAAACACGAGACCGGCGCGTGCGCATCAGACGCCATTTATTTACGTTGCTTTTAAAAATAAATAAATACTCAGGTAATGAACCTCGTGAACTTTGCCAGGTGTTAGATCGTTTGTAAGAAAAAAATGATAAAGTAACAAACAAACATCCGAATTGAGAACCTCCTCCTTTTTTAGAAGTCGGTTAAAAACATAGGTTATGTAAAACATAGGTTATGTAAAAAGGTTTTTTGTTCATATATTTTACATGTTGCAACCATGACAGGTATCGTTATTTAAATAAATGTAATTTACATTAGTAGGTACCTGATCATTATGATTTTATTTGTTGCAATATATCAGTAGTTTAATTTTTCTGCAATAAATTTTTAATCATTTTTACAACGTCCATTGATAATAATATTTATAAATAGCCGCAAATGGAGTATTTGCTAAAAATGACGCTTACTAACTCACGATCTATTTTTACAAGTTTAATGGCAAGAAACAACTAAATCTTTCAAAAAGTTACGAGTACGCACTTATGATCAAGAAAGCCTGCGCTAGAATTTGGTATCCCACTTTCAAATTGAAAATTAGGAGGGAATTTGTGATCTCTTTCGTATGCTGCTTCATCGTCTGCATTCTACCAGTACCAACTGAATCATCAATAGGTACAAAGAAAGAAGTAATTTTCTGTCCACACAGAAGTATTGAAAACAGGCGCCACCTCGCTAGGACAGGCGTGTAATTGTGACAAAACGTTTACTACTGGTATAGCGAGTGTGCCCCGACATTTGTTTGTCCACGTGCGCTAGGCCTGCAGTACGGTAGGAAGGTAACCCGAGCCGGCGCCAGCCAGTGCGTAATGCTCGCGGTGACCAATAGCTTCCAAACTACCACAAAAGATATGCCTGTTATACTTAGTGCAGTACAAAGTACGCACTGCATGACACACTGACAATATTGACCAGACAAACATATAAAATTGCTTACAAAGAAACCTTTTTTATTGTCACAGAAGTGACATGCATGGGTACAAATTATAGTAATATATAAAAGTACTTAGTACTGAAACTATAATAAATAATGAGATCATTTCACTGAAAACAAAAGAGAAATAGGAAGAAACAGAAATTAGGCAGCCACACGTTGTGACTGTGGCACCAGAGCTTCCACTGGATCTCTCAGGATGATGCTGACCCACAGCACGTCCCTGGTTTTCAGTGCCTGACATATCCTTTTCTAGCATTTACCTTGCCATGGCCTTATCATAAATATAATTTCTTGGTAATTAAATAAAGTCAGCTGTTTTATTTTAAAAGCGTGCTTTATCTATCAGTCATGTTAGTGTGTTTGCACCTCGGATGAAGTCGCTGTTTAAGTTTAGTGTTCGTCTCCGTATGCCTGTAGTTCAACACGATATGTGTCACTTCGTGCTTATGTTTACTTGTACAAGTCAATAAAAGAAATAGCTTGTTTAAGTCCGTTTTAAGTTATGCATGAGTTAGTCTGAAGCAGTTTTAACTGTTTGAGTGATCGATGTAGGATGTAGGCAGAGTCACGTTGTCAATGATTTATTGTCATTGTAAAATAAGTAAACAGTTTGTGTAAATAATATTTTTTACCTTATATTTATATTACAAATTTTTATTTGACTGATACATGTTACAATTAAAAAATAAGTATTTCCTATTTAAAGAGACATTACTTGAATCTTGATCTGACGAATTAATGAACAAAACAAAATAAATCGAAGAGGAAGAGGGCTATTGTAGTTAAAACATATTAGAATAGAAAAGAATTTAATAAAATATTCTAACTAGCATAATCATTTAGTTGTACAACCTCCAGCTGCTGGTTAGCTGGCTCACTGCTGGTGGCCGCTCATGCACTCAGCAGCATTATCCGGCACAGTTCACCATACCACATTAGGTGTTAGAACCATTAATGAAGCAGTAGGCATGCGCTGGGCCCGAACATTAGCGCTGACTCACCACCATTCACATGCACCCACCACATTCATTCGATACTCCACGACTGTAGTGCAGCAGCTATTATTAGACATAATGTTGCACATTTACTCATTATAGATTTAATGCTATTATGGAAGTGTTTGGTCTGGTTTAGATAGATTGGGCAATAAAAGCCCTTTGTGCTCAAAAGTTTGAAGCTCAGAGTGCATTCCGATAATTTATGTTCTAGTTAAATGACCAGCTCTACTGATATTTTGATAGTGAATTAATAGGAAGCCGAGTCAAAAAATCCAGGGATAAATGTTGGCTAAAGCGATAAACATGAGTATGTATACAGGAATTTGTTTGGAAAGACAGTAGGGCGATGTTGAGTTCATAATAATGTTTTATGAATAAGCGTAGAGTTTACGTACCTACACCACGCAATTGGCATGTTCACGAAAACCTAGTCGCACTGTGAATCAAATACAAATAAACAGAACGTCTCAATTCTGGCAGAGCAAATGAAATCGTCACAGTACATTATTATCAGGTGAACCGTACACAAACAGTAAAAGAAATGGATCGATTTTCCTTCAAGGTCAATTTTCACAACAATCCTTAATACAAAGAAACGAAGCAACAAGTCTTACAAAATAATAGAAGTGCACAGAAACATTGAGACAGAAGTTCCATTTCTCGTTATCAATCTTTTTGTTTATATGCAGCGACGGGACCAATGAAACTCCTCTAGGTGTGAAGACCCAGTCATACCTATTAGACGAGGACTAAACCTTAACGATATGACAGTCAGACTATGTAGTCTGCCCACTTTGAGCCAATGCAACGAAGGAAACCCTATAGTGTGGCACACTACGCAGTGAAGAATGTCCTCTCGATGAAATGACTCTTCTACTTCTCTTATCGTTCGTGTCTAATAATATACCTTCTGCATTGTTCTGCTCGGTGTCTACGATAGTGCGTGCCCTGACGAACAGGCGTGCGAATACAATGTAGTCCGGAAGCGGGCAATAGACTCGTGTCCGCGTGAACAGCGCGCGCGTCGCGTCCGACCCTAATGTCTGCGCGACAGCGCGAGGGCTAGCGACCCTATAGCGCTACTCACTTTAATTTCCTCTACGTATCATGTGTTAGGGCTCATTGGCTGATTGAATGTCCAGTAACACATTATTGGGGTCAATGTACCCATGCCCTTATTTTTATGATCACAAGTTTTTGGGCAGACTGCATTCAAAAGCCTATTTATGGATCTGTTTAAAGATTGATTGTAGGAATTAAGGCGTAACTTTTTATGAACTCTCAAGTTTTTATATGGTACCTCAAATGGGCAAATTGTCCGCAAAAACAGCTACGACCCAAACATAGTCTCTTGAGACTAACTAATTCTACTGGTTCTCCAGCGATTTTCGACGAAAACTAAAGCACGCCTTCATGCATACTATATTAGCTGCCAACCCGAAGCGGCTTTCTTACAATTATTTTCAGATCTAGGCCTCTGCGACCTTTGTTTTGTTACCAATAAATGCAAAAACACATTCATTAGTGGTGTGACCGTATCGCCGACTGACGATTCAACTAAGCTAAGCGATCATCTCGAGCGCGACCAACGGCCGCTTTCTATAACATATCTCAATCCCAATCTTGATCCCGATCCTTGTCTGTAACCAATCAACGGCCGAGTTTATGTCCTTCACCACTCAATCCTCACCTTTGATTGGTTACAGACAAGGATCGGGATCAAGATTGGGATTGAGATATATTATAGAAAGCGGCCGCAAGTCAATATCCGTCGCACACAACTGCTCTTATGAACAAAAGGCGATCGTAAATAACTGAACTAGGGTTCATAGCATAATACAGACACATAAGTGTCGGGTCGTGATCGCTTCGATCGCTCGGGGAAAGTGAATTTGGATTTATCGGGATAGAAATTCCCAACGAGTCGTGACTTAGCTTATCGCAGCAAACTACTGGAAATTTGGATTTCCAAATACAGTATCACGTTGTCTTCGATCAGCGGAATTCGATGGCTAATAGTCTCTTCAGCCTTATTATAAAGGATGTGTCTTATGTAAGACCTTATTTGTTACAGCGTCGGCAAGTTGAACCTAGTGGACCTTGCGGGCAGCGAGCGCCAGCGCAAAACTGGTGCGTCGGCGGAGCGGCTACGAGAGGCGTCGCGCATCAATCAGGCGCTCTCCTCGCTCGGCAACGTCATCTCAGCGCTGGCAGAGAACAGCCCGCATGTGCCCTACAGGTGAGCTACCAGGCGCGCAGACCAAGCGACGAGTGTCGCGCATCAATCAGGCGCTCTCCTCGCTCGGCAACGTCATCTCAGCGCTGGCAGAGAACAGCCCGCATGTGCCCTACAGGTGAGCTACCAGGCGCGCAGACCAAGCGACGAGTGTCGCGCATCAATCAGGCGCTCTCCTCGCTCGGCAACGTCATCTCAGCGCTGGCAGAGAACAGCCCGCATGTGCCCTACAGGTGAGCTACCAGGCGCGCAGACCAAGCGACGAGTGTCGCGCATCAATCAGGCGCTCTCCTCGCTCGGCAACGTCATCTCAGCGCTGGCAGAGAACAGCCTGCATGTGCCCTACAGGTGAGCTACCAGGCGCGCAGACCAAGCGACGAGTGTCGCGCATCAATCAGGCGCTCTCCTCGCTCGGCAACGTCATCTCAGCGCTGGCAGAGAACAGCCTGCATGTGCCCTACAGGTGAGCTACCAGGCGCGCAGACCAAGCGACGAGTGTCGCGCATCAATCAGGCGCTCTCCTCGCTCGGCAACGTCATCTCAGCGCTGGCAGAGAACAGCCTGCATGTGCCCTACAGGTGAGCTACCAGGCGCGCAGACCAAGCGACGAGTGTCGCGCATCAATCAGGCGCTCTCCTCGCTCGGCAACGTCATTTCAGCGCTGGCAGAGAACAGCCTGCATGTGCCCTACAGGTGAGCTACCAGGCGCGCAGACCAAGCGACGAGTGTCGCGCATCAATCAGGCGCTCTCCTCGCTCGGCAACGTCATTTCAGCGCTGGCAGAGAACAGCCCGCATGTGCCCTACAGGTGAGCTACCAGGCGCGCAGACCAAGCGACGAGTGTCGCGCATCAATCAGGCGCTCTCCTCGCTCGGCAACGTCATCTCAGCGCTGGCAGAGAACAGCCCGCATGTGCCCTACAGGTGAGCTACCAGGCGCGCAGACCAAGCGACAAGTGTCGCTGAGAGAGATCCCTCATTCCATTGTGTTATATATGGTTTATCAACACACCCATGCTATAAAATCAAAATATATAAAGCGAAAGGTCACTCAATCACTCATAACGAAATCTCAAAAACCGGTAGATATAATCTAGTAGGAGACGTCAGCTAAGAAAGGACCTTTGAAAACTCCCCCCGAAAACGGGTGATATAGGGGGTGGAAATTTGTATGGAAAATCTTATTCCTTAAACCAATTTACTTTAAACTGGGTACGAAAACTGACCTAAGTGAATTATAAAGTTTGTAATCATTCGTTTTTCAGAACTACCCAAAAAGACGATTTAGGGTTGTTAAAATTTGTATGGAGAATCTTGACACTTGGTCCGATTAAGTTGAGACTCGCCGTTAATGATTGTGATAAAAAAAGAAGGGGATGAAGGGGTGTAAAGGGATGATGAAGTTTAAGTGAAGCATATTAATGCTTGCCTCAATTTACTTGGAAATTGGTATAATAAACAATTCAAAGTGGTATATTAGAAACGGTCATTATAACACTCGTTTGGATGATATTATGGTTACTATGACACTGGTTGTTTTAATGTTGGCAATAAGCTAACTGTTTCAGAAACTTTTATAGAGGATTTATAGCATTGAAGTATAATAAGTAAAATCTTATTATGCAACTGTACATAATAAGGTATTAAAACACTCATGTGATACTATTATCACATTAATCACATCGATAAACCCACATTCATGTTTTATACCCTTTACAACAGTTAAATAAGTAATATTTAAGCTTTGTGTATGTTGCTGCAGAGATTCGAAGTTGACGCGCATCCTGCAGGACTCGCTGGGCGGCAACAGCAAGACCATCATGATCGCCAACATCGGGCCGGCGTCCTACAACTACGACGAGACCATCACCACGCTGCGCTACGCACACAGGGCTAAAGGTAACTCAACAATCAACATTTTGACTTTTTTATTAAAGCACTCGGATAATCTGACTCGATATGACCGTGACATCCGGCTAAAACGTTCTTGCTATCCGGGTCGAAGGACCTGGATATTCGGCTCGAAGGGTCATGTTCAGGTTATAATATTTGTTTTATTTCCAGCGATAAAGAACAAGCCGGTCCGCAACGAGGACCCGAAGGACGCCAAGCTGCGCGAGTACCAGGCGGAGATCGAGCGGCTGCGCGCGCTCATCTCGCAGCGCCGCGTGCAGGACAGGAAGCCGCGCAGGCCGCCGCGCCAGAGGCTGCAGCCCGCGCCTTCCGACAACTGTCAGTACAGCACATCTATGCTACATCCATTCGTTAGTGCCCGCGTGCAGGACAGGAAGCCGCGCAGGCCGCCGCGCCAGAGGCTGCAGCCCGCGCCTTCCGACAACTGTCAGTACAGCACATCTATGCTACATCCATTCGTTAGTGCCCGCGTGCAGGACAGGAAGCCGCGCAGGCCGCCGCGCCAGAGGCTGCAGCCCGCGCCTTCCGACAACTGTCAGTACAGCACATCTATGCTACATCCATTCGTTAGTGCCCGCGTGCAGGACAGGAAGCCGCGCAGGCCGCCGCGCCAGAGGCTGCAGCCCGCGCCTTCCGACAACTGTCAGTACAGCACATCTATGCTACATCCATTCGTTAGTGCCCGCGTGCAGGACAGGAAGCCGCGCAGGCCGCCGCGCCAGAGGCTGCAGCCCGCGCCTTCCGACAACTGTCAGTACAGCACATCTATACTACATCTAGTCGTTAGTGCCCGCGTGCATCGAGCGATGTTTTTCACACACTTTCTCGAAAAATAAATAAAATTCCAAATAAACATAATCTCTCTCGGAGGTTTTCGTCCGCCGATGTCGATTTTCGTGGAGGTAGACAGGCTCGCAGGGGCAACCACTTCATTGTGTGTCTAAAAATGGTGGGATACGAGTCAGTTTTCGAGTAAGTGTATTGAAAAAATGTTTTTGGGTTGTATCAAAACGTATTTAAATTAATATGAAATTATTTTTTGACACTAACTTTCTCTAATGATTATTACAGCCGAAGAAGAGACAGTCAGTATAGAAAACGAAAACATATTGGCGGAGTCTACGATAGAGCAGGAGAAGAAGCAGATGGAGGAACTGGAGCAGCAGATCTTGGCGCTAGAGGAGCGGCTGGTGCAAGGCGGCGGTGGCGGCAAGGAGCTGCTCAACAACCTCAACGAGTCGCAGCTCATCCTGGAGCAGCGCCGCTCAGAGATCACGCAGCGCAAGAAGCGCGAGGTGGAGATGCAGCAGCGCATCGAGCTGGAGGAGGAGACCACAGCCTCCGTTACGTCCACCTTCACCACGCTGCAGCAAGAGGTGGACCACAAGACGCAGAGGTACGCACTGTTGAAGTATCATCAGCGAGTAGAGTAATATCAGAAAGGTTAACTAGAAAAAGGAAAGGGCCAAGAATTGAACCCTGAGATATACTAATGTTAACTATAGACTCCGAGAATTTCGCTCCGTATATATCGAACAGACAACAAAATAAGCGATGTTATTTTGCTGTATGTTCGATAAATAGGAAAAAAAAATCATCAGCTGGCCCACAAATTCCGTAGGGGTGAAATTTACTGATCAATGTGTTGCAGTCAACACTATCAAAGGCTTGAGAGAGGTCACAAAATATGACAATTGCATCCCAACTTCAAAATGTGACTGATTAGTTTTACTCCTCTTTCAGTCGTTGATCTTTCGAGAAACTAAATTACCGACTATGTGGAACATGGGACCATTTTAGTTAAAATGTCATCACATCTAGCATGCTTACTTCTACTAGCATGTTTCTTCGTAGATTTTGTTCAATGCTGGAATGGAAGCACAGGTTGTAAGCGTGATCCCTCCAATTATATTAGACCGATGTCTGATTGACTGATCAGAGGATTCAGTCTTACAACCTGATTTGAAATTTTTTATACTATTCTGTGTTGTTGGTAAACTTCAATGGTCAAGTGACATTGTGTCATCCTCTTTTGTGATAATAACTGCAGGTTAAAGAAGTGCCTCTCGAAGTACGCGTGCATGCGCGAGGAGATGGTGGAGCAGCGCGAGGCGCACGATGGTGAGCGGCGCGAGCACGAGGCGCTGCAGGCCGCGCTCATCGCCGAGCTGCGGCGCCGCCTGCTGGTGGCCGACAGCTTCGTGCCCGACGCCGGCCGGCCCGCCGTGCTGCGCGCGAGATACAACGAGGACACCGACACCTGGGAGCTGCGCGAACACAGGTAGCGACACGTACACTGCGGCGCCGCCTGCTGGTGGCCGACAGCTTCGTGCCCGACGCCGGCCGGCCCGCCGTGCTGCGCGCGAGATACAACGAGGACACCGACACCTGGGAGCTGCGCGAACACAGGTAGCGACACGTACACTGCGGCGCCGCCTGCTGGTGGCCGACAGCTTCGTGCCCGACGCCGGCCGGCCCGCCGTGCTGCGCGCGAGATACAACGAGGACACCGACACCTGGGAGCTGCGCGAACACAGGTAGCGACACGTACACTGCGGCGCCGCCTGCTGGTGGCCGACAGCTTCGTGCCCGACGCCGGCCGGCCCGCCGTGCTGCGCGCGAGATACAACGAGGACACCGACACCTGGGAGCTGCGCGAACACAGGTAGCGACACGTACACTGCGGCGCCGCCTGCTGGTGGCCGACAGCTTCGTGCCCGACGCCGGCCGGCCCGCCGTGCTGCGCGCGAGATACAACGAGGACACCGACACCTGGGAGCTGCGCGAACACAGGTAGCGACACGTACACTGCGGCGCCGCCTGCTGGTGGCCGACAGCTTCGTGCCCGACGCCGGCCGGCCCGCCGTGCTGCGCGCGAGATACAACGAGGACACCGACACCTGGGAGCTGCGCGAACACAGGTAGCGACACGTACACTGCGGCGCCGCCTGCTGGTGGCCGACAGCTTCGTGCCCGACGCCGGCCGGCCCGCCGTGCTGCGCGCGAGATACAACGAGGACACCGACACCTGGGAGCTGCGCGAACACAGGTAGCGACACGTACACTGCGGCGCCGCCTGCTGGTGGCCGACAGCTTCGTGCCCGACGCCGGCCGGCCCGCCGTGCTGCGCGCGAGATACAACGAGGACACCGACACCTGGGAGCTGCGCGAACACAGGTAGCGACACGTACACTGCGGCGCCGCCTGCTGGTGGCCGACAGCTTCGTGCCCGACGCCGGCCGGCCCGCCGTGCTGCGCGCGAGATACAACGAGGACACCGACACCTGGGAGCTGCGCGAACACAGGTAGCGACACGTACACTGCGGCGCCGCCTGCTGGTGGCCGACAGCTTCGTGCCCGACGCCGGCCGGCCCGCCGTGCTGCGCGCGAGATACAACGAGGACACCGACACCTGGGAGCTGCGCGAACACAGGTAGCGACACGTACACTGCGGCGCCGCCTGCTGGTGGCCGACAGCTTCGTGCCCGACGCCGGCCGGCCCGCCGTGCTGCGCGCGAGATACAACGAGGACACCGACACCTGGGAGCTGCGCGAACACAGGTAGCGACACGTACACTGCGGCGCCGCCTGCTGGTGGCCGACAGCTTCGTGCCCGACGCCGGCCGGCCCGCCGTGCTGCGCGCGAGATACAACGAGGACACCGACACCTGGGAGCTGCGCGAACACAGGTAGCGACACGTACACTGCGGCGCCGCCTGCTGGTGGCCGACAGCTTCGTGCCCGACGCCGGCACGAACGAGGACACTGAGCAGCTTTCGGGGTCGGAAATAACGAATATAAGGTCAAAAGCCAAATCCATATCCAAGATAGCGGCAACAAAAAAATCAAATTATCATCTTAATGATTTTTGGGGTCGGAAGGAACGAATATGGGATAATATTGAGTCAGTTTAATATATAATAATATAATTATATACGTGTTGTGGTCCCGCAGCGGCGTGGAGCCCCTGACGGAGCGGCCGGTGGCGGGGCAGGGCCGGCGGAGGCCCACCAGCGCCGCCGCCCTGGCGCAGCGCCTCCCGCGCCAGCGAGCCGAGAACGTGCTGGAGCTGGCGCCGCTGCCGCTGCCGTCCACCACGCGCACCTACACGCCGCCCCGGCACCAGCACACGCAGGTATACACTGTCCATTGTTTGTGTCCGTGGTAGACGAGAACGTGCTGGAGCTGGCGCCGCTGCCGCTGCCGTCCACCACGCGCACCTACACGCCGCCCCGGCACCAGCACACGCAGGTATACACTGTCCATTGTTTGTGTCCGTGGTAGACGAGAACGTGCTGGAGCTGGCGCCGCTGCCGCTGCCGTCCACCACGCGCACCTACACGCCGCCCCGGCACCAGCACACGCAGGTATACACTGTCCATTGTTTGTGTCCGTGGTAGACGAGAACGTGCTGGAGCTGGCGCCGCTGCCGCTGCCGTCCACCACGCGCACCTACACGCCGCCCCGGCACCAGCACACGCAGGTATACACTGTCCATTGTTTGTGTCCGTGGTAGACGAGAACGTCCTGGAGCTGAATTAATTGAGAAGGTCCACAATGTAGGCTTCAAACAGCTTATTACATTTATATCTATATCCTCTTCCAGAGCGTTTCAACACCGACGAAAAAGGAGTCGGAGATGGAGAGCGTGAGCGTGGCGCGCAAGTCGGGCCGCCCCGCGCGCCCCTCCACCGCGCACCAGCGGCTCGGCACGGCCGGCGTGCGGTAGGCCGCCCCCTAGTGTCCGCCCGGGCCGCCCTTGTGTCCGCCCGGGCCGCTCTAGTGTCCGCCCCGGGCCGCCCTTGTGTCCGCCCGGGCCGCTCTAGTGTCCGCCCCGGGCCGCTCTAGTGTCCGCCCCGGGCCGCTCTAGTGTCCGCCCCGGGCCGCCCTAGTGTCCGCCCCGGGCCGCTCTAGTGTCCGCCCCGGGCCGCTCTAGTGTCCGCCCCGGGCCGCCCTAGTGTCCGCCCCGGGCCGCTCTAGTGTCCGCCCCGGGCCGCTCTAGTGTCCGCCCCGGGCCGCCCTAGTGTCCGCCCCGGGCCGCTGCTCCCCGGGAATGCGACGAAGCCATTCCCAGTGCGAGCGCGAAGCCCCGCCCACGTAGGTTTTATACAATTCGATCGATCGAGCGCTGCAAGCTGCCACGCTGCCGCCGCGCTCCTCTACTTGGTATGACTAGTTCCGCTCGAGAGTGGCGCGAGTGTGGCGCCACAGTCGCACGCGACCCACTGTCGCCTGACGTCACAAATTCCAGTCGCGGCGTCGGAGCTGCGCCGGCGACGCGAGCGTCATCATGATCTCACTTATCTTAATTCCCAGTATTTAAAAAGGCAATGAACCTTTTGTATATTAATTTAAATACGTATGTATAAGTCGTAGCAACTGCATGCTCGAGCGCCGCCAGGTGGCGCTCGCCGGTACTTCTCTGTGCGCGTATTGTTTAGGTTGTTGTTTGTTTTATAAGATTTTATTTTACCATTGTTGTCTCTTTTGTTTTGTAAAATTTTATTTTGTGCCTGCGAAACCAACACACGTGTTTGAGCTAGTGATATTAGATAGTTTACAACGATTATGTATTAAATTTTACTGTGAAGTGATTCAGAATTTTAATACAATATGTAAAATTGCTATATAAAGAGTTGCGCGCGCGCCGCACGCGCACTCGATGTGATCCCGTAATGTATGTTCAAATGTGTTACCAAAGATGGAGCTGTCCATTCCTTGTGTCTGCCCGAAGTGCCAGGGTGCCCGGGTGCCAGGGTACCCGAAGTGCCATGGTGCCCGGGTGCCAGGGTGCCCGAAGTGCCAGTGTGCCAGGGTGCCCGAAGTGCCAAGGTGCCCGGGTGCCAGGGTGGGTGCCAGAGTGCCAGGGTGCCCGAAGTGCCAGGGTGGCCGAAGTGCCAGGATGCCCGGGTGCCAGGGTGCCAGGGTGCCAGGGTGCCCGAAGTGCCAGTGTGCCAGGGTGCCCGAAGTGCCAAGGTGCCCGGGTGCCAGGGTGGGTGCCAGAGTGCCAGGGTGCCCGAAGTGCCAGGGTGGCCGAAGTGCCAGGATGCCCGGGTGCCAGGGTGCCAGGGTGCCAGGGTGCCCGAAGTGCCAGGGTGCCCGAGTGCAGGCAGACAGGAGTCCGAGGGACTCCGGAGTCCACGCCGTGATCTTATTCCTTATGAGTAAAATTTCATTTGTGGATGTGTTGATATAATTTCTAAACAGTTTCTAGTCAATGATGATGAATTATATTCTTGTATACAAATATTGTAAATAATAAATATAATGGTAATTTAGGTATTTCAAAAGTATCCATAAGGCTGCGTTTCCACCAGAGATGTGCGATGATGCGTTGCGAGGGATGTGTTTTTATGCACCAATAGAATAGCTTGCGCTGAGCGAGGCTAGGTAAATGAAGCGATGCTATTGGTTCATAACAAACATATCGCTCGCTACGCATCCTCGCACATCTGTGGTGGAAACGCAGCCTAATACGGAGTATGAACTAGTGTAAGTAGGAAGCTAATTAGCGCACAATACTTTTTGAATACCATCTGGAACTACTGTCATTATCATTATTGTGTGCGGATGCGGAGTGGCCCGGCGTGGCGCGTGTGGCCGGCAGTGGCCCAGCATGGCCGACAGAGGCCCAACGTGGCCGGCAGTGGCCCGGCATGGCCGGCAGTGGCCCCGGCGGCTCCCACACGATACGCTCACACATTTACGTGCTTTAAATTTTGTTTTAAAATCAATTTTTCAAAATGAAATAATTGTATATTTTGGGATCGTAAGTTGTTTATAATGTATTCATTGTATTGGCTTTATATTTATATAATTTAAATTATGGATGGATGGATCATTTGTATTGTGATATATAATTTGGTAACTGCTAGTCAGTCGTGCCGCATACACGCTTATACTCACTAATGAATTAAAAATTTTAAATTTTATTTGCTATTTTAATTACATAACAACCTAGCCTACTGGAACAAAAACCGAGTTGTAGTAAGGCGTCCCCACCACAAAGTAAGTAAGTAGGTACTTCGCTTCAAAAGGCGAGAGGAGATCCGCTCAAGCACCGGCAACACACCGGTGTGCGCCGAATAAATCGCGAATTTAGTGTTTATTTACCAATTACATAAGATTTATCTTTTATTTGGGAATTTTCACATGTTGGGGCTGGAGTCGTTAACCAAAACAAGCAACCTGGTGTATTTTTTCGAAAAATCTTCACGCACTGTTCCTGTACATGAGCTTATGTAAACTGCGTGGACATCTTCGAAAAACTACGCCGGCTTTTTAAATTAAATCTTATAGCAAGCCCCCGTGTGCAATATGTCTACCCCCTTGCGGTTAACGAACCTGAATCTCTTCTAGCGACAGCGGGTCGTCGCTATCGCCTATCTGAGTTCCACAACAAGTTAGTTTAGCACAAATATTCTATGAGCAGTGGCTATTGTCTCCCACCTGCTAAACTCTCCCGGACTCCCCTTACCCCAGGGTTCCGAGATTATGTCGGACTTTAAAAAAAATAAAAGACAGTATTCTAAGAAGTATTTCGCCTATTGATACATAATACTTATTGTACGAGTAGGTACCTACGTCTGTTTTTCTGTAAACTACCACTAGGAAAAGTTAAGGCGTTTTGATAAAACTAAAAAACGTTGGTTATAATAAATAAACCTTTATCTACTTCCATGCTATATATCCCCTCTATAAAAGTTTCTGAAACAGCTTATTGCCAACATTAAAACAACCAGTGTGATAATAACCTTTATCATCCAAATATACTTTAATTTTGTACCTACTAACTTTAATTACCCAACTCCTTCGCTTTTTAAAAGGGATCGAAAAAGCAAAGGAATCACTTAACAGCCACATTCTCACTACTCAATTCGAGGTATCTTTATGAATTTCAATAAAAGAACATTGTCATGCACGCGCGTTTCAATATCACATCGAAGTAATAAAAAAAACTGTACTACCCGTACGCGTTAACTTGGCACCTGGCTTGACACATTTCGAATTACGTTTTGACGTTTTAATTAAAATTGAACAATCTAATAATATAAACGCAACGGTAACTGTGGAGCTAACATGAAGCTAACGCGTTTGTATTGTTTTCATTGAATCCGAATTGTTCAATTTAAATGAAAACCTCAAAACGAAATCGAAATGTGTCGAGCCAGGTGCCGAGTTGACGCGTACAGGTTATTCGAATTCACGTCGTGTCCCGCCTTTTTTTTTGTTCGATCTAATATCGATATAAAAAATATTACTTTGTTGTCAACACACCACCAGGTATTTCTAATGCAGCAAAGGATTTTTCTTATCTATATATCTATATATAGGTATTACCAGAAAAGTTGTGTTTAAAAGGGGGTGGCGGGGGACGTTGAAGTTTGTGGAGTACCTACTGAATCCGCGTGGTCGAAGTCGCGGGCGAAGTGCTAGATAGTAACTATTATGACATAGATTGAACTCATCGGGCGGAGCGATCAATGGGAGCTATAGACGGACAGCAGTGTGCAGCAACGCCTCGTTGGATGGATGTATCATAGTCAAATTGTGAAGCAACAATGGTTTTAAAAATAGGGTAGGTACGTTGTTTTCCTCCCCCGGAATTATTCTTGAAGCTAGCGAAAGCCGGTCTGCATAGTATATTACTTGGTTTACTAACATAACACCTTAACAAAACTAAGTACTTGAGCCATTTGATCCTTATGAGCTTTTGCAAAAACAAAATAGAGGCAGGTACTTTAATAATCTCCTATATTCATTATATAATACATATAAATTACATTTTTAAATATAATATTTCTACAAAAAATAACAAAAACATTTAAAAGTATAAAAAATAGTAGCCCACCGGTATCGGGAACAGGGTTCAAGCTACCGGCGGTCAGGGCTCCAGAGAGTGGAACCTCCTAACAATGCGAGCCGTGTCCAGAAGTACTGCTTTCTAAATCAAGCCCTTGATCCAGCTGCCTAACGAGAGCCTCCTGAGGTGTTGGTCGAGGCTCGTGGCTATTAAGCTGTTGGCTGACACGACTATTGGTACAATGATTGCCGAATTCACATCCCACATGTCGACAACCTCGTGAGCCATGTCAAGATATTTGATTTGTTTATCTTTCTCGGCTTTCACGAGGTTCTCGTCATGCGGAACGGTTACAATCATTGCACGCCTCTCGATTCAGTCCACCACCACTTTATCAAGATTATTGGCAACAATAGTCCTGTCAGTGATGAATGATGATGGACCGATCCCATTACAATGTGATACTGCCATTATCGAGAACTGGGTCGGGCACATACCTGTAGTAGGTACGGCACCTCCGATTCCACAGAGTATTTCAGACCAAGTTGCTGATGGATAATCCTGGTTACAAGGTTGTGTCTATGCAAGTACTCTCCGTTAGCAAGACGAGAACAACCAGAGATAATGTGGCGAATTCATTCTCCCGGACGGTGACATGCCCGATATATATATTTATGTCAACTGTGCCGTACTTCACAATAAATCTCCGGTAGTTTTTCGTCATGATAATTTCGTCCATAATTGCACAGACAAAACCTTCGGTTTCCCCAAAGAGGTCACCAAAACGTAGCCAGGCTACGGACGCTAATTGATCCACGTCGGACCCGTGTAGGGCCCGGAAAAAGCGTCCGTGAAGTTCCTTACTCTGCCATACCGCCCTGCGATCGCTAGTGTCAAGCACCGCAGGTTTGCGCCAGTTCTCATTTGAAAGAAAGAAGCGCTCCTTCAACGAATGCTATATAATCAGTTACATTGATACCTAACGCTTCCGACATCCATGTAAAGGAGGTGAGATATAATAACCTGACCTCCTCTTCAACCGATAGCCTAGTCCTGAATTCTCCAGCAATGTGCTGAGGGGATTCAAATTCGCTAGGCAAAACCAAAGCGAAATATTATTATTATTAACCACTGCGGCCCCGACATGTGAAAATTGATATATGTACAGAGAATCTAGGTTGCAAGACCTAGTGTAAAAACGTGGGTATTCGGGAAACTGATTCTGAAAGGACCATGGGGGATTTTATATGGACCCTGTCCCCACCCTCCAACAGTCAAGGGATGCGTGTCAATATATTATTATATAAGGATCCAAAAAAAGTCAAAATACCCGTTTTAGTTGAAAAATCGATGGGGTTTATTTTTTCACACCTTGGGTTATATTATCGAAGTTTTCATACGGATCCCTAACTTTTTTGAAAATATTCTATAGCCTATGTCCATCATCGATAATGTAGAATTCTACTGGTGAAAGAATTTTTCAAATCGGTCCAGTAGTTTCGGAGCCTATTCATTTCAAACAAACAAACAAACAAACAAATCTTAGTCATAAAGCTTCTGAGGAAATTATTGCAGTCAAGCACGACAATAGTATCATCACCATTGCAGCCAACTGTTATGGATTGGATCCTATCACAAAAGTGGATCGAATTGGATTTGTGGGTAAGAAACGGGTAAAAATTCAAGTCGATTGCCCAGCCATTATCAAGATGAACAAGGCGGGTAGACCGTTTTGACGAAAACATTGACTCCATGAGCAGCAAAAAGTGGTGGTTCCCTCTATTTGCGTTTGGCTTAGATGCAGCATGCTAAAATGCATGGGTGATCAAAAGTCAATCAGAAAACAATTGAACCTTTTTTTTATGGATTGGAAATCAATAAATGACTCCTTCCGCTTTGGGTGGAGCGGGAGGGAGTGCCAGACTCTTACTGACTAAAACCCATTCGTGTTTCTATTAGTGTCTTTTGCGATCCAGGGCCGCGGTGAGTTTCGAACAAAATCCGCAACCCTGGCAGGCTCTGGCCCTAACGGGCCCCGTTTACTTTGCTGACATATCTTTTGAGGCACGCGTGGAACACAACGCGCCGTCGACCCGGGCCTGGTTATGATCAGACAGCGAGCCTCCCAACGCTCGCCATTCGCAGGCGACTTTCGCGATTCGACTCCCTATGCCCGGGGTGTCTTCTTCTGTTGCGGCGGCTGAGGCGTGAGGTTTGTGTCTCCCTCACGCGTTCCGCCTCCTCCTTCACCAGCATTACTGCTTCGCAGAAGGAGGTGACGGCTTTCCATCCCTGCTCGCTCCGGACCATGGATTGAACCAGGGTCGAAAGCGAGAGGTCGCCGCCGCCGATCGCCTCGACGAGGACACGGCAGTGCTCCGCCCAAGCAGGGCAGACCTCCACGGTATGCTCCACCGTGTCCTCTGGGCGATTATCACATTGTAAACAACCGGATGTGTCCTCCCGCCGCATCCGAAAAAGGTAACTCCCGAATCAACCATGTTCGGTGAGTACCTGTGTCAGGCGGAAGGTTAGGACGCCGTGGCACCTTTCTAACCACTCCTCGAAGAGGGGACTAATTGCCGTAATAGTGGCGTGCCCAGCACTGGGTTGCGATAGTTGAGATCGTGCAGTATCCCCGGGCCAGCCGGATGACCATGACCCTTTGGGACGCGTTCAGGTGTCGGGCTGGTCGCTACCTGAGTAACCCGTAAACGTCCGGCCCCACCCTCATCAGGTGCCCGATGAGGCGTTTTGTAAATACTCTTTCAAAGAGCTTGCCTACCTCGTCGAGCAGCACTTTGGCCCGGTATGCGGATGGAGAGTCCGCAGGGCGCACTTGTCTTCATTAGGAAGCCGGGGCTTCCTAATGAAGACAAGTTTCCCCGTCTTCCAACGAAGTGGGAACTGGCCCCTCTCCAAGCATGCGGATTAGGAACCCCCTTAGTTGAGACCCGAGAGCCTCCGAAAACAATTGAATCTATTATGACTTTTCCGGCGAAACGTATCAACCGTATACCTGCAAAAATATGGCAAGCCTCCGACCCGGAAATTAGCTTGTGGCGTACCTCTGAGCATTAGAGTGCCAACAGAGGTGAGGAGTGCAAGAAGTGCTGACGACCAGCCGTCAACCGACTGCTCTCAACGAAGATGTGATGTAATATTTATTTATATTTAGATAGGTATCTTATATGTAATAAATAGCAATAATCCTCCGTTTAGGGGAACATGCACGAAGTAGACTGTCCCATCTAGCGTATCAATTTCAAAACTTAGGTAAACTATACTTGACAATGACACTTCTGTGCTGCCACCTATAAGTCCTGCACGTTCCGTTTAGGATCGAACCAGTTTCTTGCACCTACATATGCGTCGGTATTAGCGTACTACGCATTGCGCGATGTTACTAACAGTAAGTCTCTACAGGATGAGGTATAAAAGTTTTTTTTTTTGGTTCTGGTAGAAGTAAAGATTATCTTATTTAGATACAATATTGGACGCTGTATTGTATTCCACATTACTACACACTAAGTAAATGAATCTGCATTCTAATACTAAAATCGAATATGAATATATTAAAATATGTTATAAATCCTAAACCCCATGTATTTGAAGAAAGTCGCCATAATAAGAAATTATCTATCATATGAGACGCTTCCGATGACACCGGTTTGAAATCTGTTGGAGGGTGGGGACGTTTCTTTCCAATGTCCTTTGTACCTCTTTTTGTATGAATGTTCAAAATCAAATTGCACCTCTTCGAGGCGTTGCGGATTTTGTTCGAAAGACTTACCGCGGCCCTGGTAATTAAAGGGCACTAAGAGGAGCACGGATGGGTTTTAGCCTTCACTTTTCGTAAGATTTTGCATACACTGTATCTGCCCGCTCCCCGTTGTAACTTTTTTTATGGGAAATCATCAAATCTCGCTCTGGGCGGAGCGGAAGGGAGTATGACTCTTCCTGATTAAAACCCACCCGTGTTCTTCCAAATGCCCTTTGAGTTCCAGGGCCGCAGTATAACTCGTTCGAAAAATTCCGCAACCCGAACGAAGTAGCAACTTCATGCGAAAACCCTTTTTGCACAAGGGTAGACCTCCTTGACAACTTCCCCCCCGGATATAAATAGATTATCAGATTCAGAAAGGTCTGAAGTTGTGATCACTAGCCAAGGTGCCCCTAATAATTATAAGAGTACTCTGTGCCCCGAATTTCAGTGAGTCTCGTATCTAATGCTTTCTATGTAGCTGAGCTTGACCGGCGTGACTAGTACAGACCACTGCTTGCTAGACGGATATTTTAGGATGTTACGGTTGACCCATGTGATTATTCGGTTTGTATATATCAAGAGCAAAAAGAAATAGACGAATAGAAAGATATTTCTGAACGAAAACTTTGAAAGTGTGAACGTTTCTGAGCAAAAAACTAGTGATGTGCGGATTCGATGTTTTTTTTTTTTTTTAACTTAAAAACAAAATAATGTAATGGCATAAGCCTTACAGTGTTTTTTTAACCTTCTTTTATTAAATGTGTTTATGATTTCAAAATACATATGAGATTTTATGTAATGTATGATTTTACTTATTCTTTTGCTTTTTTAATAAAAAATTTTGATAGGCACGCACTTCACCACAATATCACTTTTCTTTTTTAATTAATAGTAATCCAAGAAAAGCATCAGCATATTAGACACGCAACTGTATCTGTGCTAGTCATTATCAGAGAATTTACTGAAAAGATTTAGTTTAATCAATTCACATAATAAAACTATTGTAACGTTTTCAAGGCATGTGTTGTTTGCAAACCAAGTTTTCCATGTATTTAAACCTGTAATTGAAAATTGGTGTAAAAGAGGATTGGAGATTTTTTTTTGAAATTTTAATAATTGTCTAAAACATAATTATCAATCTGGCACCGAATCATCAACGGTCATTCCGTTTATCGACTTTTTGAAACCTGCCCAAGTGCGCACGAACATCACTAATCTTGTAACCGTCGAATAAATTCAAACGTTTAGTGGCTTTGTTTCGATTGCAAAATGTGAAATTAAATTCTATCTAAATTAATATCTAATAAAATGGCGGAAAAATTAAAGGACTATCAAGTTATAGACGTTTTCTGCGGTGGTACGTTCTACAAAGTAAGACACAAGGTCACCAACAACATATTTGCGTGGAAGGCGTACGATTGCTCCGCGTTCAGTAACGAACAAATACGAAACGTCGCTAACGAAGTGAAAACAATAAGCAAAGTGACATCGAAGAGCTTATTGCGATATTACGACACCATTTTCCATACCCCGTCAAAAACATTGTACTTTGTCCTTGAATACAATTCGTGGCGAAGCGTGCAGGAATTACTGGATGTGTGCAAGGCCACCGACAAGTTCATTTCGGAGAGCTTCATCTGGCACCTGCTGCACGAGCTGGCGCGGGTCTGCAAAGCTGTCGAAAATTTGCATGTTGTCGTCGTACAAAAATGCATAACTCCAGGGTCAATCTTTGTGGACGAAAGTGGCGAGTTGCGCATCAATTGTTTCGAGCTGACGGCGGCGCCAGGCTCTGGGGACGTCATGCGACAGATCGCGGAGGTGATCCACATGCTGTGCTATCGCCCCGGAGCCTCCAACGACAAGATTAAGGAATTTCACTACAGTGACGACCTCAGAGATATCGTAAGCTTCCTGATGGATGAGAGGAACGCCAACATGCGCCCAGATGTCGTCCTGTACCATCCCACAGTCCTCATGAACTTGGAAACTAAAACGGGACCAAAATGTTTGAATGACATACTCATCTCGGTTGAACACTCATACATATCATCAGAGGTGAACAAATGTGACTCAGAGAAGGCTGTGGAACTATGCAGAGCTGTTGAGCCTCTCCCCAGGACACTGTTCAACATTGCAGACAGTCCTATTTACTGCAACATCAGTCCGAGAAGGAAAGCAAGCAAAGAGATTGAACAGTCAAGCTCGCCACAGAGCCCAATGTCTCCCACACTGGCTGCACTTGCTCTAGAACTGCCTGGCTTTGTGCCTCGAAGCAGGAAGCCTTACACTGAAACTTTAGACAAGTTCAACTGTGCCCAACGAGTGTCAGAGGAGACTTTTAGCCAACAGTGGATGTCTCGCCTCGTGGCGCTGCGCCACCGCGAGGAGTCGCTCAACAAGAGGGAGAGAGACCTCATAGCCAAGGAAATAGTGAACAGTCCATGTACCAAGATCATACCACTCAACGCCTCCCTGGAGTTAGCTTGTGAGGGTGAAAGTAATGGCATTACCCTGCCCCCCATGATGACACAGGCTAAGGACGACAGGCGCGAGTGGCTATCGCGGCGACGGCGCCCGCGCAGCTCGTCTGTGCGTGCGCGCGGCCGCAGGAAAAGCTACGCGTACGAGGACCTGGACAGCTCGCTGTCGGCGGACGCAGGCGACGGCAGCATCATCGTCACGGCCGCCAAGATCACCGCCGACAACATGCCGCGCCGGAGCATCTTTCCCGACGTGTCCACCAAGAAGGTACACTTCACAGCCAGCAATCCATTTACAGAGAGTGATGACAGTGTTACTTTGACATTCTATGAGCTGGACAATGTGGATGCTGAAGGATACCAAGTGCCGAGGCAGGAGGCTCTGGCTAAAGACATCAACAAGTTCAAGTACTTGGATCTGAAAAAGTCTCCCTCTGAGAAGAGATCCTCCATGTGGTGCCAGTCATCTCCCTCTAAGCAAGCCAAGACTAACAAGACCATATTTGGTGACATCACTAACACAAACCACAGCAGTTTGAGGAAGACTCCTTCCAAAACCAGCCTCACTTCAAGAGGCTCCAACACTTCTCGTCAGTCCATGTTCTCATGCAAGAGTCACTGGAGTATGGAGTCCAGCAGCACCAAGGTGAGTGAGGGCAGTATCTCTGAGAGGACTCGCTCCTCCATTAGGCAGGGGTTGCCACAGACTCCTGTGGCTCCTCCTGATGTTAAGAAGTCTAAGAGTCGCAAGTCTCTGCTGAATTTCAAGACTCCCTTTAAGTTTATGACAGCAACTAAGATATAGGTAGTACATAATTAAGTTTATTTGTATTAAGTTGTGATTGTAAATTTGATCTCTGATGAAATTTGTTTTGGAAAATTATTAAATTTTATTACTAGCTTGCAACTATTGATTATAATAATATATAGTATTGGTTGTGGTTTCTATCTATAAGATAGCTTTAGTTCATGAGTAAGTTAAACTTCCATATAAGTGTAGTATCTCATAGAATACTATGTTGTAAGGATCAGATATTTCTATTTGACATTTCAATTGTACAAAATGAAATGAAATACGGACATCAACCCACCCTAACCTTAGAATAGTGAAATTATAATATGAAAGAATATTTTTATATGAACATTTTATATTTCAAATTATATCAAATGTATAGTTTATGGTGTATGTTAAATTATACACATCTATAATGTGCTTGTAAATATTATTGAATTGGATATGTATACTTTTTGCCATTATTACTAAAGACATTAATAATATTATATAAAATCCTTCAAACTAAATTAATTTTTATAATTGTAATTAAAAATTACTTATTTACATTTGTATCTTGAAAAAAATCTAACACACAGTCAATGAAATTAAATCAGTGATCCACTGAAATTTAGTCTTTTGTCTTCCAGTTTGTAACAGAAGTTTTAAATAAATTGTAATAAGTAGGTATTATGTTAGAATATACTATAAAATAATAAGTTTATAGAGTGTAAAGTACTTTTAAGTTTGTAAAAGTAACTCAGTGGCCATAATTTAGTTCTCTGTATTAGTTTAAAAGAATGCATCTCGCCATTGAGGTGTGTCCACCAGGTAGTGTAGGGTAGATATAAGAAATAATAAGTATAATAATTAAACGTAAGAAGCTCATGTAGTGTTTTATTTCATAATCACATCGGTTATCACTGCACTCTCTGTCGTCAGTGTCACTTTGGGTCACAATATGTTTGTCAGAAGAGTTCCATCATTTCTTCTTGTTGAGTGCCTTGTCGGCTCCTTCCACAAATTTCTTGGGCAAGCCATACTTCTCTATGAGGAGCTTGGCGATGAAGTATGTCTGTGGTAGATAAAACATCTGTTAATATGCATATAAGATTAGGGTCTTGAATCATGAAGTACATAAATGAAATAAACTTGCATTGCTCTGAAAACGAAAGATTTTTAACTAAGAAACAACTAACTTAGTTAACAGGCCATCTGCACACAATCTATGCAGTGTAGTGTGCAATTGATCATAGCCAGGTAAATGCTGAACAGAATACTGTATGATGAGTAGGCACTAGGTCATTGGACCATTGAAGAGTCATGTCCTTTTGTCCATCAAAAGGACATGACTTTTCAATGGTCCAATGACCTCTCACTCACATGGTCTTCGCACACAACACCAAAAGGTTCACAATGAAAAAAAAAAAAAGAACAAGAAATGATTTTTGAGGAAAAAAAAACGAAAAGGTTTAAATTGAATTATACTCTAAGGTTTTAAGCATGCTTTCATTGACGAGATAACTAATTTCACACCATTTTCAAATAAAACATTATGATTTTATTTTATTAGGATTGAAGATTACTGGAATGGTTTATTTTGGGCCACTTGAAACTATCGGGGAACTGGTAACAGGTTGGATATGATGTGGGTCTCGCATCATATGGGATAGTATGAAAGTGTTTCCATACGACTCGTATGGAAACACTTTCATACTACTCCTGGGCTAGGCTAACAGCTGATTCCATATAATATACATGCGGAATCAGCGTGTCCCTGACACTGGCACGGCCACCATCAGGGATTTTAATTTAGATAACACAAAAAAATTGTTGCTAATTAGTCGAAATTAGTCGGTCACTGGTTCAAAAATGAACCAATGAACATTAATGAGAAATCGTATGCAGAAGCATTATCCGGACCAAACTCTACAACCCATGACCTACCACAAACACTCCATCAACAGAATCAGTCACTACATCATATCCTAATCAAACAGAGTGAGAAGATGGACCTTTTAATCCAACAAATAGGCTCCTTAGTGAGTCTAATCACCAGCCTCGTCACTAAGATTACGAAATGACTTGCTTATTCATAGCAGCCTGGAACATCAATGGCATTGCACCCAACACAAACGAATTAGAAGTTTTCCTAAAAGAAAATAAGATCGACATATGCCTTATATCAGAATCACACACAACTGTAAGAAGTGATATACGTATCCCAGGGTTCTGCGTGTACCTTACCTCTCATCCGGATGGTCGAGCACATGGTGGCAGTGCTATCGTAATAAAAAACACCATCAAACACTGCCTACTGGAACCTTTTGTGACAGAATACCTACAATCCACGGCTATAAGAGTAGAAGATCGATCAGGCATTATTAACATCTCGGCGGTATATTGCCCTCCTAGACACAAAATCAATGAGGAAATGTTTACCGAGTTTTTTAAGAAACAAGGTAATAGATTTATAGCAGGTGGCGACTGGAACGCCAAACATACTGATTGGGGTTCTAGACTCACCGTAACCAGGGGCCGTGAACTCAAAAAATGCATCGATGCAAATAGCATGTCAACTCTGTCCACAGGTGAACCTACATACTGGCCTACGGATGTTAACAAAATACCTGATCTCCTTGACTTCTTTGTTACAAAAAACTTATGCCACAAATTTACTCAAATAGATTCTAGCCTAGACGGGTCTTCAGACCACACCCCAATCATACTAAGATTGAGTAAAACGACCGCAAAATGTAACCCAAATCATGACAAGCTCTACAACTGCAAAACCGATTGGGATAGCTTTAGAGAGTACCTTGAAGATAACATTAATCTCAACGTGCCTCTAAAGTCCCCTGAAGACGTAGACGACGCGTGCTTGTACTTCACTAATCTTTTACAAGTGGCAGCGTGGCTTAGCACCCCTGAGTTAAAACATTCTGAGCATAGTACACCTATCCCGATCGAAGTCCGAAGAAAAATCGCAGAGAAAAGACGATTTCGTAGAATCTGGCAGTCATCACATAACGAACGGGACAAAACCCGCCTTAACCATGCCATTAAGGAACTCAAAGACCTTCTTGCGAAATCTAACAATGATGCCCTACAACACAGGCTAGAGAAAATGACCCCTGAAGCTAAAGGAATTCACTCCCTTTGGAAAGCAACTAAGAACCTAGCACAACCTCAGCAATGCTTCCCCCCAATCAGATCAGACAATTCATGGGCTCGCACAGATCAAGAAAAGTCTGAAGCTTTCGCCTCTCACCTTGCCAATGTCTTCAAACCGAACGAAACTTCAGTTCCTGACGATCCTGAAATTGATGCCATTCTCAACCAGGACCTGCAACTTTGTGGCCCACTGCGACCAACATCCCCACGGGAACTGTCTAGATTGATATGTACGATGGACTCCAAAAAGGCACCCGGATTCGATCTGATTACTCCGAAAATTCTTAAGGAGCTGCCAAGAAAGGGAGTAGTCTTCCTCACTATCCTCATTAATGCCTCTCTCAGATCCTCTCACGTCCCTGCTCTCTGGAAAATATCACAAATCGTAATGATCCATAAGCCTGGAAAGCCGGAAAATGAAGTTTCATCTTACCGCCCTATTAGCCTTACTCCAGTATTATCGAAGTTATGGGAAAGGGTTGTCCTGAACAGGCTGAAACCTCACCTACAAGAAAACCAAGTTGTACCTGATCACCAATTCGGATTTCGCGAGCAACACTCCACCGTAGAACAGGTACACCGAGTCTACCGCACCATAAGACAATGCCTGGAAAAGAAAGAATATTGCTCGGCAGCATTCCTCGACGTCCAACAAGCCTTTGACCGAGTATGGCATAAAGGACTACTATGCAAGATAAAGTCGCTTCTGCCCCATTCTTTTTACTTGCTAATGAAATCATACCTTAGTGATAGGCAATTTCAAGTAAAGGTACGAGACGCTAGATCCTCTCTCACCAGATGCCTTGCAGGGGTACCCCAGGGTTCCGTCCTGGGCCCAGTTTTATATAATATATTTACGAGCGATCTCCCACAGTGCCCTGACGTGTTTGTAGCAACCTACGCTGATGATGCTGCATTCCTGGCCTGTGATCAGGATGCCAACTTGGCGAGCAACATGCTGCAAAATCAACTTGACAGGACCCATGACTGGTTAAACAAATGGCATATAAAGGCAAGTGCGCCCAAATCGCACCACATTACCTTTGCACTCAGACATGGAAATTGCGCCCCGGTCAAACTGGGTCTGGACACCCTACCACAGTCACCGTGTGTAAGGTACCTGGGATTCTACTTGGATCGTAGGTTGACGTGGAAGGATCACCTAAAGAAAAAAAGAACAGAAATAAACTACCGATTCAGGAACTTGCTCTGGCTACTAGGTAGACAATCTTCACTCACCCTGAGTAACAAACTTAGAATTTATTGTTCCATCATAAAACCAATATGGACATATGGGATTCAATTATGGTCTTCCGCAAGCAAATCAAACATCATGTGCATTCAAAGAAGTCAAAACAGCATCCTTAGGGTCCTAGCAGCGGCGCCCTGGTACGCTCGCAACTCAGAAATCCACGAGCACCTGGAAATCCCAACGGTCTTAGAAGAAGCGAAGCGCTATCTAGAGAAATACAAAGACAGATTAACCAACCATCCAAATCCCCTATCACGTTCACTATTGATGCCAAATCATACCAAGAGACTCAAGAAAGCTGATATTGTGCTGCCTGATTAAGTAGTATTGGACATTGGTCCTGATTCTATAAAATGTGATGCATCTTTCCACACATCTGATCATAGTCAGAGCTGACTGATAGCAGATAAGAACGGAAAAAAAAAAAAAAAAAAAAAAAACTGGTTCAAAAGTTATAAGGGTTGATAGATGAGTGACCTGGTCGCCCTGCAGCATGAGCTGGTCCGCGCGGGCTCCAGGAGCGCGCGTGACGCCGCACGCTGCCGCCACGCCCGTCTGGCACACGTGGCTCAGCGCCGCCAGGCTGAAGCCGAACTGCTCCAGGTTCGACACCAGTGTCACCTGGGGATATTCAAATGTCAAGCTATCAGCTATGGAGACGGATTCTAGATACTTTCATTTTCAAGTTACAGTAACGGTTTTTATGACGTCAAATCACCATAGTGTTGTGTTGTATCATGATGTTGAAACATATGGATGAAGTACGCACTGAACCGAGAAACATGGCAAAAGGAAAGGAAAGCAGGCGTATACCCAGCAGTGGGTGAGTCCAGACTGACGCTGAGGTGGCAGGCGTACCTTCTTGTTGCCGCTGCGCGAGGCGACCTGCATGCGCACGGGCTCCAGCTTGCTCTTGCTGAGCCGCACGCTGCCGTCCGCGAAGCGCATCTCCGTGCTGGGCGTCATCTTGCTCTGCACCGCCGACATCAGGACGTCCCACTTCACCGTGTCCTGAGGGGTTTTTAGATTTACTTGTTATGATAACGAGTCGCCCATTCACCGGCCAAGCGCCGCTGGCACACCGGTGTGCCACCCGATTCACGCGTTTTAAAACTCTATTAGTAATACAGCAAGGTATATTATAGGATGTTGAAGTTCGCTCTGGCACTGGTTCATTTGTTAGGTGTTGTAAATGAGGTAACATAAATATGGAAAATTGATCAGTTTATTGCTGAAAATGTAAGCTGCGGTGAAAGAGTCTAGCTAAATTTTGGTGAAGAAATAGAAAGACCTTGTTTCGCAAGACAATCCACAGTGCAAAGTCTATACCATTGGGCCTGACTGCCTGGAAGTGTGCTGGAAGTATGAAATATAGTCCAATTGGTCTAAAGTTTTGATCTTGTATCTTAAGGGGCTGAAACCTTAGGGTGTATTTAGCCCCTAAGGGTATGAAAGTTCTTCATTTTCGCGGATCAGAAAACCATAGGCTACACGGTCAGTGGAAACGCAACTTAAGGTTTTCAATATTTGTACTTGGTGTACCTGCACAGGTTTCCCGGTGAGCTTGGCGAGCGCGGCGTCCACCGTGACGGAGCCCTGCAGCGCCGCAGCGTGCAGCGCGCGCAGCTTCACGTACTGCGTCAGCGAGCTGCGCACCTCGCCGGCCGTCAGCGCGGTGCCCTTCCTGGACGAGACGTACGTCGACTTTATGACGATGATGTTCCGTGACTTATAGGAGGGTACTTACACTTTAATTGGTTTAAGTCGATTGTTATAGGTAGTTTGAAATTGAATTGATTTAGTCGTCTTTTTAGGACAAGGGGTGGGAAGCTTCTGATCACTGCCCTGCATTGTTTATTTAACTCGTCAGCAGATGAAAGTGCGACAGAGATGCACGTATTTCCTTTCCACTTATAACTTTCTTCTTTTTTTCAAAAGCGCTTACTTTTTAGTAGCAGTTTAAATTGTAGTTTACCTTAGCTGGAATTCAGTAACTTAGCTATTTAGAATGACGGGGTATACAAATCGCGAGACGAAGCCGCGACACACAACGAAGGAGATGGTGGGACGCGTTCGATATCTTCCTTAGGAATCGGCAAGAAGTGGCTCAGAACCGCTCGGCAGTGAGACAGTTCGGGCTCGGGCGGTATACTAACTTGAGCGGCGCGAACACTTCAGCCACATTAGCGGTGATGCAGTACATCTCCCTGACCAGGGGCGGCACGTAGTCGGCGTCCGTCTGCGGCGGCGCCTGCGCACGCGCACGCAGCGCGCGCAGGGCGGGGGGCACGCGGTGCGCGCGCACGGCGTCGTGCTGCGCGCGCACCGCCTGCACGGCGTCCACGCCCCTCTCGAGCTCGCGCACCTCCAGCAGGCCTTCCTTGAACAGGTAAGCAACGTAAGATGGCGACACAAAACAAACCAACACTTGTTACACATTGTCGTAGCACTCACTCATGCCCAACTGTCAAACTGTCCTCGAGAGGTGGTTGCTAAATGCTAACACGAGGTTAATGGCCTCTTTTTTTTTCTTTTTTTCGGGGGGAAATCCTCATTGATGTCCTCCGCTCTGGGGCGGGCGGAGGGGTCTGTCAGACTCTTACTGACTAAAACCACCCCGGTGTTCCATCTCTCACCTACGCCGGGGATCGCGAGAGCGTACGCGACTACCGTTATCTCCGGTTGGTGCCTCCACCACTCGTAAGTGAGAGGAGTGAGGTGTCTGACTCCTCCGCGACGTCAGAGGGGCGTACGGGAGCACCACGCGCCGCCACCTCGGGTCCGGATGAATGGGAGGCGTCATCGCCAAATCCGCTGCCACTGGACCCAGTTAGAGAGGCCGGAAGAGGGCAGCTTATGCCCTCCTCCGACGACCGGTGCGCCTGCTGCGGCCTGGGAGAGCACTCGACATCTCCCTCTCCCTCTCCGCAGCCTCCTTCTGCGGGATAATTGTTTCGCAGGAGACCACCGCGTCCCAGGACTCCTCGCCGCCGATCACAGACTCGGGAACGGCGCGGCTCCTCCCGACAGTCTCCGCAGTGCTGACACCGAGCGTGCGGCTGCCTGCCTACGCGACACAGGAGCCTCCCGATCAGCCATGCCCCGTGAGGACCCTCCACTCCGCCAGCAGGACCTCGCAGACCTCGCAGACCTCGCGCGGCTCCTCCCGACAGTCTCCGCAGTGCTGACACCGAGCGTGCGGCTGCCTGCCTACGCGACACAGGAGCCTCCCGATCAGCCATGCCCCGTGAGGACCCTCCACTCCGCCAGCAGGACCTCGCAGACCTCGCAGACCTCGCGCGGCTCCTCCCGACAGTCTCCGCAGTGCTGACACCGAGCGTGCGGCTGCCTGCCTACGCGACACAGGAGCCTCCCGATCAGCCATGCCCCGTGAGGACCCTCCACTCCGCCAGCAGGACCTCGCAGACCTCGCAGACCTCGCGCGGCTCCTCCCGACAGTCTCCGCAGTGCTGACACCGAGCGTGCGGCTGCCTGCCTACGCGACACAGGAGCCTCCCGATCAGCCATGCCCCGTGAGGACCCTCCACTCCGCCAGCAGGACCTCGCAGACCTCGCAGACCTCGCGCGGCTCCTCCCGACAGTCTCCGCAGTGCTGACACCGAGCGTGCGGCTGCCTGCCTACGCGACACAGGAGCCTCCCGATCAGCCATGCCCCGTGAGGACCCTCCACTCCGCCAGCAGGACCTCGCAGACCTCGCAGACCTCGCGCGGCTCCTCCCGACAGTCTCCGCAGTGCTGACACCGAGCGTGCGGCTGCCTGCCTACGCGACACAGGAGCCTCCCGATCAGCCATGCCCCGTGAGGACCCTCCACTCCGCCAGCAGGACCTCGCAGACCTCGCAGACCTCGCGCGGCTCCTCCCGACAGTCTCCGCAGTGCTGACACCGAGCGTGCGGCTGCCTGCCTACGCGACACAGGAGCCTCCCGATCAGCCATGCCCCGTGAGGACCCTCCACTCCGCCAGCAGGACCTCGCAGACCTCGCAGACCTCGCGCGGCTCCTCCCGACAGTCTCCGCAGTGCTGACACCGAGCGTGCGGCTGCCTGCCTACGCGACACAGGAGCCTCCCGATCAGCCATGCCCCGTGAGGACCCTCCACTCCGCCAGCAGGACCTCGCAGACCTCGCAGACCTCGCGCGGCTCCTCCCGACAGTCTCCGCAGTGCTGACACCGAGCGTGCGGCTGCCTGCCTACGCGACACAGGAGCCTCCCGATCAGCCATGCCCCGTGAGGACCCTCCACTCCGCCAGCAGGACCTCGCAGACCTCGCAGACCTCGCGCGGCTCCTCCCGACAGTCTCCGCAGTGCTGACACCGAGCGTGCGGCTGCCTGCCTACGCGACACAGGAGCCTCCCGATCAGCCATGCCCCGTGAGGACCCTCCACTCCGCCAGCAGGACCTCGCAGACCTCGCAGACCTCGCGCGGCTCCTCCCGACAGTCTCCGCAGTGCTGACACCGAGCGTGCGGCTGCCTGCCTACGCGACACAGGAGCCTCCCGATCAGCCATGCCCCGTGAGGACCCTCCACTCCGCCAGCAGGACCTCGCAGACCTCGCAGACCTCGCGCGGCTCCTCCCGACAGTCTCCGCAGTGCTGACACCGAGCGTGCGGCTGCCTGCCTACGCGACACAGGAGCCTCCCGATCAGTCATGCCCCGTGAGGACCCTCCACTCCGCCAGCAGGACCTCGCAGACCTCGCAGATCTCGCGCGGCTGCGACCGACGCAGCTCGATGTGTCGCTGCGTCAGTCGCTCAGGCTAATGGCCAGTGGGCCTAAGGCAGGTATTTTAGCGAAGATCATATTATGATATGCCACGGATTTTTTAAAGCAACAGGGATTAGGTACACCTTGTACAGGTGAAAATTAAAAAAATATTGATGTACGAGAAAGATAATTCCATTTAGATTAGAATAGGGTTGCAATGTTTGGTAGTTTTGTTTCATGTTTACCTGTTGCATAGCTTCAAGGAATTTCCCAAGTTTCTTGTATGAAGACTTCTTTACGTCTAATGTTCGGTCTGGCGGACACAGACCTATTAGATGATTTCTGAAATATATTAAATATTACAATGAATCAACACAAAGAACAATATAAAACGCCGTTTTATTTAAATAAATAGTAACTAATCAATAGGAGGTAATACTGACCTATACAAGAGATTAGTTTTGAGCGGCAGTTCTACGTTTTTAGCGTCCATCTTGAGGAACGACAGTAAGCACCATCGCAGGAGACCGTCCATGTCGGACGGGATGTCGTATTCTTCTAATTGGGAGTCTTCTGAAATTAAAATACACATCAACAATTTTTTTGTGACATAATATTGCAAAACTGCAAAGATCAGGGGTTTAATCCCCAAAGGCAACAAAACATTTAAGACCATCTCAAGGATAAAGTAAGCGTCCATCTCTCTTATCATTGTGCACAAATAACCATGTTTTTAACCGTCTTCAAAAAAGAAGGAGGTTCTCAATTCGGTTGTCTTTTTTATGTTTGTTACCTCATATCTCCATCATTTAAGAACCAATTTGAAAAATTCTTGTTTCAAGTGAAAGGATATTCTTATACTTTCAATTGGTCCCATTGAAGTTTTATCAAACTTGGTTCAGTAGTTTGGTTTTTAAATCCAAATAGCTGGAAAAATATGTGGAAAAATCATCCATGTATACGAAATTGCGTAAGTATTATGTTTTCGTGTGGTTTTCCAGTGGTGTTGGTGGTGTGAAGTGGGGTAGTAAAAAGTGAAAAATAATAAAACTTTTTATAATAAGAAACACTACAAAGTACAAAATAATTTTAATTTCGGAAGTAGGTGTAAATGAAGAATGGGTTGTGGAGGTCTGGTAGGCAGCTGCTCCATGTAAAATACTGGTATTCACCTGAATCTGGTCTGACTGGAAGCCGACCCCAATAAAGGAAAAGGCTAGGCAGATGATGGTATAAAATTACGAAGAAACAACCAAAAACACCGAATTCCGAAATTAAAATTACTAGTCTTTTTTTATTTGGAAGTCGGTTGTATTTTTTTTTTTGTAAGAAAGTTTTCTGGTAAGTATTACCTGTAAGCATACTATCATCGACGTCGGCGTCCCCCTCGTCTTTCTGTTCCTCTGGTACTTGCTCTGCGATCACTTTAGGTTCGTTCTGCGGCGGCGGCTGCGGCGCCTGCGCCTGCGTCGGTGACGGTGGCGCCCGCTTGCCCAGGCTGGGCCACTCCTCTCGAACTGGTGGTTGGATGGTTATCTGTAATACAAGATTATTTGCCTAGCCAAGCTTGTAAACATTTGTGTTTCTGAAAATACTAACTAAGTTCTTTTCTTGAAGAGGACTCTTAGAGCAAAAGTAATCTTTTTTAAGAAATATCATTGAAACAAACGCTGCCGCTGCGGCTGCTGAGGCCCTCAAGCGGCTCAAATACTGTAAACTAAACTGTTTGGGGTCGAAACGCTTGGGTCATGGGGTCCGAGTGCACGTCTCCTTTTCAAGGATACATCTTGCCGACTGATCTGACTGAGGGCTGGCTCGTTCTTTGCCCAAAGATTTAGCATTGCCATTCAACGTGGCAATGCTGCCAGCCTTCTGGGCACATTTCCAGATGACAGCGATGCGGAGGAATACTTCGACGCCTGAGTGTATTTTATTTTTGTATATTACTAATTTTGTGTAAACAAACATACTGCAAACCAGGAATATTATTGGACGATTTTAGGTTTGTTAAACCATGTTTGACCTTTTATTTGTATTTTATTAAATGTTATGGGAAAGTTGTTATAATATCAATAATTTACTTGACACTGTACTTGATTCTACAGGAGTTTATACTGCCTGAGGATGAGCTGCTCTTAAATATAAGTACCTCAAAAGGCTGTTTTGATCTCACCTGAGTGACGTGTGATGTGAGGTCTATGGTGATGTCCCCCTGGCTGTAGCCAGCGGGGCCCAGCCTGGGCCGCTCCACCTTACTGAACTTGTTGTCCTTGCACAGCTGGTCACCAAACACCTGGATTGTTTCTAGACATACTCCTCTGGGAACATAACATTAAGATCATTTCTACTTCATGCTAAATTGATTTATTTGTATATTGAATCCCTTCTAATATTATAAATGTGAAACTAACTCTGTCTGTCTGTTACGCTTTTGCATTAAAACATCTGAAACGGATTGTCATGAAATTAGATTTGGGTTGGCAGATTAGCCTGGGTTATGGACTAAGACATAGGCTACTTTTTACGCGATAACTGACATCCATGCAGGCGGAGCCGGATAAGCTAGTAGTTTATAAGTATAACACAAAATTACATAGGCTGAATTAATGCCTTAGGCATTCATTAGGAAATTATTTTATGTACAATATTATTTTCCATCTGGTCCAGCTTTCCTTTAGTCACATCTTTTTGTCAAAGACACAGAAAATAGACCAGTCTCAGGTTTACTTTTGTGTGATAAAGGTACTTTTAGAGTGAATCAACATTAACTAACGCAGCTCTAAGCAACATGTCAGCACTGGACATTGCCGCTCTTCCGATGATGCAGACTGCTGCATTCTCCTGCGTGCACAGACCAATGAGTGAGCCACGCTGGAACATTGGGAACCCGATGCCACCGCTCGGTATCGAGACGCCAGGCAGGTACACAGGAGCTCCTCCTTGCACCTGAAGTTGAAATTAGACTTTCCTATATTCAATTCAATTTTTTATGGTTATGGCTCCATCGACGAACATTCGATGATTTTGCCAATGTCAAGGTACGAGATGGATAATGGTCGATTACGGTAACTGTTAAACGGCTATTGGTCAGTTTTTGTAGCGATGTCATCCATTGTTCACCATACTAAAAAGGACAAAACATTCTTGGTTAATACATATAAGACGGCACATATAAGTGTTAAAACATAAAGTAAATATATATTATATTTATCTAAATAAAAGAATAAAATAAAAAATAGTTATAATTGGATTTTATTAATATTAATAAATTTATAAAGAATTTTAACTGCGGGGGTGTGGGCTAAAGTTAAAAGGAAAGGAATGTTAATTGGGCGGGGAATATCAGAAGGGAGTAAGTCGTAGAGGGGAATAGTTAAACGAGGACAGGAAAAAAATAAGTGCTCCAGAGTACCCTCGTCTAGCCCGCATTCACATAAAGAGTTGTCTCTCACGCGGATTTTTGCTAAAAAAACTGGTGTGCAGACAAAACCAAGTCGGAGTCGAATGATGACAGAGGTAGCCAGTTTGTTAGAAAATTTTAGTTTGCTAAACCAACATTTAGGGGGGACATGTGGTTGGATGGAGCCATAAAATTTCCCCTTCAGTAACTGAGTTCTTTGCCAGTGTGTGTTCCAACTATTCATCATCTTGGGTTTGACAAGACAGCGCAAATCTCGAGCATAACAGGATGTATGAGATTCGATCCCATTCCGAGTAGCCAATTTGGCAATCGAATCCGCATTCTCGTTACCAACGATTCCAGAGTGGCTAGGTATCCAGGCCATTGCAATATCTATGCCTAAACAGTGACATCTATAAAGGAGTTGTTTAATCCGTAAGATAAGGGGACAATTGTGACGAGAACGAAAAGGAGATTTTACTAAGTCTTGAAGGCAGCTCAGAGAGTCCGAGAAAATTATGGATTTGTTGAGACCATGAGATTCAACATAGGAAACCGCTTCCAAAAGAGCTATCGCTTCCCCAGTATAAATGGAGCCAAATGAAGAACTACGAAAGTTGAGGATTATTCTAAATTTTGGGATCCACACAGCAGAACCGACATTGCTATCATCTGACAGCTTCGACGCGTCTGTAAATACCGTAAGCCAGTCATGCCAGTCCTCTGCTACAATTTTTTTGAATTGATCATTAGCAGCAGGGTCATGTTTCGAAATACCAAAGTTAAGGATAATTTTAGGTTGAAAGAGTAAAGAATCAAAACTAACTTCAAATAAGGAGTTCATACTTGATTGGACTAAAGAAATGTGCATATCATAAAATTTACTGAAGCTATTAACGAGGAGAGGTGGATTTTTATGGGACCAATAGCGGGACGATGGGATTAACTCAAAAAGAGTACGAAGAAGAGGAAGAAGGGGATGTGATTTATTTTGGATGACTTTATAAAAAAATCTATCACAGAGATATTGTCTACGTAAATGAAGGGGGGGCTCCAAACACTCCACCTGAAGGGCGTTAATGGGGGAGCATTTCATAGCACCCGTGATGATGCGCAAACATTTGGACTGAATCTTTTCCAGTTTAGCAAGGGCTATCTTGCTGCAAGGTTCTAGAAGAAAGCTTCCTTAGTCAAAGTGGCTACGAACTATGGCATTGTACAGAATTTTCTGGGAAGTGGGATGGGCTCCCCAGCGAACTCCAGAGAGCGCACGTAGTACATTAACGCCTTTTTCGCATTTCTTCGAAATATAATCCAAATGAAAAAGACCAGATAATTTGGAGTCAAGGATGAGGCCAAGAAATTTCACCTTATCGCAGATCAATATAGGTTCGTTTTCAACAAATAGGTTTATGGGGGGAATGTTACGTTTACGAGAAAAGACAACTGCATTGCACTTGGGTACAGACAAGTTTAGGCCATGATCAACAAGCCACTGATTTAAATACTGAAGGGCAGAGTTTAAGCGAAATGTGGCATCGGAGAGGGATGTTGAGCTAAAATAAAGTGCAATGTCGTCGGCGTATTGTAAAATTTTGCAGAAACAGTTCACTGATGACTCCAAATCGTATGTATATAAATTATACAGGATAGGGCTTAAGACCGACCCCTGAGGCAGTCCCTTCCACACTAGACGGGATGGAGAGAAGGTGTTTTGATGGCGGACAGAAATAGAGCGGGACATAAGAAGATTACAAATGATATTGACCATCCTCGCAGGGATACTCAGCTGAAGCATCTTTTGCCTGAGTATTGGAAGTTGGACATTATCATAGGCAGAGGCTATGTCTAGAAAAACACCAAGAACACTTTCATTATTGGAAAAAGCAATACGAACATCAGATAAGAAAATACTGAGGCTATCTAGAGTGCCCATGCCTCTTCGAAAACCGAACTGAGACCTGGCTAAGATGCCTTTGGTTTCTAAGATCCATTCAAGTCGGTTCTTGATGAGATTTTCCATGATTTTAGCCAATACAGAGGATAGGGCGATAGGACGATAAGAGGCAGAGTCTTTTGGGTCTTTCCCAGGCTTCAATATGGGTATAATAATTTGGGATTTCCAGGACTCTGGAACTTGACCAGAAGCGAAAAAGGAATTAATTAGGTTGAGGAAGACTAATTTACAGTTTGAAGAGGATTTGGAAATAAAGGAATAGGGAATTCCATCGACACCCGGTGCAGAATCGCGAAGATGTTCCAGGGCACATGTCAATTCTGAGTAAGAAAAAAGGTCATCGAAACTTTCAGAGGGAGAGGGAGAAGGGGGATCTATAGTTGGAAGGCATTCAAAACTAGGAACAAAAGACGGGGCTAATTTAGTAATAAAGTCTTCCAACCAAGAGCTAGGGTCATTGGTTGTGGTTACGGCAGTCTGATTATCACAAGCTCTGCGATAGGATTTAATTTTTTTCCATACAAGAGAAAGTGGAGAGCGTGGAGACAGTGACTCACAAAACTTGAGCCAGCCAGATCTCTTCTTTTTTGCCAATAACCTGCATACTCTTGCAGAAGTCTTTTTAAAATTAAGGTAATCGGGCATGTTTAAACTAGACGCGAAAATGTTTTCTGCCTCTTTACGTTTACGAACGCCATCAGAGCACTCAGCATCCCACCAAGGAGGGGAAGGAGTTTGTTGGCGGGCAGAGTTCTTCAAGGGGATTGAGGAATCGGCCGCTCTCAACAAACAATCAACAAATTCATTGTAGACGGAGAGGGAATTGGATGAGTTTATTGAGGGAAAGTTTTGAAGCTCTGAATCCAATTTGGAAGCAAAATGAGACCAGTCTGCTTGTGAGAGGAGATATTTTTGTAAGGGTGGAATAGGAGGAATACGAGGATGAGTAGTTGGAAATGAAATCAGTATAGGAAAATGATCGCTCCCGTAAGAATTAGGAAGAACCGACCAGGAAAGTGATGATACTAAGGAAGGGGAAGAGAAAGTAAGATCGGGGACACTGA
The DNA here is from genome assembly GCA_947386135.1 of Melanchra persicariae. Lineage (NCBI taxonomy): Eukaryota > Metazoa > Arthropoda > Insecta > Lepidoptera > Noctuidae > Melanchra > Melanchra persicariae. The sequence goes on from OX376652.1 coordinate 576,526, forward strand.
TGTTTTGGGTAGGCGAAACCCTACGAGTAGCAGATCCATCATTAAGGATGCAAAGGTTACGGTCATCCAAGAGATCTAACAAAAAGCTAGAGGCGGGGTCATTACAGTGAGAGCCCCAAAGGGTGTGCCGGCAATTAAAATCACCTAGCACAATCAAGGGGCATGGGATAGAAGAAAGGATAGAGTTAAATTCAGACAAAAGATTAGCAGTGGGGTGAGGGATGTAGGCAGATACATAGGATATGCCCATGGCTCTAATAGCTATAACATTTAGGCCATTATCATGACGGGGAAGAGGAATCTCGGAAAAAGTGATAGATCTGCTAACTAATAGGGCGCAGCCCGCCCATCCATCATCTCTATCGTCCCGAAGACATGAAAAACCAGGAATCCTAAAGGGAGTTCCAGGCTTGAGCCACGTCTCCGACACGGCAAAGACGACGGGGGTGAAACGATTAATAAGATAAATCAATTCGTGTTTTTTCCTGCGAATTGATCTACAGTTCCACTGAAGGATCTTTTCCATTTTGGCGAGTCCAGGATTCGAGGAGTTTTTGAACTAAGATTACGACATTGTCCGGTATAGCGTCACTAAATTTAGAAAGCATGTTAATGAGGGAGCATGCCAGGAGTTCTATCAAGTTGTCATTAGGGGTGGGTAGGGGAGTGGTTTCAACATAAGGGGAATTAAAAGCACAGCCATTAGGCTGAGAAGAAGTAGGGGTATAAACCATTGACCTATGGGCTTGGGTATCATAAGATTTGCCCAACTCCGGTCTAGGTCTTGGGGCTCGATAGACAGTTTTGGTGTAAGAAGACTTCATAGGGGTTGAGTATGCTGAGGAAGTAGGACTATTAAAAGGGGCAGAGAGAAGAAGGGGATCAGAAGGAAGAGGTTGAGATGATTTGAATATGGTGGGACCAGCAGTTACATTTGAGTATAATACTTTAGGGCGGGGAAACCTAACTGAAGCCTCCCGGTAGCTTAGGTTTTCTTGAGACATTACCATTTTAATTGACTTTTGTCTTGAGTGTTCGGGGCATTTGTCATCAGTAGCCTTATGGCTTCCACCATCACACAACAGACATGTGACTTGTGAATCCAGGACATTGCAGCTATCACCTGGGTGTGGTTGAGCACATCGGTAGCAACGAGGTTTGGATCTGCACTGAGAGCTAATATGGCCAAAACGAAGACAGTTACGACATTGAATAGTGGGAAGATGATACACAGAAACAGGCAGCGAAGCATTATAACAAAATACTTTTTCTGGGAGCATTTGGCCGGAGAAAGTCAGCACTACTGTTGTTGAAGGAGACCAAGAAACTGAACCCTCTTTTCTATTTTTAAAATTAAGCCTCCTAGCCCTAATAACTTCCCCGCAGTTACGTGGTGTCTCTATGCCTAACACTAGCTCCTCCAGTGTCCAGTCTGTGGGTATATCCCTAACAACTCCCATTCGTGTGACATGGAAACGTGGTATAGTCGCCACATATTTGTTGTCTAATAAAATAGGGTTGTTGACAAATTGATTGGCATCGTTAAATGTAATAAAATCAACAGACATCCTGTTACGGCCCATTGACTTGACACTGCCCTGAACAACACCCCTAAACCCTTTATTGTGAATAAACTGAGCAAACCTCAAGGAGTTTAAGGTAAGGCCTTGCTTAGGGTCAGTTTCCATCCTGGAAACAAAAACAGAGAAGGGTGCTCTGTCGCACTCACTGTAGAGTACTTTGGAGTCGCTCTCAAATCCAGGTCTAGTGTAAACTGATTGAATTGAATCAGACGGCGGCTTGTTCCTTTTCGCATCTACAAAAATCTCACTTCCTCCGGGGCGCTTTCTTATGTCAGACCTTACACGACCATCATCAGAGAATTGCGAGCACTCCAAAATCTCTATATCTGGAGGTGTTCCTCCACCCCCGTCAGGGGGTTCTTCGGCACTCATTTCCTAGGAAATGAGTGCCAAGGAAGCTTAAAATACTAACCTTATAACTAGGTTCCTACACCAGACAACACAAAACAATAGACACAATCACCAAAAACAGATTTTGAACACAGAACAAACTGTGAGGTTAAGAATCGCGTGCTTAATCTCACCAAGACAATAGCAAAATCCCAAGTACCTACTCAGAGCAAACATTCGGACATGAGTAGAAATGTCACTCTTTCGACGTGCTTGCAAATGCTTTCCTATATTGTATGTAGTAATTTTATGTTTTTAGTCATCTTGTCATATTGTCAGTTTAGCATGGAAGTCAGTTCAAGCTTGACTGAATGACATTCCTAGTATTTCCTAGTTAGTTTTAAGTTTGCAAGATCTGTAAAATATTTACCTTGGGCAGCACCGGTGTGTGTATGACCAGCATAGGCACCAGGTCAGGCACTTTCCACAGCGCGCAGACGGTCGGTATGAGCCCCTCGCCCGTCTCTATGATCATTGGCAAGCCGTCCACCGAGTATACGTTCACCATATCGCCCGAATGAAGCACCAACTTCATACAGATACAACTCGATTTTACAGACACTATATCCTTTACTTTTTCTTCTGTTGTCGACGGGAACTCATCCTGAATACGCTGAGCTAGGTGTTTCCTGCAATTAAGACGTAATTTTTAAGTAAAATACACTGAAACATTGTCTATTATTTAACACACTAAAACTTGGTCGTACTTCTCGGAATTCTTCAGAGTATTATTAGATTTTAATTTATACGGTTTTGCAAACATGTTGGAAGTGGTCTATAATCGGTTAATGAGAGATTTACTGTGGATTTTCATGGAAAAAACTATAATTTTCTGCTACTTGGCAGTGTTCAATGTGACAGTTACGTACGTCAAAAGATTGACATTTGAATGAATGACATGCCATTGCCAATGTCAATAATGGATGCCTCCATTCCACTCAAGGAACTTCTATTCAAGGAACTTCTATTACAACCTGGAATGTGCACAGGCTGTCGATACGCGGTCCGAGGGAGATAGCTTCGCGAGAGCCCTCTGTCCCTTTCATTAGGGTGACCAACCAATATAATGTAGGTTGAGACTAATATAATAGGATATAATATATTAACCAATAATTTGATTTCATAAGTTAATAATAATTATGCTTTAAGGATGGATTAAAGTAAAACGCATTAAACTATGTTGTATTATATCCTTGGGCCTGAAATGAAGACTGCAAATAACGGAATAATTTTTGATACCTATTTGAATGACTTGGAATGACATCAAGCCATTTTTTCTCCCTGATTCTTCTCCAGGCAGTCTGAAATTATATTTTTTAAATTTATTTAAAATATACGAAGTGACACACCTAAATCAGCGATTAATATGGGAAGTTGAAACTTTTTTGCCATTTCTCTACAATGTTCCTCGGTAAATGTGAAATTTCATGATCACGTCTTTTAAGTATTCGGTACACCATTCCATATAAAGTTTTATTATGCTTACGTTGAAGACTACCTCCTATTTATATGCTGCATTGTGTAAATAGTCTTATAATTTCGTTCATTATGGGCACCCTACTTCAAGAATTACAATATACTTACTTGAAGAAAGAAACACCGCATCCTGCATAGGATTCGCTTTTGCAACCGAACAGCTTTTGAATCGCACACTTTTTAACCATCTTTATTACATCCGAATAAAGAAATTGATTGTTTTACAACAAATAAATATGGCTGGTAGGTTACCAGTCTAACTTACATAATTATATATTCTACTAATAATCTTTTCTTTTTTAATTACATTTCAATACAGTATCTAAATTATTGCTAAAAAAATGTTCTCATTCTAACAGATAATTTAAAAATATTAGAAATATATCAGAACGAAAGTTAATGTTTTTTTGATAAGACACGACAATATTATTTTTTCCTACCATTCCTACTAAATTCGGGAATAATCCTCCTGGCAACACTTTAGAAAGGGACACAGGGCTCTCCAAGCGCTTTCTCCCTCGGACCGGATTTCTCGTTGACCAAGTGATTGTCTGTAATAGAACTTAATTTAATAAATATAAGGTTAATTTTTATATTGGTGTCAAATTGACAATGCTCATTCCAGGTTGTAATAGAAGCAAGGAACTTTTATTACAACCTGGAATGTGCATTGTCAATTTGACACCAATATAAAAATAAACCTTATGTTTATCAAGGTAAGTTCTATTACAGACAATCACTTGGTCAAAGAGAAATTTGGTCACCCTAATGAAAGGGACAGAGGGCTCTCGCGAAGCTATCTCGCTCGGACCGCGTATCGACAGCCTGTGCACATTCCAGGTTGTAATATAAGTTCCTTGGGCGTGATCAAGGTCAAGAGCAAGCCGAATCCTCATTAAAAAAAAAAATAGCCAGAGAGTTCAATAAATTTTAACAAATAGTGGTGAGTATTTATAATATCCATTTCGGTAAGAAAAAAGAATATAAGTACCTACAACTTCAGGCACTTCAGTATAGGTGGGTTTAATTTTTAAGAAGTCAATACATATATTTTACTTGGTAGGTAGGTAGGTATTTACCTACTTTTTTTGGTTCCTACTTAGTCTTATTTATTTATTTATTAGGGGAACACCAACTACATATTTACAAAATATTTAACATAAAATAATAATACATTGCACTTTGTTCTGTGTAAATATGTCACTTACAGGTGTACACAACTTACACACATTGATATTAAAATAAATCTGGAAAATCATTTTACTTTTAATAAATGAAAACAATTGCTTGGTAACGTTATCATTATGAAATAAATTAAATTTAATGAGATTGAATAAATTGAAAAATATTGAAACTCATACGTAACTAGTCACCAGATAAGGTACTATCCTTATAAATAGTGACCAGCTATGTATGAGTTGACTATAAATTGATTGAAATTGAATTGAATTGAGATTGAGGTGAAGTGAAATTGAATTGAATTTAACAATACTGAATAATAATATAATAAAATATAATAATAAATAGTGACTTTAGTCTTAGGGTCTAAAATATATTTTGGAGAGCATTTAAATTGTACACTTACCCTTTATAAATTGTAGATACCTATTCGGCATCAAACAAGAATGCAAGATTTGTTTGTACCTACATAATTATCATCTATTTCCATTCTTGGGAAACGTAATGTACTAACATACCCTCTCGTATAGGTACCTACATGTCCACCTACCTACATAATAAATTGCCTACTTCATACGTAGCCCACACATACATAGGTACATATCTACAAAAAATGTATAGGTAAGTATACCCCTACAGGCGTTGTCTGATTTCTTTTCAGAATGCGGAAGGGGAGTCGAACGCAGACGAGATTGTCGAGAGAGGGTGAATGAAAGCGATAAAAGCACAATATTACGTGCACGAAGCTCGCTAATCCTCGTGCGTTTCAGCGAACTTGTTACGGCTACATCAATCGTATTTACGTGTGGAGCAGTAGACGAGCAGGTCACGAGAGCCCGAGGCAGGCGGTGCAAGGCGTGGAGGTCGCGACGACGCACAACACACAACCAATACAATACCGATTGATTGTAGCTGAAATAAGTAGCTACCTCTCTGTAGGTCTGCCACTTACAAGCAAATCTTTTTCATTCGTTTCGATTACTGAAATAGCTTAGATGTTCAGGTGCCACGTGCATGATGTGGACCCCGATTGGTCAGAGTTTAACTAATAACTAAGTAGGTAGCTCAGACCAACAAAAAAAGGTAGACAGCGCACCGCGAACATCAAAAGTGAAGCCACAAAACCGTGCTCCTTCAAGTAAATACACAAACTCACTCACACACCTACACTAACACCATGCTCATCGCTCTTAGTACGTCACGAGCCGTCGTCTAGAAAACATTAATAGAAAACAATAATTATGCCTTCCTGTGTAGTCACAATTTGTAAAAACAATAGCAAAACACATAATAAGTCTAACGGAATCACTTTTTACTTGTAAGTACTTGAAATAACATCGTTTTTATTATAAATTAACTATGAATTTTAGGTTACTTGGAACAAAAACGTCAACAAACGAAAGCAGTGACATTAAGTGTGAGGGCTGCCATAATACGATTTAATATTTCCCCATTCGATTAAACAATATATGATTTCTTTCTTCGAGTTATATTCCTATTTTCTTTTTTTTTTAATGTAAGTATAAAATATTTTAGATTTGAAGTTTTTCAACACATTTGCGAGAAAACAGTACAATAGGTAATGAAAAAAACTTTTTGTTTTTAGATAGTCGGAAAGTCGCAACGATCTTTGACGTATGAAAATAGCGCGAATTTGCAAATGGAACTACATCTTTCGTCTCATTTTCTCTTTAGTATTAAATGGAGACGAACGTATTGTGCAAAAGCGCTTCCAAGTAGGTTCAATCATTCAGCTTATATTTTATTCTCGTACTTATTTATACTCCTATAAATAAATTAAAAAAAACTGTAAAGGATACGTACGGCGCTATTCAACGGAGTATGCGGTAAAATATGTACTGTAGGTGAGAGTAACTATTTTACCGCACGTTCCATTGTGTGGTGCGTTATATTTAACTTTCGAATAATGTATACAGTCTTCGTAAATGCATTTTTTTTGAGCAAATGTGTTGAAAAAGACTTTATTTGTTCATGATAAATAATATTTCTTTTGTAAGCATGATAAACATAACATTTACACGTCATTGTTCTATTGTTATGGTGGTCTTTTTTAATTTATTAAAGTTGATTAAAGATATAATTACCTATTTTATTTTAAAACAATTTACATATTGATACTTACGCTTGTTACGCTTCGACAACCTTTTATAACTTAACTTACTTGAATGTAGGTATGTGTGATGTAAAAAATTGTATTTTAGGTATAGATCTTTCTAAAAAATTAAGTTACAATACCACACTCAACAATATCTTACTTTTGCTGACTTGCACAACATTAGCTTACCCATAAAATATTGTTTCCCAAGTTATAGGGAAAAAAAATAAAAAATGGCAACCCTTCGAGACACACATAGATAAAAAGATGGCTTCATCTTTGATGTTCCCAGTGCGCCGTCTACCTTTTTTTGTTGGTCTGAGGTAGGTAGGTACAGAAATTACATCATGATAGATGAATCACAGCCCAGGTTCGATCCCTGTTCGAACTGACACTTTGTTTTCGTAAGTATAAAGTACCTACATGATATAATTCGAGTAGGTGCCTGCATACACTTTAAATGCAGTAAGTACCTATGTAGTGGAGCAGCTATACGTACATGTACAGTAGTCATATCAGATTGTAAAACAACGAAATTATTGTCATTGCGTGAGTTACTCACGGAGTTTGACCAATAACTTCATAACATTGCATTGTAAGTAATATAAATATACCTACTTGCACAATTAATTTCACAGTCAGACACCAGGGATGGCCAACCGGGCGATCGTGGCTATAGTCCAGTCGATCACAGCGAGGCAAAACATATTACCTATATAGGTATTTATACGTAGGTATAACGGACTAGAAATAGCACCGCTAACTTAAAACTGAATACTGCTGGACCTTCATTCAAACTTCAAAAGGGTGTTAAACAGACGATCGATTCTGTAAACCTCTCAACTCAGATGAAGTTAGCGCGAAGTGAACTGTCATTACATCTTGATTACTTGGATTGACAGCTCACTTCGTGATCACTTCACCCACGCCTTCACTTCGACATGTTTACTGCAGTGCGATTCTGTAAACATGTCGTAGTGAAATCTTTGGCGAAATGAACGCCAAGTGGATTGAGCTGTCAAACCATACAAACAAGATGGAATGACAGCTCACTTGTCGTTCACTCCACCTAAGTGTAGACGGTGAGATGCCGACAGAATATACCGGCAAAATCGCACTGCAGGGCGATCCGCTCTCTCCCAAATTATTTACGAGCACACTCGAGGAGATTAGTAGATTTATTTTTATTTATTTATTTAGATTAGACCCAGGGGAAAAGCAGTGTCTTAAGTCACGGGCGTCTAATTTAATCCCGAACGTAATGAAGGATTCTGGAGTTAACTCCCGAGCGCAGCGAGGGAGTTTAGAATACAAGAATCTTGAATTCAGCGAGGGATTCAAGCTAGCCCAAGGCAAAGACACCTTTATCCCAGAGGAGGATACTCTACTTTTTACACCTACTGTGAGAACAGAGGCCATAGCACTAAAATCAAAAATCACATTATTGACCGGCGGGTTATAATGAAATCCAGTACAAAATTATTGCCCGGTTGTGCCCAAGAGGCCCACAATGACTCACTTTAGGTTAGGTTTGCATGACATATGATTTGACGTTTTCGATCAGGTGGTGTGGGCAGCCTCATGAAATAGGAGGAGCAAAAGGAGGGCGATAAACCTCCGATTTGCCGACGTCTTTTTAATTCCCACAGCTCTAGAATTCTAGACCATGCTCCAAGAGTTGAGCATGATGAGCTAGCTTCAAGGTGGAACTTGTGATGAATCGGTCTACCCAGTTAATGACCAACACCACGAAGCGTAGAATCGAGGTAGATGGGCAAGAAATACATTATATTGTCGATGAGTACATCTACTTTGGGTCAGTTAGTTTCTTTCGAAAACAGACATGAAAAGGAAATCGATCGCTGCATAGAAAACGCCTGGAAAAGCTAGCTAGGAATTTGATCACGTGACATTTCGATAGCATGATAGCATCTGTCAATCCCATACATTTTTGACGTAAGTTGTATTGGCAAAATCGCCTCGCCACGCTAACGTTGACAGAATCTCACTTGTCTCGTGCCCAGGGTCAGCGCAACTGTTCACCCCGTTCAGCCCGTCAGGGGTTGATTATGCAAAAATTGTTACATTGCCCCACTTTTAGTTTGTTCATAGCATTCCGACGTAAATTGAATCAAGCAATAATGTCTTCCTCTAAAAACTTTACTGTACTTAGTTTATTTTCGAAAAATCCAAACATTTATTCTTATTTTTAGGGTTCCGTACCCAAAAGGTATAAAACGGGACCCTGTTACTAAGACTCCGCTATCCGTCTGTCGGTCTGTCTGTCTGTCACCAGTTGAAATTTTTACAGATGATGTAGGTATTTCTGTTGCCGCTATAACAACAAATACTAAATCCAAAATAAAATAAAATATTTAAGCGGGGCTCCCATACAACAAAAGTGACTTTTTTGTCGTTTTTATTGATAGGTACGGAACCCTTCGTGCGCGAGTCCGACTCGCACTTGGCCGGTTTTTTTTATTTTGAAAACATTAAACGAAACGACCTCCCAGTTTTAAAAATCGTGTTGCAACCGTTTTCTAATTCTCCGTATTTGGTCATAACTAAAATTACTAATAGTTTCTGTGCCATAGTTAGGTGTTTAATGTTTGGTGATACGTAGATTCCTTCCAACGATTTTTTGTTGTTTTTACTTTTTTTAAGTATAGTGTTTCTATTTTTTTGTGGTGATATTTAATTTAGGCGGCTTTTTTATATTTTACAAAATTATACGTGTTTCAGTGTAAAATGTGTTTTCTTCCTTTTTTCACGCTACACTACCTACTAAATCCGCGTACTAGTATGATATATAAAAGAGTCGAGAAAAAAATGACTGAAAAAATATAAAATTGAATTGGTTCGCTCCGACAGAGAGCGGAAGGATTTCATCTTAATTTAGTCAGATTTTATTATAAAAACATTTTGTAACTACCGCATCCGAGTGCTGTATCATCTGTTAATTGGTTGGCGGGAATCCAAAGCCATTAAAAACTAGTGGTATATGAATCCCGGGCGTTTCGTGTCCCGGATCCCGCATTGCAGTTCGTCACTGCCAGCACTGCCACTCTGTGTTCGGTGCAATGCAGGCAAGCTTACTTGCATCGCATTATTGTTTTTGTATTCGATCCAAAATTCTTACTTTGAATATTTTCAGTGGTTTTTTAACAATGTATATGTCGCAGCCAACTAGCTAAATGCGCCGTTTCATTAAAAGTCTAGCCTTTTCATTGAACTGTGCCGTTTAATCAGCGACATAAGTGACATGGGCAAGCCATTAAACGATATTGAACAAAAGATGTCACTTAGGTCGCTGAAAAATCGGCACATTTAAATGAAAAGGCTAGGCAACCAATTAAACGGCTGATTAAGCTAATTGGCTGCGACATATACATACATGTAAATATTTATGTTACCCAAAATAAATAAACAATGCATCTAAATTGTTGGCAGGATTTCAAACCGGTCGTACTACTTGATCACCATTGAGGCACACTGAGGCACAGGAAAGTGAAATGCTGTCAGCGGTCCGGTAACATAACATGGCGAAGCTGATTTTCAAAACGTCAAATCTGTATGGGATTGTTGTCGACATGGCACGTGATCAATCCCTTGTATTTTTAACCGACTTCCAAAAAAGGAGGTTTTCAATTCGACTGTTTTTTTTTTGTATGTTTGTTCAGATATTTTCGCCAATTATTTTTTTGTTTGGAAGAGTATCTTTCAGGACAGGTCCCATTTCAATTTGGTGAAGATCTGATGAAGAACTTAGGAGACAGAACTCTTGAATAAATGATAGCAAACCTGCGGATTGCTGAAATGTCTGTTTATTGTTTACACCAGTTCATAACATAACATCACGCCGGTACGCTGTGAAGGGGTACGCAGATGTTTACAAGTCAACCACGCTTTTGGGGTTATCTATTCGGGCATAACTTTATTGTTTATGAACCGATCTTGATGATTCTTTTCTAAATAGTGAAAACTAAAAAAAACTTTTTTACAAAAAAAAACAACCGATTTTAAAACAAAAAACACTACAAAGTATATTAACAATTTAATTTCGGAAGTCGGTGCCAAAAACGGTGACAACCAAAACCACAGACTTCTGAAATTATAGTTATTTTATAATTTGTAACTTTGTAAGTAGTGTTTTTTCTTTAGAAGTCGGTTGTATTTTTTTTGAGGTCGCGCACGCCTTGCGGCATCTTTAGGCCCAATTTCGTTATTTCCACATCTATTCTCCACTTAGCCTATCGGATTGGTTTATAATTCAACACATCTCCTCCCCTCTCTGCTTTGGTGGAAACCGGGCCTTACACCTTTTAGACACATCTACATTCAGCTTTAAAAGTTTCTCACTGCATGCAACACAAACAGCCGTGTTTGCGTTTATCCTCGTTTAGCGGGAGCGGCGTGCGGCGCGTGGCGTGCTCCAGTTTCTCAATAACAAGCAGTTCGTGCCTGGAGGCTCCAGGCCGCACTCACTTGACCGAATTCCTTCGCCACCGCTTTAGATGAAACAAGACATTTTCGCTTGAGAGGTCTTTGAAAAGAAGCTTTTGGGAAAACTAATTTGCTGTACTAAACGTGAAAGTTTTCCTTTAAACGTCGAAGGTTTGGTTTGTTACTGTTTCTTGTAGTAACATGCACATGCATTGGTTTTAAATCGCAGAGGTTGCATACCAACTTACATAACATGGATGATTTGAAAACACAGGATCGTGTGACTGTAACGCTCGCTGAAAGTCAACATTTTCATTTCAATCTCTATGGTGTTGAACATTCCATTTTGTCTAAACAGTCTCGTCTAGATCGGCACACCATACGGCTGCGATACATGTAGGCAGGACACTTTTGGCCATCCTCTATCTTCTTGACTAGCCAGAACTGCGCAGTAAGTAATCTAATATTGCGCATCACCTCAGGTAGATCTGGATGTAGGTGTGAACACGTGTTATGGTCATTATTAGTTGTAATTGTTATTATCGTGTCATTAGGTGCAGTTCCTGCTGCGAGTACCAGGAGGCCAGCGGCGCGCGGGGGTGGCGTGGGCGCCTGTTTACTACGGAGCCTCGCTAATCGCCACGCCACCACGCCATCCGCATGAATATGAATAGTGGAAATATTGCTATGGTGCTATGATATCCCAGTATCAAGGAGTAATTCATCATATTTATCGATCATTATGTACCTACTAACACTAGGTACTTACTTATTAAAAGTTGTGATACCCACACGCGATTTGTATTTATTTATTACATGTCGAAGCTTGTACTTGTTTTCATTAACCACTCTACACTAGTTGTATCAATAGCCCATTGAATCATTGATTCTATACAAGAACATTTTGAAGCTTAACGACACTACGGACGGGGATAGTAAAAGCAAAGTGTCAGATATTGAAAAAGATGCAACAAACAATGCAGCGCTGCAGGCCGCACCCTCATCCATTTGCTAGCAAAATTGCCTTGTAATGGACATAAGTAATATTATTAGGAACGACTGAACACCTAACCCTCAACAGCTAACGGGGTGTGACATGTGCCATGAAGTATAAGAAAGCCCATGTTTCATTCACTAGTTGCCTGTCTTCAAAATAAAAAATCGTTAGTTCAATCAGCACTTTTTGAACGAAAAAAGATATCAGGAAGTCCACAAAATGTATTGAGGACGATAAATAACGCGATAAACAGTGTTGCACAGAAAACAGTACCTACTGTGTCGTTACATATTCTACTTATGATGAAGTAATGTAGTATTGTGTGACAATACTTCATTGTAAGTAGAATGTTGACATTCTGCATCTAGTTGTAGTGTGGTCGATTCGCACTGCGGCGCACCCTGTGGGCTACTCACCACCACACCTGTTGGCGGCGAGGGGTTAATTTCCTTAATTAACACGTTCCATAATGACCGAACACATTGATACATGGACACGTGTATAATATGAGCATATGAAACTAGCATAATACTTCATAGGTACGAGTACAACTGTAAAGGGGGGTCATGGTGAATTAGAAAGGGGAATTCAATGTGTGCAGAGCTTGATGTGTGCCGCCGAGCTTTTAATACACATGAAAGCTATGAATATGAAAGTTATGTTTAAATACGGGAGCATGAACAACTTTGATAAATTTTCAGGGGAGCCCGTGGCTTTGTTGGTACCGGTACGGGGTTATATTTTGTAAAGCCCTCTTTATGTTTGTGTCTGGAATAGAAAGGTGTATAAGTAGGTACTTACTTATAACGCGAATGAGTAATAGTCATGCGTGGCAGTGCGAAGGCGATAGCTCAAACAAGAATACCCCACTGGACTCAGGAGAGCTCGCACTTTCAGCTAACAAAAATACTGTAACCAATGATATACAACGTGCTACAGAATGTAAACCAAACCCAGAAAAGGGGTAATTGTGAATAACTTTAATATAAGACAAATCCCGAAAACGCGAAAGCAGCAAACTAGCTTTATCAGCGAAACCTTTTCATTGAACCGCACCGTTTAATTAGCGACATAAGTGACATGGGCAAGTCATTAAAACGATATTGAACAAAATAAGTCCCTTGGCCTTAGGTCGCTGAAAAATTGGCACATTACAATGAAGAGTCTAGGCCCTCAATTAAACGGCTGCATAAGCTAATTGGCTGCGACATAATTATGTACAGGACTACAAGGCGACCTCGATCTGTGCTCGAAGCACTTTATCATGTCGCGAGACAACAAACCAAAGTGTCGTCGGCTCAGCGGCTCCCAGAGCAAGTTTATAAAGATTGCAGCGAATGTAGGTGATTTGACGCGACATGCCGGGCGGCGGTGTCTTTGTGCGGCGCTTCGCCCTACAATCTCGGGCTCTAGAGCTCCGCCCCGCGGACCGCCTTTATGCAGATGCCTTGATAAAAGCGCGGAATATTTAATAATTAGGCTTGGTTGCGCGATATGCGAATGATGTGAATGTTGGCGCCATGATAAAAAAAAGAACATGTCTTTAGGATACAAAAGGTACCTAAACTGATTGTTCCAGAATTGTTGGGTTTTGGTCGAAGGGTTTTCTGCTGGAAACTTTGTTTATGTAGGTACCTATGTTACCATTCTTAAGATTTTATTTTTTAGCTTACCTCTCGGACACAAGACAAGTGTGAAGTCACCTTTACTAGTGATGGGAAAGTTTCGGCAAAAGTGCACTGCGTTACGGACATTTAGCATAAAAAAATAGGGCTTACAATTTGGCCTAGCGGTAGCCTTCATTCAACCACAGCCATAGCCACAGTACGAGTGTATGACAAATTGCCGAGACACCGCATTCCGAACACGTTTCTAAAGAAGAACGCTGAACATAGAGATAAGAAAGGAGAGGTTTCTGTTTGTTTTTGACGACGCTTCATGTCCAATTTTCCAACAAAAGGTAAGTCACAAAAATCTCTCGTGAATGTGTTCTCTCCCGGCTTCGACTTCCGCTCCCACGGCGGCGGCGGCGCGCGCGCAGCTCTCAACAATGCAATGTCAGGATCAAGATCTCGACGTAACGCCATTGTCTTAGCTCTTCAAGTGATACAGTTTAGAGAAAAAGGCTGAGCAATTATTTTGTCACGTTGCCGTTGGCATTTCTTTGGCAATGTTCGGGCTCGGGACAACTGGACTATTCTGCATCTAGTAGACCAAGACTAAGTATAGTTCAACCTGAGAATTTGGGTAGATAGGTAAAATGGTCTAAGTATACCCATTCTATACCTGCTTTAATTACTCGCAAACGTTATGTGGATGCCGCCATGCCGGCGCAATTGAATGACCATGATCACCAGCTAAGACTTCGGACGAGTTACAACTTTTGAACAGATTTCCTACATGAGACAGAGGCCTCCCACAAGCTCCTCCGCTCAAGAGTACTAGCCCATAACACAAAAAGTTGAATTAGGTACCTACTTACTAAAGATTCATTGCACAGACGGAGCCGACATCGGCACAGACAAGACCACCCGACTGACACCTAAGATTACCATAGATTATAAAGTTTATAGAGCAGCCGAGGACCGAAGGGACCACTACGCTTCTCTGGGCAATACGCCCTTCGTTCGGCCAAGCTCGGCCGTATCCGGCGTATCGAAGATCCACGAAGCGCGATCCCCGGACGTTGACGGGCGAACCAATCCGCTAATCGCATATCGCACGCGGCCGTCGAGCAGTGCGCACGTTCGTTAGTCAGGCGCATGCGCGACGTCGCGACTGGTATCGGAATATTTCACGCGGACTTTTGAAAAGTTAAAATTGTTAAATTAATGAACTAATTAGTGAGTGTTATCGTGTTGCATTGTTGTGGAACTGCAGTTATGTACTGAGTGAGGTGAAACTTGCATTTTGGTAAGTTTGTTTTTATTTTTTGAGGGTAGTTTTTGAAGTTGTTTGTAAATTACGTTTTGTAAATATTATGTAGTAGTTCTGCTTTATTTAGGTATTATGGGGGAAATACGTTTTTGAAAAAAAGGATAGTAGCATTTACTTATTATTAGCATTAGTTTGGTTTAGGTAATTTCGGTCAGAGACAGTTATGTATGTCCAATTGTCAGTTTCACACACTTAGGTTAGGTAAGTATTATAGAAACCTATAATCCTAATTACTTACCTACTTACGTACCTATCTACTGCAAACCTATATGCTTTTTAATTAAAACTAAGTAAGTAGGTAAGTACCTACTTAAACTTTTATAAATAAACAAGTTTTTAAAAACGCGAATATTTGTTCCAAGCCGATAATTTCATTAATTTCTTACATAACAGTTCGACTTCCTTATTTCCATTATTAATTTGAAATTAATTAAAATAAAAACGGATTTGGTTTTATTAGAATCAGATACTTACTTATTTAAATTAAATAAAGTGATGTTCCGTGGTAAGCTGACAAGTTAGGTATTATTGTAATTAATTGTCTATGGTACCTAATCGATCTAATGTCACGACGCGGCGCCTCTCCGTGTTATCTCAGAAAATACCTCGTTAATGAAAGGTAAGCGATAGGATTCACTATCCGGCTTTATTGCTTTCATTATTACACAGTTCTTAACATAATCTCCAAAATAAACACGACGTACCTAAGAAGATCGAACATTGTTTTGCTGGCGAAAATGTTATGGTCCTTGTACACTTGAGTTTCGGGCCAGTTGTGGGTTTTAGTATGTAGTCAGAATAACTTAGCAGTTTAAATTGATAAAATAATAAATGAAAAAGTACTTAGTCAAACATACCACATAATCAATTTACAGACAAAAATGTTAAAACTGGTGAAGTATTCACTTCGAAGGAAAACGTTTCGCAAGGCCTGCGGGCTGCGTAAATACCACGCGATTCTAATTGAAATTAGAGCCACTTGAAGTATTCTGACAAGTGAAATTAACATTTTTTTTTTAACAAACCTATGCAATTTCTTAGCCAAGCTAACCGACTGATTTAAGAGAGACAGTCACTTTATGAAAAAGGATAGGTAACTATTTCCACTTTTTTATTTAAGTTTTGTCATTTTGACAGAGTAATTCCTCCGTCAGCGGTCAGCGTAAATTAAAAGAAAATGGGCGTAACTTACGTCAACGACGTAGATTTACACAACATTACGCCACTTGAATTAAAGTTTCAATTACTGTTTAGGTAAGCAATGTAACACTGACACAAGCGCAAGGTAATAAACTTCCGACTGCGATACCTTGATGTTCCTCATTGTTACCGCCTACTGAACGCACCAACACCGGTACCAACATACTGCAATATTTGGCTAACGGTCCTTTTGTCCGGCCAGGTAAACTACCGGGCACAGCACAGGTACTTCCAGTTCCAGTAACTCGTAAATGAGTTTCTGGAATACTACCATTATGTTTGTAGTCGTAATACGCTGAGACAATACGACACTGACCGTGCGAAATTATGCCGCACACACACTTCATTTTACAACATTCGTCATTGTAAGTATTTGAGGGTTGCGATAGTGCTAAGCTGACAGTAAAAAACACGTAGCACTTTTCTTTAAGTATAAAATGACTTATTTTTAATAAAGTAATTGCACAACACAAAGTAATAAAGAGAATGATGTAAGACAGAACTTTATTTCCAATTTGTCCATTTTAAATTGAAGACAACCATCTTTTCTTTAACTGGTAATTTTCATGCAATTTGCGGCTTTGCTGGAATCTGTCCGATTACGACACCGCTTAGCTGTTGAACTTTTGACACGTTGTAGTCATGACAAATTCTTCATTAACATCCTAATAAAAGATAGAAGGGTATTGAAGCCGTCTATATCCCAGCATTGCAAGTGAAGTATCGTTCCTAGCTTTCTGATTCGTTCGAGGGCTTTTGTAGTTTACAAAAGCCCTCGAATTTTCCATGGCAGTAAACAACGACCATACAATACAGGGTCGTTGGCAGTAAATAAGATTGGTTGGTGGCCATGGTCACGTGCCAAGTCATTAGGCCACAAAGCTGCTGCAGGCGACGCGCGACGCCGACGCCCACGGAAGCACGACGAATGAGGACATTAAAGTTGGCTGCCGCTCCGCAGTCTAGTGCATGCGAGCTGCCACCGCTACGAGTAGATATGATGCATCGATCTTAAACTTCGGAAAAGTCGGGATTCTCTAACGTCGAGTATTCCTTGTGTTTAGTTTCACTAATTAATTACAACAGAGCAATTTGCTGCGTGTTCATTATTAGGAATGCTATTAATACCTGCCAGGGTTGCGGATTTTGTTCGAAAGAGTTACCGTGGCCCTGGAACGCAAAGAGCACTAGGAGGAGCACGGATGGGTTTCAGTCAGTAAGAGTGTGACACTCCCTCCCGCGCCACCCAGAGCGGAATGAATTATTTAATGATTTCCCATCCATAAAAAAGGTAAGTACCAACACAGGTTTTAGTTAACCGACTTTTTATATATACATTGTTTTCAGAATCAAATTATATTTACGTGCATTCATAATAATGTAGACGCAGTAAATTGCTAAGTACAAGTAATCCTCCTTCCTACTAATATGTGAAAGTTTGTGAGGATGGATGGATGTATGTGACCGTTTCACGCAAATACTACTGAATGGATCTTGATGAAATTTGGCACAGTGGTAGATTATAGTCTGGAATAACACATAGGATATTTGTATCCCAAGAGTATGTTCCCTTGGGATAATTTTCGACATACACGCGGGCGGAGCTGCGGGCGGCTAGTATCTTTATATTTGGAGAATAAAAACTAGTGTTAGTAGATAATACTTTTGATTTATAGGTGGGCAGCTATAACACATGCCTCAACGATCATATCACTTGCCATGTTACCAGTCGTCTGGTCGTCAACACTTTCTTAATTTGACATTATGACTGAAACTGATTGCTTGATCACCACAGCGATTAGTAAATAGATGTGATAATGAGAGGTCATTAATAAACCTCGCTTGGTGTAACATCTAATTCATATAATGACTGCTTGGACAACTCATCGGTTTTTAGCGAGTCATCGCTTCAAGCACGGTTTTTTTTTCTAAGTATAAATACACGGTAATCGGTGTATTATTATGTCACTATGTGCTATTGTGTACCTAACGATAGTACGAGAACTCGAGTAAATAACCGCTATCATTACGTTACCTACTGCAAACCCTACATTTTATTCTGACTGACTATAGTAGATTATGCACCCAGGGGATAAAGCAGTGTCTTGTGTCACGGGCGTCATATTGAATCTCGAACGCAATGAAGGATTCGGGAGTTAACTCCCGAGCGTAGCGAGGGAGTTTAGAGTTTAACTCACGAGCGAAGCGAGGGAGTTAATACAAGAATCCTGAATGCAGCGAGGGATTCAAGCTAGCCCAAGGCAAAGACACCTTTATCCCCGAGGAGGATACTCTACTTTTCACACCTCCTGTGAGAAAATAAGAAGCCATAATACGAAAAACAAAGTATTTTAAATTTACAAACACTAAGTAGAGATATGTATTAAGAACTATACTGTATATAACTACTTAAAAAAAGTTAGTTTAATACCATACGGATTTACAATATCCGCGCCTTTTTTTGCGTTCCACTCGGTGTACCTATCACATAGCGGCCACGACCAACTCGATTTTCGAATTTTTTTTACTTCTCTGTGGGTAAGTAAATATGTGTAGGCCTATTGTTAGCAACCTAATACAATTTATGTGTACACAAAGCTTTATATCAGCTGGTAGAATGGGTTCGGACGCTTGGCTGTAGATATGCAATTTGAATTTAGAACGTCATAGGAGATGCTCGAGAAAATAGTTTTAAATTAATAAATCGACTATAAATGGGTTTTAAGTGTTATTCTTATCCTTTTATACAATAATCCGTACATAACCAATTATTCTTATAATATTGTCTTCAATCCTGGACCCTGGTCAATCTCTATGATTTTGTAGAAATTCAAGAATATCATCCCTAAGTAGTAAGAGTATCGAGAATATCTTTCCTCTTTCTGGAACAGAAAGAGAGAGACAGAGACAGAAGGCGTTGTAAGTACCTAATATACCGCCAATTGAGCGGACAGATGAGGTTCCATGTTTAAATCACATTATTGACCAGCGGGTTATAATGAAATCCAGTACAATATTATTGCCCGGCTGTGCCACCGGCCAAAAATGACTCACTTTAGGTTAGGTTGGCATGACATATAATTTGACGTTTTCGATCAGGTGGTGTGAAAAGGATTTAAGGACCCGGATACACTTATTTATAGGATTGCGTTTGATCACAATCTCACCAGATGAAAAACGATGGAGCACGCTTGCCTAGAAGTAATCCTGTTCACTCTTGACTTTGAGACTCCCAAGTTCTAGCTATCAGGAAAAATAAGGACTCTGGCAGAGAATTCCACTCCTTAGCTGTACGCACAATGAAAGTATTGCCAATAACCATGTTTGTCACGAGCAGGTGAGTCAGGGTGTTTATATTTTTAGATTAATGCCGACAAGTGTGAAGGTTCCCTTAGTATTAAGATGAGCTCATAAAAGTTAGTAATTAACGACGATAGGTAGTGTAAAGCTTTGTTTTATTGTTCCCTTTTACGAGCCATTAGGGATTAACATTTACAGGGAAGAACCTAACTGTATTTTACAGTTGAAATAAATAATGGTACTCAACGTAGCCCTTATTACGTAGGTCATAAAACTTCTTCACCGGTGTAAAACTAACATAGAATATAATGGTATTTATCAACCATCCCGTAATCCTTAATCGTACCTTTTCAAGCCCTTCAATAAAAATAATCGTTAGTAGGGTTTCTACGCGGTAAATATTTCAGCGCTTCCATCCAACGCGGCAATGTATCACGCGGCACATTCGTTATCCTACAGACGTTGCTGACATGTTTCCTCGCATTGTGCATCTTCCACAATTAGGTAGTATTAAATGCACTAGGTATTAGAGCTTGCTTATCGCGATACAAATCATTAGGTATGTACATTGCTATGAAATCAGCATTCTCACTGCAATTAGGAATACATTACTCCTTACAAAACGACTAATTAAGCACTTAACTCATGTAATACAGTCATTACTTTGCTCAATTATGCACGCAAGGTTTTAATTTCCTAAAAGTAACCAGTGATATAATAAGGCAACAGGTAGTGCAAGGAGTTATTTTAATTAAAATGGCAACGGTGGCAGTCGACCTCAGCGTTTTTATGTTGCCATTCATCATTGTTGGCGCCCTATTCCGCTGGACAAACGGATATCACTTCTTCATTAACTCTGAGAGCCTGGTACCACATGCCTTGCAAAAACTTGTATTGTATCTTAAACGATTGTCATTTTCTTCAGCGGTAAACACAAGTCGTAATAACTACAAATTGAATTTGAGATTTACGTTTGTTCTGAGAACAGTGAAGACCGTGATGATAATAGAAATACCTTTCTTGGAATACTGATTACACTCTATTTATTACCGGGGGGCTTGACGGCATTTAAATGCGACGATATTCCGAAAGGTTTGCTTGAAGGAGCCAAGTAACGTACCGGTCATTTGTAGACCATAAGGAATTCGTCAGTAGGTACCTACTTATCAGCCCGGCCTGAACCATAGACTAATAAATATATGGCCTGAACCCTGAACCCTCTGAACTCTGGTTTAGTCTCGAAGTCGGGTAATAGCAATAGGCTCTGCCCTTAAAGGTATTCTATTCTGTTGGCTAAAATATGGCTGTGCTAAAATATCAGGCTACACAGATGTTATGTCAGATCATTTATCCAATTAAGTACTAGGAATCTTTAATATCTTAATTCTACCTTGAAAATAAATATGTTTTATTTTTTGTCCATTATCACTTAGATTGATCGTGACAAAAAACTAGAGCTGGATAATGATACGTTGATATATCGATAGATAATAGTAGTTACGATTTCTTACAACGTCGGGCTGAGGTCACTCGATGTATGTACAGTGGTTTTTTATGTAGGTACCTACTGACATTTTATGGCTATGTTTTAAATAAAAAAATATTCAAAACTGTTTAATTAAAATCAAAGAAAAAAATAATAAGTAAGTACCTATAAAAAGTGTGGTGCCACTAAATACCTACCTACTTACCCGTACGACGTTCTGTCGAAGTTATGGATCCTGTAATGTAACAGAAGAAGGCTTTGAGGAACAGCATGATGCATCGCTACGTTTACGTTCTTTTGTGACGCCCGCGCCATCACAATCTGATTCCTACAAAACTTTACATGGAAAAACCAACTTTGTTTATTTTAGCATCAGTAACAGCTAAAGAAGACACTTAGGTGGACCCTAAGTTTGTCAAAATCAAAACATAGGTAATAAACTTATTAACACTTGGAGACCTACATCACCTACGTGTAGACAGATAGGTTAAATATTACAAGACGTCCATTTCTTAATGTAAATTATTATAATTATGAAAATAAGCTGTTATTTTTCGATGCTCATCCTCGCTCTGGTATTTAGATATCTTGCGAGAACTTGTATTGTATTGGAGCTCACATTTCTTCCAAATATGTGAGACTCTCACGGCCATGTGTACACACGTCGGCCATCGTCCATCGGTCATCCAGCACCCCCACGTGGCTCGCACCCTGATGAATATGCAACACATCACCACACACTCCTACGCCGATACTATGTCGCAGACTCGCAGTTACAGTATAGCGAAGAATCTTTTCGTAAATTGTTGTTTTGGTCCTGGGATTAGGCCATCCGTCTTACTGTCCACTCCATCAGTCCTCGTTATTTGGTCGGTTTCTGGGTCTTGATTACAAAACTGGCATATGCGGCCATGCCAGAATCAGTCACCAAGCTTAAATAGAAAGAAAGAAAGAAAGAAGAAATTTGTGAACTCATCAATGGACTAGTTTTTATCACATATCATTAGCAACACAACACAACATGTGATATCATTCCATTCCGCCAAGTTGTCGACACCACCTGCTGTTCGAGCGCCCCCACACTATCCCAAAACGATTAGTAATTTCAAACATGGACAATATTGGGCAATCCATGTTTCCTCTAGTTTTTTACTTCTCTAGAATTATATTTATGGAAACCGTCATGTGGATGCGAGACACGTACTAGCCAATTACTACGGCAAATAGCATCGAATTTGAAACATGGCTGGTTAGAATTTCAGATTTTTTATTTTAGGAAACTGATCGTTCAGTTTACCAGCGTCAATGGTTATGGAGATGACTGGTGGTGATCGTTGATTCGTGACTGACATCCCAAATGACATAGCCCTTTGCTTGTTTCGTACGTGGTGGTGGGTCCAATCTAAACTAATCTACACTAATATTATAAAGAGGAAAGATTTGTTTGTTTGTTTGTTTGTTTGAAATGAATAGGCTCCGAAACTACTGGACCGATTTGAAAAATTCTTTCACCAGTAGAATCCTACATTATCGGTGATGGTCATAGGCTATACAATATTTTCAAAAAAGTTAGGGATCCGTATGAAAATTTCGATAATGTGACCCAAGGTGTGAGAAAAAATCCTTATATCGCGTACGCTGCGGAATCTATTGACAATAGAGCAAAGTGGTGTACTACAGTTTTATAGAGGTCATCAATATCTACAAAAAAATCCGCGACACCATATGTCTAACTATTATGGATAAGTCACCATGACCGCTTTTTGTTAATATTAGTCAAACAAATCCCATGGTGAAATAAAAAATGGTGATTATAGTACCATGATATTAATCCTTATCCATTTAAATGGTTTGATAATTAAGGTTGATTATGTCCGTGTACACGTTACACTTTAAATCATTCAAATCGGACCTTTCGTTCAAAAGTTACGACGGTAATAAACATGCTCGGAGTAAGAAAAATGTCGCGGCTTGAGCGAACTGGGGAGAATCGTATCAATGCTTGGTCCGATGAAGTTGAAACCCCACGGCATTTAAATGTTTTCGATAAAACAATAAGAATAACAAATGTTTGGATTTTTCGAAAATCAACTAGGTACATATACATACATAATAAAGGGTGAAGCAGGGGTGAATAAGTTTTTAGGGGAGGAAATTATAGCTTGCTTCAATTTACGTCGGAATTCTATGAACAAACTAAAAGTGGGATAATTGAAACAGATCATGTACCTAACAATGTTTGCATAATCAACCCCTGACGGGCTGAACGGGGTGAACAGTTGCGCTGAACCAATAATGAGAATCGTTGTGCTTAATTTTCCAAAACTAACCGTTATAAGGGGATATGTATAGGGGCGTCGCAGTTTGTGGAGTACCTACTATCCCCACGCGGACGAAGTGGCGGGCGAAGTGCTAGTAGGTATTATAAAGAGGAAATATTTGTTTGTTTGTTTGAAATGAATAGGCTCCGAAACTACTGGACCGATTTTAAAAATTCTTTCACCAGTAGAATCCTACATTATCGGTGATGGACATAGGCTATAGAATATTTTCAAAAAAGTTAGGGATCCGTATGAAAACTTTGATAATGTAACCCCAGGAGTGAGAAAAAATCCTTATATCGCGTACGCTGCGGAATCTATTGACAATAGAGCAAAGTGATGTACTAGAGTTTTATAGAGGTCATCAATATCTACAAAAAAATCCGCGATGCCATATGTCTAACTATTATGGATAAGTCACCATGACCGCTTTTTGTTCATATTATTCAAGCAAATCCCATGTTGAAATAAAAAATGGTGATTTTAGTATCATGATATTAATCCTTATCCATTAAAATGGTTTGATAATTAAGGTTGATTATGTCCGTGTAAATTACACTTTAAATTATTCAAATCGGACCTTTCGTTCAAAAGTTACGACGGTAATAAACATGCTCGGAGTAAGAAAAATGTCGCGGCTTGAGCGAACTGGGGAGAATCGAATCAATGCTTGGTCCGATGAAGTTGAAACACCACGGCATTTAAATGTTTTCGATAAAACAATAAGAATAACAAATGTTTGGATTTTTTTTGAAAATAAACTACATACATAATTAGGAGTGAAGCAGGGGTGATTAAGATTTTAGGGGAGGACATAATTGCTTGCTTCAATTTACGTCGGAATGCTACGAACAAACTAAAAGCGGGATAATTGAAACAGATGTACTAACAATTTTTGCATACATAATAAAACCCTGACGGGTTGAACGGGGTGACCAGTTGCGCTGAACCTGGGCTCGAGACAAGTGAGATTCTGTCAACGGTGGCGTGGTGTATTGTATTAATGAAAATCGTTGTGCTAAATTTTCCAAAACTAACCTTTTATAGGGGGCGTTGAAGTTTGTGGAGTACTTACTAAATCCGCGCGGACGAAGTCGCGGGCGAAGTGCTAGTCTACTAATATTATGAGGAGGTAAAGTTTGTGAGGTTGTAGAGGGTAATCTCTGGATTTACTGAAACCGATTTTGAAAATTATTTTTGTATATGATAGCCACATTCATGAGGAAGGCTATAGGCTATACGGGAAACAACGGGATATACCTACGCGTACGAAGTCGCGGGTAAAAGCTAGTTACTAATAAACAGTATAGAAAATGTATGGTATGCATGTTTTAAATGTCTGTGATCTCTGAAAATGTTATCTCTTTTAGGAATATCCTTTTCAGAGATAACTTTGCATTTGAACGGGCGTAACTATTATCTGACATAACTGAAACTAAACAAAACGCCCAACGTTGTCTATCAAAAGGGTTCATTTATTTAAGAAAATAACTTAATTAAAAATACACGAAACTTACAACAAACTAAAATATAGCATTAAAAAATTCGTCCTCATTACTGACAGCCGGTAATGTGCCCAAGAGACTGGCGGTATTGCCACGTTGAATGGCAATGCTTAGTTTCTGGCCAATGTAAAAGCCAGCTCTTGGGTTATGGGTAACGGAAGTGTCAACTAGCCGTTTCGAAATTTCTTTGAAAAGCTATGAGCACAAGGGGCCCACGGCCCAAGGGTTTCAATCCCAAACGGTTCGAAAATATACCTAGTTACCAATAAGGTTACTATTTTTAAAATTATTAGAATAATGCGCCCGCGCAGGCCGCGTACCGAATGAATGATTGGCGCGTATTATCCAATGCGACCAGAGCGTCCGCACTTCCGCACGCTAATAGTTTTCGGAAGCAACAGTTTCTCCCAGCCGAGCTGATTGTCATGTGGCATTGGACATCACGACCTTCAACCGTGGGAGACAAGCTCTTCACAACGTTATTATAAAAATAAACGATCATAAAAATACATTCATTATCTGTAGACTATAAACTGTCATGGCGGATGAGTGAGCCGCTCGAAAATACGCTGCGAATATTTTATTTCAAGTTAAGCTCGAATAGTTTGAAACTGAATGCCATCGTTACGTTCTTTTGAAAAGGTTCATAAGGAAATTCCTTAAAATGATACATCAGCCAGAAGTTTAATGTTTAATTATTTTTTGCTAATTTGAATGAATGACGCTATGTTGTGTTCAGTAAATGAGAAGCCGTTTTTGTGTGAGCTGAGGACAAAAGATAATCTTGTGACAATGCATTTTCTTTGTTGATTCCTGTAGTGAATTAAAGTTTTTGCACCTTTTCGTTTAATCAACATTAAAATTCCAATTCCAAAGGTAAAGGCCAGCAATAGCAAGGTACCTAAAGGTAGCATGGAGTTCAGACTGAAGAAATACCCCGAACAAGCTTACAATCGCCAAGTCCTTCTGTAATATCCTGCCCAGCGCTTGACTAAACCTCTATATACGCGAATCAGAGTTCTTACTAAAACTAAATTTATGTTGTTAAAAAGGCGTATTATAATAAATTTGAGACACGTGCCTCTGTCTACAGGCGAGCAGCGGAAGTCGTTACGCCGAGGACCGAACTAACCGAGTGATAGTTCCGCGCATTTTAATATTACTTGTACGAGCTGTTTTGATGAATAAATATAGAAAGAATCATTTAGGTAGGTATGTGACTAGATGATCAAAATACAAGAATGGAAAAGCAATTAGAAATTCGCCAAATCCGCGCAAATATTTCTGATGCCCAGTATTTACTTAGAGATGTACATCATCTATAGGTAAACATCTCTGGGTATGTCAATTTTATCAATGAAAGTACTCTAAGTGAATATTGAAAATGCACGACAGTGACTACGATGTTTGGATTACCTTCTTCTGCATCCGTTTGCATAGTTTCACACCTTCATTTGTTTGGTTGTTTTTCCGTAAGATAACAGAGCAAACTGTAACAGTGTACGCTATTTAAATATTTAGAAGAGACAAGGATAGTGTCACAGCTATGTTGGCAGTGTGAGAGGGATAGATAATATTATCTAAGAACAAGTGGGGTTCATCGTCCGAGATCTCAGTCTGTCCCACAAGTATATTAGCAGATTTGGGTCAGTGTGGTGTTGTAGGTGACACATGACACATCCGTCAAGCCCACAGTTTGTGAAACTTGCGAGGAAGTAGGATGAGTGGATTAGCAACTCAAATGAAGGGAAGGGAGCTTTTATATTGTGAAAGTGTGACTTTCATTGTTCCCGATGCTCGATTCCGAATATTCTATTACCAGCGCCCCAGCAGGCCCAGCACACACCACAGTCTAGTCTACCGATCTAGACGAGAGAAATCTTTTTCCGAGATTCTTTCATTTCTTTGCCCTAACATTGTTTTTTATTTGTCCAGAATTTGATGACTCTGGTCAGCTAATTTTATTTGGGACATGCCCGCAACAGTTCCCTACCACTGGAACTTCTGAAAGCCAGAATCAACAGAGGTAGCCACCACCAGGCGCTTCAGAATTCGAGCCACTTTTATTTTATTTTATTTTATTTTTATTTTATTTTATTATTCTTAGGAAAACTTACAGCTAATACATTCGAGTAGTCAGTAGCTATATGTAGAAGAAAGCCAATTACAAGTTTCCACTTATATAAACTTAGGTATAAAATTGACAAAACGTTAAAACAGCACGAGAGTTAAACGTTGAAACATAGAAACAACTGAAGAGAACAAACAAAGATAAATACATCATGCAACAATGTTACTCTTCAAAGAAACAGTTACTTAACATTTTTTTTAATTTCTGGACACTATTCGTAAATAAATCAAGCTCAACATCCTGGCGAACCTTATTAAACATTCGACATGCTCTTAAAATATATGTATTTTTCCTATATATAGTTTTCACAACAGGTACATGAAGGAGATGAGGTCTCCGAAGAAACACAGACGGCACACGTAGTCCAATCTTGGCCACCAGCTCAGGGACATCAATATACCCGTTCATTATACTAAACAGGAAAGCGAGATCTGCAATTTTTCTTCGCTCGTGTAAAGGAAGAATATGAAATTTCTTACACCGACTAGCATAGTTAGGAAGGTAAGTATTTGAACGAAATTGAGTGTACCTTAAAAATCGCCTTTGTATACTTTCAAGGCGATTAATATAAACATTGTAATTTGGATTCCAAATTTGAGAAGCATATTCGAGATTATTTTTAGTAGTAGGTACATGTTCTTCACATTCTCACAACATCCGTAAGCTGTCTTTCAAGAGCAACAAATTCCCAACTAATAATGTTGTAACTGATACGAACAACATGCGACATTGGGGTCTTTAACTCCTATGAACATGTCTCCGGTGTGGTCGGGTACCAGAAGAGCAGCGCGTGGGAGGGACAATAAAGGGACAGGTCGGACCGGCGGTTATCTCAACTGCCTAGCAGATTAGACAACGACCACACTCTTTTAAAGTGGATAACTGTCGCAAGAAGTGGATCGTGAGTCGTGACACTTGTCGACTCGTTAATCATGACTATCATGAGCTTACAACTGGAGCACATGTTGGAGGGGTCAGAAATGACATCAGAATTCTCTAGGATGATGAAGATTTGGGCAGATTGTAGTAGCCTCTAAATATATAATACAAAGAAGGATTCAATCATTACTCAGTTGTATGCTAATGTTATGGCATCCAACGTGTAGCAACAAAAAATTATCGAGATACGAATATACGATGCATGCATGTCGGCAGATATAAAAGACTTGTAGTAATAAATAACTGTAAACTACCTACCATTTTCGGTCTAGATATAATTGGTAAGCAAATATCAAGTCATTTAAAAGTAGTTTTGGCAAGGCTGTGTCGGTCTGACCCGCGATCGAATTCGGCAGATATTTTATTTCCAAACACAGACGTCTAGCCTAAAGTTCCCTCCAAACATGGGGTTTAAAGCTATGAATACATAAAATATTGCCATGTCCTCAGCGCACAGTTGAAATTATACCTTCTTTTTTAATATATTTATTTATGGCTGTAGCGTTCACATTTAAACTTTACTATTTGTGTTCCGATTCCGATGTTCCGTCGCTCGTAAACGTTGAATCTCCTACAGAATTATTACCTAGATGAGTCCACAGGATATTATTGTGTTCTATACAAAAAGGCGGCTGACATTGACATCATAAATATCTGGCCAGACAGACGCACAGCCACACTGCAGCTCTTCGGCTCGAAAAATGAATGTAATGAATGCAAACTTTGCGTGCGGAGCAATTTACAAGAGCGGTATGAATGTTAATTCATTTCCACGAATGAATGAACACCTCCACAAAGAGGGTATTCCAGACATAGTTTTCATTTTAATTAAAACAAATAATGATGAAGGATGAATACCAAGAGCTTTCCTAATTAGAATGTAGTGAATGAGTGGCGCTTGGCGCTCCGTCTGACGGTATAGGGAACAAAGCGCCGGCGATAGCGTCGACGCCCTTTATATGTTAACCAGAGGCGATAACTACGAGCAGTGCAGCAATGTCAGGAATTCCTACGCACCAGGCTGATTTAAATCTGCGTAAACTTTCAAGACATTGAGGAACTGGTTTACGTGAAAAAGAAACCTTTGCTTATTCGCTTATTTCAGTCACAGAAAACAAAAACAATGATGCTTTCCCCAATCCTGGATAAGGTCCTAAGATTTGGTTGATTCGTTTTCGGAAGTCTTATTACATTTTGGGATGAGTCATAATTCATAAACTACAAACCTCGCAATAGCTACTACATCGATGACCAATGATGCAATTAATATTAAAGACAATAATCTTACAGTAACTATGAGTTGTGGTAATACTTGTAACAACGGTGCGATGATGATATATCTCAGTGACAGGTTATTTCGCCGTCCGTGGCTTCGGCAGGCAGTGTTGTCGCAAGCGATATCGGAGCATCGACACAGTTTCACTCATTGTTGTAACACAAACCCGCTGTTTTAACAATACTTTTATAAACATCGTTAATTTTGACACTTGTGGCACAAACATCGATAGATTAGCAGAGACAATGCTTGTTTGGTGCCGTTATTGCACTGCAGTTACGTGCAAGGTACAAACAGTCAATCATTGCATCGTGTGCATGATGAAACATAGTCAGAAGTATTGGCTTCTTACTGTAACGCTGTTGCATCGATTAGCACAGCATAATCGATTCATACCGCTAATTCTTTCATCCGTGAATGTGATACAAGAGTTTCTAGTTCCACTCCAGGTTTTGTATCTTATGTAGACACATCTGTGTTGTCTGTTGTTTTCACTACCTTCTTATTATAGTTTTTTCTGTTAACTTATTAGAAACTCGACTACTTTATACATTTTCAAAACTTTAACTTTAAATTGACCTAGAACGTTCACATTTTGTTGATGCTCGCATGTTTACAAAACGATCAAATAAAAAAATAATATAGTTATTTGGTAATTGTAGGTAACTATGTGAATACTTGGATCACAGTGCACGTGCAACATTTATATTAAAAACCTTTTTTACCGATTAGCTTCGCAGTGTATTGTAACTACGTTGCGTCAGCGCATGCCAGCTTGATTGCAAATTGTTAACAATAGATAATTGACAGCCGCCCGTTCAAAATATTTGCTAATTTCAATATTTGTTTTATTTGACCATACGAGTATCTATTCGCTTATTTAATATATTCGACCATTGACCGTTAGCTGGTTTTTAGAACAATTAACACTAACGCTTTTTAATATTAAGTTTGATAGATTTTGCGCAAAAACGAACTAAGTAGAAAGGAAATTGGAACTAGATTAGTAGGTGTCTGCTAGATTAAATCTGAATTTGTGTAGCTTCCTTCAACTTAATTCTACACCTCATAATATTCACCCAATGCTGATTATATCTTGGTCCTTCCGTGACACTCCGTTCATCTCGGTCACAAGACTCACAAGTCTTTCCTGTTTCTTTCAAAGAGCAATTATCATCCAAAATTATTTCATGTAGCAAAGGTCAATCATAACCGTCGCCGTCGGCTTCAGTGCTCTGATCATCGATCATCACGATTGCCTTGCTCTTGTAACACCACGTAATATCTTCTTCGCCGCCCACACGCCTGCGTAAGCGCACACCCACGGCGCATTGTCCCATCACTATCACAATGCACCCAAATAGTGTCGTAGTACCAACATTACCAACTATACCTACTGGCTCCTCCACAAACAGAACCACTTCACTTTCAGGTTCACCAACCGTAAATACAACTTGGCTAATGTTAACTGATCAACATTTTGGAGTGCGATATTAATAACTAGGATAGTTTCATTTAGCAACTGTTTTTGTTACTATTCTGTATTAGGTGCTGTGATATTTGCAACTGCTCCAATGTGCTGATAGTGTTGCGCCACTCAGTTGTGTAATGTGTGTTTAGTGTATCATTTATTTACTTTCCTCCGCAGACGAGTCACAAAACAAACTCTGCAATCAAATGCATATGATCCAATAAGAACAGTTGCTCTATAATGATATTCATAAATTCAAACATGAAATGGTTCACACCTCATGTGGCAAGTGGATTAGAAAACTTAGTGGCTACAATAAAACGATTGCGCTGACTTTTACCTTTATTGCAGTTCTTGTTTCGAGTGGTTTATGGGAAAAGTTTCATAGAACTTTTTACGATTCGTCTTTTGCAGTTTCTTTTTCATCCCGACAGTCTCCACCGAACCCAGCCACCAATTTTATATAAAATCTGTCGTTCGTCGGTGTTTGAGCACGACACTCGACAGTATCTCAGCTCACTTTATGGTTTCTTATGAAAGAAGGAAAGTTTTCCAAAACATTAAACTGGTATAATAACGGCTGTAACTTGGTATTATTTTCGCTCATTACGTGCCATCACTAATGTGTTCGTATTTGTTCACTTTCGCTGTTCTGCGATACGCTACCGCCCCCGACCGCTGCTTTAACTTTTCAAGCGAACATATATGACTTATTAATTAGGCTTTCTCGTTGCGCAATCATTTATTCTGGTGTTATGCAGTGCTGTACATGGTTTGACATTAATTGCGGGGAACAGTACTCCACAGTGGTTAGTGATCGCATTCGCAACGCGTAACAATATAGATTCACTATTTCACGAACCTTAATTGCTGCAATACATTTTAGAATTGTAGCGCAGATGATAACTTGCGCGAGTAGATTGCTGATCATACCAAATTAAAGACCCATGTCATTGTATTGAATCGGACACATCGTCGATGCTCTCTAAATTGCGATATCCAAAAATAGTTTCGCCTTTTATATCCTCAGAAAGTTTTAATGTCCAAATATTTGCAGTATCCACGTGTACTTGTTTTATCATACTTTCTTTGTGTACCGCATGGTCGCGGGGCAGTGCAGTGCTCGCGACTTGCGACAAAAAGGAGCCACGGAGAAGTGGACCGGTCGGGGCGGAGCACGCACCGGAGCCGCTATGCGAACACCTCCCAGCAGTCACTGGAATTGACATTATCGTATTTTTGACAATTTTTGCCTGTACTGCTACATGTTACCGTGTTATTTATCTAGTTGCTACTGGTGTTTTGAAATGCTTCGACAAGTGATGTCGACTTTGAATCACCCGTTGATTCAAAGTCGACATCACTTGTCGACTGTGAATCAACTTGTCGTTCTGGTTTTCAACTAACACTTCCGCGGGACCTTTGATCTTGTTACATTTTCACGCAAAATGGAGATTACATCAGTATTTCGAGTGTTATGTGTGACATTATTATTCTTATCTTTTCTTTATGAACGGGAAAAACCACGTCAGCGGGTGGAAATATAAACCACACCGTTAATACTCTTCTTTATAATATTTATGACCTTACAGCATAAACGTGGTTTGTTTGATCGTCGTTGCGTTCCACTTGAGATCCTCTTCTCCCCTCTTTAAGTATTGCACGGGCCTTTGACGTTACAGTCGGTAAATATCCTTATTGGCTGAGGTAGGTTTAAGTATTTACATAAGAACAAAAAGTGCATGACTATTCAACCACAGGGATAGGTACAGAAACTTACATAAAAGACTGAATGAATATTAATGATACCTCAGGTTCTCAAACTCCTTCCAGCATTTCTATAGCTCG
The DNA here is from genome assembly GCA_947386135.1 of Melanchra persicariae. NCBI lineage: Eukaryota > Metazoa > Arthropoda > Insecta > Lepidoptera > Noctuidae > Melanchra > Melanchra persicariae. Next base: position 609,124 of record OX376652.1, read on the forward strand.
GGTGGTACCCGGAGCGCAGCGGACAGAAGAGCTCAAATATTGATATTTTTGTCGGGGCAACTACCTATACGCGGCGAGGACTTCCTCCCCGCTGCAGGCGGACCGTGAATTAGTCGCACGACAACACACAAATAGAACCACATGATGGTTTATTTTCTTTTATGTCACCAGAAATGGGCTCAGGTACTCATGTTTCCTCCGTAACTCAAGTTTTGTACATACCAATTCATTCTAAATTACATACTAGTTCGAAGATTCAAACTACTTTGAACAAGTACAAGCAGATTGGAATCTCATTATAATCTGTCGTAATCACTCGTCTGTAAATTGAAATCTTATTAGGAGCACATTTGCTTCATGTGCTGAAACCACCATTAACCAGTTTTTTGTAGTAGGTATCTTATCAATCAAGGCGATGTTGTCCGGTCCTCATTAAGTCACCCGTTATTTTATTCGCATATTATCACCTCATATCTACAGAGTGGAATAAACTGCCGACGAAATGCCACGTAAATTCAGCAAAAGTTATTTTTAATGTCTTGCAATAAAAACGCAACAAAATGTTCGTCACCTGTGTAACATTATGCCTGTAGTCAGGTAGTAGTGTCAGTAGAGTTATGAAACGGCACGGTCTCGTCTTATGAAGTCTATATCTCTCGTCACTCGCATCAGATTTTTATATGATCAAGTACCTACAACTTCCTAAAGAACTGCGGAAAAACGTACAGATGTATTGAAAAGTTATTATGTTGCACTTTGTAATTTGCTGATTTGCAATTTTTATAGTGGTCTAGTAGGTGATATAAATATAATTCTATTGACAGCAGTGGATAGTACAACAAAAACAAATCAAAGAGACTTATCAATAAAACTTAACAATAGTGTGACTGGATGATAGACACGACCACGAACACTTCCGCCCACGACCGGAGCATTCGTTAAAATTATTCGACAATTAACACGGTTCATTACGGGTTTTGGATATTAAATTGGACACGACACCCGTTTGCGATTATAAATTCATATTCTATAAATCCTTATGTCTACAGGAGTGGGTGTTTATTTATTTTACTAATAAATAAGTAACCGAATGGAACTGGAAGTCTGCAACATTATCTAACTACTTATGGAAGCTTAATATCTTCAATAGTTTATTATGTTCCTAGAAAATTCCGTGAACAGACGGGGTGTGATAAATAGATTAAGTACTTTCTAAGCCATTAATGGAGACGGTAACCATACACTTGGTCTGACACTCAAGTTACATTGTCTGTTTTTAAAATATCCACAATATAAACAAGTTTCAAGTGCTGAGCGATGAAGTGGCCGGCGAGTACTAGGGCGGCAGACGGGACGCAGAGCACCCTCGGGGCTCGGCCCGCATCCTGCTGCAATTACCTCGTCATCCAATACACCACTCAACGATTTTATTGCATTGTTACCACCACGTCTATGCACTCCGGGTAATTGAGACTGCACTTAATGAAGAGGTCCTTTCAAATAGGGGAAGTTTTCAAGCTTTTATTTTGTTAATCCTTTCAATATTGTTTGTCTCATTTTACAAAAACAGTCCCTGTTTAGCCCTATCTTGTCTTTGCTTTAACTATCGCAAATTATTTAAGTACATCCTGCACTCCTGTCTTCAAGACTGACTTTTACGGCTTTCACAGGATCATTCCTCCCCGTATTCCTGTTGCTAAACCGTGAGCAATGAGGCATGGTATGCTGTGCTTACCCTACAGGTCGAACCCTGACGCTTATTTATAGCGAGGCTATAAAACCTCGCGTGTGGCCGCCTAGCCGGGAGCTGTGGGATACGTCTGCAGAAATTGCGAATAAATCAAAGTATTCCCGATGCTCATGCTGCTATGATTCATATCGAATCTATAGGATCGATGCAGACCGTACCTATCGTAAAATTTAACGTTTTCTGAAAGGCGCAGTTTTATCAAACCAAAAAGAGTAGTTGATTGAAATTGGTTTTAATTCCATCTTTTGATGACGACGAAGTTGATGAATAATATTTTTAATGCCGCGGCTCAGAGGGCTCTTCATTAATCCTTACAGCAACATACGGTGAGCGGAACAAGAGCGCGGGGAGGGGGGTTATTTAGCTATTAAAAAGCGTCGTATTTTGTCGTCGACATGAAAGAGTTGCCCGTCCGCCTCGTAAACCATCTGTCCCTCGCGTCTTCACCGAGTTCAATGGTTACAGCCTGCTCTAAATTAGCAAGTATCTATAATGTAGCACTTTTTTCTGCTTGATTTATTCTGACTGTAAATGGCTCGCTACGTCACTGATCACCATATTTAGATTCAAATGTGGATCTCATGCTGAGCCCCAGGTGCGTGTTACACTTTACGTGATATATTGCTGCATAGATCATAGAGCGCTGATTGTACTACAACATGAACATTTGATTTCAATTCCAAAGAAGGAATGATTGGTGCAACGATACACATTTTCTTCGTTATTTTCTCACTGCGATTTTTTTAGCTTAAAGAAACTACTCATCAAGAAGCGCTGGTCACTGTAGCGGATGATGAGGGAGATAATACTAGTACAACAGCTTTATTAAGACATCAATTTACTCAAAATGCTCAGTATCCTTAGCACACAATTGGCGGAAGCATCCACTAAACTCCGAAGCTCGCATATCGTGACGTGAAGTATGGTATGTGTGAATGTGTGGCCAGTAGGTCTGCGACGTCGTAAGGACGCGCACGCACCAGGCGCCCACGCCGCCGCCGCATAGCAATCACGCCGCTATTGCTCAGACAGCCCTTTGTATGCGACGCGTAATCCCCTGGGTTACGTAGGAAGATGCTTGTTAATCTTTGTTGTGGCGCGCCAGCTTTTGTTAATATGAAGTCTGGAGAAAATATTAAATGTTTGGGTAGCTTTGTTGAGGTGTGCTCACTGGTTATCATCGAAATAATCCAAAAATAAAATAAATAGTTCGGTAAGTGCCTAACAGAATTCGGACCCCTATCACCAATAATTTCCAATGTCCTTTACGATAAACCGAGGATCAATCAAGCATTCAGCCCTTACCCCTATACCATGAGTTAATCAGGTCACTCAAAATGAATCAACAGAGTTCGACTTATGTTCAATACATCCTCGATAATCGTTCAACATATTTTCCCAACAATTTAATTGTTTCTTGGTACCATCCTCCGCCATTCATACTCGTACTACCTGCCATCATACGTACTTAACACGTATGTGTTTGATCAAGTGTTACGTTCGCTCTTGACACGAAAAAAACATCGAGTAACTTCACAATGGCGAACAGCGAATAAATTACACATTATAATAATGACTGGCGAATACTAGGGACTCATGAAGGCTGAAAAACAGAACTGCCACAGCTGTGCAAGCGTGAGTCAGGCCTACTTGCTTAGTTATTCTATTGAAAACATTCTTCCGAAATTGTAATTCAGGAAACCAAACAGCTAAACAGACACACAATGTGCACAATACATCACATTTTTCACGAAAGATTAACCACTTTTCTTGAACGATTGCATATCGGGGCGTATCTCACTCGCTAATATTCTTTCTAATCCCTTGTGCAAAGCAATAAGGCTCACATTCACAACGCTTGCTTCTAACACCAGTGGTTATGTTGGCAGCTCCTGCACAAAGAGTGATATTAAAACTGGCTCCTGTTTATCGTCTTCCCGATCCACTTTGTCGGCGAGAGGGATCTATTCTCCATGCGTACACAAAACTTAAAAGACACTACTTACTTTCAAGTGCGTAACATGAAAGCAACAGCATCGCATATGGCGTTAGAAAAATTGATAAACATAACAACAGAAATAGAACTACGTGCCAGCAAACGGATTTATAAGGCGTACGAGAACCGGAGCTTATACACGCAAACATCAGTCAACACGTCAAATGCATCAGTGAGATCAAAGATGGACGCTCGGGATATGGTTTCATAGTAGTTTGACTACAAAACGTTTTTACTTTTATGGTTAACTAGCTTTTGCCCGCAGCTCCGCCCACGTGGAGTCGGTTATCGCGTAAAAAAGTAGCCTATGTTCTTCTCCATATCACAGGCTATATCATGACGATCGGTTCAGCCACTGAACCTGAGTTACTTTTGCATTTATGGTATTAGAAGGGAAGTAGGGATATATTAGTAGGGATTTGGTTTTGATGAAATGAATGCAGTAAAGTTTCGCGTTTGCAGTAAACATATTTTTCCTAACGCCAGTCTTTTTTCGTCAACTTTTTCCTAAAAATATATTTATTTATGTAAAAAAACCTACCTATCTACAAATAGGTAGTGTACGAAAATAACGTTTTAAAAATAAACTAGAAAATTCGTCGAAAGCTAAGCTAAACAACAATTCGCAACAAGCTAAAATACGAGTAATAAGAAGTATAGCATAAAACGTAGTTCGTTTTGGAAAACTTGCAATTTGCAGAATTCCGGGAAAGTGCCGGCGGTAGAGCGCGGTGGTAGCTCGGCGGTTGGCGCATTGGCAATGCCGCATTTACCCCACTATTCACGCATGTCTAGACAGACTCACTCTATGCAACTATGTACACACTGCACAGTGTCGCGGGTTTTACTGCCTCCTGCATTTTATTAGTTTTTGACTGCGCCTCCACTGCAGACTGGAAGCCTGGTACGACATTTTGCGGAAATGACCGCTCTTCCGTCTAGTTTTTCATGGAAATGGAAAATTGATTTTAACCCAAAAAACTAATAGTGTAGATAAATAGTTCCGGTGAACTGAGGTTCTGTGGTTAAACAAAGCATCATAAGATTTGATGAGTAGCGTGACTGTGATCTGACGTGTTTCTCAACCTTAAAGTTTAACATAGCTGTTTGAATAGTAAACCTGTTTGTTATCTACCATTATTTAAAAATTTACTTATACTCGACTGACTAATATTTGTATGTACCCGCTAAATCACTTGTTGTGAAGGAAAGTGTGTTCTCACATTAGACTGTATTTACAAATATTTGTGTGTTTAAAGAGAGACCGAATCGTCGATAGCTTTCACCATATTAATCACATTCGTTTGTTTTGTCACCGATATGTCGGAACACATCGCGTTTGACACCGCCCACGTAGAAACTACTTAGAAATACTCATCTATTAATAACTGACTGAAAACTGAGTTTGTCCCAGGTAGAGTTACTTATACGATACCTGCCACGCCCTCAGGGCCCGTCAAATATTACGTATGAGTATGTTTTTGAGAATAGGGTTGGCTAATGAATGACTCAGTACGAAACAGGACCCAATATGGCACCCGGGGTAAACCTTCCACAAAAGAAAACACCAATATGTAGCTAATTAAATATTATTTCCCGCCGAAACTTCTTCTTACTTGGGGTGGAACTAATGGCCGCAGGTGCACTGCACCAACTGGAAGTTATTATAAATTCATAAAGCACAATGTAGAAAGCTTCGAATGGCTTGTCGAATGCTGGTACGTCTAGGTATTCTGCGAAACATTATTTCCTGTAGCCGCGGTGTCTGGCGACGTGCCAAGGAGTCGCACCTGTGTCGAGGATCTCTCGAGCTAGTCCCACCCTCGTGTCTACTTCGCTGACTCTTAGCTTTTACTTCAGACTGACGTACTGCGACGTTTTTGAGATGTTGTGGGGTTGCTTACTCGTGAGATAAATGTTTTAGGGACAAATTATGCGTCATTCGAAAATAAAATGGCGTCTTTGAAACCAAAGTAAGACGGAAAAACCAAATAAAATAACGCTGGATGCGTAAGTAGCTGCCGCTACTAATGTGTCATGACAAAAACATGGAAATAATTTTTATTTTAGTCAATATGTTATGAAAATGATTTCCATGTTTTTCAAAGCTTCAATTATTATGATAATTACCAGATTTTAATGACAACAGTATCTTTGTCTTGTATTTGATCAACAATTTGATGTCGTTGCCACAGTATTGTTTCTTTTGACGAATGATTCACCACGTTTTGGTTATCAAGGAACATGTGTGTTGGCTCAGTAAATATGGGAGTTATGGAAATATCTGTGATATCATGTGCGCCTGGTAGCCACTAATTAAATGGTCGCACATGATCAGCAATTGTTATTACCATCTAACGCCTTAATTGTGCAAGAGTCCTTGATGAGCTGTATTGTGTGTGGTTGGCAGTCTGAGTGTCCTGTTATGTAGTTTCTTGTTTGTTTGTTTAATGCTTTTAATAATCGCTGCCCAGTGTATTTTTTCTCCTCATTCCTTTTCCATATAATCGTAGATTCAATCTATTCCAACAGCTTTACAGGAAAATCAATTTGTCACAATGGCTTCGAATTCAGGAAGTAGGCCTCCTGGGTAACCAAGCCCATGTTCACCGCTAGGTTGTATACGAACTATTCTATATTTACCTTCTTACCTTACTCGTATGTACATTACGAAATATTTGACCACATTTACAAATTTCATTTAATTGTTGTGTTTAACCATTCTTCGACGAAGGATCAGGCAGAGATGTATACTTAAGCATACCTACATTCGTCACACACAAGGAATCTCAGGCTGAGAAATTCGAGATGTAAAAAACCTCATAACGCTGCGTGACATGGGAATTCTGTTCATGTTCTTCTTAATTAAGAAGCCAGAAGGCACTGTTTCTGTGTTCAGACGTTAGTAGGTTCTAACTCAATCAAGTGATAAGTAGATATAGTATTTGCATAGCACGTGCGTCAGGACAGGCTATTGTACTAAACAACACATGTGCACTCGCTGCTCGATTCAATTCACTTCTATAACCTACGTATGTAGTTTTCTGATTGTCTTCAATTGTTTCCACGACGTCTTCGTTGCCTTTGGCTTATTGTATTTTAGCTATTATAATATTGTCGTTACCAACTGAACATTAAGTGTGGAATTGGAAATGTTGACGGAATATCTGCAAGTGTTGTGTATTAGAGATGGCTGTTATGAAAACTAAAGTTTCCTGCACCTGTATCAGGGTCTATTTTTATACACTATATTGTAAATATTATGTGTGTCTTACCGTTGTATGAGTGTTATGGGATAGTTTCATACTTCTATAAAAATAGCGATATGTGTAGAAATTATATGACTTGTCTGTCGAGTCGTGTGTAGGGATCACATTCACGTCGTCGTTGGGTATTAAGATAATCTTAGACAATTAGAATTTACTACATTGTTCTGTCATTCTCTCATCATAAGTCATAACAGTGTCTCTGCAGTAACACGATCTGTAAAAGAATAGGATTGTTTTAAGTGAGCTAGGAAGTATACATGATCGTTATATTCTATTGAAAGTTACAGTACTTGCTTTGCTGTCTCAAAACATTTAGCTTAGCATTTTTCTTATCCGACTTCAGATTATGATCCTTTTACAAATATTTCTAAAATAAAAAGTACAATATATCCAAGCTATCCAAGCATCTTAAGAATATAAGTAGGAGATTCTAATGTCATTTGTAACGAAGCTCTTCAGGACTAATAAAAACTCAAAAGATAGCAAAACACTTAGGCATACCAAAGTTTAGTATCAGAAGCTTTGATTTATCACTTCTCCAACAAATACCAACCACTTGAGGTTTTAACGATAACTTTGTCTAGCGTTCTTCATAGTTTCGTGGGAAAACCACTCGAATGTGCCCCGGGGTCACTCGTTATCAACTTACAGCTATTTATACTTCCTAGGGGATGACTAATAAGATTATAGTTGGGTGTAACCCACGCTTGTCTTGTTCAATTGGTATTTTGTTTTGTGAGAGCGAGGGTCGATAGTTTGATGATGTCGAGGTACTAGGGCGATACGCGTTAGGGGTGGTATATTGAAAGATATATATAGTTGTGAATGCTGCACAGCAATAAAGGGTTTTATGGGAAAGTATAAATCGAATTAACCTTCATGCAATTTCTATAAGGCGTTGCCTTGAAAAGAGAAAGAGTTTATGCAACAGCAAGGTAATCAATTTGAAAATAGTTTTAGACGTCAGAATCACGAATAATGGCGCACAGACACGAGAACAAAAGAATAGCATAAAAAAACTCATACAACATCCTACAGTAAAACACCATAAATATTCAGAGTGACTGCGAATACCTCCGTCATATGAAATGCACATAATTTTAAATGTTTATGGCTCGGTAAGTCCGCCATGATTCCATTCATCCCGCCATTACTCCATATTGATTGTCCAAACCTGGCAATAATTCGTCTGCCAACTCTAGGGGTGAGGACTTGCGCGCTGCGGATGTACTTTGTCTCTCTCCTTTTTATTGGAAAAGGGAAAGGTACGAGTGAGAGGAGAAATAGCGAGATTGATTCACATGCTGCAGATGCTGTGGTTGACTAATGTTATACGGAACCAATTTTGGTGCAGTTAAAAGTATAATTTATGTACTTAGTTGTTTTTTTAAAGCACTGTCTTTTTTTGCTGAGTTGAGTTACTTTTTTATCTTATTGGATAATTTTACACGTTGCGGAAAATAGTCATCGGTGTAGATCGTCAATCTAAATGATATTCTAAGCAGATTCTTACCACGTCGCATGTTTCAAGATAACAAGGCTATTAATATAATTAGTGATAGATAAACTGGTTTACAAGGATTGGCTGATACTAGAAACTCCAACTATGATCCAGATTTATTCGCATTACTTGTACGGTAGTTAGTTACCTGCGTGCAGCTATAACTTTAAAACCATCACGATATCGTGACGACTTTTGAAGGCGTAAAGCAGGCCAATGTAGTTGTCAATACTAACGAAGACAATTTAAATGCTTCACAACCAAAGTTGTAAGTAAATGACCAGGGCAGCATAAAGGGCGCAGCGATTGACATGCAGCCTGCGTCGTAACCTGAATGTCTGGCCTTAAAATTGTATCTGAACTTGACCTTCTGCTGGCTAGCTCCTGCATATCGGCGGCCACTTTCCCAGATGTGGCGAGTACTCGCGTACTATCGGTACGGCGCGGCGGCGGCTCGGCCACGGGGCACAGTGCGCGCCGCGCCGAGGCTGCGTCCGTACCTACCGCGTCCTCCGCAATATTTATATCCTCTCGGGGGATGATTACAAATAGAATGTTAGTGTGAACTCGCCTTAAATTAACACGGCTGTAATGTGGTTAGTGATGTGTTCTAAGATTTATTTAGTACAACGAATTATATCGTAGACTAGAACCTGTAGGTAAGTTTACATCGTAAGTTATCAACGGTGAGTATTTTTGTTCATAAATGTTTTGAATTAAATAAAACAATGTGATTTTTTAAATCTTCTGACTTAATTTAGAATTTATTTCTATTGTTTTCACAATAACCGTGCGCAAGGTTCAAGGAACTCAGCATATACGAGGTCGGTAGGTACGAGAAGAAAAGCCTCTTTTCGTGTATAGGTAGGTAGACAATTAATGTAACCGGGTTCCTTGAATTTCTCCAGTAGGTATAGATACCTATTTTTGATAGGAATCGGTCATTATGCCACGAAGAATAACATAATCGTCGGAAAATTCTGAGCATTAAGTTTGATAACAGCGCACATGTGTCATGTTCTACTTTGCATAATATTATTAATACTTATACTTAATATTGATATCAAAGCGTGTTTATTGTTGTCTATCGCTAATTTTAGTAGGTATCTACTAAAACTAAAGAGTAAACAATAGTAAACCTATTAGCTAGATAGGTATCCTACATTGATAAGTAGTTGTTTTCTATTGCTGATTAAAATTAAAAGGCCCGCAAGAATTGAGATCATGTTTAAGGACACGGAGGTGGTGAAACGAGCCCACCTCATCAAAGAAAGTTGAACCAGGGTGCAATGTTTACCTACTAAGAAATCAGATTCCAATTGGAGCTAAACGAAAGGTTTAATTCAGCCTCAGTCTTCACTATTTAGAAATTCGAAGAGGGTTCCACCAAAAATATATTTAGATACAGACTACGCTGTCGCTCTGTGATAATTATGAGTGATATCATAATACTTTTATAGCAAAATGATTAACATGGACGATAATAAATAGTATGATGCACTACAAGATAAACACGATCACGACACGAGCAATCGTACGAGGATCGCATGATTTTTTAAAGAAAGGAAATGTAACAAAATTCTACAAAGTTATATTTTAGGGAGATCACTCCAGTTCCCCATGTTAATTGTAGCTTTTAAATGATAAGGAAGGAAAGACATAAATATACTAAGGGTTAACACAATGATCTTTTATCATTGTTATCATCATGACGTGATACGATTCAACTTTGGCCTGTCCGGGTTTCAAAATAACATTGTCTTAATTTTCCACAATGATTGCTGTCTAAATCGCTCGCTATGCTGATAACCTGGTATTCTCACCAGTAACATCCGGTGAGGAAGACAGGTTCTCAAATAGCGACCGCGAACCGGAAAATGTAGCGTGGGACGACAAGACAAACTAGTCTGCTGTTATCGAAATAGCAGTACCGTTTCCTAGTGAAGGATCTACTGCTGAAGATAGGCCTCCTCCATGCTCCAAAGATAGGTTTAACAAGTATAATCTTAGCTGTAAATCCATCGTTACATCTTGTGTCGACCGAATTTCGTCTCTTGGTCCAAGCTATTATGGTTCAAGTGACATTCTATCGATACATTTCGATAGCGCATGTCAATCCCATACTTTTGAATTTTTTTGACCATCATCGGTGTCGGAAAATCAATGCCCTTATTGGTGCTACAACAGAAGAACCACGGAGCCTGCCGTTAACCAAGAAATATTACGTCATAATCTAAGCAAATATTTTCTGCGAGAGTCAACAATATAAGAAAGCAGATTACGAGTGCAGCTGATAAGAGTTGTTATCAGAGTTAATATTCAGTCAGTTGTGGCGGACAGTGACGCACGCGCCGATAACGATTCGCGAGTTGCCCCGCTATACACCACGAGTAAACACTATACATAACAATCATGATTGCCTGATACTTTTCTCTCGGATGACATGATCAGTATGAAATGAACTCAGGCGCAATCTGCCAAAAACACCTCAAATTCCTAACAGTTTTGACAGATTGCGACTGCAAGGCGAATACGAACGTTGCTTTAAAATGTGTTACAATAAAATTGGCCCTCAGCACGTGCTCAGCACAGTATCTCAGGTTCTTACGTTCAATCTTCCACTGCGATTCAGTTCTTAGATTCTTGTGTAAGTATTTAATTTTCTTAGTCAGAATCTGTAAATTCATTTTTCCTTGTACTCGATGTCTGGTAAAATTGTCCCATCGATGTCTTGCAACAGGAGCCCATAAATGTTGTACAGTATGCGCTAGTTTGTAGTCATTTGTTTTGAGTCTGGACTGCTAAAATATATACAGTGTGTATGTGTATTGTGTACCCTGCGGAAGTTCCAGTGCGTTGGTTCCCACAGGCTCGCAGACGCCGGCTGTGCATCAGCTGCATCATATGCTGCTGCGCCGACAGACGTAGTGTCGCCGACGCGTGACGTCATTCTAAATCCTTTTACAGCTATTTGCTTTTGTATTAGCATCAATAAAACGGGCTTCGTCTTTATTTTGATTCTTATTAGCGTCCGCTAGACCCTAAAGGAGTTATGGAGCCTCTTTGATTTCCACAGACTGTTGTTTCATTGATGAATCATAGCCACATCTCGGTAGAGTCTAGACGAAATCGTTTGCAAATCTCAAAACATTACATAAATCAGCAGTAAACAACAGATATGCGAGTGAATAACAGTAAACCTCCTGCCACGCTTGACGCCGGTTAGCATAATGTGCCGAGATCTTACTGATCAGATTAACGCATTAGAACTGAACAGGCACGGAGTTTACACGATTTCGTCATTCCTGTTGACAGTTTATGGGAGCCTCGATCAGTCGTTATTGTCATTGAGAATTCACTTAGTATCGCCAGAGAGCACCTTCAAAACTTTAGTCCGTCTTACCAGGATGGCAGTAACGGAAGAAGCTTGGATCGTGATGTTATTAATGCTTGCCTTGTTTAAGGATTTACCTTGGATGTATAAGTAGCTGTTTATAAAATGAGGGAGCTTATGCTAAACCAAGGCGCTCTGGGAGAAATGTTGATTGTATTGTATGTTAAGTTTTGAAGGTCGGCGCTGAGCGTGCTCGGCTCAAGTCGCGGCAGTAAATAATATATGGAAACAATGGCTACCGATAAAACTGATAGATTTACTGTTGAAATGTATGAAACAAGCAGCACTCGTGTTACAGCCATTGAGTAACAAACAACGCACGGTTTTGTATTAACGACGCTGTTTCAAATGTCTTGAAGAGTTATACTAACGTCGTTTTTAGTTCAAAGCATTTAACTTACATTAGTAATTACTTATCGTACACACTTACACAAAAAATATATTATAATGCTTATATTTTATTTACAAGGTGAAGACGTCCATCAAATCTATGTCAGATTCTCAGCTATTTCTCAATAATAGATATCGCTGAACATTAAAAAGCATTTACTTTGACACCTCCATGATTTACTTTTATAACAAGTTATTAATTGACACGCCATAAATTATTTAATAATAGAAGAACAACATTAATTAACACTTATTTATTAACTCACTTCGGAATGAGTATTTTATACTGTATCAGGAAAGTATAACGTCGAAGGTTTGAGGTAATCTTGAGAGTGGGTTAATTTAAGAATCAAGAAAGTTGCAGTGATGCATTCGCGAAGAGACAGCTTCTGATGTTTCTGCTCGCCTGGTACGTGATGCATTTGAATAATTTTGTGCATCCGTGTTGCATATTTATATTTTCATGTTATCAACAAGTTCCGTATCAAGCGCATATTTTTAATGCAAATGTAAACTTTAAGTAATTCGTTGTCTCGATAAAAAATCAATGCAAGCAATGGCACATACAAAGTTACTTGTAACTTGTAAGAGCAGTCGAACCGGATTGGAAGCGAGTTGTTCCTCAGAAATAATTAAACTATTGTGGCCACTGCATTGTATTATTATCACAAGCAGTTATTCCAATCGCTGTTTGGTATGGAACAAGAACAATGCTGTAATTATATCTAATAGGCATTATTTTAAGTTCTTATAAATTACAGAGGTTTTTTAAATTAATAAACAAATAATGATTTACCGCGATGCGGCATAACGTGTCTTGTCTCGTGCATCTTTAAATATACATCTTACGAATAAAATACAAAGATAAACCGTATCATAACATAAACACGCTGATAATAGCAATGTTGAACACGCAAATACCTACCTACTACTTTTTATCTCTGCTTTACATAATATATGCGCAAATTCTAGCTACATTGAATGGCATTAAAAACATACAGTGTTAATCGATTTTAGTGAATGGACGTCAATTAATTGATAAATAAGAATGACCCCACCAAAAACGCACAACATTAAGGGCGCCGCACACCGCGTGCACCGCGTGCACACGAACGATTCAAATCAATATCAATCGATTTCCAAACATCGCAATCGTTTGTAAAGCAACACATATCACTAATATTTTAGTTAATGTGCAACACCCACACGACACACGCACATTAAGGTTAATTAACATTTCTCAACGTGAACGCGAACGACGAGAATATCACGCGAATGGCCGGCAGGCTGATGGATCGGATCGCATCGATTGTGTGAAGGCGAGACAATCGGAGAGGTAACGAGGCTGCAACTAAAGGTGGTGTGTAGGGCTGCCAAGAGGTGAGATGTTGCATGTTAGACCTAGCTTGCACAAGGGCCCTGGAACGCAATGGAAATTTGAAGGAACACGGTTGGGTTTTAGTCAGTAAGAGTCTGACACTCCCTCCCAATGTGGCCAGAGCCGGAGGAGCCATGTGATGATTTTCTATAAACAAAGACGTGAGATGTGGCATCATGTGAGACATTGCTAGATCATACTCACTCACAAGGTGTAATGTTTACACAACATTACACCTTGTTGGTATTGAGGTGGCATGTCCAATTGATAACATTAAATAATTTGTTTGCGTCGAAAAAATTGAAATTCTGAATGTTGCGAATGCAAATAATGAGAAATCAAGCTCAGATTGAAGAAAAGGATTTCAATCAGTTTATGCCGAAAAAAATGGTGGAAAATGGGAAACCAGTATAATGTCCAAACTTTCATAGATCTATTTACCTAAACAGGGTACTTTTCAATGACCAGACAAGATTTTTCCGTCATTAATTAGATATCAATCAAGGACGATACGTATGCAAAAATCAACTCCCAAAATGAAACAAAAAAAACAGCGGTTCCCTATTTTTGCCGAGTTAGGCGAGCAAAAATGTACTAAACAGATGTGTTTTTGTTTATTTTTGCCTGGCAAAAAATGGCTGGTCATTGAAAAGTAACTTTATAAAATCACGAGGCAGCCCTGCCGTGACCCCATCGACATGTATCATCTCCATACAGCATAACCGCTTTGTTTCTCATGCCGTATCATTCGCCACGCGTATCGGCTACTAACTCGATTCATGTCGATGAGTAGATGGTCGATACTAGACCATGCTCGATTAGGTCGTTATACCGGTCAACTTGCTCTAAACCGTTCGTGAGACTAATTAAGTGCCCATACGATGCTATTGTATTGTTATTTTGGGTAGATATTCCCACGATGTCACTGTCATCCTTTTGTTCATATTACAGTTGCAAAAATGCACAAGTAATTGAAATTATATCGTCGTTTTATGTTTTAGTATGGAAACTGTATAATTTTTTGTTGGGCTCTCCTTTTACCACAACAGAGTTCTTCCGCATTTATCAGAACTTTTGTTTCGTATAGTTACAGCTTTTCTTTAATAACTTCTATAAAATCGGATTGGGACTTCCAGAGATTAACTTTTACCAACATGTTATACAAAAAAAAATGATCTCTTTTACAAAATTCATTTAGGCAGCAAATTATATAAAGAAGGGCCGCTTAAAAAGGGAAATTGATCCATGATCGAACAGAAATGAGACATCGTAATAGATTTAAATGTAAATAATTTCCATGCTCTATTTGTTTCTGGTCGCCGCGTTGAACATAACGAGATAATTTCAGCCAAATTTCACTGTCGGCCACCTTTGTTTATCAACATTACAAAAACTTAGAATGCGCGCAGACGTAGAAATTGTGGCTATAGAGCATGAAGTTTGGCAGAGTAACGAGAAGAAAGCAGCCGATCATGACGTGCTTCTGAGTCGCGTTGAGTAACCACCACATAATTGTTACTTAGATATTTTAATTGGAGAATTCGTTGGAAAAAGTCTGGCAGATTCTTTAGAGATTTTATATATCTTAAGTAGAGCGTTTAGCGCATCAATATAAACGTTAAACGCACATTTTACGTCTTACCTAACTCGTAAGCTCGGCTATTAAAGCAAGATTTATTTCAGTTTGCACAAACTTGTTACACCAAAGTTAGAATTGGTATTAAACAATTATCTATTTCGATTGACTAATAATGATTTACCTACACTAACAAGTAATCAATTAAACTGTTAAGCAATAAATGAGTTATTGATTACTAACCCATTTATTATGTAAAATAGGCAATCAAATAATTATTGACTCATTAATTGGTAACAGAGCTAATTTAGTTTACGGACGCGCGTCGGCCGTACGATTCTTTGCATAATTAATTACAAAAACTGCAACGGCGATTAGCTGGCGTTAATATCAATTATCGCACACAATTAGCCTGGCAAGGCAGTGAGTTACAGACGACTCACTGAAGTAACCCGTAAGCACGGCGTCAAAATAAGATCAGAGAGCACATTATATCATTTCTTAAGCAACGTGCGCATTCGCTTCTCCGTCGCAACCCTACTAATATTATAAAGGTGAAAGTTTGTATGTTTGTATGTTTGGTTAGGTTAAGTGTAGGGTAGGTGTAGGGTTGGTGTAGGGTAGGTGTAGGGTAGGTGTAGGGTAGGTGCAGGGTAGGTGTAGTTACAATACAAATCGATTTTCACGCGGGCGAAGCCGCTGGTAGAAGCTTGTATATATATATGTCGAAAACACCTCTAATTTCTCTATACATTTCGACAAATTGCGACTGAGATGCAAATTCGACCGTTGCTTATAAAATAGCAGAATTGGCTCTCTGTATTCTACTGATGATTGTTGTAAAAGTTTTTGGACAGAAGTTATTCATCAGTTGCTTAATTGATTTTATTGTTCCTAGCGAAACTCATTTCACACATAGGCTTCTATTCTAATTTCGTAGTTAAACTCCGTAACAGGCCTATTTACAACAGTTAATAAATCAAGAAAATGCTCATAATATCCTGCTTCGTACCAGAGCATTAGGTTAGAATAACTCACGTCTCGGTGGATCAATCTGCTGAGCACGCTCATTAATTACTGGGCGCTGATTACAACCCTCGGCCAACGTATGGTTGCCGGGTATAACGTAATTGTATTCATTGTAACAAAGAATAATTACTTACAATATATATATATAAACCTATTCAATAGGAAATTGGAGTTATGAAGGAGTTCTCAAGTCAAAAGTCAAGCCTATAGACAAGTCAATATTGGAACCAAAGAGATTTTTTTTACTCTTCTGAAAAGGGATATTTTTAAATGCACATCTGTATAATTTTAATGCATACCATTAAAAATAATGCTGTGCAAAAAATCCCAATTGATTAGAAAACATGTCTAACAAAAAAAACTAAAAAAATCATCCAAAACGAGATGACCTTTTTATCGAATTCACACCAAAAATGTGGTTCATACATCGGATTTATGATTTATAAAACAAAAATACGAATTGTTTATCAAAAATACTAACTTGCACTCTAAATTGCACTTCCCTGAAATAGCAGGTGGTTATCATGGTTACAATAGTAGCCGGTCATTGGGCACCCCGACTCGGACAGGTTAGGTTAGAAGGGGATGGCGGGGTCAAGTGAGCGAGCGAAGCGAGCGAACAGACCCCGCCATCCCCTTCGTGGTTATTTTTTTTTAAACCACCCAGAAATATCATTAGCCAAATATTCGTTCAGTAAAACAGTTCTGCAAATACCATTAAACAGTATATCGAATTTGATTTATTTAGTGTGCATAATTTGAGTGCAAGTCAGTATTTTTGGTTTAACTTTGAAATATTTTGATCGAAAAAAGGGAATATACAGATATCGATTTAAATACATGCCTTCTGAAAATGCTTACAAGGAACATGATAATTATCTGAAATGATGCAACCAACACGGGCTTTGACTATATACGGTTCCTATCCTGATAATTATCATAATTTTCCACACATTTCACAGTAACCAACCCCGCACACCACCAGAGATCTATCACATTATTGGGAGTAACAAATGAATTTTATTGGTAAAGGAAAATTTTCTCACCTTTCGCTGAAAAACCACCTGACTTGTCATGAGGCCCTGGTAGTACCAAGCAGTGAAAGAACGCGAGCTCATAGAACACATAATACTTGTGTGTATGTATGAGTAACACTATACCTATTCAGTTGTAAACGTTTCAGCGGTTTTCACCGCGTTACATATTTGACGCGTTATTTCGGTGCTTCCTGACTTTTTTAGGTTAACTTTAATTGCAAGCAGTTGTACAACGTGAAATGTTAGGATTTCCTCATCGGACAGTGGATTGTGCTGTGCCGGTAATGCACTACACTTTATAATTTCCTTTTTTTTTTTTTTTTGGTTTTCTTTTGAGGGGAGGTGAAGGGAAGATTTTGAATGTGATTCAATGATATTTAACCACACTTACCTACTTTCTTAGAAGTACATTGTACTACATTTCAAGCAATAATATTTGGTTATTAAAGCAAAAAAATGCTGCAATTCATTGAATGTGATATCAATGTTTGAATGTCGCCGAACTGTGTGACAAGCCGTATCATTCACTTTCGCTACGATTTCCACTTTCTTGGCGATTACGTAAATTACCTACATAAATAAACATAATGGATTATGTGCTGGTGCGTGCGTAAACACTGGTATCTATTCTACTCTTATGTGAAATGAACTTTAGGCTCCCCTTCCTTATTTGTATGGACCCTGATGCTGCGGTAATTCGGTACACAGTATTGTCATTGCTGTTTACCATGAACCTATAAAAAACTTTTTTACAAAAAAATACAACCGATCGGTTCATAAACAATAAAGTTATTCCAGAATAGATAACCCCAAAGACATGGTTGAATTGTACACATCTGTGTACCCCTTCAAAGCGTACCGGCGTGATGATATGTTATGAACTGGTGTAAACAATAAACAGACATGCCATTTCAGCAATCCTGACAGGTTTGCTATCATTTATTGAAGAGTTCCGTTACCTATCTCCGAAGTTCTTTAACAGATCTTCACCAAATTGAAATGGGACCAGTTCGGAAAGATACGCTTCCAAACAAAAAACGAATCATCAAAATCCGTTGACAATTGGCAAAAATATCCGTTGAACAAACAAACAAAAAAAAAAAAATCTGTCGTATTGAGAACCTCCTCCTTTTTTGGAAGTCGGTTAAAAAGTCATCATCATCATCATCTCAGCCAAAATCAAATCAAATCAAATCAAATTGTTTATTTCAGAATTCCATCCATAAATTGTTAGTAGTAGTATAACTTAGCCTAATGTTAGTATTAAATTAAATTTACAGTAATAAACATGTAGACACCGCTTATTTGGATAAGTTTGTATGAAGACTTACCCACCTTCACGTTCACCTTCAAAGACGTCCACTGCTGCACATAGGCCTCCCCGCGAGTCCCGCGACCCTAACCATCGGTCCATCTTGTGGGAACCTAAAAGTAGACGAATTAATCTCCTTTTCTGGTATCCACTACCTATAAGTTTTTGTGATCTTTTGCTCGGTGAAATTATTTGAATCCATATACCAAGTTTCGCCGTTAGCAGTAAGTACAGTCAACGACAAAATTCGAAATTATTTCGGAATTGTCATTTTAAATAAGATTTTCATAAAACGAGTCTTCGAAGTAGGTATCTATTCTGTTCAAACCTACAAACACATCATAGAGCATGTTTTATTTTCAAAATCTCAGCAACCTAGATATGTACTTAATTAGTGTGTTACAGTGTGTTTTAACAGCTTCAAACCGCTTTTTTCTTAACTTTAGGTCAAAGTCAAAAGATATTGATTTACACATATATTATGTGCAAATATTTGGAAAGTTTATTATTATTATGCTCCATAAATAATTTCGTCAATTACCTCGACTATTGACGTGATTGCCGAGAACAACTTAATGTCCATTTAGCACATTTTCGTTTCTAATACTTTTGCAATGGCTTCCAATATGGTGCTATACAAGCATTTAAGATACCTATTAATTTTAATTAACCTTATTACTGCGGGGGGCGATGCCCTTGACGCCAGTGATATTGTCAAGTGCAAGCGCAGCTTAACTGGATCACATGAGCACGAAATAAGAATGTACAGAACGATTACTGTACTATACTGCAGTGTTTTAAGACATGCAAAGGTTGGACCTTAAAATATGCAAGACCTGAAAAAGGATTACAATCACAACTTTGACAGATTTACTACATAATACTTAGCTTGTGCAGTTTATGTTTCTGTTTTCTCAAAGCGCGAGCTCAGTCTGATGTTTTTGTCCATTTTGTTTACATGGAGCACATGACTTCATAGAATTCATAACAATGATTGATAACCACCGTCGATTGCCAATAATAATGAACGAAACGTTTTCTTTATTTACTCTGGCAACGATTGTAAGATCTTGTATTAACAACGAACAGGAAAACATGACATCGTGGCAAGTGGTTTCTAGAAAGTAACTTTCCTTATGTTTTTCCTCAGATACCTCAGATCCTTGTGTTTACACAAAACGATAAGTTTTTGATACTAAAATGATTTTCCTTGTATATTGTATAGTATACGTCGAACTGGATAAACCATTTTTTATGTACTTAGCAATGTATCTATATTTGTTTTTATAAAAATCTCCATGTATGTACATAGTCAAAATTTGACAATCTAAATAGAACAGTAACTTTTCCATTTTTAAACGGTTTTCAGTGAACATGACTATCATAGTAAGCGTGTGTATATATGTGCATATTGTGATCATTAGATCAATAATGATAATTGTATGCTTATAAAATTCAAGTCATCGCTGCACGTGCGGGGAAAGTGAAAACTTCTTAACATACGTCAAGATCATGCGGTTCTGTCTGTGGACCTTGAGGGTCAAGTGATGTGGTTTCTTTATAAAATTACTGGCGGTTATGCAAGTCGGCAAATATTTTATTATTCCATGCTCTCAAAGAGATATAGGAAGTTTAATTATACGGTAAACTTGCGAACTAACGCGGTCCAGTCTTTATATATACAAGTTTCATTTTGTTTGAAAGAGTCACCGCGGCCCTAGAACGCAAAGGGCACTAGGACGGATGGGTTTTAGTCAGTAAGAGAGTACACTCCCTCCCGCTCCACCCAGAGCAGAAGGAGTCATTTGATGATTTCCAATCCATAAATTCTATGTCTCATTAAACGTGTATCATCTTTATACCTTTTGTTTTGTGCTTTAAGGAGCCAAACCTATAAGTAGTCAATGGTTTGAAAGTAACATGTTACACAAATGAGATTCGTTTGGAAACCTCTGCATGCGAGTCCGACTCGCACTTGACAGGTTTTTTTTTTGCAAAACACAACCAACAAACTCAATCATTCGTCAAACGCGAAACAATTTAACAAATAACATTTCATTTAGCACAAAGGTACAGTACAGTCGTAGACAAACCTGTATTATCTATTTATTTGTTTGCCCGTAAGTGTTAAACGAGGTCGTTGCTACGGCACAACAATGTAGTAAGTAGTAAATACATTGTATTCAATGCGGCATTAATATGCCTCGTATGGTAATGTATGGTCATTTCGCGTTCAATGGCCACGCATACAAAGCGCGACACGCATTATGTGACTCTGCCAAATGGAAGACGTTGCTCGTAGACTCAGAGCGTAACTTTGTCTGGAATTAATCATAATGAGATCTAATCAGTAAGATTGGGCTGTGGTACAAGAGACCACGTACGGCTAAATACTTGCTTAGAAATAGGTTTAAGAAAACTCAATGTATCATTCTAAACAATCCAATTTATTATAGTAGTTTCCAATAATTTGAGTCTTTGACTGTACTCGGTCATTTTAGTGGAATTTAAATAAAATATGCTCGCTTTCCATGATGCTCGATATTATAATTTCAGTTAGGTGACTATGATATGGAAACCCACCTGTTGCACTATTGACGGAGAACCCGTATCTAGCTTAGTTATAAAGGTTAACACCTCGTTTTAAGATTTTTTCCCTAATAAGTTGAATATGGTATTGTTTAAGATATATAAATTGGGACTCTTTTTTATTATTCTTTCCGTCTTTTACCACAACGGCAGCTGATGAAAAGCGATGATGTCAAATCTCCCTTCAACTCGCTCGTCTTCCATTACTTACCATCTTCTGCAACCTACCATATTATAAATGTAGGCGTCCTAATATTCAGGCATGGACAACCACATTTCTTTCCGTCTCACAGTTTCCTTCATCTTAGAAAGGATCATGCAGCCCGTCGTAGCTTTTTAGATGCCACTTTTGTTCTAATGTTTAAAACTCTTAACCATTTGTCTCCCCAACTTTTATTATATTAATTTAATCTCCCGGTGTAATCTCCAGCGACCGCGTGATGGATGCTTATTGGAGTTGTCTGCAATTAACACTGCATGTAAATCTGCTGTTCATGATCACAACACGGGGAGACTCATTAAAAGATATGACTGTGGTCTATGGTGCGCACGGGCGTATGCGTGTTGCGAAATTACAAGTGACTTGAAGCAAGTAACGCAAATAAAACATGACTTCTTGTGTTTTGTAAGGTTTTATTGGACCGCCTATAAGACTGACTGTGTTTCAAGCCGAAAATTAGACTTTTCCTGGTGGTTTTTGACTTGTTACGGTCATAGGATGTTGCAGTTACTGAGATTAGTGCTCAGTGTGCAAAATACTAAGCTTCTTCATCCATTCGTGCGCAATCGCTTCAGTTTCGCATGACTGAGCCAGGTCCAATACTATCTTAATAGATAAAGCACAACAAAGTCTATCGGCCGGTGAAACGGTACAGCGCGGTGCGTGTCGGCAGTGGTCGCGACTGTACAACGTTTTCACTCTCGGCGCGCGCCGTCACGGTCAAGGCGAGCACCGCTGGCGGCGATTGTACCAGTATCCATTACAACCGATTTAGATAACTGTGCCTTTTGTGTTGCGTTGCAATGCAATCAAATAAAGTTGAACTGTTGATTTCGGGTTTTGTTTTGACTGTTCTGTTTTGAAAAATCGTCAAAAATAATTTCCCAAAAATAAGGTAAATAAAGAAAGATAGGACTTTTTAAGCTAACTTACAAAAGTGTTAACAGGACCAAAATTATAAACAGTTTCCGCCAAATCCCATCAAATTAGCAATTGCTGTATCATGCAACTCCAAAACTCATTTACGGTACCTAAACCAACAACCAACCCCAATTAATTATTCCACTGACATTAATGAAACGTCAAACACTCCGCCATCAGCCGTGCATACAGAGTAGCACTTCAGAACTGAACTAATATTATCGTATCGTATCGCCGTCGCGTGACAGTGGACACGGTGCGTGTTTGTTTAGTTATTTGTCAGTTGCGCGCGCGCCGGGTCACTCGGCGTCTGTCACAGCTTCCGACCAATCACTATGCAAATCATTGTTTGAACATATTAAAGTCGATGTTATGTGTTTGAAGTAGTATTATGTGGTCGCTAATAACTTGAATGTTTCATTACAAGTTCGTACAGGTGTTGAGAAGAAAGTTTAAATGTTAGAAAGCTGAACTAAAGGATTTTGACTGAAAAATTGGCTTTTTGATTTAATGGGAATTCCGCGGTTTTAGAAAAAGTGAGCACATTAATGTTGTTTTTATTGTGTAGAGAAAATGCGTTGAAAGTATTTACCTACAATAAAATTTTAACAAGGTTTGAACTTCAAAAGTTATTTGTTCAGTCGTTATCTGTTGTTGTTGTGATTGTTTGGACATATTTATAGACGAATTTGAATATTTCAGCTACATTCAGTTTTATATTATTCGAATTTTGATGCCGACAGTACTTGCTTTACATTTAATAATAATAGGTATTGGCACTTTATTAAAGTTGTATTTATTTCGCAACACTAATTTACGAATGAATCATAATATATTATTACATTATAACTGACTATGCGAATACTAATTAGTTAGGTAACTAATTATATAATACCTAATTGATTGCCAAAAGGACAGAGAGCAAATAAGATTAGGCAAAGATTTCCGGCCAGTGTGAAAACATCTGCATAAATATATAATTATTTATGTTATCAGATTGCTTAATTTAGCTCAAAAATCTTAAATAACCAGACGAAAGTCCTGTCTTCTGTTTATCACCTAATTAATAACTAAATTAATCTGTATTTTAGTTAATATGCTACGTCTCGAAATTGTGTAATAGTTTCATATTATTTTTTAAGAAATTTCAAACAAAACCATTGTTCAATAAAGTAATGAAAGCAAATCGGTCACCAGACGAATAAATAAGTATCTACTTCAGTAAATGAGATCGGAAGTAGTCGTAATAGCTCGCAATCTACTAGTTATCTAACAGTATCGAGTTTTCCGATTGCTATAAACATTTCCATAATCCTGTATGTTTCCCGTTCGGGCCAGTCTTGTGGTCGTGTGAGGAAGTTAGCTTTTAGATTTGAGGACAAAAAATACTTGTGTATCAGGATTGGAATATAGGTAGGTACTGGAAGAGTCTTATACTTGTATAGATTTTTCACCCGACTGCAGAGAATTGATGGTAGGATTTTGCCTGCATATCACCGCGTGTGTCATGTATTGTGTATGTCTTTCACGCATTATTTATTCGATACATTATTTTATTGGGAATTGGCAAATCGACAACCACAAATACCTATTAAAATTCACTACAACACTGCGATTTGAATGATTGCATTGAATTTGTGCAGGCTGACGTAAGAACTTTAGAATAAACTGCCATTGATGCATTAATGCATACAGAACTTAGCATTTGTTTAATAATTATCTTAACAGGTGTCGGATAATTATGTCAAGTGCCAAGAAACCTTGACTTTCATTATGTTTTCTGAACCGATTGAGAACAGACAAGGTTTTCTAAATACACTGTGTTTTTGTATGCAATTGTGCAGATTTTTACAAAGTCTGCAGAGTATGTTCGTGAGTAACTATGAATGTAAACGATATCGGCAGGGGTTTTAGTGTTAGTGGTTAGTGAATATCTGCGGGCACAGGGCAGCAGGCATTGACCGGAGAAAGCCGCGGCTCCGGTTTGATTTACGTTGCGGTGCCGCGCCTGGCGAGTGTCACCCGCCCCGGAACACGGGTTGCTCCACAGATTATATCTGTGGGTTGCACTGATTCTACATAGATCATCAATATCCGAGTGGCTAATAGATCATCAATATCCGAGTGGGTGGTGTTCTCTAAATTCATGGCTTCTTAGTAGATGCTCTGTGGATAGCGTTGTTTTCTAAAAGATTTTTCAGGATTATTTTGCTATCAATTCACCCCATTTTAATTGTTACTACCTTAGCCCATAAATTGATTAATTTTAACGTTTATTTTCTTTTTGTTACAGTTCACCATTGAATATAGGATGAGAAAGTTATAAGATAAAAGTGATTGGTAAGTACCTCCTATTATTTACAGCCAATATTTAATTAATAATTAATTCAGATTAGAAGATTCATAAGTCAAAGAATAAATCCAATTTCCTCACGCGAGGTGTTGATCTAATTGTAAGAAGATTTCCCCCAGCGAGGCATTAGCCATTACTGTCATTAGCCACAGTGCCGACTACGGGAAAGTGGTGTTCCGAGCTATATTGCCCCACATGAGGAGAAAATAGCGTAGTGGAGAATATGGGGCAGTTAGGAGAGGAGTTAAATACAGAGCATAGGAGTGGCAGAATACAGAAACTTGTTAATAACTGTGATTACACGAATGCGGTGTGAATGTTGATAGTTCACTCGCGAGCGAGACCAAGGATGATTGTGACAAAATTATTATTGCAAATTGGAGACTATTTCGCAAAGTTTACATAATTAAGTCACCTTTTGGGGGTTCTGGAATCTTGGCAATCAGATTTTCAATAATCATAGTCTTCATCGGTCCACTTCTCTTAGAGCTCCTCTTCAATCCAATAGGTACCATAACATTGAACAATCACAAGCCCTTATTATTAAAGAAACAATAGAACTATTAGATGAAAGGTCACAAAGTTTAACTTAAAGTAAGGTCTAATCGTAGTTAATTACCTAACGAGCGGCGCGTGCGCCGGTAGCGGGTACCAGAGTAACACGCGTACTATCTCGCTATGGTCCGCCGAGGCCAACAGAGCCCTTCTCGGAATGCGACCTCGCCACCGTTCGGACAGTGTTAGATAATCGTGCTGCTACTATTTACCTGACAATGGAACAATACGGGCGCAGATCGAGAGTATTCGAGAGTAGTGAACTATAACTTGACTCATACTCATAGATTGATAGATCAAGAACGAAGTCGAAAGGTTCAAACGTTGAACTTGAAACGATATCCAGGCTGATTTAGTTTGACATTTTGATTAAGTCATGTGATTCATTTGCATACTGGTAAATGCTTATTTAAATATCGGGCTGTCGCGTTTTGATACTAGATTCGATTATGTGAGTATTTTAATTTCTTTTACTATGACTACCTAAGTAATGACAAATTACGGTACAAACCATTCACACACCTACATCCATACATAACTGTTATAAAGTCATAAACCATTCCTTTGCGGCTAGACGCACAAAGCTACAGCCTGGATCAGCTGAGTGCGGCCCAACCGCCCAACACAACAACACAGCACGCGGTGGGAATGGGGACAGTGCACACTGCGACAACTTCCACAATTTGCGACAAACGACTGCATTTACTGCAATTAAACTTAAAAAGGACGCTTACGTAACTCAACTAGCTCCGTACTGCGCCCATTGGGAGCGGAATTGGATCTTATTACGGAACCGAACGCGGATAGTTCGCTGGTACTGTGACCCTTTGTCTGTAGAGTCGAGAGTCCTATTCTAATGCGCACTGTATTGGGCAGCTTTCTACACGCGCCCTGAATACGGTAATGCTGAGTTTATCCGCTTATCGCTGCCGCAATGGGCGTCCGCGCCGTTTTAGGCGCTCAAGCGACGCTCCGACCAAGTCTGAGGGATTACTGCCACTTACCATACAATAAAAACGTACAGAAGAGCGATTTCGTTAGGAGCCTCACTTGCATATTGCGTCCCTGCTCCCTCTATGTTCTTTGAATTTTCCTCCCTTTATTTTCCTTTACGCCGTAAAAGTTTCTGAAGGCTAATTTGAAAAGTTCTTTTCATCTTATTCTTTCACCGTGGAAAATCCCCAGTCTCCCGGGTTATAGCTAGATACATACCGTTGCACATTCATTAGAGAATCGCTTCAGGAACATCTGCATCTGATGTAGATTTAACAGCTGCAGTAACAACAACGGTCAGTATCAGTATAGAGCAGACCTTTTCTCCCTCTTCGTCTATGGTAGCCTGGTATCACTCTCTCTTATTGTCATAACCATAACTACTGCACGCACACGTGTACTTTTACATTACTGTTTTAGATTGGAAATCGTTGTGATAAGGCGCCTAACGACGTCTTCAAATGTTACTCCATTGCTTAGTTCCGGTTTATTAATGACTTGGCTATATGTAGCCCCTTGAGTGGCTGTAGTTCTTTTACACATATCATTTATATTTACATGCAAAATTCATACAATTATTTTATTACAAACAATCTTTGTTATTACTGTCCCAAGGAATCCGTCTTCATCTTCTCAGAATTCTAACTGCTAACTACTTTTTCACTAGTATCGCTTTCGGTCTGATTATTTGCTTCTATTAGATCCTAAATTCCTTTAACAATATTATTTAGCTTGTTCTTTGACCATTATTTATTTTAAAACCATACAATCCCAAATTGCTCTACATTTAATTCCTCGCCAATTTCTCAATCTCTCGCTTCCTGGCTCCGTTGGTTGTGTTGACAGTCGCGAATCGGTCAGCTCCGGCTCATTACCCGCGTCGTGATTGACGTCGTGAACGGCTGTCAGCGGGATCAAAGTGTAAACGGGTGGCGCCGGTGGCAAGCATTATGTCACCGGGAGACGGCAGACCGTCAGCTGTTATGTCAGCCTATTGGCTATTTAGTTTTCATTGAGATCAAGATTTCGTTTTCATTTATTTCTTGTTGTATTTCCGTCGCCGTTGCCGGTCTGAAAGTACACGCAAGATTGTCATGTTGATACAAAAATTTTGCGTGTACTTTCGGACGACGCAATTATGATAATCTTCTTCCTATGGACACCAGAGAATCCTAATCAAAAATATATATGATAACATAGTAGATGGGCGTAGCCTGTCGACCCACGTGTCCCGTGCTCACTATTCAATTCCCTAATAAATTGTTACGCTGCTCACCCTGTGCTGTTCACTCGGTGATATGTGGTGTAGCCGTGTAGGGCTCACGCTCTACTTACATTCACTTGTTGGTCATATTCATATCAGAAAACAGGAGATCCAAGCATTCATTGGGATTTAATTTTGCCCTGACACTTATGACTTTACAAACTGACGTATACTTAATCATTGGCAAAGTTCTATAGCACCAATACAATCTGAACTATCAACTTTATCAACCCTATTAAAAACTTTATCAAAGTCTACTTGCACCTGTCTAGTGACCCAGTCTAGTGCGGTAATGAAAAACGTCTCCCAAGCAGTGTTTTGCAACCCGGGCTCGTCTGAGCAGATGTTGTAGCGTGTGACGTAATAATCAGTTCCGCTTTCCGTGCTAAGTGTGCTGCGGCGGAGCGGGCTGCGACTGTGTGATATGATGCTGCCCAATTTAATTACTGCTGCACTTTCTCGGCGCACACGCAGCTTCGCGCCGGACAAGTGCTCTTGAAGCTCTTGTTATTGCACTGATTGTCTTGAAGACAGACATCCAGTATTTTCGGTGGAACATCCGATAGCTTCGAAATTATTTTTTCAGTGTTTGTAGTGCCTTCAGATTTTCACTTTCTTTTCATGGAAGTTTTCAGGTAACTTAAGTGGATCATGATGTAGTAGACAAATTTATTATGTAAAGAAATTGTAGGATGCGGTGATTTAAGTTTGTGTCATCAGAAGTTCAGGAGGTTTATCCTGGAACACTCAAGTCTACATGATAAGTTCCACCCATACATTGCTGAGTACTGGATCAAACATTAAGTTCAATGAAAGCTAGTCGCTAAGAGAAGGACAAGCTTCCAACACTTATTGCCAACCGTACTACAACCTGACGCGCATCGCGCATAAGAAATGTAAACAACATCCAAGTCTGCAAGACTACATTAGTGAAAAGCCTAATGGACCTACTCGAAAGAAAAGTGATGCTGTGACAAGAAGCAGCGAGAGCACAAGCAAGTGGAGCACATGCAAGTGGACCGGACATCTCTTACAAGTAAATAGTACCTGTAACGTAACATAGGCCTGTCTGCAGCGTTTAGCGCGAAATCTGTCTCGTTTCCAATTCTGTCCGCCGTGTGCCGACCAGCCGACCAGCCGACTGTGCCGAGTCGTCAGAGGCACGGCTATTAGAAAACACCTGATCGTAGAGAGTACATGTGGATGGACATTGCACAGCAGATATTGCAGATAATGCCTCACGTTACGTGCTTTCTTTACAATTAGGGCCGTGAAAAAGTGTTGAAAACGTACCGGCTTTCTCACCGACAAGAGTGATTTGTTGATTATACAGGGTTACTGGTAATTCGACGTATATCCGTCAAGGGCTGATAAGGGGGCCAAAATGCAACAAATTGAACCCCCCATATGTATGGCCGAAATTCAATAGTTTTCGAGATATTTGAATTTTAAGGGTTTTTCGAAATTTACCCAAAATTTGACATTTAATTCCAAATAAAAGAACCCACATACCCATTCAAGGGTACCATTAAAAATGATGTTGTAGCTGGCACTTCAATTAAGCTATGGGCATCATTAAAACTACTTAATTTAACAAAATAATTAAAATAATGACCGAAGTAAGAATAATATCTTACCAATATTTTCATTTTACGCTTCAAAAATGTTGTCTCGTCAAAAAAAATTCTATGACATTAATCGTACAAATAACTAAAACAACTTGCCTATTCAGTAGGCTTTCCAAAAAGGTATAAAAGTCAATTTTAAAATACATAATTCGTGGCATGGCATGTGTTTGAACCGGCGCGGGGAGAGAAATCATCTGTGTTCTTAGTTTATCATCCTCGCTAAAACAACCGATTTTACTGGCGAAATTCTACCTGATGGGGCGAGGTGTGCGGGTGGGGGAATACACGGCGTTTGCTGCGCTCGCGTCGCCTTCCTTAGTACAGTTCGCGTCAAATAACTATGCCCCTCTGAAGTTAGCCATTTGCAAAGATCGCGTAGGTGCAGTCACGTAGACGGGAGCAAGCGGGACGCAAGCATGCATCGAACGTAAACGAGCGACTGAGACATAAAATCGCGCCGTCATAATCCCCGCCCCGCGCATGCGCAGTTGCAGTTTGTTCATAATTTTGACTACTACGCAGCCACTTGTAGCCAACTTCAGAGGGGCACAGTTATTTGACACGAACTGTAAAAAACGAACAAACTGCAACTGCACATGCGCGGGCGGGGATTATGACGGCGCGATTTTATGTCTCAGTCGCTCGTTTACGTTCGATGCATGCTTGCGTCCCGCTTGCTCCCGTCTACGTGACTGCACCTACGCGATCTTTGCAAATGGCTAACTTCAGAGGGGCATAGTTATTTGACGCGAACTGTACTAAGGAAGGCGACGCGAGCGCAGCAAACGCCGTGTACTCCCCGGCCCGCACACCTCGCCCCATCAGGAAGAATTTCGCCAGTAAAATCGGTTGTTTTAGCGAGGATGATAAACTAAGAACACAGATGATTTCTCTCCCCGCGCCGGTTCAAACACATGCCATGCCACGAATTATGTATTTTAAAATTGACTTTTATACCTTTTTGGAAAGCCTACTGAATAGGCAAGTTGTTTTAGTTATTTGTACGATTAATGTCATAGAATTTTTTTTGACGAGAAAACATTTTTGAAGCGTAAAATGAAAATATTGGTAAGGTATTATTCTTACTTCGGTCATTATTTTAATTATTTTGTTAAATTAAGTAGTTTTAATGATGCCCATAGCTTAATTGAAGTGCCACCTACAACATCATTTTTAATGGTACCCTTAAATGGGTATGTAGGTTTTTTTATTTGGAATTAAATGTCAAATTTTGGGTAAATTTCGAAAAACCCTTAAAATTCAAATATCTCGAAAACTATTGAATTTCGGCCATACATATGGGGGGTTCAATTTGTTGCATTTTGGCCCCCTTATGAGCCCCTGACGGATATACGTCGAATTACCAGTAACCCTGTATACATAATTATGTATATTAAGCTACTGTTTTTGTTTAGTAAATAACTGTTGGCTTTCTTTTCAAAATTAGTATTAAAATTTGCTAACATCTTTTATTAACACAACTGTGACAATGAGTTCATACTTGAAAAGTTGGTACAGTACTTTTCTTGGATGGAAGGATGTGCTGAACAGCAGAACGACTAGCAGCTAAACGCTTCTCTTCACAGAGCAAGTTTTATACTAGCAAACCCCAGTGTAGGCTCTCAAAGCTTCTCTTGATTGACAACAGAAAACGATGCATTCAATTTAGTCTAATCGGAGACCAGAGACGAAGGTACCTTGGGAGCAATCTATAGAGACGCCCAAGTCCCACGACAATTAAGTATGCTAAGTAACTCGTATTGACACTGATTATCCAGCCGACTGTTATTGCCCACAGCGCCTAGAGCGCTCGTAGTAAGCACACCAATATTGATGTCAATTTATTCATTGCTAATTGCATTACAATCCACTGATTACCATTTATGTTACAAGGCGGAATTTAATTTAAAATTAGACAAGTGGTTAACAAAATAAACCGATTAATTTAGACAATATATCCAAGATTGAATATTTAATTTAATAGTGGCCGTGGGGAAGGCTGACTTTACTATACAAATGCATTTCATCTCCGATGTATCGGATTGGTCGTCGATATGGATCGCTGCGCGCGCGCCGCCCGCCTTGTACGGCAAATATTTATGACGCTATTTTATAGTTCAAGAGCGGTACCGTTTGTAAGCATTAAAATCAATTAGCTAATTTCAATGCAATAAATACTCCTGGACAAGTGGTCATGTCTTTCTAAGCGATACTTGCTCTTATTCAATTATCATAAAAGGCTAGAAAATTGTTCTATCAACTTCTAACAAGATCCTTGAATCTAAAGGAGCTTTTCCGCTTGTCTTGCTTAGATTTTCTTGTTATGAATATGATTGACTTTGTTTTCACGAAGCTGGTAGTAGGCCGGAGTGCTCCCACACCAATTACTCGACAATATGTTCTAATTAGCACTACATGTACCGGCCCAGTTTCGCGACGATCATATCAATGGCCAATAAAGCAGTCATCCGTCTAAGTTAGAGCTGCACTATTGTGCAGTGTCACAATGCAGGTCAGCTTTGATTAGTTTGCGTGTGTACTGACGTAGTACTAGGATAGTATCATGGTGTAGGGAATGAGTTACATAATATGACTACATATGGGTAAAAAGAATTAATTCTAATGAAAATGTTTGGATGCCTATTTTATAACTTTTCGTGAATTAGCAAGAAAATATACTGCGGGCTTTTAGGTTTAATCTTAATCACGATTAACATTGAATTCATTGATTGATTGATTCATTGATTGATTGGTGCATTTTGATTGCATTCCGTTGCATTAGAATGTCTGTCACGTTCATGCATGTTTAAGAGGATTAATATCAATAAGTCTAGGATCTGGTATGTGGCCCTGATTCATCTCGTAACAAGGTCAAAAAACAGCTTAATTATTCCTCGGCTAATATCTAATACAAAAAACGGCGACAATAAAAAAAAGCGTGTGTTGGAGTATGTTACTGCGTACCTGATGGAACAAAAACGCATGTGTTTAATTAATAGTCCAATTGTTTCTAAAGATAGTCATGGCGGACATCTGGCCGCGCATGTGTCTTCCAGGGGAGCCGACCATTACTTACAGAAATAAACTTTGCTTGGATTAGGATTGATCGTAGCTACAATTCCCAAAAGGCATCTGTGTAAGATTCCGCAAATTGGGAAGAAAGTACGTACCTATGAAGTTCAAGAAGAGTATTTTAACTGTTAATATCATGCGCACGCACACCCGGAATAAAACGCATCTGATCCACCTCGCCTCACCTCAAGACTCAAGAGTAGGTTTGCAGCACAGAATCTCCATTTTAATAGCAACAACTTGCAAAACAATAGCCGCATCGGGCACTAAACGGCGGCGGCGAGGCCAATAGGTTATCGCTTTAACATGCAGGTAGCAATGTACCAGGCGAACAATAACAAGCGGAGGTGCCACCTTCACTTTTGTCACTTGAGACACTTTTAACAAGGGCGTTATCAGCAAAGTAAGTGGAAACTTTGTGTAAGGTAATAAATTGTAATAAATATATGCTTTGGGATTGGGACAGAACAATAGGCAAGCTATTTAGAGGGGCACAAAAGTGCCGAACTGCAGTGGTCTACTGCAATTTGGAACTTTTGTGCATGCATAAGCATATAAACTATTTCATTCATTCATTTTGCATATATAATTTGGATAAATAGGAAAGAAGGTAAATATTGCTGGACCACAACCTGGCACAATCACCAGGAGACTAGGAGCGGTAGGAGGTATCGCGTTCACTTTCGACACCAAATTCCCTCGACCAGCCAGTGATGCACAAAACCGGTGCTCGATGATCTGTGAACTGATGTTCCCCTCTTTGTGAGTGCACTCGAGTAAAAAACGTACAGCTGGCACGACGCCGACGTAATGAATCAGTTAAAAAATACTGGTGGACGTCGCTACAAGTCAGCTGTTGATAATAATAATCCTGACTGAAGCAGGTGCCCATATTTTTGATTCTATGAGAGGTTGTTGTTGATTTTAATCTTTGTTGTCGAGCTGAGAGTTTTCGATTTGGATGCGAGTCAATTTGTTTTAACTTAGTGAAAAAAAACTAAAACTACTTAAATTTTAATACTTAAATATTTATTAAATATATGTAACTTCTTCGGGATTACAGGCGTATATTTCTCAAGTTATGTAAGTCGTTAGATCATATTCATGGTAACTAATAGATTATTCAGAGAATCCGCGTTTAAAGCCACGAATGCGTATTTAAGAAGGCTGATTTTGCATAACAAAGAACATGAAATTGCCCATTCATTGTCCGTAACAACCACAATAACTTTCTGACACAAATAATAACTTCCGAAACTTCATATTAATAAAGAAATTGAAGTTTTTAATGCTGGAGAATATCACGTATTTGTACTAATTTAGCGTGTGGCAGTGTTTCGAGAGTAGTTCGTATGGTAATC
Organism: Melanchra persicariae; assembly: GCA_947386135.1. Taxonomy (NCBI): domain Eukaryota; kingdom Metazoa; phylum Arthropoda; class Insecta; order Lepidoptera; family Noctuidae; genus Melanchra; species Melanchra persicariae. The sequence continues at coordinate 642,712 of OX376652.1, forward strand.
TGCGGTTGTGGTCCATTTCCCTCGTTACCGGCACTTAGTAAACACATTATGTGAGCTACACTGACTTGAATACCGACTTGTTTATATAAGCCTCCGGTGGAGTGAGTCGTTGCTCGTTGCTCGTTGACTGTCGAACGAATGTAAACAGAATATTGAAACTAATTCAAGTGGAGAGTCGACTTAAAGCTTGAGTAGCAGGATTAATGTTAATGCCGATAAAAGTCATCGTCATCAATCAGCACCTTACTACGACGGCGACGCACAAATTACAAATTGAATCGATAATTCAATTGTGAACTCCTTATAAACAAATGAATACACTCAATGAATGTACAACAACAATTCTACTTACTTTGTTGAAACACTTACACCTAACGTGTCCTACACACTAATTAAAGTCGACCTAATCTTTCGCATACAACCTCATACAACGTGAGTGGCAAGTCGTTTGTGTGGGTGTGGAACACGGCTATCTATAATATAATAATAATATAATAATAATAATAATTATAATCGTTTATTTATACAACAGGGCACATTTACAATAAAATATCTTACAATAAATTTTACAGAACACAGTTGCTGATTTGCCTGAACTAGATTGAAATCTGTGTTTCAGGCTAGATAGCGCTAATGTAAAATTAATAATAAAATAACAATTTATCAACTACCTATGATAAAAACTTAAAATTAAAGGACACATAACAATTTTATTTACACACAAAAAGGAGGTCTTCTGTCTCTAAGTACGAGATGCTTAATAAATATTGCACAATTATCTTTTTACAGCTATAATAATTTAACTTATATATATTTAGATCCTTGTTCAGTCTATTGTATAGAAATGGACCTAAAAATGTAAAAAATCTTTTTATAAAAACAAATTTTGAGAATGAGTTGGACTCGCAGACAATATCATTCCGTCTCTTATTGGTCTTTTCGGTGCTGTAAGTAAGCATGGTGTGCTGTTTTAATACCAGTTGCATAAAGAAAAGCTGGCGAACAGTCAGTACGTTGCAGGATTTGTATAGGAGATCTGTGGGATATAGAAAGGGATGGAAATTGGCTACTTTTAAGATGGCTCTCTGAGCTCTTTCAAGAGGGAGTAAGTAAGTTTTGGATGCTCCACCCCATGAAGTGATACAGTACTGGATTACGGATTGCCCTAGGGCCAAATAAACTTGTGCGATTACTTTTGGATCCGCAATAGTTCGCAGTTTTTTAAAGACGTAGATTAATTGGCGCACTCTTTTAACCAGACTCTCAATATGTGGTCGAAAAGAGAGGGTATCGTCTATTATTACTCCGAGATATTTAATGTTGCTTGTTTGAAGGATAAAAGGACAATCACATGTACTGATAGTGTGGAGTGCACATTTATGAGCAAACAGATGAGGATGAGTAATGTTAGTATGAGGCTTGCGCATGGAGAACTGAATATATTTAGTCTTGTCAGCATTTAATGTTAGTAAATTACTTTGAAGCCAGTTAGTCACCTTATTGAAACCTAATTGAGCGTATTCGTACAATTCTTTACTGGTTTTGGCGGTAAATATTAAGGCCGTGTCGTCGGCGTATGAAACAATTTTGCCATGTTGTATATTCAAATTGCACAAATCATTAATATAAATGAGGAAAAGGGTTGGGGCCAAAATGCTGCCTTGGGGAACACCAAAACCAGTACTTTTTTGCTCATCGCTCGTAATATCGTCTATTCTAACACATTGATATCTGTCGCCTAGGTAGTCAGCAAATAGTTTCAGCGGGGTTCCCCTTATTCCCATAGTCTCTAGTTTGTTTAGGAGCTTAGAAACAGACACTGTGTCAAAAGCTTTCGCTAGATCAAGGAAGACCCCTAACGTCTGGTTTCCTTTGCCAAGTTCCTCTGAGACATAATCAGTCAGGTGGTGCACCGCATCGGCTGTGGATAATTTGGCTCTAAAACCAAATTGCGTAGATGATAGTAAATTATTTTTTTCTAAATAATTAACTAACCTGCTATTTAAGATTTTCTCAAGAATTTTAGAAATTGATGAGAGTAATGATATTGGCCTATAATTATTAACCAAAAGTTTGTTCCCGGATTTAAATATAGGGATTATAACTGCTTTTTTAAGGCATTTAGGAAAAATGCCTTCAGAAAAACAGATACGAAAAATATAGGTCAGGGGAGGTACCAAGATATGCTTGAATTGTTTGAGGATCTTACTGCTAATATTATCCCATCCAACAGCACAGTCATCTTTTAGTCCACTAATAATTCGTGTTATTTCGTCTTCGTCAGTGTCAAGCAGTCCGAACGATTGTAGTGCGTGCTTATTATTCAATGCTTGGGAAGGTGGTTGATCACTGTAATGCTGGGGTATCTGTTCGGCAAGACTTTTCCCAACATTGACGAAAAAGTTATTGACATGGTTGGCTGATGAAAGAGGCGAACTATTAGTTAACAATAAACTCGAATTTGATTCACGCTGTTTTGACATGTATGTGACGTTTTTAATATGTTTCCAAAGTTGCTTGCTATTGTTTCCTGCTCTGACCAATTCATTTTTATCATAATTCCTTTTCAAATTCTTTAAGAGATTGTTACAAAAATTCCTGTATCTTTTATAAGTCGTATTAATGATACTATTACCTGGGTCTCTCCTAGATGACTGATGAAGTTTGTCTCTGTGTCTTATACACCGGATCAGGCCAGGAGTGATCCAAGGTTTAATATTATTAAGTTTCTTGTTTATTGTAATAACAGTGGTGTTACGTAATATTGCTAATTGCACTTGTTTTATTAAGTACGATAAAGCAAAATTTGCGTCAGCAGAATTGTAAACTGGGCTAAAGTCAAGTTTGCATAAATCATATTCGAGTTTGTTAGCATTTAATTGTGTTTTGGTCTGGGGACGATTCAGCTTAGGCAGCATTAAGTTTAAGGTTAGTAGAACAGCGTGATGGTCAGTAATTGTAGAGTTAGTAACAAGCGTAACATATGATAAACTGGATTTGATGATCATATGGTCGAGGCAGGAACCACTATCATGAGTAGGCAAGGTGTGCGCAGGTAGAAAACCATGGAAGGAGCAGATATTCAGATACTCTTGGGTCCCTGCATCGCAGTTATCAGCATTTATGTTTATATTTATGTCACCTGTTAGTATGACATTATTAAATGCGCTTAGGTCTACAAAAATTTGGTTTAAGGCAGCGTTAAAGGAATCCAAGTTTCTAGCGGAAGGGGATCTATACATGGCGACTATTGCTGTAGTTGTACCAATTTTGATGATCAAACAGTTACTCATACAGTCTTGAAGAGTAGGTTCTTCCACTGAGACCAATAGTGATTCCTTTGAATAGACCACCACTCCAGCGTTTTGGTTATTATTTAGCTTGGTGTACAATAAGTTATAGCCTGGCATTACTGGGAGGTTATCCTGGCGATCGGATCGCCAGCATTCGGTTAAAACCATCACATCACAATTAAAATTAAGTCTACTAAGAAAAATGTTGAAGCTATCGATATTCTTAAAAATACTGCGAATGTTTTGTGTTAGTATGGTCAGTGACTTTTTATAATCGGAAAGATATTGAATGCAGTCCTCAACCTGGCATGCCTTTGCATCTGGCACAAAAGTGTAATCTATATCAGTAATTAAATTATTATCCATACTAGTAAAATAAGAGTATAAAGAGTAAGTTAAGTCTAAAAATATAAACAAAATGTGGCGCTCTTAGGCGCCTTCATAGTCAACCGAGTTAAGGTACCTGTTTTCGGCAGCTTTTTTAGCAGGACACTCCAAGTCTCCCGTCTTGTGGTTTGCTGGTTTCTTGAAGCGCAAACATGTGGCACATCTCGGCGCAACGGCTTTTTTGGGGCAATCTTGAATGGTGTGCCCTTCTTCACCGCAGTGTCCACATGTAGGGGAAGCTATCTTGCACGTCTTAGCTGCATGACCGTACTGCTGGCACTTGTAACACCTCGTTACCAGTGTGAAGTCTCGAACCGGGCAGGACGTCCAATTTATGAATAATCTGTCCTGTGTGATGAGAGCCTTACGTATATTTGCTGGAACTTCTATGATGTAGTTACAGTTCTCTGCATCCTTTCTGCCGGATTTGTGGCTTAGCTTAATTGAGGTCAAAAATGATTCTTGAGAGATGGAGGGCAGTTTGTCGGCCAAGTTTTGTTCATAAATACATTTAAAAACCTCATTTTCAGCCATAGATGCAGGGACCCCTATAACTATTATGCGTGGTTTGCGCTTTCTAGGTTCATCGACGGTGAGAGCTGTCGTAGCCGATTGGACCGTTTGTTTGAGCTTTTCTAGGTCTTCCTTAGTCTCTGTGCTGATTATAAGCCCACCTTTTCCTATTTTGCGTACACTTCTGACTTTTAGTTTCATGTCACCAGGGCAAACGATTTGTTGGACTATGTTTTTGGTTTCGTCACAGGTCTTAGAATTGTCGCTAGGGAAAATCGCCACGGAGCTAAAAGTATTAGGACGAACATAGCTGTTAGACCCCTTCTTCACCATATCTGCAAACGATGTTGTTCTCGTTTCTTGCCTTGCACAGGTTTCCTTAATGGTCCGGTTCATCTCCATTACGTAGTCCTTAAGGTTGCGGTCTTCATTAAATTTGTTCAGGGAGTTGTGGGTCTTGTATGCATATTGCTTAAGGGACTGGTATTGAACAGCCATTTGCGAAACTCCATGTCCAATTTTACGGCAAAGAGTGCTAATTTTAAGCTTTTGCTCTGAATTGAGCTTCCCATCAGAAGAAATTGTACATACCTCTTGCAAACACTGTTCAATAGAGGTCATCCAGTTCTGAATCTCGGGAGTCGAAACTGTCGCCATTTCCTCGTTTCCTACGGCTTGGTCACATCTGTGTGGTTGGGGCTGAGTCGGTGTGGGTGTTGGGGAGGGCTGCGCCGCGTCAACCCACTCCGGTTAAAGGGGCTGCCTTCCATATGCCTTCCATAATCTATGGCACACTTTAGGACCAAGCGAGAAGGCATCGGGCACATCACTGAAGCCCTTCATACTTGGAGATTCGAGAGGCTCTGATCACATTATGAGGGCCAAGGTAGTACCTACTTAGTGGTGGTTCGATGAACATTCTGTACCGATACTACCACTATAACCAGCGTCGTTGATGCTTCCCTAGACAGATACTATGCATTTTAAGAAATTCGTTTCTAATTTAACTGTCTGCTTGGTGCAAATGGATACCACAGGGAATGCGGTGCGATTCGTAAAGTTATTAGCAATGGCCGCTCCAGCAGGATCATAAAATAGTGCGCGTGGGCTTTTGGTGTGAACCAGCCAGTCTCGGGTCGTAAACATTGCCATGCAGTCCGCGGGGCCAGACGGATGCGCCTGCGACTGAAGCTGTGCGTGGGTGTTTGAAGTCCTGCCCAATGTTTACATGATTCTATGACTGCACAGATGTAATGTTTGGTAAACTCTCGCGACTGCAAATGCTAACTTATCTAACGATGTGTTGTGGTTTTCACAGTTCGTGTGGTTGAAATCCTGCATTCCTGCTGGAACCTTATGTTTATTCTGTGACTTGAGAAATTCTTTGTTCATCTGGTTGATTGATAAACATTCATTTGTAGAATAGCTTTTTTGTCAAAATTCAACGTCATTAGTCTTTTTTGTGATGATTGCAAAGCACCGCTGTTTGCTCATCTCCTAAATTAGCTTCCTTATTTTTGTCTTCGTTGGCCTTCTATTTTTCACTTGACTAAATTAGTAAATTATTCTTTGCCTTGAGCAAGTAAATTAGGTCATTAAACAAAACGTTCTCAAACAATACTTCCAAATTGTTACTGTTACAATTTGGAAGTACATATCGTCATGTCGAAACCGCTCGCTCGCGCTGCTTTGAAAACAAATAAATGATGTGTGAATTTGGAGCGATCTTTCTTCAAGCACTCATCGATCGTCAATCGCTAACAGTGCTAACGATGCATTGTAAAAGCTCACACTCCAACACAAAGGTGCATTCATACTGGTGCGGTACCAGGGCAACATAACTGTACAGAAGGACCACAAAGTTTATTAAACTAGCTAAAAATGGTGACGCGACGGTGGCGGGTAGCATCGAACTGCTAACTACATGTTCTAACTGATCTAAGAATTGGTGATTGTTGTTCTGGGGTAAGGCCAGGTCAACAACTGCATTTTAAGTATTATGTTATGCGAAAGAATATATATATTTTTCTTCATAGGCATGCTCCTAAGCAAGCTCCTTGTCCTTTGACACCTCCACTAAGTTTGACTCCAAATTAGATGGGCAAAGAATATTTGCCCATCTAATTTGGACTCCACCGTAGTGGTTTTTCTCCAGTTCATTCGTCGAGTAGTATTCAGTGAGGTATGTCGGCGTTGCGCCATTGATTCAATGGAGTGCACTCGATTCATCAATGAACACATAAAGAGCAGCGGGGGGTGCGGGGTGTGGGGCTTCCGCTGCGACGCCCTTCAGTCAGTGTGCAACAGCTTAAGTTAACGAGAGACCGCGGGAATGGGATTAAATTAGTTAGTGCTTTTTTGAAAAAGGAAACTGGGTGAAAATTTGACAGGTCTGTCCGTCCGTCCGTATGCCAATCAGCGGACTGTACCTATAGCTCATGATTCATGAAACGTGATTGGTAGACAGTTGAAATTGTGCTATTGCCACTATAACAAGATATAATAAAATAGAACAAAATTAAAAACGATACACAAGAGACGGTTTTTCGGTTAATGGTCCGGAACCCTTTGTTTGCGTGTCCGACTCGCATTTTTTTATTGTTACTAATTTTATTATCCTTTTTTTTCATACACAATTTTGACAATTTTCTCTCTAACTAATTGTCAAACCAAAGATTGCAATTTAACGTTTATCTACTTAATTGTATTTAGCCAATCTTTGCAAATTGATTAATGATTGGCCAGCAGATATCGTAATATTTGTGAATGAATAAAACAACTGGTTCTGCAAATTTGCAGTGTTGCAACACTTTGTATCGCATTGTTTAAATCGTGAGATGTGAATATCATTCTAATAATAATTGGTCGACCTTTTGCGGACACGTGGCGAATGATGAGATTTATTGATTTAAAGAAATGATCGATTAGCCGTCGCATTAGAATAATCACTTTCGATAATGATTGAATGATTTTAGAATCAGCCAAAAAAATAGTGATCACCCGTATCTTTTGACTTGTACCACATTCTCCACTTCGCTGCCCTATTGAAACTTTTAAAAACTAAACAAATAAAAAGAACTCTACTCCGTCGTGTTAAAGTTTACAGTATGTATTTACACACGGTTTGTTTGTGAATGCAATTTATATTTTTACGTGGAAGTGCGTCGAGCGACGGTAACCAGAAACTGCCTTTTTTCTTCTATTTTCGTGGAGTTGAAAGGAGCAGTGCATTGCGTACACTACGTGAACTAAATAAATAACCGGGCAAGTGCCAGTCGGTCGAACGGGTTCTGAACGAATCTCATTTTTCTAACGTGTTACTTAAAAAGCATAGACTTTTTCTGGGTAAGTATTCCAATAATCTATAAATGTAGGCAAATAACCATAAGCTGTAGGTATTTTTTTAAATTTTACCTATACTGTAGTTTCGGAGATAACAAGGGAATAGTCATTTTTAACCGACTTCTAATTCATCTAATTTCTTGAATACCTTCCTTTCCGTTTTTCTATATAAAGGTTCGGAACCCTAAAAAAGAAAAAGTAGGTAAGAAAAGACAAAATAAAATTTATTCGACAACAGGTCTAAATGTTGCTCCTCCACTACCTCCACTCTTGGCATGGATGTGGCCACTAACCAACGGTCATTTATTATTATTGCACGAGGATCTTCTAACCTCTGTGCAATTGTGCATAAATGACACAAGCTCTCCCGTTCGGTAGACCATTCAGCTCATGCATTAAGTCCTCAGGTCCTAGACAATGTGTGTGCCATTCAATTAGCGAATGCGACTGTCGAAATTCCGAAATGTAGGAATTTGATCACGTGACATTTCGATAGCATCGGTCAATCCTATACATTTTTGACGTATTGACAATCGCCTTCGCCACGCTACCGTTGAGAGCCCGTTCCCCATGCAACGTGTAGCTACGCAAACAGTGCACTCCAAACGTGCATCAACCTGTGTGTCCCACTCCCAGCAAATCAACGAGTAATGTGTTTTCAATGTACAATGTGCACCAACTTACAAATGAGCGTTAGTGCATCGGCGCTGCCCCGCCGCGTCATGGTCGCGTGGACGGTCGTGAATTCGTGATAGATCGCCCACTTCACCGCAATGTCCACCAATGTGCGGAATTCGAGCGCCCGAGAGAGAGCCACGGATTGGGTGAAAACTGAAAATGATGCCTAGTCTAGTCACGCTGATACGCGTGAGTGATTTCATTCAACATCCTGGGGTGTAGTGAAATTGGATTGTAAACACGAAAATTTGTATTTTGCCAATATAAAAGGCTGGCTGAATGTTCTTGTGTGTCATATATCATCATCATCATCATCCAATTGGGTGGGAATGTGGGATGTGAGAAAAATGGAAATATAAACATTACGACGGATTATATTTCATCATAACACATAACAGTTCATGTTCAAACTTGAGAACTGTGAGTAAACCACGGAGTTAACCGACTCCATCTGTCGAAAGCGAGTATATGTGTCTTGCGGTAAAGGCGCCTAGAAACCGAGTGAGTACCGCGCGGCATACCGCTAAGATGCGGTAACTGTGACACCGATACCTGAACATTGTGAAATTGAATTGGTTTCCGCACGTTTTTCATTAAAATCGCCCACCAGTTCATGGTGTCCTGGTATTAGTGAGCAATTTAACAAAAATGTTGAAGAAAGTGTATATAAATAAACCACCAACTAGCACTTCAAACAATTTAGCCGATATTCTAGAACTCTTTTACATCAATTTCATTCTTCCCAAAATCAGTGAGTCATTTCAGGTCTCCTTCGTAATTCTGTAAGAGAATTTGCTTAACGAAGTTAAGATAAGACTGTTACAACACTGACTTCTATTGCTAGCCAGTAATCTTGTTAACATGTAGGTAGTTGAAGGGTGACCAATTATATTACTACATCACTCAGCAGTCGTGAATTTACTTACCTTTCGTAAGATCTGACCTTTTAGGACTGACCCCAATATCAAACACGACTTCCTAATGCGAAAAACATTTTGTTTTACGACTTAACTGAGTTACCATTTCTTGAAACAACACTGTTCGCCAGCTGCTCCTTTGGGTCAAATTCCGCGGTAGGGCCGGTAGATATAAACGCATTCCGATGAACTCCCGTTCCCAGGGATATCTACAAAGCTGACTCAACGGGCACAGCCCTCGCCGCAGCAAAAGCCAGTACAATTAAGCATAAGTACCGTTTTCCTTCAATGCTTTCTAAGTGCGACAGGATCAATTGAAGTATCTGCGATCTCTTGACATGAATCCGCGTCGATAGCGTCCCTTCCCGGGTCGATGACACGCGGCAGATAGCCCAGCGCGGCTCTCGCAGACGACCACTCCTCAGGCATGTCTCGAGCGCGGAGCGGCTTGTACCAGCTTACTACATGCATGCTTCACATTAGCAAATCGATGCAAAACGAGGGATAAAACGAGTAGGCCAGCTATCAGCTACTGCTATCTAAGCTGTGTCGGTCTTCGTAGTATTGACGAGGCTTTCCTTTGGACAATCTTTAGCAATTCATAATTTAAGTCTTTAGCAAGAGAGGATCATCCATCAGATAGACACCAAAAATGCATTTACCCCTCCATAATGCCATTTTGCCGTTATGTCCTTACCTAAACTGCAAGTAGTAGGCAATCATATCTCAGAAGACTATGACTCCATCAGGGAGTGCCGTGCGGTGACCGAATCCATATGGGTCCCCTCACAATGGAGCGGCAACGCGATACCGTCGCGTCGGCTCGCAACCGCGATAATAATGCACTTTTTACTCGATCCTGAATTTGTTTTGACTGGTTTCTCAGACATGCATGTGCTTTGCTGAAAAACTGTATTTGACAAAGCTTCGTGAAATACAGACGCAGCCCTAATATCATAAAATGCAGCAAGCGATGAGACCACGAAGCAATCGGCTCATCAATTCAATGTTAAATACTTGAACGTAGAGCCCGTATCACCCTGAAATCTTAGATGTGCAAGAATGTATGCAATGCGGACAATGTGCGAGTTGCAATGGTAACTCGGCTCTGACCGGGAGTGAATGTGATTATCCCATTAAGGAGCGCACAGGAGTCAACGCACCGCCGCCGCCGCTCGACGACCACTCGCTGAGAGATGTCTCCAATATTCCTGTTGCCCTAGTCACTTAAGGACAATTTCTTCTTCTCATTATTCAATCACATATATTCTTCCTTTTCAAAGTTGAATTGATCGTCTGTATTATAATCGGTATCTGAGCTGGTTGTCAGAGAATGATGTGCAATTTATCTTGTCCTTTTCAATTTCTTGGAGCAACACAATACCTTTCATTACGATTTCTCTGAACTTGGTTCAGTAATAAGAGATCAACAAATTGCCATAACTTTGTCATTAAAAACATGCTCATCCTTTCACATCTGCAAGTGAGCGCGTGTACATTTTTCACTAACGCAGCGTGTAAACGGGCTCAAGAGCGTCGTAATTCGTAATGAAAAAGCTGCCGCGTCGGGAGTGGAGACCTTCGCGTCTACGTGTAATTTGCGTAAATGGACGATTTACTTGAACGAAGCGACCGGCCCGCTCAACTTGACCTATACGGTGTAGGGCTGGCGACTGCATAGCTGGGAATAGGCTGTGCATTGGCAAAATTGGCTATAATAACCATGGTTTCCTGTCTAAACCGACAGACGGACGATGGCGAGGACCATATTTCTTGTATTTCATTAGAGTACCACCTCATTTTAATTTCGGTTAACTTTTCTTATGAAATTGATTTGATAAATTCCATTCGTTCAAGGTCTGCCAGCCCTATAGCCCTGCATGGTAGGCCCGATGCGCGTGGGCAACACAACATAGGTCCGACTATTTTATGGTGATTGATGCTAGGCTCACTGCGCGACTGCGCAGTAAGCCTCACGTTCGTTGTTTCGTTATCTACTGACAGCCAACGCAGCGGTGCGTTGTGAGCATACCTTTTTACTCAAATGTTAATAATAATAATAATAAGTAGTACTTCTGGACACGGCTCGCATTGTTAGGAGATTCCTTTCTCTGGAGCCCTGACCGCCGGTAGCTTGGACTCTGTTCCCGATACCGGTGGGCTACTATTTTTTATATTTTTAAATGTTTTTTTTAAGCAGTATTTTTTAAGAAATATTTAAAAATGTTTAAAATAAGTAAAGAAAATGAATAAACGAAATAATAATAATAATAATCATTTATTTGCTGGAATATGGGTAGATATATAAGGTGTTACAAACAACAGAAGTTCTTATTGCCATATTCTACCTCAATAGGTGTGCAAATATCTATTACATGCAAGTGTCAAATATTACTTATTCATAATTAATTACAAATTACAAATTTTAATATTTAATAGTAAGTACATCTTTATTACATTTTTTCATTTAAATAATCATTTACATTATAATAGGCTTTATTAATTAGATACATCTTTAATTTATTTAAAATGATATAAAATTGTCAGCATCCTTTATATTACTAGGTAATTTATTATAGATTCTGGGGCCCATACAAAATGCACTCTCACTCTTTGTTGCTACAAAGTAAAGGACAAAGTCGTAAAAACAAAAGACTTTTATGATGTTTTCGACTGTATTGATGACACAGAGCACGAAGCTTTCAGTTTCTTTTCATACTGCATTCAGTTTTCAACTTTAATTTACATCATGTGAGGCAAACCGCATACAAAGTGCTCTGAATCGAAACTCCCTCTGCATTTTTACATATTATTATTCAAAGAAAGTCTTCGTTATAGTATCACGAATTCCTGAAGAAAACCGCAAGTCACCTGCGCCTGGTCTCGCGTGCTATCTTCCATCAAAAGAGGAAACAAAGAAAATAATACTCTAACTTTTAGGCAAAGGGTGCTATTTGAAATAGAAATAAAGTTATGGCATGCAAAATGTTGTCCCAATTCTTTGCAATCGATTTCCCGGTGGTTTCCGTGCCGCATCGCCGTTGGGCCGGGCCGGGCGCGGTGCCGCATGCCGGCTCGTCCCAATTGATCCCATTCACATAAATTAACTGCCATGGGGAAAATATTACAATTTCATGGGAAAACTTCATTTGAATAAGTTTAAACTGTTATTGATAATGTTATTTTGATGTTCGTGCTAGGAAATGGTTCCATTCAGTTATCTACCATTCAGTTACTGGTTTTTAATTTAATCTTGAATGTCGGATTCCCTACCTTTCCACAATGGTTGTACATTTTGTTCGTATTTCGGACAATAGCTCACGGAGGACATGCTCAATCCTTGCTCCCGGGACGTGCTTACGCGCAGGCGAGTCCACCGCGCACAATGGACGCCGCAAAACACGACATAAACCCGAGTGCACACGAACGACACGGCTCTTAAAGAACCAATAGAAGTCATTTTCACAGAACATGAAGAAAAAAACAATACCTATCTTTTTGTCGGTGAACATTTATCTTATTTATTTGGTCGCCCGTGTAGACCCGGCTTCCTTTCCTCATGTAACGCATGCCCCTGCATGTGACATAATTGTACTTTAAACGCAGTTTAATATCCGCCTCGCGAATACGAACGGAGGGCATTATTTATGGCATTGCGAAATGTTTATGTTCCATGAGGTATGATCATTGGAATCTATGTCACAGCTCGTGTGCCCTTTCCCTTTAGGCTTTATGAATTCCGGCGACATGTCCCAAACGGCATATAACCTTTTGGTTGGTAAAAGATATTAGAACTCGCTTCAATATTGTAGGTAGGTATAGGAAGTACCCAAAAATCTTTTTGTATTGCGTGATGGAAGCTCTATTCTGAATCATGGCCGAAATAATACCGAATATCGTTGTGTAGGGCCCCATTCTCGTCACGTCCCGAGGTACTCGCATCACGACCGGCACATATATGGCACTACACTATGGACTCCGTGTGATCTACCGCGCGCGACTCCTGCCTTTTGTCTTTTTGCCGACGACCCGCCAAACTTTTGCGCCAGCGCTAGTCGTGAAGACAAAAAAAAGTCTTAAAACTAGAATTCTTATGAAGACTTACTGTCGAACATGGTTGTGATGGTATGACTCAGCACAACATCGAAGATTTCAATATTGTCATTGTCCGCTTTGGTAACAGGGCGATGATACCAAACAATTTTGCATATTTATATCAAAACTGACCGATATATTGTGCTGCTTCATTTTCTTTTCTCGTTAAAATTACCACTTCAGGCTAATTTTAAAGATTAATAAGAATGCTCGAGGGAAGTGAGCGCATCCAATCAAAACAAAATCATTGTTATTACAAAACGAATTCAACTAAACCTGTCAGTAAATTAGCGGCTGTCAGTGTTCATATCTCTGTGTCAGCGATCACTTTGTGTCTTAATTACTGTCTGTCAGAGCGCGAGCGACCTTCGCCTCATCATTAGTTAGTTTTTACCGAACACAGCCCTTGTCAGACATGCAAATTAGTCTCGTGCAGAAAATTGGTTGCCAAACGTTCTCTTTGAACTTCTTTTATTATCTTTGTTGAAAATGCCGTTTATGTGGCGGAACTACGCTCATCAGAACCCTCGTTAGGAATAATATCCGTCACTAAAACTTAGTCTATTCATGTTTACCTGTAATTACTAGCTTACATTTCAAGTTGTTTTCTGTTCAGTTGAAAGCAGATGCATTGCTGCGTCTTATCATAAATTGAATCGATGTTCATTGTTGTGTTGTCCTTGTTGCAGGGAAGCCTTGACAATGGCATATTACCGGTGCGGCCCGACTGCCATCGGCAGCCGCACGTCGTGGGGGCCGGTCACCTCGCCCACCTCCGTGGAGCCCAAGAGCTTCGACAGGCCGTTGAGCGGCAACTTTGATAGAATATTTAATGCCTTTGAGAGGACCAATGCCTTCGAGTACATCCGGAGCTCGTTTGAAGGGGGGAAAGAGGAAGAGGAACGCCATATCGGTCACGGTGACATCGTAGTGAATAGAAAGATGAGCAGCAGCTTCGAGCGCGCGGACTGTGCGCTGGCGGCGCAGACGCCATGCTCCGAGGACGAGGACTTCTACCGGGAGAAGATCCTGTACTCGCAGGCGAGGCAACTGTTCCCGCTGCAGGAGGACTTGGCCGACTGGATCAATAAAACTATAGGTAAGTCACACCACATTTGAAGTGAAACTAACACGGATGCCAACAATGGATCTATCACCATTTCTTTAAACACGACAGGTTGTCATTATTAGAATAGGAAACGGAAAAACAAGTAGAAAAGCACGAATAGAAGCAATGCTCAAACTGTCGGCTTGTTGGTCTGCAGTGAACAATAACGTTGTATGAGTTATATAATCCGGAGCGAGCGCCGTGAAAAATTGCAATTTTACGAGTTTCTCCAATTTGCAAATGCCATGTGAGTTTCCAAAAGAAATGTTGCAAATCAATGCTGCACATTGTTGTTTCTGCAAACTGTATTACGAGTAGATCCGGCATCACATCGTTACACCAGATACTCCGCAGCTCAGCGGACGCTACCATCAACCTCATCATTACCACTTCGATGCGCGACTCGAGTCAACCAACAAGTTCTGAATAGAGGGTGACTTGAGAACATATCATTATGTTCTATCAGTTCTATGTTTAGAAACACGCCTTATACTAGACTACAACTATTCTTGCCATTCGTTATTCTAATCAAAGATCAACAGAGGTGACTTTACGAGTTCAATATAATGTTTTGGAAATTAATGAAAGGTAATATCAATAAGTTCAAATCAAAATGCTATTAAGTCCGCTCCAAATTCTTGAAATATCTGTATAGTATTCCACAGGGCCAAGGTATCGTATTAATCAAGCACAATTTGTGCGACAACGACAAGTGATTGTATCATCGCAGCCATATATGCGCGCGCGGCGTTTTTGTAGCGAGCGCCGAGCGGCCGCGTGGGAGCACCGGACAACGTTATGAGATGAGCTGATAATTAGCAGCTTCACTTTACTACTTCCATGACAAATTCACGCCTCGATGTAGGTGGATATGGAATCAATATTAAACAAACATGCTGTTTATGAAGTAATATCCATTAATTTTTACTACCGTAGCAGATTTAGAGTTTAGCTGTATAAAATTTGATTTGGGAATTTTTTTTTCCTAAACGTTTTGGTAACGTTAAAAACGTTTCGTTTCTGAATTCCTCGGTCTACCAACGCTGTTAAAACGCTAGAGTCATAAAATGTTATTTATTTAAGTTTGTTTACAAAAACTGCACGTTGCAGTGCAACTTGGCTGGAACATAAATCTATTTCCGCGCTTTCAGTACTGCAATCCATTTATAGTTGAGATCCTTATTAGGTTCTTCGAAGTTCTTTTTAAAAGTTTTTCATGTTTTCTTCATTGAAAAAACAAGTTTTAAGTAACTAAACTATGATAGACTAGGTACTGCATTCTGCATTTTGATTGATATATTGTTGGCCTAGTGAATGTATCATTTCTACTAGGGCCGCACGTATAATGTGGAGGTCTATCAAGCCTAAAGGAGTGGTATTGCGCGATGGGTGGACACTTCACGCCACCTACATGGCGGGCGAGTCACGAGCAGACACAGACGCGCAGATTTACAACGACACTCTTCTAGGTAGCGCAATCATGTTTGTAACAATTAATTCATATCAGATAGAACCTTTGTGCAATTAATTCATATCAGATAGAACTTTTTTGTTTGTATTAGATTCAAACGAGACAATAATACAAACAAATTGGCTTTCCGACTTAACTCTTTTCGTTCTTAAAGGTCTAGTTATTCACAGCAGACATTTTCCTATTAGCAAACTACTGAAATCCTGTGCATTGTATGGTAAGGCGAGGCTGGCTAACGCATTTTAGTATTCATTGTAATGTATTATTTCCTGCAGATTTTCCTTGATTGTTATCAACATGACGGCTATAAAACATCGCCCCTCCTTATGGGTGAAGGGTATCTTGTCATGTCATAAAACCTCATTTGTAAGACGATTTGTATTGATCGTCATTAGTTGTAGTTCATCAAACGGACGCCACTGCTTATCTGATTGTTTGGTCTTCTCGTTTTTTACGATACATTGTAAATGGCGTGCTCGTCGGGTCACGGTGGTCCTCTCAACTGGGAACTATATGACTTCCCAACATCAAGTTCTATTATGTCATGAAATTATCGACACGAAGAAGAAGACGAAATTATCATCTATTTGGGAAAACTCTTACCCTGCGTACTAACCATATAATTTACAATAATGTTCGTAATAGTGGCATTATAGCGGATTATTGTGTCTTAAACCAACATGACACGCACGAGACAGCCATTACGTTCCCATATACGTCTTCCCAATCACTTGTCTGTCAGAGGATCATCATTATTACATCCCCCATCAAAGCAATATGAGCTTTATGGCCCAGTGATAGACACCACATTAGAAAGAAAGGGTTTAAATGTATCGATTTGCACATTGTGTGTTTTATGCTTCATTGAACTTGTGAATTTCCATGCAACCGATGACGTATGGTTTTATACAAAAAGCGTCACAAATGTAGGGCATTAATGAGCGATACCGTAACATAAGTAAGGCAAGTGATTAGTAAATAGCAATTAGTGCTACGCATGATCGGGTCCGTCCCGGGTGGGTGACGCCGCTGGTCGATGTAATAGTTGGCGACACATGACCACACAACTGTGTTGTAACATATGAATGCCTCAGCATTTAGACCATCAACTATCGGGTGTGGTTGCTTGAAGTTGTCATTAATTCATTTTCATTGCCGGCCCCAGTGTTGAACCCTGTGGCATAGGTACCCACTTTGAGACGGGTTGTGTTAAAGTGAGTTCTACGATATTTTTGACAGTTCTGAGATTATCTATAAGTCACCAAAATAACACAAGATCGAAAGTTCGCCAGTGCTTGGTATAGAGTTATAGTGAAATTCGTGATCAACCTGATTGGGTCAAAGCTTCAGTCAATTAGCCTTTCCTTAAAAAAAAATCATAACTTTTGTGGAAGGATTTTGTTACCAATTCATTAACATACATCGACTAATGTGTAAAACCCTTGAAATGACGGACAGCCGTTACTTATCATAATTCCAATGAAAGTTCAGTTAGTATAATTATTCAGTAGTATTATTCAGTTACGAGTAATTAGTAAAAGTAATTGAACTTCTAGGATACAAGTTTCATTTCATTCCTTTGGCAGCAATTTACTTAATTACAGTAAGAGTGTAGAGTACTCGGCGTGCATAACATGCTAATGTAATATTGGGCTGTTTAGGGTGTCACTGTCTGTCTACTCATATCAACGGTATGAACTGCCGCTGCCTAGACGCGTTGTTATGAATATTTAAATATTATTTTTGCGCGTGGTAGAAGTCAATGGATTAAGCGTTTTAATATCTTTGAAGGGTTTATGTTTTGTAGTTACTTAGGATTTTATTACATAATAAATTATTTTGTTTAGGTCTTTCTAACGTGAAATAACTAAGAGGTTTTTAGTTCAAGGAATATGTTCTTTTCCGTTAATCTCATTGTTCCTAAGATTTTATACATCGCTTTAAGATTCCATATACTGGACCTATTTGGCGCAGCCGCGGGGCACACAATGTTTTGTTTTAAAATTAATGTTATTCTTGTTTGTACCTACATTGTGTGTGTGTGCCATATAAACTAATTTTCTTTCTTTCTTTTCTTTTCTTTCCATATTATTTAACAAAGTAACGTCCCTGAGAGTTCAATGCCACGCGTAATCCAATGCCTTGAATAATTACGGCATGCAAAGTAACACTTTATAAATTATGGAGTTATTATTATTGCAATATCGAAGTTCCGTTGGCGGGCCGTTAATCGGCGCGGACGCAGGCACGCCGTACATCGGCGCGGGGCGGCGCGAGTGGTCAGGAGTGGGACATCCTTGCGATACCGTTATCGGAATGCGAAAATTAATAATTAAGGTTAAATACATTACAGATTCGATTTTATAAGTCGTCTTGTTGTGTGATCACCAAATCAGGAGAACAGATTTAATTATATTTTTCTCAGCAATACGTCGCAGTGGTATCGGTGCCGGTGTACCTATGTACAAATCAAATAAGAATGATTTGTTCTTATTAACTATCTTTAGCTAACAATTCGAATTTCAATGAATTTCGTCTGAACTCTGGAGAATTTAATATTCACAATTTGGTATATTTTAACATGTTTGCTTATCCAGCCTTCAGGTTTGTTGGTCAAAATGTAAATATATTCAGCAATAAAGGAGCACTTACTGCGCCATCAAAGTGACATGCCTCGGCTAAGTTAACGAGTGGGACGCAGCTTTTCATTTAGATTCTAATTGCCCATACATATTCAGTTTTCTACCAACATTTTTGCTTGTTATCCAGGGAGCTTAGTTGCTAGCAAAATGAATAGGGTTTTATTAGGATTATTCTTAAGTAGAAAGATTTTCATTTTGGATATTTATGCAAACTTAGGTAGGTACCAATAATGGTTGACTCTTGCCTCCAATTTGATGTTTCTTATTGAAATAATGTGGGACAACCATAAACAGTCAACATACAACCATAAATGATAGTCTTAAAAGTGGTTGAATGTCGTAGTTAACAAGTGCTGCTCATCATCTCGGTGTGTGTCATGTGTGTCCTGTCATTAAAGGTAATCTCACCTAAATGCCATTTTATTTTGCAGCTACAACTTACAGTACGTGCGACCTTGCTGCGGCAACGTTCTTATTTATCAGTATCACTCATTTATTAATTTTGCAAGACGCTGTCCGCTTCAATTATTATCGCGCTAATTACGGACGAAAAAGCTCCTATGCGTTCATGAGGACCGGTTACATGAATCTCCTAGTACCGCGGCCAATCGAACCATTCAAATAAAAATTAATAGCAGTTCATTATTATTATTAACTAGCTTCTACCAGCGGCTTCGCCCGCGTGAAAATCGGAAATAGGGAGGTTTCTTGATTTATATTGTAACTACACCTACTCTACACCTACCCTACACCTACCCTAACCAGCCCAAAAAATACTATGACATGTTTCTGGTTCCCTGGTACTTGATGTTTTTGGTCTCCTGGTACTTGTGAATCTGTAGTACTAAGGCAGCAGCGGCTCTGAATTTGTACTTCCTCCTCAGTCTTCATTGATCCATGCCACTTACCGGGATAAAAAGTAGCATATGTCTCATTCCAGGATATGAACTACATGTGTGCCAAATTTCATCCAAATCTCTTCAGCCGTTTTTGCCTGATTGTTACACAAACATACAAACATTCACGTTTATAATATTAGTAGGATTGTAGCTCAGACCAACAAAAAAAGGTAGACAGCGCACTGCGAACATCAAAAGTGAAGCCATCTTTTTATCTATGTGTGTCTCGAAGGGTTGCCACTTTTTATTTTTTTTCCCTATAACTTGGGAAATAATATTTTATGGGTTAGCTAATATTGTCAAGTCAGCACAACTAAGATATTGTTAAGTATGGTATTGTAACTTAATTTTTTTAAAAGAGACATAGGTACCTAAAAAAAAAAAAATTACATCACACGTACCTACTTAAGTAGGTACATTCAATTGTAAGTTATAAAAGGTTGTCGAAGCGTAAGTCATAACATATTCGTAGGTATGAGTAATTATGTAAATTGTTTTGAAATAAAATAGGTAATTATATTTTCAATCAACTTTATTAAATTCTTAAATACCACCACAAAAAAATCACTGACTAAAGAAAAAGTAGGTACCTAATATCAAGATCAAACATAACAAACATTGACATGTAAGTGTTATGTATATGTTTAACCTACTTACAAAATAAATATTATTTATAATTATCATGAACAAAAAAAAGCATCTTTCGTCTCATTTTCTCTTTAGTAGAAATACTAAAGAGAAAATTAGACGAAAGATGTAGTTTAGTTTGCAATTTCGGGCTAGTTTCATATTAGAAACGTCAAAGATTGTTGCGACTTTCCGACTGTTATCTAAAAACAAAAAGTTTTTTTCATAGCCTATTGTACTGTTTTCTCGCAAATGTATTGAAAAACATCAAATCTAAAATATTTAGTACATTAAAAAAAAGAAAATAGGAATATAACTCGAAGAAAGAAATCATTAAAATTTGCTTAATCGAATGGGGAAATTTTAAATCATATTATGGCAACCCTTGCACTTAATGTCACTGCTTTCGTTTGTTGACGTTTTTGTTCCAAGTAACCATATTAATTTATAATAAAAACGATGTTATTTAAAGTACTTACAAGTGAAAAGTGATTCCGTGAGACTTTTTATGTGTTTAGCTATTGTTTTTACAAATTTTTACTACACAGGGAAGGCATCATTATATTTTTCTATTAATGTTTTCTAGACGACGGCTCGTGACGTACTAAGAGCGATGAGCATGGTTTTAGTGTAGGTGTGTGCGTGAGCTTGTGTATTTATTTGAAGGAGCACGGTTTTGTGGCTTCACTTTCGATGTTCGCGGTGCGCTGTCTACCTTTTTTTGTTGGTCTGAGGATTGTAGCGATAACAATCAGACCAGTCGCTTACACAAATATCTAACATACTCCCGGGAAAAACGTAGGTATCCTATGTGTTATTCCAACCTATGATCTACATCTGTGTCAAATTTCATCAAGATCTGTTCAGTCGTTCTGACTTGATTGAGTATTAAACATCCATTATGGATGAAATAAAATAGTAGGCGCTGAGAGTATGCATCACTGGCCCACCTCGGTCCCTCGGTGGTCGCACCCAGCCACTCCAGTCACCCAGAGTTCGCATCGCTGCCAATTATAATTTAATCGATTTTCAATTAAATCATTTCAATGACTAGGAGAACATAGGAGGAGTATCGAGTACGTGACGCGAGTAATCTTGATCTTCGCTTCAGTACAAAGAGCTCTATTGTTGTCGCATGGGCGATAAATATTGTTGGAAGATAGTGGAACTGATTGAGAGCTGCTATCTGGTTATTTTCCTTGGTACCAATATT
Source organism: Melanchra persicariae (assembly GCA_947386135.1). Classification (NCBI taxonomy): domain Eukaryota; kingdom Metazoa; phylum Arthropoda; class Insecta; order Lepidoptera; family Noctuidae; genus Melanchra; species Melanchra persicariae. The sequence continues at coordinate 663,897 of OX376652.1, forward strand.
CATTGCAAGCACGTCTTTAATTTTATGTCTTGAAACCTCTCGGAGTCCTGTCGTTAATTTTTGCCAGCCGATTTTCCCTGAGCAATAATGTATGAAAATTGCAGCTGTTACAAAAGTAAAAATTGTAAATTCACAAAGATACAGCGGATTTTTATTATTATATCAATATACAAAGATAGTTGGTAGTGATCGAAGAGAATACTACATAATCTGCAAGTAAATAAATGCAAATGTTTCCATGTCTTACAACTAAAACCGCTCGCGAACTATCTTAGCGCTATGAGATCCTAGTAATATCGTATGCAAATCTGTGCTCCTAGTGCCTGGCGCCTGGGTGGTCCCACACAATCGCGCCGATATTATTTATCTTCTGCACACGTTATACATAACACATGTATCTGGCCATCCCAAGCCGGTTCCTTGCGTCCGCGTCGGCTTGCATTGTTCAATCGCCAATTCGCTAGATTGCAGGCCTCACATAGTACTATATATTACTTCATTGTATTTACATATACATAGTATTTACTATCTTCTGCAATTGCAATGCAATTTCTGTTTAAGTGTTACTGGCGTTACCTGAAATACTTAGTACTAACCCAACTTCTCAAATACTAACCGTGCCGTATTTTTATTATCCACGTGTTACATTTTTGTGTCTCACCGGGATTGTTCTGTTCGAGGAACTTTTGTTTCTGCTTTCTTCCATCATTTTTATTTCACAAGAAAACCATCATTTCCTGAAGGTGTAATATTTAATATCAGCTAAGACCCGCGGTTCTTTTTCCCTCATAAATTAATTAGTTATGAGAAGCAAGCGTGCTGCTAACGAAGTCATAAATCAATTTGTTTATATCCACTACATATTCAGATGCCTCACTCTGTGCATTACCAGCTTGGGTATAAGCTGCGTATGCGCATTTCAATAATTCATGAAGACTGAGCCAGCAATTGCCCCGAGCCGATTCCATTACTACCCGTATGCGTTAACTTGGCACCTGCCTCGAATTACGTTTTGACATTTTAATTTAAATTGAACAATTCAATTTCGATGAAAATAATATAACGCATCGCAACAGTGATGCTAACGCGTTTATATTGTTTTCATCAAAATAGAATTTTTCAATTTATATTAAAACCTCAAAACGTCATTCGAAATGTGTCGAGCCGGTGCCATGTTAACGCGAACGGGTTATAGCAACTTATTTGGCGAGTCTTATTCGTCATTCCAATTGATGAATAATTTATTATAGAAACTTAACGATATTTCCCAATTTGGAAAGATTGCAGCAGATTATTGTTCTTTCACCCATCAATGATACATTGAAGTTTAATCTCCTCAATACTTACTATTTATCCACCTCCATAAAAGCAAAATCGATAATACCTATCGGTCCCGGTAATAAAATAAATCTACACGCAATGCCATAGGGCCAAAGGTCGTCGATTAATAAGCCCCCGTGGTACCAGGGTAGCACAGAACCGCGGCGGTCGGCAAGATCTGCAGCGATAGGGTCATGAGAATGCGATCGGTTTCGATCCCTGCCTTATGTCCGTCGTGAAAGTTCACCTTCCCGGTTAGGCGATTCGTAATTATTGTTGGAATGGCACACACAATATAAGTATTTTCAAATATGGTGCGGCTATTTTGCTGTGAATTTACCGCTTTTATTTCTAGGCATTACATTATGGTGTCGCCTAGTGTTAACACGACAACGGGCATTAAAATTATAATGCCTCCCCGGTCGGTTAATTTAATTTGAGAGTACAAACACTTTTTCTACTCTCGCACTGCTATTTCTTGGATTGCGCACATCATTTAAAGTTTTATTACTCATCGCTTCATAATTCCAGATTACTCGCTGTTTCACGTATTTCTAGATCTAAATCACATTGTTTACGTGCGCAATGGCTGGTGGGCACGCGCAGGCACGTTCCGCGGCCTGCATAAATGCTAAGAGTATGAAAATGCCAGATCAGTAAAAAGTCGTCAGTCAATCATTAACGGGTCGGCTATAGCCGTTACGTTAGTGCATATTTTGTTTCTGTTAGCTGCTTTTTATGTAGCTGCAAAGGAGGATCTATTTCCTAAATGCTTGCAAGTTTGGAGGGTCTTAAAAAAAGGGCGAATAAAAAGCAAGAATATTGTGCAGTCAGGAAACATGAATTCAAGGAGCCATGCCATGATCATCCTTATAATATGTGAGTAACTATCTTATTATGTACCTACCAAGTATTGATTCGATATCTCCAAGGCATTGAACAGATAGTTTTCTTTTGTCGTAAAACCAAGGACTATGGTTCCTGCGCCCGCAGTTATCAACAGTGGGTGTCACCAACTCGTAAACTTGCAACTATGCATCCAGACTCTACCTGCGACATAGTTGACTAAAAACCACCAATTTCACAACGATGCGAAATGCATTTAACATGAGCTGTTTGAAAATCAATCATTTGGTACCTTGTTGATGGCTTTTGCTGAATATTGACGGACAAGCAAACGTTGCATGGATGTCCACCATTAATTGACTGAAGGCGGTATAAGGAAATTCGACTTTTTGTCTTAGCAGGCGATGCTTTGATCCAGCTTTGGTCCAGCCTATACAGGTCACTTCGCAAGTCAGGCACGACGACTTGTTTTACGATATCTTCGATAGAAGCCAGATCTAAGTATGTCAATCGTTTAAATTGTAGATAAGTTTTACTAAGCGAGTTGTGCAAGAATTAAGTTGTAACTTAACTAAATGGCGAGAATGCACTTATCTACAAAGATAACTCATTGGGAATTATTTCTCGCTCCACTTGGCTGTCGTGGTACACCACCAGGCTTTTCCGAAAAAGGCTATAGGTGATCTAATGCCAATTAATATAAACTCAGCCGAAGCGATAGACGCAGAGGTCCTATTAGTAACTTGATGTCAATCAACAACATCGAAAAAGATATAAGATTTTTAAAAAGATATTAGGACAATACACAGGGACTCCTGTGGATTGTCCTAACGATTGTCCTTAATTAGCCAAAACTGTGAGATTTAGGTACTTCCAAGATTCGCTGAGTTCCCATCATCATTGTGGTTGGAGGAAGTGTCTCTAATGTGGTCTGTTATTGTTCGCAGGTATAACATATCTGTCGGGGGAGAACTTCCTGGACGTGCTGGACAACGGCGCGGAGCTGTGCCAGCTGGCCGCCGTCATACACGACCGGGCGCGGGAGGCGCTGGACCAGGGACTCATAGTAGGGGTGAATATAACACATTCTTCCAGCGTTCCGAGTGCTTTCAAGCTCATGTTTTCCACCATCCAAGAATTCGACACAGTCGAATCCCTTGTGCAATAACAACTACGCCAAAAATCCATTATAGCTGAACATTTAGCCATACTGGCTTTTTGACGTTGTATTGCATATTATTATATGAGATTCGGTTTATCTAACAAAATATATTATAAGTTTATAACGTAACACTAAAGGTATGTTTTCCGCAGCCGGTGCCCCAGATCCGCGGGCGTTGTTGGCAGCGAGCGGCGCGGCGTAGCTTCTTCTCTCGGGACAACACAGAGAACTTCATCACCTTCTGCCGAGAGCTCGGCGTGCACGAGAACTTGCTCTTCGAAAGCGATGATCTTGGTGAGACATTGAAATAAGAAGTTATTCCTCTTTATTTATACGTCCTTGGTACCTTAGTTTTAACACAATCATCAACGGAAACTCTGTGCTTGAAGCTGCCCGCCCGCCCGCCATTAAACTTCATCGAGCTAGTTTTGAACGACTCCTCTTAACTTATTTATCCCTGGTACCACAGTGCTGCATAACCAGCCACGGCAGGTCATCCTATGCCTGCTGGAGGTGGCCCGCCTCGCCACCAAGTTCAACGTGGAGCCCCCAGGGCTGGTGCAGCTAGAGAAGGAGATTGCGCTGGAGGAACGGGATTCAGGACTTGACTCTGCCATGTCTGCGACCGCGTGGCAGTTCAGAGACGCGTCGCCACCGCCACGGGATGAAAAGTAAGTTCTTTCTACCTCGATATGTCAAAATTTATAAGTATATATATAGTAAGTAGGTATTTAGGTAGGTAAGTAGTATTTGATCTTCAATTATTATTCCTTCTTTTTACATTCATTTTTTTTCTTTCTGTATTCGATTTGTTTATAATAGGAACCTCTTTATTCAGCAGGTCTACCACCGAAATACCTCCTAAGACACCTGACCCCAAGGACTGTAAGTATTTACTACATTTAGGGTCCATTTGAAATATAAATCCATTTAACGCTAAACGTATTTATTTATTTATTTAAACATTTCAGTTTTAATCATCAAATATTGTCAGAAAAACAAGGATGATTTAAATTCGTTTAGTGCTAAATGTACCTATGTATTAGTGCAAGTACGTTTTTATGAATCCGCGAAATTATCAAAACCTGCACGACTGTCGCTTTTATAATAACTGTCATAAGGTTCTAATTACTTATAATTTATTTGCAGCACAACTAGCAGTGGACAACGCAGACGCGGAGAGCACCAAGTCTGATGGAACAGTTGCCAGTACAGACTCTGACGTGCCGCTCAAGCCTACCAATGAGCTCGACAAGAGGGTACGCATACTCCTGAACTATCATTGTCATCGAAGAGTAGCAAATAGTACAAACGTTTGATTGAGGACATCAAGTGGCGTTATAGCCCCATGACCAACTTGGACTCGCCTGACGATTACCAATTTGTGGCTAGTTTCTTTAATTTACGAAATACCTACCTTTGTCCTTACGTCATTTTCTGGATGGACTGTATAAAACCATGAAGCTGAAGCGGAAGTTTTAGCTCATTTATTTGCAGCAGTTTATACGTGTTGAAGTTTAACGTTTTAAAATCATTTTTTTGTTCTTATATTTAGGTGCAGTTGGTAACCCGGCTGATGGAGCGCGGCTGCAGCTGCAGCTCCGGCAAGTGCTCCAAGCTGCTGAAGGTGAAGAAGGTCGGCGAGGGTCGCTACAACATCGCCGGCAGAAACGTGTTCATCAGGGTACGTAGACCTTTTCATCGTATATACGAAGTTCAGAATGACGACAGACTGTTATTGCTATGCTAGTTAAGATAAACTTACTTTTATAACTCAATAGTTTCGACTTCTCCATTTACCATTGTACATGGTGCATTCCAGTTGCTGAAGGGTCGTCACATGATGGTGCGCGTGGGCGGCGGCTGGGACACGCTGGAGCACTTCCTGTCGCGCCACGAGCCCTGCCAGGTGCGCCTGGTGACGCAGGGCCGCCGCGACGTGCTGCCCGTGGCGCTGCCCGAGCCCCCTCCCCCGCCCCGCGCGCTCTCCCCCGCCCCCCTCACCCCGGAGCCCTCGGCGGCCGGCACCGCGTCCCCCGTCGATAGCAAAGCTTCCTCCCTGAGCGGCAAGACGTCCCCGGTGGAGGCCCGCAGCGGGCGCTCCACGCGCGCCTCCAGCAAGGCCAGCAGCGGCAAGAGCTCCCCCCTCCCCGACGCACGCCGCACCTCCACGCCAGTGAGGCCCACCTCCGGCCGCAGCTTGCGCTCCGCCCTCACGCTCCCTCTGCGCGCCGACTCGGTGGACGGCCGCTCGCCCGCGTCCCCCACCACCCCGCGCAACCGGAAGCAGTCCGCACCCTCTAGCTTCAGCACCCCCAACACGCCGACCGGTAGATCCGTTAGAACGCCTCCCGTAGAGCATAGGAAGTCACTCACCTCCACCACGCTCACTAACACGCCTAAGAAGTCGCGCAGCATGAGCTTGGCGCACGTGCAGAAGGACGACAAGCGCACGTTCTGCGGCACCGACCGCCTCAACCAGGTGAAGAAGAACAGGAGCAGCAGCGCGGCCACCACGCCCACCGACACCGCCGCCCGGAAGACGCGCAGCCAGAGCCTCGCCTCCACTCCCGTCAACGAGCCCAAAAAGACGTTCAACGGCACCAGCGGCTACGCTAAGAAGACCAGAAGTATGAGTCTGGCAACCCCCGTCGACTTCAAGCCGTTGAATAAAAGCATTTCTGTGAACGGCGCGATGACGCAGGCCGCCATCGAGGAGAGCATCCGCCTGTCGCTGGCGGCCAGCATCGCCGACGACACTTGCTCCAAGAAGCCCTTCCTGCACATCAAAGCCAAATACAGAAGTCCCCCCCCGCGGGAGGTGCCTCCCAGATAATGAGTGCACGCGGCTATTCTTCATTCCACTAGTTTTAAAGTTTGACACTTAACTAAGGCATCTTTATTAAAGTTCAATTAGTTTCGGTAACTCGTAAGCATTATTTAGATCTCTTAACTGAGCAATCTCATCTGTATCATCTCGTAGTATTAAGTAGTCGCTATAATTTAATTCACACATTCATGCTCTCCAGTGTACGGGAGAACTAGTCATAATGAATTTGTTATTGTAATTATAATGAAACGCTACGATTTAGTTTAGGGATAATTACCAATTGCAATAATTGTGGTATCTGATTAATTTGATCATTATTAATTGAGTTTTGAATCTTTATTATTTCTGAAAATTATTTAAGTTTTATTTTCTATTATTTTACTTGATGTGTGATATATTTTTTCTAAAGAGATTGGCCAAAAACGTATGGGGTTTAGTAGACATTGCCACTACTAACGAAAAATATGTAATTAAGCCTATTAAAAATGGATTTAGTTTTACTAAAACATCCATTAAAAGTCTCTCAGAAAAAAGTTATATGGTAGGTATACCTAGTGCTTCCGATCTTTTTTTCTTCTAAAAATATATTTTAAAGAAGCTGCAACTTCTTCCTGTATTTTTTTTATAAATAACTTCATAAGTACCTAGTTGAATAGACTATGGCATATTTCGTTCTTAGTGGATATTTGTACCATTTCTACCCGACTTATGTTTTTGTCCAATGTCTTTTTCGCATTTCTTTCATTTGACAATAAAGATAAAAATTATTGTAGAATTTGATTTTTGTTTATTTTATTTTAAATGTTCTCGATACATAATTGTTTGGATTCAGTGATGCACGGTAGTGATTTAGTTAGGGTAGCGACATACAATTGTGGCCTCACGCTCACGCGACCTCCACGGTACAAATAATGTTGTTTAATCCACACAAGGTATATATTTTCATACGAATCGATAGAAGATATTTTTGCACTGACGGTAGATATACAAGCACTAGATAGACACAAGAGTCCGCCGACACTCAACATGGAACACTGTGTTCATTACATAGCTCTACGAGGATAGTGAATACTGATTTAGTAATCGTTCAATTTAACTATTTAAAATTCGCTTTTTCCATAATAGTCTAGAATTAAAATTTGTGAAAACTTCTTACGATATTCGGAAGAATGCTTCAAATCTTACTTAGATTGGATTCTTGAATGTATCGGTGCTCATTCCTCATGAGACCGCATCGTGTGGACTTTAGAATTAAAACATTAGAAAGGTTTCGGGAGTCAATAGTCTTCCAAAGTTATGCTGTCTCAAGTGATGGAATCGAACAAACGAAACGCTCGTTTTAGCTCGGTTGTAATGAGTTATTGAATGGGACACAGCATAACAACAATAATATACTGATGGTCCATATTGAGCGAGAGACAAAGATGTTATTTACAGAAAGACTAAAGCAATGTATACCTACCTACCTAATTAAGAGAAAAAAGATTAGAATCTTCCACCTTTTACAGTGGGTTCAAACTCAAATATCGTAGGTGGCCCTGCCCAAACAATCCGATAAGTTAATTAATATCACTGCAATAAATTATTAATCCGTTTTATTAGTCCTATTGACATCACTAGTATAGTATTAGACTTGTGAGAACATATGATAAGAGCTTAGCATATACACAGGTGATATACTATACATGTTACTGCCGACCTACCTATCCGCAATACTGTGCCAACGTTTAATTATGTATGGTTGATAATAAACTTTTGATATTCAATAAGTAGTTGTTTTATTTGTGCACTTTCATACGCACTGCGACACACCGCGTGACATGTTCATACACGACCCTATTGAACTTAGTGCTTCGTTAGTAGCAGTTGGTTGATGAGCACGTAGGTACCAAAAGCTTTAATAGTTTCGTATGCCGATTTATAAAGTGGTTGCAGTAAGAGGGTTGCGCAGACCTCGCAAACCGAGGGTTTAATAAGATTTCTCTCTAGAACCTACATCCTATTCGGACTTAATTTTAAGTGGTGCAATGTTGATATTTGTGATAGGGAAAATCGACATGCAATAACGGCTATAGTGGTTAGTGCAGCCACCTACCCGCCGTGCACCGGGAGACACGTCAGCCCAGCCAGCCGGCAGGGTTCGAATCCCGCGTGGGTAAGGGACTTGATATTATTATAATGATGATGACAGTTTGAAACATGTCGCCGTCGGAACAATAACAGTCACGCAAATAAAAAAAAGCTCTTGACGACTGTCAGCATAAACCGACAGCCGGCCGAGGCAAAAATTTGGCAACGGGATGGTAGGTAAACAAAATACCCCAAACAATCAAATTGCAACGAAATAGCAGGGATGGGAGGTTCTGAAAAGCCCACATTTGCAGCATTTCAACCTTAGAGTAATTCAAACGAAGTCTTGACACCTCCCCACCCTTTCCTGCAGTGCCGCAAGATGGCCGCCGTATCGACGACGGCGCGTGCGCCGGCGCGCGTGGTGGTGCCCGTGCGCAGTTCGGTGACGCCGCACAAGCGCCGCTACACCTACTACAACAAGATGTACAAGCCCATGTGCTACGAGCTGCCCAGACCGTTCACCATCTCACTTGTGTAATGTTATGGGAAGAAGACCTGATCCTCATGAGTCTATCGGTACCACTTTCAATAAGCCCAAAATACACATGCCTGTATCTCGAACAAAACTATGCTAGTATCTTGCATGCCATTGTGCCCAAGCTTTGGCTAGTGAAAGTCACTATAGCATGCGTAAGAGACTGATGTTCAAAGATACCTACTGCATCAAAGTACAAGGCAACTTTCAAACACCCATTAAACGATAGGAAATCAAAACAATGTTCAAGGAAACACTTAAAAATGAAATCTATTCTGCTTAGAAGTCTTTCCGGTTTTTTTTGCTCGTGTACCATGGGGTACACGCGACATTTCAGTAGCTAAAAATCGACCGAGTAGACCTGAAGGAATGAAGTTTCTTTGAACACTAGTACTTGCATACTTTTGTGCAGGACAAGCATTTGTATTAAGGCGTTTAGTTGTGTATATATCGCAGCCAATTAACTTAATCAGCCGTTTAATTGGTTGCCTAGCCTTTTCATTTAAATGTGCCGATTTTTCACCGACCTAAGTGACATCTTTTGTTCAATATCGTTTAATGACTTGCCAATGTCACGTATGTCGCGGATTCAGCTAGTTGGCTGCGACATATATAAATATTTCAGACTTGAGAGAAATAGTTTGGAAGCTATAGAAACATTATGTGGAATGATATTGAAAGCGCTAAGATTCGTGTGTAAAGGCAAAAATGAGTCCCGCTCACAGATATAGATAGTATCTGTGCCGCTCTCAGCTGCTAAGCTCAAAATATAATGAAAATCGACATGAGTGGTGACCAAAATTGCTTTACGTCGCAACTCTAAATCGATATCACTTCAAAAATAATTGTAAGTTTGTATACACTTGATTCTAGTCATTTTTTAGGTTCTGTGGCAGTGTTGGTTACTGTGTTGATTTTGGGAGATATCGTTACGTTATCAATTCGACTAGATGAGTCAGGTCGCCCTCGCGGCACCGCGCGGGCTTCTGCCTCTCCGCCCGCGGAGACTCAGCTAGCACGGCTGTGTGGCACGACCATCACCTCTTCGTTTGAATTCTATAAAATTAAAAATTAATTGTAAAATAAAATACATATTACGATTTTAAACTTTATTTTATTAAATAGGTACCCCAATCAGGTAATACAAAATAATTCGAAATTAAGTATAAAATTAATTTAAAGTAGGAATGACTGAATAAATGCCATGAGAATAGTTCATTTTATATATTCGCCTATCTGGAACTCGCTATAATAATATTCATTTATATGAACTAGAGAGCTGATTTCAAGTATACTTTTTAAAAGTACAGCATTCAGGAAGCATCGTTGTTGATAATAACTATAATCTTATTTATAACTTGCTCTCAAGTGTTTCTGCATTTTACACAAGTTTGGATCAAGAGTGTCGAATCTAACGTCAAGTGTGTGCGAATCGCTGACAGGCAATAGTAAATATAATTTATTACGTCTCTAGCTATGTCTTATTCTACGGTAAATAGGCAATTTATTACACGCGATGTTACGTCCGTACATAATAAACTATATAAACATAACTATGTCTATTATTATTATTATATAAAAACTAAACTCTACGCGTATCTGAATACTCGAGTAAGTAGCGTCAGCACTTTGTGAAGAATTATAAAAGTACACATTCATACACTTACTAAATAATCAAGTACGCAAGTTGAGAATGTAAGGACGCATCGGCTCTTATAAAACGCAGCAAAGTTCCACCATACTCGAGTACCCCTCACTACTACACCTACTGCTTGTAAATAAAAGTTATTAGTATCTCATTTAATACATTTTGGTAAAGTCACTCGCTAGTTGATTAGATCATTTGGCCAATTAAACTTAAATATACCTTACTTAACATAAAACTACTGACGATTACTACATCAGCAATCTGCGTCGATTGAGATTTGATTGATTAAAAACTTGTTACAACTAACACTGCAATTTCCATGATTTTAGGCATTTTGGGTTTATTATTGTATCTATAATTTAAACAGACTTTTGTACCTAATGTATTTCAAAATCACAAAATATAAGAAAATATCCCAATCAAAGCAGGTCGCTATTACTTAGCTACATGGTGTGTCAATTTGCGCATGAGATTAAATTAATCATTAATATCTTAGTATTCACTTTACATGGAGAAAGTATTTTATAAAAGATTTTATAAATAAAAAGAGGAGATTAACATGTGCGCGTAAATAAAACCTAAGTCAAAGTGATCTTTGAGTGATTTCCGTACGATTGTAACTTTTAATATTATGAAACTTCGAACGATCACACGATATACAACTCCGAGGCTAGCACACACTGCAAGCTAGATCTTAAATATAATCTTTGATAATGTCAATGTAGAAACTTATGAATATAGAGTTATTTAAATCTACACTTTACGCGAAAAAATGTAAAAATCTTCACTCCAGTCACACAAAATTACTGAGGAATGCTATTTCACAGACAATCCTTTAAAACTACTGATATAGTTTTATTAAAACTGAGTATCGCCTTATTTTTATTACTGTAATGTTTAAATGTAAAGTCAGGGAACATGGTTGTTGAGCAAATTCACACACGTCATTAATATACTGTTACACAGCCATTCAAAACGGCTTATAGATTTATGGAAGATGAAGACCTGCAGACCCGAAATAAATAGAGATAAGGGCAAGAGGGTACCAGCTATTATATGTAGTTTGTTCACACTTTTTTTAACCTCGGACAGCAATCCACTACCAATCTTCTGCCACAACAATAAGGATCACTATGATTTTGAGGGATGCCAAATCAGGCGTAAAATAACAGCTTTGAACGGACTTTACGTAGACTGTCAAAACACGACATTTGAAATTAGATTATTACGGACAATTCGAGAGTCAATCTGCTCAAGTATACACGTCCCTGACTGTACAACGCGTGTAAACGTTGCATATCGTGTGCGCGCACAGTTGCTGCAGCAGCCGCACGCCGCGCCGGTGACGTCACGGCACAGCTCCAGAGCGCGTGTTACTTCTTCTTGCTCTTGCCGAGCGTGAGCGTGTGGTGCGCCTGCGCAGACTGCTGCTTGCGCCGGTTGAACTCGATGGCGTCGTCCTCGATCTTCTTGCGCAGCTCCTCTAGGCGTTTCTTCTCATCCGTGTGGTCTTTCTTCAGCTTGTCGAATTTTGCGTGTAACTGGAAACAAGGTTTTGATGATGTAGTTAAAATATAAGACTGGTGAAACAATCAAAGTAAAATCAAATATAGTAGTAGTAGTATATAAGTAAAGTCAAATATAGTTTCATTTTTAAACAAATATTACCTAATGGCTGAAATCATTTAGCCTGAATCTTATATTAAGTACATACAACAACCATTACTTAGCGTTATATCGGTTAAATGTGACAAGCATGACGTTCACTATGATTGAAGAACCAATCCTGATAATATTCTCCTTTTACTTCCAGCATATGTGACATGTCATGTTAAACCTAATTTGTACGCTAGAATGTCGCTATTTCTGCAAAAGTTAAACAATACTGAAACGGGAAATTTTCTGGTTGAGGTAAGCTCAGGTCAGCGTCGGCCTATAAGAAGTACTGGACATTTGTCAGCCGAATGAAACTATGATACTACAAAGCAGTAGTATCATAGTTAAGCTTTGCTCGCGTTAAAATAGCCTATAACGTCTCCCGGGTTTCATCTATCTCTGCACCAAAATTGGCTTGGCGATTTAGGCATTTAGGCATTTATCTATACTTATATTATAAAGAGGTTAAGTTTGTGAGGTTGTAGGAGGCAATCTCTGGATCTACTGAACCGATTTTTTTAAATTCCTTTTGTATATGATAGCCACATTTATGAAGGGAACGGGAAACGACAGGATATACGCGTACGAAGTCGCGGGTAAAGGCTAGTGATATTTATATAGAGTGAGGATATGATACCGAGTTAGGATAACAGATGTATACCTCTTTCTCGGCGTCCTTGAGCTCGGCCTCCTTCTCCTTGACGCGCTGCACGAACATCTGGCGCATCTCGTCCTCCTTCTGCTGCAGCTCCGCCAGGTGCGCGCTGCGCTTCTGCTCGAACGTCTGCTGGAACGACACCTGCAACAACTTTATTGCTTAGTACACAGTACACAGTACACAGGAAGTGGGAGTGCTCGTCTTGTGCACTGTGTCCCGCGCAGATGTCTCGTCTCCGCGGGGTTGGTCGCCGTGCCCGAAATGGTCGGGAGGACTATTTTCATAAGAGTTGACCTCTTAGAAAGAAGGAAGTCTGTTGCACTACCGACAATCGACATCTTAACAATTGCCTATATCACGGCGACTTTAGCGATGTCCGTGATGTGAGCTTCTTCTTTTCGAATCGATGGTGACTCGTAAACAGTTTGCTGCTACTGTGTGCCCATTACCTGGTCCTCAATGCTGCAGGTGTTCGGGCACTTGGAGTGCTTCAACACGTGATATTAGAACGCTCAAATTGGGCAACTTTCTATAAACTATACTATCGGTTGTCGTTTGTAATAAGCATTTCAAAAATGATGTTGGATTGAAAAGGTCTATAGTGTAGGTTACAGTACATACAGGCTTGTTATCGGCGTCGACGTCGGTGAAGCCCATCTGCTGCAGGCGGCGGCGGCGGTAGAGCTCGTAGTGGCGCGCGTGCGTCTTCTCGCGCAGGTCCTCCATGTTGGTGCGGATCAGCATCTCGCGCAGCTTCACGAAGTCGCAGTGAGACTCGTTCTCCACTGGAATGAGGGAGGTTAAAGATTCAATGTGATTGTTACCAACAAACCTTAATCTTTTTTTTAACCTGTTGACACCAATGGCCTAAACCCAGTTGTCAAAATAATGTATGGCATGAATAGTCTTAGATACATTAAAATGACATCACAAATACCATACTCAGAGAATTCCAAAGTGTTTTTGTAAACCCATATTCCCCTGACATTTATAAGTCCCATGTGATTGAGGGTGACTCTACTGACATTAACCAGACAAAAGTATAGACTGCCATTTAGAATTGTTTAATGGTAAAACCAATTAACACTGGCCGACCTGGTAATCGAACCAAAGACCTCATGCACAGTCTAAAGACACCACTACTATAATGATTTCCATCACAAGAGATAAGCCATAAGATACCTTGCACGGTCCCCCAGGGGTACTGGCGCGCGCGCACGGTCTTGTTGCCGATCTTGACGAAGTCGGTGGAGCCCACCACGGCGAAGGGGATGTGCGAGTTCATGACGCTGTTCACCTCCGTCACCGACTCGTCGTCCACCGGGAACTGGTAGATCTCCACCGAATTCGCTTGCAGCTCTTGCATTATTTTGGACTGGAATTGAAAATAAGATTAATTATTAATCTGTGTTTCCTGATAGCTACAACTTGGGAGACTTGAAGTCAATAGTCAATAGGTTACTTCTAGGCAAGTGTGCTCCATCGTCGACCACATCATCGCTTTCCTTCAGGTGAGATTGTGGTCTGACGCGAGCGTACCAAAAAAAAAGAGGGAGGAAAAAAACACTGAGTTGGTTTCTATCAAAGTGCAGAGGAAATATCTGATAACCCACCGATAGAAACGTCAACTTGCACTGTCAACTTGTAAATTGGGTTTGCAGATATTACATAAAAAGTTAAGCCGCGTATCCACTAGGTAAGAATTGACGCGCGACATGATGCACAACATGTTGCGCTTCATGTTGAACGGCAACGAGCAACTTTTATTTAGTAACATTGTCACTGTTACGCGCCTGCTGGCAACGTCGCGCGTTGTTGTGCAACGTTGCTGAACATGTTGGGCGTCACGCGTTGCGCGTCAAATGTTGCCTAGTGGAAACGAGGCTTTATGAATAAATCAAGACAAACGCATTTTTGAAGATTGTGAAAAGCGCTGTTCTTCTCTCCAAGTGATTTCTGTCAGAATCATATTTTTGACATGGAATAATTTGAGGGCACTATGAAGTCAGAAGACTGACTTCTTGTCACACTACACCATATTACTATCACAATATCGGTTTTTAAAGAATGTCCTTATCATACGCATTTTATGTGCTCATTGAAAATAGCTGGCAATTTAATGAAAGTCAAGTAAGGGAAGTAAATTACGATTATACTTGCAAATTGACTGTAGTAACTCAGAATTGCGGTACTATCTACTAAGTAACACAACTTCATAATAACATGGTATTACATTTGTGTCCATACTTAATTATATATGGCAAAGAAAGTTATGACTATGACCAGCAAACATGACTAAAATATTGTTAAAAGTAATTTACGGCAGTAGTACTGAGTCATAGTACAATAATACATTGTACGTTGGCATGAATCACGCGGGATCGGACATGCGAGTACATAGTAATGTATAAGATGTACACAAATGTCGCTGCTACATAAGTCCTCTACTCGTCGCTAGCATGTAAATCATATTGACATGTGATTAATGCTGTTGGTAAGTAAACGCGGATATATGCACAATGCCGACATGATAGCGGTTTTAATCTGCCTAGCCTACTAATAATGTTGGGCTCGACTTCCAGTCTAAACAGAATCAGCTGAATACATTGTGCTACTATGGCGATATTCAATAATTCATTAAAGACAATAGATCCGACAATGCCGTTAGAACCTAATTGAAATGAATACAGACATCTACATCTGTAGAAAAAAGTTCTAAATCTGGCGAACTTACTCGAATAATCGGAAACACAGTCTGCATAATAATTACATTTTTTAATACCAGAGACAGGTGACACACTCTTTGAACAATTTAAAGAATGTGTTGAAAATCTTAAAGAAAGGACTTTGTTCAGAAGTGGAATAATACATGCTGGTGAAAACTTGTGAACTTGGTTTTACAACACAAGTATCTACTCATTAATCGAGTTTAGTTTTTCTTTATGTATTTTTTTATCTTGGCATACACTAAAGTATTTATCAATAGATAAATAACCATTATTTTATATAGAGCAGAACAGTTGTTATTCAATCTGAAGACAACCATGAAACATAAGTGGATTCTATACCTTGAACTTCTGCAACTCTGTCTTGGAGATGGTGTCGGCCTTCGCGATGATAGGAATGATGTTCACTTTCGTGTCCAGCTTCTTCATGCACACCAAGTCAATGGACTTGAGCCCGTGACCTGGAAATAAGGGAAACATGTTCTAATGAAAAATAACTTGGATCGATGATGATCATCATACCAGACTGACGTACACACTACTGTGCGTAGGACTCAGGCTTCTACGTGCATCTGTTTGGGCCCTTTGTATTGTATTCTTTCTTTTTGAGTAGAAGGTGACCCCCTTCTACTCAAAAAGAAGAAGAAAATACAATTAAACAAATTGTGCTCAGTAGGCGACCACGTTTATAGCGACATCAATGGAATTCATAAGGGCACTTAGGGTTCTTCTTTTTCAATACGACACGATTGGCGCAGTGATTGAGCAGTTGACTGCTGCGCTGCGTGGCGCGGGTTCGATTCCCGCTCGGAACAAATATTTGTATGGCCTACAGATAGTTGTTCCGGGTCTGGTTGTTTGTGTATGTGAGTTTGTATGTTTGTAAACGCACCCACGATACAGGAGAAACTCCTAGTGTGGGGCAAAGGTTTTAAAAAAAAAAAAAAATACAGCTAGCTTCTACAATATTATGACCTGAAGCCGGCGGTTGTCCAGTTGAGCATTCATCATCTCTATTCATGTCTTCAGAGCATTGTTAAACTTTCCCTATGTTGTTCTAAGTGAATCCAATATAACTGCTATTGTGCGACAAAGCCGAGAAATAGCGCACCGTAGCGTGGCGCCGACCACACATGCGTCCACTTCCGCTATCACCGCTCCTTACATGACGTTTGTAATTGTAAGCCATTTCCCTACATACCTAATACAACATAAGTACCTTATTAAAGAAGAAAGTAAAACCTATCTAAATAAGATGGTTTAATTTTTATGAAAAGAATTTTGAGCAAACTCAGTAGGAAATTTGGTTTAAAGAAATTTATTTATCTCAAAAGAAAATACTTAGTTCACTTACAACATGAGAAACTTAAAAATATAACACAGTCGTTCGATCTATCGTCACAAATTGGGTATTTTTTCCATAGAAGAAACGCCAAACACTGCAAAATAGTGGTTGTTAAGTATCTTTGTCAAATGGCATGCAATCTTCTGTTCTATAATAAAGTTTTTAGTCCAGCCCCAAATGTGTCTCTAAATACGCCTGAAGCTAGACGATTTAATTTTTATAGAACAAACGTCAAGAGCAAATCAAGTCATGGGTGCACCGCTAATGAATCAAAGTTAATTATCTAGTCAACAAGTGAGTACTGTTTAGTTAACATCAAGTACGACGAGTGGACGTCAATTAGGCGCGGAGTTACGCGCCGGTATCACGCACGCCGCTCGACGCTCGTACGTCTTAACGACGCCGACGCATGACGCGCTCCTGCACTTGTCTTGTTTACAATCCAATGGTTTGTGTACCACACAATCAGTGGCGAGGAATTCGGAGCGCTTCCTTTATCTTAGCATACATTGTCACTTGTATTTGAGGTATGCAATTTTGGTAAACACGTTGATGATATTCATATGTGTGTTTCGTTATTTGGCCTACTGAGACTATGGATTTTGTATAAGACCTTGCGATTGGAGCAAGAAGGCGTTGATTTTTATTGTATAGCGATGAATAAACGAAATGTCAACCTGCACCGCGACAAAAACGAGGAAGATGTCAGGAATTTATCACTATTTTCCTTAATCACAGCTATATAAAAACTGTACAATATAAAGTTCAATCTAGTGTATTTATATCAGGAGTCCCGTTACCCGTTCTATGGGGACTGGGGAGTATGGAGAATTCGAGGGCAGCTACAGTATGCCGCGCGCGCCCTGAATACATCGTACGATTTGTGAGCGTACCGCGTGCGCATGTCAAGGACACCTCATAAAAATGTCGCCCAGTGGGCCATCTGCCTACTGCACTAGACCAATATGTAGTGAAAGTTTGTATTTATAGTTCCAGGGAACTACCGACATTACTGTAATTTGCATATAATAACCCAATGGAATGAGAAATAAAAATTAATCAATCTCGTGTCTTCCTGTGGGATACTCAATATACAATATTTCATTAAAATCGGTTCAGTAGTTGCAGATACTATGAAATGAAAGCATACCAGACCACCAGCCAAACTTACTTCAAAATTTTAAAATATTTCAGTGAATGCATGTTTATCAGGATTTACAGTCAGCTCTTAAATGTATGCGGGGCAAATATTACACAGGATAAATATAACCAAAATGCTACTGACATTATTTACTATTCTAATTAGGTAGATTAAATAATTCTAATAATCTTCAACTATTGTTAAATCTTTGTTACCAAGTGACAAATAGTTGACATCGAACTTTGCATTTTATGTCTAACTTAAATCAAAATGTTTTATATATTTTTCAATAATTGTTAGCTCATGGTGAACTTTGAATATTCATTCATGGGATATGGTTGAACGCTGTGTGCAGTTCCAACAAGAAAGATAGACAGAACTGCATTTTTACTCCTAAATACTTATTAGAGCAACTTTAGACTCACCCGTAGGACAAATGAAGTACAGACAGACATGCAGCCTACTGTCATGGTATGTGGGCAGTGCTCTCTTGATTTTGAGTTCTTCCTGCAGGTACGCCTCAAACTGAGCATCTATGTAGTCCACCACGGCTTTGAAACTGTCTTCCTTGTTCACTTGATCACCATAGCCAACGGTGTCACAGATTGTTAGCTGCAAACCAAAAAGTATTGTTTTAAATGTCGCACACTGGATTGCCACTATGTATATTCTAGTCTGGAGTGCATAATATCTTTCAAACTCAATTTTCCCATCTCTGTGTGTACAGACTTTTTCCTTTGCACTCGCACTGTTGTGTCACGTGGCTGTTTTTATGATCTGGTATAAGTAGAGAAGATAATCAGTAAAGAAAAAGCAGGATGGATATCACCACAAACAAAAAACTATGGAAGATTCAAGGTTTTTACCTGCAGGAGACCACTATGTGGTCCATGGTATAATGGCAAAGGATTCAAACAAATAATCATATATCTTTCTTTGTAAAGTAAACAGATGTGTTGTAAAATAAGCAATGATAATAGAGAAGACAAATACTGGCTGTGATATGACATTAGACCATAATGGAAGCTGTTGTATTTAAAATGTGAATGTCAATGAGAAAAAACATGATAACAGGAAACAATGCCATGTTCTACATACCTTCAGTCTAACACTACTCTCTTGTAGCTCATATGTGTGTGCCTTCAACTTGACTGTGGGCAGGTTGTGTGGACTCGGCACGGACTCAAAGTTGGTGTTGAACAGTGAGTCCATCAGCGTTGACTTACCCAGCCCAGTCTCACCTACACAATAATAATACTTTTATCATATTTCTCTCATGGCATGGTTCACACACTAAACCATTAATTTTCCTGTAAGTACAACTCATTAATTAATGAACCTACATTAACAGTACTAAATGAACGAGGTCGAGCGCTAACCGTGGCAGAGATAACGTAGGTGTGTGGCGGAGATTAGCTCAACTACAACAATTAGTCATTGTGCTCACCTATGCACAGGATGTTGAAAACGAAGCCGTTCTGCACGCTCTTGTTCACCAGCTGGTCCGGCAGGCTGTCGAACCCGACGTGCCCCGACAGCTTGAGGGTGCGCATCAGCGTCTCCATCTAAAATGCATTACTTATCTCAGCACTCTGACCGAATTCACACAACCAAGTGACCCCACTTGACGCATTCGCGAATCAAACGTAATTGATTGATGCAATTGTCGAACGCAAACGCAATGTTTGTTGTTTGTACACCGGTCAAAGGAATGCTATATTTACTATTCTGTACCGATAATAAACACACCAACGGATTCAATATCTAATTTTTTGTCGGAAGAGCAACGCCCTTAGATTCAATTTTCTTTATTAAAATGTGAATGTATAGCCTCTTATTATTTGTTGGTGGATTGCTCATATTTACTTTTACAAAATTGATAACAATATACACTGAGTAATTAGTTTTAAACAGAAATACACTTAATTTCACTCACTTTTTGAGGCTCAACGTCGATCGCCGCCATGTTTACTTTTTGACTGATTTCAACAAAGTGACACGAAGTGAACTTCACATAACTTTGCATTAGCATTTGCGGCCAACTTCACAGCACAAAAAAATCAATAGTAAAATATCAAAATCAAATTATGTCTGCAGTAAACATAAATGCAATATATTTACTCTTTTTTGAAAAATAAACAGTCAAAACTCATATTACGCAACAAAATCACATTTTTGGATTTGGTCATACTGGATCAAGCTGAATTGCCATATAATAAAAAAACTTGTCACCTAATTTTTTTTTTTTTACATAATTTCACAAGTTGTCCCTACACATAGAAGTTTTTAAGAATAAGTACACCACATCCCTTTTGGTTAACAATTTGTATTTCGCCAGACAAGTTTTTAGTTCAGTTATCGCTATCAGTTTCGTTACAATGAATTTGACTTGACTTTAGGATCACCAATTTTATAGGACACATCTAGACTATTTTTTCATATAATATTCTACCATTTCAAAAATGATAGGAATTTTAGTAGAATTTTAGAGGGTACAATGTAGAAAACTAACCTTGGCAACATCACCAAATCCAAAATGGCAGAATGCGACTTTGGTGTGTTATCATGTGAGCCGAAGGAATAATGTTTTCTTGAATTTTATGGTCGTGAGTGGATTTTAAAATTGTGTATCAGTGAATTGTGACAAAATAAACCATGGCGGACCTAAAATCGCCGCCGTTTAGTGATATCAAAAGACCTGAAGAAGTGGTGAGGATGACGACGAATGATAGCCTGAAATTCGCCGTTCTTATCGGGCTGATTGAAGTTGGACAGGTCACCAACCGGGAGGTAGTGAACACCGTCCTGCATCTGGTAAGTCTTCACGTCACTGTCCTCTTCGGTTGCACCTTAATTGCCTTAGTGCATCAACGTGAAATCTTATTAGATTCGTCTTAGAAAGGTTATTGGATTAGACACTCTTTATTTAGAAGTTTTTATTCGTACCTCGTTGGTGTAGTGTATAATTGTGAATTTATCATTCATGCTGATTATTTAATGCCCCAGTGATTATGCAGTAGCGTGTAGTCTGCCGAGAGCCGCGTCTATTTTCATTGTTTTTATCGATCGCGTTTGGTTGTGAATCGCAGGATCGCGCGGCCAGCTCCGCGGCCGAGCCGGCGACCGATCATGTTTGTTTTGATATTTTACTACCGGCCGAGCACACTTTCACGGCGAGGCTGCAGAAGGCTAGTGCGTGCATCACACGGTACGAAGCCGTATTGTTGATTATTTAAGGTCTAATAATGTGGTAATTGATGCGTAAAATAATGACGTAGTTTTACCTTGAATAACTCAGTAACGATCTTCACTATGCAAATATGGCCTAGGAATCGAAGTCACATCACCACACACAATCCTGCGCAATAGTTGAATCTGCCACTTTCACGTCTTTAAAAACTTCGTCCAGAGTTCTGGAACAATGCGACAAAGTTGGAAGTTGCAAAGAAGAAATATAAATTATGCACGGCACATATTCAAATGCATACGAAGAATCGCCAGTAATAATGTCCTGTAGGTAGGTAGTTACAACAATGTGTTGCCATTCAATCGATATAAAAATTACAATATTGTAGGTAGGCAAGTCGTTGCCGGGACATTTTCACTTATCTATTTGGTTAAACTAATATCTGTCCATTAAAAAATTATCGATTATCGATAATTTGATTTCTATCGTAGAACACAAAACTGCGGTGACGTCGGCATGAATCAACTTTGTAGGATAATTTAATCGTCAAATACATAATGTGACGGGTGTGACGACTCGGCGCAAAAAACTGCGCTTGCGTTGTTTTGTCGTAAACACACGATTTAAGTTTCACCTCCAACGGTCATGCCTCGTCAATTCTCTAATAGGTATTTAAGCGGCAATTAAGCCCTTAACAGCGTATCTATTCACTAGCAACCACTTCACACTTTATCTAGGTTGGCCATAATACCTGGAGCGATATCCCCGAAACAGTTCACTACAGTGGATCATGTGGGAAGTCAATATAAAAGGCCGGCTGCAGATAATTGTGATTCGTATCATCCAGAAAGATTTGAGAGCTCTCCTTATCCACTTTTATCCATAAGATAACCTACATAAATTGTACGATTTTCCTCAAACACGACTCATCATAAGTCATCATGAGTCTCATGGTTTTACACAACATCTACCATAATTGCTCAAATTGCAGAACAATACGTTCCGTTCTTAATGTTTTTTGTTTATTAGTTGAGGTAAAACCGGCTAGTCATTCATATCACACGTGTACCTTTATCATGATTAAGTAATCTACGAACTATACCAGTCGTTACCTGTCTGCTTCATTATTCAGTCTATCGATTACCACAGGCTTGCCTTAACTCTCGAACACAACGTTTGTAACAACAATTAATGAAACTTTAATAAAACAGCGAGCAGCATTCGTGTTAATCACAGTCTCACGTTATGACGGGAACGAAAAAGGGCCTATAAAGGTTTCATTAACTCAGAAATAACTGCCAGACTATCTTTAAGTCGGTATTGCATATGTTGCGGCACGACAACTGTACCTATGTGTGCTTTTTTATTTTAATTTAAAAGGCTTTATTTTTTAACCACCAAGAAAAAAATATACATGAGAACCCGATCGCACCTCGAAAAGATAAAGCACTTGATACAGTACCAGTAATAGATTAAGTACCAGACATCCGTGTAAAAACCCGTAAAATTGATTATGAATCGTCTTATTGTTAGAACAATTCTTTTAAGCGATATAATTTCTCCATTCGTACTTGACCGCGACCTTGCTCTATGCAGCTAAGAACCAGTGTTTTTCCCTCGACCAGTCTGGCAGCTTCGGCGACGACCGAGACGATACCGTTTCTTTATTTTATTACTGGCCGTACCACACCTTTAGATCATTAATCGTTTTATTAAATAACCTCTGATAATCCTGGATCCTGTTAAACCAGTTTAAGGTTAGTTTCGGTAACCGGTTTCCCCACTTATTGGGCTTCGTGGATGAGATAACAACCACTCTGTTAAAATACCGTTTAACTTGCATCTTGCTACCGTCCTACTCACCCATTACGATTTAACAGTCGTATGAATACCTAATTACATGAAGGTTCATTAAAACGGACACCAATACACGAGCAATCAATGGTGGTTAGAAACAGAGGTGAACTAGCTTGCTCCGGAAATAATTCCGCCCGGAATGGCGTCGCTCAAAACCAATTAAATGTGACCCGCGCCCGGAATATAAGTAATCTCCATCCGTAACGGGTTAATGGCACGGCACACGGGACTTGCCTGATTAATAAATACGTGGTACACCTAAATTCCTAACTAAAATGAGGCAGAGTTCCAGAACACCTACAAACTTTAACGGTGACATGAAAAAATATAATTAAGGACGAGTGGGGCTTGGAAGGTCAGGTTTCTCACACAATTCCTGCAAAACTAAAAAAGTTTAAAAAATCTCAGCCGAAAAATAAATTTCGAGGAACTGGCACCACGCAATTTCCACAAACTTACGGAAGCCGCAAAATGTGCTACCCCACTGAATGAATTACACTAGCGTGGAAATAATGTCGATCTCTGAATAACGCCGTCGTGCGCGTCCTAGGACTGACAGGAAATTGAAAAATTCTGTTCGTTCAATCCACCTAGTGCCGTGCAAACAGAATGCCTAGAAGTAGGACTACATAAGTATACAATGAACTATAGATCTGTACGTTTCGGCAGATGAAAGTGAAACGCCTGTGGCAGTTGAGAATTCTGTGACGCCAAAAGGATCGATGATTAATTACGAATACTTAGGTAAACGTGCTGTAACACCCGGAATCTTAATAGGTATTCACGGGAAAATAGCGTTTACGAAGACGAAAACGATAATGCTCTAATCCGTTGAAGGCGTTAAGATACCCTTTAGAAAGCAATTTACACCAGTTAACGTAGTCTCATTTACTCCCATCTAGAGGTGTTTCATGCGGATCATCTTAACGTGCTAGTATTATGATGAGGGATGAAGAATATGCCTTCCATGTAATATTTGGACAAAAAATAATCTAAATAAAATAATATAACTCAATGGTATTACCTAACTAATATTACAAGCGGAGTTAAAATTTTTACTGTGATTTGATGTTTATAGTCTCCTCTTCTAACAGCAATTTTTAGCAAATTTAATCAAATATCAAATTGACAGCATTTCCATTCGAAATTTCGCTGTAAAGTCGCGTCGCGAAGCATTTAATGGAAACAACCCTTTCGAGTGCCGGCGCGGTGCTTACGTAAGCGAAAGATCTTGATGTCAGCACGTTCTGCTGAAAGGAACCAACTTTCATTGACTTCTACAGTATCTGTTATGAAAGAAACACAATATTTTGTATTTGATTCAATAGATTCGGCAGACGCAAAGAAAGTCGAGCTCGAATGCTGTGGGAAGTCTATTGTGGAATATTTGCGCATTCATTCCTTTATGATGTTACAACTGAATATTTTTAACAACGGATTTGAGAAGTAACTTTACTTCATGTATCACAAACTCAAAGTCAATGTGCTGAACGAATCGATTGTTAAATTGTGCACTTTGTATGTTATTATTCGAGTTAATTACGCATGAGCCGCTTTGTCTACCATGAAATTTAACTCGATAATGTGTGGGTGTGTAAACACGGGTCGGTTTCCCCCACAGGTGGCGCTACTTACCTCGAGACAGCGCAGCCGGTACATTGCGCACGCGCAGCCAGCTGGCAACAGCATTGTTTACGCCTGTCGGGATTATTGTTACCGGTTTTATGAAAGTATTAGCGCGTGCGTGGCCTTCGTCGTCCAAAACAAATGATGTCTTAACATACACGTCATGTACTGGAAAACCGGTAAATGACTTATCATTTACCGGTTTTCCAGTACATATTGTAACCTCAGAATACAGAACAAACGAGAAACCGTCAACGCGCTCAAATGCGAGGCGGTGTAAACAACACCAGAAGTGTGTGGTTCGTTAAATTGTCAATCAGTTTATGGCCGACGCGCGTATTGTTATATCTAGTTGCAGTTGTTAGTTTTTAAATAATTATGTCGTCGTGTCGTTCCCAACTTCCCACTTGCAAACATGCTACGTTTCATCTATAAGTAGCACATTTCCAATACATTTGATTAAAATAATTAATTTAATTTTCGGAACTTATTTCATCACCCGTTTCGTAAGTGTTGCCACAGAATAACCGAATACTTTACCCAACTTTTTTAAGAACTTTTAATTGAATTATAATTGCCTAGAAAAAAATCACACGATCCTGTTGTAGGTGTCGCCACAGAATAATGAAATATATTACCCTACTTCCAAAAAAAAAAGAAAAATATTGCGGGTGTGTGAAAACAATTTTTCCATTCAGGGAACCGTTTGCAAAATATTAAGCTTTAAAGTGCTAATTATTTAATGTTATCAAGTGCCCCTCTCTGCTTGCTGCTTGTTTTCATTTTCACTTAACCAAAAAAGAGATATTGTCATAGTTCGCGGGTAGGTGAGACGCGGGCATGCGCTGCGTACATAATAATATGTGATTGAACATTCTTTCTGGTTAGTTCTGTATTCCGAGATTGTAACTTAGTGTTTTAAACATATTTCAACCATAGTGACACATTTTTCTTAAATAGTCTCACTATCAGTTATTTAGTTTTTCCAATATTCAGTTGTTAAAAAATTACCTATGTAGGTAGGTACTTGTTTTCTAAGTTATCGTTTAAAAACCCTACCGTGAAGTTGATAATACTTACTTAATTCTATAAAGCTTCTAGCCACAACATATTATCACAATAACTGAAATCATTATTTATATAGGTAGTATTATATATTTAAACAGATTTTTATAACTCAAGACTAAAGCCACATAGCTCTGCAAAATATAAATGGCGGCTTAGATGAAAAATATAATTTCTGGCAACTTGTTCATTACCCTACAATCTGATTCTTCAAGCAAGAGGATCCAAGCAGAGGAAAAATAAACCGAACAAATTCTCCAGCGCAGAATTGTCAGGAAATAATAAGTTAAAAAAACACGAGGAATGTCAAGATAAGTAGTCATTTGGGGGCCTTCAGTAAGAATGTAAGGTAAACTTTTAAAATTCCAAAAGTTGTCTGTGTATCTTGTGATATCATTACAAAGTAAGGACTTCTTCTGAAGTTACGATTTGGATCTAGCGCTTGTCACTTTGTCAGATAAGGAAGTGAAAGTTATTATAGTGCCGCAAAGATTTCCGGGAGTATATTCCAATGCTGTGAAGCTAAAAGAGTTACCTATTCTCGAGAACGATCGATTGCGGCTGAATGTCTACTTTCCAAGTAGGTGCTCAAAACTCTGTGACAATGAGTCCTCCATCGGATTCTAAAGGCATCGACTTCGAGGTTTAGTCCCGTATTTCCGAACCTTTGGTCATGTCGAAGTCCCGTAACTTTGTAATAATGCGACCGCTGAATCCGATCCGAAGAATGTATCCATCCCCTTAAAATAGTAACACGTAGATTATGGTAACATTAACTGGCGTACATTTATATGTTGCATTTAAATGAGAGAACGGAAGGTGGACAGCTAAAACCACAGAGTGGAAAGGGCCAGAAGGAAAAAGAAGGGTAGGCAGACCGAAGAGAAGGTGAGCTGACGACTTAAAAGACACAGCAGGAAACGATTGGCAGAATATTGCAAGTGACAGGGACAAATGGAAGGAACTGGAGGAGACCTTCACCCGAGGAAGGGCCCATATTCCATAAAAATAAAATACTAACTTAGATTATAAGTTTTAACACTAGGTAACAAATTAAACATACAATAAACTTAAAAAAAAATTGTTACAGTAAGGGAAATGGGAAATAAAGGCTTCTTTATTTTTATTTTATTACTAGCACTTCGCCCGCGACTTCGTCCGCGCGGATTTAGTAGGTACTCCACAAACTTCAACGCCCCCTATACCCCCTTATAAAGGTTAGTTTTGGAAAATTAAGCACAACGATTTTCATTAATTTACATTTATTACTTAGCCATTTCTACTTATTCTATGGTCTCAGGTTCAGCGCACTTGTTCACCCCGTTCACCCCGTCAGGAGTTGATTATGCAAAAATTGTTAGGTACATCTGTTTCAATAATCCCATTTTTAGTTTGTTCATAGCATCCCGACGCAAATTAAAGCAAGCAATAATGTCCTCCCCTAAAAACTTAATCACCCCTGCTTCACCCCTTATTATGTAGGTATGTAGTTTATTTGCGAAAAATCCAAACATTTGTTATTCTTATTGTTTTATCGAAATCATTTTCAACTTCATCGGACCAAGCATTGATATGATTCTTCCCAGTTCGCTCAAGCCGCGACATTTTTCTTACTCCGAGCATGTTTATTACCGTCGTAACTTTTGAACGAAAAGTCCGATTTGAATAATTTAAAGTGTAATTTACACGGAAATAATCAACCTTAATTATCAAACCATTTAAATGGATAAGGATTGATATCATGATACCGAAATCACCATTTTTTCAAATCACCAAGGATTTGCTTGAATAATTTGAACAAAAAGCGGTCATGGTGACTTAACCATAATAGTTAGAGGTATGCTATCGCGGACTTTTTTGTAGACATTGATGACCTCTATAAAACTGTAGTACATCACTTTGCTCTATTGTCAATAGATTCCGCAGCGTACGCGATATAAGGATTTTTTCTCACACCTTGGGTTACATTATCGAAGTTTTCATACGGATCCCTAACTTTTTTGAAAATATTCTATAGCCTATGTCCATCATCGATAATGTACAATTCTACTGGTGAAAGAATTTTTCAAATCGGTCCAGTAGTTTCGGAGCCTATTCATTTCAAACAAACAAACAAACAAACAAACAAATCTTTCCTCTTTATAATATTAGTGTAGATTTAAAAATGAAAAGGCTAGGCCATCAATTAAACGGCTGATTAAGCTAATTGGCTTCGAAAAATATATGACCAGCCGGTCTGTTAAAATCTCACCATGAAAACAATAAGTGAAGCGAGTTTAAAGTGAGCAGTCATTCTGTAGCTCGATGCACGGATCACAGCCCACTGCATGCTCACAAAACCCAAGTTTTCAAGGTGAGACATTTACATAATGGCACTGCAAGTCTATGAACGTTAAACGAAGCAAAAGGAATATATCGGGATCGTAGCAGGAAGTTTTCTGCTCTGCCCCATGGAAAAAAGGCGTGAGGTTAACTAGCTAAAAACAGCAGCGAAGTTGAGATATTGAAAGCAAACAATATCCCTGGAAAATAAAAACAAAAGCTAATTAACTTATTTCACGTAGGTAGCCCTTGTTCTACGTTTAATGAACACCGTGATAAAAAACTCAATGAATGCATGTAAGCAGAAACATGCGAAAAGTGCTCTCTCCGATGCATTAATTAACAATATCCGATAGCGGAGTGTCTGGACGTGTAATGGGCTCTCAGCGGCGCATGGCACGCGGGACGAGCGGGCTGCAGCGGAATATACTGGAAAATGTACCGCCAAATGAAGCCTTAACGTACCTAACTTTATTTGGCTGAAAACTGAGTTCTGGGAATTCGGTTCAGAGAGCAAGTTAGAGCATCTATGTAAGAAAAAATCAAAACATATCTAGGTTCACTGTAATAGAAGTTTGATATCAAAACACATCAAACATCTATATGTGAAAACATATCTAAATGGCTTTAATTTGTTTAAGTATCTTAGTCCACTTCAGGAAATAAGTTCCCAAAAGAACGAAATCCCAAAGTTACTCAAGAGAGAGGGTTGGTGACCGAAATATTTGTAAAACCAACCTTTTTGCTTACAAACGAACAATAGGACAGTAAAATTGGTCTGTCCTTTAATATTTGGAAGAAACAGTCCCTCCAAATTGGTTCAAAGCACTTTATACCTACTATACATATTTGGGCGTTTCTGTAAAAAGGGCAATTCTTTCCGGGACCTCATACGACTGGCTGGAGCAT
Source organism: Melanchra persicariae (assembly GCA_947386135.1). Taxonomy (NCBI): domain Eukaryota; kingdom Metazoa; phylum Arthropoda; class Insecta; order Lepidoptera; family Noctuidae; genus Melanchra; species Melanchra persicariae. The sequence continues at coordinate 692,803 of OX376652.1, forward strand.
CGTTTAGGACAGCCTAGTAGATGGCGGGACAGGCGGTCGATATGAAGCCTGAGATGGCTCATTAATTACGCTGCCGAGAAAGTTCATGATACTCATCAGCTGCACTTATTCCACAATTCAAGACACTGAGATTAAATTAGTCCCTTAAAAGGTAAACTTTTTACGAGCCAAATCGGAGGTAACTTACTTATGACGCGTTCTACCTAGTGCTACGCTTAAATGATTTTCTGAAGTGCTCTATTTGGCGATTTAAACATGGAAGAGGAGTTGCCCTGATTCAAACTTTAAAACTAGTTCTGGTGGCTGTTATACTACCTACCTTGTCACTACGTTAGCAGATTGAAACAGACTTTATTTTAATTTGTTGCCTCTACCAGCTATACGTCATTAAACATTTAGATTGTTTTCTAGAACTGTCAAAATTAACATCATTATTAAATCTGAATGTTTCAATAATGTAAGCTATTTAGACGTCATAAAGGTGGAAATCGATCTGCCGTGGCCTTGACTAGCATGGCGTGACTGTGCGGCAGTATCGTAGTTTGAACAGCAGTGGTCAGCGATTGATTGATGTGGCACTGGCGGGTGTGGTCGCCGCCGCCGCGCCGCGCCGCTCGTACTCCCCAGGCTCGTGGAACACTAGCCTCAAATACAACGGCCAGGATAATTGGTTTGTTTACGGTCTACGTGTTTGAATTTCTTGCCTAGACTCCGAGGTCACGTAGCTCAAACCTCCATTATGAATTGGCCCGCACCTTGCTCACAAAAAAATACAACTGGTTTAATGAGGGAACTCGATAGTAAAAGCCTCGTATTGCTCTCCAATTTTGAGATCGAATAACAGATACAAGCGAACGAATTGTCTACGAATTTAAATGTGACGGTTTTCCGGTGAGGTCATTCGATGTTGGCTTCATTATTATTTTAAATGCTTAAATTAACGTAATTTCAGACGATCACGTGGATGAACTGAAATGTTATAACTAAAAGAAAAACGAACACAACACGTCCGTAATTAAAGCTATTGACTTCAATGATTTGAATATGAACAGAACAGACCTAATTAACTGACAGAGGCTAGGCGTCTGTCGACGAGGGATACAATTGAAGACATGAATACACTAGCCATGCAAATGAGCGCAGCGGTGTGGTGGTGTGTGGCAGTGGGCGCGAGTGTGTGGGATCGATACCGGGCGGCATCGTGGACACCGCGGTGCACCTCGCACGTGTACAATCATATCGACCGATATTGACGCTGCTAATTATACCTACGTACCGCGACGGTAAAACTCGCCCCATGCCTCAACAAAAAACGTCTTTCGAGGATCAAACATCTTAGCACAGTGATCCGTTACAGCTGAAAAAACAAAAGAAGATCCTCCCTACAGATACTGAGAAAAAATAAACGTTGAGGTGAGAGGAACTTTTTATATTTGGTGCGAACGCCACCCAATCGCCGGGGGCAATTTGTGTCAGCCGCCAATCTTGTTCGGATAGAGAATGTGGATTTTTCTCTGCTGTTTTGCTTGAAGCATAAGTTTCCTACTTTTCTCCGTTCGATAGAATTTTGTCTGGCTTCGGATCGGTATTTGTTAGGACGTTTCAAGAAGTTCAGACGTAAAGCCATCGCAAGAAGTTGTGGGTGCTGTGGTTCAGAACGAATTGTATGAGATTGCTTGATAAGATACTCTAAGCGATCATTTGCAAACAAACTAAATAATTAAATATTCTATTTCTGCTTGATGGCAACGGCATTTGATAGAGTTATATCGATGATTGTGGTGTGCTAAAAATCACAATGTCCTCAGTTTTCGTGTTAAAATTATTTTCATACCGAAAATGTTTCTTGGTTCTGAATTTGTCTTTTCAAGTCTAATATTTCAAGATCTATTTTTATTTCGCTAATCCGGATTAGTAACAGTTTTCTCGAAGAATAAATCTGCTTCCGAGCTGCGTCCTACTTTTGATCATCTCGTACTTCTGAAAATTGCTGTTAGAATTTGTATTTTTGTATTTGAATGTCATTGATTCAGTAGGTACATATAAGGCAATCTACATAATTTAAAAACATAGCACATCTATGAAAAGGATATCTTCCTTTCGTCTCTGACTTCCTGACAGAATAAGCAGACTAACCAACCCAGTCTTATCCCACGGAGTTATCAAGCTACAGAAGGATGCTGCTCATCGCTCAGTAGAATCCCTTTATGTCAAAGGAACGTCGGTTCAGCGAGAATCGGGCATGACTTCTTCAGATCTTCCTTTCCTGGGGATCACGCTTGACTCAAGGCTACAATGGGGTCCTCATTTAACATCTCTTGCGGGACGGCTAAGTTCAGCAGCATATGCTGTCAGAAAAATCCGTCAATTTACTGATATAGATACCGCGAGGCTGGTCTATTTTAGTTATTTTCATAGTATCATGTCTTACGGTATCTTATTATGGGGACGTGCTGCAGACATCGAATCTATATTTATTCTGCAGAAAAGAGCCATCAGAGCCATATATAATCTGGGTCGCCGCGATTCCCTAAGGGAACTGTTTAAAGATATTAACATCATGACGGTACCTTGTCAATACATATACGAAAATATAATGTATGTTCGGAAAAATCTCCATCTTTTTAGTAAGATTAGTGACAGGCATAATTTTAATACTAGAAATAAGAACAAATTAGATCAACCCCGATTCAGATTGGCTAAAGTACACACTTCTTTTATGGGGTACTGTGTTAAATTTTATAATAAAATACCATATGATATTCTCGGACTGAATGAGAGAAAATTTAAAACATGCATTAAACGCACACTATGTAGACAGGCATATTATAAACTGGAAGATTATATCCTTGATAAAAATGCTTGGCTAAATGCCGGTCCTGCTCCACAGCCTCAGCCGCTTGGTTCCACTAGTTAGGATTTTATATATGGAGGAGATGCTCACCCTTTTTTATTTTACTTTTTACGTTTAATAATAATAATATTCCACATTTCTATAATGTTTGGAATACTCTTTTACTTTTCTGTTCTTACCAATTGATATTTATAGTTTTATATAAAGTAGAAGCATTTTTTATTTTGGAATCCTGTAAATGTGAGGACCATGGAGCCTTTTTATGTTAATAGATGGTTTCCTTGTTTGACATGAATGAGCAGGGGCAGCTGAGGGTTTGTCATGCTCACTCGAATGTCTCGCTGATGGTGGCGCGTGTATCGGATCATTCGGTTCCCTTCAAAATGGTTGAGCTGAATGGTGCTGATGCACGCGTCATGTTCGTGAACGGGCGCCATCAGTGGAGACTGGTCATCTCTTAGCTGTCGCTGGCTTATTTCAATAGTTTATTTGATACTTAGATACTTCTTTTTTTTTTTCTCTTCCTTTACATTGTTCTCACATATAGAAGCAACAAAGATAATGTAACCAGGATTATTGTAAATCATAAAATGGTTTAAAAGAGTGTCCGTGGAGTTTCTTGCACGTTCTTCTCCATAGAGATCTACGCTTTGGAACGTGTAAATAGCTTCATGTTTTTGACTGACTGACTCTGACAATTCAAAAGTACCTGTAAATGGTTTATTTGAAATAAATGCTTTGACTTTGACTTTGACTTTGACTTCAGGGAAATGCCTCTGATTAATGAAATTAACGTAAAAGTATATTTAGAGAGTTTGTCTACCTCACAGTATTTGTGAATGTAAATACGAATTTGCCTCTGATATAACAATTAGCAAGCGTAATGTAGTCGCCGGTAGATAACGCTAATAGCGGTCGCTGCAACATTAATTCGTCCGGTACAATATGGCATAAAGTATTAATTTTATTTGCGGTTATTGGCTGTATCCCGTCGAACCCTAACCCGGCGTTAAATGAATATTTTATGTAAGCGGCGAACTGTCGTAAATACAACGCTTGCCTGTTCGTACCGCGCTTATGGCTAATCCTCTTTTGCGTGGAAATAGAGCTGTTAACTTGTATCGCCCGACTGCTCAATAGCGCGCTCCGGGAAAATATTGTGCTGCGTTTGTAAACACGGCGGAATTCCTGTAACTAATTAAATGACGTGTAAATTGCAGTAATTTCTATTAATTGGAGAATTATTAAAAAATTAACCGGAAATACGTATTGAAAATTCGATAAATGGGCAGTTTGAAGCAATAATGTTTAATGTTTTCCGCACACGGTCATTTGATTACCTTTCCAGCCACTTTGTTGTGGCTATTTTCCAGCTGACTGACGCAATTGAGGGTATAGTGAAATATTTATCGTTTTCAGCATGTGCTCAGCGAACACCCAAACACCGTCGTTTAATCGGAACAAGCATTGTATCAGGTGAATGTTATTTAGCGGATGGAGCTGTGAGGGGGAGCACAAAGCCCTGCCGGAGAGATCGGTTAAGAGCCTATACTACCTCAAATGGCTTAACATCATCCTCCATTATGTCGAAAATAATGCAGTATTAATTTTGAAATAAATATATGGTAAAGTTGAGGATTTATGTTAGGTACTATGTTAGTCAAAAACACGATTCCATAAAATTTTCTCGATAAAAAAAAAATCCAAAGTTACCTCTAAACCGAACAATAAACCGCTGTTATTCCAAAAATACTTAAAATTAGATCATGAAACTTTGCATACTAACTGAACTAACTATAACGCAGGTCTTATGTTATTTATTTTTTTAAATTACCATCATTTTCACCGTAACAAGAAATTACCTAAACTCTCGGCGTCTAGAAGTATGTTGCCCTGCCGCCCGACACCCCCGCTCAGTCTCGCTTCGGCTTTCGAACGGGACGGCTGTGTCGCTCGCGCGCAGAGCACACATTACGCAACACGACGACGTAAAATTAAAATGTTGTAGTACTTAGGTTTATAGTGTTGGCGTAATGGGAAGTAACCGTAATAAAAATAAGAAGCAAAAGGTTTGGCGTAAAGAAACCGGTAAACATACTTACAGTATTAGTGATTACAAGATGTAGGTGGTACGCGTACGACACGTTTGGTGTAGTGGCTAAGCGATTGGCTACTACATTGTGTAGTCGCAGGTGTTTCCGCATGTGAATATTGGTGTCCACTTTTGTAAAAAGATATAAGGTTCCCTAAATAGGTTTGCTTTTGTTTTGACAATATACAACAAATAGGTACCTATCTATGTAGTACCAAACTGTTTTTTTTATAATATGCCTCACTCCAGGATTTCTCCTGAATCGGAGTCGGTGCGATTACAAACACAAAACTTCACATTCACAAACGCGCAGACCCGACACAACTATCTGTGGGCCATAAAAATCGAACGGGGAATCGAACCCGTGACCCGTAGCGCCAGCAGCCAAGCGCTTAGAAAGTAATAAAAAAAATATAAGTATATATTCGATAAGTACATAAGTACCTATCTAACTACAAGAAACAAAACTGTAACTTACTTATCCGATTGTAGTGCTACCTAAATTATGAACCTACGTTACCATGGTAGTTCAGCTAAATAGTTAGGTACCTATAATGTATCTTACCAGAAGACGTCGATTACACAATACTGAAGACGGATAGTGATAAAGAGAATATTCCGGTAAATCCGTGAGTATCTTCTACACTGATTTTATTAGTACTTACACACTACACACGGCTACATAAATTATCAAGCTATATATTTCCAGTATAAGCTGATCTCACATTGTATAGACATTCCATACAATGAGAGGTCAGCTTATACTGGACGATTTTCCCCACCACTAAATGCCAAATCACCAAACTTGCACCAAATTTGCATTTCCATAATAAATGTAGGTAGGTAATTATTCTTTGTTGTTTATGTGGCAAGTCTGCTTTTATGGACGATTTCGTCTTCTTTTGTATGTTTTTAGGGTTCCATGTTATAAATGATAATTATATAAAAATATGTAGGGTTTAGGAAAGTATTATTACTTGTCATGTGTGATTGTTACAGGACCCAAATACCCCCGAAAGGTGTAGAAATAAATAAAAGACGAAGCCATAGCTTTAGAGATTTAAACGAATTAAAATGAATGTTGTTCATTTTTGACTATGTTTTATTACTTTCCAAAAACCATACCTACGTACTTACCTAGATATATAGGTACATACCTACTTACATACCTACCTACATACTTACCTATCTATCCTACCTATACTTACGTATCTTATATTTATACAAACCTTGTCCTGAAAATCACAAACACAACAAAAAAAAACCGGCCAAGTGTGAGTCGGACTCGCGCACGGAGGGTTCCGTACCATTATCTATAAAAAAACGGCAAAACAATCACGTTTGCTGTATGGGAACTTAAATATTTATTTTATTCGGTTTTTAGTATTTTGTTATAACGGCAACAGAAATACATCATCTGTGAAAATTATATTTGAGTTGATTGAATGAAAGGTAAATTGCGGTTTACGATTTATGACGTATTAAAAAAAAAACTACTTACTAGATCTCGTTCAAACCAATTTTCGGTGGAAGTTTACATGGTAAAGTACCTACATCATATATTTTTTTTAGTTTTATCATTCTCTTATTTCTTATTTAGTTTTATCATTTTCTTATTTATTTCTCTTAGAAATTACAGGGGGGGGAGACACACATTTTACCACTTTGCAAGTGTCTCTCGCGCAAACTATTCAGTTTAGAAAAAAAAATATTAGAAACCTCAATATCATTTTTGAAGACCTTTATAGATACCCCACACGTATGGGTTTGATGAAAAAAAAATTTTGAGTTTTAGTTCTAATACTTAGAACTAAAACTCAAAATTTTTAGGGTAACCTCCAAAATTTATTGTTTTTTTTTTTCTATTTTTGTGTGAAAATCTTAATGCGGTTAACAGAATTCATCTACTAACCAAATTTCAACAGTATAGTTCTTATAGTTTCGGAAATAAATGGCTGTGACATACGGACAGACAGACAGACATGAAGAATCCATAAGGGTTTTTTGCCATTTGGCTACGGAACCCTAAAAATAATTATCAAATTTGTTGCCTTCGGAAGATTAGAATTATGCGCATAGGTACCTGCATACATTTCGGTGATCCATTTTTAGGGTTCCGTACACAAAGGGTAAAAAAACGGGACCCTATAACTAAGACTCCGCAGTCCGTCTGTCTGTCACCAGGTTGTATCTCATGAACCGTAATAGCTAGACAGTTGAAAATTGCACAAATGATGTATTTCTGTTGCCGCTATAACAACAAATAAGTACTAAAAACAGAATAAAATAAATATTTAAGTTCCCATACAACAAACGTGATTTTTTGTCATTTTTTATAGAATGGTACGGAACCCTTCGTGCACGAGTCCGACTCGCACTCGGCCGGTTTTTATATAGGATAATAACTAAGAAAGTAGTAATACAAGGCTAAAACTATATTATAAGATTTTAAAATGGCAATGCGTAAACTTACTACCAAGCCATGTACCTACCTACAGAACCCTCAGTGCAATGGTGACTCGCACTTGACTGGTTTTTGTAGCAATAGAATTTATGCAGCGGTTTAGAATCGGTTTGCAAAATTATAGGTATGTATACCTAGGTACTTGCTAGACTTACTACCTACATAATTACATGAGCAAACTGCTGTCACATAACATACCTACACACACGGCGAAAACTATAAAACGCAAACTTACTACTAAACCAATGGGCGGAACCCTCAGCGCAATATTTTGTAGCAGTGGTATAAGCTGATCTCGCATTGTATAGGCTTTCCGTACAATAAGAGGTCAGCTTATACTGGAAATTTGCCGTTAGTAGGTACATTTAAATTAAATTTGCGATACATAATTTTTTGTTCATATTATTATAAAGTTAAAAATTAAAGGTAACAAGTTAAAAATTAAATTAGATTGATAATTTTATAACTTAGTACTCCTCCGATTATAGTGTAGTTTACTCTAACTAACAAAATCGTCTCGATCTACAATGTCCGCGCGCGCCGCGTGGCCGCGAGCACTGAGCAGAAGTGTGCGAGCGAGATAAAGAGCGCGGTGGCGCGCGGGGAAGTGGGGGCGAAATTCGAATTTGAGCTGAGGTTGTATAGGCTCTTAATGAACGCGCTGCCAATTTGCCCCGTCAACCCTTTTTACGCCATCCTTTATTTTTCCTCTTGTCCCGTCTGCATATAAACGTTGAGGATTATGCTGCAATTAGTCAAATACTGCGGTCTTTGTCCTAACTGTAATTTATGATGAGCTTCTGATTGTATAACAGGATATGATTCATTTGGGTTTTTCAAGGGTTTAGCCAGATATACCAAGAATCGTTTGTGAAATGTATTTTACAAAAATCAATCCAGTAAAATTATGACATTATATTAAGAATTCAAATCATGTACAAGAATTAATTATACAATTAGTTTTTTTTGTAAAAAAAATGCAATTACAAGTAGGTACAACCGACAAGTTATAAAAATAAATTTAAAGACGTGTCATAAAACACCTACAACACAAGCGCTTACTTTCAAGCTAATTAAATTCTACTATTTTACAATAATAGAAGTATTATCTAGCTCGATCAGCATGTAAGAGAGTAGTGTAATTGAGCCGGCGAGTGGTGGTCATTACTGGCATAGTGCTCGGCTATGGTGCTTCAATTAACTGGGTATCGCTTCGCGTCACCACTACACGTCCGCGCCACGGCACTACACGCCTCGAGTGTGGCGCGCGCTATCACAACCCATCGAGAACGAATTAACAAAAAAAAACACAAAATTTGTACACTGCTCAAATGAGGGTAGATTAAATTTTGATTGACAGGAGAAACGCTAATTTCAAAACGAGGACGATGCTTTGTTTAACATTTTTACGTCGATTATACAGTTACGAGTTTAATATCCGTTACCTCAAGGTAAACGCGGATTTAAAGACGTTTTAACGCTGTTTTATGTTTGTTAATAATTCGCAAACGATATCGCCGACCCGACGAGTAAGATCCAACAATAGCGATTTAAGAATCTCATTTTCAGGGAGTGCCGAAGCTACATTACCCTTAAATGGACTGACTGGATTTTTTCGTTCCATTCTGAATTTAAATTGCCATAATGAGTGTTTAGCTTTATTTGTATAATGTTCATCTTTATTTTTCCTTAAATTGTGAAAAAAGAGTGGGTTTTGTTGGGGAGAGCCAACTTTGCCATTCATTTCAGACTGAAATTCATTCGTTTTATTCAACGTTTGCTAGACTTTACAATTCATTTTAATTTGAAAATAACCACTGCTTTTGCTTTCTCTAACATTATTCATTGTCACAATAAGACCCTAAATTATAGGTATACGTATAAAATAAGTCCAAGTTAGGCGCCAATATAAAATGTTGTAAAGTGACCTGCAGTGCCGGAAGGATCGTAAACATAAAAGTTATAACGGCTCGGTAAACTGCAGATTTGGCGAATTTGAGGCGATAACGTTATTTATACCAACTCCCAGCTACAGGCGCAAGGAATAATATGTTATAATGATGATACATCGCAGTTTTCTATTAATACCCGCAGCAAAACAATAATTGTTACCTACTTTATTATCGTCAACATAAATCAAGAATACCTTCCCAATTCCGAACACTGATTGACTTATAATCGAATTGTCACAAATATATCGCCAATAATATCTTTGATGGAAACAAACTGTGCAGAGAATAGAGAAAGAAAATTGGTCTAAGACGATATTATAACGATCTCCGTAAATGAAAGGAATCGCTCTCGGGAAGTTTGGATCATTTAACTCGACCTAGAGTTGTACGACGTCTCTTTGGCTGCGGGTATCTGGAGAAAATACTCCGATGTTATGTGGGTAGTCTGTTATTATAATAGAAAATACACACATTGAGCGCTTGAAGTAAATGTCGTGTTCATTATTAATATTTTTTGTATTTGTTATTTATACCAATGGGAAAATGTCACTGGATCCTGTGCTTTTACAGGGTTCATAATTGTACTTAGGCCTTTATTTAACATCTGAAAACACCATGGAATGCAATACGACATCTTACGGTTAGTATATTTTAGTTTTTTTGTTTAAGGAAAATTTATAAAATACTTATATTAAACCCCGAACGAAGTCAGCAATATTACGCTACGTCAACGCTTCCACAAATAATGTAACCCAATTACGTTAGAACTTAACCTAAAAGGTTTTACTTGAACATCAAACAAGTGTAGAAAGCACAAACAAACATCGTTTACTTAAAACACTTGACGAGTATATTCAGTGGTATAATTTAGAGCATGAATAGAGGTCGCTGAGCTCGTCACTCCAAAATATATTTACACAGTTAATCGCCCGCCCGTGTAAAATAGTGAAAGTCAGAGAAATGCTCAACGAAATGAATTCGAGATCTTTTTGTAAGCTCATTAAAATGTAGCGCTTTTTCAGTGACTTTAGTGGCACTTCAAGGACTGGATGGCAGAAATATAACGGTATTCAAATATAAATTTACAGCGAAAGCTGCTGCTTCTGACGCTACGTGCCCACGGCTGCGACGAATACGTAGGGCTACGGCGTAGGCGTTATGTGCTACGTATGCTCGTAGCGCTCTGCCAACGCGGGAAATGGATATTTCCGCTTTTATAGTCTTGTGAATCTCTTTCCTCATGAAAGTACATACATAAGAATGTCTAAGATTTTGCTACAAACTGTTTTTCTTTTTAACAACAGTCGGGTAATGAATAGAAAAGGAATTCCGACCGCGCGATTCAGAAGACAAAACGTTTTGTTCAATCGTCCAGACTCGAGACAGACGTAGACAGTCCGCTTACGAAATTCCATTGTATTGTATTATGAAACACGTCCAATAATTTTGTAGGTCGTCGTGGCTGCGCTTTTGTTCCAGGCGTATTTGCAGGTTGCACTTGAGAGGGGCGCCGCCGTTCTATGCGCTCCTAGTCGTTTTGTTAATGAGCGCTCGGTTTCAATGTGCTGCGGGGGCTTTCAAGAAGATTTGCACAATATAAAAACGTTTGTAAAAAGTGTATGCTGGGGATTTTTAATTTATCTTCTTTTGATGTTAAATAAGCGTTTCTTTATGAGCGGGTTTTATTGTGCTAAGTGTTTTATTGTTGCATTGTTGTGTATTGAAAGATGGGGCGTGCTCGTAAACGGTTATTCTTAAAACAACTTCTTCTTTCCCATCTGCTTCTTCCACATCACATTCTCATTTATAACATTAGTAGGATTATTCCGTTCCCACTGCTACGACCCCACGGCCCACACTCATTCCGATAGCAATAATTTACTTGCTCTCTGTTCCTGACACGCATTTCTTCGTAATCCTCTTACAAAAGTAGTCGAGTCACTCATTAGCCAATAATGGTGTGTATGATGAGTGTTATTTCCTCTCCACACGAGCGGAGACGCTGGCTCCCCTCGGGGCGCTGCCCCTTTCTTTTCACACTTCGTCGACGCTTATGGATTACAATATTAAAAGTATAACCCTTCATATAATCAGTAGGGGCCGCGAACTTGCGAGGCACGCTTTTGATAACAACCCTACGTTTATTTTGCTTCTTTGCCAATTTTAGAAGTTGCTCGCTGGCTAAAACGGAGATCGGGGTCGTTGATCTGACGACAGGCACCATTCTGAACTGAACTGAACAATCAATATTGTGAATGTTAAGTCTTCTGGAACTGTTATTGAATACTAATAGAATTTGGTTTCATAACATACTACAGTCTCAACTCGGAAACAAAAATATTGAATAATATCAGTTGGCGGGTACACTGATTTATAATATTTGTCGTCCGAGGCTGCAGCGTTGCGAGAGGGTGGCGAGACGGTTCCGTATGCAAACACCCGAACGGTTTGGTGCGACTGTCATTTTATCGCTTACGATATTTGTTTTTTTCCCGTTGTTGTTGTTTGCTTGACATTTTGATGTCGTACAATGTGCAGCAGACTTCTGCCACGTTGGTTTAATGTGCTTTGTGTTTTTGTGGAGTATTTTGTAGTCTATTTCGTTGTCTGTCTGACATTAACATTAATAACTGTAGGTTATTAATTCTTGGCTTATTTAGTAAAGTGTATAAGTCGTAGTAAAGATAGCTTACAAAATGTGAAATTGTATCATTGTTTTTCCAAAGGCTAAGATTATTCTTGAACATTCTTGTCTTCTTAAATTATGAAATCAGGATACGAGACGATCTATTTTAAGCCGACGACAGGCGTGAGGAATTACGTAAGCGCGATAAGCTTCATTTAAATCTATTTTTAGAATATCGTTTCACCTCGAAATTTAAACCGAGTCTTTCAAAGACAATTTATCAGGTTCTCAAACAAAATCTTCGTCTTAAAACCTGGAGTTAACTTTATACTCCTTGACGCTCGTAGCCTTTTATTTAATGTTCTCGAATAGCTTAAATGAAGAAAACTTAGTGAATATTATCGTCAGCTGAATATTTGAGACAGTTTAAGTAGTGAGTGTTCGAGCGCCGGGCGGCGGCGGCGGCGTCGGGCGGAGTGGCAGCGACTCGAACCCATCGGAGACACTTTGCGTCAAGTTCCCGGGAATACTTGTTTCAACGGATTTGTGTTACTTTACTCACTGACTCCGTATTGTTGTGAAATAAGAACCTACTATAACAATAAGAATGTGTAAGCTAATATTAATATGATCAACATTTAAATTATTTGTAGGATCTCTGGAAGTACAGGGGGTCTTCACTCTAAGCCCGAAGTCCGTACTTTATTACTCAGGCCGAAACTATGGACTTCGGGCTTAGAGAGTAGACCCCCTGATCCGATTACGAAAATTCGCTGGCAGATAGCTATTTAATTGCTGAGTGCCATTGACTTGTTTTAAACGTTACTGAGAAACAGCCGGTCTATTCTGTAAGCACTTCACAGTGTAAACTTAGGTAGAATGAGCTTGAAGTGTACTGTCATTCCACGTATGCGGATGGATTGCCAGCTCACCTCACGTTAACTTAAATTTTCACCGTGAGGTGTTCACATAGAATAGCACTGCAGACTACGGGAGGAAAGCTGCGCGAAAATGCTAGTACCTATTCAAAAATCCTGTTATAGTTCTCATGATATAGAGAATACAGACAGCTCTGAATAGTATTTTTTTCTTCGCCGAAATGGAATTCGTTTGTAGTTCTGTCAGTGATGGAAAAAATTATTAAATACCTAAAAACGTCTTAGATTCACAGTGACTATACAGTTGAGTTATTAAACATATTTCGAGGAAGAGATCCCTTGGTAAATATTCATGATAGCTGACTTTCAGTAACGCGGCGCGGCTGCGTCCTGCGCGATAAAATCTACATTTTGTGGGATATTAAGCCCTGAAAAACAGAGCTTGGTACATGGTTTTGCATCTCCTTACTTCTCGTATATATTTATTTATTCACCAGATTTTTTCCGCCCTAGCTTCAGAGCTTAGTAGATAGTTTACAGGTTTATATTTACCTGATTAATTTACAGGTCAGTTTAAAAATGAACATAGGAGTTAAAAGCTGCGCTAATGAGAAAAGTTCCGAATGAATAGTTAATACTTTGATGTAGGAACGTTGATGATTTTATTTGTTTGTATTGCTATATTTTATTGGTCTTATCATCTCATAAAACTTTTGGCATAGTAGTGGTACCAACCATCATTAATTGTGGACTTAATGAAACCACCTGTCAACCTTTGGGTTAACAAACCGCTCAGTGAAGTAAGTTTTTTATCAATCGTTGGTCGGTCCGTAGGCATTCCTGTTTTTACATAGTGTATGGGGATGTCGTAACCCTGGTCGTCGCCCCGCCATGCGCCAGTCTGAACGTTTTCAGCGGATAATGGGCCGCTGCGGTCGTGCCAATTACCGGCATTGTGGCGGCTCCTAATGACGTGTTGCGTGCCATCTGTAATCTGTAGCTGATTGATGCAGCGTCTGTCAACCGCCTTTGTATTCATTCGTTAAGAATAATAGAACTTCCCTCTGAGAGGGTGCCACTAAACGCTGTTTCGTTGTTTCATACTTTTACATTTTATTAGTAGCACATAAAGTTGCGGATTTTTTTCGAAAGAATTACCGCGGCTCTGGAACGCAAAGGATATTTGGTGGAACACGGGTGGGTTTTAGTCAGTAAGTCTGACACTCCCTCCCGCTCCGCCAAGAGCGGAAAGAGTCATTTGATGATAATCCAAAAAAAAATGCGCACACACACCTTTAGTAGGATAAGCAAACTAGATTTCGCGTTCTTGAAAAAGTATGTATTTTCGGGCAGAAGTCTATGTTTAAAGCTGGTACACACAAACAAGACATATTGTTTTTGTGATATTATTACACCTTAGTACATTTTCTATGAAGTCGTACATCTACATTCGTGAGATGCGATTGAAAAAATAAATCGGTCAGGTGCTGAAATCTTGATGAGTCGCGACGAAAGTTGCACGTGTGCAGGTAAAGCCTTTTTAATACATAATTAATGGGTTTGTGAGCTGAACTAAGTGGCTTGATTAGATAACATAAACGGAGAAAATATAAGGTACGTACTTAGAAGTAGGTAAATAAACTTGAAATTAAATAAATTCGTTTTGATTGCTGCCTAAGCACCCGTAGTTTCTGTCGGTGCCTAGATTTCAATCTTGACGAGTTGAGTGGTATAGTTTAGTTATTTGCTTTTCGGAAATGTGGTACTTAGTGTGAAGGTCGGTCAATACTGCCCAGTCGCTGTCGCTGAACACTCGGACACACATTACACAAGTTGTGGAGTCGGGCTCTGCGACGCCTGATCGTTATTTAAGCGAAGTTACATTTCGGTTACCAAAGTACCCAATGTTGGCCCTTGAACTTGCTTTATTTTAGTAGCTGAATAGAATTTTTCAAGTGTCAGCAACGGTCAGCTTCCATTTAAACCGGATTCAGCTAAATCTTTTAAAAAATAATACCAGATTTTAAGTAAATATTAAGATATAAAAAATGCTCATACGATCATTGCTACTATCTACTTTTCAACTTTTTATCGCTCAATCTACTTTTCAATTTAAATCGACAAGTTGAACACATTCAGCAAAAAGTTCGAACCGAATGAAACGAGCATCCAATACAGCCATGAATCGTTATCAAGCACAATAACATGAGTGCAGGTATCAAAATGATCGATATTACTCTTAATGAGACATTTACCGTCCGCCGCTAATTACCGCCCGTCGGACCACGCGGCTGTATTGTACCTATGTATTAATTGTACACCGCACTGCATTCGTGGAATAACTGCACTCAATGATCTAGGTGACCGACGGATTGATATTGATCCTGATATTCACTTACTCACTCAAATGACTATGAGGAGAGTGTATAATGTAATTTTTGTATGGCTTACGATAAAGAGGATTTCTATTTTGGGTTTCATAACTTTACGCTACACAGTGGGTGCCTGAAGATGGACATCGCTACCGAGGCAGGCCTGAGCAGGCATAAGATAAAGTTAACCGGAAGAATATGGTGGCCTTTCCCCAGCAGTGGGACACCACAGGAAAAACAAAAAAGATTGGGCTCTGCTGTGTATTACCTTTCAGTTTAATAAAACTTGTTTCCACAAAATTTTAAAGCTCGTTGTAAAACAGTGCTGGTTTTCAATTAATTGTTTTCAGAACAAAACTTTGCTTCCCGCTTTTCCTGTAAGCGTGCAATCAGTTTTCGTGAAAATGTTCTGTTAAAAGCGCCAGTTCTCAGAAAGTATCAGTTTTATCCACAGCATCACCTACTTCCTTAACGTGGAATCTCGCCCGCTATCTGCTGTAAGGTTCATTGAACTCTAAACATTTTCCGCTCACAATCCTCGCAGCGAATCTTCGGTGCACGACATGATTCATTCTTATGTAACCCTAGTACATGAACGGCGAGGATTTGTGGAAGCGAAAATATGAATCCCATATATTTTAACTTTATATTTGTGCCAGTAGAAAATGAGGTTCGCTCTTCGTGTTCCACTCAAATTGTAAAAGTGGCCCGGTTATGTTCGTTTAACTAACTAACTAACAATATTCTTTTAGCGGACGTGGCTCATTTCTGTGTACATTTGTTTGGTTGTTTTCAGCAGTTTTGTGTGTTCTATCCGGGTAAAATTACAAAAATGTGTGCGTTTTTAAAGTTACGTAACGGCGAACGATTGTTGAAAAACGTAGGAATAAACGGATTTTCAACATTATTTTTTTGTTGGGAAGAGGTTTATTCCTAAAGGATATGAGCGACGCGAAGCTTGCGACGCTTTTCAATAGCGTGCCACCGCCGCGAAGCAAATTCTTTTTGTATGACGTTTAGGTGCTTCTTCGTAATAGCGAATGTGAAATTTAAATAATTCGATTATATTTCACATTCGCTATTACAAATAGACAGACGGACAGCGGAGTCTTAGTAATAGGGTCCCGTTTTTACCCTTTGAGTACGGAACCCTAAAAAGAAACAGGAACGTCTTGTTGCAACTACTTGTACACAACGTAATATGATTGATTATTTGAGTCTAGTGCCGCGGAAACAAACAATATGGCACCCCTGACACGGTGTAGACTGTGCTTTAGTACGGAGGGGTAAGTTTATGAGCATGGGCCGGTCGGACGCGGCGCCCTTCACTACCGACACACACTAGTAGGTTACTAGGACAATGCTGAGGTATTAGCCGCGAAAGTGCCTGCAGCAGATACAGCCTTGTCTACGCAAACGTTGTGTCACTAACTATACAAATAATGTAATATCTATGGTGACGTTATGACACAGTCTTATCTATGCCGTAGTTTAAAAAGAAAGAAAACTAATTTATTTGACACTTGTAGCTAAAAATATACGGAATCTTAATTTTAAAACAACAACATTGTGTGGCACGGCTGCGCCAAATAAGTCCCCAGGACTAAGACAATTAGGAGGCAACTGCCTGAGGCTGGTTTTCGACTGCCTTACGAAGTTTACAGATTCCATGAAAAAAATGACACGGTTAGAGCTTTTCAGAGTCAGGCTCTCTGTTCATTTAAAGCCGCTGATAGACTTGAGTATTCACTTGTAATGTAATGAGCATTCTAGCAAACTACAGTACGCTTCGAGCTTTTTGCCGAGCCGAGCAATTTTGTCACTGTTGTTTGCCATCTTCGTTAAATCTTCAGCCGCCATAACAGCAGACACAATGGTAAAACAATGGCGCATCGACTCGATGAGTCGACGTCGATAGGAATACATTGTTTGACGAGCATTTACTACAGCGCAGCGTTCGCTAGAATGATCGTGAAAATGTTCGTTGCGATGTTTGGCTCTATGCTCGGCTCTGTTCGTTGTTCAGTTCGACAAATTTAAAAACGGCGATTGCTCGATGTTCTGTTACTGTGAATGCTCAAAATATATCAGCGCCTTATCGATCTTTATGCATTCTCAGTCATATTTACACATGTTACCATGCACTCGTTAAATAACATGTCAATTTCAACATTTTCACATTGCACATAAAAGTCGGGATGAGTCTGATAAATGGTTTCAAATAAATCCTCTTGATTCATAGCCGTATTCCATTACGGGGACCTACTATTTTACTTTTAAAGCACAATCAAAATGGTCCATAACTTCGTTTTTTTTTTCATTTTGTTAAGTCATAAAACACGCACGTCACGAGAAACGTTAGATTTAGGATTTTCTGTTGGAAACAAGACGAGGTAAGTTAGGTATCTAAAATTGTGTGATGGCATAACATTCTAACATCGAAAGAACCAAGTGAATCAAATATTCACAAATCAAAAAACAATAAGAAAACTTACTTTTAATAATATATACGATTTCCTGGTTTATTTGAGATGTAGGCCGTGTCGCCGTTCATTCACAAGACGT
The DNA here is from genome assembly GCA_947386135.1 of Melanchra persicariae. Classification (NCBI taxonomy): domain Eukaryota; kingdom Metazoa; phylum Arthropoda; class Insecta; order Lepidoptera; family Noctuidae; genus Melanchra; species Melanchra persicariae. Next base: position 710,606 of record OX376652.1, read on the forward strand.
ACTGAACCCACTGAACACGGTCATAACTCATAACACTAGCGGTCTGGCGTCTGATGTACTAGGCGAACATAGCGGGCCAGGCGCTTTGTGTCATGTTTATAATTCCATTTCCCCAGAGAGATCGGTGACTAACGTAATTACACAATAGAGTGGTTAATCGTATTTGATCCATATGCCAGATTGGGTTACCACAGGCAAGGCTTTGTTGTGCCATGATTCGGTTTTACGGTGATGCGTGGCAGTGCCTATGTTCATATTGAATTTACTAAAGGCTTTCATGTTGAGAGAAATGTGAACGGACAAAACAGCGTCTGATTATTCTGTCACTGACCGGATTCGTGCACAAACACGAAACAATCACATCATTCCCATCAGTTTCAATTATTCGCTTCAGAGAGTGGATGTAACAGTCGTCGTGGGCTCAAGCGAATTGATCTTGTGGCTATACAATCGCACACAATACAGATTTTGATGAGTTCAGTTTAGACGAATTCTCCTGATCACCTGACTATTATATAATTATGTGCCTTTACGAGAAATAAATTTGCTGTAAGCAGTGAAACGGTAGGGATTTTCAGAATCCTAAATTCCGGACCAGAGGACCGCTTCCAAATCAAATTACCATTATTACCGTAATTAAGCCCATTCTTATTGCGGTTTCCTTCCTTATATTTATTATTCTATTAAAAATACTTTCTTTGACTCAATGTATTTTCCTCTACAGCCCCTGTTGGTATACCATTATACAATATATGTACGTACCTACATACATCCTTCCAACCGGTAAGCAAAATTATCACTGCGAGAGCAATCTGACAGTCCCATTATACGGTAGCCGCGCTCGGTCATCCGTCACTTGACTGCTTCATCTAGCTGAGTAAGAACCGCGTTCAATATCCACCGCCTGCCGTGATCTGTTATCCTGGTACCCATTTATGTGACAGGTTACATCGTGCGTGAAGTTTGAATCGTGCAAACGTTGATTAAGTACTTTGAACTACCTGCCAACCAATTGTAGGGTTCTGTTCTTGGAAACTTGTTAGTAATAGTGCTATTTAATTGTAAAATAAATACTAAAAACGCTTGTTCACAATTAAACAACGACCTCCTTTCTCATTGCCACTCTAAATATGGAATAAGCTCTTTGGAACGGGTGTAGCATTTAGTAAAGTAACGCGTCGCACACACCCACCTAATTATAGCTATATAGCTATTTATCCACAAAGGTTAGTCGCGTTGTTGGCTCAAGTATAACGCTTTACGAACCAGGGAGAGGCTTTATTTCGTCACACGTATAATTATGACGTCACTACACCGATAAAGGTAAAAGTGAAAACACGCAGAACGCACGGTTTTATGTTCCACAGTAAAATTGTTAATTCAATATACGGTTTTATTTGAATCGTGAATCCCAAACAGAAAATCCAGCGACGCACTTGCGAACAACTTAATAGATCCTCCATTTGATGTAATGCGGAATGTAAATCAGTGGAACATAGGTTCACACTTAGCAATAACGCAGCGATCCTCAATAAATTGCTTATCGCTCCTGCGACCGATATCCGCGCGAACGTTTACGACATTGCGTAAATCGCCGCCATATTCGTATGAACAACAACGTGCCAGCATCGCGGCTCGTAGCTTTAACGGTTATTATCACACTGAAGCGTATGTCTGCAGAGATTATGTTGCTGTTTGTATCATCGTTGTTCGTGATTTTTTAGATACAGGCCACAGACATTCGACTGGTCGTTAGTTTTACTGAGGGATCATCTTCGTGAACGTTTCCCATCCCTCATGCAAAGTACCAACATAGACAACATTATGTACAATCTTTGTTTGTCCTACCTTCGGAGGCTATTTACTTTGTTTTTATTTGTGAGAGCTAACGTAATTTTTCTTGCCTCAGTCTCCCAAATGTGAAGGTTAGATAAATTCCCGCAACAAATATACTCGTACATGCATACGTTAGTCGGTAAACATATTTTCTCATATAAGTTAGGTATGATGAACAATCCGCTTAACTTTCTGCTTGTTTAGCTTAATAAAACAAACACATCAGCCAAATTCAATGAAAACAATTTTGCAGCGTATTTATATTAGTTTACTTAACATTATAAACGGCGTGCACATGTGATTGTAACTAACAGAATTTCCAGCGCTTTCCTATCAGCGCAGCCAGTCCAATTAACAAGGAGGTAATCTGCGCCCGGCGCACGGAAATTGTCGCCTCGTGTTATTAGTGCACTCCGCCAGTTTTGCAGCGATGCAGCGGTGCGGCGGCGGCGCGCAGTCATATCGGACTGTCAAATAGGCGCCTATAAACTAGTCAGGGCTTTTAGCAGCTCTCTAAATTTTAATGCACGTTCATTTTAATTCTTTAGTTAAATTAATTGGTTCGCCTAACTGAAAGTTTGGTGAAGTTCGCGTCGCTCGTGTTATTTTATCGACTTGTATGTGTAATCTGCTTGCCCGATCTGGGAGAGTAAAGATTGAGGCTCCCTGGCTAAAGTTAGAAGCCGTTTTTGCTATCGGTGGGTGTGGTGGAGGTGATTTACGACCAGCCCAAAGTCCTAACAAGTTTATTGTAAATCTGGATGTGTAATGAGGTCAATCTGGAGAAGTTTGGATATTAGCGCCGACTTTTTTAATGACTGAAGTCAGGATTGTACAAGGCATTCTACTAAATCCTTTTGTAACCACATTGTACCAATTGTTCCCCTTTTCCGGTTCCCATTGAGCCTCGCTTGTGGTGTAAATCCCTTTTACACCGCCAGTGAGCCTTCAAAGGCGCAATCAGTGTTGCCAGATAACAGCTGTGATCAAGATTTATCAGAAAGACTCGCCCGAATGGACGCTCGTTTAAATAAATGTCCGTTCCAATGCTCTTTGGCGATTCTTTTGGAGAGAGATTGCTCGTTTCACGGATTAAATGTATCCAGCAGTTCTTACTTAATTCCTGGAATTCTCTGGTAGAGGTAAGTAAGACTTGATTACAACCGTTGAACATACTTCTGTAGCAGACAAGAATCGAGCTTTCATATTAGCCTGTGACTTCTAAACACCATTTTTGTACAGCCAACATTGAACACCAAACTACACCCAAATCCAATCGTAATGGCACAAACAAGTGAACTTCTCCTTTATAATAGTGTTATTTTGTTCGGAAGTCAATAGCAGTGTGTTTAGAGTGAGATAACTTTGTATCAGCGTGTATTGTACAAGTTGTTCCGATACTCAGTTAAGCCGTTCCGCCCGGGGCTGCGGGGCTGCGGCCACAGAGTAATGAGTGGACAGAGGTTTTGAGATAGGAGGATCCTTCAACGAAAACTATTTGAAAAATGCATTATGAATGGGGTACGGACTCGTTTTATCTTTGTTTCTCTTTACGAGAGTTTGAGGGTGAAAATTGTTTTGTTTAAAAAGAAAAATCTCTTCTAACATCGTTTACCATTTAGACGTTTATATTGACGTTAGACGCACATAAACTTAAACAAAGCCTTCTGTATTAGTTTAGATAAGCTGTATTTTAACGTAGAAGTTGTCTGACCACAGAGTAATTCTACACAGGTGTTTTTGCACTGTCCCCCATTTAAACAAATTCCTTTGTGCCGACCATTAATCATAATAACATTTTTACACCCCGTCAGGTGCGCAGTAACCGTCAACGCGAGGGTTTAAGTTAATAAACAAGAGGTGTTATAAGCCTAGTGTAGAACGCGGTAATTTCCCTGGCGGCGCCGTGAGTGCGTGTCTCGGCGGACGCTAAGCGGGACGGAGTGGCCACTCGCTCGCTTTGTGTGACGGATGCACACAGGGTGGGGTGATAGTTAAACTTACTTCTTTGAGCTTGTTGTATGCTTCCCTGATAGTTCATGTGTGGTTATTATAAGATTAGTCTAAAACTCACTGATGTCATAACGACAGTTCAAAGATGTCTCGGTGAGGAGTAGAAGACCTTACTTAATGTGCGGTTACTACAACGTGTAACAGATACCTCCTTCAATCGCAATCGCAATACAATACAAATCGCAATACCTCCTTCATTGGTCATTCGTCATGGTCATTATCTGATGTACTCATCATTATGAACAACTTTCACTATGGGACCAACAATGAAATAGCGAAAAAAAAAATCGACTGCCCCATACATTTCTGTGCGCGTAACTCGACAAAATGTACTGAACAGCTGATTCTTTTTTCACGATTTCGGGGTTGGCCCCGTATTTATATATATTAGTTTTAATTAAATGCCATTGTGAATCGCGCCATCCAATACAACGACATTTTGCATGACAAGGATAGAAGAATAACTTCAAAAGCTTGTAACTCCTTTATTTTGCGATCAATTTCATTTATTTTCACAAATCGTACAGTTTCAGTAATAGATTTTGGTAAAGTATTCATTAATCTCGAGTTTTGATAACCTTTACTGTATGTTGTAGTCTGTAGTTCTGCAACCGTGACGTCCAACTCCATAATCATTCAATGTAAGTGGAAACTCAGCAAGTCCACGGTACAGGAACTTGTCTAAACTGGAGCCGATCGAACTCGCTCACTTGTCAACTACTAACTTTAATAGTCAACAAAGCCTTTTAGTTGGACGCCCGCCGCACGCCGCCCGCCGCGCGCCGCGCGCCGCCCCGGACCAACTTGCCGAGTGTCAATTCAAGTTATTTTACTTCGTTATTACTTGGACTGTGTAGCTGTAGATACACCTGGGTTTTATAATCATATGTTATGGGCAGAAGGTTCACTATGAAAGCGCGTCTAGTGTCACAAGAACTGGATTAGATTGTGGGTGCCAAAACTACACGGCATGGAGCTGAATTAGACGTTTAAGAAAACTAGTTCCTTCCTACAATGGATTCTTCTTTTAGGCTCGTTTCACGGTGCGATTCGGTCTTTGTTGGATAAGCATAGAAAGCTTAGTCCAGGCATTTTCGCCTCTGTATCCATAGTAATTTAATACGATTTGTACCAGTAGCTGTTGTAAGTTAGCCTTCTGAACTGCCTGATTGAAAAACATTACAACGTTGGCCATATTTATTTTCCTCGGTTGCCGGTAACAATGTGTGGCTTTTTTGTTCGCGTTTTGTTTTTCACACGTCAGTTTATTGTCAGCCATTTTAGCACTTTTAGTGATATGTCTATTTTGTGTAAATGGTGGCTCGCCGCGTTATCATATTTTGTGGCTGGCTTTTATGCCCTGAAATAGGTCTGTTTTGAATTTATGTTAATGTGCTTTTATTCGAAGAGGAAACGACTTGAGTTACGAGAACGGAAACTAATGTAAATAATTCGGCAAAATTCAAGGAAAGATAGCAAGTTAAATACACATTTTTGTGTTAGTACTTTTCTTAATAAAAAGAAAACATTGCTAGGATTCTGTACTAAATCATAATAAAGCGCTTGTAATGTTCGTGGAACTGCGATGGGTGAATTTCAATTAGCCATTATACTCGTATTATTCTTAACTTTTTCTTAGTAAGTACTCGTACAGTTTAATTGCACTCGGATTTCTTGTGTAAGACGGAATTAAAACTCGGCACGTACAAACTTTTAATCTCAGAATTCATACTTGCTGATGAATGTTCGACGACACGGTTGGCGCAGTGGTTGAGCGATTGACTGCTGCGCTGCGTGTTGCGGGTTCGATTCCCGCACGGGACAAATATTTGTAAAGCCTACAGATAGTTGTTCCGGGTTTGGCTGTTTGTGTATGTGAGTTTATATGTTTGTAAACGCACCCACGATACAGGAGAAATTCCTAGTGTGGGGCAACGTTTTTTTTAAAAAAAAAAAGAAAAAAAAAAGAATGTGGAATAATTTAATTTAATGGATTGATTTATTCTATTTTGTATTTTATCTATTTGGTCGAGTCGAGCAGTCGATTTTATTTTCGCGATTTTGTTTATCACTGTTCAGGTATTGCGTTTATTCTGTAACATATTATGTAATGTGTGTGCATGCGGTTGTCTCTTATAACTTAAGGAGCACACGTAAATGAACCACTCGTATCACTGTGACTTATGTTATAACTGTGTACATATCCTGTGTAGGAGATCCAAATAAATAAAATAAATGTGCTGATCAAAACATTGTAACTACCTGACAAAAGTTTAATAAAGTACACCTTTTTATTACGGTTACTCAGAATAATAATCGTATCTTATTTGTTTGCGAGCGCGGATTCGTTTGAGCCTTTGAGGCTCTGAATTCGTTTGATGGATTTGCATTTTCAATATCAGATCCAATATTTAAACGTTGCTTGGTATATTGATATGGGTCTGCAATGCACGAAACGCAGATATTGCGCATAATACACAGAAGAGGAAAAAAAATCCTGGTCATATAGAATGCCAGGCACAGCCCACATCATGAAATTCCATAATATAGACGGAGACCCTTAAATTATGAAATGATGATAAGATCACAAACGACGCAATCACTCCAGAGCGCTCATCCTCCGTGCTCATAAACAAACGTTCTGTCTCGTACATAAAACACGCCTCGTCGGCTCGCATCACATATGCGCGGTTTTTCTACCTCTCTGCTGGTAACACTCGCTCGTTTGCAGGACAAACTGCTGCCATGCTGCTGTTGCCAACTTGCCGAATTAATACGAGACATTATGGCTTCAGCTAAAAATTATCTAATGATTTTTAAACATTTAATTTTGTACAGGAAAGCCAGTTTTGGGAATATTTTTACCTTTTACGACTTTGTTAAGCCCGATAAATGCCATTGTTATCCTCATCGTTTGCCGGAGCATTTTCGCAACTCTTCTACAAACAACTGAAATTGCTTCTGGTATTTTTAATTTAATTTGTTGAAACTGGCAACAGCGCGTTCCAGTTGCGCTGCATAGACATCGCCGGCTGACAAAAGACCCTCTACAACACTTGCAGTTTCTGCGTTCATAGTAGTTTTTATTTATAGGTAGGTCCAGGATTTTTAGACTTTAATGAATCTTATTTATAACTAGCTGTGCCCGCGACGTCGTCCGCGTGGGCTTAGATCTATGCTAGCCTACTGTTTTGGTTCTTGAAATTCGGAAGTTTGAATGGTTGGATGTTTGTTACTCAATCACGCTAGTACGGCTGAATGGATCGGTATGAAATTTCGCACAGAGATAGATTGTAGTCTGGGATAGCATAGCACACAGGCTGTTTCTTAATTCGGGAGTACCTTGGGAAAGGTTCAAGATGAAAATCATTTTGTCCAAATAATCCGTTTACATACACTTTTGAATTGTTAAGGTCAGTTAGTCAAAAACATAAAGCTACATTCCAAAGCGTAGATCTCTATGGAAAAAACGTGCAAGAAACTCCACGGCCATTCTTTTAAATCATGAGCCCTGACATGTGAAAATTCCCAATTAGAAAATAAATCTTATGTAATGTAAATAAACATTAAATTCGCGGCACAGCGGAGTGCTCGTGTGGTTAGAAAGATACTAGTTACATTCTATTCTATTCTATTTTTGTTTATGGCAAAGTCGAACTGTCCAGTTCAGCACTGTTACGACGCAAGAACCAGAATTGTTCAAGACCGACCAAGTCCGACGTCCAAGGCGACACAACTCGATTTGCGTCCGATACTTTACACGAATCACAATTGATCGCGGAGGCTTAGTAATAGGGTCCCGTCACCGTGCGTACGGTACCCTAATAATCGGTAATAGAATAGCCATTATTCGCAAATCGAACCGTTCGACCTTTCGAATTTGAATCTATCGCGCAGGCTTAGTAGTAGAGTCCCGTTAGTACTTTGGTACGGAACCCTACAGGCCTGGATTCCCAGTCCAGTTCAGCACTGTAACGACGCAAGAACCAGAATTGTTCAAGACCGACCAAGTCCGACGTCCAAGGTGACAACAACAATCCGAACAAATCAGAGATATCTTTTTACGATTTTGGACTCGAAACCCTGTCAAAGACTTGAAAGACCTTTTATGCGACCGGATACCCTAGCGAACGACAATGCTGTTAAAAATCGTGTGAGAGTCATACTCTGACGGAAAATCTTAACGCCCTTACAGAAAAACGCGTCATCAGTGCAACGCCATCTATCGACCATTTGGTAAACTGACAAAATATTTGGCCGAATGCAGACGGTAAATAAGGAGCCCATATATAACAATAAGTAACGTTATGGTATTAAAATGTTCACTTTTATTTTACTACTTATTAAAAATTTCACAAATAACTCAACAATTTGTTTTGATGTTATTTTCATGCTTACCTGCATTTTATCTTTCTCAATAGATGGCGCCTAACAGTCGGTCACCGCAACGCTTAGCGCTGTATGAAGTTCCTTACTCAAATTAAAAATTCAATATCTTTTGATTTTGTGGGTCGATTTTGATGAAATAAACGCTAAATTTTACTCGGGTTAACACTTAATATTTCAATCAGTGGTTTTTGCGTGATGCTGACACAAACAATTGGACAAACAGACAAACAGACAAAAATGGCATTTTTGCGTTTTGTACCTTTTTCCTAACATTTCTCAGATATTTTTATGCGAAAATTTTCAATGTACAGACACGGCAAATCTACGATTTTATTATATGTATAGATTTGGATTTAAAAATTTTCTGGCTATACTTATTTACTTTATTGCTGAGTTATGTTAACTTTTGCAAGTTAGACAATTTGTAATTACCGCTTGGATTCAGTCAAGATCGGACTGCTGAATTCATTATCCAATAACTCTGACCTTGCGATGTTCAAAGACTTCAAAGGTTATTTGAATAATTCCCGGGGAGCTCCTTGTTTGGCACGTTCCTCCAATATTTCGATTTCACAAACATAATACGTACACGATCCGAAAGGTGCGAGATAAACATAATTATATCAGTTTCACACGTTATTCTGATCTTCATTTTTTGGATCTCCTAGTAATATTTCACGCCGTTTGAATTCTTTTACGCTTGAAACGATTCGAATTGATTCCTAATGATGACAAGTCCGTGATTTGTACGTCGACGACCTACAATCGCGTATCAATTGCATTGTGTCTATTGATAGCCAAATACAATAACGTTATCTGTACAACGATAATAATTGAATGACATGATTTTTAAATGGATTAGCCGTGTAACAATGTAGGATACCATGAGGCCAAATTTAATTTTAAGCGTTACATAGTCAGTTCATCCACGTCTATAATATCGGAAGTCCCGAGATTGGCCAGCGTTTAGAGCAGTCCCGGTGGCATTGAAGGCACGCCCAGGCTATTACGTACACCCGGCCATCATAGGCGGCAGCCGTGGCCGCTTGATTTCATACATAAACTACACTATCCCACTTTTTCTTTAAGATTACTCACAAAATTGGATTTATTGTCCACATTTATTGTATGTCATCATTATCATGTCGTCCTAGTATTTTCGCTGTGTGAATCTCAATGACAATTCTAGTTCGAACCGATTTATTTTTCTGGCTGTGTTGAGCTGGCCCGTAATTAGCGAGTTCGTGACGAAAATATATTAACGAGAGTAGGCTGACTGAATGTACGCAACATTAACAAGTAGGGCCGGTCTTTACGCAACTCAGACATATCACTGGATTTTTCTCGAGACATTATTTCTTAAGTGGTATGAATATTGTGAACGTTGCTTCGTTAGCGACGCTGACGTGTTGAACAGCGACAAAGCCTATCGAGCGCACTTATGAGCAAACGAGTGAATTTGTGTGCTCTATCAGTCCGCGTGGGATTACCTTGACTTTAGCGCTTCAGCGGAGGGCTCTCCCAGACGTCACTTGGCGCGAAATATACTGATTCAATACTTGCGGAGCTTTGTAGTGGTCTGCGAAGCTTTGTCAGTGACCACCCGTGCCTAGAATACTCATTTATAATGCTTAGTTTAACCCTAAAAGGTTGTTCCATGAGAGCAAAGTTTTAGTTAAACTTACGAAGCATGACGAGAATTTGAGATCACAGTTTTCAAAGAACTACAATAACACTGAGATAAAACGTGGATACTTTTAAAACTTTTTGGACTTCCCCACTCCTGTGTCCTTTTAGATTTGTTGGCGGCGCAAGGGTGCGCTTCTAAATTAACTCAACAACTCGGTAAATAAATTAGAGAGTATAAAAAAACTTGGTTCCCGCGTCCCCGAGGCTCCTACGTAGTTTCCGTTTGTTAACAAGAATTGTCAAGGAATATAACAGCGCCTCTAACTTACACTTTACTTGTTATTTTAACAGTGCCTTCTCTGTGGCAACACTTTAATATTTTATGTGACTGAAGGTCTCGACATAATATGAGATAGTAACAACCTTGTAAGTCTTACCCTATCATTTGAAATTATCAGCCTCTAAAAAGTCTGTTAATTATTCTTGAAACGGGGACGGCTATCGTTCTTCATCCATTACGTTAATCGTGGCTCCGCAGTCCCTCTCGGCGGTTAGCATACCTCCGACAAGCGGACAAGCAGCCTCAGCCTAATTTAATTATTTCCCATCCTGTTGACAATTCGCAACTCGTTTGTAATATTTCACAAGGTAAACTTGAACAAATTAAAGAGGAAGCTCACAATTTTATACCCTGAACTCATTGTGCAAACGAGATTTGCTCCGGGAAAATCTCGTTTCAGTTATGAAATTAGGTTAGACACTGTTGCATTTATCTTTTGAATGTGTTTTGTCATCGCGTTCTCGTAATTTGAGGTTCCGTTGAACATTCTGGCATTCTAGCTTGAATAAAAGAAGATTGACGGGTACGAGCATCTTGCTAAGAGATTACATGCATCGTAATGAGGATTCCTCGAGAGCAATTGAACTGAATCCCAGCTCAAAGGTAATAGTTACTGTTGAACTACACTTGGGAGCAAATAAATCGAGCCACTTCCTTTTTCACGCATTATGGTAATTATTTTTGGTATTAAGGAACGCATCGATTCGAAACATATATCGCCTAAAAGGGTATTTAATAACCTTTACAATGAGGGTAGTTAGTTGTCAAAATTTCATTTTTATTAAAGTTTAAAGGGTAGAATAAAATTATCGCATTTAATTTGCTTATGACATTTTTATTGTACTCTGTTAAGAAAAGATTAAATTTGAGGTTTTTGTTAATCATACCCATATTACTTGTTATTGTTGTCTTTATCTGTGTCTGTGTAATCAAAATAACCTGATAAAATGGATACTACACCGACGGAAGCTGCCCAAGTTGTAGCTTTACTTGAGGTTGGACACGGACAACGTGAAGTGGCACGCAGACTTCATTTGAGTCGTTCAAAGGTACAGCGGGTATACCGCAGGTATCTGGAGACTGGTGCTTTTGTTCGGCGACCTGGAACTGGCCGACCACGGGCAACAACAGAACGTGACGACCGCTTTATTGCAACCAATTCGTTGCGCGACCGTGGACTTAATGCTGTTCAGCTACAGCAAGCGTTACGTGACGTTCGAGGAGTCGCAATCAGTAGGTGGACAGTGAGACGAAGACTAAAAGAACGAAATTTAACATCACACAAACCAGCAACTGGCCCAAAATTGACTGTAGCTCATCGCCGATCTCGCTTGGAGTTTGCTCGAGAACACATTAATTGGACGTTAGAAGACTGGAGGTCAGTTTTGTTTTCTGACGAGTCAAGAATCTGTCTTTTTAGCAATGACGGGAGAAACCGAGTGTATAGACGTCCTGGTGAAAGATTTGCCCAATGTTGCATTCGAGAAACGGTGAGTTTTGGTGGTGGTTCTTGTATGGTGTGGGGAGGAATTTCTCTAGACGGAAAAACGGAACTTGTCTTCGTCGACTCCGCCAACGATGGCAGTGGTAGACGTGGATTAACAGCTGACCGATACATAACTGACATTCTTGAAAACCACGTAATGCCGTATGCTGGTTTTGTCGGAGAAAATTTCTTGTTTATGCATGACAATGCGAGACCTCATACCGCGCAGATCGTTACGGAATACTTGTCTGCGATCGGGATTCAACAAATGGTATGGCCAGCACGAAGTCCCGATTTGAACCCGATCGAACACCTATGGGACGAGCTAAAACGGAGAGTCCGAGCCAGGGTTCCCGCTGTTTCATCCATTCCCGAGCTTAAAGTCGCTGTGCTTGAAGAGTGGGAGAACATACCACAATATGTCATCGTAACGCTGATCAGATCGATGACTAATAGGCTACAAGAATGTATCAGGGCCCGGGGGGGTAATACCAGTTATTAAGAATATTTTTTTTGCAATAATTTTGTTTTTTATTGTTTTTATGGACTGTTTTACCCTACTAAATTTTCTATCAAAATTACCATTTTTCTTGCAGAGCCAATAATTTATCATTCAATAAGGTTATTATTCAATAATTTACCCTCATTGTAAAGGTTATTAACTAAACTTTTAGGCGATATATAGTTCGAATTGATACGTTCCATATTACCAAAAATATTTACCATTTTACGTGAAAAAAGGTAGTGGCTCGATTTATTTGCTCCCAAGTGTAGTTGACGAGCGATCCACATTGTGTCTAAATGAACATCAAAGTGCAGTTAAGTTAGACAGCTGCGGCGGCCTGCCTGTTGGTCCGACAGTGATTGCGATCGGAAACAATTACGGCGGACGGATATAGAGCGCTCTGCTAACTTACTGCCTGATTATTCTGCACTCCTGGTACGTCAAAGGGCCTGTTGAATGTTTAGCACGTAATAAGAACCAACTTTGTGGTTGTGGTGTGAGCCGCAGTGATTAAGTTAGGTCGCCGAAGTACAGTGGTTGATCTGTTGTCAATATTGACCACCATCTCGCGTTGACTACTTCATTTTACGTCGAATCCTATCAATTGTGGTTCTTTGATTGATACCCGGTCTGGGCTGAATTGTGGTCTGAAAGTAATGTACACGAAGCCCCGAACAAGTCATTTTAAACACACGTACGTACGTGTGATATATTCAGTGAACGTTGGTTTCGTTGGTGTATGTATGTCTTCAGGCAAAGTGAGACGTAACGAGGAGCGCAGCGTGTCTAGAAATTCAATAACCCTTCTTTGTACACAAGACGCTTGAATCCTCCACTCACGCGTTTTAAATTTAATATCACTAAACTGCTCGCAATTTTGTTATCTCGTTTCAAGTAGACTATTATTAAAGGACCCATAAAAAGATTAGTGTTATCTATGCGTAGTACTGCTTTTGATCTCTCAAGAGTTATGTGATTTCGTATCATGTTTATGCGGGAAACGGGACAGTCGGAATTGAGTGATACCTGCGCACGTAACCCCTTGGATCGTAACCCGTGTTTATGAGTACCGTAAAACTGGGAGCGCGTTTACTTCAACTGTACTCCACTCACGAGTACTCGACGCTTCATAGATTTCTTTTAAGTGTACGGAGCTCTTCGTTTTACGATATATCAACAATAACCGACGGCTGTGCTGTTGTTTACCTGACATGTATTGTCTCTGGACGATTTTTAGCCATTCGAGAGCTCATTAAATGTATTTCAATGGGAAGTATAATAGGAGATTCAAGACCGGTCGTGATGGAGTCATATTTCTAAATTAAACCGTTTCGTTTATTGCGTCCATTTGTCAAGTTTTAATATATATTTGAAAGGATCTTCGTAGAATCTTGAATAGGCACAGGTTGCTAGGCGATCGTCTGGGAGTACCCAGTGGCTGCTCATAGTGAGTGGGTTGAGAAGGACCCTCTGTGAACCGTTTCTTCACAGAGTATTTGCTTAATGTATTCAATACACGTAGCGGAATCAGAATGAAACAATTTAAATTGATAAGTGGTGCAATGAGTCATGCTGAGTTTTGGAGATGGCCTAGCTGATGTTTGCCAGACTTGTATTTAATCTGTTGAAGAAAATTCACGTCTTTGTATCATCATCATCATCATCATATCAGCCGAAAGACGTCCACTGCTGGACATAGGCCTGCCCCAAGTGTCGCCACAGCCACCGGTCCTGTGCGTCTCGCATCCATCGGTTACCCGCGACCCTCACCAGGTCATCGGTCCACCTTGTGGGAGGCCTTCCAACGCTGCGTCTTCCGGCACGCGGTCGCTACTCCAAAACTTTTCGGCCCCATCGACCATCTGTTCTGCGAGCAATGTGCCCTGCCCACTGCCACTTCAATTTGGCGATCCTTCGGGCTATGTCGGTAACCTTGGTTCTCTTGCGGATATCATCATTCCTGATTCGATCACGCAAGGAAACTCCGAGCATTGCTCTGTCAGTCACCCAAAGGGCAATGGAGAGGGCCCTTTGGGTGACTTTAAGCCTTCTGATGAGGCCCATTGTGAGCGACCACGTTTCGAGTCCATAGGTCATCACTGGCAACACGCACTGGTCATAGACTTTCGTCTTGAGACACTGTGGTATGCGAGACGAGAAGATACCGCGCAACTTCCCGAACGCCGCCCATCCGAGTCGGATTCGACGGTTGACTTCCTTCTCGAAGTTAGCCCTACCTAGCTGGATCGTTTGTCCCAGGTAGACGTACTCATCAACAACTTCGAGTGCAGAGCCTCCAATCTTGATAGGAGTGGGTGCTACATGGGTATTTACCATGACCTTGGTTTTGTCCATGTTCATTTTAAGACCCACTCTTTCGGAAGCTCTACTGAGGTCATCGAGCATTGTACTGAGGTCCTCCGTGGTCTCAGCCATGACGACTATATCGTCGGCAAATCGAAGATGAGTGATGTACTCGCCATTGACATTAATGCCTAGCCTTTTCCAGTCCAAAACCTTGAAGACGTCCTCCATTACGGCCGTGAACAGTTTCGGAGAAATTACGTCTCCCTGCCTCACACCCCGCTGCAGGAGGATAGGTTCTGATGTCTGATCCTGAAGTCGGACTGACATGGTGGCGTTTTCATACAAACACTTCAGCACCTTGATGTACCGATAGTCGATCTGGCACCGTTGGAGAGACTGCAGCACAGCCCAAGTCTCGATCGAATCGAAGGCTTTCTCGTAGTCCACAAACGCTAAGCAGAGGGGCAGATTATACTCTTCGGTCTTCTGTATAACCTGCTGCAGCGTGTGTATGTGGTCTACGGTGCTGAAGCCTTTTCGGAATCCGGCTTGTTCGGGAGGCTGGAAGTCGTCAAACCTGCGTGCGAGACGGTTTGTGATGACTCTGGAAAACAGCTTGTAGACATGGCTCAGAAGTGAGATGGGCCTGTAATTCTTAAGCAGGGCATTGTCGCCCTTTTTAAAGAAGAGTACCACCACACCTCTGCTCCAAGCTTGTGGCGTTTTCCCCTCGAGTATGACGGAATCGAACAGTTTCTGAAGGGCCCTAAGGACTGGTTTTCCACTCGCCTTCAGGAGTTCGGCCGTAATTCCGTCCTCACCCGACGCCTTGTTGTTTTTAAGCTGCTTCAGAGCCATCCTAATCTCATACAGGCTGACGTCCGGGATGTCTTCGGTATAATGCCGGGTCAATCTAGCTCTGGGGTCGTTCGCTAGATTTGCTGCGGGTTTGGTCATTGACGTGTATAACTGTCCATAGAATGTCTCGATCTCCCTCAGAAGCTCCGATTTGGCGGATATGGTTCTGCCATCGTCGGTCTTCAGTTTTGTGAGCTGGCTCTGCCCAATAGACAAATCTCTTGCAAAGACCTTGGAGCCCTTATTCCGCTCTAACGCGTCTTTAATCTTTTCAGTATTAAAGCGGCGGAGGTCGCTTTTCAAGGACTTGGAGATCCGTCTATTGAGCTGCCGGTATTTGCACGCATCGTCTGAAGACTGCAGAATCATCTCCCGCCTCTCCTTCATGAGCTTGAGAGTCGGATCAGAGAGCCTCTTGGTCTTATCTGTACGGCGAGTCTTGAAGAACTTAGACCCGACCGTATGAACAGTTGCTACGAACCCATCGTTGTATTCGTCCACGGAGCTCCCTAGGCACTCGAAACGATTTTGAAGTTCGAGCTGAAAGCTTTCGGAGTTTTGGATCTGGATCTGTGCTGGACGGAGCGTAGACTTCATCAGTCGAGACCTTTCCAGCTTGATATTTAGATTCAATGTGCCTCTTACCATGCGGTGATCTCTTCCGGTTTTCACCGCGTTGATCACAGAGACATCATTGAATATCTGCTTCTTCGTCGACATGAATACGTCTTTGTATGGATATTTTAAAATCGTGTCGCTAGCAGCTGCAAAAGATATTTCATAGAAATACATAGAAACCAGCAGTATCGCTGCGACACGTCGTCTGCTGCCAGCTGCTGTCTGCGGTCGGCTACGAACTCGTAACACTCAACGATTTCTTTGCAGTTTATTATGTTCTGAATTGAGTAATGCGACGATTTCTTGTAAAGAATTAAACAACCCCATTCCCCATCTGCTTAGTCAGCTCCTGAGGCACTGAAACCCAAAATAAACCGTGAATCAAAAATCTCTAGACCAATAAAGTTATCTGTGTCGCTTCTCTATCTCTTCTCTAAATAGTATGTAAAAACCACGCAATATTTGATACGGTCTTCACTAATAGCAAGAGCAATAACATTGGAGATAGATAGACGAAACGTTTTGCGAACCCATTCATTGTGCGTAGAGCTAAGGAGTGGAATTCCCTGCCAGAGTCTGTGTTTCCCGATAGCTACAATCTGGGAGTCTTAAAGTCAACAGTGAATAGGTTACCATTAGGCAAGCGTGCTCCATCTTCGACCACATCATAGTGAGATAGTGGTCAAGCGCGAGCCTATCAACAGCAAAAAAAGAAGACAAACTAGGAAGGTTTGCGTAAACATAGTGTAACACAAGTAACGCAAAACCTGAAGAGGGGTCATTGTAATGATTTGCGTTGTTTCTTTTACTCCTATAGTACAATTTAGAACTGCGAAGCCGGGGCGGTTCGCTAGTTTTGTAAAAGTACTTATTGTAGTAGACGTTACTACGTAGTGGACCTTCTGTGTAGCCTGCGGTGCCCCTAGGCAGAAGACCGTGTGCCACCATGCCTTCATTTGTGCAGAATAATAGCGGCGGGTACACCCGCCATTTTATTGTAAAAACAACTACATGGACATAAAACCGATGTGCGAAATAACGAGCGTTGCTTTTTATTTAGATTTTATACTTTGTTGTATTTTCCGAACATAAAAACCGAATATTGTTTATGCTGTCTAGGTAAGGCTGTCTTTTGATGGACCTTACATTGTTGTAATTTCTATATTTATTGCGATATTTTAGAAATGTACCTACCTAATTATGTAGGCATTTAAGACAATGAGATCGTCTATTTAACTTCGACTCGATTTTAATGAACTTTTCTTTTGTTACAGGTAAGCCTGAAAACAACTCAACCGAGAATTCAAGGAATGCTAGCAGAACATTTTTATCAGTTGAAATGTTGCGTTCAGCCTTATGATTTTAACGACCAATAATCGGATTGCTATGAACGCTG
Source organism: Melanchra persicariae (assembly GCA_947386135.1). Classification (NCBI taxonomy): domain Eukaryota; kingdom Metazoa; phylum Arthropoda; class Insecta; order Lepidoptera; family Noctuidae; genus Melanchra; species Melanchra persicariae. Next base: position 727,983 of record OX376652.1, read on the forward strand.
AATTAATAGGAAAATACCTGTTGTATATCGTCAGATATTGTGCGTAGGTAGGTAAGTATGTTCGTTAATTAGGTAACACGAGCGTATTAAACGATTCTTAACTCATTAGATTCTTATTAATCGTATAAGCTCGAGTGTTTATCAGAACACAAGGGTGCCTCCTCCAAACGAGTACACGTAGTTCTCCAGTTTAAAAGACTTCGTGAGGTTAATTCCAAGTTTTAATTAAGATCTTCAAGATCCGCTCTTGTCAGATGTCGCCAAAGGGAGTCCCGTCTTTTTACCTTCCTTACCTTCATTTTAATTTAGCTGACATGCTATACCAACAAAGGCCTTTTCTTACAGACAAAGCTAATGCCGTTTTATTTAGTTAATTGGCTCTCGGGTGAGCTCGGCCGCAGTCGGGGGATTTCGTACTAGCTAACCCGTGCGATGTAAAGGTGTAATATGTAAATAATTTATGTACGTATGTGTGCAAAAGTATTTTAATTAAGCGAATTGTTCGGTTCGCGTGACCGCGCGGAGTGAGGTGCGTGGGAACCGGGCGGGGTGGGGAGATGTTGCCCGGATTGTTTTTTGATTATGCTGAGTGGCCTCCAGACGGACCCTACCCTAATTAATAAACAGTTAGGGCGTATCCGCTAAACTATGAAGTAGTTCGCAAACGAACTCAGCTCGCGCTGCCTCTAACCTACTGTCTACTCGTGAAGCTGTTACACTACTGTAGCCAGTACCTCTACCATGAGTTTATGCAGCCAAAACTCGCTAGCGTCTCCGTAAATTATTTGTATGACATACTGTACAGCGCCCCTAGCGGTCACAGAAAGAATTAAAATTCGTACCATGAGCACTATAGATTTCGATAGGTTAAAAACTTAACGTAATCTATTCGATGGTCACTGACGTTTTTCAGCTATCACCATACATAACGGCACCATGAGTCATCTACACTAATATTATCTATTTATCTATCTTTCTTTCTTTATTATATTATAAAGAGGAAAGATTTGTTTGTTTGTTTGAAATGAATAGGCTCCGAAACTACTGGACCGATTTGAAAAATTCTTTTACCAGTAGAATCCTACATTATCGGCGATGGTCATCGGCTATAGAATATTAAAAAAGTTAGGGATCCGTATGAAAACTTCGATAATCTGACCCAAGGTGTGAGAAAAAATCCTTATATCGCGTACGCTGCGGAATCTATTGACAATAGAGCAAAGTGATGTACTACAGTTTTATAGAAGTCATCAATATCTACAAAAAAGTCCGCGATACCATATGTCTAACTATTATGGATAAGTCACCATGATCGCTTTTTGTTAATATTAGTCAAGCAAATCCCATGGTGAAATAAAAAATGGTGATTATAGTACCATGATATTAATCCTTATCCATTTAAATGGTTTGATAATTAAGGTTAATTATGTCCGTGTAAATTACACTTTAAATCATTCAAATCGGACCTTTCGTTCAAAAGTTACTACGGTAATAAACATGCTCGGAGTAAGAAAAATGTCGCGGCTTGAGCGAACTGGGGAGAATCGTATCAATGCTTGGTCCGATGAAGTTGAAACACCACGGCATTTAAATGTTTTCGATAAAACAATAAGAATAACAAATATTTGGATTTTTCGAAAATCAACTAGGTACATACATAATAAGGGGTGAAGCGGGGGTGAATTAGTTTTTAGGGGACGAAATTATAGCTTGCTTCAATTTACGTCGGAATTCTATGAACAAACTAAAAGTGGGATAATTGAAACAGATCATGCACCTAACAATTTTTGCATAATCAACCCCTGACGGGCTGAACAGTTGCGCTGAACCAATAATGAGAATCGTTGTGCTTAATTTTCCAAAACTAACCTTTATAAGGGGATATGTATAGGGGCGTTGCAGTTTGTGGAGTACCTACTATCCCCACGCGGACGAAGTGCTAGTGAGTCACTAATTTGACAGAAGCTATCGAACAATACGCTTACGATATTAGTTACGTAGCTCACTAGCATTTTGCCGTGTGAAATATAAGTTTACATTAAAATTATACACGTGTTTGAGTATAATAAAGTCAAAATAATGTCTGCAAGAGCTTATTTAGCGTGGAATATGTTAGTTGCCGATTTTGAAGACCAACGACGTGAACAACGTTAATTTCAAGCCAAAATGAAATTTTATGTTGGATTTCAATTGGAAAATATATGTGAAAGATAGTTTATTAAACTTTACACACACTATAGAGAAGCGTTTGAGGATTTGTGCATTTATATTAATGACCAATGTTACGGATTTGACGTCAACACTGAACACAACGAGTTTCATTAGAAAAACTTTTAAACCACACACACACAACTGTAACACAACGCCAACAAACAAAACATGACATGATATATGGATTAAAAATTAAAAAACCACTAAATGCCATAATTAGTCCACTAACCGTCAATTTTTTATATAGTCGGTTTATTTTGTGATATTGACTATCTTAACATTTTTAGCATAGCGATATAACTACATTTTGAGCTTAAGAGCCGTTCTCTCTTCTTATTAGTGAGAAAGAAAGAAACAAAACATAAGTAGTGAAGCATTATATCGAGTAGAGTGAAGTTAGCTAGACAACGCGATCTATCGAGCTTACCTTAGCGAATGCGTAAGACTCCGTAAATCTCATGGTGCAAGCACAGAGCTGGGCAAGATTACATGCTTTGCTTTGATTAAAATATAAATTACAAAATACTATTTCGTATGTATTTAAATACGAAATACAAAATACTTTTAATTCGTGTATTTGAAATATAAAATACAGTATTTTAACTAGTTTTAATTAAAACATAAAATACTAATTACAAAATACAGTCAGGTTTTAGGTTAGGTTAGCATTTTAGCTTACGAAAGCTATCGAGCGCTGTTTTTTGCAAACGCACGCACGCACTTAATAACATTGCTAAATTTATTTTGAAGCCATAGTAAGTATTTGAAATACCAATTACAAATGGCATGTATTTAACGCGGCGACAAACTAACCTGTTATAGGGTTTTAAAAATAATTAAGATGGGTAGCAAAAATAATAGGTTGGCAGCTACAGCGAAGTAGCATTTTAAGTATAAAGTAGCAGCTTTATATAGAGTTGTGAGCTCTGTTTAAAATTAAATTGGCAGTGATTCTAGTATAAATAAATAAATATTTTTGGGTGGTTTAAAAAATTACCACGAAGGGGATGGCGGGGGTGCCCCAAGTCCCGAGCTCGCTTCGCTCGCTCTTACACCAATTAAAACACATATACGTATGACATCCCACTGTTAATATTAGCCGCCAAGTCATTATTTTTTGTAACCAATTAGTTAGTCGCCTAATAAGTTGTTATTCGCCTCAAAAATAATTATCCATTACAAATTAAATTTTTAAGAAGTAAGTAATTGAAATACAAATACCCAATACGTATTTGTATTTCAATTACGTATTTTAATTACAAGTAATTAAAATACTGTCCAACCCTGACTGTAGCATACACAGCCAGATGATAAAGAATGTATTTATTAGTCTTGTGTGCTATCTTATATCCAACAAGTGAAAGATACCAGACATAATTTTTTAATGCTCTTATATTTATATAAGCCGTGGGAGAGAATCTACTTTTCGTTCTATATTTGAGACAAAAATTGTAATAAAATAATGAAAACATCAGATATGATAGGTTAAAAAATGATCATGATTGAAATCTCTATAAATAGACTAATTTCCTCCTGTCGGGTCAATGCTTGCTCTATTGATAGCCAATATTTGTCTTTGTAACGGCTGTGTTATTTAGTTCAACAAAATCTACCTACGAAAAAAAACTTTTGTTTCTTATGATTAAAGGTGCGAAAAATACTTTTATTTTTCACTTTTTAGTGCTTTTAGTGCCCAAACATCCAACCAGTCCATATCTATGTAACTGTCTATCTTCGATCGAAGTGCTTCATCAGATCTTTACGAAATTCAAACGGGACCATTTCAGAATAAAACTCTTCCGAATAAAAAAACAATTGTACAAATCTGTCTATAATATATGACGGGAGTTATGCCCATAAACATCCGAATTGATAACCTCCTCCTTTTTGAACTCGGTTAAATATGGGATATCAAAATAAAGGATTCTGGGGCCTAACCATCAACTCTTCGCTTCGCTCGCTTCATCATGGACCTCATCTATCGCTTTCCATCAGGCGTGATCGAGGTCATAAATAAATATTACTTCCAGTGGGAAAGAGACGGAGCTATACAGGACGTATTGCTGCGTCTCTTTCCCACTGGAAGTAATATTGAAGTAATACTGCTTTAAGAGTTGGTGGTTTAGGCCCTGATAGGCATAATAAGTAAAGGTTTCTATTCAAATATAATTTCTAGTTGGAAATAGACAAGGGTTATTGTACATACAAAAACAATCATGCTGGTGACAGCCAGTTATCCGGGACCGTTTACTTTAGGTCCGCCAAAGGTCACAACTAGAACTAGAACTCTTTCCTGCCCATGTTCTCCTGGTAGTTTGAGATTTGCTTCCATTTAGATGCCTCCATTATCTACACGACATCTGTTGTTAAACCAACTTCAAAGTTTAAATAGTCGATTTGAAGTGCAATACTCGACCATAGCAATATTTTAGCTCGTCTATCAATTAATTAACCCAGTAACCATTCAGCCACCCTCGACAGTTCATGACACAAAAGGGTTGCTAGTTATTAGTACACATCCCGGGGGTATTAAAGCTAATATTTGTCCATTGATCCGCGGCAGAGTGTGTACAAGCCATCATGTCGAGAGGACCGACCCGCAGCTAAGCCTGTACACATTCTCGGGAAAAATTGAATGTTTTGTAATGTGACCATGTTTGTATGACATTCTAGCAGACGTTTATTTCCTTTTGATGGTCGACTGTCGCTGGGAAAATGCGCAACGTTTGCGTTTGTTCTTTTTGTATCCCCTATAAATTACAAGTTTATTTATTTGCTAACAAAGCACAAATTTAGAATACTGGGGTCGGTCCTAGCTTGCCATGGCCTGAGATTTGATCAACGCGCTATTACCCAGAGATTCATCATCATCGTCGTATAGGCCGAAAGACATCCACTGCTGGACATAGGCCTCCCCCGTAGCCATAGCGAGTAACAGACATTATAACAGATAAAAGGATGTTTATTGGCATTTATTTATACTCCCATGATCGTTCTTGATCGACGGATATCTACGTTTACACTAACTGAAAGTGTTCAAGATGAAAACGTACTTTAAAATGCCAATATTGACTTCCTATTGATACGAATATCGAGTTCAGATTCAAGTCCCAATCACTCGATACAAATGTTTAAACAAAGTTTTCTCAGAAGTAATACGAAAGTGTCTCGAGAGGAGTTTCGAAGTCCCCAAATAAATAATACACGCACCGATGTACCTCAGACTGGGACGGCGGGACTTCCCTTGATGACTTTAATTATTCAAATATTACTTATTGCCAACTTCTGGATCTTATGTTTGGCTTGCGAACGGATTGCTTACGTAATATAATATAGACTCTCAGTTGTTAGCAAAACAAGAAATTGTGATTAGATTCAGAAAAAGGTAATGAAAACAATCTCGTGGAGCGCTGAGTTACTCAAGGGGCCACTAGATTGAAAGCGAATAGATGCAACGCATTGTCTATTGCTATGGGACAGTAAATCCAATTAAGTCACCCCCTTTATCCTATAAAATTAAAAATCAATATTGTTTGCTCGTAGAACTACTGAGAATAATTTGCATTGACGGGCCGTCGCGTCGCGTCGCGTCGCGTCGTTTGTTAAGAGGGTGGGTCCGCAGATTGTCGCGTTTGCGCGCGGATTATGTCGCGGGCTCGCGCCAACTTTCGCCTTCGACATTGCTAGGGTTGACAATGATAAAAGTCATGTTCCAGAAGAGGGGAAAGCAACATTGTTAGCAGTTTGCATTAATATCTGCTAGTCAGCTGAAACAGCAGAAAAGAATCGATCGTTTAGTAAAACGTGCTCATTTGCTCATTTACTTGTCTGTGTAAAAATAATGGGACCGGTCGCTTTGAATATTCAATGATTTCTATTGAAAACACGCCCAGAATCTAATAACGTACCCAATTTCAATTTAAACTTTACCAGTATGTTATATTACCACATGGAGAAAACCTGTTTCAACAGGAACTATTAATTTCAGACCGGACGACACTTAAAAACAAACCCGTTAGCCGGACGTCGCGTTTGGCACAACCCTATACCAGCCACTACGCACCCCGACTCATCGACAAACGAATCATAACTTTGTTCCGTTCCAATAGAGTTGATTGTTGACAAGCAGTAGCGGGTAGTGTTTAGGCGTCATTAGCGAAAATGTCAAACTGTCGCGACTCCTGGAGACTAAGGAGATTGATTATGAAAGAGACGTAAATAAATATGGGTTTGTTACGAGTGGAACTTTTATGAATGGGCTGTCACATTTATTTGGTCACCTTTGACTTGTAAGCTAAGGATTACAACCAGTACCTACTCCTTTTATAAGCAAGCTATTCTTAGTGTTTCATTCAAGTGGTTGCTGACTTTAAAGGTCAAGGTCCTATATTTACAGTTGTATGTGTGATAGTAGAAATTCCGTATGTGATGAAGTATGATTCATTTTTTAATGCGAGTCGAAAAGGGTCCGTGCGATAAGAATGAACGCTATATTTTCAAGTTGCTCGTATTACCCAGTCCTATTTTTTAAGCAACGTTCGCATGTCCATGTCAGTCGCAATCTCTCAAAAATAAATGGGAATTTAGGCTTTTTGACAGATTGCGACTGAGGTACGAATGCAAACGTTGCGATAATTTGTAGAATTATTGGCTTTCTGATGAAACACAACATATAATTATGGTGAGACTTACTTTTGCAAACCCCATAACCCTATTAAATACCATGACAGCCAATCACATCCCATCTCAATCATATCAACTTCATCCCAGGATGAGATTTCAATTATCTTCAAACATTCTCCGTGAAACAGATACCAGGGCTCCATAAACATGTCAGAGGCTGTGCGAGCCGACGTAGAACAGTCGGCTGATTTATTACTTACTTTTTACAAGGAATAATGTACGAGTATCTTTGCTTCTTACTGCTGCGATTTGTAGTCGCGCTGTACGGGAATGTTTTGTGAACTGCTGTAGTGTAATAGCTTTGTAGTGTATTTGTCGCAGCCCACTAGCTTAATCAGCCGTTTAATTGGTTGCCTAGCCTTTTCATTTAAATGTGCCGATTTTTCAGCGACCTAAGTGACATCTTTTGTTCAATATCGTTTAATGACTTGCCCATGTCACTTATATCGCTGATTAAACGGCACAATTCAATGAAAATACTAGACTTTCAATAAAACGGCGGATTCAGCTAGTTGTCTGCGACATATAGAAATACAAATAGTTCAGCCACGAGTGCCATACGCTCGAAAACGTGAACACACATACCTATTAAAACATATAATGTTGCGACTCTTAATTTAAAAAAGAACAAATATAAAAGATATTGTTGTTCAAGTTCTATTTTCGCAAAAATAGTAGTATTAATCATCTCATAGCCTAAAATAGTACCAAAATTTATAGAAATCGTTTCAGCGATTTAGGCATGAAAACGTTACAAACGGACACACGGAACTCTTGTATTTATAATATAGTTGCGAAAGTGAGTTTTTTTGTTTGTAACGTTTTTACCCCTACGACAAATAGTCGGAAACTTGACTGGAGAGCTGTAAACTATCCCCAGTTTACAATTTGTGGTAATAGTTTGGTTTAGCATTTACAGCTACCTTAGTTTGCTGGGAGTTAAAAATAATAACAAAACACATTCGGCTTCTGACTAAATAAACCATCACCTTTTGAAACTTTCATCGAGATTAAAGATTCATCACAACAACATAAATTCTTTAGAAAATGTATGCAACATTTATTTAAATAGCAAACGAAATTTTTCTTCCTCAATTACATCTAAAACTTCCGCGCAATGTGCCCCGGGAAAAAATGAGAGAAATGCAAGCAAATAGATTGTAGGTAGCCACCTACAATCTATTTGCTTGCATTTCTATCATGCTTAAAATTGTAAATATAAAGGAATGATTAGAAATAAGCTAAGCTTTAAAGCAGGATGCTTATACAGGTACACATTTAGGGGTTCAACATGGTCGGGGGTAAAGATTGTGGTGGTTGAACATGGACTAAATCCATATACTTAATATGAGTTTTTTATATAGACTGTCCCAAAATTAACGCAAGTTTTGAATTTGCCGCCATTTCTGCAGTAAAGTGTTGTCAACCTCAAAAATATAACAGCATGGAGTACCACTCGAGAGCGAGCCGGTTTTGTTGAACAATATTCAAAATTCAGAAAATCTTTAATTTTAAATCATGTGATTTAACACTAGGTTTTAAAAAGTTTTTTGAAATTAAAGGTCTGTGCAAACAAGCCCATAACCACCAGTGCGTTGAAGGAGGAGATTCAACGCTGAATCAACAATTCAGCCACATTTATGGAAAATTTCGATAAAATAGTGAGTATGTAGGCCTATGCAAAGCCTTGGACACTATTTGCTCTTTGTGATATGCCATATATAACCCTATCCTGTGTACTTTATGATATAATACAATAAAAAAGAAAAACTGTGTTTTATATTTCAATCAAATCTTGCGTTAATTTTTAGCTACCTCAGAGTAGTTAAACGGGCTTCTGAGATTCACCAGCATTGCCTGTAATTAAATCAACTCACTGTCTGACAGCTAGGTACCAATATGTACCCTTTTTTGGTGTATGGGAACTTATCAAGGGAGTGTCCAGACTCTTAGTGACTAAAACCCATTCGTGTTCTTGCAAATGCCCTTGTGTTCCAGGGTCACGGTGACTCTTTCGTACAATTGCGGTCACATTATGACGTAGTTACATATTGGTAGTTGCAATATGTACCTACGACATAATGTGTCCCGATCTGTTCGTCTAATACTTACCAAGCGTTTTGAAACTAGTTAGCGTCCGCCCACTCATGTCGCCGCCGCGCCGTATGTCTAGTCTGACTTGCGTGGGCTGTGTCGGCGCGGAAAACTGCCAGCCTTGCGGGTTATCAGATCGGTCGCGGGACCGTAACCCCGTGTGTAATTAACTCTGTCAAACTTTGTTACCAACTCTACTATGTTTAAGGCTCAGCCCACAAAACACCTAAACGACCTTCTGTTAAGTACCCGTTTCTCTTCTCTCTCTAAAAACAAACTTATCGCGGCCTCTCCTCGACAGAAATCGTCGGAATGTATTTTTAAAACGCGGCCGATATTTAACGAGGTGATTGTTGTGTGCACTGCCGCGGTAATCGAGATTAAAAATACAGCCTGTTTTTCAATATTTTCAGCAGTTTATGCTTGTTCGAACAATTCAATTATTTCATAACGCATGATTTCGTACTGTACTGGGGATATAAAACGTGGAACAAGATGCAGTATACGATATTTTCCCACGTCGTTGAGCGAAAGCAAACTGTTTGTTATCATGTCGACGATAAAATGTTTACGGCTGATGCATTTTGCTGGCATCTTACATTATGGGAGGTGTACTCACTGGAGCGTAGGTGACCTATTAAGTGCTCATCGTTTTCTAATAATGTTTTGCTTTTCTTGGATTTTTACATTATACATACTGATGCTTTGATATGCTGCTGCGTTGCAATCTATTTTAATTAGAAGAATCCACAGTCCATTACTAACTACTAGTTCACAAACGAGCGGGACGCGTCAGGATTCCATGATGATGAGGCGGTCGCAAAATAATAGCTAGATCCCTAATTCCCTTACCCAAATAACTGTATTTAGTCGATTCCTAACAAGTTTTTAGTGTATTGAGCGTCCATCAGGCTCAATGGTGGGTCGTCTCATTACTCTGGCGAGCGGAACATTACCTGGCGTCGATCAGGGAGGCAACTAATGTAAATTTATACGCGGCCGGCCGTAGCCGTGAGCTACGTCGATATCTCCATCGGGCTACGTTTATCGGCGCCTGGGATTGCAAGCTTAAGGAACGACATTATAACTAGCTGGCTGCACGGGGAAAATGTGGCTTGAGCCGTCGTTAAGTTATTTAATAAGCTTTGAGGAAAAGGGATTGCTTTTTCAAGATTTTGGACAAAGGCCAGCGGAATTAGAGCAAAAAAACGATGGGTGGACTGAGTGAAAGATTTTGTCTATAGAGGTGGCTCATAGAGAAGCGTGGAAGAATAAATCATAATAATTGCTTCAATGACTTCAATCCCAATAAAATTGAATAAGTTTGAAAGATTATGACAGCAGTGGAATTGTAGTTTTGAGTGACGACTTGACAGTGGACCATTACATTTTAACTCGTCGTCTATTACATCACACGACAAACGAACAATCCACGATTAATGTTATGCCCTCTTCATTAACAGAAATAAATGCTTCTACAAGTAACTCTTTTAGTAATGAATAATTTTCACTCAAAATGCGGTTGAACAGTTTAAATTTACATAAAACCACAGCATAGAATTCCAATGAAGAATGTTTCCAGATATTTTTGACGAAGGTGTAATCTCGAACGACGACGTTAAGACTTTCAGAGGTTTTTGAATCTTTTTATGAATTCAGTTCAAACCTCAATATATTACTAAAATATAAAAGGTAAATAAATAACACCTAGGAGATTTGAAACTGCCTAGCCCAGCGAACAAAGAGGTAAAACATCGTGTATCTTCATGTCTACATGTCTGAGATACACGAAACATGACTAAAGACCTTCTAGATGAGGTGATCAAGATTCGCGTATCAGCCCGTTGTCTCTACAGCACAGCACAACTTTAATTAACTATGAGCCGACTCTAATATGAACACCGCGATTGTAAGTTCACTCCGGAACAGCAGAGAACCGACTCGTAAATTATTTACACCGGGGACGAGTACGAATCTCGTAATTATTCACACAGTCGCACGGTGTGCTTTGAGCAATGCGTCGCGGTGGCGTAAACGTGTCGTTTAGGTGTACTTAAAAAATGCGGGTACAGGCGCAGAGAGCGCTCGCTCGCGATATTTGTCTTCACTGTTTGCTCTCATATCATTCAAAGCGGCGAAATCAGAGCCAAGTTTCTAATACCCCGCCATATTTCACAGCCGTAAAATATTTCATAACATTTTATTTGAAATTATTCCTGTAATTTTTCAGGGACAGGAAATTAATCTTAATTAGATTAGTCGAAGCGGCGTTACCTACCATTTTTCATTTGCTTTTTCTTTATTGAAAGAGAAATCGTATATTTATTTTATTAAACAAATTCCAATTGATATTTAACAGATAGTTTATTAGAGGTTTGTTAGTGGGTCGGTAAGTCGGACAGCTGCTAAACTCCCTTAACATGTACGTCTGTTACGTATAGTGTTATCGGCATTCTATGTCATTCGATTACCTCCGCAACTTGAAACTAGTTTTATGAAGTCCCACGAGATTATTTAGCGATACTTACTGGTTATTCAAGTTAGCTGCATTTATCACTCTAAAATTAGACATATTTATGACTTTATCACGTAACATTATGGGAAGGGAGTCAGCATGACGGGTATATGACAGAATGACGGAAGGAAACGTGTTGCATTGATCCTCAGTAACTTGAGACACTGGTAGGTGATGATGGTCACGTAACATTATCAACCCCTACAGATAGTTGTTCCGGGTCTAGTTGTTTGTGTATGTGAGTTTGTATGTTTGTAAACGCACCCACGGTACAGGAAAAGTTCCTAATGTGGGGCGACGTTTTTTTTTAAAAGAAAAGAAAAAGAATCATAACACAATCCAATACTGGTCATAGCATTGCTACTTAATGTACAAGCGAACAGCATCCCTAACCGAGTTAAACTAGCGCAGGTTACATGTTTGCAATCTCATATATTACAGCTTCACTCTGCTTCATAATAACAAGGTAGCATTACAGATTTCCAGCTTTCTAAGCAGCTTCTTAAGAAAGTTCTAAGTTTATGTGTGCGTTCATACATATTTATTTAAATTATTATAATGCAAGAGACGTCGTGCGTTGAAGGAAACATGAGGCAGTTACTATAAAGCATCGCATTTTATGAAGTTAACATCTTGCTGTTTTACTAACACTGATATTTAGTATTATCTATAGATCGATGTATAAATAATAATGGTAACGCTCCACATCCCTCTGGCCCAGCCAAATGTTAGTAATAGATTTCCATCTAGTTTGTGGGCGTGCAGTAGTGGCACCCCGCCACCGCCTGCCGATGACGTCATGGGCACACGCCTAAAAGTTGCCGAGTTTTTAGCGCGCCTCGTAAATTGATGCCTTTATCATGAGTTTGGGGTAACGAGATTCAAGCACGTGGCTCGGTTTCATTAAATTACGCTGAAACTTTACTTATTTGCGTGAACACATCCGCCGCACGCCTCAGTTTCTATTGATTTTTCCTCTAATTAATAAAGCGGTTCGTGCGATGCGCTACACTGTAAAAAAGTCATGCAGTATTAGGGACGTGCCGATGGCTGCGTTCCCAATAACTTATTTTTATTCCATGGCATGGTAGTTACAGTTCCTGCGCCGTAAATTCAATGAACAATACGAAGGCCATATAAGTGGGACAGTCACTATTTTATAGAGGTCGCCAGATAAAATTACAGTATAATAAAGATCATATATTTTCCACGCTTTTCAGCACTGATTGCAGTTTTATTACTCTATTTACTTTTATCTCACGAAAAGGGACACCTTCAGATAAAACTTTGCGTTACGCTAAATAAAGCTTTACTTGCAAAGTTCTTTGTAAGTCAAAGGCTAATGCGTAGATTAAAAGCAAGCGGTGCCGCGCGATTCTTTCAGTAAGTCGACAAAGAAGTGTTGAACACAGAACAAAAGAGTGTCTGGACTGGAATGTATCAAGTTTCGCGTCTATCTGCATTCATTGCCTTTTTACTTTTTGCACCTTTTTTCAGAATGTTTTGGACGATAGGGAATATGCATGCAATTTTTTTTATTTGCAAAATAATATACCATTTGCCACCATATAATTTGTATAAGTACCTATGTTATTTTGCAAATAAAAAAAATTGTATGCAATACTTTTTAAAATACCTGCATCAGCGATGAAGTTATGAAACTTCAAAGTTCACAAGAAAGAGAAGCCCGATACCCACTCTGACGTCAATGACCATGTCGCCTATACAGCTGCCATAGAAGACGGCGTTTTCGCGAAAGGGACAGATAGATATTTGTTTAAAATAGTTATGTCTTGTTTGTTTTTTGGTCAATTTTGATTCTATTTTCACTTTTAGTATTATATTTTTGTAAATTTCTAGATTTGAAACTGTTTAGATATTCAATATTTTTCTCATGCATATTCCCTATTGTGACAGAGTGAGACACGAAAATACTGCTCTAATTGCAGTTTTAGTATTTACTATTTATTGCAAAGTGAAAAGCAAGCGCAGTACGTTCCCCGTCGCGCGTAAACAAAGAATGAGAGCAGCGTGCGAACAAAGCGCGGCTGTAACAAGTGTATTATTTAAACAGGAGGTGTCGAGTGGCACGCGCCGCCGCCGCCGCCGCCGCCGATGCGGTGTTCGACGTGTGTGGCAGTTATGAGAGCCTGGTACTATCCGCGTCAAGTGGGTGAAGTGTTTCATGCTTCGTATTGATGGAAAACGTTTTCATCGAAGTTTAATTTAATGAGTTCTTGGTTTTATTAAAAGTTTTGTTATTTTCATATTTATAAAAAAAATAACACAATAAATAAACACTTTTAAAAGTACGTTTGTAAAAGATTAACAGTCAACACAATTATTTAAAATCATTCAAGAGTTCCTAGACTGAAGAGAATATCATTGAATATTTTATCTGCACACGAAATAACTCATCTTCCACGAATTAAACATCGTTCGCCTTGTACAAGATTAATGAGCTTCAGTTTAATCAGACAATGCGAACGTAGAGGCATGGAAATGACATTAAATAACTAGGAGCCATCTTAATGTTTAATGACGTCACCTGCCACCAGTCCAAATGTCGTTAAAATATTACCCCAGCTGCGAATGTGCCCTTAACTTTATTCAACTGTGAATTTCATCTTGTAAATGATATTTCTCTAATGAGTTACAAACCTCGAAATAACTCGTATCTACGATTCATGTAAATGGGTAAATATTTGATACTAGGGTAAGGCTTATGTCATCTCATCCATTACTGCTATATCAACTACTCTGATCTTCAATTAATCCGACATTAGTTCATACGTATACTAATGACTTAATTCGCTTATAAATCCATCCACTTAGCTCGAACACTCACCTCGGTATATTGTTGTGTAGTTACTAGTTAGCATGTATATCGGTGTACGTCTATCCTAATTCCAGCCAGATTGCATTTTCCGCTCGACGGGCGCTACGCCGCGTCGCCTCCATGTCAATGTGCTGCGACGGGCTTATCCTACGATGCTACGCCGCTACGGATGTACTGAAACCCACGTCATGTATCAACGTTGCACATGTATGCAATTACATGCCATTACTGCCGACATATACAGGCTATTATAGCTTGTACAACCTCAGCGTGCATTATACAATTGAATGCGTTAGTGGAAGTTGTGTGCTACGCCGTAGCAGTGGCGTAGCGTCGTCTACGAACGGTGTAAGTTTAATGCTAGTGTCGGGTTTGTTTTGAATTATTGTTGTACTACATTAATGCAGTTCTGTTGTTTCAATTCGTACGTATAGTCTACTAAAAGGCAACGCATTTAGAACAGACTCGGGATTTTCATTAGTTCCAAATTAATAAAATTTCTGAACTGATACAAAATAATAAATTTCTCGTCTATTCTTTACTTTCCACAAACTCTCGCGTTACGAAACTTAAAACAAATAACAGAAGTCTTATTTTAGTTGGCTTTCAAAAGAATATGATTAATGATGAAAGTTTCAGAGCGCCCGCTACGAATGTTTGAGCTTTTCATTGCAAAAACTTGTTCTATTGTTAGCCATCTGTATTTTTACGTGAGCTTAGACGTTTGGTTTGAGAAGGTTCTGTGTGGCGTTATTAAATGTCGCGTTGTTTTGTTTAACCGGAGGCGCGAGAGCGGAGTAGTTAGCGACGCGCAAGTTTTAATTCCATACAATAGGGGCTGGTTTAGTTGTGGTGCATGGCATGGGAGGAAGCGAGTTGACAATGTGGTTAGTGAAGAACTGTGTTATGAATGGGTTTGTAAATGGAACTCTTCATTATGGTCACGGTAACCGGTCTCTGAATATCAGGGGGCCTAGACAAAAAACTTTTCTGTAGCGTTAACCAAGTTAAATGTCAGCGTCAGACGTTAACGCACAGAAAAGTTTTTTGTCTAGGCCTGCAGTTACCTACGTACACTAGCTTATGTGTATCAGACGAATTTCGTTAGCAATTCCCAAAAGATCAGCCTGTCTGTTTTGTAAATAAGTCACGCACCGTGAAAACGTGGGTGGTGTGAGCTTGAAGTGAACTGTCATTTCACCTTGATTGGATGGATTGACAGCTCGGTTGAAGGTGTTTACAGAATAGTACTTCAGGTTTCTATGACTGTTAGATATATATTTATATGGCATGTATTTAACGCGACGACAAACTAACCTGTTATAGGGTTTTAAAAATAATTAAGATGGGTAGCAAAAATAATAGGTTGGCAGCTACAGTGAAGTAGCATTTTAAGTATAAAGTAGCAGCTTTATATAGAGTTGTGAGCTCTGTTTAAATTTAAATTGGCAGTGATTTTAGTATAAATAAATAAATATTTTTGGGTGGTTTAAAAAAAATAACCACGAAGGGGATGGCGGGGTCTGTTCGCTCGCTTCGCTCGCTCACTTGACCCCGCCATTCCCTTCTAACCTAACCTGCCCGAGTCGGGGTGCCCCAAGTCCCGAGCTCGCTTCGCTCGCTCTTACACCAATTAAAACACATATACGTATGACATCCCACTGTTAATATTAGCCGCCAAGTCATTATTTTTTGTAACCAATTAGTTAGTCGCCTAATAAGTTGTTATTCGCCTCAAAAATAATTAGCCTATTTATATCCATAGATATTAAAATAATCGTAGCAAAATAAAAATTGCAAACGTTAGCAAACGAGTTGTTGATATTATCTGAATGTTGTAACCACTCGACCTTGCCCCAGTTTTTCCTGGTGTATTGGTTCTTCGGGGTGGCAGTCGGCACTCGAGGAGGGCGGGAAACGTGGCGCGTAACAGATTACGTGCATTCATCATTCACGCGTTTACAGCTTTGTGAACAGAACTTAGGTCTTGTGATATAATTTCATAATCATAGCAGCAGCGCGGCAGCGTCACGTTTAAATAATACGAGTATCAAAAGTAAAATAAATTGTTTTATGATACATTTGTAAAATGTAAACTCTGGAAGATGATCCCATTGCTACTTGTGAGAGTTAACTTGACACTTGGGCGGGAAGTCTCGACATAGTTAACGATCGCCTACCGACCGAATTCAGTCGTTAAGTCCTAAGGCCGCCCGTACACAGTCAATCTTAAACGCGATCCACGATCAAAAAATCAAAATCAATGACTGTTCTGTGGATCGCGTTCAAAATTGACAGTGTACGGGCGGCTTTAGAAGTTATCGACCGTATTCGTGTCGAGACTAGTACGTATTTAATCTAATAGAGATAGAATCTAATAGACTTGCATTAATAGGAAGCTAAAATACCGCCGTGTCATGCACTACTTTTTATACTGGAAAATGGAAATTTTGGGTGGGATGAGATGATTTGATGATTCTAGCGCAGCCTCGCTACCGTACGGTAGCGAGGCTGCGCTAGAAACATTACCCTTCTTCTGGGGCAGCCTGGTACAAAGCTAATTTACCTAATGTGTAATTCTTACTTAGCTAGCTGAATTATATTTTCCGTTTAAATTATTGTGCAAATTGTAATGCAGCGAATCGATTGTACAATTGCAATTGTGAATTAAATGCCTCGGTAATAATTCATGGAAATAATTGAAATGATAAATGTTGGCAACCCACATGCAGGACTATTCCTCGCGGACAAATTAGGCTGGTTCAATACATAATAGAAACACCTACATCACATGCATATACAGGGTTATTTGTAATACACCAACAACCTTTCCGTGGGTGAAAGTACTCATGATTATAAACAACTCTTACTATGGAACCAACTCTGAAATATCAAAAAATAAATCATCTGTTTCATACAAAACACAATATTCACCCGATGAAAATGTATGAAGCAGCAGATATTTTTTTCGATTTTTCAGGGTTGGTCTCATAACAAAAGTTGTTTATAATCATGAGTACTTTCACCCACGGAAAGGTTGTTGGTGTTTTACAAATAACCCTGTATTACATCGTAGCAATAGTCACACCCCCTGGGGAGGAGCGTAGACTAGCGATCAACTCCCGCGCCACCTACGGTAGACTATTACAGCGCGGCTTTACCGGTGCGACACACCGGAGACCCTGATTAATATCAATTAGTGAGCCGATTTTCTGGCACCTTGAAATAAAACTTAACAACTAATTATAAAACTCACATTCGCACTACTTACTCACTTTCGTATTAATAAAAATAAGTTGGTTTGTTTGTTAAACTGTTTTTGAAGAATTTTGGTGAAGAAATTGATGGGACTCTGGAGACTATTACAGACTATAAGGCCATAGGTTTTTCATACGAATATAAAACTTGAACGCTAGCAAGGCCCAGGGGAAAAGGTAGATTATGAATAAAAAAATAAGGTTCTACCCACTAAGTGAGATCAGTACACTTTATGCACAAAGGCACAATGGCGGACTTGCAGCTTCAGGCTTTCTCTACCAGTCAACCCAGGGTGTTGCAGCGATAACATGGCAGTTCAGCTAAGTTTGAATGGTAACATTTTTACAGAATAGCCACGTATTTCTCACTGCCACTGACAACAATGTGAAACCGTCCAGCACATCCTGAACATTTGCCTGTACCTTGCACCACACCCCATTTGTCCACTAGCCATTAATTAGGCTTTGAACAAACTTACGTCGTTGCCGTCGCGTCGCTCCGAACTCGCTCCGCTATTTTTACACGAACATTGCCGACCTCAGTCGAACTCGCTCGAACACCATACACACTTTTATGGCATTAGTTTTACTTTGAACGTGCAACAGCTATTGTATAATATTTGCGATACTCCCTGTACGCTTCGATCGGTTCCAACTGCGCTCGTTGTGGTAAGTGGTCGGTATAAAACATTCGCTACTAAGCCATTCAGTCGTTAGAACTCACTGGAGACCTTAAATGTGCTTTGTTTTTCCATTTACTAAAGAAAATTGCCTCGAAGTTCTCTCTGCGTACAATAAAGTAAATGTATCTACGATGCTTACTTACCTTCAAAAGCTCCTACAAAAGGTTTTACAGTAAAGCTACCTTATCGGTTTTTATTTTTCAATTTGAAACATCTTAAGAAAGTCTTTGAATAATTTACCAAATTGTAAACCTCTGTAACACATTGACTACCGCTTGCCATCTGAGCCCTTTGCCCTCTTTTTACGGAAATCCCTCAATTTGTAGATAGACGAGATACAAAATAATTGCTTTATGAGAAGATTTATTTGTGAATAAAAAGTACCGAGCTGTATTGATTGATAATGTTGATTAGTTTGAGCTCAGTAAATATCGGAGTAGCTTTAAATGGAAAAAGTAGCTAAAGGTTTAATGTAAGGCTTATTAAAGCTATGTTTAGCACAGAGGAAAAGCGTTAAATTTTCAGCGGCACGAAATCCAACCACGAATATTTTAATTGTTTTATTGAACATTTCATGAAATATATGCATTAAGTATCTTTTGCTCTGAAAAGTTAAGTGTTGTTAACAATCTGAGAATGTTTTCTGATTAAATTGAAATCGAACTTACATACACAGCATACTTCAATCCAAATGCTCCCTACAATAGATGAATGAAAATTACATTTCGGAATTAAAAAACCCGCTCTTCTGCACATGCATAAATCCAATTGTTTCGTTCCCAATTCCTAAGTCCCCTCAAAAATGGGTGCGTTTTGACGTTTGTCAAAATAAAATACTGCAAACGAAAATTACGTAGATAGATCCAATTTCCATATACAGCCCCATGTTTATTTGATTCGTTCCGCGACAGAACTAGATCACCAACCTCGTCCATTTGACATTTTAACTCTGAGCACACACAGCGGACATAACACTATCCCGTTTGCAAATTAGTGGAGGAAATTGTGTTTGTGTAGAGCTGAAAAAAATACGAACTTTAAAATATTTTCGAATTCATTTGCACACACGGTGAATCATTGTTGCTCGACTAGTTTCGGAGAATAAATACTATTTTTGAAAAAATAATATCCATAGTCAAAAGACGTTAATTCGTCAGCGTCAGTGACGGTCATCAGGTCCTCAAAAGTGAAGGTGTATGGGCACTTGGGCTACTATAGCATAATAATTCTTTCTAATTTACACAGCACATAAATAATGCTGGATTATTTTAACCAAAAAAAAAATATTGCACAAGCTGCACAGCACAGCATCTAATTAACTAGTCCGTTGCTTGCGTCCTTTAAACTTGGTCCTACGTATACTACCTTTACCTTTCCATTTTGATCTCCAGATGCTTGATAAATATTGGCTATCTCTTACCTGGCGTGATTAATCCTGGCTTTTGCCAGCCGCCTTCCGGATTAATCTGCGCCCCTTTGTCCGGCGCTCTCTTCCGCTCGCATCCCTCCTCACTATCCCTCGATATATTCAGTTAAGCTTGGCTAGATACAGGTTACATTTCATTTATTGTTCGAGTAACTAACTAAACCATTGATTGTATTTAAAATGTTCAAGAGATAGTTCTGTTGCTTTTAAACAACAAAATGTACAATTGTTCCGGTGAAAAATCTACTGCACAAAACTGAGGCCTTAGATTATCTTGTCGTATTGAGTCAATATTATCTACTTCCATTCTCGTTGACGAAGGTTCTGAGGCAGCCAAATGTTAGCTGTTATTTTCTCCTCATAATTCGTGAAGCAAAAACCTTTTTTATTTGGCATAAAGGTAGATAATGCATCGATTGCTAAAAGTCTAATTATAGAACTCAACCCGTTCGTATCAGGCGCACAGAACTGTGTGATAGGTACCTATGTAGGATGGCGTGGAACACAGTCGGGCCGTTTTTACGTGATGGATGACGTCACGGCCTGATGCCAAATAAATAACGTATGAGCTGAATTGAGAGAGGCTGTACACCGGCTCGGCTGAAACACCGATTTATTTCACATCGACGCACAACTGTTCATATTAACTCGGCGCTGATGTTGACTGATGGGTTGTGCGTGGGTACCGGGTATACGTACCTATATCTACAAGACGAACACTAGGTACATATTGATAGGATCTCCTGATCCTATCAATATGTACCATGTTCTCCTAGTTGCTTGTACCTAGACAGAGGCCTGTTCTAAACAACGCCTGGGGACCTGCTCTGTGCATTCTACTTGAAATAAAACTTTGTTCAAAGAACCAATTAAATGCATATTCAAAATATTCAGATCATTCTCTAATTGTGGTGACCTCTAGTTCAATGGTTATATTTGAAAAACCGATTTCAACACCGTTTGAGGGCTCATAAATACGAGTAACACACACAAAAATTTAGCTAGTAGTACTGCTAACGAATTGTAAAATTTTAATACGTCGTTTAAAGTAGAGCGGTGCCATATTTGATCGGGCTCTTCGGATAAAGACGGCATTTATACCGCCCTCTGTAACTTCATCAATATTTCATTAGGGAGCCAATAACCTGCGATGAGCGCGTGTTTTTTGCTCTTTTCTCTTCTTCCCTTCAATTCTCTTTGATGAAAGCTGTGGCTTTGCACCCCACTCCTTATTAAACTCCATTTTAATTTACTTAAGACATTTTCTCTTCGCTTCAAGAACAGATTAGCGAGTCCTGTGTATTTTAAAACTGACTTCGTCTTGAGTGTACTTTAGGTATTCATTTTTAGCATAAGACTGAATATTTAATTTTCTTATATTAGAAGTTTTCAGTTGATTTAATAGAGAGCTTATCTTTTAACTTAAACACAGCGTATACTGTTACAGTTGTGCTGGCTGGGGAATCCGTAGATCCTCCCAATCGTTTTAATATTAAAGCTTCGCAAGTAAATACTCAATAAAAAGCTTAACATTTTCAACAATAAACCTGAAAAATATTAAATGTAGCGTGTGGCTCACGGGAGAGAGCGATCAAGAGAGTGACGCGGCAGGCAGCCCGTGACACGTAATAAATTGAACAAGTCTGCAAATGACGTTTATGTGGCTCTATTTACATCCTTCTGTGTATAAAGGTCGGACCTCGGCGAAATCCTGACAAATGCTCATGGGATGATTGCAGATCTTTCGGAAAGGGTATGCGAATGAATGGAACGGCAAATGTTGGAAGTGGTCACGTTCCGCTGACGAGCCCACCGCTAAACTGTTGATGCGGTCCTAGTCCTTGAATTCTGGAAACCGTAATGGAAAGTTGTACGAGTTTAACTAGACGTCTGTGAAACTATTGCAAAAGTCGACGAGCCAAAGATAAATATTTTTCCTGTTTTCGTCTTGTTTGATATAGGTATATCGTGTAGAGTGTTCTACTAATTAATAAAGCTCAATACCTGACTTATTGGTATACTTTCAATGAATTTTTGCCGAGCATTCCATTCAAACAAATTACATGATAGTTAAAATGAAATAAAGCACTTTGATCTGAAAGTTCACAGCTGTAGTCCCTATTATTCTTTTGAAAAGAGCGAGAAGAATTGTGTTCTGCTGGTTGGCAATAGAGGTAATTTTGGTTTGTCAGGGGCACTGTTTAACAAGGGATCTTGAGGCTACGGCGATTGCACTCGACGGCAGAACGACTGCTAGTCGTCCAGCTACGTGGCACACCGGGAGCCATTTAGTCAAATGAATATTTCGCCGCATAATTCGCTCATAAATAATTTTATCACTGAATCCTGCCCAGCTTTTGATGTTTGTCCGCTCGTGTGTTTGGCAACCCTCCAAAATATTTTCCGAACTACTAAACTGATTATCATAACATCACTGCGCGCGAAAATCTTCATCTGAGCAAACCAGTAATTTCTGAAACAAAAACATTGTGTGGCGGTCGTTAATTATAATATAATTCTTGATGAACCTGAAGCGGAACCACAAAACAAGAGCGGGCTTGTTTTACTCAGTGTTGGTTAAAAAGTTATGGCTCATGGCTCGCTTGAGATAATTTCACCGCGCACTAACTACAGCCAAGTTGTTTAGGGCTCGAGCCGAAGAAAGATTATCTTGCTGTGCGGGCAATTTTGTAAGTTCCGAGAAAATGTGATGGTACTGTCGGGAGTACTTCTTGTTACAACACGACGTAGGTACACAGGTATATATCTAACTAAATTAATTTGATGTACCTATCAGCTAGGAACTGTCTATATTTTACTTTAAACTGTTGATCATGAACCGAATACGTATAATTAAACACAAGTGCGAGTCGGACTCGCGCACGAAAGGTTCCGCACCTATACCGTATCTATAAAAAACGGCAAAAAAATCACGTATGTTGTATGGGAGCCCCATTAAATATTTATTTTATTTTGTTTTTAGTAGGTATTTGTTGTTATAACGGCAACAGAAATACATCATCTGGTGAAAATTTCAACTGTCTAGCTATCACGGTTCATGAGATTATGAGATACAGGCTATTGGCAGACAGACGTACAGCGGAGTCTTAGTAACAGAGTTCCGTTTTTACCCTTTGGGTACGGAACTCTAATAGTAGTTTATGCAACGACCATATAAAAAGGGTTATTAAAACACGAGTGTGGGTTTATCACACGAGGCGTAGCCGAGTGTGATAATAGCATCACACGAGTGTTTTAATACCTAATTATATGCCGTTGCATACACTATTTTATCTTCACTCATACAGTTGAAATAAAATAAGTGGAAAAATAGTTAATTCCAATATGGCGGATATTCTCATTGCGTATTCGAATGACTGCGCAGCGCGCTCAAACATAGACAAAGATAAAAGCTGGCTCATTGACTTAAGTCAATGAGCCCGCGCCAAAAATTAAAAAGAAAAAGTGTGCTATAAAAATTAAAAAGTTATTTTATGATGCAGTTGTTTAAAAATCGAAGGAAAATGTTGAACTGTAATGGTTTTTTTTTTAAATTTTATCTATCCACGAGAAAAAAGTATGCATTTATGCATTCGTTTTTGAACTCATATTTGGAACATTACGTTGTGAGTGTAGATAAAAAAAATATGGATTCAGTTAATGGGTTGCAGAGGTCCGATAGGCAGCCGCTCCACGTAAAATAATGGTATTCAGCTGAGTCCGGTTTGACTAGACCGACCCCAAAATAGTTGGGAAAAGGCTAAGCAGATGATGATGATGGTGTCTTCAGGCGTTGCCTATCTGTTGTGTTGTATGGCAAAGTGGCAATCCATGTTTAACTTAAACAACACGGTTTGCTATGCCAGTAAACCTCTTAGCTGCATATGCGTTCCTGGTACCTCACAAAGAGCACACACTCGTACCTGTGCTCGTACCCGCACTTAGGCACGAGATGCATAAGTGCACGTGCTTATGTATGTACTTATACACGTGTGTCCACGTCTGGCACTCCGACCAGTATTCATTGGCCGCCCCGGGGCGGTTTTAATCATTCACACACGTCTCAGTTAGTTTCGCTCCAGTCAACAAACCGCTAACCGCCTCCTAACGTCAAGTCAAAGCAGCCTTGTTGGGGTCGGGCTGCGATTTATATGATACGTCCACCAAATAACAAGCTGGGTACCGAAGGCTCACTGACGACTGTATCTTTGTCACCGAATTATTGTAAACACCTTAAGTAAGTAATAAATCTTACTGGATTATAAAATCTCCATATACAACGTGTAACAGAATAAACGCAATACCTCTTAAGGGGTCATTGTACTCATCATTACGAACAACTTTTACTATGGGACCAACCCAAAAATCGCAAAAAAATAATCAACTGTTCGGTACATTTGTCGAGTTACGCGCACATAAATTGTATGAGGTGTCCGATTTTTTTTCGCGATTTCGTAGTTGGTCCCACAGTCGCGTTTATTCTGTTACACGTTGTATTGTGAATTTTTCAGACATATAAAATCTCCAAATACGATAGTCTACAATATATCCGTGTCATATCGATAAGAAACAGTTAACAATTTTACGTGAAGTATTAAAAACTTACATTATCGTCAAAAGTTTAGTGAAATGTTCGGTTCGGTTGGTTAGTAGGTAGGTCAGTTAATTCTCGCGAGAATCAGCACTAAACTATAGCTTCTCTTTGGTTATCAAAGTAGTTCAGTACCTAGTCAGTCACGGGAAAATGTAGTAACTTATAAAATCGATTGTGTTCAATGATGTATGGATCTTCTGTCCAAACATTCGCGGTGGCAAACGCGGAGAGTGCACCGCCTCAGATATGTTGTTGCCGCCCCATCGCACACGACAGACGTCATAAAGATTTCTTTTATGTTTGTTATTGGCTCTGCTCGCTTCCTGCAAGTTTTAAACGTAACTTTGACTGCACCAGAAAACTGTTGTGTACGCACCAAGATAACTTTGTTAGGTCATATCTGTAGAACTGTAAACGCATCAAAATTTAACGAACTGTTTATGCTATTGACCAGAACTTAATTAGTTTTACACTACTCAACTTAATTATTGGTAAAGACTTGGCGTCGAAACCTGGGATCTATTTACGGCCCAACTATTATTCCGATATCCCTGGAACACAAAGTTATCTCAAACGAAGTGTGATGAAGCGACTTAAGCCCCAGCCCATCAGCGCTCGTTCAATTACGCGAGTTATTGCCGCGCTAATTCCAACGTAAACATTTAGCGTAATATCGTAAACAAACAGGCTCGCATGATCGTGTCATAAGTTTCATACTCGTATATCGTCGACGAAGCTTCCGTGTTTGCTTGTGAGGAAAGAAAAACATTGACGTTATTGGCAACGCGGCACGGAAGTGTCGGAAAAGTCGGCGAGAGTTGTAACAACTGCTATGCTACACTTTTTACTTTTAGTCAGAAGATTTAGCATCAGAACAAGTCATGCTATGATGATGATCATAGTAGTTGTTTCAGGATAGGCATTTCCCAACTTTTATGTTAAATTTAAACTAATATTATGAAACTAATCATCGAGAGTTGAAATTGATTGCAAGATGATATTTGATAGTAGATATCTATAGATTGTTTTAATGATATAAAGCTACGCTGTCTCTGAGTTATAATACCTACGCATCTTTTTATTCAACACCCCAAATGCGTAACTTATTTACAATCGAAGTAATTCCAGATTCATTAAGCTTAAAAAATCGTCTGCTCTGAACGTAAAACACGCAGTGAAAACGCATTTAGTTTTGTATTACGCAATTAGGCTTTAGGACAATGTACGGGCCCTGTGGGAGACATCAGGGAAGTACGACCACCGGAAAAAGCTTGTTACACATAGCTGTGATTTTGTTTTAAGTAACATGTAATAAAAATATTTTCATAAAGCAGTTTGAGGCTTTAGTAGTGTAGCGACTTCGGCGCGCAGATCCCCCGAGCCGCTCAACGCTTATTGCTTTTTATCAAGCAGCAAGCAAAGGGCTTATTGCACCGCCACGCCACAGTCGCCAGCCAACTGAATGTCATGAATGAACTTTGTCATACGGTTTGATTTCTTTCACTGCCGCATAAATCGTGGACACACTTCTGATGTGATGATTGATGATGATGATTTATAATATCATTCCAAATGAATTTAAGATGTTGCAAGGTACTTTATTTAAAAAAAAAATACCGAATGGCTGCAAAATTGTGGTTTCTATAGCATTAAGGAATTTATGGAACTTAAAAAGTAAAGTTAATGGTGAATGAATATGTGTACGTTTTACGTGATTATATAATTGTAATAATAATTTAATATTGAGTAATTGCATGATAATAATGACAAATAGATTTAAATAAATAATTTGCACGCTTGTTTGCAGGCAGAATACAGTCACTTTTAGGAAATAAGATCTTTCCTTGTATGTATAAATGTATTTTCTTGCAAATAAACCTTTTTGATTTGATTTGATTTGATTTGATCTGTTCTATAGAATCGAATCTGTTGTTTTCTCAGCAAATGTTGATTTACGAGTATTTAAGAAAATATTGCTACAAGAAAGTTACGTTAGCTTACAGATACATTAAGTAACGGTGGTCTTTCGTTAGTTACAGTTCGACAGAACGATGTTTGTTCATTGGCAGAGATCGATAACAATTTATGTATTAATTTGCTAAAGGCTTAATCTGCGCGGGGGGGTAAGTGGGTACATAAACATCAACCCGTTGTATCGGTTTACCGAAGCCTCCGTTATGAAATTGATAATTGTGTTAGAATTAACTACGTTTGTCTTGTATTGAACACATAGGGACAATGTCGGTTGTTTGTATAATAAACAACCATTCAGATCTGGCGGAAGGCTTAAAAATGTAAGTGCTGTTAGAAAAACTACTCCTTTGAAAAGTATTAAGGACCAAATTTTTGTAAAAAATAATGACGAGGTAGAGAAAAATAATATTAAAATGAAAACTTGAAACTAATTTCAATTAATCATTTAGTCATCTCTAAGAAATGTTAGGAGCGACGACTGATACATATTTATTCTGTTTCATTGTAAATACACAAATTCAAAGATCTTGAGTGACATTTACTTTACTACCTTTGATCTTCTCGATCATTTGCTGCAACGTCGACATACCTCAAAATTGATGATTTTTAATAGTACAGTTGTGTTGACAAAATTGCTCTCCATTTATTGTAAAAATCGTAATTAAACCGTAATTAAAATATTCACAGAGAGATGACGTTTTTACAGTAAACAAACGTCGATGAAATAACGAGATAAAAATGTCATGTCGTTTTCGAGTAAATATATTATTATACAACGTGTAACAGAATAAACGCACTACCTGAAAAGGGGTCACTGTACTCATCATTATGATCAACTTTTACTGTGGGACCAATACTGAATTCGCAAAAAAATTATTGCCTTCCCCATGCATTTATGTTCGCATCATAACTCGTGAAAATGTTCTGAACAGCTGATTTTTTTCCGCAATTTCTGTTTTGATTCCATTTTAAAAGTTGTTCATAATGGTGAGTACAATGACCCTTTTTCAGGTCAGTAAGTATTGCGTTTATTCTGTTACACAACTTACACTTTGTATTTACCTTTTTAATGTTGTCAAAGGGAAGTTTCGAGTATAGCTGTCTGGTGAGCATGCGATGTGTGGAGCGCTTCACGGTCGCGTGGCTCCTTTGTCTGGACTCCGTAATGAAGAGTGGCGGTGGTGGATACTGGATGGAGCTGCTCCGCGCCTGCTAACGATGGATCTTTGTCAGCCTCCGAGGATATAGCTGTCACCGAAAAATGCTCTCATTTTGTGCTCCGGTGTTAAATGGTCCTTCGTTGGTCTTTTAGTAAATTGTTTATAGCCGTGAAACTAGTCTTTGGATCCAGATAAAAGGCTTTGATCCCAAAGCAACAGTAAAAAAATAATAGTACCTGCCTACCTATTAGTATGTTTGTATCATCAAATAAATACGAACGAATAGGTATTTTGCTTACGAGTAGTCACAATTTCTAGAATTTTTCAAATAAAAAAATAAGTATTAACAGTAATGTTCACTCATCAATCTTGTTTCTGTCAAAATGGTTTTTGTCTAATGTATTTTGTACGATTTTAGCGGTAATAATAATTCGTATCGTCCCCATGTTTGTGTACGAATTATTATATTATTCATAGACATTCACCTGAAACAGTATTTTTTGTAAGAACTTTATCCCGACCGACGGGTATTTATTAATTTAAGGTGCTTATTGTGTGGTTTGGTTCTGTAAATAATAATCATAAGAATTTATTCAGACGTAAGGAAAGTTTAATATTATTTCCTAACATTTCTAACGTTTCCATCGATACCATTCCACTTTAAAACTTATATCTACAAGAGCTAGACAGCTCCCCATCTCACTGACTGCGGAAATGAAACCAACACCGTCCAGTTGTCGTGATACCCTGGTAGCAGCTGTACGGGCGAGTGACGTCACAGGCGTGCCGGGATCGCAATTCCGCGGGATTAATGACGTCATCAACAAGAATTGCCTACTAAACAACTTGCAGAGCCCGAATTCTTGACGTACACAGGCAATTTTATACCATAATTTGACACTTTGATTTGTCGTTGAGTTTTTGATGCGGGTAGTAATATGAATGGCTTCTCGCTTCGTGTTTTATAGGTATCTCTTGGGTTGGGAGAAGTCTGCGTTCTTCAGTGAACCGCCACTATGATACCTAGTAAGATACTACTCCAATTTATCATACTATTAAAATTAACATAAGTCCACATTCAACCTTCCAATGATTTTAGATAATATATTAGTCTAAGTTCACACGTAATATTTTAATTTTCCGATTCAGTATTCGTTGTTGAAGGTTAACTATGAATTTTTCAGTACTCGCTCATCTATAAGTTTTGAAGCCGTAATACCTACTTTCTTAAAATATTTTCAGGGTGCTGAATAGAAAACATACCGACTTGAGTTCAGTGTTTTGTCTGAGACATATTCTCGTTTCGATTTGAAACTGTTATCATTTATATACTAGAGAAACATTTGTAAAGAAAATGTGTGCCAATTAAATTGAAGTGACGAGTTAAAGATAGGTACAATTAATTAGTAGCAGCCTGCGTCTGTATACTTATGTTGAAAATGTTAATTGTAGTCGACTAGATAATGAATTAAGGTTACTTTCTTGATGTATTTCATTAATTGATTCTAACCAAGCAAAAATAATCGTATTTACTTTGGAAGGTTCTTACTAGCTGCCACCCGCGGCTCCACCCGCGTTATGTTCGAGAGGATCCTAACATCCGTTCTTAGCTGACGTCTCCTACTCATAATCTACCTACGTGCTAAATTTCATCAAGTTATTTTCGACTTCTTTATGTAATACTCGTACAATGCATCAAAGGTGGAATCAATTCAATTACAAAAGCCACGTGCCGCAACCTCAGATTGCATCAAAAACGATTCCTAGTAATCTAAACCAAGAACAAACAATCGCTATCTTGCAGACGAGAGAGATTTCACGACACAATAAAACAGCGCGGCGCGGCTCGTGTCGGCGCAAGTGACGGATGGCGGGCGATCACACTACCCGCCCGGAATAATAGGGACACCGTGCAACTACCCACCATTTATTTCATTGTGCTGCTACTGGGCGGCGGCGGCGGGCTGACTGATGATGTTAGCGAGCAAGTGCGCGTGTAGCGGAGTGCAGCTATTATACGGTTGTCTTCGTTACTTGTAATTCTTTAAGTAAGGGTCCGTTGCCTACTAACTGCTTGATACTTTCCGCCTCATATTAGGACTAGGGAATCCAATCCCGCAAACGTGAGACGTCACAACCGCAGGATGACCTCGATCCCGCATGCTTGTGGGATTGAGATTTACACATTTTGTTTTAGCAAGTTACAAGCTATAGCGTGCCCGCCATCGCTTTCGCTTGTGCTCTGCGTCTGCATTATCTTAGTAATGGACGCTTATGATTTAGCGACACCTGTCTGTGCTCCTTGTCACGAGCCATTACCCTGCCTACCCTGCCTACCCTGCCCGCCTGCTCCGCTGCCGTGACGTATGGCCTCTATTTCGTATTTGTTTCTGCTAAGAACATTCATCAACCAGAAGGATCGCGATACGAATGAAGGCCACGCTTCAAAGGAATTGTTTTCCGGGTTTCTTTTCTTACTTAGATGAAGTTCTTTGTGTTTAGAGATGAAATAGTCGTTACAGCAGTGTTACGGGTTTCGATTGATACACCCACAGTTCACGTTCATAACGATTTAAAGCTACGTAAGTAGTTATAATGTTACAAGATAAATAATATTATTAAGTTGTTCTGACAGTGGGCGGGCCAGGCTTATAGATTTACACAGCATTCATCTTTCAGGATTAATTCATATAATAATATAGGTACCTATTCAAGTAACTGTTATAATATCAATTTCCATAGATGGGAACCAGAGCAGGACTAGGAACACACCAATCTGTCATTGTCTACCGTGTGAAGTTCCTGCTGCAAATGCCTGTCCATGGAGAATTCCCCGCCGCCGCCGGTTCCCAGCCATTTGCATACCGGGCCTACTCACTGTCATGGCGAAATGACTCGCCTAACTAGATACACAGCTATTGCATGAATAATTCCTTACTTAGAAAATGGAGAAAGTTGATTTTATCATCGTCATCCTGAGATTGCTATCCATCGTAAGATGTTTTCCGAAAGCATAGCTTGGGAACTGCAGTATCCTTTATATTCTATGAATCTACGTATATCTCTTGACCATACCGCCCATTAAATGAAACCCATGTCAATATAGAAAAAAAAACATGCAAATACAGCTCTCAATGACGATCCTTTTCCCTCCTATCACTTGAATACAACGGATCCTCCGCCCCGCACGGCTTCCGCTGTGCCCATCGCTCACATATCTACATACCAGGATCGCATAGAGTAGACGGCACTTTCGGATAAGTAAGGGAAACAAATGTCATTGGGTCCCCGGCGGCCTGGTCCTAAGGGTCGCGTTCATAAATAATTTAGTTTGTGCCGCCAACCGTGTAACCAGAGATGTGGCGCGGGACGTGCTGAGCCGCTGATTCATACTACTTGGTGGTACATTAACATTTATTACAAGTACTCCGGTGAGAAACCTGGGGAAACTCTTAATTATGCATGTTTCCAATCATGCTAAAATGTTACCGAATTAAAGTAACTTAATCATCATCCGGACTAATCTGAGTCTTAGCACACCTCAGCCCATCCTTTTGAACGTTCCTACTTTGAACCCTGCCAGGATTTCAAAGAACACCGACCTGAATTCGGACACTTTATCTGATTCTATATCTGAATCGGACCCTACTCAGTTATGATGGATAACAAAAATAGCTTTGTAACCTTAATCATTCTCTGCTTTGTAACTTTCACATGAATGTACATTCTCGTTTCGAGCTATCCTGCCTTTATTCCCTTTTAAAATTCTGAATGGAAATCTCGCGTCGAAAAGTTTCGTTCTACATAAATCAGTGGAGTTTGAACGGCTGGTATATTGCCCCCGCGGAGTCCCCGGCGTGCGGCGCCCCCACGCTACTTCGTGGCTTCACACACCTACGCGTTTCTCACCTATTCCTGCCTTCTCGAAATCGTCTCGACTTGATTAAACTAGGACTACAAATACGCTCAGAATTCCGGACTAGTTGCCGACGTCTTGTAGATTAACTTCTTTACTATCTGTAACCTAGTTGCGTCAAATATCTGATTAGAAAATCAAATTCGGAAATAACTGATACCCTATCCTGAATTGATTTTAAGTCGTATTTTGGTTGTGGTATGTACTCGTTACGAAATTCAACCACATGTAAAACAGAAAATTATTGAAACGAGCTTTGTAATGTTATATCTGTTCCAAATAAGGGCCCGATCAGCACATCAATTAAACCTATTTTTACCTATTTGTAGACAAGTGGAAGGCTAAGTGTTAATCATGCAGGCACTAACTGACGCTGGTGGGCGCTAACGAGCCCCTCATTACACGGAGCCCGGGCCCCTCACGTAACACTACCCAAATATGTTATTTATCACCTTGTTCAAATAGAGAATAGTTAAGCTGGTTGAAGTTGTCAAAGTTCTTTTCATGACCTCAAAAGTAAAATGAAACCTTTTTGAGTCTTCTTCAGTTTCAGTTTTCTAAAAGGATGGATAAATAATTCGGTTACAGATACCTACTTATTATTTTCATCAAGTTTTTGCGGTCTCTCTCGGTGGGACTCGGTAAGAACTTAAATCCATCTATTCAATTCACGAGTCATCTATCTGAAGATATCATGGAGGATGGTCTCCAAATCGAATGGTCCGACTCCTATTGTTAGCCTGTAAAAATCTTTTAGCCGGATTGCTTTCACAGACTCGATATTTTCCCCAAATCTCGACTGTGATTTCATTTGCAATTCGTTTAGCCCATTTCTGGAAGAGGCTTTCGATAATGAAGTTCATTATTACCAATTCACATGCGACGACCCTGTAGCTATTGAAAAATATGATCTGATTTGCGATAGGTGGGTGTTCCATTTCCTGCCGAATTATAGCTGCTGGAAACCCTCGTGTTATCACGTTCGGCATATTCCGCATTGGAATTAAAACTGCTTAATTTAAAAGCTACTGAATATTACTTGTGGGAGGAGATACAAGATTCTTACTTGAAATAATGAAGGTGATATCTACGGTACCTATATTTGACCCCGAGAGTGTTTAAGTCTAGAGCGGATAGGTCACTTCTAGGCAAGCTTGTACCATCGTCGACGGTATCATCGCTAACATCTGTTAAAGAGGTCAACTTTAAGCCTATCAACGAACTACTGACTCTAAAAACTTCTACAATTTTAAATCTGTATTTCTAACCTCGGAACCCTCAAGCCAAAACCTAAGTATTAATATTATTTTGCGCACCATTCCATCGCTGTTAATACTCTGTTATTATGCGGTTCAACTTGACGATGCTTTCATGTAAATGAAAAGTAACTTTCGCTGTTTTATTGTGTTTGTTTATCAAAGAACTCGAGTACCGCTCCGCTGTGAACCTTTGAAACAAATGTAAATTACACAAATTGTTATGAAATATTTTTTGTCGACGGAATGTTCAGCTTTGTGAAAATTTTATGAAATACATGCAGGTTGTCGGTTGCGTGCAGCGACTTCCGTGTTCATATTTGAGCCGAGTGCGGTCTAAACATGGATGCTATTGTCCTAGCTCGATGGAACGCTGCGATTATGCAAACAACTCACACGTTTACCTTACCACAATCGCGCTAACACCACTGAACCTTAAACAAATCGCCACAACGTTCAAAATTCACTGAGCAAAATACGTTGACATTTCCTCGACACGCCCCAGTGTTGACCTGAAATAGACTGTACGTAACGCAGTTACAGTTTATTATGCCATACGTTCTCGTTAATCCAGGTAACGCTACGAGGGACCCATTCAGTATTTAGGTTTATCTCAAAGACAACTGTATTTCAAGGGAATACCGCTCTGTGCATGGCCGGCGGCTAATTTTGTACTGTAATAGGTTTCCATTAAGATTAATTTCAGCATGTTAGAGTTTCTGCTTTTGAGATCTTTGTTTACTTGTTGCTAAGGGTGGAAATTGGTTGTGGTATTCAGTTCCGATCATTGGCTTTACACAAGGATAGGATAAATAAAAGTAGCGCGACCTTGTCGGTGTATTATTTGTAGTGGTTTGATAAACGCTGAACTGATAGATGTTTGTAATAGTCTGAAATTAGTTTACTCAAATTGTTTGTGTTACCTGTAGTTGTGGAATTATTATGCAGGATTGTATTGATACAATTGATTGATTGATTGATTTGATTGTATTGATTGTGCTAATACTTTTAAACTGTTTAGCAGTGGCTAAGTTAGCCCCTGCTAAAGTAACAGTGTACAGGCAGGGGTATGTAACAAACGGTTGGCAACATTCTCTATAGCTAATTTGATTCTGCCTTGTCATTGCAATTTAAACTAGATGAGACATTGGAGGATCCAAGGGGGGCTAAGGGGCTACAACCTAACGAAGTCATTGAGGAATTTACGTAAAGTAATCCAAGGTAGAAGTTGTTATGCGTTAAGCAAAATAAAATGTTTTGTGCTTTTTTATTGTTTACTTTGCTAAAAACCTACCCTCAGCGGGTTCAAGCCCCCCGACACGACAATCCTGGATCCGCCCCTGAGATGAGAGCGGTGCTAATACAGTTCAGAGATTAAGTTTTGTGAATAACACTGATGATATTTTGCCCTAATTTCGCATATTATGGCATACTAACATTCATGCCGAGTATGCTTAGTTTTATTATTAACGTCGCGAAATAGCACAGGTATAAATGATACCTACCTACGAGTTTATTTACTTACACTCTCGCTGACTCATTTACCCGATTTTTATAACTTGTGCGAGATAATAAGCAGTACCTACATAGTTAGATACCTTACTGCATAATTAAGATTATATGGTATTGTCATGAAAGGCTTTATAAGTTGATCTTGTGATTTATAACAGGCTCGAAATTACGAATATGAACTGTATACTTTTTTATTGTCTGAGCTGTATGTTTACTTGTTTTTGTTTATCTTTTTCAGGTAAGTGTACATCGTGATTTTCCTGAGTTGCTTCAAGTTGGAGGAAATGTATGTAAATATTATAGTTAAAAGGGCCTGAAATATCCTACCCTGAAAAGGTTAAACTAATCATAAAAACTAAAGCGAAATATAAACATTGAGCTGTCACAAAAGGCACAATTAATAATCCTTAGTTCATTTTCATACAACTAGCGCCATCTCTGTGGAGCCTGCAGTATTACTTAGTGAGCGAGCGTTTAAAAGAGGCTGCACTCTACTCCCCTCGCAGCAAAGAAGGGTAGACGTACTTCAACGAACCTTTCTACTTTCACTGAGTAACTCGCGGCTCGTCGCAGAGATGGCGCTGACGGCGCTTTAGTAAAAACGGACTTGTGAAAACGCACTCTTTTAGTACTAGAGGGCACTGTAAAGGTAGGGTACCTTATACCCTCTAGTAATATATTATACTGTTACTAGATGTCTCTGCAATGGGAGGGTTACTAGAAATAGCGCTACTAGAGGTCACTGCAAGAGCCATGCATAAGGTTCGGGCCATTTTATATTATCTGTTTACTACAGATATAATAGGAGAAATAAAAACTATTAGAGGGACAATACTATCGTATTTATAAGACAGTAGTGTTCACATTCGCATCGCCGTCTGAAACTGTCAAAAACACGTCTAATTTTCCTCCGTTTTGCGGAGTTCGTCATTGGGACAGATGATTATTGTGACTTTAATTTGAACGTTTAATTGAAATGTTCGACAATTGGCAGGAAGTACTCGTACTCGTAGATTTTTAAAGGATGTATTCAATTGAGACAGCTGTTTACAATTATGTAGAACTTAACTCGGAAAACAAGGTTAGATACCGAAATGTTTTTTGTAAGTTATTTTATTTTACAGGCGTGCACTTATGAAACCTTTATGCAGCCTGCTTTCAAATTGTAGAAGACAGAAGAATAGACAAGAAATTGCAAAACATTATTTCAAACTATGTATTGCAAAAGGCTCTTCGTGGAAATATTTGATAAAATTAAAAAGAAGAAGACAAAATTAACACGTAACACAGTTGTATTCGTCAACATTTTTAAAGAAAAATCGGGGTGTAGAAAATATTTTTAAGATTCCTTGCTGAAAATAAAGGAATCGACTGGGTGTATCCCTCAGTGGACGTACTATTTATGTAGGGAAAATAAATAAATTTTTCTTATCTTTCCTTCGCCTCTCATCTTCTTTGCTTTAATATTTAAAGTAGTTTTAAATAAAAATTAAATCACACATTTTCTTTTTGCCTCAGTTTTATTGCATAAAAAGTTTCACATGTAAAACATGAAGCAGCCGCTCGCGCTGGTTACAAACGAAACAGTGTGAAAGGACACTCAAGAGCTGGCGGGTATTTTGTTCTCTTTGTCATCTCTGGTGCCCTGGTACTTGTGCATGCTACACCAGCACTAGTTACTTTGTTTTCTTGTTTGCCTGTGGCCATTGTTGCATATTTTTTTTGTAAACTTGTTTTGAGAGCTGGTTCAAGTATAATTTTGTTATCATTTGTAGTCAAATGATTGTGTTCAGTAGTTTTTATTGTGATTTGAGAGCCATATCATTGCATTTCTTGTTCAGTTGTGTAATAAACAGTTTTCATCATGTAAACATATGAAAAGCATCTCACTTTTGTCTGTAGATGAACAGTAAACTTTGCTATTAGTTAGCCAATAAACGAACTCTATGTCGGTTAATTCAATACACGAATTCACAATACCTTTGTCATTGACTTGAGCACCGTTATCATTTGTAGATAGAACATACGATACAAAGTAAATTATGTAAACGTTTTAATTATTTTAAGCCAATAAATTGTCAGTTATCGTTTAGTAATGTTTACAGTACTTGTAAATACATGTATAACTAGCTGCCACCCGCGGCTCCGCGGGAACATACTTCCAGGATTAAAAGTATCCTGGATTTACCCAAGACAGAATCAAGCCCTATAACAGAGAAAAAATCATGGAAATAGCGACGAAATTTATAAATACTTAATTATATTCATATCACGCAACACCCCCTACAGAATATAGTCTTCCAGATAAGATCCCCTTAATAAACGGTTACGAATAACACAGAGGTCTTACCTACAACTATGCGATATGATAGAAGTCCGGGAGAGGATGGGACCACTACCGTAGTGATCCCATCCTCTCCCGGACTTGATATTGGTTCCACCACATTGTTGACCCACCGTACCAACTTATTTAACACAATTCTAACATCCGGAAAATTACATTATACATACAAGTAAATTAAATATAAGGCTTTAATCAAAGTGATACAATCGCATAGAGGCAAAAATAGAAAAACACCAGCCACCAGAACAAGCTGGATACTCTCAATCAGACCCTAATGAAATACCTACACTGAATTTATTAAACCACTATACCTGGTCTCTGCAGATTATACTAAGGCCTTTGGCAGTATTAAACACTCAGAAATATACATATCCTTAGAAAACCAAGAATCCAATGCTTACATACACCTCTTAAAAACGTTTACCAAAAAAGCACCACTAACTCAAAACTGAATACTGCTGGACCTACATTTAAAAATTCAAAAGGGTGTTGTACAGGGCGAACCGCTCTCTTCCAAATTATTTACGAGCACACTTGAGAAGAGAAAGGAGGCTGACAAACCTCCGATTTGCCGACGGCATTGTCCTTTTTTTTTGCCCCCATAGCTATAGAACTTCAGAAGTCCAGACCATGCTCCAGGAGTTGAGCACGGCTAGCTTATAGATGAGACTTGCGATGAATCAGTCTAAAACCATCTAAGGACCAACATACAGCACGAAGCGTAGGGTCGAGGTAGATGGGCAGGAAATACATTATGTCGATGTGTACATCTACTTGGGCCAGTTAGAAAAGGAAATCGATTGTCGCGTCGAAAACGCCTGGAAAAACCACTGGTTCATGGAGACCTCTCAGAAGCGCAAACTCATCGACATGTGTATTCTACCCATCCTAACCTACTGTGCTCAGACCTGGTCGCTCACCCAGTCGCAAAAATTCCGCTTTGGAGTTTGCCAAAGAGCGATAGAACGCAGCATTCTGGGCGTAAAAAGACAGGACAGAATTCGAAACACCACGCTGAGTTCCAAAACGGGAATAATGGACGTGGGTAAGAAGGCTGCCAGGCTCAAATGGAATTGGGCAGGTCACGTAAGCTGAATGCACTTCTGGCAAAAGTGTCCACACATTGGGTGCCCGAAGACCTCCGGCGCTACCGAGGCCAGCCCAAAAAGAGGTGGCAGGCGAGACGACCAGGATGGATACCGTGGGGGCTGGTACGAGGTGGCGCGAGAAAAGAATTCCTAGAGGGACTTGGAGGAGGCCTTTGCCGAGCCGTGGGACAGTGCGGACTGGTAAAAAAAAAACCCGGCCAAGTGCGAGTCGGACTCGCGCACGAAGGGTTCGATACCATTATTTATAAAAAACGGCAAAAAAATCACGTTTGTTGTACGGTAGCCCCACTTAAATATTTATTTTATTCAGTTTTTAGTAAATGTTGTTATAGCGGCAACAGAAATAAATCATCTGTGAAAATTTCAACTGTCTAGCTACCACCGTTCATGAGATACAGCGTGGTGATAGACAGACGGACAGCGGAGTCTTAGTAATAGGGTCCCGTTTTTACGCTTTGGGTACGGAACCCTAAACACACTACCTCTGACGTGATTGAGTAACAAACATCGATCCACCCATACTAGTAGTTTAAAAATAATAACTAACAATTACTACAATCTCCTTATGTCACTTGTAGAGAGATAAGAAAAAACTGCACCTAATTATTGTTATAATAATGTTTCATAGTTAGTTCAATGTTCTTGTTATAAATAATAAACGTTCGTGGAATTCCTTCCGTGCCCTTCTTTCAACCCATACATAGGATTGTGCAAATATGTCATTCCGTGGTTTTGCCGGACTTCGGACCTCGTATCCCTCCCGTTTTTCCGACAAATAGGTATGTGCCCGAGGCCCTTTGCGACCATTAAAATTAGTTTCCCAGACAGGATTCTATTTCACCCCCGGAACGCCCCATAAGGGTGAACCTTTGTTTTTCCTTGTCGTAAAAACGCCTGACTTATGATAACGAGGTAATTGATAAGCTTGTACCACTAATCGCAGTACAAGGGTAAATTGAATTATTACTTACTATTATCACTAGTTAGAAGAGCGCAATTACAATTACTGTATTAGTGTATTTTTTTTATTGTCTGGCATTTACTTCATTACTAATAAAAAAGCAAGCTGAGGCAGATTTCTCTAAAACAAAATTATACTTCTATAGTATTTTTGCCGAAATGACGAAAACAGTAGGAATTATTACGCGACACCAGGATGTCATGGCGTGAAGGAGAGTCTAGCCTTCTTGTAGCGAGACGCTTTGTTAGCGACGCTTTTCAAAACTCAAGTAAGTTTCACTAGCGACTGCGCTGCTTTCAAATTATGGTCTCCCCGTATAATTATGTTTTAATTAAACGCAGAGAACAAGAAACGCGAGAACGAGGTCAAAGTATTCGAAATAATTACATAATAACATTTGAGAGCAACAACGGTTTTGCAAGTTGATTGCGTGCCAGAGTCGCAACTAGATATCGATTTCATACACAGGCTGTTGCTCCACGGGAATCCGACCTAATTATTACCTATAGACAGTTGGGAAATGATGACGAAAACTATCATAATGCCTATGTATCATCAGATAGACAAAAACCTGGAGGCGCCGGGTATCGATCCCGGTACCTCTCGCATGCTAAGCGAGCGCTCTACCATCTGAGCTACGCCCCCGTTGGTAAAACGTTCGAATTCTAGATGTACTTACTTTGTACAGATAGTAATAAATTCAAGTCACATTGCCTCGGGCGAGGACAGGCGACTTTATTAAATGGCCTCCCGGGTGTAGACTGTACTTTGATAACCGACCTCGCCGAACAAGTTTTGTGTTGTATATCCTCCAGTTAAACGGACGGACGATAAAAATGTAATAGACTTGTTTGGAATATTTTCTCAGGATGTAAAAAAGTTACAAAAGGAATGTTTTTGTTGGGGGCGCTGGATATCGTTTTGGTATTTTATCCATCACTTGTAAGATTGGTATTTCGTTCATTTAAAAAGTTCATTCTTCCGACCTCGCCCCATATAATGTTATGTGCTTATTGTTGGATTTAGTTTGAATGCAACATAGTGTTACAATTTGTTAATAACAATTTGCCTGGCGCGGACGTGAATATTGGCAGCGACAGAAAATGTATCATGACGTAACTGGACGCTATGTTCGTAGGCTTTGAAGCTGTGGGGCCCCTCAATACTATGTGAGGTATTTCTACTGCGTGATTTTTGAAAAAAAAAAAAAACATGAAAATGTGGGAAAAATTCAGGCAGAATGTATAAAAAGCAAGTATTTACCACGATGGATCCATACCTACCGTATATGATGGCACGTGCCCTGGGGCCCTGTGACCCACTTACGCTGACGTACATGCATACAGTACGCGCGACCTCTCGCCCTGCGTACCAGGCATTCAGAGCACGGCAGGAGGTGAGCCTACCTAGTGTTTCCTTTGATCAGACGCTTCTGCCCCAGTTGGCAAGCGCTGTGCAAAGGTTTGCAGTGCAAAGGTTAATTCTTTTGTCACCATGCCATGTCACTACTGGTTTATTTACGAGAGGAAATATCTAGGTTTAAAGTAGAACATCCATAATTCACAACTAGTAGGTAGGTAACTCTTTCGGGTTTTAAACAAAAAGTGACTTAGTTCTTTAGAAATTGTTCATTAAATCCGATCGACAGCCTTGTAAAGCCTGTCTATTATAAACGCGTCGAATTCCTTCGCCCCCGGTATTGGCGGCTCGGTATTCGCTGGCTACTCGTAAAAGGGTCTCAAATCCGAGGTTTAATATCGTCGGCTAATTAATTTCTTTTCTTAACAAATCTTTTGTGGTCCTCGTCGACATTATGTATATTTAAGAATCCCTTCAAATTACGCCTTCATTTTTGCAGTTAGCCAGTAGGTAGGTACATCTGAATGAGAAAAATAAACAAGATTGAGCAACGAAGCATTCATCCGTTGAAAATAAACCACGGCCTCGTTTGTCGGTGGTTTATTTTGAAAAGTTAGTAGGTATTTTAATTTTCGCTGATTGTAATTACCTAGTAGATACGAAATTACCCACTGGTTTATTATAATAATACTGTTATTGAATCTCATCATTTCGTGGGTTTATTTAAACAAAACACCTGTTTAATTTGCGTGTAACCTAAATTACTAAAATAATGAAAATTCAGCAGGAATTATGATCAAAGAGAACAAACACTCTGTGGGTACAACTATGATTTCGGTTCACACAAGCTAAAAGGTCTCTCACCTAGTTACTACATATATGCAGATTGGGGCTTTGACTGGCAACCGTAATCATTGCACTAACCTTTGAGTGGCACTGCCGAAATCCTGGACATATGAAACAAACAGTCGAGTTACTCTCAAAACAAAGCTCCATCCAGTCCTCAAAAACGAAATAGGAGCTAGTTATTAAGTTTAATTACCTAGATTGCACTGCAGCCAAGAAACTCGGCTGTCTTGTGGGTGACATGCAATCGTGCGCACATTTGCAGATAGTTGGATATATTAAGTTCGGCGCGGTCTCGTGCTGGCACTAGTTTACATGGGTGACAGTCCTTTGTGCCCGAACTCGACGCTGCAGCGCAGTGCACATGTGCGGCGGAACGGAACGTGCAGTGGACGACATCCTTTGGGTCAGCACTTCCTCGATTCCATGTTTACCTAGTACCTGAGTCGCGAATTTTGTATGCTTGGTTGACGACAGTTTAGAAAATCACAAAAACATCACATTCTTTGTCATGTTAACTCATACGATTTTCCGAATTTCATTACATTCGTTGTACATCGTCAAACACAAGTAGTGTTTGACAATTTTTGATGGTTTTCCGTTGTTGACTTTTGATTGTTCTTTGATGTCGAAAACTATGTAATAACTTCTACTCCGTTAGATACACCTTTCATCTCGTAAATATGGGTATCTATCTAAGTTATTCGTTTCTACGAGTCAATATCCAATTTTCCAGCTGTGCATTACTTAATTGTACAGTTTTTCTGCTCTCCTGGTCGATCGTAAACGAAGTACGGACTTGAGAGATCCAATTTAAGTTTGCTCAGCTTTTGGCGACTTTAGCTTCGACTTTACTATTTGACCCAATTTATGAGCGTAGTGTTAACGCTCTCTCTCTAGTAAAGTTTAGTTTGAAAATAATACGGCAACTAGGTGAATCAGACATGAAGATTCTCGTGACGTCACAAAAACAAAGACAATTTTTAGTGATATCTGTCGCCAGACTAACCTGGCTAACTGACTTCATTGTTGTTCTCAACTAATTCGTTTCGACGGTATTTTCGGTATGAAATATAACTGTACTATTTAGGTAAATGTAATAATTTTGCTCTATGGTCTAGTCAAATCTTTTTCAACTTAATGAAAAGGTGAAAAGGAGTTTTTATTAATGATTGTTTTAACTTCGTTATTCAAGCTCTGCAAGGAACAGAATGATGTCACATTGTCATATCACGAACTCGCTGCCTCCTCCGCCTGTAACTTGGGCCACACGTCAGCGGGGCGCGCGGCCGATTCTTTTCAAGCATCGCACATTGGTTTGCGTCGTAGCGGAAGAAACGACCCACCCATTGTTAGGAATCGAAATTCAATCCAAGTTTTAATTTTATTTCGGCATTCCCATGTAATTTTCTTAAAATTATTTGCTATCGGTTTCCTACAAAAACGCAAATTCTTCCCAATACCTACCGTTTCTATAAAAGGAGAAATCAGCATTGTGTTCTTCAATCACGCTTAACAGAACAGGATTGTAATTAAATCCGAGCCTACAAAGGAAATAGTTGTAAGTATGTATTTACTTAATTAGTACAAAGGGTCAGCTTCTCGGGACGGTTTTCGCGGCCGATTCTTTGATTAAATGTTCACATAAAATGCGATGCTGTTTCAGAGGTGTCACAATCCTTATTTTTACACATTACAATATAATTATAAAGGACCCTCATTATTTATTCCTTTTGGTAAATAAGGATAAGTAGACAAAGTTACCAAGTTTGTAAAGAAAACAGGATTATTTAATAAATAAATTATGGCGCATAATGAACCGGGCTGTGAGACGCGCCAGGATGCCCTAAGTGGATTAGGCGTCCTTTATGCCCAAGGGCCGCTGTGGTCGCCCACCGGTGTCTTTGTCGTCCAGTCTTTGGGGTTTAAACCACCCGGCTACAAGGACGCGCGCCCACGACGCATTTTAGCGAGGTACCTACCTAATAGAAATTCTGAGATGGTATAATCATATTTTACGTGATGAATTTTAGAGGAACAC
This sequence comes from Melanchra persicariae, assembly GCA_947386135.1. Taxonomy (NCBI): domain Eukaryota; kingdom Metazoa; phylum Arthropoda; class Insecta; order Lepidoptera; family Noctuidae; genus Melanchra; species Melanchra persicariae. The sequence continues at coordinate 770,763 of OX376652.1, forward strand.
CTACGTCAAATCTTGTTTATTTTACTTATCAAAGATTTTCTTGAATTTTCCGACCGTCCTGATCATTCTTCTTGTAAAGTAAGTACAATAAAAGCTGTATGTATAAAACAACAGTAGGTATGTCGAATCCCGTTTCAGACGCGCCAGACGCTCTCAACACGAACTTTTACAAAAATAATTTAATTTGAGCTATAGCTATACCTTCTTTAAAAGATTTTAATCACTTATTGTTAGAATTGCGCTGAAAATTATGCGCGGAGCTATATTATGGCAACTATTTAATTAAATACACTTGTTAAAATATTCAGAGAAGAGCTTATGTAAAATTAATGAGTTCATTTTATGCGTACGAATTTTATCGTGAAATGGAAACTAAACCAAGTGAGCGTATATTTTATTAGTCATATAAAGGCGCTGCTGATCAATCACCGCAACACCACTCGAAAATATGAGTTATGAAGGAATTTATAAAATTCACTCACGTAGATAAATTGTGTAGAGGCACTTGCGCAGCCCTCATATTTAAGATAAAGGATCTTTCGTGAAGAGTGGAAGACTTTACAAATTCTGACCACCCCTAACTGGCGGATTAACATTCTGAAACTTTGAAACGGCTCCGACACGACTCTTTTTTTTAATTTAAACCTAGCTTTTAGGAACTACCAAATTAGTTACAGATTTGTGCCAGACACATTTAAAGGAAGTTCAACAAAAGTGAAACCGAATTCATGATTCACTATTTGTCATAACTGTCAAGTTAAACAGCTCGAGGGAACTAGCTCGCAGCCTGCAATTAGACGTCGAATTAACTTCCTATCAAACTTAAATCTGCGGATCGAAATCAATCGCCAATCAAATTGCGTTTAATCTTCTTGGAAGTGGCTAAATGAGGGGTTTGTATGTAAAATATAAGTTGTTTGTCTTGAGATGCGGAGCGATTCGAAAAGCTTTCGATGCAGCAATGTGTCCGTTGAATAGCCAAAGCTTTGTGAGCGGATCTTTCCAAACTCCACAAGGCCGTGAAAAGTGTCCGATTATGATTATTTTAACGAGAATTACAACCATTCAGAGCTGACTTCTTCCTAAACACCTTCTTATGGCTACTTTAATATAAATAACTTTGGCATCTGGCCTTTCGTTCTGCGCTTGTAACCTCGTCTGCGGTCTCACTGAAACTTAATAAAACTTGACAACTTGAAACGAGACTTCATACAAGAAAGTTCCTTTGATCTTCTAATGTTATTTACATTAATACATGTACAATCTATTGGATCCAAATCTCCTTTCATGTCTGACGTACAGCCCGTACCTACCTACAATACGTAGAAACTATTTTATAGGCGCGTCTTTACGATTGTGATGCGTCCTCTCAGCTCCATTGAACTGAGAAAGCGAAGATTTCTTTAGTCCTCTTTGGCTATACAATTGTATATGTGCGATATTGAAATTGTTGTTAAATTGGAAATGGTTTCGTTCATGCAAGACAGGGTCGTATCCATATCACAACGGGTGACGCAAAGGTAAGCTGGCGGCAGCACGCCAGGTAACGAGATTATTTTATCAAGTTATCGATTATGGAGGAAATGTGTATGAATATGTTATGGAGATGATGACAGCATATCGACAAAATATGTGTCTCCATCACGCGATGAGAAAGTATCAAATCGTGAATGTCTAATAACACTGAACGTCCACATGTGTTTTCTTTCGATAAAAGTGAGTTTTGAAGTGTGTGTAATTTTTCAAACTTGCAGCAATTTGTAGCTTGGCGTGGAAGATAATTGTAACTTTATATCTGTCGCAGACATCTAGCTTAATCAGTTGTTTTATTAAAAGCCTAGCCTTTTCATTGAATCAGCGACATTAGTGAAATGGGCAAGTCATTTAACGATATTGATCAAAAGATGGAACTTAGGTCGCTGAAAAATCGGCGCAGTTAAATTAAAAGGCTAGGCCATCATTTAAACGGCTGATTAAGTTAGTTGGCTGCGACATATCCATCAGTAGAGGCAACTGACTACGAGCGTAATTCGGCATCACATACTAGGTACGGAGGTGTCCAGCTATGCGGTCCTGGTATGTGTGCGTGGCAGTGTGTCAGTGGTGTGTGGTGTGTGCTCCGCCGCACGTAATCCTTCACATAATTCCTCCTTTGGCTTTGTGCGCCATTGTCGCCGGCCGGCATGTACCAACACTAGCTATGCCAACATACATTCTGCGAACACTGCCTGTTCTATTATACGTTATGTTCTGAGCATTACAATGCCTGTAAGTAAATTGATCGATAACCAGGATATCATAAAGCTGTTGAAATTTAAAGTTATGGGATGACACTTAAACGTTTGATGAAAATATTGCCCTTCTAGAACAGTCGGGTAGAATGTCTCGTATCCTAATGATAGCAGTCGAGTATATGTTGAGTAAATATCCGACCATGCGTATTATATAAAGTTCCACACTTACATAACTAAATTGTAAGTAATAAAGAGATGCTCAAAATAATCCGAGCAGCAGAACCTATCAATAGCTCTATCTAGTTCAGCCAAGCCCTACCTATGGATAGGAGCTAGTTAGTAGTTTATCAAAACTTTTGGAGGACTAACGCTACTAATTCCCAGTTATAATCCGACTGCTCTGATCGGAACTTTGTCGACGTAATGACGATAAGCTTGGCGATTTCAGTTCAATATCTATGCTCTGGGAAAATCAGTTGGACTTGTGAAAGTGCTGTATGTGAGGTGTGGGTATCGTCTCTATAGCAGTCTTATCTTGTAAACCAAGACTTGTGTCGGACTTAATATTAATTTGCTATCCCTTAGAGGGTGATAGTATTTAAAAATACGAACATTTATAACTAGTTATATACCGATGGATGCGAGACGCACAGGACCGGTTGTTGTGGTGACACTTGAGGCCTATGTCCAGCAGTGGACGTCTTTCGGCTGATGTGATGATGATGATAACTAGTTATGGGACTTACCCTGAAACGGCGAAATCAATCAGCTGTTTCTACATATTAGTATTTTCACCCCCTGAAAAGTAACCAAAGTTATCCTGAACTCGTATGCTAATGTTCCTTATGCAAGATGTGACAACTGTGAAATCCTCGAATATTATCCAGTTTGAAATTGTGCAAATGGTTTATCAGCCAAAGTTTCCAAACAAAATGCGGATTAATTTATTATTTCCGTAAGATTTATAAATTATATTTCCATTTTCGAACCATTTAAACTATTAACTAAACCGGTCGGCCAATCATCCACTAAGCTCCTTAGCCCGCCGTAATTGCACCACAAGACTCATTTCCCCGCAGTCGTAAATTAACCCAGCAGTGTGGCACCACACCGTCATGCTCTGCCTTGCACCCAGTGAACAACTGCCGCGTCACCCCGTGATCACATTGCTTACCATTTATCTTTGTTTGTACCTAAACACCTTTTCGGTAGAAGCCAGAAAATCTGACAGCAGCCTTGCCGGGGGTATTGGGTTACCCAGTTACTGGTTTGCGGAGGTCTGGTAGGCAGGGAGCTTGTAATCGGACGGCGAGAGCGTTGGGTGACAAAGAGATGTCAGCTTAGTCTTTCTTTATCGTGTAGGCAGTAAGGTCTAACGACCCGACACACCCTAGCGTCAGAGTTCCTAAACCGCCTCAAAGGCCTCTGACATAGTTTGACGAGCGCCATTTGGCTGCCGGGACCACCGGCTTATACGTGCCTTCCGAAGCACGGAATCATCTTTTTATCAGACAATCAGCTGTCAGCTTAGTAGACGGGTCCTGTTAGGGCCAGAGCCTACCAGAGTTGCGGATTTTGTTCGAAAGAGTCACCGCGGCCCTGGAACGCAAAGGTCACTAGGAGGAGCACGGATGGGTTTTAGTCAGTAAGAGTCTGACACTCCCCTCATGTGCATCCACCCAGGGCGGAAGGGATCATTTGATGATTTCTCATAAAAAAGGGAGTTCTTACTAGCTTTTCGACAAAGAGCCACTCCCTCGGCTCGTGCAAGACAACTGAAAATAAATATTTGATGTCGTTCATATTTGACATGTATAGGACAGCGGACATCTTACAACTGAATTAATCATTGTTGTTGAAGACGAGTCGTCGGATGAACTTCCAGGCGGAAGATTGATTTAACTTTGTTATGATTTACGCGAAAAGGTACACTTTGTACGACTTCCTGATCCGGTTTCAAACCCTGATATTGAGATATTGAGTGTTCATTCTATATTCTGCAACCAAAACTATCCGAACTTATGTTATAAATGCAAGTTTGTTTGTTTGTTACGCTTTCACATGTTAACTCGCTGGATCTATTTTGATGCAGAGATAAATAGGATCCCGGAGACTGATACAGGCTTGATATACATCTTTTGCGAAAATAATAAATATAAATAATAACTTGAACGCATGCGAAGCCGCGTGCAAAAGCTAGTACGTAACATAACGTGTAATAGAATAAACGCAATACCTTTTAATTAGGGACACAATGTATGGAGCAGTCGATTTATTTTGCGATTTCAGTGTTGCTCATAGTGAAAATGGTTCATAATGATGAGTACAATGACCCCTTAAGAGGTATTGCGTTTATTCTGTTACACGTTGTATATTTAAACCTTAAATAAACCAGAGAACCATTTTTAGCGAACTTGCAATAAGTATATTTAATTGATTAGGGTAATGGATTTTCTAGTTTATGTATGAAATCCAAGATTTTTTCCCAGAAGTGTCTTATCATGAACGTCCCGACGAAGATATTAAAAAAAGATTCAGGCGCCCCGTAGAAAGTTTACGATGCCATCATAAACCAAACACGAGCAGTACCTTTATTGTTTTTCCTTCCATAGTACGAGTAAGTTGGAGAGAATCATGTATTTAGGTTAAAGACGGGCTCAAGATAATGAGCGATGACTTAGCCAAACCAACTCGACCTGATTCACAAATGAGAGTATGTTTGTCTTCATTGATTAAGGCGCTCGCCCACGATGCTTGCCTAGTACTGTGGACGAGATGATGGCTGCTAATGTGGTTGGCTCGTGGTTACTGTGTCTTCTGTGGCGACATGTGCTATCCCTGTGAAGGAACACTGATTTGTTAGAATTAGGTCAAGTGCCTTGCACAAAGCTTATTGCCATCTTACAATTTTTAGAGAGGACTGGCAAGTTTTAGAAGAATAGTCGTAACAGTATTTATAATTTACCTGCATATGTATGGCACCGGAAAATTGCAGACTCGGTAGGATTAATAAATCTTTATTAGATTATAGTTTTTCGATGTAAAAAATCGTTTGGTTTTACGACGAAACGATTAAACGAGTAATAAGACACGGATATATTGGAAACTCAATAGTTTCCAATATATCCGTGTCTTATTAAGAAAAAATAGTAGTCCCATACAAACTTGATCACCGCGTTTCGACCATATCGGGGTTAGGGTAGTTCAGAAAATAGTAGTATAAAAAAAACAATGTTGTTGTTTTACATACATGTTAGTGTGAAAATTCAATATCGGAATATGACTTTTTTTTTTCTTGGCTCTTTCATGACTAAGCCCAAAATGAATGATGTCCTGTGTAAAAACCAACACGTACAAACTAATTCCTAAAATACCTTCTAAGTTCACCTCTACTCATCAAGACAAATACACTCAGTTCGGGAATGAGTAAGTCAAGACGTTCATTCTTATAATATTAGATTGTTCATGAATTACATGTGGGTTACATTACAACTTAATGGGGGTTAAAATCTATGCAGAACAGGTTCTTGAAAGTAGGTCCACCCGCTACGTCATACATCGGCCAGACATATTTAGGTATAGCCAATCATGTTATACGTGCTCCCAAACTAAATAGTAGCTGAACGGAGCGAGCCGGAGCGCCTTATTTTATGCCAGCCTACCCTACTTCAAACATGTTCTCTCGCAGGAGTGACCATTTGCTATTGTCTTTTGTTGTCTACCCAAATTTCTTTTTTATTCGCTGACTGTGAATCCCTGAATTCCTTGGATGTCCCCGAACAATTTAGATTGTCCGAGCTCTCCGAATGTTTTGTGTATAATTTGAGTCTCTGTTTATTGTACTTCCTTGTCTTATCTTAAGCCGTGCGCCCCTTGGGGGTGGGTGAGCAGAGACCCAACAGAAATCAATTGTAATCTCATCCGGACGGGAGCCGTAACTTCTAAATGACGCCATTAAGAAATAATGTTCAGATAATTGGAGTAGAAGTAGTCGGGTTGGGTTATGAGGGTCTGCGAAGAGACTACCGATGCCGCAAGCCCCGAGATAGAGTCCAAGAGCAGCTGAGATTACATCAGCCTCGAAACATGCAGTAATGGAACAGAATCACCGTCCAGCCCTGCATTGATTGCTCGTATTGCGAGCATCTGATTTCCCTGTGGGCTACCGAGGTCAAATGGCAATCGCTCCCGCTCAACTCAAAAATTCGTCACATCACAATTGAATGAATCCGAAGGAGGCTTTTAGAAGGTAAATAGGATTCTTACAAAAAAGTAAACCAATTTGATTTGAAATTGATAAAGAGAGGCAACCAAAGAGCTGATTTTGTTTGAATCTCGTTCCATCGTGTTCAGTTGCAAAGACTAAAGGAATAGGGGGAATATTGAAACTAACTTACCTACTAATTTAAGCAATCGCTTTCTTCTAAGAAAGAGGCTTTCAGGCTTTAGGTTCAAAGCGCCGCCTACACAGAGCTGCAGATGTCCTCATGTCCCCGTGTCCTCGGGCGCCGACTATCAATTAGGACAAGATTGTTATTCCAGGCACACGTCCACATTACGCAAATAAGGAGGAAAGCGTCGTCGAAGGACACCGAATAACTTCGGGGACTTTTAAAAGTACACTCCGACTGCGACGGACCCCGATTGAAAAGACATTCCGTTTCTTATGAAATGTCTACTCCAATAACTCCGGGGCTTTGATGTTTATTTAAAATTCTACGCTGCCTTTTATGTACCTACATAAATACACATGTAGCAATTACGTTAATCCGCAGTCTGCGAACTCAAATATTATTTAAATATACTCGTAGCTCCGAAATTGAGTACGCCGCCGATGCGAGCGCATTACCGTGTAATCCTAACGATGTTTTATTTGCCGGTAACCATGGGAATAACGGACAACAGTCCCGTGGATGGCTCTCGTCTCATTAGCTTTCCCAATAAAATAATTGAGAGTTTCAGTAGCGGGCGGCGCAGGGGGCGCGGGGCGTCGCGCGCCCTGGACGTTCAGTGATCGGCCGCCCGCCCCGGCGCCTGTACGCGTCTCGCGTTCCGCGGCCCCGACACCTCCACGACATGTGTGTTGAATGTTCACTACCACGGTACCATAACACAGTGATTAATTTATTCCAAACATCAGTGGTGTTTACGTTTGCCTAACGCGCGCGCTCCACACCGGCCGTCGACGTGATACTGTGCAGGATACGTAACACATAGCTCGTCCTATCGTGTTACCTTCGATTGATTATGATATCCGTGTATAGTGTTTGTGTTATGTTGCGGATATCTCACATAATCTATTGGATAACTTTGATGACGATGGCGCCCGAACTCTTCGCATTGATACCTACTTCAATATTTCTGTACATGCTTAGATACATACCTATGGCTTTATTTGTATTGATTTAGGATTTGGAAGCTCCACATTTTTATATGACATCTCCTATTCGTATTCTGGCAATGTATTTGTTGAAGAGAAACAAGCTTCAGCTGTCAATCACTGACAGATTAAACATACTTCGCGGCGCAGCTTCTAGGAAAGACGTTTCGCGAATTTCATTTGTCATTTTGGCATTCAAACGTATATAAATATTTTGTGAGGGTGCTTGGCTTTGTAAGAAGTAACATGTTTTATCTTGAAATTCAGCGAGAACTGTTCAGACGACGGCGTCCTGGAGCCGTACATGTTCTCGGGTCAGGAGACTCGTCCACGTCTGTGACTTAATATCTCCTGAAATAAATCTCGTGTTTGCTTGTACCTACTACAATGAACTGTTAATTTTAGTACCTAACGTTTGTACGACTAAGTAACAAACAATAAAGCACACAGACAGACACATTAACGACGACAAACTTGACTCGCTACGTGTCGATGTTAGCTCCGTACAAATTAGGACAAGTATTAGATCTGAAACTTGCTCCCCAGACACAGCACGGACTCTGTATCGAGAATCTCGCTAGTTGCCGCACTCGGGGCTTAGGAGTCCCGGGAAACTTGTCCCTAGCCGCAGAATATAGGTGTAGGTAAGTCTTTGACTAATTAGCAAGTTGTTAATAAGCCGGTTGTGTGTCAAAGTGTCGCTCAGTCAACTGAGAGAGCGGAGCCATTAGTTGTCGATACGATCACACGCTCACGACGCGTTTATGCGCATATTTGTAGCCATTTGCTGTACCTAAGGCATTTGTCGTACAAATCTGAGCTTGTCATTAGATCTTGTAACGCCCTGTAATCATTTATCTAACACGAGTTTGACTTCGTAGTCCTCATTTAAATCAAGTCAGCTCAGTAATTGTCGTACATACATAACGGCTATAAACATGTACTTAGCAAAGCACTTCCTTTGATGAAGGGCGAACAGATTTAAATGGTATGAATACAAAATGTGTCGCAAGCTTTATTTATTTTGCTTCAAAAGATTTCGCATGAAATGTACAGAATCTTGATGCTTACACAGGGAACATTTTCGGGAATTTAATGTATGTCATGGGGTCCTAATGTCGCGTTGTAATGTTGCAAAGGATTAATAAATTGTGCGGAGTCGATCGAGCGCGCCCTCCTGCCGCCATCGCCAGGCTCCCTGCTGAGCGGCCGCGTTTTGAACAAGCACACCAAATAAGAGAGAATTTATTGATATCCATAGATTTCCCGAAAATTGCTCACCCTTTTGGTGTGTCATAAAGAACGGGAAGTTCTCGTTCTTTCGTCCCAATTTTGAAGGTTTCGTGAACGATGCCTGAAAAGAGCCAATGATAGTATGCTTTCAGGACAATAAATGCAAAGAATATCTGGTTCCTAGATGATTTACAAAGGACATAGAACATCAGACCGGTCGATCTAGTTCCATCTCACTGAACTATGTTAAAGGCAAGATAAATGAATATTGCGAATAGCTTACGAGCACCAAATCACAGTGGACCGTCACAAACGTTCATACAATTTCAGTCCAATACATCACAAATGGGGTTTGGTTCACCACTAACCATTTTTAAATCCGCCGTAATCGTTTTCTACATTAGTGGCGTCAATCGATACTGAGCTGTATTACTGGGGCGTCACGTACTTCATTGGTGTGCAATCAGTCGGCGTCCCGCTGCAAGAGTTATGCCTCACATTTGTCGGCGCGTTGTAATCAACGGATCTTTTTTATCTTGGTATCGCTCGCACAGTAATGTTGTGGGACTCCATCACTGTGGCGGCTGACCTCCGCCCTCCGCCCTCCGCCCTCCGCGCCGAGGTCGAGACCTCTCGCTAATATCGCCGCTATGAGATATTGTTAATAACCCTCTTTAATCCTCGTGCTAGAGTTTTTATTTACCTCAAGTACGATCTCGTTTTCGTAATTTTTCTCGTTAAAAATCCTTCGATGTTGAAGTTCAGATATTCGTTCTTTATTAAGAGGTCTCCTGTTTTTAGTATTACAAGAACGACGGTCTTGGAAAATGGAGAGAAGTGACTTGAAACTAGTACTTGCCCTTGTGTGTGTTCATGTACCAGGTGACGAGTCAGTGCCTCTAAGTATTCCTCCCTGATTCAGCAAAATTTTTGTTTTTTTTAATCATTAAAACTCACTGGGGACGCTTTGAAATGTTCTGCGAAACAGTTAGCTTTAACGTTCCATAAAACTACAAAATAAGCTAAAAGCCTTTAAAAAATATTTGCTGAACATTATTCATACTTTTGTCAGTTGAAAAATATTGAAGCAAACATGTATTCGTTATTTGAGTTCTATTCGAATATGTAACCAATTGTAAATATGGATAGATATCAACGTATATATTAGGTATTTACTGAACTGACTTATTATAGTGGGGTTCGTGATATTTAGTTCCTGTGATAAATGATATTTATTTTGTAAGCAGGTTGTAAATAACACTTTTACACGTCAATTTTTTTTTGATGTTTCTCAATAGATGAGGCCTATATACAGGTAAAATCCGACGAAAAAACAGACAATCTAACATGATATACATACCACAAGTAACTAGGTGTGACTGAATAATATCAAATTAGTATTTTAATTTGATATTTCGTAAATCACAGATCTCATTAATACTTAACTTAATTAAAACATTCGTTTTAATAGGTACTTAAATCATTAAAATGTTCACCATCACATCGCCATATTATTGAAGGCCGGAGATACTAAATGGCAATTATTTGTTAAACGTGTAATGTTTCTGTATTTATCGACAGAGTATTTGTAAAAATTCGTGAAACCTGTTTCGTTTTGTTACACACATGTTTTACGCATGATACGTTAGCTCCCCCGCGCCACTGCGCCTGCGCCTGCATCTCAGTTTTCGTTAATGCTCCGCTCCCCTCGGCCTATAGGATTCCTCAATAAATGGGCTATCCAACACAAAAATATTTTTTCAATTCGAACCAGTATGTGCAGTTTTATTCAGTAAAATCCAACGTTATAATTTGTCAAAAACGACGCTGCGTCAAAGGCAAACATTGTTCCTGAAAATATGGTTTTTGTATTTTTATGCCCGAGGGCCTTGTCTAAATAACGTCGAATAAAAATATTAATGTCGCTGTATGGTTTTACCTATCCTGTTATATTTAGTCGCAATCAGTTAATATTATATATTAAAAGAACGATTTAGTACCAACATTTTAATTTATGACGAGAGTATGGTTGAGATTTCCAGAACGCTGCACGCTGGTTATTTGAACTAAATACACAAATTTTCAAGACTCCAAATGATCGAGTATTTTCCACAGAAATCAATCACAGGGCGTTTCCAAAAGTCAACATTCTTCAGCTTTCGAGACTAAATCGTAACTGAAAAGATTTTCAATAATATTGGAGTTAATGAGTGTGCAAATGTTTGAGCTCCAGTCTGGAGCTGATCCTGTCATCACAAAGAATCTAGATCAAGTATACAGCTGCGTTGTACATTCAAGTAAAAATAGAAAGAAAAGAAACGTATAAAAGGCGTTTATTTGCACCGAAATAAAAAAATGGCGATTGTCTTTAGAAAAATTAATAAAAAAGTTGTAAAGTCCATTCATTGTGAAGATACTCGCTGTGGAATCTTTGGAGAAAATCGCTTTCTAATTTAGAAATATCTACAGATAAATGGGTGTATGTTTTATATTATACACACTGTTAGATATAATGTACATCGATCATGTAGTTAGCTGTATAGCTATGGCGTCAGAAGTCAATGTAGTTTGTACCTACTAGGGCGGTCACATCAAATGCAGTCGTGGTACCTCACGGCTGCTGCTGTGCACATGTTGCTAACTTTGAACGGACAAAGACTATTTTCGCATAATATTGAACCGATAGATCTATGCTTACAATAAGATCGAGTTAGAAAGGCATTTAGAAGACACTAGCTGCCGCCCGCGGCTCCGCCCGTGTCATTATCGAAAATTTTTACCAAACGGTCATACTCCCGGGATAAAAAGTATCCTATGTTTTATTCTAGACTATAATCTACTTCTGTGCTTAATTTCATCAAGATCCGTTCAGCCGTTTTGGCGTCATTGAGTATCCAACATCCATCCAAACTTTCGCATTTCGAATCCTACTAATATTATAAAGGTGAATGTTTGTATGTTTGTATGTTTGTATGTTTGTATGTTTGTATGTTTGTATGTTTGTATGTTTGTATGTTTGTGTAACAATCAGGCAAAAACGGCTGAAGGGATTTGGATGAAATTTGGCACACATGTAGTTCATAACCTGGAATAAAAAATAGGCTACTTTTTATCCCGGTAAGTGGCGTGGATTAATGAAGACTGAGGAGGAAGTGGAAACTCAGAGCCGCTGCTGCCTTAGTACTTCAGATTCACAAGTACCAGGAGACCAGAAACATCAAGTACCAGGAGACCAGAAACATGTCACAGTATTTTTGGGCTGGTATAATTATGTAGGTAGGGTAGGTGAAGGGTAGGTGTAGGGTAGATGTTAGGTAGGTGTAGAGTAGGAGGTGTAAGGTAGTTGTAAGGTAGGTGTAGGGTAGGTGTAAGGTAGATGTAAGGTAGGTGTAAGGTAGGTTTAGGGTAGGTGTAGGGTAGGTGTAGGGTAGGGTAGGTGTAAGGTAGGTGTAGGGTAGGTGTTGGGTAAATGTTGGGTAGGTGTTGGGTAGGTGTAAGGTAAGTGTAGGGTAGGTGTAAGGTAGGTGTTGGGTAGGTTGTACAATACAAATCAGGAAACCTTGCTATTTCCGATATTAACGCGGGCGAAGCCGCAGCTGGTAGAAGCTAGTGTTATATAAGTACTTATATAGTATAGATTATTCTTTTTTAATTTACCTGCAACTAGCTGCTGCACGCGGCTACGCTCGCGTATTGCTATTGCTTGGCCTTTGTGTCATTCTGATGTGTATGCCATATTACATCCTCACAAACAGTGACGTTCATAATATGAGTAGGAAAACCACTCGCGTTGCGGAATTGTTGGAAAGAGTCACCGCGGCCCTGGAACACAAAGGGCATGAGGAGGAACACGGGGGGTTTTAGTCAGGAGTCTGACACTCCTGTGCGCTCCACCCAGAGCGGAATTAGTCATTTGATGATTTTCCACCCAAAAGATATAGTTACATAAGCTTTTAATTCCTGTAATTTTGCTTATTTCAGCGAGTTCTACAGACGTTTAATTTCGTTCCATACATTACAGACTGACATTTATATCGGTAGCTTAATGTATGTATGTAACAGACAGCTATTCCATCGCGTCGAAGGATCTGTGCACCCCGCGGATGTTTCCCCGAGCGTGATGGATGGCGCAATAAATGTTAGTGCGGATGCAAATTATCAAATGGCAACAATCTATCGGTGAATGTACGGTTTTGTTGGCGAGAGATACATAGAGCCTTCCTGTGTCGTAACACGTGTCTAAACGATCATGTGCCGCACTTGATATACAGCACTAGGCTCGCTGCATGCTGGTACGTAAACACAGTATATTGCGTAGTTTGAGCTAATCAATAACTAGGTAACAACAATAGAATATTGGGCTTTCACAAACCAAAAAGACAATTATTTTGTAACGTCAGTAAAACTTTAGTAAAGATATATTTTCCATCCCTTTGAAAATAAGCGCTTAAACATCTGTCAAGAACATTATTCGGTTCACCAGTATTATTAATTTCACAAACATTTCCAATAACTGACGTTCGAGTATTGAAGTCAATTATTTTCAGTTTTGACAGAGAGAACGGAGCGCAAATGCGTAGGTTTAACGATTTCGCAATCCAGGCTATTTACAAATGAGCTCGTTTCTTCTCATTCTCTTTAAAAATAAAACGTAGCAAAAGAGTTAAAGTTCTCAGCCTCGCCGCACTAAATAGATTCCAATAGCTAGCGTCTAATTGAAAACGCTCGACTTTGCGGTGATTGCAAAACGATGGAAAAAGAATACTAATTGTTTAAAGTTCTTTTGAATTTGTAAAGAACTCTTCTGTTTTCATCCTGTTACTTTTGCATTGTGAAGCCAGACGGGCGTTGTATTGAAGCCTTTCAACTGAGTTAGCTGTAACTATTATCAGTTTCATTGAATGGATTCAATGATGCTGCTACGCGACTACGCGATGTAGCAGATGGGGAAAGGTCGTCTAGTGGACAAATGCTTGCTACGGCGTAGCGCCTGTGCTACGTCTCGTAGGCGCAAGACGTAGCTTTTGTCGTAGCGGGCTCGTAGCAACTGCTACGCGGGGACAATTATGTATCTTGTAGCGGTGTAGCTGCTTCGATACGAACGAATGCAGTTTATTCTTGTATTGATATATGTAGATACTCTATAAACCTTGCATTGGACTAGATTCCACCTGCTTTGTGACTCAATCTCTACTGAAACAGTTAGGCACTCCTGCATTTCTGTACTACCCTAGTACTTCGATTAATATAAACCTGAATGTCTCGCATACAGTACAATGCAGCTATTACACGGTTTCCTGCAAAGGCCGACCGCACAAAGCAGGTCCACGAAGCGTGTTGGGGCAGAATAGCGTTCGCCAAAACACCTCGGTTTAATTACTCGACTCAATACTGTGTGTGGTAAACATTGACAAAATGATGACTACAGGTTATTGTCAACAACATTTATGACTGAAAACCTGAACAGTCTATCCTATAAGTCAAAGTTAATCCCGTGTATTAAAACCTCGCGCTGAAATCACTGCTTAATAGACTGCATTTAACTCGATTTCATAGCTTGACCACAAGTTTCCTAGCTAACCACGAGCCCAATGAACCACCTCTAGCAGTGAGTACACACTCCTTTAGCCTTCTGAATACCTAGTAACTAGAGTACATCCTCGAGAGAACTAGTTTTAATGATTGGCATGCACGAGCGTTCAGAACTTTCCACTTTCGACCCCATGCTGATATCCTAGTCATGGAGCGCTTCTCATTGAGATTGCCATTATATTCGTCCTACGTATTCATAAACTTACTCCAAGTTTTGTTTTAGATTTCCATTCGTTCGCATGTCAAGTTGGTTCTGTGATACCGTTTGAAAGTTGGGCACACTTCAGTTTTAAATAAAACTGGAAATATTACACGATTTTGCACTTACACATGTTTTCTGTACTCAGTGTAAAAGAGTCCACTATTTTCCTTAATTGGACACGTTTTTCTACTTTGAAAGGTTTAATAAAAAATATTGAATTTTCAGCTTCTAGGAACTTGGAAAGCTTGTAGCTTCTAATTTGTTATCTGAATATGTTTACTTAACGTTATATTACTGCAACTAGCCCGCGGCTTCGCTCGGTTCGCTGTGGCCTACAACCGTCTCCAGGACCTATCTTTTCACGAGATTTTCACATTTATGAAGTCTTCGTGATTTTAAAAATATCTCCCAGGTCGAAAATATGCTCGTACATTTTTCCTCCTCCTGGCGCTAGCACTGATTGTTCCGCTCTCCAGCTTGTCTTATGATTACTTCAAGAACGGTTCGTTCCTGGCCTAGTAAGAAGTGCGTCATTGGTTGTTAGTCACCACTCGTCATTCAGCGGTACCACGGTATGGTAGGTGACATCAAAGAGACGACACGTGTCAGACACGGCGCGCTACTAGGAAGCTACTAGCGATTATACATTATTACTTAGCTGTTACCAGGGTAACATAGACAAGTGGTTCTCTATAATACGATGGATAATACAAGAACAAAAATCGTTCTCGTTATTCGAAGAGTTTGTCAGAAATTAGATATGTTTTTCAGTTTCTAAAATGAATACAGACGAAAACTAATGTAACTTAATTTTCGTTTGTAACCTACGCCGCGTGTCGATGTACACAAACATTCAAGCTTACTCTTAGTAACGAAACATGTCGAACCTAAATCAACTTGTTGCGACACAAGTTACTATTAGTACCGACTTGAGACATTAAATCTCAGACAGCTATCGTTGGTGTACTCGTACAATGAAGTATATTCTATCTATCTAACTCTTACATTATGTATCGTCTTCACTTCATGTATCTGTGAGTATATTCACGAACACCGAGCTATACCGAGCTATACCGAGCTATACCGAGCTATACCGAGCTATACCAACGTTACCACACTTTCGTGGTATGAAAAAACATTACTCTTCTTCTAGGGCGGTCGGGGAATAAAAATTAAATAAGCTAACTTCAAGATGCCAAGTGAAAATGGACTTAGTTCCAATATTTTATTCAGCCCTCTACGCAAATTCACCTGTAACTAGGGGAGTTATATAGGGTGATTGGTAATTGAGTGCGTTCCCTCAAACGGTATGTCATAGAGCTAATTTGCAATCATTTTGACTGGTAACTTGGGGTTCAAATTGGGTTGTTTTCGAGTTATCGCTAAATGATGGGAAATCTAAAAATGTAAGTTACTTTTACGTAAAAAATATGTTAGTGACGCCTAGAAAAAGCTGTCTTGATAAATCCAAATGTTTGTCGGAACAAAGACGTTTGTTTGGCATTAATATCGTTGTGAGCCTGATTCACGACATATACCGGGAGACGTAAATAAAACTTGATTCTCCGAGCTATGGCGTTGTAGCACACGAATGTTTCAAACTTGAGCGGAGGAACGCACAACTTTCTCTGTTTACTCCGCAAATAATAAAAACTCAGGAATAGAATGCAGTGTTAGTTGCGAGCGCCATTTCCTTTATAGCTGAAGGTCTTCAGTGGGAAAATAAACTAAAATGGCTGCTCGACTCGCTGCTAAAGGGGAATGTTGTGTTTATGGAAAACAGGGTGGTTGTGTCGCGACGCAAACACACCTCGCGCTGTTATTGCTCAACTGTAAGTTTGTGTTTGTGCTTCATACGCTGCTCGTATCATAAACTAAGTAGGACGGAGCCGGCGCCACCAGCTATTCCAAATATTATGTCATCCGCAGCTCGCTATGCATTCCTTGTACATACTCCTCGTAATTAAACGCTGCGAACAGCAACACGCTTCATATCTCTCATAACTTTCAATGGAACTAATTTCAACTGAAAGTAACACGACAGATTACGTCCACGGAGTCGGCACGGCTACATGTGCCAGGAATAGTTGACTGCGGTCAGGATACAGCACTTCCACACACGTGCCTGCGCAATATCCTGGCAAGTGCCGGGAAGCCGGCGCCGCAACCATAACAATAAAACTCTCGCCATGCAAAAAACCTTTCCCGCACAAAGTGAAAATGCCCCGAAACAGCCGCAAGTGATCCTTTCTAAATATACGAGAGTCTCGATGAGCGATATACGAAGTTTTAAAAGTTTTAGGGACCAAGATATGATGAGATACAAAGAGGTGATGAAACAACGGGATGGAAAAGTTGTAAGCGCCGCTGTGCTTATACTCTTGTATATGAATAAAGTTTCCAATGTGAACGTTTAACTAAAACAAGGGATACTATCCGATCAATACTACAATGACAGACGTAGGTTGTGAGAGAAACAAACAATACGAATCTTATTTGATCTACACCGTTTTGCAGACTTCAAATATTCCCGTAAATGCAAACAACCGTTTATTTTATCCGAGCACCAGGCCACCAGTACACCTGACGCGTCTTAAAATATTAACTCATATAAAATAAGAGGAGTTCTTAGAAATGAACGCAGTTTAAATTAATTATTAACGAATTAATTAAACGCGTAAACGGATTACGGGGTACGGTTTCAGTCGGTTTACGTCATAAATTGATAATGAACGGATCCAATTGTCATTCCTATACTTAAATAGAAATTATAACGTTATGAATAGAGTACCTTGCATATCGGTAAGTACTGATATTGTGTTAAGTTCCCGGAAAATTATTTACCTGCTACCTAACACAATATCAATTATTAGAACTATCTGACAATAAGGGTTCAAACCTATTTTTTTATATTTCTATGTATCAAACAAATACACTTCGGCGCGTAAGTGTATGTTGTTTTTGTATAAACATTACTTAAGTATGTAGAAAGTTTTAGTAGATATAAATAATTAAGTAATTATTGAAATGTTGCTTTCAAACTAAACAAATCGTTTAACTGGGAACGCATAATTTGCTAACCAAGCTAATAAGTGTGGCGTTGCATAACTCGTAAAATAACAATTCAATCACTATATCAATGGCTGAAGATTCCCCCGCGTGCCACAGTTCGCCATGGCATGCAGACAGTGTGGACGCTGATGAGCGGGACGTCAACGCCACATCGCCGATCGTCATTTGTAGGTTTTAAAACTGCGCCTTTGTGCTCTTTGTGGGAGATTTTAGAGTTCCTGCCTTTAATTATGTGTTCCAGCAGAACTGGGTCGAGAGGATGGTGCCGCGGCGCGGGGGGGGGCGGGGCTCGTGGCTCGCACAATTAATGACGAACAAAGAACGGATTGAATTTTTCGGACGGCAATTAAGTATGGAGATTTGAATTCAATCGATTTCAAGTACTCCGCCTGAAGATTAGCCCGTAATTGGGGACGTACTCGGGTACGCTAAGGGTAATCGGGTTTAGAAATATTTATATAATTACCACTGGGATGAGGGCTTCTAAAGGTATTGGTCGCTTTGAAAGCCAGTGGAAGTTAAGAGCTGTATTCATTAAGGAACGGCTGGTAACAGTTCTAGCTCATTTACTTTTAAAGAACATAGTGAAAAGATTTTCGGCACATGTACATTACTAAAAGTACCCTGTATATACACGTACCTCTTGATATTTCTCAGGGTATTTTCCAAAGTCTGCTATAAAGTTACTGCATCCATTTTAAAGTATAATGATTTATAGATCAGGTGGGATCCGATACCCCGAGCTCGCTGAAGGCTTAAAAACTTGAATTTAGCTTCAACTTGAAAGGAATCATACTTGAGAGATCACACAGTTTCACTACGGATTAAGTTACAGCTCTCAACTTGAATTTTGTCTGAAATTTTTGATGTTAGATACCTATTGTATTAGTTTATTTCTAGAATCTTGTAAGCAGATATCTAATATTTGATTTCGTCTACATCTTATGATTGGGTGAGGTTTTAGAGCTTGAATATTTTGACATCCTTTCAAATGTAGCTCAGATACGATGTCAATTATTTTCTTATCGCTGAAGAATTTGAATCGTTTAATTTCTAATTCAAAGAAATTCAACTTTCCTCTTCAAACCTATTTAACGTCAGAATTAATCACGCGGGTTAACATAAACTTTTGTATAAGGACTAAGCCCTTAAACACAATGCGACACTTTTATTACAAAAGTTAAAAAGCAGCTACTTGTTACGACTGGGGACACTATTATCGTAAACGATGTCGTTATTTCACTATTTTCTCGCTTCGTACTGAAACAAGGAGTCGCCTGGATTGATGATCAGACAGATTGCCTTTTGTTGAGCTGATTCAACGAGCGAAACATTTACTTGTTGAAAATACTTTCTGTCTTTAAGATATTTTCTGGATAAACTATCTGCTTTTATGGATGGGACTTAATAAAGTGAATTGTTTATAAGTTTAATGGAATCAACAATTTGAACGGCTCCTTTAAATCGTAGTTGCCTAGTACTTTGTAACAGTAATTTCTGACTGGCAACGAGGACCGGGATTTGATTGTCTGCCCGAATGAAAGCCTTTTCAACTAAATGGCGCACAAAACTTTCATTCACAATTTAGGCTAACGATTATGTTCCGCCACCTCATTCTGTGAAGATCACGGCTATGTTTACAAGTAATAAACAAATAAGTTGATTTCTGTCAACCTCCTTTCTTTTTATATTTGCCTGGTAGTCTTACGCGAGGGTTTCCTTATAGTTTTTATAAGAAGACCGAAATGTCTGTCATTGGGTGTCTTGTATTTGCCGTTGGTTTTCTTGAAGGCATAATACAGTTAATTTGGCGGGGCACAATGGCAGTGTTGATGTTTACGCAGGCGCCGCCGGTGACACGCGCCCGCAAGCTCCGCCGTTTGCTTAGGACCACCATGTTTGTTTGTCTTTGTTATTTTATCTCCTGCCGAGCGCTTGTTTTCTCCTATTATATTGTCTTGTAGCAGGAACTAGGTTTGCGTCAGGTTTTACAGACAGTTTGCGACTGGTCTTTAGAGACGACAAATTGTACCCAAGTTTTCTCTATGACCAGTTCAATTCATCTTGAAACACATACAGCGTTATTCTCAACGATACGGGATTACAGTAACTGTAACTTTACACTGCGGAGGAGCATTAACAATTTCCGAAGCTAACACAAACACGTTGCGAGCAGTTTGCGTCATTTGCGCTTCCAGAGCCGAAGAAACGTAATCCCACTAAAATGTTAATGCGAGTCCGTCTGTTTGTAGCTAATCCCGCGATCCGATCCCGGTGTTCCCCGGCTATACGGCGCGTTATATACATGTAGAGGGCGCGGGAGGCGCCGGGCCGGCGTCGTTAGCATTATCAAAGCAAATGATATCGTTTTACGATCACTTCAGTTTTACGCGCGTTTGCCAACATGTTTTTAATGCAGAGTCTACGTGACTTGAGCGGAGGTTGCATAAACGTTACGGGGTGAGAGGTGTATAAACCGCGTCTTTCATGGGTTGAAATTTTTTACAATAATTGTAAAATAAATAAAATATACTCGCCGCCGTCACTGTTTAAAAAACCTTTGATTATATTTTCAATAGATTTACGACGAAATATAACAATTTTTAATGAAATGATACAACTACGAATTTAATAATATTTTTCGAAAAAACATTCGCTCAAATAATTCCGGGATTAAACTATTCAGCATCACTGGACATTGTGTTAAGTTCTTGTGAATTTTATCTTCATTCGGCACATTTACGTGTTGATTTATGTTTTCGACTATGAAATTCATGCAATTTCAGGCACGTGTCCGTGCCAAGAATTCCAACCATTTTTATTTTTACTTAGTGCTTCGCTCTCACATGTTTGTGTAGAATTCATTATTCAAGCGTGTAACAATATTTGCCATCCGAAGAGTATTAGTTATACATATTTTATTTTACGGCAACGCGGTGTCCTGGCGTATGTAGGTAAAGAGCGGCGCCGCGGGCCGCGGGCGTGTGAGATAAATACTTAATGGTGGCAAGACGAGCACGAGCCACGAGCGCCGACGGATCGCTCGACTCACACAAAACGAACGCTATTTATCACATCGATGCCGCCACTACATTAATTACCTTGGTTCTCGCCGAGCTCTTCCGAACGTCTCCGAGCGCCTCCGAGCGCCCGACTAGCATTACTACTAATCTACATGACAGTGGCGCGGCTTACACCACATTAACATTGTACTCATAAAGTACCCCAACTTAACGCGCTTAACTCGGACTACCTACCCTTTGTCACCGCAACAAACCAATGTCAACCCTCCTTGCCCATAATAGAGCCCGATTTCGAACATCTAGGTCCGGTAAGATGTTTGATTGAAATTTCGTAATTGCACGATTTGCAAAGATTGTCGGATGGGTCGGCGCGGGCGCGGGGGGTGATTAGGGGAAATTCTTGGAACCTATTGTCTAAGCTCTTTATTGTCGGGTTTTAGTTGAATTGGATTTTTTCATGTTATTCTGAGTAGCTTTGTCTAAGTGCTCGGATGTATAAACAAACTAAGTTGGCTGACTGCGCAAATGTTCCCGAGTGTAAATATTATTCCGGCCGGAGGTCAGGCGGGAGGAGGGGGGGGGGTGAACTGTTAAATTCAAAAGGTAAACAGCACTTGACCTTACTCGTGTCAAAGTTTGGGTAAAGTTAAATTTGTAAAGGCTTACATTACAAGATTAAACGGCTTTAAATCTTCCAGAAGAAATATTTATGTAAAGAGATGAAAGATCCAGCTCTTGTTAACGATGTCGTAACGCTCTGACGGGCGCGGCCGGAGTAAGTTGCGCGCCGGCTTGTGTCTTAGTTCCATTGATGAGTTACATTATTGTAATTATGTATTTAATTAATTACAGTACGTTGCTAAATCAAATGAAATGAGTGAATTCAGTGTTAGGAAAAACGAAAAACATTTGGAAAAAATCTTTCACAAACATTTTAGAGACGTACCTATAGAATTGCCGAAATATATGAAAACTAGCTTTTGCCGGCGACTTCGTACGCGCATATCCCGTTATTTCACGTTCCCGTAGGAATTTCGGGTCCTCTTTCAGTGCTCCCCTACACTCCCCAAGGAACTTAAATACATGCTAAATTTCAGTTTTCTACGACCAGTAGGTTCGGCTGTGCTGTCAGTCACTCAGTAACGGAAGATTCTAGAGATAGAAATCAATACTCTTATTAATTGAAACTAGTCAATGTGTTCGTTGTGAATGTATGTAATATGAATAGCTGGACCGCCGCCCGCGCCGCCGGCGTGTGCACATTGTCCGCCTGCACGTAACTGAGTAGCAGTCGTGATGAATGCGACACGTGTCGACGCGCTCTCGTTATACACACACTACACACTTATTGGGTACACTCGAACAAGCAGACACCTAGGTTAACAAGCAACTAACTTACAGAGGCGATTTACATAAGGTCACCACTTTTATCTAAGGAATTACACAGTTCGACAGCTGTTGAACCGATATTCTCTTAAATATTTATTAATTCTTCAGATTAAATTTCTGACGCTTGAAAAACCAACCCTTTAAAACATTTTCTAATTTAACGCACACAGCAAAAATGTATTTTGAGAGTAGTCGAGAAATGTTTGCCTGCAGACCTTACTATTTTAGTGACTGTACCAACAACCCACCCACACGTCTTCACATCATATTATACTGTTTATCTGTTATCAGTACACTGGTTTTCAGCGAAAGTGTGGGTAGATTCAGCTTTTGCATGGTTGCGATTTCTACGTAGGGCGAAACGAAATTCTACGAATTGTGCGCACAATATCATGGTAGCAGTAGGAATATTCCTTGCTGGAAAAGATATTTCTGGAGAAAATTATGTATAATAATTTTGCAAGTACGTATCAAAAATAAACTTTTCAACAGTCCGAGTTACCTACTGAAATTTTAAATGTTATTTTTGAGAGAAACCGTTTGTTAAATATCAATGACACAGATCCATTTACCTTTAATATGAAACTGGACAAAAATATCGCTATTATTACCTCCCAATACCTTTATAGGGGAATTCGCGATATCGTGCTATAATTAAATAGCAAATGTACAATATTAGCATTCATTAATTATTTACAAAGAGTTCCCATTAATAATTAAATATTAAATGAACGAAGAAAAACAATTTGCGTATTAATTGAAACTCTAGGCTCAATTGTTATTTGTGGAAGAATCAATTTTGCTAGAACACTACAATTATTTCACGTCGTTTCTGATCCTGAAAATAACGTCATGTTAAAATATGTATAAAGTTTTTTTTACGTTTCAGTGACTTCGGTAAAGTTAGAAAAAAATACACCTTTGATTTTATAGGTAGGCAAACCACAAATAATGTTAATCTTATTCAGCGTTCTCTCAAATAATATTATTTCTAGCGAGTAATTCAACACACTGAAATAACTAAAACGTAGCTGTACCAACAAAAAACTTGTAAATTGTGTCACGTCGGTCTCCCGAAACATATTTTGAGAAATCGTACCCTCGACTACGAGCTAATATATAACACAATGGCGGAGTGTGCGTGCGGCTGTGTGTGTTCGATTGAATACGACGTGATTGAACGTCGCCACGTGACGAGATAAAATCCCGCGATCCCGTCTCACAATGACGCCAATCAGTCGGGAATGAGTTTGTTGTTATACCACCGGGCTCATGCCTTCCTAGTACACATCTCACTGGACACCGTTCGATACCTACTCGTTCACATTGTATATGATCATTAACGCTGAGAGCTTTTGTGCTTGTACATAATTAGGATTGATTTTGTTTGCTGAAACGTGCGCCTCGCATCAACGAATCATTATTTATTTGATGCTACAATAAATGTGTATTTGGTGAAGTGCCATTCATTTCAAAGAGCCTTTCCAAATATGAAATCCGAATTGCAAAAATATAATGATAGAAGGATTTGGAAACAAATTACGCTAAATTGTTTGATCAATTTAAAACGTGGTGTTGTGTTATTCGAGTGTAAAAGGTTGTGAACAGTTTTTGTATGCAAAACAGCCACCGATGTTTGGAATGATTCTATTTAAATGGCGGCGCGGCGCCACGCGTCCTATGTAAATCATCGGAGCGCCACATAAATGCTCTGGCTGGACGCCGCACGCCGTTTGTTTCCTACAAATGCCGTTAAAAATGATATATGAGCAACCCCAAATTCGATTTTATTAATATATTCTGCTTAAATACATTTAATTCGGCACACATGTAAATGCGGAAGGCAAACACCACTGATGTTGTTATACTTGCCACAAATACGTCATTATTTAATTGAACTTGACAGGTAAACCTCGTGCCAAATAGTGTGCCAAAAAGTGTGCGTGCAGCATGGAAGTATACATAATAGTTGGAGTGGCGGTGTTGATCTACACGTTCGTCACGATACTGCTGAACAGTGAGTGCTGGAACCCCGAGCACCAGAAGTGTCAGTGCGAGGAGTGCAAGAGTCTCTGCAGCGCCGCGCGCACTATCACCCCGTCGGTCATGTCCGTGTCGTCGCGCATCGACGTCATCACACGGCCGTAAACCTCCTCTGACGATCTGATGACCTGGTGAAACATGAATTAAATAGTTTTTTTGTGAAAAGCCAATAGTTTGTTTGTGACGTTAACAATACAAAGTGAATTGTTGATTTGATGAATAAGTGGGGCAGTGCGGGCAGTGCGATGGTTTGTTAGCTTGCGGGCATGGACCCGCTGGCGAGGCTCATGGAAGGCGCTCCGCTGCCAGGCGTGCTGGGAGCCACGAGGGACGCTCGCCCGCGTGGCGCCCTGGTGCACGCCAGCTTGGCCGCCGCGCCCGCCATAGGCGACAAGAAGGGCAGGCATTTGACCGGCACGTTCTGTCTCACTGGCGACACCATGGAGGGCATCATACAGTGCCTCGTTTTCCTCAAAGCTTTTTCGGTGAGTATCAAAGTTTAGATGCCAATGCTCGTGCCTCAGATTTAGACAAATAGCGTTGCAAAAACATTTTCTTTGACGTAAACCCCATAAATTTTTAATCTTAATTAAAAGGTATCGTTAATCATAAATTAGATTAATAAGACGATGAAGATAATTCTGTAACGCTTGCTTCGAAGCGCTAATGAGCCGTTCTGTTCTGATGGTAAGGTGACACAAACGATCAGTTCATAATTGAAGACGATTTCAAACCATGTAAGGTATTAATTTTATGTATTCCTAAGAAAATAGTTCGGAAAGAGGATTATGTGTTCAAACAGTCTTCCGACTTAGAGCTTTAAGTTTAGTGGAATTGGGTTCAATTTCGCCACGAACCAGGAGCCCCGAGCCCCGAGCCCCGGCTAGCACGCGAGACAAGGGGCTTAGCAGAGGCGAGCAACTTTGTCTGTTATTAATGAACGAAGAAATGACCCGAGGCATTAACTCCGCCTATTTAGATTATATTGTTTTTAGGATAATACGCGCTGTTTGTATCTTTCAACTGTTTTTGGATGAGTGTCTCAGGCCTACAGATAATGGACGATGACTGTGAGCTTTGTCTTTGGTTGTAATTCAAAGTTAAAGACATTTCTGGACGTTTTCCAAAGCAATATAAAGTAACTACATCGCTGAAGGTTTATTAATCTGTGAAGGACTCATAAGGAGAGTACTTCCCACACAATAAAACGTGAAACGACTTCATTGTATCCGTTCTGTTCTATACACGTCTAAAATAACATATTATTTCATACAAACACCTTGTGCCAGCGCAGACAGGGCGAGGGGGGGGCGACACCTAAATAACGTTAATTACATCCGTCGATGTCGAATCACGCGTATTCAGCGGAGCGCGCTTCCAATAATATCTCGTTATTAACGACAGTAATACTATCGATTTATATAACAAGTAATCCTTCGACGGTAACTACACGTATCTATGTAGGTACATATAGTATGTGTGTCGTATTGGATTATTTTATCATATCAGACCCTTTGTGTCGCGGGTTGTCAGCGCTTCTGGCGGGGCTCCGTATAATATTAACCTGGGAGTCAATATTACTTTGCCTCTGTTTTCTACCAAAAATAGTAATGATACGAGCATTTTTAAGGCTTCACTCGTGCCATATCTACTGTATAAGTAGGCACACAATGTACCTTGTAGGGGAAATCGGTGAATGTGAATTGTACACGTTGTTTCCGCCTGCCTTATTCATGAGCAGCTCGTTGCAAACTGAATTCATTCAAACAAAAGCACGGAACTCCCCTCTATGGTGAAACTCTGCACGTTTTAACGCCCAGCCAGCATCTTTATAAGATTATTCTTGTTTCTGACAGCTTCACGTGCTAGAAAAAGTTTACGTCGATTAATGTAAGAATGTTCCTACTACGACAAAAAGAAACTGTAAAATAGTACAATTATAATTACCAGTTGTAAGTGAGGAGATTTTGCTATTAATTTTATTTATTTTTCACAAAATAAAAGCTTGAAGCTAGCTTTAAAACACACACAAAAAGTCGAAGAACTTAATCTCAAATTAAATTTACCCTATGGGTAAAGAAATCCGCTTACCCTATTCTTAGAATCAGAAATAGGTAATAGAGGACAAGACTCTCAAAGAAGTGCAGAATAAAGACGAATAGCCTGGACATTAAAAATGTGCAAAGAGGTTCTTGAGCAAGTAGGTAAGCGTGAAGCCACAAGCGTCTCGACGCGTTCCAAACGGCCATAATTGAGTTAAGCTTTTTAAGTTCCTGTTCACCTGGTACTCGTTCAACGTTTTCTGACATTTTCTCCTACATTTGAACTATGGTTCTTTGTCACATTAAAATCCTGCAGGATAAAATGTTTTAAAATCCGAACGTCAAAGTTCGTTCAAACTTGTCACGATTGTGAAATTTCGTGCAGCGTTGTTGATATTTCAATCGGACGCTGTTTCGCCGCTGCGTTTCGACGAATATCCCTATCAGAAACGTACCGAACTACCGGATCAAACGCTTTGTTCAATGACAGCTTGTTTCGGTGTTGGACCGACGACTCGAACAAAAACCTCGGACAAAAGTTGGCAGTCCGGACTCATACACCTACGTAGATATATATGTATGTCTATTGACTAGTTTTCAATAAACAAAAACCTGCAGAATATTCAGAAAACCTCTTGGAAACGTTTTTCGAGTTATTTTTTAAATGTCAAAGGATTTTTATCCCCACTTGACTGTCAATGTTTTGTGAATATTTCATCGGTTTGCTCTTGATATTCTTTTCACGTTTCCAAGAAATGGAATACCTACATAATTATAATAAAAATCTGTGCGCGTAAATCCACGGAGGAAGTAACAAAATATATATACATAATTTTTCGTAAATTACGAAATACCGTAACACGTCATTCTACGGCAGCCGGTATATCTATATTTTCATAATGCTTTTGACGGGTAAAAATGTTCGCTAGTCGCTAGCAAATGTAGTTAGTGGGAGGAGCTTAGGTGCGCCGACGACGATGATATTTGCTGATGATCTAGGAGAAAAAAAATAGGAGAAAGGAGGTAGGTACATACATTATTTCTTTAAGCAGAGCAAACTTATAGTCCTGAATAAAAACGGCCCACCAGAAAAGATCTTATTCAGCCAGTAAAAGAGCTGTTCTGGGAGACAAGTCAAATGACGTGAACGTGAAGGGTTGCAGATCACAAGAAATCAGGACTGGATCCCAATTGCCTCACAAAGTTAAATGTATTATTTAAACAAACCGATAACTCACTAAAATCACTGTGGGACTCAACGCTATGTCAGACTCTTCCAATGTAATTTATTTCTGATTATCATATATTGAGAAGCTGAATACGTTGAATGAAGTTAGTATCTGGAATGGTATGAGTTACTGGCGCATTCCTTTCAAATGAACAGTCAAAGGAATCGAAAAAATCTCCAATATGAACTCGCGAGAGGTCGCGACTCGCGAGCATCGGGCGGTGTGCCTGTAACATTGTGAAACATTCAAAACAAAACATTTCGTGATAGACATCCGAACATCTCACGAGATGTTTTACTAACATGAATGGCATTATGTTTGTGCTTCCTTTTATACGGGATCATATTTATGTTTGCTCTTACCGTATTGCACTAAAATATTTCTGAGATCTAAGCCGAGCTCACGTACTCATATTTATTTGCTCTGGAGCTTATCAATAAATAATGTAACCTTTTTCTTATTAGACTTCATACATTTTCATGATTTCAGAATGAAAGAAGATTCGTTTCTCTTGTCTTGTTACCCTTTGCTGTTCACTGCAAATATGTTTATTAAAGGGTTCGGACAGACGTGACAAAGTGAATACAGCCTGAGCAGGCAAACATCTCGGTTCGTAGGAAAAAACACGTGTTGTCGATATGTACTTAACTGGGTCGGTAAAGTGGTCACGTGCTAAACGCTCTCACCATTATATTAATTTACTAGGGCAGCAGAGAGACGAAGTATCATCTTAATGTTAGGGTTGGCCGGTCTACTGCGGACGATAGCTTTGCTTCAAGGAAGTAATCTTATTTTCTATAGGTATCTATCGTAATCACTGTTGCCTGTGTATCTAAGCCGGTTAAACAACTTAGCGACACTTGTGTTCAGTAGGAATCCGTTTGTTCGAACGGCACAAGTACGGGTGTATATTCAGCGCTCAGTAATAGCCATGAGATACGAGTGAAGTTGCTTGATTTATCGACAAAGTTGCCACTCGAAGGCCGCTTCATTAATTTACGGTAGACACCCGCTTTCACTTAGCATGGAAGTTTTTTTTTTAATTTGAACCTAATGATTCCGCACTTATTTGCTCTGCGGCTCCATCGCGCCAGTATGATACACAACTTTTATGAGTCGACTTTTAATAAAATTGCGAAGTTAAAATTCATTTTTGTTATATATTTTGTCCCTATATTTCTAAGTTGTTAGTAGGTAAATAAAAAGATAATTAGCATTCTGAACGAGCTTTTCTTTGCCCTTCAAACAGTCGTCAAGCTTACAACCAACAGGAATACAGAATTCGTAAACAATAAGTAGCGTTCGTTAGGAATTCATTAAGAAACATGATGAGACCTAAAAGTAATTACGGTCTGGACTTGGTGTTGCCTCATACTTTGTATTATTCCAAATGAGGGCTCCGTACGATGGAATACTTGAATATTTCATTGTTCCACTCTCTTCATGATTCCCTGGTACATATTTAACGAGAGCCGCCATGTTTTAACGTCTCAAGTAAGTAACGGCGCTGTAAAAAGCCTGTAACGATAAAGCTCTTTGAATAGGCTTTAATTGAAACAAGTATTTATTTTTGATACCATGATGGTGTCGCAGTAAGGGTACTTCAAAGTACTTAAGGTTTTACATTAATTATTGCCAGGAAGCTTAAAATCATATAGACGAACCTGTTTGAGAAAACTGGATTGGTATTTCGCAGCCAATGTGTATTTTGTATTCTTTACAGCTAGTTAGCATGGAGCCGGGTGACGCAGACATTATACCAATTAGTATCCCCTGAAAAATATTTATTAAAGAGAACGGTGCGCAAAGATACTCCGGAGCAAATTAGCAATTCTGATTTTTAACTACGGCAAAACGCTACGAAAAATAAAAAAGAAACTGGCCAATTGAATGGTATCGCACCTAGGTCTGTAGCCAGCGGATGATACTGGCTCGGCACGATTTAAATTCACTCCAACGGGATTTTAATGGACTCCGGCCAAATCGGTGTTTTGGGAGTTCTTACTTAGATTATGAATAAAACATTGTGTCGAGGGAGGCGGAGGGGGGGGGGCGCTACTGCCGGAAGCGACTGTTACCCCGGTACCCCAACTTAAGAATTATCAGGAATGAGTCAAAATATTAAACATCTTCAAGTCGATAATATTTTAAAGTAACACTCAAGATCGTGGTGAAGAGAGATTTGATGGTAACTTTGTTAATAATGTAATCAACAAATGACGGTTCATTTTGTACTTTCGGTGTTTTCCTTGACGTTGACGACATGGAAAATTTATCAAGGGAAATGAAAATCACCGAGTTAACCCAAACCTGTCTTATTGCACACCATAGAATTTCCATGTCAATTTTTGGACATAATTCAACGAATTTAGTCTCGTGGCGGCAAATAATTTGTAGGCGATTGAGATAAATTGACTAATAGTAAAACATTTCGTCCGTGACACGTCAATTGGGGCGCACTGTGGACGGGGCAGGCGGCAGGCGGCGTGTCCGTCACGACACAAAGCTGTGCCACTCTCGTGCGCCTACTCTTTGTGTCTCCGACAAAAGGGTTGCTCTCCATTAGCACACCCACTTGCGACTATCTCCGGTGTTTTCTTTTCATTTCCCATTACTGGCAACCCTTTCGCTGCGCGGCTACATCCAGCCTCCTAGGTAATTGCTCCGGCAGACCGTAAACACGTCACGTCAACGTTATTGTTATGAAAGGTCGACTCTTAATTTTATTCATTGCAAATTTTCAGTGGCTTCCATATCTCTTTAATGTTGTTAATTTATGCTAAAATATAGGTATTTTAAATTAGTTGGCGCTTTATGATACCTTTGTTCCGTTTATATTTGTTCTCTAAACGTGGAGATACATCTAGCTGGCTCCACGGGCCGCGGGCGGGCTATTTGCCGGCGGCTGTATCTAAATTGTTGGCGGATCAATTGACGCAGTGGCTCAACGATTTGGCTCGACTCTGGCTGTTTATGCATTCATAACTGTGGACGAGTACCTATAAGCTGTCGCCTTCCGATTTAAAATTACAAACTGCTCCAAAATCTCGCTGTTGTTATTATAATAAACTACAAAAACCCTGCTCTTTCTAGGCCAGACCTCGAAATAAACAAATATTTCCACAAAGCTGGGCTTCATCTCGAGGTGGTTATGTTATGACAAGGAATTCACGCAATTTATTATGTTCCGGAATGTTAACTAGTTGTGCAAGTTCAGCCGCTGCGCACCGCTCTCCAGGGCGGCATGTCTTGCTGGGAGCTTCTGAACATTTCTATCATAGTTTCATCAATGATTGTATTATCTTAGTAAACTGACGTGAACATCATGCTTGGAGAGAATGTCTAACAACTTTTACGTTGCATGACTTTGTGCCTGAAATAAGAAAACCAGTTCGATTGGCAGATATTGCGCTATATTTAATCCAAGCGAAACATTTAAGTATCGATACCTGGATGTAAATACTGGAACTGTGTTACGTCAAACTACTGTAACCACCGACAACGATCACACTGCGTGTTACAATTTCTTTAAAAGATCGATGACTGTTTTGCTTGAGATTTGTTCTTACTTTACCTACTTATCTACAAACTTTTTATATTAATTCTTCAAATTCAAACATCAAAGTATCTAGATCGATTTAGGAACTAAAAATAATTATAAAAGCTCGTCGAGAGTCTTCCTTGAACACATCCGATACTTTTAATTAAGGATTTTCTTAAATCTCCCTGTACACTTGAGAAAAGTAATTACGAATTATATATTTCCGATGGAGGGGCCATTAGAGCCGAGCCAGAGCCAGGCCCCTGTGGATCTAATGTCAAACAAGAAGTTGTTACTTAGACGGTACATCGAAGATTTGGCGTTTTTATTTTCTATAGAACGAGAAACTTAGCTCAGGATGTTTACAATGTTTTTTAATTAAAAGGCACGCGCTTGAGCGCTATCTCACCTGATGGGAAGTAATGATGTGGTCGAAGGTGGAGCACGCTTGCCTAGAAGGAACCTATTCACTCTTGACTAAGACTCCCAGGTTGTAGCTATCAGGAAACACAGGCTCTGGCCGAGAATTCCACTCCTTAGCTGTACGCACAATGAATGTTCCCAAAACGTATTGTGCGTGTGGGTGGGATGTCCACCATGTACAGGTGGCGCATCGCCGTACGTCTTGTGGTCCGATGATGGAACGGGCTAGGCGGAATCAAACTATGCAATTCCGTCGCACACTCCTCAAAATGCAACCGATAGAAAACCGACAGGTTAGCAACTCGGCCTCGATGCTCAAGACTTTGGAACTTCGACTCGACGAGCCTATCATTGCCGATGGTCCTCTTGGCTCGTTTCTCAATTGACTCAAGTGTGACTCCGCGAAAACGTTTTACTCTCGTCTCAACTTGAGAATAAAAAGCTCTTAAAGCTTTTTCAAAGACTTGTCTAATGTACCTTATGTGTGTAGTCAATGGTCTTATGATTCGTGATTCTAATATCTATATGCTGACGTATTTTCTGGACACTGAACAAACCAGGACTTATTATATATGTCCCCTTTTTTAGAACAACCACATCTCTAGTTACTCTCGTTGCAAAAAAATCTAGTATTGTGACAAAACCTTTTATTTTCAGACTGGCATTGATTGCATTCCGATCCCTTGATAACAAAAGCTCTGTGCTGGCATGAAGTTCTGGGAACTTTACTGATTGTGAACTGGAAGTAGATAATGTAAATGTTTGTTTAAAGGAAATGCTTTGAATCTTGATAATGAAAGTAAACAAAAAGGCTTTCTATCAAAAATACCGACTCGGCATAAACTGACTTTTTTATGGATGGGAAATCATCAAATGACGCCTTCCGCTCTGGGCGGAGCGGAAGGGAGTGTCAGACTCTTACTGACTAAAACCCATCCGTGCTCCTCCTAGTGCCCTTTGCTTTCCAGGGCCACGGTAACTCTTTCGAGCAAAATCCGCAACCCTGGTAGGCTCTGGCCCTAACGGGCCCCGTCTACTATGCTGACATATCTTTGAAGCGCGCGTGGAACTCAACGCGCCGTCAACCCTGGTCTGGCTTTGATCGGACGGCGAGTCACCCAACGCTCGCCGTCCGCAGACACACGCCTACGGTGGCCGGGAATCGCTCTGCGGCCCGCCTTCTCCTTCACTAGCATTACTGCTTCGCAGAAGGAGGTGACGGCTTCCCATGCCTCCTCGCTCCGGACCATGGATTGAACCAGGGCCGGACACGAGAGGTCACCGCTGCCAATCGCCTCGACGCGGACACGGCGGTGCTCCACCTAAGCAGGACAGACCTCCACCATATACTCCACCGTGTCCTCCGGGTGATCCTCACAATGATAACGCCTTTCCAGCCACTCCTCAAAGAGGGGAATTATCGCCGCAATTGTGGCGTGCCCAGCACTGGGTTGCGATAGTCGCTGTCTTCATACCGCCATGGTATCTTGCCGAAGCTCTGTCCGCTACGCTGCTAAAATATAATTTAAACGTTGTTGTTTAAACAAATGTTCAAAATTGTTACAAATTACTCCAATTAAGCAAACTGATCAAGGGCCAATTTCACCAATGAAACTGAACGCGATCAACGAATAAACCACGTTTATGAGCTGTCAGTGTCATTCTTTTTATATGGAATATTTAAACTGACAGTTCTTGAACGCAGTTTAGATGTACTGATCGCGTTCAGTTTCATTGGTGAAATCCGCTCTAAATCATGTGTTGAAGGTGTCTGAATAAAAAGTGTTAAACGTTTTACAGATCATTAATAGATAGCGTATATATGTCGTGTTCCTAAATTAGGTTACTGTTTTTGAATCGGAGTAACTTTGCTTTTGTCAATATTGGCCATAAATTACGTGTACGTGCAATTCACCTGTGTGCGTTAGTCGTTTCGAATGTAGATGGTGTGATGAAGCCTCTTACAGTTTATGCTGCCTGATCACTAATATGTGAAATGACGAGATGTTTCAAGGTCTTCCAGGATGATCAGATTACACGCAACATATTTCTCGTTAATGATATTATTCTTATTTACAGGACGTAAATGAGAATAATATCATCATATCATTCATACGAACAATGGAACGACTACCATACGTATTGAATTTATTTCTGATGGCGTATAAGTCACGTCGTACCATATTGCATTGAATCCCCATTATATTGAAAATAAATCCATTTCGAATCGAAGTATTAATAATGGGGACCCATGGGAAATCCGAGCGGCGACGCTGGCGACACACGCAGCGCCTCGAGGCGGTGAACTAAATAAATAGGTGACATTAGAGCTGTGCTTCCGCCTCCATTTATACTGTTTACAAAATGTTTGTCCCTTTGTTCGCAGTAATTGCGCTCTGCTGTTTCATGATGCCCTGGTACCCGTGTATCGACTACCAAGTAGCAGTGTACCACTAATATACATTTATGTTTTCCTTCTGTAGCCAAGTTCTGAACCCATTTTCATAACAACTATTTTTAAGCAATACATAAGTCGAAGGCTATTTTTACCTGCATGAAGAAAATCTTATGTATATTTATTATAAACACGTACGATTGTGGAATAAGAATCATTAAAGGTCCTTTCATAGCTTCGAAAAAGTTTATGTTATAAAGTCTTCTTTCAAACCAAACAAATAAAATAAACGTCAGAGGAACAAGTTCCTCTATTATTATATTGCCATACTCTGTGGCTCAAGAAAGATACGCCGCCTTAGCTTACCTATTCACGAAGTTAATAAACATCGTTATATGCTTTGTCTTGTTACGAAACATAACTTGCCTTAATATTCGATTAGTTGTTAGTTTTGTGTAGCTCTCCTTATGTAACTCATTTTGTTCTTTCCAAGGCTGATTGAATTACGAGTGTCTCGACAAAGGACTAGGATAGCATAACACTACATACATGTATGAAGTAGGTTCTAGGAACTGAGCACTAGGTTGTGAGGTAATCATGCTCATGTTTTATGCATGAAACTGAAAAAATCAGTAGTTCTCGAACAGTCGCAGGCGAACAGATCCGCATTACTCGTCAATGAGGGCTCACGCCAGCCTCTCTGCTTTGATTACAATGGAATAGTTGTATTCGAGTGTATACCGATTCTATTTTACATTCTTTTCTCGAATTTACATCTCATTTCAGCAAAATTTAAGTTAATAAAGAAAACCCCGCGCTGGTGATCGTACATTCTATATTTTTGTTTCGATTGAAATGTTTTACTCCTATATACCTACACGTATATGTTGCGTTTAAACCCCACCTCGATGAATAAAACCAATATGGGGTAAAGCAATACAACCTAAAAGCGATCATGGTCAGATCAAAGGTCACCGAAATTAATCAAAATACGATCAAAGAGAATGATCTAAATTAAGCAGCTCACAATAGTAGAAAGTGCAGACTCTAATCGAGGCGGAGGCGTTGGAGCCACAAATGGAAATGGTAAATAATTTAGGGCGTTACTCGAAATCAAATTACGTCGCCCCGCGGCCTCACCAACTTCCACAATTGTGAATGGGAAAATATTTGCAGCTAACTCTGCGGCCGACAGTTTGATTGCGTATTGATTCTGCTCGTCTTTCGGCGACGAGCCGAATCTTATGAAGTCCTGGTCCAAACCGACCCTTCTTGTATGAATAATTAAAAGCCTCGATAATCTCCTTCGGGCCAATTTTGGAGGTAATGAACTGGCGATGGTGGCCTATTGAAGCGCTCGGATTTCATAATAATCCTTGTATTCTTTGATTTCGGTAACATTTTTCTTCTTAATAACTATACATGATTTATAAGTAAAATGATATTCGGGTTCTTTGTTATGCAATAGAAAAATAACAGAGATTAAAAATATTGTATTACAACAATGCAAAGCTTTTAATCTCTGTTATTTTTCTATTGAATAGTACTACATGAATTAAAACAGAAAGAATCAAGACTATAATATAAGTACGTGGTTAAATAAAAACATATTCAAAGCAAGAATATAGAGGATGCCAGCATATTGGAATTTGTACGGGTCATTGCATAATTATAGTACACAAATGTGAGGGTTGGCGGGTTGCAAGAAAATCTCAATCCCGACCTCCAATCTCCGGTCAATAGATTGTTATGATGACCGGGCACAATCCGACGCGGACGCGGCGGGTGCGGCTCACCTACATAAACTTATCATAAGTTGTCAAACTTCGTCGATGTTATACATAATACATCTTGTTTGTTATGTTACCTTGGTACTCACAATTTATCAGTTCCAAATTGAATCCATTCTAACACTCAGTATTTTATTTTTAGTTTCATTATTTTTGTTTCTGTTTCAGGTAAATAAACACAAACATACTTGCTCTGGCGTCATTTTGTACGGTTTGTTTAAAGCATCTTTCTTTCGAGATAATTTTGTAAGTAAGGCGGGTAATAACAGCTGCAGTGGTACATTTCAAGTAAATGCAACACTTGCCATCCATACTTCTCATCTTCTTGAGACTCCGCCCTGCCCGGAAAGCACGTTAAGCCGTTGCTCCCGGCTGTCATTTGAAGATCTTTGTCAGTCATTGCTGTAGACAGAAACTATTTGAAAAAATCTTACAGCAGTCTTGCCAAGGGGCAAAATGTTATTACTCAGCTATTAGATTGTGTAGCTTGTAATTATGCAGCATAAGCTACAGACTAGCAGACTGCTAACTCTACTATTTTTTAAGCAACGTTCGCATTTCCATGTCAGTTGCAATCTGTCAAAAATAAATGGGAACTTAGGCTTTTTGCCAGATTGCAACTGACATGCAAATGCGAACGTAACTTAAAAAATTGTAGAATTGTCCCTCAGATATGCAGCAAGATACTGGTAATCTTTTATCGAACCCGAGTTGCTAGCCTGGTTTTCGGTTGCATTTTGGGGAGTGTTCAACGGAATTGCATAATTTAATTCCTCCAAGCCCGTTGCATCATCGGACCACAAGACGTACGGCGATGCGCCACCGGTACATGGTGGACCCATCCGCACGCACAAAACGTTTTGGGAACACATTGATTGTGTTTACAGCTAAGGAGTGGAAATCCCTGCCAGAGTCTGTGTTTCCTGATAACTACAACCCGGGAGTCTTTAGGTCAAGACTGAATGAATAGGTTACTTTTAGGCAAGCGTGCTTCGTCTTTGACCACATCACCTACCATCACTTACCATCAGGTGAGATAGTGGTCAAACGCGTGTCTATCAATAATAATAAAAAATCTGCTGCATCCGGTAAGACTGCACTGACTCAAACATAGTTGGAAAAAAACCTAGGCAGATAGATTCTATTTACCATGTGACGCACCAAAAGGAAATCGTTGCGATTGAAAACAAGGCCTCGACGAGCAGAGTGCAAATTCTCAGCTAGTTTGAATGTAACCAAAATAAAAATAAATATCAGGTGTGGCAGCGGACGTACGCGGTTACTTCCTGAATGCAAGCCGGCGACTATTTGTCCAACAAATTGGAAAAAGCCGAGCGAGCACTGTGACGAGTGTTTATTGACTTGACCTCGAGTGGCTCTCTCTCCCGCGGCCGCCGGCCCCGCCACCAAGCACGGCGGCCACCGAGCCCGAGTGGCTCCACTTGATTCGTCCGCCAGCATAACGTGAGGGTTCACTCATTGTTTACCGAACGTTTTCCTCTTCATCCCGGAAATTAGATACCTGATGAGACGTGGGTACTTTCTTGTAATGAAATCATCCCCCGCTCAACTCGATCGTGCGCAATAAAACCATTTGAATTGTTAATTCAGTACCAGCAGACTAGACCCATTGTCCGTGTGTTATGTAATAGAATTTATAATGGATCGTTACAATCGAGTTTGTTTCAATCCAGCCTGGATACTTTGGCGGCTTGCCACCAGTCTTCTCGGCTCGGGAACACTAAAGGAACCAAACACCATCGTCTTTACAAAACAGTAAAACTAAGTGGAAAGGATCTCATTTCCATGGGTACATACAGGTTTCCTGGTCATTTTCCTCAATGCACAGAATGTTTATCGTACTTTATTAAAGACACATTTGTGTTCCTTTTAAACGAGATTCTTTCGCAATGCAAATAGGTCGGTGAATGCGAATTGCATCCATGATAGTTAATGATGTGTGAAAAAGCTTTAGTCCCGCCCGCGTCGCCGCCGCTGGAGTGGATTGTGCTCGTATTGTTACGCCGCGACTGTATTGACACGACAAGTACATATTTGCATCGCGCGCCTCGCAACTATTATGTTTCATGACTGCGCACATAATGCTCATCGTTTGCTATTTCTGCCGCATACGCGAACCTCGGGAAATAAAAGAACATGGTACGCAAACTCTGTTCGGAACTAAACCTACGAGTATATCCAATCCTCAGGGACTTGATTTACGATTCTAATTTATGTTGTTTTACCGCTGTGAACAATATTTGATACAAAGTCGAGCCCCGCGTTCGTATCTTAGCAATTAAAATCGGATTGCAATATTACGAGACTATTGAAATTAAAGCTCCTACTTCAAAATCAAATGCGGCCCGTGCGAAAATAGTTCCTCCAAAATGAACCTTACCGCTGTTAACTTGGAGTTTACTTTATTGTTCCGCCGGGTATAATTTTGGCGCCATTTGGATATTAATAATTTCGAGTCTTCCATGAAAGTAGCTCCGGAGTGAGTGTAATAACTGGTTTATATTTTGCGTAAGTAAATATCAAATATTTTGGAAGTATGTTTATTGTTTACGTATTTTGTGGAAGCTAATTAAATTTTAACGTTTACACTTGAAGTTACCTTGACAGCCTTATAATTTCCCTTCTATTTGTATAAATTGAAAGCCTCATGCCTCGTTATTGTTACATATAAACTCGTTCAGAAATGTACAGGTCGACACAAACCTAAATTTAATTTATTTGCTTTCATAATTTTAGTAAGTGCATTTCACAAACTTAATATTAGTACTACAGTGCTGATCAATATATTAACTTAGCTTCGTCATTATATATCCCAAAAGTCATTAACCTAAAATAAATTTAAAAGAATATGAAAATCCCTGTAAACTTCTACTAGGGAGCTGAGTTAGTTAGCTGAATTGAGTAAATTCACAAACGGATGAAAACCCAGTTCAGTTTTCATACGGCGATTGTCCAATTTGGCAAGTTTTAACCGGTCGGCTACCAGGACGGCAGGAGTGCAGGAGTGCACTGCAAATTGAATCTTGGCGTCGGCTCGGCGTTATTTTGGCGGCTTGCCGGAGCCTCCCGGCGCGCATCAAGGCCTGGGATCCGAGCGCTCCTGACACGATCAAACGCCGATCGCAGGCCTGCCCTGTACGTGATTGATTGAGTTTCAATTATTTCGAGTTCCAAATTCACACACTCGGCTGAGATGCCTCCTGTCAGTGAACCTCTATGGAACAACGTGTATCTATGTGCCACTTTGTCATGGAAAATTGCTCTAAAAGCGTCAATTTACCCCGGCGATGTCCCTCGCCGGCTGAGAAACGAAAAGCGTCAACGTCAAATATTATGTCAAAATCGTTCAGCCAAATCTAGACCGCATTTCTAGTGGTACGCAAGTAGAGATTAAACTTGACAGGCTGATTTGGTATAAATGAAATTAGGTTAGCTGAAAATGTCGCTCCAGTGAGACGCTTAATTCGCGCCGGTGATTTTTAGATATTAAATTCATTAATACTTGTCTGGTGGTAAAATAACTTTATTTATGAAATATCTAACATTTTCAGATTTTCGTTTTATTTTTATCAACTTGATAAATAGTCTGGCGAATATCTTTAGGAATTAAAAAGTAGAAGTGTACCTTTAAAGTTCATCAATGTTAACGTGTATGTTGTGCCTTTTTGTATTCGACTCGTTTTTTTAATATATTACCACAGCTTCCTTTATTTTAAAATAGAGCAATTAATAGACCTTCCTTTAACGAGTTGTCTCTGTAAATCAGTCTCTGTTAAATCTTCATCTGGTTGTTTTGTAAACTTTGCAGTTTTCAGCGTATATTTTTCGTGTCTGGCAGCAAGCTCCCGGGGTGCGCCATCAGTCATGGTGTCCCGTGTAATTGAGGAACGGTTCCCGTGATGGATCGCCTTTACTAACCCACCATTTTATGGGGTTTCAAGTATTTATCATCATTACTTTAATATTTTCGTTCAACCCTTAAACGTGATCTTCAATATTGAAGGCGCGGTGTGGAGAATATTACAATTTCGAAAATATTGCAGTATTTTTAGCATGAAACCTACCTTTTATCGATACTAGGGACTTATAACGCTGTGGTAGGTGACGCCAAGTTTTCATTATCGACTGGTAGGCGCTAGGCGGCGCGCACGTCCCGCACCATATTGCGAAACTTTCCTTAATTGACATTCACAACAGTAAGTGTCGCCTTAGCGGCGCGCACCGCTCCTGCTCCTTATGATGCCTTAATTACCTTTTGTTCGTGACACGTACTTAGTTGTAAACAACTGCACTACAAACATAATTAGCTACTTGTTTGCCTTCGTTAGCGCAGTAAAGTAAAAGACGTGCGACTCTAATGTGTTGTCTAACGTCCGCAACAACAGTTTCGTAACATTCAAAGCATCAAGCTCATTTAATCAGAGGATTATGTGGTTAACAAACACTGTTGTTAATCGTTTCTCTGAATTTTGATTTCCAAATTGTGAAATGAATGTTTGCTGTCGGAAGGACCAAAAATGCAATCAAAGTCAGTGAGATGGGTTGATTGTTCCTGGTAGTAAATCAGCTGACACAGTGTGTAGCAACGAGCGAGTGAATTGACAAGTAGTGAGCTCTCGTCTCCCGGTGAGTGACGAGCCTCGCTGCGCCACTTCGACTTAATTCTGTTTTTGTGCGCGCTGTCTGCCATTACGATTGTTTGTTTGTTCGACGAGCGCACTTTTTGTTCGTCGCTTGTTTATTGAAGGATTGGTGTGACGCCGCTCGGTTACTGCGGGCTTTTCGGGACATCGCGGACTTTAATCAGCTGATTTGAATGTTTGTTACTGTTGTCCATTTCTGGTATTATTTGTTGTAGTTTTCCCACGTTACGTCAAATCGAACTATGAAAGAGCTGCCCTTTCATATTTTTATTCCCAATTACCATTCAAGAGTTACTCGATACGTAATTTTACGAGTTAACGACATATTCAGTGGTCAGATTTTTGATTAATCATGGTTGAATATTTCACAGAAACAGCAAGTGTCAGGAAATTCACAAAATTACTGTAATTGCTGCATTCGGCGCTGTGGGCGTACTGCGCAGTATATAAATCTAGCTAAATGAACTGCCGGACACGACAAGTTCCATGGAAACGTTCTGGATTTCAGCCTGCATGGCTATTGAACGATTCATGAAATTTATTCAGCTCCGCGAATCTGAAATCCAATTCCTATGCAGAGCAGAATTATAGTAAATAGCTTCAGGCGCATAATTATTAAGTATGGTCTTAATATCCGCGGGGCTTGGCTCGGGTACCTATTGAGTAATGATGTGAATATGGATTTACCTGCAATTATAGATAAATCTGCTTGCACTACACTGACACTTATACGTGGCAGATAACATAACATTCTCGATGCTACTCATCAAGTTAATATGCGATATTATAGGTATCGATGACCTCATTAGCCATTTGGAAATACGTGGAATTGGAACTTAAAAAAATATTTCGTCAATTCTCAATTTGTCAAAACGTCGTCACGTCAAAATGTGAATATGTACATATATACACGAGAGCCCCGTCTGTCATCAGTTGGTCGCATACACGCGTCACTAGCACACCGCTAACTTTGTGTGGCTCATCACTAGCTCACTCGATGGCCAGCAGTGGCTTTAGCAATACCATTAGCAACCCGTCGATACCATCTGCAACCACAGCCAGCAGTGCTGCGCAACGAGCCAGATAATGTGCCTGTTGTCTGGAATACTCCAGACTGTAGCAGATTGTGTAATCTACCAGTTTCAATAAAACCAGAAATATGTAGCAGGGGATATTTTATAACATAACACATGAAAATGTTTGTAAAGACGCGAGTTACTTAAGCTCTTTATGACCTATGAATAGCGTAGAGTACGCAGAGCTTTCACCATCCCCTTTATAGTATCGTTATTCCACTCAAAAATCGCTTTTGAACGATGCTTAAGTAAGTTTTTATCATCCTCCACACACGAGCGGTTTAATGGCGTAAAAATAAGAATACTTTATTATCGGCTCAGTCGGCCTTTTATGATGTCACAAACTTAGCTCAACTCTTCGCTCGTGTTCGGCAGTTTCACAAAAATCGCGCGTCAGCAGGATATTGATAAATTGATT
Source organism: Melanchra persicariae (assembly GCA_947386135.1). Taxonomy (NCBI): domain Eukaryota; kingdom Metazoa; phylum Arthropoda; class Insecta; order Lepidoptera; family Noctuidae; genus Melanchra; species Melanchra persicariae. The sequence goes on from OX376652.1 coordinate 812,509, forward strand.
CGTACTTATGTTGTATTGAAGTCTCGTTAGCAGCCCCGGAGGAGCACAACATGTGAAGTTTCCGCGCGCGAGACGTCCGCGTCGACACGCTCAAACTTCTCATGTAAATCTGTTTTCCTATGTTTTACGCGAACATTTTTTCCAAGAGGAACCTATTTTACATTTTAATCATATAATAATGCGAGGATGTGGGCCGCAAGCCAATTTATTTTGTTTGTGCCTTCGTCGCGAACCTACACAAAGCCATGATTTGTTTTTATTGCCTCCGAATAAAATTGAAATAATCAAATCTCATTGTCGTCCAAAGGTAATTTTGTTTATGATTCATTACGGTCCGCGCAGACCCTAAACCTGTATCATGTCTGGTTACTAGGTACACATAAACTACACAGAATATCATATTTATTACAACCACAAGTGCTCTCGGATTATTTGCTCGGTTTTGTAGCGGTGATGAGGGTTTTTTGATGAGGGCCGGCGCGTTACGCTGTGTGTAATTCGTTCCATAATCTGCCTCAGCTTCCTAATGTCCTGGTATCTGATCAGGTGGGCGTAATGACTTAATAACACAATTAAATAATTAATGTCCCTTTGTGGAATTGTTATGAAAGGCATTTGGGTTGCTTTTATTATTTATTTTCCTACCTAATAATGTTTGCGTGGCTAGGATTAACTAAACACGCGAAACTTCTCTGTTCCGTAATGATGTCTTGGAAATTCGTGGATTTGTACATTTTTCATGTAGGTAAATCCTGGTACTTACTCGGTGTAGCCATAAAATAACTGTGCGCTGAGTCGAAGCACGTGTCACATCTAGCGTCGTTCTGGTGGACGGCGCGGCGGCGATCCATTTTGTCATTCAATTAACGTAGGTAATGAATTCAATTACTCGTACTTTGATAAGTTGCACAGGAGGTTATTCAAATTTTGTACTTTATATTTATATAAACATTTAGATTAAAGCGAACTGTAAGGTATCTACTATTGATTAGTTCTATTCGGATAGAATTTTAAACAGCAGTCGTCAACTCAATGAAAGTCGAATTCTACAGAGAAACACTGACTATTTGTTAGATTTTGTTCTTAAATCAACTTTATTGTACAGCTCTTAAGTCTCGTAACATCGCAAACCCGTCTCCCGTCTTTCTGAGTGATAGATTTCGTCTCATAAAACCACGCCGGGCATTATTTGAGCGCCGGGTCTGGCGGCGCGGCGGCCACTAATCACGGCGCGTTAACTTTCAATCAATTCTTCCAGCAGACTCGCCCGATAACCGGCAACTCATCACGCCAGGGCTCCATGTGACAGTTATGTTAGCCGGGGATTAGTTGCGCGCGTCCTCCCCCCCCCCCTGCTTTGCCGACTTTCACAATAGCCTCTACACTGCTACATACAATCTTTCAATACTGAAGAATTTTGTCCAAAACATAACGTTAAAGACAAAACTCAAAATATAAGAGGGTAACATTGATATCGTTCGTAATTTTAACATTCTGTGTACCTACTATTATCGATAACGAACTATCGCGTATTCGCGGTATACATCAGAATCTCATCTTTACACAGATGAGCACATTCATATCCTCAACAAAATAGATTCGAGTTTGTGAACGAAACAATGAGATTCAGAATGCTGCAAACGTAGCTGAAATAGACACGGATATAGTGTGCAAAATCTCAGGATGATCCCATTAGCAGTGCGCTTAGTTTGTGACAGTCGCATCGCTGTCGTCCTAACTGCGCTATCTAGCGGGCAGCGGTATAATCCTTGACAACACACCTCCACTAATATTGATGAATGCTCGCTCAGATCTGAGCGCTGTGCTCTGCAATAGTAACTGAAATCTTCACAGACAAATTCAGTTTAAATATGTCACGCAATATTATTTGTTATTTAACAATCGATGGTTTAGCAGCTTATCCAAATTACTTGACATTGTCAGCTTACCTAACTTTTTGACAAGTTGACAAATACTTCACAAGTGAAAGCATTTTACTTGAACAGGAAGATACCTGACGCTGTTATCACGAGTTAATAAATGTTCGCAGTAGTCTCATCTAATTGCCAAACATAAGACGTCCTGAAGCCACTTTATGTGCAATATGATACCGTTGAAATATTTGGAGCTCGTCTCCATTCCGAGCGGATTGTCTTCAGAAGGTAGGGAGGCTCTCCGTGTGACCTTCAGTCTATCTTCATGAATAGGTAATTTGCGGTGACAAGCACTTCTTTGATTTCACTTCATATAATAATATATCTTACTTTCCTCACTTTATTCATAAAGAATGTCTTTATCATTTTTTTTGTTTATTAGGTAGGTTTTTTAAGCCGGACTAGTTATTTATTTGTATTTAATTAATCTAGACGTTATTTATAAAGGTCTTACTGTAAAATTTTGTGATGAATATTTAGATCACTAAATTGAATTAATTTTCAAGTAGGTCAGCGAGTCAGAGGTATCAAAGAGGTTTGCATTAATTAAATAATTAAATACCTTATTAAATGCGCTGTTAATAATAATTGATGATGATGATGATGTATGCAAGTAGTTTTCTCGCCAATTGAAAACATACACCCTACTACTATTTACTATTTTATTATATGTTTTGATAAGCTTACAATATTAATTGTTTGGTGAATAAGTATGTCTATAAAATATTCAAATATTATAGCTAAACTTCTGGGTGTTTTTTGCTGTATGTCTTATCTTAACTTCATGTAGGTACGTATCTAGTCGATATTTCTTAGAAAATGTTTCCCGATTTAGGTCCCTATCTCAGCTTACCAAGAAACGGGATGAGATGAGACAATAAAAACATGATATTTATACACGCGAGTCCGATGAATATTTCACGTATAGTAGATGTCTGACATAACCGTCACGACCGTAAGGGTCGCGAATCAAAGAAGTCCTCCGGTGTTATCCATCCACGTCAGGTAAAATTTACTTCGCAGATCGAGCATTTCAGCTCGACCTGCGAACTAAATTTTATCTAAAAATTTGTGTTCATTTAACAATGTTGTGGGTCTCACTTGTTTTAGTAATAAGCTTGACGATTAAGATGAAGTGTACACGTCTGGAGAAGCTTGGAGGCTAAGCGGCCAAGTGAAGAGGCTCTTGCGCCGGCTGAAGCCCTAATTGGCCCGAGCTCGATGCGGCCCTTCAGGCGAGTGCCGGCCCTCATGTTTGATACACTCGCTTTATATCACCACCAGTATTTCCATACTCAGTAACGAAGCCTCACGGTTGTTCACGAGAGCCGTTTGTGTCGTGTGCGTAGTAATGTTATACATGTGAAGCATTTGTCGCGGAGGGCTGCTCAGCCGTGGGAATGTGCTTCATGTGCAACACAATCAAATCAATATTTTATTGCTACTATATTTAATTCGGTATGTCATGTAAGGACGATTTCTATTGGAAACGTACGAGTACCTAATCAAACACCCTCCAACATTTATGCTTCGACAATATTAGATTTATATCGAATGAAAATATCAACACTGTATAATTTAGTCGGCCTTTTCTTTTGGAGCAGACTTCAGAAATCAAATAAGAAAAATGGATGCTGCTTTATTTATTATATTTCAGCAATTTCCTGCATCAAAAGACTTTCATAAAAGAACCTCGTTCGGCTGTGAAGCGTGGGTAAAAGCTCGCAATCAGCACAACCGCACGACTGAGCCCCCGTAGCCCCCGTAGCCCCCGCAGCCCCATAAGCTCACATGTCGAACAAATCCTAGCCATTTAGATTATGCTTATTGTTATGGGGCCCGCATTACGTCGATATGGGCCGCCCTTATTTGTAACATTCCACCATTCTCCTTCACGTTTGCGTGCGAATTAAACTGTACCTCCGGAGGTATAGAAGTTATATTGTAACGTGGCCGGCCCAGTGTCCGGGGCCATCGAGTCACTCCATCCGCTCGACATCAGCAGATTGTTTCCGCATGAATATTTCATTATGAATGCTACCTTCCCCTGTACCTGTTCCTTTTACGACAAATTAACGTGATGTTTTCGGGATTCGCGCAACAACCACCGTACAGTTTATGATGCCTTAGTACCGTCATTCGTGATTAGTATTACCATTATTGTCGTGTATCTTATTGGATTTCCTTACAACCTTTAATCCAACGAGAGCAATCCATTCCGTTGATTAATTCAATAAACATGGCGCGTGTTATATTTGGCTCACACTGCGATACAAGTACAGTAACCCCTGGCTGTGACAAACTTGATTAGTATCGTATGTCTGTACGCTAAAGTTGCATGAGACGTCGTGGTAACATTATCTGCGGTGGAATTAACTCGCGTACATTAGCTGGCTAACGTCTCTGCTACAGATGTCTGGCAGCGGTTTACCCAATTCCTAACTCCGCCTTACAGTTGTAGCTCTAAGTCCCTTTAAACTGAGGATCCACTTGGCAAAGTTTTAGAGCTTCTGGTGCTGTTTAATCCATGGTCGTATCGTGTATTTTACATGAACAATCAAGGATGTATCTTCGCACTAATGCTTAATTCTCTAGAATCTATTAGATCATTATATTAAAGAAAACGTAAGAGTACTTATCAAAAACTGTATGCGGTGTAATAAAAAGCATAGTTATTAAAACACTCGATCCATAATGGATACGTCCTTTTCTAGCCAAGCTGGCTAGTTTCAATATTCTGTTTGAGCCCATCGCCAACCGAGACAGCATAATACATGAATATTCGGTAGCCACGCACGTTCTATGTTGTTTGTCCACTCGCAAAAAAGAGGAAGATTTTAATGAAGCCATTTCTTTTCTCTGTTTCCATCGACAAAATGGCGCTCGTTTGCCGCCAGTAATTGCTTCGTTAGGTTTTTCGGCTGTTTGTTTTTCGAAACGTCTTTTAGTTTAATTGTGCTTTGCTGCTCCAACTGGGTCGTGTTGGTTTAGTGTTATTGCACCCCTAATTCCAATGCTACCCACTATTATTGTTGTGTAGACGCTGGAGCCGTGGGCACCGCCATCGACCATGTTATATGTGAGTCTCCTTATCGTTATGTTGTCTTGGTAAGCTGTTATTACATCGTCCATAATACTGGGAAACAGCTGGTTAATACACTCGAGAGATACATAAGCAGTCTCTTCGTATTAAAAGTTACGACTACAAGGGTATTAGTTCGGTAATATAATATAATAATGTCCGGTACGATCTACTCCAACATCGTGCCTGGCGCCTACCTACAGCTGTAGCACTTCAAGGGTTACGTACTTACGTACCTACCTAGTAGCTTTCATTTAACGAGCTCTAAATACTAAACTTTGAATGCGGTATTTTTCAATGGTCAAAAGAAAACAGTCGAACTGAATATGTTTTTTTTTTATTTTTGAACCACTGAGTCAATAAAGTGTTCTTCAAATTGAAACTTTATTAAATAAAAAGCAACATCGCATAACCTAACAATTTTTGATTTAATTACGAACCAGTATTTTTAAAACAACCTCCCCCCGTAGTACGGGATTTTATAAAATTGTGTATTATTAGATGAAGCGCTGTTACTTTAAAAGCTCGGAGTCATTTACTTGATTGTGTTTTAATTGAATGTGAAAGCGTTCCGGGCTCGTGACGTCACTGAACTTGTCGTAATGACGTAAGAGCGCGGCGACGTTAACTCATATGACAGGCTTCATTACTCGGTAATGACGGACCGCTGCCGCTGAGCCGCGATCACAGGGTCACGCCGATATTTTAACTCTGCAATTAAATAATTTACTCGCAAAATTAAACACGACAGTCGAAATTCTGCATTTTATGAAAAGTAAAGTAATGAATGTCGACGAAGGTAAGTAGATACAGAAGCAGTCTAATTAAAGAAGAAGTACTAAGTAACACTCAGGGTAAATCATATTATTATACTTCAGCTACGAAGTCCACATTATCATTCGTTCCGAGAGACCAATAAAATAAAGCAGAACATTTCAGTAGCCATACAGTCCGTCGGCGTCGTCCCAGATCTAACTAGATTCATTTAATTGAGTGCAGAACATGTCCTTTATCTGGCACGTAGTACGTGTACAACCTGGGCTGCGGCGGAGTGTCCGCGGACAAAGGGACGGAGACGGATGGGATCCAATGTAATTATGCATAAGGACACGTCCCGGACTGCGGGGCTCCATGCGGGATTAATGGACCACTCTTACATGTACCGCACTGCTCACCGAGACCTCACATGTCTCGCCCAGCTCTCACAGATTCAAATGTATCATTTAATCATTTGATAATCTTACAAGTCGGTGATACGGAAGGGTTATCGAGATGGCGTCAAAATATTATACTTGTTGAACGATCTATTGTCGGTAGCAATTTAAAAGTATGATCCGACAAAATCGTTGACTTTCAAATCTAAAGTAGTAGCGGCTTGCTCTTTTAAAAGAAGAGTTTAGTTATGTGTAACGTTATTTAAAAATTGAATTAGCAAGCGGCCTCTTGCAGTAAATAATCTCGTTGAAAAGCGTCGGGAGGTTGTGCGAAGCGAAGCAAAAAGCTTTTTGAATGTAATCCCTTTAAAACAAGCCTATTTGCTTGTGTTACAACGCAGTACCTAATTATCTACTATGCATAGATAGTAATCCGTGGAAGGGTGGTAAAAATGTTTTCACAGAATAACAAGACAAAAATGGGAAGAACTTACGCGAAAATATGAAAATGTTCCAGGTACAAAAGGACCAAAGTAACCTGGCACATAACAAATGTTAAATATACTTCAATAGAATAAATGTTTAATAAATATAGTTCCTTTGTACGTTTGCGTCCAAACGTACAGATTATCCCGTCTCAACAGTGATCCGATATGTCGACATATTGGCGAGATTTAAGACTGAATCAGAATAATCGATGGTCATTACATTACGGAGCAATATCCGTAACGAGCCCCGACACAAAAAGGGACGCTCTAAGACCTCCGCACTCCGCACTCCGCACTCCGCACTCCCACACTTATCATGACATCTGAGAAACCGACGAGAAGTCTTCAATTCTAATTTAGAGAGTCCGCTGTATTTTATACAAACGAGTAAAGTATATGTTTATTTTGGTCCGGAGCGTCTTTGTCATTGATAACAAAGGTCTTCGTACTTACACTGAACATTCAAGCCATCGTAAAATTGTATTATTTTCATGGCGTCATGGAATCTGACGACTCTAGCACTAAACGGATCTTCAGAATCCATTTTTGGCAATAACAACAAAAGATTTCGTCACAGTTTACAGCGTGACGTGAGTTTAATCAAAATACTGTTCCTTTTCTCTTTGGCAGAATCCGAAAAGCTGGTAAAAAGAAGTATCAATCGTGTATTCGTATATTTGAGAGCTATTTCATCGGTGTCCTAGAAGCGAACTGGCTGAGCACGAGCTCGTCAGCCAGCGGATTAACTCAGTAATGTGTTTCAAAGAGGACTCGTTTTCGTTTTCATTATTAACACTAATTGATTGAACACGGTTCTAGCTGAGGTTTTGCGCTTCGGAAAAATGAATTTGAGATGAACATTTTAGTGACTTAGTAGATTTTTGTTTCCTTTTGCATATTTTCTATTAGTCTCTGCTTCAGCATAATACATTTTTTCGTTGGCATATTTACAATTTAACGACCTGACTTACTCCTTTGTCTTCATTTACGTTCACTGGTCATACACAACACACACCGGGTGTGAGTAGGTATTACACTCCTGGCCTTTCTACAGAGTACAGAGCTGTCCCAAAATTGGTAAAATCCACTCACTTTATTTTTATAACAAAAGAAAGAAAATCCATGTCGAATTGCATTGTTTACACATTTTCCTCATTCGTCGGGAGCGGTAAAACGACGTTAAATATTTTCCCACAGAATTTGGGCTCGTTCATTGTTCCAGTTCGTAATGCATGCAGAGGTATTACCACCGGAAGCGTTTCGGTTCATGAAAGAAAAATAATACAAAAACAACAAACAAATTCAAGCCTTTACTTTTTATATTTCGGTTTTTTAATATGATCACGTTCGCCGCAGCGTATTTTGTACAGTTTTCGGTTTATTTTGCTCACGGGCTCATGTTCAGGTCGTGACCGTGTGACGCGTTAGCAACACCTATTCCGGCATTTTTTTTGGCTTGTTCGTTTTTACGCAGCTAATTTTTGTGGGGGATCCGAACGCGACGTGTTTATTAATAGAATACCGAAGTTAGCCATGTTACCACAGTTGTTACCCTCATCACATCACATACGGATCCGGGAATTCTGAAATTGTGATAGCTAGGTAATCCGTTAATACTATCTCAGCTCACAAAAAAATAATGGAAGTCGTTTACAAAGTTAAACGTTTATTTTTTCAATTGGGCAAGTTTAATCTTCGTGTCAGTCACGTTGTCTGGTTTAATTGTCATTCATCTGATTAGATTCGAGACACAGCATCTGAGGTCTGCAGGGGGATGCTGCAATGTTTAAACTTTTATTTTTTTATAAATTGGAAAAGTTTTGGCGACATCTCGATGAAGTACCGTTTATCGCAGACATTACGATTCCTTTCCTCCACATTTTCATAACAAGATTGTTGATAAGCTTTGTAATATAAAACTTTTAAATAGAAATCTCAATATCATTGTTCAATTTATGGTCGCGGAGTGAAACTGTTTTCTTTTTCTACACTAATAATAATAATATTCTTAGAAACCAGAGGTGAGGAAAGTTTTTTTAAAAATAACGCACAAGTATTTCCTAAAATTATTTAATTAACAAAACAAAAATTAATAACCGAAATTACAACAAATGATAATTTAAAACGATGACATCCGAAACTCTAATTACTGCAAATGATATAAATTACTTACGAAAATAACAATATCACGACCGAATAAGAAAATACAAACGAGGGTAGCGATGTACAACCGTTGACGACCGATAACCGAATGAACCCGTTGCTAAGCGCACGCCGTCCTTTATAGCGCACCGCTTGGACCAGGTCTTGGAGAGGGAGGTTTCGCTAAGACGGCCGTTCCTGACAGCGAGGCGTCCTCGACCGCATCTTGCCTTGCCCCATCACTAGGTCCACCATCACCAGACTGGCCATAATCATCTGCAAAGTAACACCTACTGTAGGTACATTTGCTTTCTTGCGTCACTTATGTGTCTGAAGCCAAAGAATAGTAAGCACTTGAACTAATGTTGTTAAGTACGCGATAGTGAGCGTGCACTCCCACCATCAGGCACCCAACTAAACAGGAAGGTTTCTTAGGTAATCGAAATGTAAATTTAAATGCTTCAGACTAGACAAAAAAAAGAAAGTTACAAAACAAAAGCAGCGATTTTAAGCATTGAAACGTAAATGGAACTAAATAGCATTCCAACCAATGGAATTCCGGGCTTCCATTGGGCAGAATGCTAGTCAAGATAAATAAACAGTAGTGAAGCTAATATACTTATCCATAACAGAAGCCATGAACCATAAGTTCAGGCCAAACAGAAGTCTTAAGCCAGAAGCTCAGACCTTACGGAAGTCATAAGCCAGGGGCTCAGACCCATCGGAAGCCATGAACTAGGGGTTCAGACCAAACAGAAGTCGTAAGCCAGAGGCTCAGACCAAACAGAAGCCATGAACCAGGGGTTCAGGCCAAACAGAAGTCATAAGCCAGAGGCTCAGACCGAACAGAAGCCATGAACCAGGGGTTCAGGTCAAACAGAAGTCTACCGGTTGCTTACCAGCCTCGAAGAAAGCAGAGCATTCGTCAGGCGTCCACTCGCCACGCCAGAGCACCATATGCTCGGCAGCTGCCTGGGTTTTTTTGCCATACGAACCAGCCAGTAGTTCCAGCTCGTAGCGATGATGTGGCAGTACACACAGGACCTTATAGGGCCCCCGCATGCCAGAGTCGAGCTTTCCTGTGCTCTGCGATGCCTTGTTGACAAAGACATAGTCCCCAACAGCGTAGGCTCGTGGTTGTCGCCGGTTCTGGTTGGTGTAATCGTCTTGACGCCGCTGATTAGCTGTAAGTAAGTCTGAGGCACGCTGTCTCCTGAGCGTCATAAGTGCTTCTCGATTAGGGTTACGGTTCTCAAGTGCGACGTCACGCACTAGAGATCTTATTACTGGGGTAGCTGCATCAATCCCAACGAGGAGTTGTAATGGCGAGGCTTGTGTAGTAGCCTGTCTGGTGACATTTAAATTGAACTGCACCTTCCATAAGGCGTCAGCCCACTGAGAACCTTTATGTCCCACCTCTACCCGTAACATGTTTAAGACAGTTCTGCAGTACCTCTCTGCTTGTCCGTTTTCTCGATGCATTCCAGGTGTGATAAAATGAATGGAGCAGCCCAAGCTACTAACCCAGTCTCGGAAGGCTACGCTTTCGAACATTCTCCCTCTGTCACATATTATAGTACTTGGAGACCCGAACAAAGATATCACATTAGTGAACACCCGTTTTAATTCGCCTGAGTCTTGACGATACATGGAGTACAGAAGACAAAATTTTGAAAAGCTGTCAACTACTATTAAAGCGTACTTAAACCCGTTAGATTCTGGAAGCGGGCCCAATATATCGGCATGAATAACACAGAATGGGTCATCAGGCTTCGACCAAGACTGAATCGGTTGTGGGGGTGCTTTAGGTACTTTCTTATGAGCTAAACATACAAGGCAATGGCTAACATATTTTCTAACAAATTGCCTAACACTCGGAAACCAAAAGTGACGCAATATGAGATCCGTCGTTCTGTCGGCTCCAACATGATCATGCTCATCATGGAAGGCTCTTAAAAGGCTAAGCCGGTAACCTTTAGGAATGTAACACAACAAGCGTGGCTCTTCACCGGTTGGTGTATATTTGTAATACAAGAGTTCATTTTTAATTAAATACCTTGAAGAATCTAATTGGCCCTCTCTTAACTTAACAATTAAATTTTGGGTTTCCTCATCCGCAGTCTGAGCTACCTTTGCCCAATTATTAGAATTGCGAATGTGTGATACGTTTACGGTTTCAGGAGGATGCCGGCTTAGAAAATCAGCGTGCTGCATCATGGATCCTTTTCTATATTCCAAGGTAAAGGTAAAGTCCTGCAGGTAAACCCACCAACGCGCGACACGAGGCAACAAATCTTTTTTTGTTTCAGTTAACTTCAACGAATTACAATCCGTCACTATTTTGAAGTTGATGCCAATTAAATAATGACGGAAGTTCTGAAGTGCGCGTACAATGGCAAGGGTTTCCAGCTCGTAGCTGTGATAGCGACTCTCTGCACCCCGTGTGGACCTACTATAGTAACTGACTACTCTCTTTCGTTTACCGACATGTTCCTGCAACAACACCGCACCGACACCGATAGAGCTGGCATCGGTATGAAGCTCCGTAGGCAAACTAGGTTCAAAGATCGCTAAAACTGGTTCATGGGTCAAACAATGAATAATATTGTCACGAGCCACATCTTGTTCTGGACCCCATTTGAAAGGTTCTCCCTTTCTTAACAATTTGGCTATGCAGGCTGTTTTAGAAGCGTAACCCGCGACATAACGCCTAAAATACCCGGCCAGACCCAAAAATTGGCGAACCCCCTTAACATTAGTAGGTTTTGGAGAATTTACCAGCGCCTCTATTTTTCTTGGGCTCGGCCGCACCTGACCATTACCAACTATCCGTCCTAAATATTCTATTTCTGTATCTAAGAAGGTACATTTTTTTAAATTAACCGAAAAACCGGCATTCGTGAGAGTACTCAAAACTTGACGCAGCAAGTCGAGTCCTTCAGGAATTTCGTTTGACATAATAAGCACATCGTCGATATACGTCAACACTAGCCCACTTTCAATATAAGGTTTTAAAGTTTTCGATATGATTCTTTGATAAACTATGGGGGCGTTAGCTAACCCATAGGGCATTTTTAGATATTCGAAATGCCCTTCAGGCGTTACGAAGGCGGTTTTGGAAATCGAATCGTCATCTTTTAACGGCACCTGATGAAATCCAGTTGCCATATCTAAACTGGTGAAGAACTTGAAACAACCAAGCCTATCGATGTGGTCATCGATCAAGGGCAAAGGAAATCGTTCTTTGACCGTTATAGCATTAAGTGCCCGATAATCGACGCACATCCTATCACTCCCGTCCTTCTTCTTGACGAGGATGATAGGACTGGCGTAGTCGGACTGTGACTCACGAATGATTCCCTTTGAGAGTAGGTCATTAATAATATCCCGAACTCTATTTTTTTCGTCACACGAAAGCTTATAAGGCCTGTGAACTACCGGGGCACTCGATGTTAATCGTATTTCCATACTACCCGTATTCACCGTTGATGTAGCAGTTCCCGTAATGAAAGAACTCGAAAACTCGCGGATGATATTAAGCAAAAGATTCCTGTCATTGCCAACTAACGGCGTTTTAATGTTTTCAAACTCAACGGTAGAAACGTGCAGTACAGAGGGCACACTGTCTAATCTCGTGAGCCGATGTAAGTTATTACTACGCGTGTAGGTAATTCCCTCTCTATTTAATACATCCGTGCCAACCAAAATAGGCACCGTAATGCACCCAACTGGCACCACATACAAATCAACTTCCAAAGACACTTCAGGAAATTCAATCATTGTCGTAACATATGACGTTGATTCAATCTCCTGGCTGCCTATACCTCTCAACAAACGATACGTTGGGATTCGATTAAAATTAAAATATTTAAGAACCGACTCTAAAATCAACGAGATATCAGACCCACTATCAATCAAAGTATCTATAGGCACCTTTTGAATAACAGCAGACATTATGTTGTCTCGTTTTGATTGACACTTGAGCAAAAATTTATCTTAGCCGATTTCTTTTGATTACGTTCATTTTCAGACTTTTGTTTCGAAAAGCATGTATCAATCAAGTGACCGTTACGTTTACAATATGTGCAAAACTTGACTGATTTATCACCCGATGTTGAAGGCGTTGGCGTCACGGTATCTGCTGATGATGGCGCACTAGTATCAACTTTAGGTCTTTTCCTGCAGTCATATTTCGTATGACCAACTTTACGACAATAATGACACACTATTTTACTATCTCCCGATTTGATTGCTTCGCGTTTACGCGAAGATGACGGTCCTACATTGTTTGAGTGGGAAGGATTGTTTAAACTGCGCGTCTCGGTTTTTGGTTTGATATATACCGACAAAAATTCGACTAAATCTTTTATGTTAAGTTTCGCATTCGTTGCCGCAGCCTTTATTTGAGCATCAGTAATACCTCGCACAATTATTGCAACTTTCAGCTCGTCAGACAAGCCCTTTACAATGTTAAGACGCAAAAGAGACTTGCGAGCATATTCGGCGTATGTCGGGAATTTATTTGAATTGTTACACATAACCTCAAATAAAATTGTGGCAACATCTACGTTACGTGGGCACAGTGAACGAAACTCTAACTTAAAGTTGCTCCACGAACGATCATTTGTTATCCACTCGTTAAGCCATGACTTTGCGTCACCACGCAAACAACTTCCTATGCGCCCTAAACACTCGCGATCGTCCCATTTATTTAAATTACGAGCGCGGTCTACCTCTGAACACCAAACATCAAAGTCATGCAGGTTAGGATCGAAGGGAGAAATATAAAAATTATGCGATCTCTCTTTAACTAAGCAAGACAATGCGCCTACGAGCTTATCTGTCACGTCATTATCCCGGTCGAGCGTTCGCGACTTCTGCCTAGTGAAAGTTTCCTGCCCCCGTGAGTTATGCTCCTCAACAGGCGTAGACACGCGACACGTAGTTGAAGTCGGCAAACGGCTCTCAATAGAATTCAAGCGAGCTAATATTTGATCTAAGGCCTGATCACGCGGAGATTCACGACGACTATATGAGGTATCACGACGTCTACGACCACTACGTGGACTACGGGACACATTACGATATCTCGAAGAGGTACGTTCGCGACCATGAGAACGCTCACGATATCTACGAGGTGAAGGAGTGTGATTGCTCCTTCCGGAACCATGGCTACGATTACGCGATCTACTTCTCAACGTTCGGGAACGATTACGATGCGTTACGTCTAGTTTTTCAACGCTTGTCGATCGTCCCGGCATATCTCAGAAATTATATGATCAGGAATAAAATTTAACACTCACCGATACGCGCGAAACCACAAACAACAAAACTTGCAGTAATTAGGTCAAATTCAAACACTAACGGACATTCAGTTAATTTATAACAGATGGCACAAACAGCACTAAGCACGTGGTCTATCCCTGACTTCTGATCTTAGAAACCAGAGGTGAGGAAAGTTTTTTTAAAAATAACGCACAAGTATTTCCTAAAATTATTTAATTAACAAAACAAAAATTAATAACCGAAATTACAACAAATGATAATTTAAAACGATGACATCCGAAACTCTAATTACTGCAAATGATATAAATTACTTACGAAAATAACAATATCACGACCGAATAAGAAAATACAAACGAGGGTAGCGATGTACAACCGTTGACGACCGATAACCGAATGAACCCGTTGCTAAGCGCACGCCGTCCTTTATAGCGCACCGCTTGGACCAGGTCTTGGAGAGGGAGGTTTCGCTAAGAATATTATATATTTCCTAGCTGTCGACGTGGGTATGCATCGAGATGTAGTGGCGGTGGACAAGGGACTCACCCCGCTCTCCTTGGCAAATGAGAACTGGCGCAAACCTGCGGTGCTTGACACTAACGATCGCAGGGCGGTATGGCAGAGCAAGGAACTTCACGGACGCTTTTTCCGGGCCCTGCACGGGCCCGATGTGGATCAGTTAGCGTCCGTAGCCTGGCTACGTTTTGGTGACCTCTTTGGGGAAACCGAAGGTTTTGTCTGTGCAATTATGGACGAAGTTATCATGACGAAAAACTACCGGAGATTTATTGTGAAGGACGGCACGGTTGACATATGTCGGGCATGTCACCGTCCGGGAGAATCAATTCGCCACATTATCTCTGGTTGTTCTCGTCTTGCTAACGGAGAGTACTTGCATAGACACAACCTTGTAGCCAGGATTATCCATCAGCAACTTGCTCTGAAATACTGTCTTGTGGAATCGGAGGTGCCGTACTACAGGTATGTGCCCGACCCAGTTCTCGATAATGGCAGTATCACACTGTACTGGGATCGGTCCATCATCACTGACAGGACTATTCTTGCAAATAAGCCTGATATAGTGGTGGTGGACCGAATCGAGAGGCGCGCAATGATTGTAGATATAACCGTCCCACATGACGAGAACCTCGTGAAAGCCGAGAAAGATAAACAAGATAAACAAATAAAATATCTTGACTTGGCTCGCGAGGTTGTCGACATGTGGGATGTGAATTCGGCAATCATTGTACCGATAGTCGTGTCAGCCAACGGCTTAATAGCCATGAGCCTCGACCAACACCTCAGGAGGCTCTCGTTAGGCAGCTGGATCAAGGGCTTGATTCAGAAAGCAGTACTTCTGGACACGGCTCGGATTGTTAGGAGGTTCCTCTCGCTGGAGCCCTGACCGCCGGTAGCTTGGACCCTGTTCCCGATACCGGTGGGCTACTATTTTTTATATTTTTAAATATTTTTATAACTTTGTATTTTAATATTTAAAAATGTAATTTATATGTATTGTACAAAAGAATAAAGGAAATAATATTATAAAGAGGAAAGATTTGTTTGTTTGTTTGAAATGAATAGGCTCCGAAACTACTGGACCGATTTGAAAAATTCTTTCACCAGTGGAATTGTACATTATCGATGATGGACATAGGCTATAGAATATTTTCAAAAAAGTTAGGGATCCGTATGAAAACTTCGATAATGTAACCCAAGGTGTGAGAAAAAATCCTTATATCGCGTACGCTGCGGAATCTTTTGACAATAGAGCAAAGTGATGTACTACAGTTTTATAGAGGTCATCAATGTTTACAAAAAAGTCCGCGATACCGTATGTCTAACTATTATGGTTAAGTCACCATGACCGCTTTTTGATCAAATTATTCAAGCAAATCCTTGGTTATATGAAAAAATGGTGATTTCGGTATCATGATATTAATCCTTATCCATTTAAATGGTTTGATAATTAAAGTTGATTATTTCCGTGTAAATTACACTTTAAATTATTCAAATCGGACCTTTCGTTCAAAAGTTACGACGGTAATAAACATGCTCGGAGTAAGAAAAATGTCGCGGCTTGAGCGAACTTGGAAGAATCATATCAATGCTTGGTCCGATGAAGTTGAAAATGATTTCGATAAAACAATAAGAATAACAAATGTTTGGATTTTTCGCAAATAAACTACATACCTACATAATAAGGGGTGAAGCAGGGGTGATTAAGATTTTAGGGGAGGATATTATTGCTTGCTTTAATTTACGTCGGGATGCTATGAACAAACTAAAAATGGGATTATTGAAACAGATGTACCTAACAATTTTTGCATAATCAACTCCTGACGGGGTGAACGGGGTGAACAGTTGCGCTGAACCTGAGACCATAGAATAAGTAGAAATGGCTAAGTAATAAATGTAAATTAATGAAAATCGTTGTGCTTAATTTTCCAAAACTAACCTTTATAAGGGGGTATAGGGGGTGTTGAAGTTTGTGGAGTACCTGCTAAATCCGCGCGGACGAAGTCGCGGGCGAAGTGCTAGTCATAGATAATTTGAAGGTTTTAGTAACAAACGCATAAGAGGATTTCGAAACAAAATTCTAATTATATTCTTTAATTTCCGACTGCCACAAAGAGGGGTGCGTAAAAATAATATATTTTCCCCGTTTTTACATTGGGGCAATATAAAGTCATGCCAAAAATGGTCTGAACGTCGTCGGGGACAAATTAAATTAGCATGAAAAGGAGTCGCCGACAAACGAGCTTGTGTATTTTGTGTATAACTGTGCGGCTCCCGGCTACCGGCTACAGACTACGGGCTGCAGAGCGACTCGGCCGACACTTAATTTCATTTAACGGCAGAATTATTATGCGCCAACAAGACGCAACCCAGCACGCACACATCTTTCTTCCTGTTCTGTTGATCCTCATAATAACATTACTCCCGAAATTAATTCTATTGTATTTGATGCATGACTCACAGAAGTATCTAACTAACGGTGTTGATCAGGAGTCGCACTCCGTAATCTTTTCGTAATTGGTTTCCAAGTGAACGAAAGTAACGTCGGTAATTCAAAAGAAAACAAATAAGTAGGAGAACTTGGAAATGAAGCGCTGAACTGACTTCCCGTTTAAAAGTTCCGACTTCGACGGAAAGTATCGTTCGTTAGAGGAGAGAAAAGATTAATGTTGGGAAAAACGAAAAGCAGCAATAAATGGGAGGTAACGTAAATAAATATATCACTGTATTGATAGAATCGTAGACATCTGTCGTCGAGGAAATTGTTTTCAATCTCGTCGTGTTGGGGCCGCTGGCGGGATGGCGCGCGACTGCCGGATGCTGCCTTCCGCAAATAAAATACACCACGACAAGTGGCTGATATCTTAACTGTTTTCTTGTGCACACAAACACCTAATACTTCCTGTCTGTTCCGAGCTCCGCTTGCTGCAGTTTTCATCAAAATATGTTGCCGTTTAGTTCGCTTAGTTTTCTCAATCGTTGCGAGGAAAAACTTGCTTGCTTTTCCTTTTCTTTTTTTCAAGCCAATTACAAATGTTCTCTCCGCGAAATATAATCAAAACAAACACTCCCAATGTAGACCGAATGAATTACAGCGATAACACTCGACTCGAGATAACACAAAATTAAACCCTCTTCACACACCAGAGATTCTATAGAAGCGAAAAAACTTCTCGCCTCATAACGTGAGGAGTTTTCGCGAAATTTCACCGAAATTCGTGGAATTATTCACATCTGCACGCGGCGTTCGCGCCGCGGACCAAAGTTAGATG
Source organism: Melanchra persicariae (assembly GCA_947386135.1). Lineage (NCBI taxonomy): Eukaryota > Metazoa > Arthropoda > Insecta > Lepidoptera > Noctuidae > Melanchra > Melanchra persicariae. The sequence goes on from OX376652.1 coordinate 830,383, forward strand.
AGTTTTGTCGTGATACGACGCCGACTCTGAATAATTGGAAACAGAATCGCGGAACCTGTTTGTTTTATCCGCGGCCCTACAGCCGGCGACGGTATATTCACTAATCTGTACTTTGCTGTGTGTATTTGACTATTTGCTAATACGTTTTGTTACTTCGCGAATTCAAATAAGATAACAGTCAGTTTCGCTAGAACCACCTTCGCAACAAGATTGGGGTCTTATGAGTGTCGTCGAAATACGACTTGTTCTTTGTTCTCATTGATTTGTAAGAGGAAAATCAACATTACTGTAATTTAACATGATTGTGAGCACCAGGAAATCAGGGGCGCAACAGAGATTGCTAGCAATTTAGCAGCGGGCACGTCGACAACCCTCGTCACGCCGCAGGACGCCCGCGGTGCTCGCGTCTCGTGAAAACACGGGAAAGAGTTTCTCCCTGCGTCGTGCACGAAAATTTCGCACACAATAATGTGATTACTGAACGTCTATTGAGAACACAAACTTAAATAATAAGTTGACGAAGATGTCGTTGCAAAACTGTTAGTAATTTCAAGTGACTGATACACTACACTAGATAAATCCCTAAATAAATAGTAACAGTATTTTTTCATTATTATTACTCGTAATTTTAACTAATTGTTTACGTAGGTACGTTCCTGGCGACCCCGCTTCAACGTAAGGGCGCTGTTTTGTTCGTTGAGTTTACATATTGAAGCCAGTTTTTATTGCACAAGGTTCTTGTGCGAGGAACGCGCCGCTCATTACAAAGGTTATTAATAAGAGCCTGTAGAGAACGCCTTTATTTTACGATCTTTAAATTAATAAGTCGGCAGTTTACAGCTCGTCTAAATGCTTCTTTTTCATTTGCGTCGCCGCCCCCGGCCTGTTTACAACGTTTTTATTACAGGCGCTATATTGCACTCGCAGGATCTGTGACATTTAGAGCGTTCCTTCAATTTTCTATTTAACAAGTGACGTCCGCAGGGTTTCATTTAAATTCAGGCTCGGTGACCCGCGCCTAGCAAAACATTTTATTCCTTTGTTTGTCGGAGTATGTTTGAATATTTTACCCAAATGTATTTTTACTTTGGTTCGCGTTAGAACTGCCTCCTGCGCCCACGATGCTAAGAAAAGTTTAATTACTTGTTCTAACTTTATTATGCTAGACAAAATGGTATTAGTGAATGCAACTCATTTCAGTTCACTGCAGTTACCTCAACAAAGAATTTTTAATTAAGTTTCGAAACAATATAAAAGAAGAAACTATAAAAGAGTAATTTTTTGTAAGAAGAAAAAAGAAACTCGCATTCCCGGGACAGTTTTGTGCAGTCCAGCGGCGCACATGCCGCGCCCGGCGCCTGCACTGCGGTACTGTTACGTGATGCTGCTACCCTGGTACCGACATATCCCAAACATTTTATGATTCACTTGCTATTGCTGTTTTATTTGTGAAATCTTTTCATATCTGAGAAACAAAGAACGCGCTCAAAATCTCGTGAAAGGAAAATTCTATCTTTGTATAAAATCAAGCTTTAGTTATTACTTTCAAAGTTCCAAGCTGTATGAAATTAATGATAAAGAATAAGGATTTCTAAAACATTCGTAAACTATGAACCAACTCAGCCATTGCTTTGGTATATCCAATGTTCAACTTTTACGGATTCACGTAGTTTGAAAGCGGTAGCTAACTTTCCTACCTAGTGCTCCTTCAGATTTCCACGAAGTGAGAAATGTGTACTGATTTCATTTTTGTTTCTTTTCAGGTAAGCACCGCACACAGCTTTTATGAGATGAAGTTCACACAAAAATACCTTCGAAAGGAAAACAAGACGGGAAGTACTATTTTAACGTTGCAGTAAACCCATTCTTTTTGCTTTTAAAAAATCATAAGCTTATTAGCAAGTTTAAAACAGGGAAACATTTTAGTTCATGTTTTTTTAATAAGGTCTGTTTTTTTCTACGTCGGATATTTTATCTATCTGTAGAATAAAATTTTCGTCCGACGGTTTTGTGAGGAAAAACTTTTCATCATTTATAATAATTCCTCGGATAAAGAAACGCAAAGTCAAAAATATGCAATAAAAGTACCAGAACACCATAACCGCACAGAGATGCATTGGCAATTTCGCAAGGGCTCCCAATCCACACCCTCTGGCTTGTATCGCCCGAGGGGCGAGAGGGGCGGGAGGAGCGAACTAGGGACGACGACGTGTGGCGTAATGGCCGCGTGATTGAATTGCCGTATCTTCACCGCTTCAGCGCTTCACCGCCCCTGGTATCTATCGAGTTAATTTAACGGGCACGCGTTAACGATATCCACTTTTATCATATTTACGTCGGATGTAATATGTACCCTACATAAGGTAAAAGAATTCAATTAAATCGCTTTTAAATCTAAAAGCTTTTAGAGAATCGTAGGTACTTTCATAAACTGTGTAATTTTTGTAACTGTAACTTTCATAAACGCGAATTCGCTTTCTGTTGTTAAAAACGAGCACAAGTAAAACATAATGTATGTGTCTTCCCATCAGGTTTTGATGTATTTTATGCTAATTTCATTAAATAAGAAATGACTGACATCAGCGGCAATAAAAGCTCACAGGCCATCACTGCGCTACTGCTGAATTTATTTACAAAGTGTTCGATTCCGTCAGCGAGCCATATATCTTCACAATAAAAATGTAATAAAATAAGGGCGCGGTTCACGGACACATTAATCCGGACAATGAATGGCGACGTACGATTTGTCCGGACGGACGCATGCCACTGCAATATAACCTCTCGTAAAAGCTGCGCCTAAAAATTTGCTCGATGCTTATCAAGTGGGGGGGAGGGATGATAAAGTAACCTGTCAGACGAGACCCACACAAAAACTACGTCAAAATTACAAACAGAATTAGATTTTTAAGGAGCTATTCAGGGTTCACTACGTGTTCGTATCTGTTTCGTAAAATCCTGAGAAAAAGGAAACATAAGACCTACCTATTTTTGCACATATCTATATTTGAAACCTACGTTTAATCAAATAATAATTCAACAGAGTCCTCGAGATATTTTCATATAAAACGCTTATTTCAGGATTTCCAGGAAATAGCAAAGAACATTTCCCGCAAGCGAGACACGAATTGTTTTTATGGGGACCCTTTGTGAAGAGGTTAGCTATCCTTAACGCAGAGCTGGCCATTACGTACGGCCACAGCAAGGACGGTAACATTTCGTCCAGTGTGGCCCGGGCGGTTGAGTTGGAAAACATTAAAATTCAGCCCCCGGCGGACGCACATAAAACGCGAGTTATCGTGGGCGACACACGAGCCACGTGATCTACAGGCCGCACTGTAATCCGCCACAATTATCTTTTATTTAATTTTGCTCATCAATTAGGTACTTGAAATTTTGTACATAGGTCGGCGCGATTATAACGTTCAACTGCGATATGTAGTGAGATTTAAAAGACACGACAGTTTTATCGAATTAACGCCGCAGACAAAAATAAATTAAAATTCAGTGACAATAAGGGTGATTAAATTCCCTATTAACTCCGCTCGGCTGAACCACTTGCCGTCCATTTCTGTTCTTTCACCCTTTGATTAACGACTCTGTTTGGAATTAAACAACAAAACTGGAAGGCTTCTTACGATTTATCAGCGATGCGCGTCGCCCGGCGGCGCGGTCCGAACGCGGCGCTCATCGCGGCTGCCCGCAAATACCACGAACTCCCATTTAAATCGGGCAAAGTATTTTATCAGAGTCAGAGACAGGGCGCCGTGGGTGGCAACAGTTCATTTAGAAAACAAAGGGTTCCCCTCGGCCGGAGGCGGCGGCGGCGGGAGGCGCTGGATGCCGCCGCTGACAAACGTTCCTCACTCAGATACGGACACTAAATCGGCGGATGATGAGCTGTAGTTAAGCGAGACCACGGACTGCAGCACCACGCCGCTTATCGCAGAACATTACGAACCGTCATTTTTCCGTAAAATTCTTGCATTTCGTATCTTTGTTAGCTCATCTGATTTTGCACGAATATAATCTAGTTTCCCTGTGTTCCCTCTAACGAATGTGCCGGGATCGCTGTACGTTCGACGCGACGCTCTGGCCCCATACCGGTGACTGGCGACTCTCATTATTTACTGGAGAATATCTGATTGAATTTCGGGACCAAATACGTATCTATCTGGAACATAGAACCGCTTATTTATGAGACAACTCGGAATTTACATTTCAGTCTCTGCTGTGAGAGGAAATAACGCGGAACATATTCGTTTAGAAAGATGCAAATGAAATCATGATGTAGGTACACAATACATCCGAGTTACGAAACCAGCAGTAAAGTAGAATGAGCACACACTTTTAGTCCGGTCAAGATAGACATTCAAGGTTACACTTGACAATCGAGTATTCATTGTCGCAATAAAATTGAATTGTGATTCAAGACCTATAATCTGTAATTTTAAAGTACATTCTAATGTGGATAATGGGAAATGAATATGATTCCCACAAATAGTTTAGTTACACCGAATGCTCTGTTTTCACTGGCTGCTGGACTAGGCTCGCATGAATGTAGTGGCGCGTAACAAACTCACTAGCCTGCGAGCTTTAGGCACGTACAAACGCAATCGTTTAGCCGGCCCGGGCGATCGAGTCCGGCCGTAACATCGATCATAGCCATCGATCGCCCAGCCTGATCGACTGGGCCAATTGGTCGGAAAGGCCCACATAAAACGAATTCTTTGTTAACATGTTCTACGGGTGAAATACTCGGCACTTGTTAAATGTATTGTAACATAGCGCTTCCTACCCTAGCCTCGGGGTAAACAGGAAGACTGCTTGATAAAGTGTTCCAGGATGTTTTGTACCGGGACGAGCGATTAACTCGCGTGTTTTCATATTGTTGTCTGTGAGCACAAACGAGATGATACATACGTTTGCAAGATGAATACTATTAAACATTATTTAAGAACGATTTCAGTATCTATTGGACTAGTCATCGGCAGACTCCATTTCGATACAATACTAAATAATCCACTTCGATCATAATATCGGGCATGTTTGCTGACGCAAGAGTCGATGACTTTTATGCCATTATGCGAAAAAAAACAGCTTCTTTGATGCGCCGGAGTCGGGGGATCGCCAACGGAATCCTAAGGATGATTTCTGAGTGGCCAGAGTCTGCAATGCTGGGGAGATTTATCCAGCTTCATGCGACAAGATGACCTCGATGATATCTATGATTATTTTGTTTGTTGACATTTGTATTATTTTAATTTATTATTAATTTTTGGGCATTATTGATTTTATTATTTTGTTTTTAAGTATGAATCGAATTGCTTTTAGTATTGACTAACATAGTTTTAAGACTTTTGTTACTATACAATTATGGACATTAGTCTTGAAATAAATGAATTTAATTTAGTAATACCTGATGAGGCAGGCATCTAAACAAACTAACTCACACAAAATATGAAATCGCTCAGGGGTTTGCAATTAGCGCACGTATCGAATATATGCATGTTTGTAATTAGGAGCGCGCAGCAGCGGACAAACAATGCGATGACCGCTCGCCGCCGGATCCGGAACTACACAAATACATTTACAATGGTGGTCAATGAACATAATGATGTGCCGCACACATCTGACAGGTGCCAGGCTGTCATCTGACTGGGAGTTGCTTACTTCCCGTTGCAAAATGGCTTGTCGATGTATTAATTTAAGATAGTAGAATTATAATGCACGCGAGGACTCAGCAGGTGCTGATTGTATCTTTTGTGAGTTAAGAGCGTGAGGATTAGGAGGGCATGAATGTTAATAATATACTTGTTAGTAGCGTGTTGCAGTGCTAGATGGATTACCAGTGAATGTATTTTAATTACTGTTATGAGTTTGTGATCGAATGTATTGGAACAGTCGAAGAACGTATAATTTATACGATTTTAAACCATATGTGTGTATTCCAACTCAGTCAGATTTGCTAAGATTTTATGAAATCCGCCTAACCTCGCGGCTGGAAGGGTAAGGTAAATCAATTTAGGTGGCTCGGGGTCCTAAATTCGATTCCCGCTAAAGGCGACGGATCCGCTCTCTTTCGGAAACCTCGGTTATACACCAATCGACACTGACGCAAATTCGATAAGGTTGTCAGAGACATTTATATTTTCCAAAATTTCCTTTAACAATTTTTTTCGTGAATTTGTGACCTTATTATGTATGTGAAAACTGAATGCAATACATAATTTGTAATAGTTGATTATGATGCACCAAGGAACGCAGGGCGACATGAATCCCGACCGTAATGAAGGATTCTAGTAAAACTCCCGAGCGCGGGCGGAGTGTATTGTTTCCTGGATTCACATCACAATTCAAATTACATTATTGTCCTGCTGTTTATAAGGAAATACACTACAAAACTCGTATGATTGTGCCCGGCTACATCCGGCAACAGCGACGAGAAATAAAGACTTACTTTATTTAGGTTAGGTTTGCATTACACAGGTTTTGGAGCAGGTGGTGTGAAAAACAATTAACCTTTTTCGATACAACAGTTAAAAGCTCTTAAATCAAGAAGAGCTTTTGCGTGTAATAAAACAATTGACTGAATCAAGCCCAAAACGAGATCCACAGCAAACATGGGATCTCCCTGGGGTGCGTACCAGCCCATTGTACCAGGCTCTCAACAACTTGATGGAGTTCAACAAAGGGCAACAAGTTACTATTGAAATCGCACATTAATACAAAAGACTGAAATCCCTTTTCAAAATAACCCCAACAGTCAGCAATATTCGAGACCCTTGATTTTTTGCGCTTGCCTCAAAAAAAAAACAAGGACTGTTTGTCTTCTAATTACAAAAAACCTTCCACCACCAACCTATTTCAAATTTTAATACGACCACGTAAAAATTGTAAGCTTATTTTATTCATGGTAAGAACGAATTCTGACGACTAAAATACACAGTAATGAATAATTTTATTATTTCTGTCGTTTGTGAGGGGCTGCGAGCCGACGGAGTCCCATCGGGACCCAGTGGCTCGTGGCTAATTTGTGAGCATTCGGAGGAGAGCCGGAGAGGCTGAGCGGCGGGGGGGGGGGTAAGGCAGCACCTGACTTAATACGTCTCCCATGATGACAAGTACCTACAGACACACAGGTACCTATAGACAACCTGTCAGCCGACCTAAAAGGAAATTTATTAATATCAATGGAACCAGACCCTTTTGTTCACCACGGAAAAAAATATGTTTCATATACGGGAGCCAAACGAATATTGACATGTTTGTATGTTTATTTCCACCGGTTATTTACTGTGTACATAGATTTAGGTAAATAAAGCGTTCACGTTCTGTCGGCTTGTGAATACGAGCCATTATCGATACGTCTGACAGTTTAATTTTGTATTGATATGCGATCAGATTTAGTATTTGATTGCTTTGGATTGTTTTTCAAGTTTCATACAGCCATACAAAAAACGGAATAAGCACGTAACATGTAAAAAATAAACCTCTAATTCGACGCACACGATGCATTAATTTTATTCAAAACATCAAGGACAGTAGAACCTTATAGAAAATGCTCATAGCTGAAACAGGGCGCGAGCTCTGTTGGAACATCCGAATATTATTTGATGTACAAACTTGCTATATTCAGCATTCTACGAGAGTTGCAGCGAGAATCTTGCACGCCAGTGTGCACCAGTCAGTTAACTCAGATAACTATGTGCCAGGCTATCGCAGCGCTAACTTATGCCAGCGAAGTACCAGTAAGTTGGGAAAAACGGGCGGCCATTGGAAATAACTGAATACGATACTCGATTTCTGTGAGAATTGAAGTCTGAGTTTTAAATAAATCATTTTAGGTTAAAACATACGTTATTGTTCAACTTGTAGTGCTTGTATTGCCTGCCATGGTTACAAGTGTGTAATGGCATTGGTAAAGAGATATGCTTGAAAATAGCTTACACTAAAATTGTCGAATCAGAATACTGTTATCACATTTAAAAGCTCAAATAAAATAAAGCGCAGCTCCAAAGACATTCCGTAGCCGTTGAGACTATGTAGGTAATCGTAGCACTGTGCTACGCCGTAGCCGTGCGTAGCGTAGCGCGTAGCGTAGCGCGACGTATTGTAAACTACGCGTCTAAACTTATTTGTAGCTGAATATACTTTTAGCTTTCACTATAATACACATGAATATATATTGGCATAGACACAGATTCACACAATTAAGATGTTAACGTGAGTGGGGAGCATAGCAACTGATTCAAACTTTTATTTTTGGAAACATGTTGTTCTCTCCTAATAATATATTATGTTACCTACATTTATGTATGTATGTACGACGTTACGACGGTTGATTGACTTTGACAAGCACTCTTATAAGTGCTTCCTTACCTTCCGCCGGTTATGCTCTCCGGGGAAAAACCCGAAACAAAAATACTAGGTAACAGTCCTAATCTTTCATTGTTTGAATCTTAATAAAGTTTTATTATATCGTAGCTATTTATACGATGGCACTGGAAGGATCTTTGAACCGAAAACAAAAATTATCTGAAACACATTTTCAATCACGTTCCATTGTGTACATTGTTTAGTTGTTCGGGTAAACATGTAAACAATCTATTTTGAGACAAGTGTAGCCTCAGGAATCAGGGTTTTAGAACATCCGTTAATCGATATAATAATATTCATAAAATATTATATTTCCTTGGTAGAGCTAAACTCTCGATTGAAATGAAATTATATGTTGCAAATAAGATCAAATCACTTTTACTAGTCAAGTTTTTAAAAGCTAGGCACGGCCGACATTTGCTATCTGACTTCTAAGAACAAATGTCGAAACAAACTCAGGAGATAACGTCTTTTTAAAATGCAGGACAGCGTCCGGGCTGGATTTTTGAGGATATGATCAGAAACGGTTTGATTAAACCTATCCCAGCAGACGACACAAATGCATCAGCCACCTGGAGCTCGACCCTCTCTCCGGGAGCTCAACGACCCCACACAGCATTACCACCGCGGTTGTGTATTGTTAACCGACTTCTAAAAAAGGAGGAGGTTCTCAATTCGGATGTTTGTATTTTTTTTTTATGTTTGTTCGCGCAAAACTCCGTCGCTTGCCAAACGATTTAAAAAATCTTTTTTGTTGGAAAGGGTGGGTATACTTCCCAAATGGTCCCATTGAAATTTTATCATAATCGGTTCAGTTGTTTGGTTTTTAAATCCAAATAGCTGGAAAAAATATGTGGAAAAATCATCCATGTATACGAATTTGAAAAAAAAGAAACCGACTTAAATTGCAGAAAAACACTACAAAGTTCAAAATAAGTTTAAATTCGGAAGTCGGTGTCAAATACCGAAGAAACAACCAAAAACACCGACTTCCGAAAAATAATTAAAGTTATTTTGAATTTTGTAGTGTTTTTTGGAAGTCGGTTTCTTTTTTTTGTGAAATTTTTTTTTCTTATTGTCAGTGGTATTCTCCCTTATTCTTCTTACCAACAATATTCTCATGTACAAACAGCGCATCTCATCTGTATTCTGAACTGAACTTTGGTCCAACTGGTTCAAATGCTAATCAAATTCTTGTTTTTGTTCAACCGACCTTTTGCTTAATTTACCGATCGCAGGTCCTATGTAAACTGTACCTACTGGTGAATGTGTTGCTGCGGTCTCATGGGAGCCTGGTGTGTTCCTCGGAGGAGAGCCGCCTTGTTAAATGCACGCTCGTGTGACTTGTAAAATCACAGTCATTATTTATGCAAACAATTCGGAATCTGGAGAACACGGCCTGATGGAAGGACGACTTGTTTTTTTAAACAGAAAGGTATGTGTTGGTGGAATTTACGATTCAACGTAGGTTCTTTTACAAAAAATACTTACCTACAGAAGGAGTTGAACATCCCTTTAAATATGAACATTCTAGAACTTGTAACAGAAAATCTGTATATCCCACACAGCTGTAAGTTTCCGAAATTGCCCATTATGTGTCCGAGACACATGAGAGTTACAGAAGAACATTAATTTGAAATTAGCTGTAGACGCTGGAGCATTCCTGAGGTAGAATAGTCCCGAATACAATGGAGTAATGTTCACATTAGCGACGATTTTGGAATTCGCATCTCATAAATTGCAAATGTCTGTACTTTAAATTTACGATAATGTGAATTGTTGCGAAGGAACTCGCGATTGTCGTATCGTAAGTGGATCGCGTTCGTAACGAGACGGCCGAGATAAAGGGAATATCAGGGACTAATAAACGCGAAGCGATATCGCCTCGGAGCGCGATACGGGCCGCGAGTGTCGATGTCGCCGAGCGGTGTCGCGCCCACGCAGCCTCACATAGTTTTACGGAATTATACGCTCGGGCCGCGTTCCACTACAATGTACCTAGTGGAACGCGGATACAATACAATACAATTTTTCGTTGCTTTACGGATAGAGGTACGTTTATGTTATTTCATTTCAATTCACCTCCGCATCGCTGCCAGAGGACGTGATTGAACGCTTTATTAAACAAGAAAATCTTAAATATACTACAAGTTTGTATAAATCACCTGAATGGAGAGTCAGTCAAATGGAATGTATTTCAGATAAACTTTTTATAAAGAATCCATCGCTTGCTGCTTTTTTGTTTTTATTCGTCGGAGCTTGTTAGCAGGATATTCAAATCGTTGCCAATCAGCGGAAATTAATTGGTTTCTTGTTTCAATATCGTGATTTTTCTCTTCTTTATAAAATGCGGATTGCGTGAAAAAAAAACGTTATTTCAATATTTACAAGGTAAAGTCTTAATTGTGTAAAACGAGCTGACAAATTATCATCTCGTTTTGATAATTATGTTGTTGGTATCTATTTAAATAAGTAATTGTTTTGTGTATAATATTTTAGCGCAACACAATCCTGTTGAGTGTTTGAAAATGAAAGACAGAGTTTCATCGCTGCGACCTAATGTCCCTCAATGACATAGTTGGCATGACTGATGCCATGATTAAATAATACGATCTGTTAGGGACTATGTAGGTATATTTTTTAATCTGTTTCGCTTCAGAAATGAGCGAGCATTACGTGGGTAGGGACTTTAAGCTTTTAATGTTGTAAATACTCACAAAAGAGCTCTGAAGAACACTGCTTTTGTTGTTTTATTCATTTTCAAGTTACTTTAAATCGTTGCTCTTAGAAACGTTTAATATTTTATTAACCGGGTTTATACTTTTCTAACTTAAAAATGAATGGATTGAAAATTCTAGCATTTCTAATATGGAATAAATCTGAAATACGAAAAGCCAATCTATCAGCCTTGCGTATCGCATTCCGTACGATACAATATCGAGTGAATTCCACGCGAAGAATAATGCTAAATTGAGAGCCGGTCCGTGGCAAATATCCTCATATTCTTCAAAGCCGTTTAGATCGTCATCCGTATCGACGTGTCGCTCCGTTCGATATCGGATCCCTGGAATTGCATTCGCTGGCTCGTGAAATAGAGCCCGCTGGTCGCGCGACGTACTGGCGTGGCGCGGCGGCGCGGCATGTCGCGCGGCGTCGCGGCAACTTCTTGCAACATCGGCATGTAACACCACACTGCATTCCATATAAATTGTTAACAGCACTCCGCATGTCGAATCGTATCAGTTTCTTGCTGTGACATGGTGTAGTTGTAGTTTATAAATGGAGGCCTAGTTTCTGTTTTCTTGTGTTTTGAAGTTCTGTCTGTCGACTGTAGTTCTATTCTAACACTCAATTAACATGTAGTAATTACTACCCACATGTAAGTCTTTCTCTGAAACAAGCTGCGGCTCGTGTTTGAAATCCATGTTAATGAAATACCAAGAGAATATAATAATATTACAACGCCATTTTATTTCAGCACGTGTCAACACAAGAAATTTTAATAATCATATCATTATCAAATCAAAACATTAGGAGATATCTAATACAGAAACAACTTTGCATTTCATCGTGTATTTTCATAAATCTCATGTAACTAAGCACGTGCATGTGTTGGCTGTAAGCCACAGAGTACTAGGGATGCAGACACATGCAAAAGGTCGCATCTTGTGCCGGTGACAGCGAATGCCGCATCGTTTGCTGAGCCAGGACCGTGTCAGACCATAACTTGTGCAGAGCTAATACTCTAGTTGTGCTGCTAAGGTTAACGTATCAAGGTTTATCTAGCTGGCAGTTAAGTTGTAGGTATATGACTAATGTGTACATTGGTTTGAAATTGATGCAAAAAAGCCCATCATCACTACTATGTAGTATTTGCATCTATCACAGACCACTCAAAACAATTTGGAGCATATTACGAAATCTGTGGTGCTTTGGTTGAAAACTAATATCAAAATAAAAGGTATTGCTATTGATTAAGCGATTAACTCTCAGCAAGCTTAGAAAACCCAAACCGGTAAAAAAACCCTACAACTGTTTCATTGCTTGCTAAATGTTGGTCTTGTGAAAAATAAAAAAAAATTAGTACAAGTTAGAATAAGAATTCTGAGTGCCTGGATGGGCACTCTGAATTCTTATTTTTATGCTTGAAAATTAGTAGGATTACTAATTCTCAAGCAACGTGCGCATCCGCATCTCAATAGCAATCTGTCAAAAAAGCAATAATTTCCCAAAATTTTTGAATAATTACGACTGACAGGCGAATGCGAACGTTGGCTATGAATTAGTAGAATTGACACTGGTCTCAAATCAATGTTACCACAGAAATAATTAATTGGAAGCTGTTATAATATTTCAGCAAGCTTTTATTCGGACAAATTCTGCTTATTCACTTCAAAAACATGTTTATATCTCGGATTTGGACGATCATTCACCTAATTAAGATTGAACTCAGTGACTTTTAAAAAGCTACTTCGATTAATTAATATCGCCCGCTATTAATGTCATCATTAAAATTATTACTCTCCGAAGATCCTTTTATTAGTATTTTAATACATTCGTTCCAGACTGCCTTCTGATGGACACAAAATTCTCAAAACCCTGTCATGTCTGAGCACTGTCAAAAGATTTATTCAGCCGTAACTTGAAGAATAATAACTATGAATTTAACTTCAAATGTATTTGCATTTTAAAGGTGACGCGGTCTGTTGAACTCTAGTTTATTTTTCTTTAAAAATACGAAGAGCTTGGGAATACGTCTAGAAATGGAACGATTTTTCTATCTTACTTGACAACAATTAATTATTTATCAGATTTAAAATATCAGCGGTATTTCCATTCGTGGCCATTTTTTTCCGTCGACCTTTTGCAGAATATGCTATGCTATACACAAGCTGGTCGTATTTTTCAGGTTGAGTTACATTCGTTCGGCAATATTTTCGTATTTTTTTCTAGTAAGAATTAATTTTATCTTCGGTGTGCTACATAAAACCGGGCAACTACGTGTCGTGCCACGCGAAGTGTAGGGTTCCGTAGTTCTGCCAGGGTTGCGGATTTTGTTCGAAAGAGTTACCGCGGCCCTGGAAATTAAAGGGCACTACGAGGAGCACGGATGGGTTTTAGTGAGTCGGGGTCTGACACTCCCTCCCGCTCCACCCAGAGCGGCAGGAGTCATTTGATGATTTCCCATCCATTAAAAAAAAAGGTTCCGTAGTTGCAAGTAACTAACAACTTTAACTTTTTCTAACTAATTTTCATTGGAATTCAAAATTAAATTTTCTTTCTCCAAGTACATAGGTTGGTCGACTATTCTTGTTAACTTGTAAAGCCTACTTAGCTAAGATAGTTTTCCTTTTCAATTCAATTCAATTTCAAACAAGCTATAAGTTTAGCTGGCAGAGGGATAAGGCTTATTTATAGGCGACGAGTCGCTGGTGGTTAAGCCTGGCCCTCCGGCGTAGTGTAGCTTGCCTGTCGGTCTTCTACAGACTATACTTCGGAGAGTGTGCGCAGTAACTCCACGACCTGACCCCACCATCACCCTTTTACCACCGGAATACCAGACGTACTGCTGGGTACCATCCGCACTTGGTCGATATCCCGATAAGTCGTGCTCAGCGCTTCTCCTGCACATTTATTATGCGCACATCCAAAGTTTGAAACTCTACCAGCGTCTGTGTTCCCTTCCACATATAACCCGTCTGCCTTTAAAGCAAGAACAGACATCTTCTGGCCACGCTCGCTCCATCATCACCTCATCTATCGCTTTCCACCAGGCGTGATCGTGGTCAAGAGCAAGCCCATTCCTTAATAAAAAAAAATAAAAAACGGGGGGAAACTGACTCTAAAATAAAAAATAATTGCACTTCAAAGCCTAATATTTCGCAAACGGATCCTGGATGGAATCAATGTTTTATCATCTTTAAATAATATCATCTCTTGTTAAGACGTTTTCGTGAACATCTTTGATTATAAGACTGCCAATTTTGTTGTGTCTTTACGGCAAGCTTGCCAAAAGAGACACGGTAACAAATCACTAACTATTCAATAAGTATAAGGTCGCACACTGAGAAGGTGAACACAATAATAAGATATACGGTGCACATCGGCCGTCGCTCGATAATAGTAATTTTCTCTAGATTTTCTCGTGTGAATGAACAAAACAATATTGCTTGAACTTAGACTCACCTCCCCAACATGTGCGAGTTATAATTTTGACAGCTGACTGCGCCCGCCTTTCGGTTCAACGAAATTCTTCAGCTAGCAAGATACGTTTGGTAACATCTGCCCGCGTCGCACAATTTCAGCTACTAAAACAAGTATTTCAATATCGGCTCTCACCCCACATTAATGAGGTAGCAAGTTGTTTGCGTGGAGGATAATGAAAGTATACGTACATGGTGCTCCGGGGCGAGCCACCGCTAAGTGTAACATTGTGATTACGGCGTGCTGCGGCGGGACCTCATTTGTCACGTTGCGGCCTCTCAAACCGTGACACCCTGTATAAATCATCCTCTGACACTATTTATGGAGATAATTCGCTACTACCCCGGGGGATTATTCATTTCGGAGATGGACGATAATTTTCTTTTATTTTCCACCGCCGCGCGTCGCGTCGAGCTCGGTCAGTGTAATTTGTGCGGTCTCCTTTATAAGGGTGCGAGGCCACCACAGCGCACAAAATGGATCCAATCCGCGTGTCATATCATCGTGGCATCTGAGTGTAATATTCGATTCAGCAACTATTAGACGAGACGGAGTGGGATCGAGGGCGCAAGAAAATCGCTCTAGTAAATCATCGCGGCTCAACGTGGCAAAATGAAGGTTAATATTACTCGTGGTACGTTGAAGCACGGCGCCGGCGCCGTTTTCCGCTGAGTCGCAGTCGGCGAGCGCCTTTGTGAACGAACAACTTCGAGCTGAGTTTGTTTCAATTAGGGCGCGTGAATCGGCTTTTAGTGTCTTACTTTCTTCTTATTTCTTTGAAACTGCAACTTAACGAATTCTTTCAACCTATCTTAGTGAAGCTACATTCCAGTAATTAAATGAGTTCTCTAAGTGAAATTAAGGCTGTCTTTGACTTGAGTTTGACCTGAAAACACTCTTAATATCTTAGCTTTTTCTTTAGTAAATCTAATTAGTTTTAATATGATTACTTTTATTGGTTAAACGATGCCGGGCTTTCAGAAAGTTCGTGCACCTGGCTAGTGAGCCAGGAGGATGGCACCTCTTCGCAACATGTGCGACCCCAATAAAATCACCATTTTTATGAGGTGTTCACGTGCTATAAGTCTCTCTAGTCTTTATTTAACGCAGCGCACGCATCAGCTCAGATTTACGGGCTTTTTAAGGAGTTCCATTGTTGTTGTGCGCAGTTTATGTGGCTCGCAAACAATGGCCGCGCGTGATCTTATACCCGCCACACTTATTCTCTCCTGGTATAAAAGGTTTTGTGACACAAGATGTGGATTCCGAAGTAATACTCGCGGACTCATATTGCACGTTAAACAGGAAAGTTATGGGACATTTCTTCGTCGCTGATTAAATTATGGCTTTACTGAAACCCTTTATTCTCCGTTGTTGTTGATAATTCATTATGGCCTGCTTAATATAGTGTTCGTTCATAAGTAAACAATATTAAGATTAGGGATGATCTTAAATATTCACCAGAAAGAGGCACAAGAGAAAGGCCCTTTGGGATATTGAAGGAAACTACTTAGGAATATGTAAGTATAAATCTTTGATCACAATGTTACCTCCATATTACTAATGCTCTTACATAAAGTTCTTTTCCCATCAACGGTAAACATATAAAACTTAAAGGTAGCGCAATAAGAAGCTTCGATTTATTTCTCTATAGTAAACGACTGACATGTAAATGTATCAAGTTGGACTAGAGCCGGAGAGCGCTACACATAGGTAATGCGTCTCGTATGAATAAATTTCAAACTAAAGCTCACTTGAAACCGAAACTATCAATTTCTGTGCGCTCTTAGCCGTTGGCACACACTCGGATCGGGGAACATTTATCTGCCTCCAAGTCTAACAGTTTCAACTTCAAAGTTGTTTGCCGTTGCCCGCCAGACTGGGCGGGTTAGTTTCAATTAGCGCTAGTGAATTGGCGTTCAAGACTTACAACTAAGACCTCCTAATGACCTTTGAGCTCCTGGTGTAACGAATTACAACTGCATTTTCTATTTATATGTATGTAGGTATGTGGTACCGTCCCTGGGTATAACTAGAAATGCATTGTGATACTTACTTCATTTATTTTCCATTACTGTAAATGGAAGACTTTATGGGTACAGTAGAGTGGGTTTCATTTAATTTATTAGCTCGATTAATATATCGATACATTTCGCTTCATATAAAAACTTGACATTTTCTCGGGAAGTGCATTAAGTTGTCGATTTAGCACAATTTAATGCATTCCCAAGCAGTACGCTCACGCGGGACGGCAATATCGATGAAATTCAAGATTTGGACTCAAACTAGTAATATCAACATCACTGGTTCACCACAAATAAACAGAAATACCAGCAGAATATTAGTAAATCTAATTACCTCCATATAACGGTTTATTACTAATTAGTTAGTAAGTAATCTCGAGTTGCGGCAAGTCTGATGAGGTGTCAATAGAAGGCGTAGGTACCTATAGGTAAATTTTGTTGAACGCAACTTAAAGCGATGGAGTTAGTTGGGATAGTCTGCGCGGGAAGAATGTTTGCCCTACATCCGTCCATGTTTGATGTATTACAAAAGTTTGGCGTTAAGGACGAGCCATTGATGATCGAATGATCTGTACTCGGTATAACATTAGCTTTAAGTGGCCCGACTGTACAGACATTCATGATCAGATGCTGAGTGGATCAGAGCTTCCTCTAAGCGTTTTTCGTTACTTAGTTTCAAGATAATCATCACCAGTACAAGTAATATATTTATGATTCCTAAAGTTTGTGTTTTTTTTAAAGATTAAACAAACGCCGTGAAAATATAACGTGACATGTAATAAATTTGTCAACACCACACCGTAGGATCCCGACTCGCGTGTCGGCGATGCCTTTACTTCGTAATAACATTTTATGGAACCATGATTATTTTAAATTATGTGTTGTCGTCGTAAAATGTGTTATTAATGTCGTTGTCTTTTTATATTGACTGTCTTACACATTTATGGCGAAGAGTAGAGTTTCATTGATCGCTCATAAAATGTTTGTTACAACACGATGAGTATCGCCTGCTAGTATTTCGTATCAATCCTCACAAATACCAGGAGTTTGGAGCGCAGTAACAGATCGTTTCATTTAGTTAGAGCAGGCCCGGGAACTATCGCTCTCGGCCTTCAATAATGCACTTGAATCGAGGCCAAGCTATGCTCATCAGAGAGTGGTTTGGACATGTACACAGTGGCCCAGCTCCCCCCACGCACTCGCGTTGCGATAATTAAAAAACTTTCAAGATTATATTCATTAGCAATCTCCTCCCGCCATCGCACCGTGTGTGAGGTTCCCACGTACTCGTACGTTTACAAAAACTTGGGCTATTTGAGGAAATTGTACTCTCTCTATATTCGGAGGAATACAAAGTTGAGCTTTTATTGTTCCTTGGAGATTTTATGTGTCGGGTTTTATTGAATTGAGTCTTTTGTTGAACAACTCCCCGTTTGTGAGACACTGTTGAAGAACCGTTCCAACTTGTATTACTATTGATGCAATTTGATGTTTGGTAGGTAACTTAATTTTACCCGGCATGGATGCATACTCGGTATTTTAATGGGATAGCGTGCTATTCATTAAACGATAGGTATTATGTCAATCTTGACAATTCACCTGAAAAACAGTCAAAAACTCATCTTTGGTTCGAAAATGTTTTGTTGTTACTAATATGTTAATTTTAAGCCACATTATATTTAGTCTCGCAAAATATGGTATATTGCCAAACTAACAGGCAGGACCCCATAACACATTAACCAATGTAAAACAGTTTGGGCCCGGGTCCAACCCCTAATGATAGATAGATGTTTCAGTTCTACGAGTTTTGCTGAACAAACAAGGTTATGTTTGTTTCGGGAAACCCTTCTAAAATTCGAAAGCTTGAAAACTTTACGCTTTTGTTCCCCTGGTGTAAATAATGCATGGAACCCGCTTTACAAAGATTTATGCTGTGTTTAACTGCATCCAGTATTGTAATATTTTTGCTATTACGATAAAAATAGCTTTCCGTTAAATAAAGAATCCTTTTTCAGCGGCCGTTTAGTCCAGCGATAAGATTAAGAGTTAATACCCAATTCATACGTTATGTGGCTGGAACGTGTGTCGAATCGCTGGAAGCTATTTGCAGGCAGTTCTGTCAAGCGTGCGGTGTTCGACGACATTTATTTTTGTACAATAAATTGCTTTTCCCGCGAACCGCCCGCCACCACGCCTACACTCCTATTTCATATCTCCCACTCACTTATTATGACAATAATGAAGCAGACAAGGCAGTGACTTGTGTTATTCCAGTAAGATTAATTTCTAATTAGAATTCTAGTTTTCTCAAACAACGACGAGCAAGCTGAATACAAACAACAAGTCTCGCAGATATTATAATAAATCCCACAGATCTAATTTCTGTTGATCCTTTTCTCGTTTCCTGAAATGAGTTTGAATTAATCTGTACAGCGAATAACACGGTTCAGTGCACCGGGTACCAGGGCGACACGACGCAAGGAGGGTGTTAAGTTAAGCCGTCGGGCTACAGACACGTTCATCACGAGACGTTACCGCTTGTATAGTTCCCTAACTTTGTAACGTGAATTTATACAGTTCTTAATTGGTAATCGTCGGCGTCAGTGCAGGACCTTGTAAATGCTAAAACGTTTTATATAATATTTACATGCGACTTTTTTAAAAACTTATTTGAAACTTTATCTTTTTCTTTATCATCGCTATAAAATGTATGATGTGATCGTCTCAACTAAACTATATTGCAATCATATTTGTAATGGTTAACAAATAGGAAAAGCTCCTCAAGACGTTTTAGCAAACCTCTTTCCCCTCCGTGAGTGCATACTTACCCCCCACTTACAATACCGTTACCAGAGACACGTAAAGCATCAAAAACGAAGCCTTGAAAGGGTTTATTTATGGAAAACGTTTTTATGGCGTAGATTTCCATGGCAACATCTCGGATGTCACGTGGCAGTGGCAGGTGTGAACGTTTTTGCCGAGAGGATCGTTACCTTGCCCCGGTCGTCGGCGATGCATATTGGATAACCGCTGTGCATTTATGCCTCCCTGGTGGCGAGGCTTATTTTTTATTTTCTTGTTTAGAGGTTTAGTTACCTATGTGAAAATGTGGAAAGATGCCAACTTTTTATTATTTCAGTTTTACTTACCGTTAAGAGGCGACCCAAGTGTTTGGAGATAATAGAGTAGAAAACCTCACTCAATATTAAAAAAAAATAAGATCGCATCAGAGAGATTTTTATGCCTTGCCAATATTCTCAAAGCACTAACTTGCATTTAGATGCCGTGAAGTTTTATTTCGACATTCTGCAATATTTTCTTCAAGACAATGACAATGGGTTCCGTCCGTATAATTTGTTTGTAAAATGAGGTAATAATTCGTCGACTCCAGCCATTCTTCAGCTTGAGGTTCCTCAATCGTGAACGTTCGCGGTCGTTAAACTTTTTCATTAGTAGAATTATTCGCGCCGGGCGCAATCTCGACGAGAAACAATTACAAAGGAGGTTCAGCTATCAGATGACAGCTGTTGACGCTACAAGGAGCCGGGGGCAAGCAGCAAGCTAGTTAAATAAGACAAGCTATACAGTGCCAATACAATAAGAACTCGCCTTATGTTTTGTTTGTAAACCTGGTTAAGTTTATTATGCTAGTGTAGTGTAGAAAATTCGAAGAAATCTTACTCAATCGTTAAATTAATATCCTAAAATGAACAGTGCCAATAATCATTTCTTTCTTTCTTAGTGTGCTACATCGACTGCTATTCAGATCAAACAATTTTTAACTAAAACCATTTTTTGTACTCATAAACATAAGTTATCGACCAAGTTATCTGTTCCTCCTGGTTCCAAGGTTAGACCCCTCTTTATCTCGATTTATTGCAGATCTCGGATAAATCATAAGATTCCGATCTACCGGAGGGTCATTCAACAACTTATTGGATTTTATTGCTTCATGGAATTTTAAAATTGACCAGATAAACGATTCGATGGTGGTGCTTTATTGAATTTATAATGCGAATGAAGCGCCGTAACAATCAACTGGTAATTGCTTAATCAAAGCAGTTGAATTTAATTATTAACTGAGTTGTGGCTTAATATTTAAGAGGCTCGGATTATATTACCGTGGAATTGTGATCATGTCGGGTTTAAGTGTAGTCTGCTTAATACGGTGTTAAGTAAATAAGCAACAACAAGCATGGCTGAAAATAATTATGATGTTATAAGATGCTTTTACAGGCACCTCATCATAACCATCATCATTTCAGCCTAAAGAAGTCCACTGCTGGACATACGCCTCCCTCGATCGTTCTCGCAATGAGCGCAAACATGTCGCGCTACAGATACCTGCGGCCTCCATCAGGTATTTGGCCCACTTTGTGGAGGACCTTTAGAACATTTTGGCCCTACCGACCATCCGTTCTGCGAGCAATGTGTGGTTGAGCGATGTGTGCGTGTGTGTCTGCGGTTGAGCGATTGACTGCTGCGCTGCGTGTTACGGGTTCGATTCCCGAACGGAACACATCTTTGTATGGCCTACAGATAGTTGTTCCGGGTGCGGCTGTTTGTGTATGTAAGTTGATATGTTTGTGAACGCATACACGATACAGGAGAAATTCCGTGTGGAGCAAAGATTTTGTAAAAAAAAAATGTGCCCTGCCCACTGCCACTTAAGTTTGGCAATTTGGTGTTCCTGCGGATCTTATCATTTTTGATTAGATCACGCAAGGCAAGGTAAGCACAGCCCTCTGTATATCCTCTATAGCAAGTACCTGTATTGATATAAACACAGTGCACCGGTAAGACGGCGGCGTTCCCGTAGAAATATCAGGAAATCCTGTCTTAGTGCTCCCCCACACTCCCCAAGCCTACATGCCAAATTTCAGCTTTCTACGACCAGTAGTTTCGGCTGTGTTGTCTGTCAGTCACCCAATCACAATTATATGGCTAATTGGCTACGTTAGGTATATTTCTGAGGTGATCACAACTTGTATGGGAGACTCAATTTTTTTTTAGGAATTGACTATGGCTTTCTTGGGGAAAGTTGTTCATTTACATGGGCAGAAGTGGTTCTTAAAGCTTGCGCACTGGGAAAAACCTTACCCAGTATACACCTATTGATTGCTCAGATCCGTCGATCTTCCACATCGGTCTTCGACGTAAATCAATCTACCTAGTCGTTTTCCAAATATATGAGGTCGACTTCCAGTCCAACCGGATGCAGCTGAATACCAGTACTTTACGTGAAGCGATACCCCTAGCAAGGCTGCTGTCAGATTTTCTAGCTTCTGACTATCCGAAACGACTGTCAAAGATCTTCAAATGACAGCCGGGGCCGGAACCAACAGCTTCGTGCTTTGACTGGTCAGAGAGACAACTGTAATGAAAAAAAATAAAAAATATTTACTGTCACTAGGATTCCGTGTTATGGGATCTAGGCTCTGCATTCCGTTTACAATATTATACATTTATTTTACTTCATAATTTTTAATCATAACATGACAGCATGTTATGTAAGCTATGTCCTAGTTAGTTATGCCGCCAATTAATCAGCCACGTTAGTGATACAACTCATTAGTCTATTTCGCGTTACATGCAACACAGGTTTACCATTGAGTTTAGTTTATTACACGCTAATTTTATTGAAAAAATAAAAAAGCTGTTTGTAAATATTGTACTAAATACGTTTCTACTTTTTATCACAGTATAAAGATGTTCTATTGTATACCTATGTATTGTGTTTTATGAAACAATAGCTTCACCCTGGGAATTGATCCAAGTTTCCCTGTGGTAAAGCATCAAACATATCCCATGGAAATAATGAAGCTACATCAATTATTATTCTTTACCATTTTTATAACGAAAAGATTTTTATAACCGGATCTCAGATGATTTTGAAAAAAACTTATTCAAAATCTCCCAAAACCCCGTTGAACCCAGCATCTGTATCTGTAGACTGTAGTACATGTGACTATGTGGCGGCAGTCGAGGGCGCCCAGACGTCGCGGCGGCGGTGACGTCACGCAGCACCTCCGTAGCCCGTAGCAGTCGTAGCGCGGTGCTACGCTGCCAAGCTACGCTGACTTGCTACGGCGCGTAGTATCTACTTGTCTACGAAGTTTAGAGTCGGTAATTTCTGTTAAATTACTGAGTAGTTTTAAACGTTATATGTATGATTGTTATTTTATCTTGCCAAAAATAATTATACGTACATTTGTGTAGTGTTCTAGCTTTTTCCCGCGACTTCCGTGCATATGTACCTACGGGTTAAAAAAATCCATTGGCACTCAGCGATTACGTAGCTTTTCTATTAATGTATATAAACGTTTTTCCTATTTGTACCATTAATTTTGATTTAAGACTTGCTCAAGCCGTTGAAACACAAAACAAATCCAAAAATCTATTCCAACGACTTCATACGAAGTTATAATCACATACGTAGTTTATGACTTGTGTATATTGCTCCGTTTCCGCGATAAAAGTTCCATTTGAAGTTTTTCTCAGAACGCGTCTTCAAACGAGTTTCCTTTTAGAAAGAACTGCCTTTCGAAATGGCTTCCAGCTCCAATGCTGGCCGCCTCATCGTTATTGCGGTTTATATTAAATATTTAAAAGCAACTGTGAAAGCCAAAAGTGGTTTTGATTATATATCAATACAAGCGATCATACTCTCGGGATAACAATTATTTCAAAAAAGTCTTCACTATTGAGTACTACCCCACAAAAATTCCAACCAGTCCATATCAATTTACTTGTATATCTCCGAAATTCTTCATTAGATCTACGAAAACATGGGATCATTTTGGAGTAAATCTCTTTCAATCAATAAAGTAATTTTGCAAATCCGTCTATATATGACGGAGTTATGCCGGAACATCGAATTGATAACCTCCTCCTTTTTTGAAGTCGGTTAAAAATTATCCTTTGTGTTAATCTACCTCTGTGACAAATTTCATTGAGATCCGTTCAGCCGTTGAGTAACAAACCACAACAACCGATGGCCATCCAAACTTCTTTAACCAACATCTAAAAAAGGAGGAGGTTCTCAATTCGGATGTTTGTATTTTTATTTTTTTATGTTTGTTCGCGCATGACTCCGTCGCTTGCCAACCGATTTGAAAAATTCTAATTTGAAAACTTCAAAATAACTTTAATTTCAAATAACGAAGAAGCAACCATAAACACCGACTACCGAAATTAAAGTTATTTTGAACTTTGTAGTGTTTTTTGGAAGTCGGTTTCTGTGAAAAAGTTTTTTTTATTAAAGAAGGTACATTTTATATTATTCTAGTTTAACTATATAATAATAGTAAGCAAGATCAAGATTCTAAAAAGTTTCCAAATATACTCGTAGGATATGCGAAATATTAATGAAGCACTCCCGTTATAAAATGTCAACCTTCTTCAAACTATCTATACCAGGCGACGTGTCCCGGCACTAAGCTTGCACTGATAAATGGCCACAACATTACCAAAATAACCCACTACTGTCAGGTTGAGTCACCCCTCGTGAACAGAGGGATCAGCAGGTGTCATGGTGGCGTCACAACGAATGTGTCTGACACGCGCGGACATAGCTGTCATCGACAGGGTTTGACAGGAGTTGTACACATTCAGCGGTGTTTAGCTTGTTCATGGTGACGGGCGGGCGTTTTCGGGGACTGTCTTTTTATACATCTTAATGCTTCGTCAAAGACGACGTATGCAGATGTACAAAAATGTTAAAAAAAAGTATTTTTATTTTACCGGTCTTCTTTATTTTTGGCATATATACCAATAAAAGTACATAACTAACTTAATTATTAATATCGACTAAACCTAACTATATACAAACTAGACTAATAATTGCGAAATTATGTACAAACGTGTATAAAAACAAAATAAATCATTGGGCATCAAAAAACTCATCCACATCGCTGTCAATGACAAAAGTGCCCAGAACAGTGGCAGCATTGCCACGTTGAATGGCAATGCTGATTCTTTGGCCAAAGAAAAGCCCAGCCCTCTGGTCACGTGAACAGTCGACAAGTTGTTTGCTGATGTTGTGTTAAAATTTAAATCTCATGTAAGTGATGTGTACGAGTATCATGTTCTTAAGGGAAATAAAGATTATGTAAACTTAATTTCTATACAGTAAACATTTCAATATAAATGCAATTTAAGTAGAATAGGTAAAATTCCGTCCCGGCTGTCTATTAAAATTCGAAAAAAGTCCTTTTGCAGTCGTTACGGATTGCCAGAAGCCAGTAAACCTGACACCAGTCTTGCCAAGAAGTACCGTGTTACCCAGTTGCTAGGTTGTGGAGGTCTAGTAGGCAGTCGCTCCACGTAAAGTACTGGTATTCAGTTGAAACCGTTTTGACTGGGAGCCGATCAGCCGACCCCAATATAGTTGTGGCAAAAAGGCTAAGCTGCTGATGATGATGAAGTAGAATATGAAAACATGTAGGTAGCAAACTATCTCAATAGATGAAGATGCCGAAAAATATTATTTCAAAAGTGAATAATTCAAAGGGCAAGCAGCGGCAGGTACGTCTACTTATTTCCACGTCGCCGTCGTCTAAGTTACAAAACCGTAAGATAAACACCAGCCCTAATTCAAAACCCAAATATAAATCCTTCTACAAACAAAGCTTAGTATCTCGAACAAGCAATTTAAAACGCGGCTAATTTAGTAACCACACGAACGTTTTGTGGAGAGATGATGTGCCATTTCACATTCTTAGTCATGGGGGCGGCATGGGGTTCCCCAGTACCCCACTCGTATGTAGGCGGAGGTACGCGTCACACGCTCGCTCCATAATTCTTACAGACGCAAATCTGACGCAACAACACTCGTTGTGGCACACGGCTGAGTGCTAAAACGTGTTGATTCTAAAAACAAATGAGAAAAATACCAACGATTTCTGCATTCAGTTGATTTGTTGTCAAATCTTGTTTTTTTGTTAAATCTGTGATATGTTTTGACTAATTTCAGCAAGATGTATGAGACTGACGGCAGATTTGCTGATAAGCTTAGCGCACCGCGTAACTAGGAGTTGTTTTTTGCTTTCCTAATTATAAGCGAAGGATAATTCTTTTGAGTTACAAAGCAGCTAATCCTAGTCGAAGCAAAAAAGATTGTGAATGAGTTTGCCAAATTGATATTTACGCCAAGCAAAGACTTCTTGAAAACTTTTTTCAACTATGTCGGACTACAGCAACGCGTCGGCTAATCTCTTGGTGTCCGTCGCATGGGTCTGTAGGGCACAGAAATTATTTATTTATAATGTGATTTCTTTGATTTGACTACAACAATGATTTCGATTCTTATTAATCCACTGCGGCAACATAAAAAATATCTAAACTGATATGAATAAATATTTTAATTAATTTTAATTAAGGCAACTATGATGAAAAATCGTTAGGTACTTCCGGGGCAACATTTTAAATTAACAATGTCGTTGGATGACACTCCTTGTTGTATTTTTAAAGAAAAATGTTATCGAGAAAATGGAACAATGCCATTCTGCTTGGCATCCAAACCAAAACACGAATACATTTCAAACTTTTCCAGAAATTGCTACGAAATAGATAGGTACGCTAATAAAAAGCGATGTATTCCACTTCTATGAATACATTTGCGTTCCGATCTGCGTTCTCCATGAACCTATTAGTTTTTCACAGAAACAAATAGCGAGAAGCTGTACATATATCTGATTTCGAATGTTTCGGAAAACAGACTGTACTTGAGAGTGATGAATTCGTAGGATCATAGGTACTTACAACTAACTAAAAGTCATGCTGTGATGCTTGATGTCTATCGTCTACTTTTATGAAGGCAGTGATTAGGCCTCACCCTGTTGTGACACGTCAAGGCGATGCAGGAGATTGCTTCCTCCTCAGCCATGCCTACGTAAACCAATTTAAACTTTATAATCCGCGCGGCGCGAACAATACACCAACGAATTCTACCTCAAGGCCTTCCTTCCTCGCCGGTGCTGCTCCCCTGGTCCCACTCGTGTGCTAAAGCTTTTACGACTAAAAGTAATTTTTGCTAACACTGCTCTAAGTATATATTACGTGGAGAATTTGTTTGAATTCATCAATTGCAATATTTTTTTTTGACAATGTTTTTTTGGTGGCTTTTAACATCACAATAATCTTTTTTTTGTTTTGCATTTTTAACTCGTAACTATTGCGAGTGATTACAGCTTAGTCAGTCAAAAAACAGTAATGAAGGCACTTTACCATTACCATTCTCATTTACAACCGAACAATTAAACGACAAATCCGGACTTATCTTTTAATAAGTGAAACACGGCGGCGGCGTCAGATTGTGCGGCGGACAAACAGTCCCGTATCGCGCAGTCGACTGTTTGCGCAAAATATCGCTTGTGTGCTCTGCTCTCCGCGTAACGTCAATATATTACCCGAGTGGAACATACCGCTCATTATTGACAGTACCTACTGCGCGTCGGTTTGTAAGTCCTTTTGTGAATGGCACGATGTACGAGTATTTGATATTCGGTGCATTTTACATTTGCCACTTCGAAAAGCACTGCTTCAACTACAGCGCTAATTATTCAGTGCAGTATTTGAGGAGGTGAACGTTCTCATGAATCATCAAAAACAACAATGGAATGGGACCAATCTTGAAATGATTACCAATGAATTGCAAGTCACCCTTTATTCCTGAATGTAACGGTATTTTATTTGTTCTGAAAGGTTTGCTACTTAGCACTGAGACGACCCTAAAACCGTTGTCCCATTTATTTAGTAAGATCAACCCCTCAGTGAGTCAAATACTCACGTAGGACATTCCCAGCGGGACAGCTAACCTCAATCATTTTAATTAGCACAGAATCAACACTTCGGTGTCAGCTGTAGGGGACTTATTAATAATAATATCATGTATGTGTCTTATGTTTATGATCTATGCTGTGGCTATATGTTTCATTGTAGGTAATTATTTGCTTGGGGCAGACAAGTAAATGATTCTAGGAATCTGATCGAAGTTAATTAAAGTGGTAGGTTTCAATAATGTTATTTTCTTCTTGCTAGAATTAATTACTTCTTAGACCAATACATAAAAATATGTTTCATTACGTAACATCCTGCCTGTTTCTTCCCCCGAGGGGTAACACACAGGTTTACCTATAGGTATAGCAACTGTTTTGTGGATGGGAAATCATATTTATGGAAGTGTGGGAGGAGTTTCAAACTCTTAACTGATTAAAACCATCCGTGTTCCTTCGAATGCCCTTTGCATCCCAGAGCCGCGGTAACTCTTTTCCGCTAACCTATACCTTACAGTTATGTAAATGTTTAGGTTGTTCCATGAAATAGGGGCGAGCCTATTACTACCATCCGGGAAATTCCGGACTTCGGAATGCTACTGAGAAACTCCGGACGGAGAAAACCGACAACTTAAAAAACTGACACTTCGCCAGATCCAGGAATTGAATCCCTCACGCTCGGCAATAGTGCTTGCCACCACTAAACCAACGAGACAATCAAATGTAATGTTACGAGTCGGTATACCCATCGAAATCGGAAAACATTCGATCTTTTACCAACACTGGAGGAGCTTTTACCAGTGTAGGTAACGATCATGCCCACAACACAAAGGTAAACAGGTCTCATCGTCTGCCATATTATAATTAATTGTTGCCGCGAAACTTTTCACAAAGTTACACACACATACTTTTTCATTAATAACAATGATAGGAATCTGATGTAAGCACTTTTAATTATAATGTTGCCATGTGTAAATATTTATGTTCACAGATAAACACGACAGTTGACAGTTATTGTTCGTTATTATGCTTGGTCTCAGTGAATATTCTGTCTAGATAGCGATCTCTTCATGTGTGATTTAGGCGGGCTTTCATCAAAATATTTTGCTTTGACGTATTTAACTGTGTCCAACACGCGAGCGGCTCACCTGATGAAAAGTGACAGATGCCTGCAGCACAAAGGATTGCCGATGCGTTGCCAAATAGAGGCAAAGTTCAAATGTCCATACTCGTAATTTCGTGTATCTGTTATTTCATCGGTAGTTTTGAAATATAACATAAAAATTACTGTTAAACAAAGATATGGTGGTTATAATGTGTAGGCCATTCATATCTCGAAGGTAACACCAATTCGGAATCAAGTCAAGCTGGTGGGAATAAAAGCTACCCA
The DNA here is from genome assembly GCA_947386135.1 of Melanchra persicariae. Classification (NCBI taxonomy): domain Eukaryota; kingdom Metazoa; phylum Arthropoda; class Insecta; order Lepidoptera; family Noctuidae; genus Melanchra; species Melanchra persicariae. Next base: position 859,152 of record OX376652.1, read on the forward strand.
CTTATATCATAAGATTTATTTGGTAGCAAATCTGAATATCGCTACTATAATTTGAAGTTTCAGTTAAAACTATGATAATATGTGTATAGATATTATATGAGTAGTTATCGCAGATCGCTTGGCCGCTTCATAGTAACCCGATTCCCTCGTTAGCCTCAAGTTTGAGGGTAGTTAGCGAAGTTCTTGTCTCTGCTCCAAGTGGTGTGTTTTTGTCATAGAAATTAATACGTGTTGGGTTCTTGTGACATCTCATAGATAGACGAACTTGCTTATTATGTAAAATATATTGTTTATAATATCACCTACTTGTGTTATTATTTGTAGCGCAAGAATTATGGACGTTCATATATGTGAAGAAGTGGATGTTTACATAATCATTGTGGTTTCTGGGCTGTCTTTATTACCTGTTATAGAATCTGAAATTTGCAATAGCTAAGGTACCATATGTTTTGGAAATGAATAGCCACTCTTTGAATTGCATGTGAATACCTTATTGGCAAATAATATGAAAGGAAATAACATATTTATAGAGGAAGATAAAAATACACGTGTTGCCAAATGAAATTAGTATATAACACGCCCACGTCACTTTTTAATAACTGCTTCAAATTTTCTACCTCTAAAGCTTTTTGGTTTGAATATACCACCAGTAAATGATTTATAAACAGTAACATGTAAAGTGGCACGTGCACTCTGCCGCCCCCGGGACACGTGTCGCGTCTCGTGACACATGTCGTCTGCGACAAGAAACGCGTATTTACAGTAAAATGTAAGATCGTACGCACAACTTCTTAAAGGCAAGTGGTAGATGTGGGGCCGCGAAAACAGCGATAAGAACTAATCGTGACGTTCAAAGACGACAATAATTATGGCTCAGTCGACCACTTGTTTGAGTTTTCTTGCTTACTTTTTTTAAAACTTTTCAATACGTTAGGCGAGTGAAGATAATGTTTTTTTGTCCTAAAGCCAAATCGAGACTTAGATTTTGATTGATAGGTGCATGAGAGAACTTTATTTTCTTGCGGTTAACTACTGTTTTTCCTGTTGCTTAAAAGATATATTTCAGCCCACTTATATTTCACTAACAACCAAGTTCCACTTGGTTTTCTATTAATTTGCAATCCCAACCGGCCCACGAAAATGACTGTAGCACAAATACTAGGCCGCAGCCGTAATGGCCCCGTGGCAAAGCAAATTATCCTACAGTGGGTACATCGGTAGTCAAACCAAACGAGCCACCTGCATGAATTCCTGATGCGACATCAAAGGACTCCACTCTTTGACTGGGTATTTGCGAATCGCACCACTCTATGCCGCCCAGGTACGCCCTGACAGTTTTTGTTACACTTTTCGCTTGTTTGAATTATGTCTACTTTTTATTAAAGATACGAAATCTATGAGATTATTTGGTTTATCCTTTTGAAATAGTAGAAATTATACATTCTTAGAAACATACCCGACCTAAGGCAGAGGCATACTTTAGATTTAAGGGAAGCAGCACTTAAATCTCTGCTTGTAATTGGTACTTGGATTTTTGGTCTCCAGGATCCCTATCTTTGTGCCTACCAAAATACGTCAAAATCAGTTTAGTGATTTAAGCGTGAACACGTAATAAAGAAACAACTCAGTTAGGATTAATGAAATAATTAAAAAAAAAGAATATTTCAGATATCCTCAGTGTGAAAATTCTGAACGACCAAGAGGGCAAGGCCTAGAACGAGAATTTCATTCACAGTTGTTTTAAAAAGTTACCATTGAGAACTCAAATAGTATATTTATGATGTTTATATCTTTTGTAAACTTCTAGACTAAGTACCTCGGCTTATATTGTTAAATGATAAAAAAGCCCAATTCTGAGCTCCTCAAACACCGCTTATGCTTTTGTATAAGTAATTTATTTAAAGCATACTTAACTCGTAGAATTAATTAAAAGTTTCGTCGACTCATTAAGATTCTTCCGAGGGATGTCGGGAAAAAAAGTAAACGTACTGTGGTCGAAAAAGTTAATGTTTAATCTACTTAAAATGGTGTCTGTGAGGATGTTTGTCGTGTGGTGACCAGGCGCACACGACTGCTCGGAGCTGACAATGGTCAGTTAATGAAATGAACTGTTTGTGCTGTGTGCTCAATTTGTGGATCAAATAAATTCTCGCGCCTCATTTGTAAACCACGTTGATTTAGTGTTGCTGTTGATTCCATTGATATTTGCACTCTGTAATGTGTATTTGTTTTGAGTAAACTGCCTCGTTAACACGAGGCGTTTCAAGAAAATTGCATAGCTTGAGCAAGTAAATTATGCAATTGATATTTGATATGTTTTATTCGATGGATTTATTCGTTCACGAGCTTTAAGAAAAATACGAGTATGTACTTGATTATCCAGAGTATTCCAGCTAGGGTCGAGGAATAGGTCGACTTCTCACAATTAGCTATTTTTGGCTGTGAGGTAGAAGTAGGTGTAATCGTAGCATGTTAGCTCATCAGGGTTGCGGAATTTGTTCGAAAGAGTCACCGTGGCCCTGGCACGCAAAGGGCATAAGGAGGAACACGGATAGGTGTAAGTCAGTAAGAGTCTGACACATCCTTCCGCTCCGCCCAGAGCGGAATAAGTCATTTGATGATTTCCCACCATAAAAAAAATAAATAAACATCCCATTTGAAAAGAATGAACGAAAATACACTCAAAAGAATACAAGAATGCACTCTCTTTTAACAATCACCTTATAAAAGTGCTATAGTAGGCGCCAGATAAATGAAGAATAACGGTCATTGACCTTTCCTTAATATCTCTTTGTAGGTTTTTTTTTAATTTTTTATTATTGATAGGTACGCGCTTGACCACTATCTCACCTGATGGTAAGCGACGATGTGGTCGAAGATGGAGCACACTTGCCTAGAAGTAACCTGTTCACTCTTCCCCCGGACAGTAAATTTTGAATCGTTTTTAATTACTAGAACAGTAAGGATCACAATAGATGTCGATTCAGGACAGCTTAATGTCATTATTTCTGTTTTTTAAATTAAGTGTGTCAATAAATGTAGGTGGGTCAATGACCGTTATTCTTCATTTATCTGGCGCATACTATAACCCAAACTCTTAAAGCAGTGATTAAGTTTAGATTCAAATAACATTAATCCGGTATCAAAGCGTTATTACATTTAACAATTAAACTAAGACAACAAATGTTTACCCTTAAATTAATCCACATAGCGTCAAAGTCACCAAATAATCTACGTATCAATTACAAATTAATCCCTAGTGACAGACTAACATACATAGAATTATCTGAATAATTGAGTCGCAGCAAGCAAGGGTTGATTGAGCCAATATCGTCGGCATTACGCGCTGGTTGACTACGCAGCTAAATTAAATTAACATGAGGAGCACACAATGACATTCCGCGGAGGAGTCTTCTATACGTGGCTGCATAATTCACGGCGCTTGTCACGCCTCTGCCGCGTTTATTGGCTCCTGGTAAATTGCGGCTCCGCTGCGGGAACGAGACGCTTGTTAAATTAGTCGAGATCCTTGATAATTGTGCTATAACCCCACGACACACATTCCTTACCTACCTTTCCGAGGGGAGAAACTGAGATTGTCTTTAATATTTTCCTAATTAATTTGTTAGCGATCAAGAAAAATGATCTCCCCATATTTATTTTCTAGAGAGAAAAACGAAAAAGATATTAACATAAAAATCCTCCGCCCCAGGGTGCGTAACGACGTCATTTAAAATGCTAATGCCTTTTTATATGGTGCATTATTACAGATGGCCCGCGGCCGGATTGCGTATTAGAGAACGAGATGTGTTCGCAGAATCCCTTGCACGAAGTTTATTGAAATGAGAATCTTAGAGGGTTATGTCGATGAAATCATGTGGTAATCGTCGTTTTCAATATGGCTTGCGGTTACACGTAGATTTTCTTTTACCTAAAGAGGATACGGAATGCTTTCAACGTAATATAACGTAATATTTGGTTGTATCGTTGTTACCTAGTAATTCCTCATTCGGAATGGATTGCAATTTTAGTTCGAAACGAGACGGTAGTATGCAACCTTGTATGTATTTTCTCAAATCGCATAAGCTCTTTTTATCAGTTTTATAGTGATATTTGTACGATATTATCAAGGTTCGAGGCGTGCACTTAGCTGCCATACGTTGGAAGGTTTCCAGAAAACACGACACTCTGGGGCAATCCGGATGATCCCCTGCAGTCGTGCTGGCCTAGTGCCCCGTACGTTTTACACGGATTATATCTGACAGAAATAAGAATGCAGTTGAACTGTTAATACCGTTTTATGCAAACATTGTGATTTATTTTTTTCTGTTTTGTTTTCAGGTAAGAACAATGCGGTTTTTGGATCGTAAGTAAAGTAGCGCAATAAAGTACTTTATTTCAAGTGTAATAAATAAACTAATGATTACGATAGACTTACATAGAAGACCAACTTTAAATTATGCTCGCTTTGTAAACGAGGGCAAAGATTATAATATTTCAAGACCAGAAGAATATATTATTAATTTTTGACTAAACAGAGCGTTGATCTCGTTCAGCGAATATTAAGTTTCGGTTAGAAAGGTTTCACTTGTTTTTTGGAAGACTTTCAAAGAGAAAAGTTCAAGAATGTAGGTAGAAGTACTTGCGCTTGAATAAAAAGTTACATAATTTGGTGCTAAGTCACTGAGTTTTGTCGGAGTTAAGTTAACCTTTTTTGAATAAACGGCATTTTTATATTGAGCCACTTCTGACAAAGTTGTAAAATGTTAACAAATTGTGAGATAAAACGCGACTATAAACTCCACTGAAGTGACTAACTAGAAACTAAGGTAAAACATAAACGAGCTCTTCCTTTGGCAAGTAACGTCAGGTGTATTGGCTTGTGGCGAGCTCCCTCGTAGGAACTGCCTGACAGACGAGCGCTTAGCACTAACATCGCTCCATCGATCCTATGTTATCCTGATAAGCTCGTTGGTAATACGACTGTTCAATCTACTGAAGTCAGTACTTTGGTAGCGAATATATTGCATTTAATTTGGTACGATCGTGAATTAATGTTAACCTACTTAAACAGTTTTTACCTGTTTTCAAAAGTAGTCCAGCTTGTGGTTTTTGTTCCTATAGGTAGCTAGATTAGGCTCTGAATTGCTTCCTCACAGACATTTCTCCCTGATGTCAGAGGTTACATTTTGAGAACATCAGTTTTAATCTGCCTGATGTCCAAACCGTCCCTGGCCTGAGCGATAGTATTCCTGCCTCCAGTCGCCCTGACCAAGGAGGGGATCATTCATCACTTACAATACGACTGCAGTGACAGCTGGATGAGCTCCGTAACAGATTCATTTCAGCTCTTATTTAATATATTATCCTCATACCATACGCCACATTAATCTGCCTTAAATAACATAGATTTATCATAAATCTGTGTCACTTAACGTAGCCTCAATATTTTTATTAAAAGCTCTTTGGAATGTAATCGCAGTAGTGCTCTTCAAGTAGATCTAACTACAGATTCGTCAGGATTTAAATGTATGAAAAGATTAATATCGTCTGGGATTGGAAACCGTCGCGACTTATTGGAAAACTGATTGGCAAAATTTGAGTCTGAGGCAAACAGATTCCACTATCTCTTGAGAAAATATGCTAAGTATGAAACTAGAAGTTTTTACAACACAACTCCCTTGACGCTAAATTTACATGAAGAGGTCGCAAGAACGTCTTTTTATAAGAAGCTCGATGACTATGAATCTGTCTTTAATGGTTGCTATGTCTCATCTAGCAGGATTTTATGTGCGCGTTAGTGCTGTATACTCAAGATCAATTTTATACTTAAACTGGCGACCTGCGCCTGCTTCGCACGGTTTAACGACTTGAATTTATTACGAGAATACACTTGAACTTATTATTTGCAAGTCAAAATGTTAGTATATTGTGTCCTTCGTATAAATCTTACATTAATTTCATTCTGTTGTTGTGGCGACACTTGAGGGAGGCCTATGTCCAGCAGTGGACGTCTTTCGGCTGGTATGATGATAGTGAATTCCATGATCTCTGAATCATTATTGAAACCACATCAAAATTTGTTCCGCAGTTTAAGGTCGAAATGAAACATTGTTCGAATGTTCATAATGAAATGGCATGTCTTTGACTCATAAGTCAAAGACATGCCATTTAAAATATCAATTATGTAGTTTATTAAAATTCAACAGTTTGCAGTGTTCATTAGTTTCCAGACCTAGATCCTTATTAAATAATAATAATAATAATAATAAAACGTTTATTTCGGAAACTTGCTCCATATTTTGTTAGTGATACAACTTACGTAACTATGTTAGTACTTACTTATAAATTAAAAACAAACAAAATAAAACCTACAATACAATACAATCTAATTCATGTATTTTCCTGCAGTATCAGACCCGTAGCTGTGCATACGGGTCCAATACTCCAGGAAAACGCCGTCCAGCCTATCCCCGATCACCTTCAGTATGCCGTTGGCACTCCCACGAATCCTGCGTAACAATGATGCCGTTCTTTTCCTCATGATTGCTGAAAAACTATCTGTAGTAGATTCAGCAAACATGGCTGACGCGCTACAGAATCGCGGTAGCCCCAACAGCACCCGGAAGGCGTTGTTGTACTGGACCCGAAGAGCGTTGTAGGCCCTCTGCGTATGCTTGACCCACAGGCTGCATGTGTAAAAAGACTGACAATAAGCCTTGAAAAGGGTGATCTTGACCGGTCTCGTACATCTTGCAAACTTGTCGGTCCGATGCAATATGTTGGCCCATAGGGGCCAACATATTGCATCGGACCGACAACGCTCTCCGTTCCCGTTCTATGTCCTGGTCATCATTAAGATCCTCGACTAGTTTGTGTCCAAGGTATTTAAAACAAGGCACTCTGTTCAGGGCAACACCATATAAGTACACTGGCGGCACTGCCCTGTGACCCTTTGCAGCAACCCCAAACACCATGAACACACTCTTCTTCACGTTGTACAGGAGGCCGTGAGTCAAGGCGTATCTCTCACAAACCTCAAGCAATCGTCTGAGTGCCTCAATCGAGGGACTCAGCAGCACCATGTCGTCCGCGTAAGATATGCTATTTACGATTTTACCATCTACCGAACATCCAACCCCTGTGCTGCTGAGTTCCCCGATCAACTGATCGACATACAAGCTGAACAGTGCTGGGGAGGTCAGACCACTCTGCCTTACACCACATTCCAGACCATACGTCTCAGACAAAGCACCCGACCATCTGACCTAGTTAATCTGGTAATTATACCAATACCTGAGAAGCTCAACTATCTCCTCAGGTTGTTCCCGGTCACGCAACTTAGTCCATAGGACGTTATAATTAACCAGGTCAAATGCCTTGGAAAGGTCTAAAAATACAGCATACACAGGTGTGTTCCTGCAGGTGTAGTAACTGACCGTGAGCGCCAAAATAGCTGTTTCTGTAGACAGCCCAGCTCTAAAACCGAACTGTGCGTCAATGTGCGTCAAGACACAATCTGATGGTGTAAAGATTTTTTTTTTCGATTTCTGACTTGGAAGGAAACTAGATTTAATTGATTTTGGAAAACCCAATGATGGAGTTTTAGTTTTCAGTAAAACCAGATCTCAGACCCTCTTTGATTATTTTCGGATATTCCTCATAGCTTCGGATTTGGGCATGGGCGGGACAGGTTTATTACCTTATCCCTAAACCCTGTAATAGTATTTCAACTCTGGATCACCCCGTCTCCGTACCGAGGTGTACCAGAGTGGGAAAATGTACCTGAGAAATAAAAACATGTAAAATCAGGGTCGCTTGAGCAGATTCGTGAGGTGAACCACTAGCAACTTCTAGCTCAACCGAATAAATAGTTCTGGATATAAATCTAGTTGTGCTCAGTGCAGAAAATAAACACTTGCTTTAAACACATGCTTTAAAGTGTAGCAACCATACCATCTTACTATTCTTATGTAAACATAAGGTTCATACTCTCTCTCAAAATGTAACTAGACATAAAATAACTTCTAGGTTAGCAAACTGGTAATTAGCGAGCTATATATTAGCATTAGCGAGTCAGTCATTTAGCATTAACGGACTATCAAATCAGTCTCTTAGCTTTAAATCAGCGAATCAAAGACCCCTTGGCATCGGCTACACGTGACAACAACCCGGGTAGACCACACGATGAAATGTCCTGCGGGGAAGGATGTTGATCCGGAACGAATTAGAGCGAACGTCGTCGTTACCTGATGATTTCCTTGGACGATGGTCAGATCATGTCTTACCACATGGGTTGGCACGCTATCCACCCTCGTCGGGTCTAACCTCAGCACACATCAAGACAACACGTCTGTCAGCGTCCGTCTTCAGGAATTAAGGCTAGTTAAAAGAGCCAGATCTCAAACAACACAACCCCCCTAATCAGAAACACGCACGAGAACCTCGAGAGGGAAACAGAACAGAAAACCACGTGGGTCTTACCTCGGGCAAATTCAGGATCGAAACCCACATACAGGTAATATTAGCAGCAACTCCATCGTCTGCGGCGGCTGCCAGCAACGGGTTCGCGTTACAGCGAAAACCTCGTGCTTATTACGCCACGAGCTTATTTCCCGCCGGCGCGGCGATGGCGCGGAGCGCGACCATCCGCCGGCTTCTCCTGATTCTCCTGCCATACTGAACTCAACGTTCTGACCATCGACTCCAATAATCCACAGACAAATAGTTTTTATATTGAAACCAAATCGCCATTTTAATCATTGTGACAAAATATAATTTAGAAACATGTTGAATTGAGCACAATAATGAACTTGAAATTAATTGAATTTATTTATTCCTTAATTTCTTACGACTCAAGCGCCATCTCTTAGCTTAACGTAGAAATACGTGAGATGCCAATACTGATAATCATAAACTTTGAAGAGATGTCGCTAGCCGTCAACAATTATAATTTTGTAACGTCACATTATAACACAATCAAAATCTTGATGGTGATCAAACCATAACGCCTGCTAAGACAACTTGCGGCGACTTCATGCATGCCTGGTGCTGCCGACTAATACCGCCGTCTATCTTCGACAATCGCACGGTGTTACACCAGACACTATCGATTTTCGATCGTAGCGCAAACAATGTCATCTTAGTCGCCCCCCTCCCCTAATGGAGTTTCTCAACTGAATAGTTGCAACTTGATAGTTTCGGAACGTGCGGAATGAGCTGTTATTACTGGATCGCTTTATCGTAAACAATGTCTGATAATAATTTCGTGGCCGTCGTTTGCTAAACGTGCTCTGTGAGGGCGAGAATGCGATGTTTCATTTTGCCATTCATAACAAAGATGCTCTGGGTCTATTCGAAAACCTCTACTTACTTGATCGATTTTTAGGATTAGTGCTGTAAATTCAGTCATGCCAAAAATAGTAACAGGGCAAAGGCTTACAAAATTTTTACGTGTTGCGGAATGTAAAACTTTTATGACCAGGAGAGTAGAAGCTCGCAGTGGCTCCACGTATTTGACCATCCAACAGGATTCCCATGTCAAAAGGCCGCGAGCCGTATCACAGGTGCGAGCGGCTTTCAGCGGTTGAATGCCTAAAAGGTTCCGCGCATGTCGGCTACCGAATACTTACCGAAACGTTCCGGCTTGTGTTATTTTCTATAACCGTGACACCGTTACTGCTTTATTTTTGTCCTTTTGTGGCCAAATGGATTTTGTACCGACAAAGCTTGTGCGATCCTGATCGATTTTGTGACTTCGCTGTGTTTTATGCATCGCGGCAATCCAGTTGTAAAAGTTACGATTGTGGCAATAAAGCCGAGTTAGCGCACGGAACGAAACAACAGCTCTGTCCTCACGACTTTTATTTTATGTGGACCATTTCTGTTACAGTTATGGAACCCTTCTTTTATTTTCATAGTTAGTATTAAAGTTTATTGGTGAGGTCCAGCGACGACCTAGTCCTATCTAGTACATGGAGGTTTTCATAGAGTGAGTGTTTTCTTTTTGTGTGTGTTACGCAGCCGATAATAGGTGAATCAAAAAGTTCTTAGAATATACTTAATACAAAGACAAAACTTTCGAGTTTATTTTCATTTCAAGCAGTGTTCATTACACAATTACCTTAAATTAGCTGAGTATCTTTTGAATCGCTCTCTCTGTTCCTCATATATTAATTTTTGAATACAAAGTATTATAGAAATCGTGTTGAAATAGAAAAAAAAACGAGTTGCAACCTAAAAAATAGCATTTTGTTTGGACAAGAAGCAAACATTTTGGGATAGTGCGTTACCATATTTCATAGTTGCTTACACCCAGTAAGCAACTATGAAATATGCTGAATTTTAAAGAGACAGGTCTTGTTGTGAAGATGACGCCCGCTCTAGCCGGCCCTCCACCTCCCTCACTGAGGAAAACGTCCGAAGAGAGGAAATAGTTGTTTTAGAAGACGGGAGAATTAGGTACCTACTATCAACCATTTAGCTGAGATCCTCAGGATTTGCTTTGGAGGCATTCAGCATATTTTAACAGATAAATTAGAGTTCAAAAAGGTTTCGGTACCGAAAGGTCGGCTAGTTGGGTACCGCGAATGTTGACACAGGTAAATAAAAAAACCGGCCAAGTGCGAGTCGGACTCGCGCTCGAAGGGTTCCGTACCATTATCTACAAAAAAAAAACGGCAAAAAAAATCACGTTTGTTGTATGGGAGCCCCACTGAAATATTTATTTTATTCTGTTTGTAGTACCTATTTGTTGTTATAGCAGCAACAGAAATACATCATCTGTGAAAATTTCAACTGTCTAGCTATAACGGTTCAGAGATACAGCCTGGTGACAGACAGACAGACAGACGGACAGTGTAGTCTGTCTTAGTAATAGGTCCCGTTTTTACCCTTTGGGTACGGAATCCTAAAAACAAACAAAGAAAGAAAGAAAAGAACACGACACAATAAATACATATACTTACATACATATATACACATACATACAACGTGTAACAGAATAAACGCAATACCTCTTGAACTCATCATTATGAACCACTTTAACTCAGAAATCGGAAGATGGATACGGAACTGGGATGGTGACGTGGGATTTGCCGCTTAAGAAGCGGTAGGACGTGAGCTCTCTTCTAGGCTGAAGGAAAGGAATAAGTGAAGAAAGAAAAAATAAAGTATCTCACTCAGAATAGGTAAGAATATTTGGAGTTGAAGATCGTCACCTCCCGCCGCAGTGGAGATGGATTGGATACATTTCTTAACGTATAGTTCAGTAATTGGGTAAAAAGAGAAAGAAGTATTTGTCAATGCAAGCACTCCAAATCAATGTTATTAAAACTACGAAGAAAGAGAAATTTGGCGTTGCGTTTAGGAGTACAAATGTTATAAGGAAGGTAGATGAAGGTAGGAAAAGGGAGCAGGAGGTTGTCCATGTGTGGCTATTTTGTTAGGGTCAAGGACTAGAATGAGATCTAAGAGAAAAGGAGTACAGTGAGGAGCCCCGTGAGTAGCATTGAGTAGAAGAGGGTGCTTGTTAACAGAACAGACAAGTGATTGGAGCTTACGGCTGCGAGAGACTCCTTTCAGCAGATTAGTATTGTAGAATAAGCGTGTGCTCATATAGTGAGGAAAGATAAGATAAGATAAGATAACATAAGATAAGATCGAAAAAAAAACCGATCGATTCGACAGGAGGGACTATAACATACGCCCAAAAGTAACTTTGTATGCTGAAAGTCTATTTCAAGAAATAAATGTTCAGCAAACCTCGAAGACTGGTCGACAATCTTGTAAGTGATATCATCACCACGCAACCCTCCACATCCCTTGCCCGTTCTGTCATTGCGCACGATTTTGTATCCAGGCAGAGAATATTACGCTGAAGGAAGTGCAGGCTTAGCAAAAGTTTCGGAAACAAGGACAGCGTGAACAAGATCTGAGTCAAAGGAAGATAGTATGTAGATCAGAGTAGTGAGCAAGAATGTTTTGAGCATTTATGTGAATAATGTAATGAATAACATTGGATAAAACGTGGGTCCATCATTACGATCCTGAAATGACTAGCATATCATATCAAGCATATCCTGGAAAAGACCATCATCTCCGCCAACGAAGTTATTTCGGGTTGTTCCATCTGCAGGCAAGATTTATGACCTCTGTGTTTTGGGATAGTAAAGAAATCCTTTTCATTGATTACATATGGCGAAGGGGTAGACGATCAGTGGTCAAAATTACGCTGATTTGATCCCAAAAATACGCAAAGTAATCAAAGAAAAACATCAAGGGAACCTGACATTGGGCGTGTTGTTTCACTAAGATAACGCTCCGGCTCATCGTTCAGAAGGAGCGCTCACGGAAATCCACAATGCTGGCTTGGAAATCTTCGAGCACCCACCATATTCTCCAGACTCCGTGGAACAAAGTTTGATGACCATGATGCGGTTATAGCTGCCGTAGAAGAGTTTTTGAGTCTCAGACAAATGACTTATGACCTTAAATGTATAGAGTTGGAAGGAGACTACGTAAAAAAAAAAAATCTCTTTATTTTTTGTATTTTAAACTATTTCTAAGAACTTTTTGATTAACCCTGGTAGATGAAAATATCGAATACAATCCAGAGAAAATAGACGAACCTAAAGTACACTTAATCCGAACCTTTTTTCGACGCTCACAAAAATCGGACAAACTGTGTATAAACCAAGTCTCATCGGGGGCCTTTCACCTGGGCTTTGATTCTGTGAATACTTCGACAAAAACTTATATTTATTATGTTCTGAGGGAAACTTCTTAAGTAATTTGACAGGTGAAACTTCACAGGACAAAGAAACCCACGGCACGTTTATTATAGCGCTTCGAAAATGTCGGATTATATCTTTATTACTGGCCGAATGACGTTATCCAGATGTACATAACAAAGAATCATTTTCAATTGTAGATGTTCTGCCTAAGAGATAAATCCTATGTTCCTTGAAGACAAAACAGCGGATCTTTGTTGGAGGCTCTATTGATGGGCGGAAACTGACGTGTGTGCGCACGACGGAAGCGGAAACGGTCGTGCCGCCATTGTGCCGCTGTGCCGGCCGCGGTGCGGCGCCGGCGATGACTTCCTCGTCTAATAGCTGCCGTTTAGACACTAAGCTCCGCTGTGTTTCTGAAGGCCGAGGAGTTAGAAAATAAAGATGAGTTTGCTTTGTTTAATTTTTTGTTGTAAATCTGATGTGGCTCTGGAGACCAGTATGGTTTTAGCTTTAACACATTGCCGTGTCTACCTTCAGGGATGGTATCATTTCCTGGAAGAAACAACAGGACTTTCCGTTCAGTGGATTGTGAGCATTAATAGAACTGCCGATCGATTCTGTAAACCTCTCACCGTGAAAACTCAGGTGAAGTGAGCGCGAAGTGAGCTGTCATTCCATCTTGATTTTTTGGTTGGCGCAGTGGTTGAGCGATCGACTGCTGCGCTGCGTGTCACGGGTTCAATTCCCGCACGGGATAAATATTGAAAAATAACACCCTACCCACACGAAGAAAAAGGAGAAGAAGAAGTACTTTACACTATGCGACAGTCAATCAGACCGCCACTACCAGGCCTATAAGTAGGTAAAACGATACCCCTTGGCTGACTTGTTAGACTTTCGGCCTTCTGACAGTATGCACCAACTGTTTAGCGTACTTTTGAGACATGTATTTTTGTATGTAATGGGTAGTCACGGGATAAATATTAATATTTTGTATGGCCTACAGATAGTTGTTCCGGGTCTGGCTGTTTGTGTATGTGTGTTTATTTTGTTAATAAACACACCCACGATACAGGAGAAATTCCTAGTCGTGGTTAATGCCCGGACCTCATATGGCCTGATAGTGAAACTTGTTTTATGTAGTTTTTTTTTTATTTAGTTTATAAGTGTTGCTCTTTTAGTTTTGTATCTATTTTTATATTTTTGTGCGTCATTTTGAGCAGAATAAACGTGTTTTCTTTCTTTCTATTTGGGGCAACTTTATTTCTTTTTAAAAAAAAAAAAGTTTCATGGACTGGGCAGCTCACATCGTGATCAGTTCACGCAAGCCTTCACTACGACATATTTACAGAATCAACTGCAGTTCTGTTAACCTATTTACTGAGACTTAAGTATAATCTTTTATTCCGAGAAATCGTGGAGAATAATACTTTTATTCCAGGAGCCTTCCATATGGAATCGAAGGCTCCTGGAATAAAAGTATTATTCTTCCTATTAATTCGTCAAATTGTTCCTGGAATTATTATGAACGGCGCCATTTTGCTGGCAGCTATATTCGATTACATAGAATTTAATGTTTTATTATAATTATAATCGCAGGCTTATCTGTAATGAAATTAGTAAAACAATTTGGCAGGACTACATGAGCTCGTATAGTCGTCACAGTTATCTCGGTATCATCAAAGGTACCTGCTTAACATTATCCTGGGTAGCAGGACCCTCATTAAAACCGTAATAGTTGGTAGAGGTACCAAATAAGATAACTACAAAAGATTCACTGCAAACATGTTATGCAAATACAATGGGATTATGGAATTGGATTGGATTGGTCTAATTCGTCATAATGCTATGCAAATGTCCATGCGGCCTATGTGCAGTCAGTCAGTTTATTTGGTGACGATGCATGTTTTTTTCTTCAAGACGTTACGTTTACGTTCAAGATTGAGACTTCTGCGCCACATTTTGTTATAACAATCCTGAAACGCCTTCCTCGGGATGGTGTTTACCGTCCGGGCCGGATACGAGTCGGCCTTATTGATGGCCGGAGGTGGCACAGCCGCGGGACCGGATGCTCAACTGTGCGCGCAGCCCCTTGTGCGCGTTTGTGGCTGACAACTACCGGGATCGCAAAAATAAGAGGATGTTGATGGAGGTCTCTGTCAGACTAGCTTCTTGCATGTTCGGATCAGCTTTATCTATCGCGTTTGGGCAGCACAGTGCGAGATTATCTTGATGGACTAAGCATTGGCAAGATTTCTAAAGGATTGTCTTTAAGCAATGGTCGACGTGAACTGTTTATTTTGAGAGAAATACGAAACAAAAACAATCTGCCTATTTCATTACACGAACAATAAAACAATTTAAGTTGTATATAATTAAATTTTTCTCGTAACCGACTTTAGCAGTAGTTCATTAGTTTTGTTTCTGCGGCTGTCAGGTGGTTGCGACGCGCCGCTCGGTTGGCGCGAGATAGCTCGCATTGTGCGACTTAAAAAGCAGTTTATCAGCGGCGCAGTGCGGCGGACGCATTATTTACTGAACTATTGTTGGCTCCGTCAATATTGCACGACAATACGGAGCCTTTGTTCGCGCTCTCGCTTATTTAATATGGAAGGTATGCACCAGGGCTCCTACGAGCGGCGGATATACCCCACTCGCTGATGGATGACTATAGTCTGAAATATATTGCAACTGCTAAAATACATAAATTGCATGTTGACCTATGTACCTGAATTGGCAAGTTTCGGTGAAAGTTCAAATAAATCTTTTTGATATGTAGGCATTATATCGTGTAGAGCAATTGGCTTTCCTAAGTGGACTAAATCAGTGAAGTCCAACCCCGTTCGTTTAGTCTTCAACGGTATACATTTTTATGCACAATAAAAAACGCCTTACAAATACAAGAGACATAAAAAACTTTTTCACAAAAAAAAGAAACCGACTTCCAAAAAACACTATAAAGTTCAAAATAACTTTAATTTCGGAAGTCGGTGTTTTTGGTTGCTTCTTCGTTATTTGACACCGACTTCCGAAATTAAAGTTATTTTGAACTTTATAGTGTTTTTTGGAAGTCGGTTTCTTTTTTTTGTGAAAAAGTTTTTTATTTTTCACTTTTTAGTGGTACCCCACACCTAACAACACCACTGGATAGTCACAGGAAAGCAAAAGTACACAATTTCGTGTAAATGAATGATTTTTCCACATATTTTTTCCAGATATTTGGATTTAAAAACCAAACTGCAGAACCGATTTTGATAAAATTTAAATGGGACCATTTGGAAAGTATACCCTTTCCAACAAAAGAAGAATTTTTCAAATCGGTTAGCAAGCGACGGAGTTATGCCCGAACAAACATTAAAAAAAAAAAAAAAAAAAATACAAACATTCGAATTGAGAACCTCCTCCTTTTTTAGAAGTCGGTTAAAAAAAAAAAATACAATATTGTCCCAATAGGGCCTCAGCTCAGCATAATGTCAGGTAGCAACATTATCTTTCAGTCATTTGTTTGTCATTTTTCTGCTATTCACTCCTATTGTGGAACGGTGGAAAGAATGGAGGAGGCTTTTGCCCAGCAGTGCCAATAAATGCAATTTTCTTTATTTCTTTTTTCAGTGGGACAGTTCGGGCTAGATATAATAAAAATAACTCCTAATTTTACTATTGTTAGTAGCAGAATGACTTTCCAAAAAAAACTTCCATTAATAAGAGGTGGCGCTCATTATTACAAACCACCTTCATTTCATAGCTCCCTAGTATAAAATGAAACAGGCCTTTACGTGACGTCATCATAATGTCTACCGCTCACTCGTCCGTCCGCACGGCGTGCAGCGGCCACCCCTCCCCGCCGCATCAATATTGCATGGTGTCGCCCGCAAGCGTCTCACCGCTTCTTATTACTACGCGCCTGGTACACCGATATCTTTTTGCTCTACTAAAATGTCAACAGCAATGGTGGAAATTGTTATTTTAATACCGTTTTATTAGATCGTAGAAACCTTATCTAGGTAGGTACCGGCTGTCTAACTTTTGTAACATTAGTATAAAACGTCGCAAGTACGTATGAAATAAAGTTGGAAACAAACGTCCATTATAAAAAGTCATGAGTATAATACCATCCAGAAAACTAGGAATTTTCCACTGAGCGGAGCCTGACCACAGCTAATATTTAATTAAGGAATGACAGCTTAGGATTCTTGGAATGAAAATAGTTTTTTCCGTAATCGTATTTTGCGTACAAAATAAAAAAGAAATTCCAGTAGAGGCGCTCTTCCTTGGAAGAGGCGGACATTTAAATACCCTCTTTCTGTGAATGCATTTAAGTGCCCACTGGGGGATGCGCTCAGGCGAGCAAAGTTAAGAGGATATCAGACTCACGGGAGCTTAAAATAAATACTCAACTGTGCTAATTACTTGCTGTTTATCGTTTCTTTATGTGCTATCGCTAACAGCGGTTATATCGGTGTCGAGTACGAGTCATGTGCAACAAATCAACTGACAATGAATGCCATTAATCGCACGCGCGACAAATGATAGTGTCGGTTCACTGATGCGACCAAATCGCGCTTTCGAAACTAGATAGACGATCTCCTATCAATAAAATATGTCCTGTTCGAACTGATATTATTGTTACTACCGCAGTCAACCATGGTACTCTAATTACCTACATACAATATATGCGTGAAGATACATAGATACATCGAAATGGTTCAATCAATCAATTTACTCACAAACGATCCGATGCAGGAGATAGACCTCAACCAATTTGCGGTTCTCCACAAGACCACTCTACCGGAAATGGTAATTTGAACTATAGCTTAGTTGTTGGAAATCCTGTTGAAATTAGAAAATATTGAATCTCCCACTGTTAATAGTCAACACATGCCTATACTCCCCACCAATTTGCTTCTTAATCTGATCCCATGTTAGATATATTGCTATCAATTCCAGTACAAAATTCGACAGCGTGTGTTTTTCCAATTTGTTGATAAAAAAGCACGATATTGTCAATATTACAAAGTAAACACTCAATAAAAAACATCACGGCTTTCCCCATTGTCCTGGCGTGTCATAAAATGCGCAAACGGATTTGTTAATTGACTAAAAACACTCCCTTTTTATTTTGTGACGCAAATTTTTCATCAGGAAACATTGTAGGTACTCTGAGGCTTTCCTTGAGTCTCAAAAACAATAAAGTTGGGCATTGTTTACGTCTACAGTTTTAAGACCTGCCATTTCCATTAGCATCCGTATGAATAATGCAAGTGGGGGGCCTTTTTTTAAGGCGTACCCGTTTATGTAGAATACTACAGTTTTTATTTGTTGTCTCTGTCCTTGTCGCCCCGCCTCCTGCCCTTCGTCATAACAAAAAACTTGCCATGCATCTGTTCCGTAGCCCTTACGCTCTTTGTTGACGGACTCCTTTAGCTTATGGTGTCCTAGTACTCCGTAAGAAATGTCATCATAACTCTTTTGTTTTATAATTTAATGCTCCATTAACTTTTGGTGTCGAGTCTCGTTGTGACGTTATTCTTTGGTAATTTTCATTATCAGCACCTTCATATGTGATTTATTTGACATACGCGGAGGTCCTACATTATTCACAAGGGAAAATGTCATTATGATTTGATATTACTGGAGGTTACGAAGTATTCGTTGCAATAATAAATTGGGAACTTATGTAGATACCGGAGTTCCCAATTTATGTGCATAATAACAAAATCTTCTACTAGTATAGTCAAATTAGGCCATTTTTTAATAAAGATTGGAATAAATTCTCCGGAGAGGCAAAAACGTTTCTGATGGTTTTGTATGAGTGAAAAATTGAGTATAAAAAACAAATTGCATTTAGCACCCCTACGGAAGGGGGTGAAAAACTGTGAAATCTGTTTATTGTTCATAACTAAGCAGAGCATACAGTTGTACTCATCGTAAATTTTTATACGCTTTATTACACCTCAATCTACATTATTACATTTTATTTATTTTAATCAGACCAACGCAGCGTTAGAAAAAAAATAAAATATTTGTAAACATGATTTTTGGTCATTGCGGCTTAGGGGAAAATCGTGTAGTTCTGTAAACTCAGAAAAGGGTTAGTCATTTTGGCCTAAATACATGATTGATTTTGCACCCTGGTGCGACATACGGAAATTAGTTTTTCACGTTTTTCTGCCGCTGTACTTCGGGGGAAATTTTGGTTGTTTTGAAAATCATCACAATCATATAATTTGGTTTCCTTTATATTTGCACCAAATAAAAAATTAGCATTTTTATATGGAACATACATTTTTCGTGTATTGTAGTCATTGCCATTGAGCAACTACGCTATGGAAGAGACAAGCGCGCGACACGGAATAATAAACTGACAAGAAGCGCCGTCGCCACGTGCATTAGCGCGTAGTTGTGTTGCGGGATGTGTTTTACGAGGAAGGAGTACTTTCTGATTGTGAATGCTCTGTTTGTAAGTAATAGTATACAAATCTAAAGATTTTTTTAATGCAAAAGCAGCTTGTTTTTAATCGAAAAATAAAACAGCAGGCAAGCATGTCCTTTATTTCTTTCAAATTAATTATTTGTCTTTCGAGTTATAGACCCTGTGACAGCGCTGATTATCCTACGTCATCAAGTAACGTAGGAATAAGGCTAAGAACTCACGAGACCGCAGTTTTGTGGGGTTCCACAGCAGCTACCGTTGGATTTTCGCCCGCAAACTTGGCGGGCGAGTATCCCAAGACGGGCGGTTACTTACGATCAGATTGTTTAGTTGATTTCCAGACCGCCATGAACACACTTAAAAAACGAGCAGTTACGCGCTGCTGCCTTAGTTCTTCAGATTCACAAGTACCAGGAGACCAGGAACATGTCATTGTATTTTTGGGCTGGTATAATTATGTAGGTAGGGTAGGTGTAGGGAAGGTGTAGGGTAGGTGTAAGATAGGTGTAGGGTGGGTGTTTCCTGATTAAAAAAAATACTGTCAGTGTCACTATTTTTCTATGAAATATTTACACTGACAGCTCTTGAACGCAGTTTAGATGTACTGATCGCGTTCCGATTCATTGGTGAAATCCGCTCTTAATCTTCTGTAGGTACATTATGTATGATTGCACCAGAACCAATTTTCGCAAGTAAGTATATAATCTAATTCTTTCACCATTTCGCAAAAAAGAAGGCAAGACAAGTCCTTGAAAATACTCAAATAAAGTTTAGACTAATCAGAGAACCTTGAGCAATCTCCATAAAAGCTGTCGCTAAGGTGAAATCGAAAGTTATGAAGATTTCGTTCAATAATCACGTGAGGAGCGAGGTAGACGATTATTACGTATGTAGGAGGAATAGCTTAGTTATAATAACCTTATGGTGCTACCGGTGACATTGTGGATGATTATAATTTTTATATTTATATTATTATGATATTTATATTATTATAATATTTAGGCTTTGGACGGATTTGGCTGTTGCTTTTACAAAAAAAAGTTTTTTTTTTATACCTAAATATTTTTTTAAAAATATTTTTATACTGTGGCAAAAGCCTCCCCATATCCTTCTAGACACTTTTTTCTTGCGCAACCTCGAACCAGTCTTCGCGGTGTGCGTCTAGATCATCTCCACCGCTTTATGGTTCTTCAAATAATGAATTGAAAAAAATAACAATAGATTAAAATCAGTGTATATGTCGCAGCTAACCAGCTTAATCAGCCGTTTCATTAAAAGCCTAGCCTTTTCATTGAACTACGCCGTTTAATCAGCGACTTATGTGACATGGGCAAGTCATTTAACGATATTGAACCAAAGATGTCACTTAGGTCGCTGAAAAATGGGCAAAGTTAAATGAAAAGTAGTAAGGAATACATTTTTTAATATTCAGAAAAATATGGATACATACTCGTAGATTAAAAATAGTTATTCTACGAGCATAATTATAAAATAACAATAATAATCGATGGATATAATCTCATTTAACCACTGATTCACTTAAGATTATATCGAAGACAGAACACGTGCAGTACAGCAGTGCGATTCTGCAGTGCGATTCTGTAAACATGTCGAAGTGAACACCCGGGCGGGGCGCACGACGGGTGAGTTGTCAAACCATACAAATAAGACGGAATGACAGCTCTATTGTCGTTCACTCCGCCTAGGTGAACACCGTGAGATGTCGACAGAATCGACCGGCTGAGCTGTCATTCTATCTTATTTGTATGGTTTGACAACTCACCCGTCGTGCGCCCCGCCCAAGTGTTCACTTCGACATGTTTACAGAATCGCACTGCTGAACTCATAATTATTATGACGAAGACAAACTAAGAATGACAGGCTTTTAAGTAGTGTCTTCGGATTTTACGCTTAAAGGAAAATTTGGACTCAGCCTTCTTGATGTCAAGGGGATTCCAGAGTTTAATGGTTGAAATAGCGTAGGAATTCGACATAAACCCGGTGCGGTGAGAAGGAATATGAAGGAGTAAGTTTTTGGATGCTCGAAGGTTAAGACTGTGAGAACTGCCCAACAATTTAAAATATTGTTTTAAATAATCAGGAGCACAAGGATCATTCATAATAGTGAAGAGCATGCAGAGGGATCTGAGGGATCTCCTTTGACGGATAGGCAGCCCTTTAAGCTGAGAACGAAATGAAGAAATGTGATCATATTTACGAAGGGCAAAAATGAAACGAATACAGTTGTTAAGTAGTCGATCCAGTTTGTTAAGAAGTTCTTGGGATAGATCAGAGTAGCAAACATCAGCATAATCAATTATAGGAAGCACAAGTGATTGAACCAAAGTGGTTTTAGTGCTAGAAGGAAGAAAATGCTTGAATCTATAGAGAGATCGCAGTGAGTAAGTTACATTCTGGCTAACCTGAGAAAGCTTATTCCAACTTAACCTGTCATCAATGTTTAGGCCTAAGTCTTTAACGTGTGGCTAGAGAGGGATGACGGCATTGTTGAAAGTAAGCGGCAGTAGTTGACTGGTGTCCAAGTTACGTAAAAAATAAGTTCTGCCAATCAGGATAGCCTGGCTTTAACTGAAATTGACTGTAACCCCAAATCTGCTTGACCAATCACTGATAGCTAGAAGCTAGAAGGTCAGCATTCAGCAATGAGATGCAGTTGTCCAGGTTTTCAGTATTAGTTTGCACGTAGACATGTAGATCATCAGCGTACAGATTGTAGGAGCATTTGAGAATAGTGGTAATAGAGTTTATGAAAAGAGAAAATAAAAGTAGAGAGAGTATACCGCCTTGTGGAACGCCAGTTTTCAGGGCGCACCACTCAGAAAATTTCTGATCAGCACGGACCGCTTGCTGGCGACCACGAAGATATGATGAAAACCAATCCCGTGCCGACGAAGAAACCCCAATTTGAGACAGAATAGCCAGGAGGATGTCGTGATCAACGGTGTTAAAAGCATTGGAAAAATCTATTAAAACTGACACCGTTAATCTTGAGTTCTCCAGGCCATTCCTAACGTCTTCTGTAACCTTAAGCAAAGCTGTGGCTGTGCTGTGGCCAGGCCGAAAACCTGATTGGAAAGGGGATAACAGATTATACCTAAACACAGAAGTAGATATTTGTTTAAGAGCAACTGCTTCCAGGATCTTAGATAGGAAAGGGAGAAGGGAGATTGGTCTGTAGTGATTAAATAAACTGGGGTTGGATATTTTAGGAAGAGGGATTATGATGGCCTTACGCCAGATTGTGGGAAATACTCCAGTTTGTAGGGAGGCATTGATAATGTGTGTAATAATAGGGAGAATACTTTTAATTATGAGGGATATCATAGTTCTGCTGACACCATCACAGCCAACAGCCTTGGACTTAATTGCATTGAAGGTTTTGAGGACTTCAGGGTCAGTCACTGGGGAAAAAGAGAAAGAATCGGGAAGTAAGATTGGCGTGGAAGTAATCTCAAGAAGAGTTTTGTTTTTAACGGCATCTACAAGAATATCTGACGATGAAAAATGCTTCTTCTAATCACTCAAGGACACGTTAGAAAAAATGACATTTGGGGAAGGACTTTGTTATGCCGAGAGATTTGAGAAACTTCCATATATCAGCCGGTGAAGAGTTAAAGACATTTTCACAAATGTATCGGCGTTTATAAGCTTTTACCATCTGGTTACAGCGGTTTCTAGCCACCTTGTACAGGTTCCAGTTCTCTTCACTGCGATCTCTTCTATATCTTCGAAAGGCCTTGTCACGCCGTCTCATCGCCATACGAATTCCAGGGTTAATCCATGGACCGGGTGGGCGCTTAACACGGACGGCCCTCAGAGGTGCATGTGTTTCAATAAGGTGAAGAACACACCTATTAAAAATGTCCACTTTCTCATCCACTCAATCAACAGCTCTTGCATAATCCATTTTTCACATTTATTGAACAAACACAGTTAGTGAAATAATATAAAAGGAAATGACAAATAATAAATTTGCGTAACGCACGGATCGCTTCTTGCCACAACTATGATAGTTCAAACTCTACGCTTTGCTCCCGCGCCCGCCCCGCGTCCTGCTTCAACCCCTCGTTCGCCTTGCGAACGCTACGATAAAACCACGCTCTCTGTATAAACTTCCCGAGGTATATTTCTTATTTTTATTAGGTGCAAATGTAGTATATGTAGAATACATTATATATTAAAAAAATCATGACTACACTAATTTCCCCCGAAGTACAATTTGTAAATATTGTAAAATGCTGGTTTCCAAGGGGTGCAAAAGGGTGCTAAAATAACTGGGTGTTAATGATGTTCTAAAAAGCTTATTTTGAGTTTGCACCAACAGACTGAATTTCCCTTGAGCCGCAAATGATTTTTTTAAATTTATTAGTGTTTCATACACCTCACACCTTTTTTGGTGAAAAGTAATTATACAACAAAGGGGTATCTACATATATATAAACATAAAACAGTTAGTTATTAATTAAAATTCAAAATAATGAGACTTTAATGTTAATACCTAACATTAAACGATGTTCCGTACATAACAGAAATGGTGCAAACTCAGAGGAGACTTATATTCATGTTTTCTAATGATTCCATAAAAAATTACAACTACACGAATTAAGTCCAATCTTTTTGCTAATTCGACTACACTATACGTGCTATGTGTGTTTCACTGTTAGTACTGGTAAACACTCAATATAAACTGCAACACGTGATTAGCTTGATTTTTTGAAAATTCACGTGTATTTTATATGCAGAAGCCTGCCTGGTGCCTCCGCAGCGCAACACGGTCTCCAGCATTACGTCCGTAATAGTGGGTCCACGCAATACATACTTATTCTGCGCAGACTGTACTCTGAATCTGAATAATAATAAAATCTCACTAATAATCAGAGATTTTTGTTGTCTTCAGAGTTCAAAGTCTGTGCAGACGAAATCTGTATCGTGTGGACGGTTCGTACTTGTAGTGGCAACAGCAGGTGCTCTAATTAAACACCTTTGTTATCCCGACCACATACGGCTCTCGTTTGCTCCCCAAATTAAATTATCGTAAATCCCGACTCATTGGCCGAGATTATACGTTTACGAGCGGATGACAGCGGCTCTTTAGCAGCAAACAACTCTTTGCGCCGGTCCAGCCACTAATTACAGATCGCGACTAATTAACGGATTCCTCCCGCGGCCGCCGACTCAACTTTTATTACATCGTAACTTTGTTTTAATTCTTCAATCTGGTCAGTTTAGCTTCCCCGGTTCGCGGAGGTAATGCAATTATTATTTAGCATAACAAATCACTGCTAACGAGCCAACACTGCACAAACAACACAATAATTTGTTGACAAATTGTACCGCACGACGTTTTACCGGTCGCGCTAATTTGAACAACGACTCTAACAGATTAGCTTTTTAACGTAAATCCCTCATACATATTCTATTTCATTAGGTATTCACTGCGGACTATCTCAGAAAAACATTACTTCGCAATCAGGACTTGTACGAGACCGGAGCTTTTATTCTTTTTTTTGTTTTACAAAGATTATAACAAAGTTTTGCTTGTGTTTGAGGGACTAATTAGATACAAAGATTATTACCAATCAAGTCTATAAATAATTCGTTTCTTTTTTGCACACCTGGACTTGGACTCGTTTTTGGACGAGCTCTGGTAATGAATTACTCAGATTTGATATTTTAACAGAGGAAATGGACCTTTAAAGTTCAATCACGTTGTCCTGCCACTAACTTTAAAAATAGCTTTTATGAAGTCGCGGGCAAGCCTAGTAACAAAATAGTAGCAGTAAATTGCCCCAAATTGCAACAAAGTGGCCGGGACGTGCGGGCTCTCGGACTAATTCTCTCGGCGCGATTTAACGCCATTGTTGAGGCTATCCCGACCGCCTACAATTGACTCTTGTTAGCTTATGCGAGCTTAGTACACAGCTAAAGCGCGTTGTGGTCATCATTTTTGCATGACTTGCTTCTGTTTACCTTTAACAATCTAAGGTCTTCCTACCACAACTTTTCTATTATTATCCTTATTTGTTAACATCATTATGATGTTAACAAATAAGGTTAGTCTCTTATTTGTCATCTCACGTCGTTAAGTTCTCATCTGATACTAACAATCCTACTAGTATTATAAATGTGAATGTTTGTATGTTTGTATGTTTGTATGTTTGTATGTTTGTGTTTCAATCAGGCAAAAACGGCTGAAGGGATTTGGATGAATTTTGGCACACATGTAGTTCATACCCTGGAATGAGACATATGCTACTTTTTATCCCGGTAAGTGGCATGGATCAATAAAGACTGAGGAGGAAGTGGAAATTCAGAGCCGCTGCTGCCTTAGTACTACAGATTTACAAGTACCAGGAGACCAAAAACATCAAGTACCAGGAAACCAGAAACATGTCATAGTATTTTTTGGGCTGGTTAGGATAGGTGTAGGGTAGGTGCAGGGTAGGTGTAGGGTAGGTGTAGTGTAGGTGTAGCGTAGTTGTAGGGTAGGTGTAGGGTAGGTATAGGGTAGGTGTAGGGTAGGTGTAGGTAGGTGTAGAGTAGGTGTAGTTACAATACCAAAACAAGAAACCTCCCTATTTCCGATTTTCACGCGGGCGAAGCCGCTGGTAGAAGCTAGTTTTAGCATAATTTCCTGTGATGGTCGAGTGGACCCCATGCAGCACATCAATGTCAAATAGCTGCATAAATCCTACTAATATTATAAATGTGAATGTTTGTATGTTTGTATGTTTGTGTTTCAATCAGGCAAAAACGGCTGAAGGGATTTGGATGAAATTTGGCACACATGTAGTTCATATCCTGGAATGAGACATATGCTACTTTTTATCCCGGTAAGTGGCATGGATCAATGAAGACTGAGGAGGAAGTGGAAATTCAGAGCCGCTGCTGCCTTAGTACTACAGATTTACAAGTACCAGGAGACCAAAAACATCAAGTACCAGGAAACCAGAAACATGTCATAGTATTTTTTGGGCTGGTTAGGATAGGTGTAGGGTAGGTGTAGGGTAGGTGCAGGGTAGGTGTAGTGTAGGTGTAGCGTAGTTGTAGGGTAGGTGTAGGGTAGGTATAGGGTAGGTGTAGGGTAGGTGTAGGGTAGGTGTAGGGTAGGTGTAGGGTAGGTGTAGAGTAGGTGTAGGTAGGTGTAGAGTAGGTGTAGTTACAATACAAATCAAGAAACCTCCCTATTTCCGATTTTCACGCGGGCGAAGCCGCTGGTAGAAGCTAGTAGAATACATAATTATATACATTCGAGCATTATTCAAAAACGGTTAAAATTCGTTTAAGTATATGTCACGTCATGAGTGGCCGAGACGCGAAGCACCGGGTCTTCTTCACAATCCAATATAGTTTTGGATGTGGACACTGTTGCAGGTAAGTACTTGAACGAACGATAATTTAAATTAAAATAACTTTATTCAGACCAAGAGTTTACACAGGAAACATACAACGTGCGTGGTTGGGTATTCAGCCGAGAGCCTGAGCCTGAGCGCTGGAGCGACCTCTCCCTAGCCCCGCCAGTTCTCGCTGTCCCCTCTACCAACGATCGTATCCGAGCGGTAGGGCACGCTTGCGTTTCCGATCACGTGATTATTAGGTTTCAAAACAATTTGTTAGATGGCGCTGTCCGTAGTCCCATAGTAGCGTCATCAATCTACGACATATATTTAAAAATTAAATTCACTATCGCTAGTCCCTACTAATGCAAAATGTTTATTGATTGAATTCTTGTTACTTTATTTTGAATTGTGATCGGTATCGTTTTCCACTTGGTAAGTATTTTTTATTTGTTAAAATATCGCTGATTCTTCTTCTAAATCATTTTTATATAATATGAACAATACGTAGGATCAGGAATAAGAAAAGCCTATTGCGTTAAGTGAAAAAAAAACGAAGTAGATAAACGAAGAACCACCACAAGTACTCATTTCCGACGTTATTATAATAACGGACAAAGACATTATACAATCACCTTTAACAGGAACTCATAAACAAGAGTCGGTATTTTACTGAGATTACGGCAATAGTGGAGGGCCGAAATCTGCGGGAGTAAATTGTGCGTTGTCGTTAATAATGAAGGTCTCATAATATCTGTCGGGAGTGGCGCTAAGGGCTGCTACCTCCCTTTTGTTCAGGACAACCAGCCACTTTATTTGCCCACTTGTCTATCTGTTTATGATTTGGGTCGCCGAGGTATGACAGTTTTGCTAAAGTTCTATTAAATATATAATTAATTTTGTGACTGCTTCTGGACTGTCTCTCTGATCTGATGATTGCATTAGTTAATTTTGCTAATGTGTTCATTGGTTCAGTCGTCTTTCGTTTGATAAAGTTGCCAAATACTTGATTGCTTTATTATTTGGATAATATTCTTTTATAATACCCATCCGACCAGTTTCAAGTCCCATACAAAATAAATCTTAACTAATAATATACACAAAGTGCGTCAAAGGCCGTTTAATTACATGAGAAATACTGAGGATATCGTCAGGGGAGCGTTTCCGATGGCGGTCGGTAAACAGCAGTGTTCAACTAAACTGTACTCTCACGGCGCTCATCAGCCTTACTGGAAATAGGCTCGGGGAAACTGGCACAGGTACTAGCTAGTTTGTGTGACTACAAATTGAAAATAATGAGAACATTAAGACTTCTTTTCCCTTTAGTGTTCGTTCATTTGAACTTTCAATTTCATTAACAAGTAAAATGAACATAGTGAATCTGTTGTTCCAAACTGAATTTAGGGTCTCTCCAGCATTTAAACCTGTAAATTTAAGTAAGCCAGCGTGTTGTATTTGATTATCTTTCCATTTCGAAAGTGCTCTTTTCTACTTTCATAATTACTTACTTGTTCCCATCTTCTCAATTGGAATTTAACCTTTTACTTTTCAAAACTTCTCAAAACTCAGTCCGTTATATCCTTAACTCTTTATTATTCCTTCTTTTATACCGAAGATGTCGCCAAAACTTTGTGGAAGTTGTGCTAAAAATGGCGCCGGTCCCACCTGGCGCCCTGGTGACCTGGCTTCCGTAACTCTTTGTTTAATTATAATTAAAGTTATTAAGTCTGTTACTAACTTGACTGAAGTTTTCTAACTAGTTAACGTAATTTGTCAAGTTACTCCCTTCATTAGATGTTACCAGACTAAACGATATTTTTGCTCATTATGACATGTCTTAGGCGAAGAATATCCACGAACTTTCGGATCTCGTTAATTACGTATTATTATGTTTGAATGAGTTATCTATGCGCCTATGTATGTATATAACACATACAGCTATAAGGTCAGCCCCGTTAGCAATGGTCTCGTTGGCGTAGTAAAGAGGTGACAGACAGAAAATGTTTGGAAAAAATGTAGACATGTTGTTGAAATAAACACGATTATTTTAAGACGCTTAATAATTTCAGTCGCACGGGTCGATCTTCAAGGTTAAGCAACGCTTGCCGGGGCCGGTCTGTGGATGGGTGACCATCTTAACACACCGAGTTTCCTCCGTGCCTCGGAAAGCACGTTAAGCCGTTGGTCCCGGCTGTCATTTGTAGATCTTTGGCAGTCGTTACGGATTGTCAGAAGCCAGAAAATGTGACTCCAGTCTTGCCAAGAACTACCGTGTTACCCAGTTAATGGGTTATGGAGGTCTGGGAGGCAGCCGCTCCACGTAAAATACTGGTATTCAGCTGAATCCGATTTGACTGGAAGCCGACCCCAATAAAGTTGAGAAAAGGCTAGGCAGATGATGATTTGAAGACGCAGAAGAGCAGCAGATATTTGACGTCTATAATGAATAGAAGTTCAAGAGAAAGTTTATTTCAAGTTATGAAAGGCAAAGAAGGGGGGGGCAGTTAAATTATGTCTAATAGATAAAACAGATAGTAAGGGTCTAAATCGACTGTAAGACTTGTTTGCGGCCACTGACGTGCGGCCTACTGTACATTATTTTGTTCTGTTAAAAGATGCTTATTCGCTTCGTAGCGGGAATGAAAACAAGTTTTGAATGTTAGACAAATTATTTGTTTTTGCTCAAAAACAGAAAGAGACTCCAATCAGGAAAATGTTTTTCTCGTCAAAGGCTTTTCTGTGTTCCTGGTTAGGTTATGGTACCTACATTTACGATGGTATTTTCAAATTTTGTGCTTGTTTTCGTTAAAACAGACTGACTTGTGAAAGGTTCATTTATAAGAAAATGAAAGGCAAAGAATTCCTCCTATGTTTATATTCGCGCTGATATTTTAGGAAATGAAAACAACCAATAAATTCGGCCAGAATTGTTGCTGAGGGCGTAATAGCTAATGTAAACAAATGTATTACAAGGAATTCAAAAGGATTTTTTTAACACATTTACTCGAAAACTGTCTCTTAATGCGCCCACTGTTAGGTTCAGAATTCAGTGTATTTCGCACAAGTGGTTTTCGTCATTTTTTCTCTCAAAGTGCTTTTTTTCCAATTCCAAAATCAGAAGCAAGCCTTTTGTCACAATATAAATATGGACAGTAGGGAAACTGCCTACAAACGCTCGAAACGGCACACTCACACAAACATGCACACCGACGAGACTCCTAAGGTGACTTCGCGGGACTCGCTGTAGCTAGTGCCGCGTCAAGACGAGTGGTCACGTTTAACTTTTTATTTTTGAAAATGCCAGGAAAGTATTGCGTAGTATACGGCTGTTTGAACTCGGCTTCATCAAAACCGGAGCTATATAAACTTCCTGCTGATATTGAAAGGTAAGAATGATTTCTAGTTATTGTTATTTAATCGTTATCGAATTACGTATAAGTCCGTGTGATCGATCATAATGAATTCGTGAACTTACTTCTAAATCATGAATGCGGCGGTTTTGAGGGTATTTAAAGCTGATAGTGCAATAGTGATAGTGGTAACAAAAAGTACATCCAAGATGGCGACTGCAATAGGTATTCTATATCAATATTTTCGTCATGGGTGTCGTTTTCATGGTTTTTGAGGGTGTTGAAGCCGATAGTGCTGTCAAAATGTGAATCCAAGATGGCGGATACAATAGGTATCAATATTTTCGTCATGGGTGTCGTTTTCATGGTTTTCGAGGGTGTTGAAGCCGATAGTGCTGTCAAAATGTGAATCCAAGATGGCGGATACAATAGGTATCAATTTTTTCGTCATGGGTGTCATTTTCATGGTTTTCGAGGGTTTTGAAGCCGATAGTGCTGTCAAAATGTGAATCCAAGATGGCGGCTGCAATTGGTATCAATTTTTTCGTCATGGGTGTCGTTTTCATGGTTTTCGAGGGTGTTGAAGCCGATAGTGCTCTCAAAACGTGAATTAAATATGGCGGCTGCAAAAGGTACCTATAAATTTTTTCGTCATGGGTGTGTGTACTTTTTTATGTAATGGGTTTTTTAATTACTAGATATCACACGCATTTTCGGATTGAAACGCGGTACGGTTCGTAGCCGCTCATGAGCCCAGCCCGCGCGCCACCTGCGCTGCGGCGTCTACCGTGCGCCCACTCCGACGAGCGCCCGAAACCTTTTCGTCCAACCGCGGCTCGCGTACGCTTCCGCTAAAACTTGTAAAAGGTTCCGCCGTAATCACAAAGTTAAAGATCTTTAGTTCTACAAGTTGTTGTGTGTTAATATTAAATTGATTTCCGTGTTTAAACTAACGTCTTTTGCTGAGATTAACCGACGCCATGAGATTACCTATTTAAATTATGTTTGTAAGCTATTTATTCAAATTCGATTGATTGATCAATACAGAACAAAAATGTAAAAAAAATATATATATCAAAAACATTAAAAGTGACAACCCTATTGCTTCAATGGAGCGTAGGTAATTATGTTCTCAACTAGGCTTAGTTTCCGTACTGTCCATATTTATACTGTGCTTTTGTTTTTAAACTCAGCATAGTAGCGTTACCCATTTGAAAAATATTATAAAATATTTAATTATAATCATAATTATTAATTATTAAAAAAAATATATATATAAAATAAAAAATAGCACTAGGATTAAGTAAATTAAACAAAAATAACAATCATAATTAACGTTAAAGTAGGTATGCAAGAAATAAATGGCTTTTTTAATAATCATGTATTTAAACTGGGCTCATAAATTGATCATCATATTTTTATATATACGTACCTATTCCATTATTAAAAAAACAAATTATTGCCCTATCAACCAATTTATAAATATATTTTGTTCCAATGAATAGTAATCAATCTATAATAACCACCAACCAACTTCTTTCATCTTGTAAAAGTGCGGCAGTCAGAAATTATCCACCATACAATTAATAACCATCCAGTAGGTATACGAAACGTTAAACCTAATACCTATTTGATAATAATAATCCCTTGTAACTATCAGCTCTAGGTAGGTACTGGAATGATCCTCAGTCGATTGTTATCTTGTTGTTACAACAACCATATCAGGCCGTTATCCCACTCAGGGAAACACTCACCAGGGGCTCATAACAGCACAACCCGCTTAATTATTAGACATTTAGGGATTCTGGCAACACCTCGTACAAGGTCCGGATCCTGTACTTTATTAATGAGTTGCAAACTTAGGAAACTTAACTCAACCCTTTGGACTTATGATCCCTTGGTAGACGCTGAAATTCTTGCCAAATATTCCAAAAGGACATAAAAAAGTTCCTTTTTACGTGCGTCTGAAGTCGGACACCAGATGTGCAAACATCATGAAATAGCTCGGGCTCTTCAACGTTAAGCGCCCTATTCATCTCCACGGAAAGTTTCTCCGGCAAAAACTACAACAGGCATCGAGCAGTGCACAGCGACGCCACTTTTTGCCCTCTTATAATGACGTAAATTAGGCACACGGCCGAACTTTGCCTGTTATTTTCTTTTTCATATAATTTAGAATCATGAAGCTAATTCGTACTAATGTTAGTTTCACCCCTCATAGTTGTAAGCTCCTCGCAGTTGGATGTTCTGTGAATATTCATCCGAGGAACGCTTACAAATGAAATCATTAATTTGCGCGCTCTCCTAATAGTCACTGGAGAACTGACTTATCTATTGATAAATGGTTGTTCAAAGTTTCGGCATGTATATTAGAGAGTTAGACAAGTACTGCTTCAGTTTATTCAAGTGTTCAGCGAAAATCTATTTCTTGAGATAAAAAATAAACGATTTTTCTCAATTTCTTTCGAGCTTTTAGTGTGACTTCCCAATACCATTCCACAATGATAAACTGAATGGGGCCGCCGTGAAGTGCTCTTATGTGACGCCATTCAGCGTAGAGACTCTTTTTAATATAACGTGGATAAATAAAATCTACGATAAAAAACAACGACGTAGTTCCAAACAAACTCGCCACACTGTGGTTTTCATAATTTAATTTAGAGTTTCGCCGTTATTCGTATTTAGCATATTTTAAATGTTCATGAAGCATGCTTGATCGAGCTCAGTATTCAGTGAATAACGCAATATTCGAATACATTGACAAGCCTACTGGTGGTCGGTTATTGAAATTGAGCTGAACCTACAAAGTTATGGGACGCAGCCCGCTATACTTCACTTACATAAATAAATTATTTCCTAAGCACATGGAATAATGAAGGTCTTGATTTTTCTCAATACCGTAAACATGTGCTTTAAAGTAAATTAGTTTTCAGTCGCCGTACGTGGGGACACTCGTAGGGAATACGTAATGCAATATTCTTATTCATGAGATATTTATCGGGCCGGCCGGCTGTTCCCCGGCCTCGGTCGCCGCCCCGGTCTACCCGGTGCCGCTGACGTCCGTGTTGCGACGACAACTAACATCTAAATTGATTGAAACGAATTCAAAGGCACGGTGTGACTGGATCTAGAATGATCTTTTTTTTGAAGAACGAACAATGCATGGTAATTCTTACAAAAGATGGATGGCGCATACCAGTGTAGAGAATAGGATAAAGCTGTCGACATTTACACAGTTTATAAAGAGGATTTTTTTTGCATGGGAAATCATCAAATGATTTCTACCGCTCTGGGCGGAGCGGAAGAGAGAGTCAGAATCTTACTGACTAAAACCCATCCGTGTTCCTCCAAATGCCCTTTGCGTTCCAGAGCGGCGGGGACTCTTTCGACCAAATTCCACTACCCTTGCAGGCACTGGTCCCAGCGGGCTCCGTCTACTATGTTGGCATCTCTTTGAGGCGCGCATGGAACACAATGCGCCGTCGAGCCTGGTCCTTATGGGAAAGCGACCCACCCATTGCTCGCCATCTGCAGGCCCGCGCCTACGGTGGCCGGGAATCGCCCTGCGACTCCCGACGACGCCCGGTGCGTCTTCTTCTATTGTGGTGGCTGGGGCGTGAGGTTTGGCTCTCCTTCACGCAGCCCGCCTCTCTTCGCTTGCATTACTGCTTCGCAGAAGGAGGTGACTGCTTCCTATGCCCTCACTCCGGACCATGGATTGAACAAGGGCCGGATGCGAGAGGTCGCCTCCGCCGATAGCGTCGATGAGGACACGGCGTTGCTCCGCCCAAGCAGGCAGACCTCCACCGTTTGCTCCACCGTCTCCTCCGGTTCCGATCCACACAGTGGTGACCTGTTTCTAGTGGGCCATTCGAAACAGGTAGCTCCCGAAACAATCGTGTATGGTGAGCACCAGCGTCAGGCGGAAGGTGAGGACGCTGTGGCGCCTCTCTAACCACTTCTCAAAGAGGAGACTTATCGCCACAATAGTGGCGTGCCCAAAGGAGGGACAGACAATTAGTGTATATTCATGTAGCCCAGAGTAGCCCGTTTGCATTCGCATCTCAACCTGTCAAAAATGTATAGAAATTGAGGCTTTTTGACAGATTGCTACTGAAATGCGAATGCGTTGCTTAATAATAAGTAGAATAAATTGGCCCTCATGTCTTAAATCATGAGTTTTCTGTGTTCTTCAAACGATTGCCAGTAATAGAACTAAGATTTCAAATTCGTTTAGCATTAAATGCTTTGGTGAGTTTTGTGGTGCAACTGGATCTTAAATTGACACTTCTGAACTGCAATTTCATGCAATATTTTACAAAACACGAGTTTATTCCAACATGCAAAGTGGAATAAATAATACATTCCCTGTACGCTACACAAAGTAAAAATGCATGTACGAGCGCCATTACGTAGATAAACAGGATCACGGGCTATTAGGTCGAAACGCTTTCAACCAAAATGTCAACTGACAGCTGAGCCGAGTGTATTATACCTTCCATAATTATGTGTCCTTTATTGTTATTTTGTATTAGCGCTTTTGCTCTAAACTGGATCGCGTCGCCTCACTTGATCCGCAACATGGCTCGACTCTTTGCCTCAAGGTGAGCAGCCTCAGTCTGCCTCAAGTAGAGGCTGCTCAAATGGATATGTCGCAGTAAGATAGATGAAGCCGTAATATAGTTATATCCCTAGGGATATAATTATATACCGTAACATAGTTATACGAAAGCGATTCTTTACTATCTCACTAGGAATATAGTTATAAAACGGTCCAAGTTTAGTGATATACTTATATTACTAGATTAAGTTTAATGAAATAGCTTTCGTCAAGGTTATTTAAAATGTTCCTGTAAAAAATCGAATATACAGTGTTCTACTAAAAGATGTGCCTGTAAGAAGCATCTAGATGTCATGATTCCTCTTCTTGTCTGAACAAAAATTAAAAAATACTTTTAAAGAAACCAAGATCTCAACTTGTTGATAAGAAATAAAGATATCTCAAAACTGTTTGGCTTTAAAAGATTATCAATGTTTGAGTAGTTTTAATTGTATTGTTAATGTTTAAATTCCAAAAAATATGATCGTTTAATTATAATTACTTTAATACGTGTTAATGTCACAAAGTATTGTAACTAACTGCAGGATACATAAAGTTGATTTATTAATAAAGATAAAACCAATACAATTTTGTTTTATTTAATTATATATGGTAGATTTCTATTTCACTAAGCTTAATCAAGTAATGGGTGTGTCTCAAAAAAGTGGCACAAAAATGTTTGAGAATAAATAAGCTTAAATACACTACAATATGATGACAATATGATACAATATGACTTTTTTGAGACGAACCCTAATATATTTATAACACTGAACATGGTGTCAATGATACACAACTGTAGAATTGACACCAAGGTTGTGATTGCCTAATCACAATCATTATTTAAATCATGAGCTTTTAAATGAGTTTAGCGTTAAAAGGATCTAGTGATTCGTGGTACAAAATCAAAATTGTATAAAAATTAAAATTACCCAAACAGTCAAACATGACACCCACGTCATTGTTACGTCACGCATTCCGTTTAATAGTACCAGGCTCCCATAGCGGCAAAGCGATGTGAAACTAATGGGGCGGAGCTACTTTTTGCCCACAGGAGGGGGGATTGTGGGCTTTGATGGTACTGTCGTTATAAATATTACATCGTGTTTTTATAATGGCCGACAGCTATTTACAAGGGAAAGCGAACTTTACGGAAATAAACATAAATATTATCTTATTTAGGTAAACAGGATTCGTGATTCATGTCAATATGATAAAGATTTGTAAGGTGAAAGAAAATTGCTTTACATTTTATTTTGTAAAAACCCAAATGACATAATTTTGATCAAATTACGAAACCGTGGGAACTGGCTGCCTATGACAGACCTGACATCAAAGTCGTTTAATAAACGACGGAACTCATTGACCTGGCGTTAACGGGCGCAGTTGAAGGGTTGCCGCCCTTCACCTCAATCATCTCCATAACGACTCCGAATAAATTGTTATAGGAGTCTCTTGTTCTTGTTTTTATATCTTTAATCACTTTGGTGTACTCGTACGTGGCGAAGACGAAGTGATTGAGACGCGAATTGAGTGGCCATTGACGTGTAAATGGTTGGTTGGTGTTTCTTTACAAAGTGTTTGTATCATTGGTATTTATTGTTCTGCTAGGAAAAACTTCTATAGGTATTTTTCAATTTAACTGGAAATTAAACGGCAGATATTTTATCTGTGTATTGTGAACTGTGAGTGTACTTTTTTCTTAAATAGCAAATCTAGTCAAATGAAAACTATTTTCCAACATCAAATTATTACACACAAACGATTAAACAAAGAATCCTTTGAAACAAATCGCTTTGAAAGCTCACAGGTCTCGTTTGTATGCACACAACTTATTATACTCGGCAGGCAAACGTTTAACGAGCCCCGACGTCCTCTGACGTTGACATCGGGGATAAATCTGCACCCTACGCTCCATTCAAGCGACCCTCGCCACTAACCGCAGGGGCTGTGCAGCATCCAGCATCCCTTGTTGCGAACTACTATCCTCGGCGTTCTATGTCAACCTGGTACTTTTATTGCATATTCATGGCCCTTTTAAGTTTTCGCAAACATTTTGTGAGTGGCAGCGCTAGACATCCAAGGGTTCTTTTTAATATCTGCCTTGTGAAGAAACTTTATTTATTTTGTGTGTGGCAGAGGGCTTCAGTCATCAGTGTGGCTTAAATGTATATTTATATTATTTTCTTAGCTTATGTTACTTTAAAATAATTGTAAAACGAGAACAGTGTTCTGAACGAAATTTTCCTAATAAGAGTAGAGTATAACACGAGTAAATTATAATATTTAAACGAACTGTGTAAAAGCTTATATTTTTATCTAGTGTTACCATAATTCACACATAGCATATATCTAACTGACTTTATCTACACTCACAACGTAATGTTCCAAATATGAGTTCAAAAACGAATGCATAAATACATACTTTTTTTTCGTGGATAGGTAAAATTTAAAAAAAAAGCCATTACGATTCAACATTTTCCTTCGATTTTTAAACAACTGCATCATAAAATAACTTTTTAATTTTTATAGCACACTTTTTCTTTTTAATTTTTGGCGCGGGCTCATTGACTTAAGTCAATGAGCCAGCTTTTATCTTTGTCTATGATTGAGCGCGCTGCGCAGTCATTCGAATACGCAATGAGAATATCCGCCATATTGGAATTAACTATTTTTCCACTTATTTTATTTCAACTGTATGAGTGAAGATAAAATAGTGTATGCAACGGCATATAATTAGGTATTAAAACACTCGTGCGATGCTATTATCACACTCGGCTACGCCTCGTGTGATAAACCCACACTCGTGTTTTAATAACCCTTTTTATATGGTCGTTGCATAAACTACTATTATACGTCGCCTAGCTTCTGCCAGCGGCTTCGCTTGCGTGATATTCGAAAATAATCCCAAGGGATCACATTCCCCGTATGAAAAGGATCCTAAGTGCTATGCCAGGACACGGTCTACATAATACTTTGCCACAACTTTTTACTTTTAACGAAATCTTTTTATTAAATACTAACTTAACCATTCCATTTCTCTCCTTCAGGGGATGAATTCGCCTGCCAGGATTGCGGATTTTGTTTGAAAGAGTCACCGCGGCCCAGGAACGCAAAGGGCACTAGGAGTCCTACGAGGAGCGCGGATGGGTTTTAGTCAGTAAGAGTCTGACACTTCCTCCCGCTCCACTCAGAGCGGAAGGAGTCATTTGATGATTTCCCATCAATAAAAAAAGGGATGAATTTATGAAATATTCTTTTATACTAACTCGTTGTAAAGAAAACCTCTGTGTAAAATTGTAGCTCTTTCTCTAGATCCAAGGGTTAGGCGTTATTATTTACATAGGTGCAAGCAAAGTTTGAAGGAATGTGAATCTTCTCTACAAACTTTAACACCGCCTTAATCGTCTTTTGGAGATAGTAGTGACATTCTTTATTATTTACTGTCAATATCCGTACCAAGTTTCAAGAACGTTGACTGACGGCTTTGCCTCAAGAAAAAAATTCCATACAAACTTTAACACCCTCTAAATGGTCTTTTGGGGCTAGTTGTGAAAAATTAATAATGACAACCATTATAAATATTATTACTTTGGCCATGATTGTTCCAAGTTTCAAGTAGTAATAGTTGTGAAATACGAATAGTGAAGATCTTTTAATTTATTATTTGGCCAGTACTCATATCAAGTTTCAAGTAGGTATATTATATACCCAAGGAGTAAGATTTTTCATACAAACTTCCATCCCTTATTTCACCCGCATAAGGGACGAACTTCAAAAATCCTTTCTAATCGTATGCCTACATCATATAGGTAAGGAATACGTCCCCAAATTTTAAGACCGTTGATCCATCAGTCAGGACAAAGAGATATTATGAGAGGTATTATGATATTGCAAAAAATAATAGAATTTTTTAAAGTTTTTAAAAGCAAGTATACTATTTTATTCTACCTAGTACCTATGACGCACAAATCTATAGTTTTAAAATGCGTCGTTCATAGGGTTGAAAGTGGATTAATAGTTTCTAAAAAGTATATCGGAAAAACATAAAACCTCCTTCAAACAACTGCGCGCCTAATGTCCATGTGAATCGATAATGCTTTAGGATAATCCCGAGGGAACTCATTCTCGCCCAGTAGAGAAAAACAGCCGGGAATGCTGGGATATTTATTATACCTTTGGTTTTCTGTGCGCCTAGTAAAAGTGATCGCCCATTTAACCCTTTACAGTCCTTCGGGACGGAATGATCCTAATCGTTGTGACTTTTGAATTTTATTACCCAATATTTTTTGTAACTTTTTTCTTCTTTACGTACTACAACATAGCAATCAATGTGTTATTCATTATTTCATGCCGGGCCCGGCTACTTATTTCTGTGATTTTCTAAATAGCAACACCTAATCCATGTACCAGGATGCCATAACCCAACAGTGTGTTAAAATAAACTCCTGCGTTTAGATCGTTAGGGTGACGTATAAAAAGGAACTTTGAAAAGAGTACGCCCAAAAACTGGTTTCTTTTCATCCCATTGGCAGGATAAGCGTTGTGTTGTTACCTTAGATTTTTTGCCCATTTAAAACCATTACATTCATAGTACCTACTAGGCAAAAAATCTATCCCCTTGTGTATTGGATACCTTGTGATTATGAAGGTTGTCCAATCTTTTAAAAAGATCTTTCTGAATTTTCACTTGTTTTTCTATCACGCTATATTACTTTGTTGCAAAATAATGGTCCCGTTTTATTGACGCAAACCTTTTTCTTCGAAAATCCCTAAGGGAGTCTGTAACGGCTAAATCCGGCGGAGGCCAGTTAAACGCGGAATTTCCGGTAATTGAGACTCGTTCACCGAAAACGGTTTTCAGAATCTCGCATTGTTTAGGCTTCTGAGATAATCCACTAGAAATTGTATTGAGGGTTTTACGACAATCGGTGCTATGTCACCGTACGTCATCATGTGTGTCGGTACGTTTATTTGTTAATGCGGCCGTTTGTCGACGGTCGCAGAAAGGTTTGCGTCCCATTTGGATCGTAACGGTTTATAGTTGCCTGGTCCAAGTCACCGAATTATTGTGTTACTACCCCGGTCCCAACCTCACCCATCTATGTTATACACGTAAAAACTAAGAAAAAAGAACCGGCCAAGTGCGAGTCGGACTCGCGCACGAAGGGTTCTGTACCATTATCTATAAAAAGCGGCAAAAAATATCACGTTTGTTGTATGGGAGCCTCCCTTAAATATTCGTGTTTTATTTTAATTTAAGTAATTATTTATTTTTAAAGTGAATATAACAAAGTATTCTGTGAATATTTCAAGCGTCTACCTGTTGCCGTTATCAATATCGAGCAAAACAAGCAATAAAATCACGTTTGTTGTATGGGAGCCGCCTTAAATATTTATTTTATTCTGATTTTTAGTATTTGTTGTTATAGTGGCACAGAAATACATTGTCTGTGCAACTGTCTAACTAAAACGGTTCATGAGATACAGCTTGGTGACAGACGGACGGACAGCGGGGTTTTAGTACATTACACCTATTGTGTTTTTTCTATTTGAACATCTTAGCAAATATTATTAATTTATTATTCAATAATGATGAACAACAACAAAAAATAGTCGCCATAATATTATGCGTCTCTCAACATAGATTTCCTTGGTCGCTTTTCTTTTCGGAATTTCAGGTATTGTAAAGAAAATGTAGGTACCACAGCTTCAGAAGTGTAACTTGTGCCGCGTCTGAAGCCGTCCCGTACAATTTATCAGAGCGCTGTTCTGCGTGAGATTTTACGAGCACTTTGTCTCCCGTAACTAATGCCGTGTGCGCACGCCTTTTTGAGCTCTCGTGTTTACCCCACATTTAGCTTATTTGACAGCTTTTACGATCCCGCATTTATTATTTAGTAGCTGTTGCACGTGACTACGCTAGCTTGGAAATATCTTACTTGCTCGAGATGAAAAGTAGCGCACTCAGCCACGATATTATTTTCCATCTTTGTAGCTCGAACCATCAAAATACCTTTTTTGATGTGTAGAATAAAATCACAAACATACATACAAGCTTGTTATTAAATTAATATAAGTTACAAAATGGAATTATTGGACGTGAGAAGAAAAATGAAAAAATGGTGTGTTTTTTTTTTTTTTTTTTTTTTTAAAAAAAAACGTTGCCCCACACTAGGATTTTCTCCTGTATCGTGGGTGCGTTAACAAACATTTAAATTCACATACACAAACAGCCAGACCCGGAACAACTATCTGTAGGCCATACAAATATTTGTTCCGTGCGGGAATCGAACCCGTGACACGCAGCGCAGCAGTCAATCGCTCAACCACTGCGCCAACTGTGTCGTCAAATTTATAGCTCAACAAAGTACGCGAGGGCATCAAAATAATACAAATAATAAAATCCCAGTACTCGTCGTTTTATCAATGAAATGCAATTAGGGCTAATATATCCTCAGTAAATATTTACAACTTCTCTCTCATTTAGAAATGTAAGAGAAAAATAAAGGTGCATAGGCGTTGGCAGCGATACGTGATGTCGTCGCATTTTAATACTGGTCCGGAATATTTCCCAGCGGGCGCGCCCGAGCGCCGTCGAGCACAGCCGAGCAGCGCCGAGCTCCGCCGAGCGCCGGAGACGTCCACTCTGCGTAATTACACCGGAGCGAATGTTAATGCGAGTGTTCGAGTTACCTTCCTAAAGCTTTATGTCCTGACTTTCTACCCGACTACCCGCACCGCCGCACGGAACCCACGAATATTTTCCCTCCGGTGAACTCATGCGGACACGGGTTAGGTAACTGTTTTCGCAAACTAACCGCTTAGTGACGTCACATTAGGAAAACTTTGAGGAACATTTTTGTTTGTGTGTGGCAGAAGTGTTAAGCGACACTCGGTTCATAAAGTTTTAGTTTAATTTGAACTGTAAAATACTATTCCACATTACAAAAGACACTCCTGAAAATTGTTTTCAGAATTAAATTAAAACGTCAGCAGCACGGCTAAGCAACTGTTTCTGAGTTGGTTTTAGAAGTGTTGAATCTAAAAGCAAAGCGGATCGTATCTAAACATAATAAGCTTAGGAGCGTCCCAAACGTACCCTCGTCGTGCGTACCGGGAGGGGGGGGGCTACCTGCGTGACAGGCTGCCGTGACAGTCCCAACAGATACTAATGAAATAACAAGCGACGAGTGCCAGGGTTATTATTAGACGCCATAACCGGATCTGTCCGGATATAGGATTGCCGGCAATAATAACCGGCGGGCAAGCAATCAAATGACCGGGCCGCCGCCGCCGCCGTGCGCCGGCTACCGGCAATAATCACGTTTATAAGTGACAGTCGGCGCCCGTTACCGGACGATGCGATTACACCGGAGGCGCAGATCGCACACTTTTTATCGACGTCATAATTTTTAACGTCAGCACTTTAGGGTTAAGTGGAGCGTTTTCTCCCCGTTGCAGAGTTCAGAGATTTGTCGGATGATTTCGTCGAGGGAGTTTATGATATGCCATTCTGCAGGATCAAGACTTTTTATTATATTAAGCCGCGTTCCTGAGACCTTAGGCAGGTGTTTTCATTCAGCTTACGCAGTTTCCTGCGTCTGAAGTCTTGTCCCACTTATTATTTGTTAAGGCGCTTATAAGGCGCGTAAGTAGCGTTACTCAGAGGAAAACACATTTCTAAAATGTACTTCAAATAGAGCACGAAAGTAAGTCGTATAAAAGTTTATGTAGGTGTCCTAATGATCATTATTCAGTTATTCAGGTATATTTTTATACTACATTCCCTTCCAAGGCACTAAAGTGATTTTGATTCATCTTCCGTCCAAATTCGTGTAGTTTCAGTATCTGAATAAAATTACACGAAAACTAATTTAGTCCAGCTTGAATGTTACAATAATATGATTAATGCATGCATTTGGAATATTCCACTGAAATTAATTGTGATTTTAACAACGAGAATTTTGTAAACGAAATTAATATTCGTTGTGGCTGAAAACGAGTTGTTATAAAATGTCTTTTAAACGATAGTATGGGTATGATTTTTCGTCCCATTTTTTTAAATTGAAACTATCGTATGACAGTCCTAACTATATGTAAGTTACCTATGCGAAATATACAAAAACATGCCATAGCAGCAAACAAGCAGCCCTCATGCAGTTCAACACTCCTAGATCAAGCGACAAGTAAACGCAACCCCATGGTGAATAAACTTCTCTATTTTTATGATCGCCTAGTACCGCAACACCATAGGGGTGAAACGTCATTGTTAACGGCTTTGCAGTGGGGCGCCGTACACCATAACAAATGCCATGAAGTGACAGCTAATGATAGAGCGGGATAGTGATACTACGTAAATTGCCCTTCGCCCTGCCCCATTCAAGGTGGTACATACAATATTCATTCATGGTGTTTTTAGAGCGAGTGAAACAGAGATATTTAGTTTTGTTTAGGAAATTTTTATTGAACATAAAAATACACAAGATATAATAGTTTGCAATGTAAAAAAATACGGTAAACCATAGTAACAGGGCTTTGCTAGTCGACTACATTTTTCATGTTCTTTGCTTACGCCATTGTGAGGAACACAAAAGGCTCGGGCACCAGGCTAGCAGAAGCTATACAGAGATTGACCGATCGCGCAAATTGAATGTCCGTTGAACACGACGGGGACAACACCCCATTGTGCCGAGCTTTTCAAGATACAGCCAATATTTCACTCGGTCACAAAATGTTCTATCGATAGAAAAAAAGGGCAAAACTAAAAGACGTACTTACAATGTCCTTCCACGAGCACTCAGCCGAGCTCTAATAGCTCAAGTAGACGTCATTTTATTACTTTGTTTGTAAGTATAGGAATCAATACGGTAAGCCTGAAATCAATCATTTACCTAGCTCATTCATTGCCATCAATAGAAAAATATGCTTTTTAGGGAAAGAAGATTTATATACCGTACTGACTAATTTACTACTTTAAAGCTCGAACTAGAGTTTTTTACCGGCAAGTAGCTGGTTGGATTGCAGATTTCCGAGGCCCTTAGCCCCGGGGCCCGGTCCTGCAAAACCCGACCTGGACCCGAGGGGCTGAGCCGATTAACGCAATGTAAAAAACTGACAATCTATAGTTACCTACATTATTCTACTGCACTGGAAATTATTTATTCATTCGTTACCGATGTTAACAATTCATGACCATACCTACAATAACATACTGTATATTC
This sequence comes from Melanchra persicariae, assembly GCA_947386135.1. NCBI lineage: Eukaryota > Metazoa > Arthropoda > Insecta > Lepidoptera > Noctuidae > Melanchra > Melanchra persicariae. Next base: position 902,851 of record OX376652.1, read on the forward strand.
AAATAGCATACAATAGGATATATTTACAAAATTAGATAGGTGTTACCTACAATAAATATGACAAAATGAAAAAAAATAACATGTAAGTACTTACTTAATTAAAAATTGAAAAAAACGAAAAAAGAAACGTTGACAATTACAATACAAAATAATAATAAACACAATGAAAAAATGAACACAGAAAAACGATATAAAAGGATAATATTCATGACAATATTGTGCTGGGAGTGGAAATGGACTTCAGGTACCTATCGAGCTACAGCGTTAAGAGCGTTTACGCCGTACGGCTTTTCATACTAACTTTGAAGTCCTTATTTTTCGAAATGAATGAACCGATTTTATTGAAACTTAGTATGCATACGCCATCACCAGGTCTAAAAAGTTAGTTAAGAACATTTTCGAAGAATAGTTCAGGAGGAAAGATAGTGATTTTTCACTTTCTATAAAAAACTTAAAATCGCTCTCTCTCTCCCTCTAAACTCTTTTTCGAAAATGTTCTCCACTAACTTTTTAGACCTAGTTAGATGGCGTATGCATACCAACTTTTTTAAAATCGGTTCATTAATTTCGAAAAATTACGACTTCAAAGTTCGTATCAAATGCCGTACGGCGTAAACGCTCTTCAGGAATCTTAGTTCAGTACTCGCGAAAACATCTTGAGAGTCGTCAAACGGATCCTAATGAAATTTGGCAGATATATTGCCTGGGATATGGAGAAGGACATAGGCTACTCTTTTACGCGATAACTAGCATCCGCGCGGGCGGAGCCGCGGACAAAAGCTAGTACTTATTCCATACATAGTTGACAAATATGAAGGTTTATGATGAATAACGTTTCTGTAATGGTGCGTTTACACGGGAAATGAGCATTGATGAATAAGCAATAGGTACTAGTCGATTGTGACGTCACAAAATATCAAGCAATTAACGGCAATGGCAGCAAACGTCAATTTGGCGAAATTTATTGTAATGACAATATTGAGCGATATGGAGAACAGGCAATATACGAGTAATGCGGGATGGATATATGCAGGAGCAACTAGCCGAAACAATTGCCGCATTTTATTGAAGTTGCCCCAGAGGGATCCATAAACGCACCTTAACGACATCATTACCCATCTCAACCATGACTATTTATCGGCGATCATCCGTCAATCTGTGACACCGAGAAATGTGATTTATTCATATGCTTAAAAATGTTTATTTTTGTTCGCAGCTCGTGGGGGGCGAGTTCGACATGGAGTTGAATTTCGTGATACAGGACGCGCAGAACATTCAACACATGCTAGAACTCCTAGACCACTGTCCACCCAGCTTACAGGTAAATATCTTATTCTTATTAAAACCAAGGGTTCAATCTCCTTCCAACTTTTAGTAAACCAACCGTTTGAGCATATTCTTATTCACTAATTTAATTTTTTTGTATATCAGGTGCTCATGGTACCTACACAAGTCGAACTGTCGAATTGACTTCGCTGACATTGAAAGGTGTCCAACAAGATGACGGATCGTATGACAATCCTATTTGTAATCTGCTATTATTCTACCGTCATTTTAAGAAGGCGAGCCTTGTTTTGGACGTCCTTTAAATACTAGGAAAGCAGGCAGAAAGCATCACTGTATCCCTATAGCGTGTGCAAGGGACAACAGTTTTTATAATACGCCTTATCCGACGTCTGAAAGGGACAAGAGATGAATGCATTTTTTGTTGTTGAACTTTTTGTCGAAAGAGAGATCCATCCTTGGCGTTTCTTTTTTTGTAAGAATTCCATTAGAGTAACCTCCTTTGAACACATGTTGTCTTGGTATGAATTTAGATCAAGTTTAACCCTTTACTTCCTTTGCATAATGTGTTGCTTTTATAATCCATCTAATAAGGGACTGTCTAAAATACCTATGTTAACAAATTCCAAATACCGAACAAAATTTTATCGCAACATCAATAGTCTAAATCTGCGACGTCATATTTTTTTAAATATTTCACTTAAAGTCCACGAATATTTAAACTTATTCAAAGTTTTATCTTAAGAAAGGATTAATAATCGTCTTATTAAAGGTGGATGGGTACAATAGAAGATAGCAACGCGGCAAAGGGAGCACAATCCTTGAGTCACCGTCCCCTCGGCGCATCTTAACGGGGTTCAATCTCCTCGCTCACTATGCGATCCTGGTAACGCGGACGATCTTATTGAAAGGGGTAACTTTTAGATAACCAACCGTTTGAGCTAAAAAAGATGTTAAATTAATGATGTTCCCGAAGGAGGTCTTTGTTTGTTAAACCCATGTCACATTTTATATACGGCAACCCGAAACCTAAATATGTACGTACTATCTGGGTAGTACGTAGGTACAAATTTAGGTCCTTTAAAAAGTTAAAAGTGTAACTAACAAGGCATCTGAGCCGCAAAAAACCATTGTCTGGGAATGTTACAATTTATTTTGTTCAATAAATCTTTAAGAAGAGTTCGTGGCTAAAAAGAATGACAGCCGCACGGGTCGACCTTCAAGGGGTACCACTTGCTGAGGTCGGTCTGTGGATGGGGGGTTCCCATCTTAACATACCGAGATACCTCTGTGCCTCGAAAAGCACGTTAAGCCGTTTGCCCCGGCGGTCAATTGATAGATCTTTGACAGTCGTTACGGATTGTCAAAAGCCAGAAAACTTAGCTGATTTTTGTTAAATTGACATTCACGATTGAATGCGAAACGAAAAGTGTTCAAGGTCATGACGGCAGTGAAAGCTGCTCTACATTCGTTAAACTGGTTATTAATAATGGCAATTCTATCGGACAAGTACTTGCTCAGGATTATTCCAATTGATTGTTTATTTTGCATGTGAGTAATAAGTTTCCGTAGTGTAGCGGTTATCACGTGTGCTTCACACGCACAAGGCCCCCGGTTCGATCCCGGGCGGAAACAAATAATTTTGTCAAAGTGGAATTGTTTTTTTTAATTGTTCGCAATTCTATAATAATTATTTCCATTTCGATTAATGTTGGGATGATGCTGACCTTTATAAACTTCGATTAACAGTTGTAATCGTTGATCCAACTTTATAAACATTGCCTGTAGCAAAGTATGATTCTTAAGCTGTAACGGCTGCAACTGTGCCAAACTGACAAAGGCTAGTTTGGTGTAATAGCAGTTGGCCACCGCAACTGATATCGAATATTGGATCGCATAAATATGATCAGCGCCGCGCGTTGTGTTCGAAGCCTGCTTATAGTGCTTATGCAACATAAACTCCTGGTAATACCGACTAGTGTGTGCCAAACTGTGAAGTCATTTAGCATTGTGGTCGGTTCAGTTTTTGATGTCTGCATTATTTTTCTTTCTGGAGTTTTGTACTCGAATTTTTTTATCGGTTGGGCTGACATGTTTTTTTCTTCTGTATTATTTATAATCGCTGTCAGTTCAAAGTTCACTTTCATCCCTGCCCTATCATTTCCCATACGATCTATCTTATCCATTCTTCTATGATTCGCTTAAAATCCCTGGAAATGAAGAATCAATCAAGCGTGTTGAAGTAACCAGCGGAACTTCGAGCTGCACTGAAAAACACTGACTTAGAACATGAGTATTTAATTCTAAATGTCTTTGCAAGGTGTGGATTTAGAAAACCATAGATCGCAAGTTGAGAATCTGGCATCCAGGATACTTTCTAGTAAAAGGTCGCTTGTCAACCCGTTGCTATTTATTTCTGCTTGTTAAATTAAAAAACGGCTGCAAAGAAAAGCTGTTACTGAACATTTCTAAAATTGTTTGTTGCTCATAGAAGTCCCGGAAAAGAAAAAGTAGGTAAACTCGTTTTGTGTATTGTTTATCTACCTCAGTAGATTTCCTTTTGAATGGAATCCAATACGATTGTACTGAAGAGACTTGTGTTTGCGATTGAAAGTAATAATAATTTTGAGCCACATTTTTCTGTAGTTATGTGAAGGGAGTTGTTTTATTTGCATTTGAGATATGTATCTGACCTAGAAATCGCAGTAAATATTATTTTGAAGTGGGTTGTGAATTTTATTATTGGTACAATTTTATTGCACTTTTGTGGCTCTTAATTTGACAGCAAGTAAACTAGTTTTGAGATCCGTTGAGTTCATTTTCATTTTTTGAGTTGAGTTTGATGATCATTTTCAGCGCAGTGTGGGTAGACAGTAGTGTAATAGTAGAACGGAAAAGAAACAGCTGCTTTTAATTAATACACCTTTTGCTTACAACTTGAATATTACAAAAATAACTAATACATTTTCTAATTACATAATATTCTCTAAAACCTAAAATTATTGTGGGTAGCGTCCCTAGTAGCGTATTATTAGAATGAAAGATATAGAAATGTTTGTTTCCGCAAAACAATTCTATTGCTGGTATTTAAATTTTCCACCCCTGTGCTCTCTTCACCAGGCTCTTAGGACGACTGAGGAGTATGTTTCTCAACACAGTCTAATGAAGTGATACATCACTTGTGTACGTAGCTCGCACTACCAGGATCTCAGAGCGCGCCTGCCACTCACGGCGTGATGGACGACGACGCGCCGCCTCCGGAGTGGCGGGAATCCGCCGACTCATCTTATGAGAAGTTTTTCTTTAGGGACGCGTGGGGACCGCGGCCTCAGCCCTCAGACGATGGTTTTTAGGCAACGCTTGCGCTCGACAACGATTTTATTAGCCTTGTTATTAGACTTTTTGTGGTCGTCATGTTGGAAAATTAATAGCTTTCATGTAGGTTACTTTGAGCAATTTTCGTTTAATTTTAATTGATGAATGTTTGCAATTTCTTATCATGTTTATGTAGACTTTTAGAAATTGAACTCTTTTGGACAACAATGCGTTTTTGAATAATTAAGTAAAAACTGACATTCCAAACATTTGACATTTCATTGCATGATAACAGGTTGCTGCAACAAATTCGTTGTATTTCTAAATAATATTATGGTTTATGTATTAGTAAAAAAAAAGAATTTCGATTTTCAAGGACGAAATATCGATTCACTAGACCGATTCAGTAACATTTCGATCGATTTAAAAATTAAAAAAAAAGTAGTTTAGCCCAAGAAATCAACTCTTCGATCTAACGAGAGAGTGCGCGAGGGGACACCCCCTTTCGCCCCCTTTACTTTCATTAGAATAGGTATACAAAGTCGTTTAAAAAATCAAAACGCCTCTTACAAAATTATTCCTAGCATAATATCCGAGACGATAATCCAATAATCCTTCCTTGCATTCTTCTACTTTTAGTGCTCAATTTAGTTCTATCTGTATAATGCGATGTGCTGAAGATGCACCATGAAAATAGTTCATCGCCCACGTCTCTAGTCTGCTAGTTCTTACGTTACTCGGAAAACATGAGACGCGAGAGGTTGATGAGGCGTGTCGCGACTCTCATCTGATAATGAAGGGAGGCTGCGGATAACATTACATTCAGCCACATTCTCCCGTACGCGTGCTACTCATTGTAAAGAGTTTGACGCGCGCTAAGTGAGTGAAAAGTTTGTTCAACGACACGGTTCATTATTGAGCGACATGTTTCAAGCAAACTTTGTTTTCCTTTACAAATGTTTGTATCAAATACAAATGCTTGCACAAATGAAGTGCTTTATTAATTTAGAAACAGAATGTTGTATTCTTGCGAAGTTTAGAATGAATTTTATTTTGTATTGTAAAGATATAAAGTTCCTGTTTCGAATACAGAATTGTGGTACCTAGACAATGCTTTCGGTAACGGTTCAACAAACAGCTTTTTGAGTCATACTTACCTTAATTTTGTGGAAGGTCTACAAAACAAGAAAAAATACTCAATTAAAACACATCTTAATGGGCAATTATTGTATGTTGATTTCCCGAATAAAATTCTTAGTATCTTTTAGAGTAACCAAAAGGAAAAGAAAAATCATTTACAAAATGCAAACGATTAGCGAGTTCATTAAATGAATTCATATTCCTCTTAATTATGCATAATCAGGGCCGAAATCAAAATAATGAAGTGACCGGCCTAAGAAATTGCAGAAATAAAAATACCTTCCCGTTTCGCAGAGTGAATTGCGAGAATTCTCCCTGAACTTGTAATTTCACCGAGATTGTTCTGTTAACGGCAGAAGAATGTAATATAATTACAACCGGTCTCGTTAACTACGAGGGGCTTTTGTAATGCAAGTACTCTACGCTTTCTGCTGCCCTAGTACCCCAGTGTTGGGTTTGTTTTGTTCTCGCATGCAAGAGGATGAACTGAACAATAACAAGAAAGAAGCACGTGAACATTAATACTATTGATGAAAATAATAATTTATTATTCGAAGTAAAGTGATTGCTCACTTGGCCAACTTTTCTTTTGTGTCTAATGAATGGATTTTATCGAAGTTAGCGTTTTTTGAAGACATTTCCTGTTGTTTGCAATCATTACGGGATCATATTTATTACAATTACAATATCTTGTTTTTCATGGTCTGTATTTAAAACCTAATTTCACTGGATAAATAATGAACTTATCAATTTATTGAAACGAATGATGCACGGATTAGACTATAATATTCATTAGTTGAAAAAAAAATCTAATAATATTATGAGTGTACAATGCAACTAACTCAGAAAATATCAGTTCCAAAAAAAAACGTGACGTGTCAACGATCACCGCCACCGCGTTCATGTTGCGCTGATACATCTGGGAACAAAATTATGCTTGTGTGAATTTGTGGACTCCTTGGAATGTTGTACACCGCTCACGTGTTCATGCTGCCCTAGTACCGATGGGAATTAAACGCAACCCTTTTATAGCGCGTGTGAATAAGGTTTCTAATTAGTCAATTCCATTGTTTTAGTGGAAGTTATTTATTAAATTCATTAATTTTTATCAAGACTTTTATTTTTAATTTGCTGTTGCTAATCAAAGTTAAAACGGAAGGGTTAATTTAAAGATTAACTGAAATATTACAAAGGTCCCGCTAATGTTTTCGGGTTTCCCCAGCCGTGCAACTCAACATCCCTGTTACATTAGCGTAAATTAGAGCAAATTAAGCCGGGCGCACATAGTGTTGTGTAAAATTAAAATTACCAGCACTGCAGTACCGCGAGAGCGCAAACAGAAAAGAATTTCATTAAAAATATTTCGCATGCCGTCGCTGCGTCGTTAAACTGCAGGCTCTATTAAACAGAAAGCTTTGAAATTGAAAATTTCTGCCTTGATGCGCGCCGTTAGTATGGACGAATAAACGCGGCAAGTGGATTATGCTTTAATACGCTAGCCAGCTTCTGTTGGCTTATTCTAACTTTTTAACTCCCTCGGATTGTTTCTAAATTCATCCACTTACTGTTCATGTTATGTTTTGCATCGTTTTTCCTCTTCGATCAAGAATTCACTAGATTTAAGGATCTGCCGGTCGATTCTGTCGACATCTCACGGTGTTCACGTTGGCGGAGTGAACGACATTAGAGGTGTCATTCCATCTTATTTGTATGGTTTGACAACTCACCTGTCGTGCGCCCTGCCCAAGTGTTCACTTCGACATGTTTACAGAATCGCACTGCAGGAACAAAATTACGCCATTTATTTGACACTATGAAATATAAAAAAACAGGATAAAAACATGAACTAACGAAATTTATTTTATACCTTTATGCTCGAACATTACGTTTAATTTCGATTACAATATATTTGTATTTGTTCATGGCTACGGTTGGATGTTCCTAATTTGAAATAAGACCAAACTTTTATTTTGGTCTTCTTTCTCTGGCCGTTTTTCAAGTGCTAATCGGACATCTAGTGTATTATTGATCGAAGGTTTTTCTACATTTATGAGCTGACAATTGGCTCCTTAAATTTAATTGTTAAAGTGTGCAAAGCTGCTTGTTGGGTCCAATTATGATTGATACATTATAATTGTTACAGGCGGAAATATGGTCGGTGTTTATCGCAATCTTGCGCAAGAGTGTGCGAAACCTTCAAGCCTGTACCGACGTCGGCCTCATACACCATGTCCTGCAGAGGCTACCCCGAGCTGAGACAGTCGTCGCAGGTATGTAATTTCCTTTACATTCACTACTATTATGTTGCCCTAGTAAAGGTGAGAAGTTGATAGGGTAGTCCAACAACTGGTGCCGCTCTGGTTTATAAGGACTGTTATGAAAAAAAATCCTACTCCGCCCATTACACTTAATTAATTTTAACCCTCCACTGCTCTACGCCCTTTTATCATGACAAATATCCCTAGTAACATTGTCGGCCCTAGTATTCGTACTGCCTTTCATGCCACGCAGTAGGGCGGCACCTGTTGTTATTTAGTAAAAAAGAAAGGGACGGAATAACATTCCTGCGATGTTTGAACACCTCTTGTTACGTGCTGATGCCTTAGTATACCAAGAAATTATAAGAATAATTTGAGAAAAGAACGTCTTCGTCATTAAAATATTAAAATGTGCAGTTGTACACAAATCACAAGTTTGATAAAATTCTTAAAAAATCTTCGGAAACATGTGCTTTTTGAAAACCTTTACGGTAATTTATTTTATTTGCGTTGTAGAAATTCACAAAGTTCAACGTGGTGAAAATCGGAAATAATTTGATGGGCGACTTATTTTTTTTTTCTTATGACTTTTCCCCTTGTGTAAAAAACTCGTTATTCTCAACAATATCCGATATGGTAAACTCTTGAGCGACTCGTGTCGCATAATATCAGACCCTCACGCGTAGTTAAAGTGCTCTCGGATACGTAGCCGGCTATTCCTGATTTTGACATATTATTTGTTTTGATAGCTCATATTTTAAGCTTATATTATAACATCTTCTTTTAAACAGGTTTTGTACCTACGCGCAATTTAACATTGTATTGTTGATTGATTAAATAGAGCTTTTACCTAATCTAGGAAGAACTCGGGTAAAATATGGGCCAGCTGATTTTTGACGGTAACAATAATTAAACTGTTTACTTTTTTCATGATTAAGTAACCGTAGGTAAGATTAATTTAATTGATTATTTTAAAACTTGTTATCATAAAACACAATGCTAAAAACTCTGGATCAAACGCAATCTATCAGTTTCATCATCTTTTCAATATGACGCGACGCGTTACAATCACAAAGCCCTCAAAAGCACAGGTCACACGTTTGCAAAACACGTAAAAGGGACACGTCTTTTCCACGTACTCTGTTCAGTGCACGCCACCTATTGTATTCCTATGCTCACCTAGTACCTCTCTCCCTTCATTTCGCTCGTTCTTTATTTTCCATGTTACCTTTACAGGGAAACGGGGTCAATGTGTCCCGAGCTTGAAATGAGTGTGTATTGGGATGATGTAAACTTTTGTGTGCTGCGCCTACGCTAACTAGTTACTGTGAAAATTATGACCACAGATAGCATTTTAATGTGTAACAGGTGTAATGTGTGAACCACCCACTTTTTCTTATCGATAACCACCTGATATTTTCTCTTAACCGAACCACTGTGCATAGTTCACTGTAGGAGAATCAGATATCTAAAAAAGTCGAAATCCTGTGACTCCATGAGCGCTGTGTTACCCTAGTAACTGTGAGAAATCTATTCCAACCTTTTTGAAACCCTCGAGTTCAAAGGATTTTTTGTACAGGGTTCCATTATCCCCATGCAAGTGACACCTTGATCCTTTTCCTTGTATCTTCTGATACCCTAGTCTCCTTGGGAATAATGAGACTCCCTTGAGAATTTTGCCTTAAACAAACTAGATACGTCTTAATTTTATAAGAAACAACTTTATTTTTTTTTATTTCCTATTTTTGACTCAGGTTGCCTAAGATAGATTAAAATGGAAAGAAGGAATAAAATACAGGTTCATAATAAATATAATAATTTTACTTAAACAAAAAAGAAGAGCCACTTTGCACTGGTTAATTGACATGTTTTTTAAACACCAAAAATATAAATTCTTGTCTTTTGTTCAGTGGGTAACCAACACAAGGGTATTATGTAGCTTTAGTATTCAAAATCAAAATATCATGTGGGAATTCAAAAGAAAAACAAGAAAAATAGAACCCAAAAAGAAACCGAATTTGCTGGAAAACTTGCTCAACAAAAAAAGTGAGGAAAATACTGCACTGTGGACTGTGGTAGGTACATATAACATAATAAATGTATGTAAATGAAAATTTAAGTAAATAAAAAAACATTCAGTCGAATTGAGAACCTCCTCCTTTTTTGGAGTCGGTTAAAAATGATTATGTTAACAGCAGGCCTACAGTAGTGAGTGGTACTGGCAGGCACAGCCTAGTTTATTCAGATCGAGCTACAAGAATGCCCGACTTGGTTGATAATGTCAATAGCAGTTTTTATTGCCTGCCCGGATTCTGTACCTTCGGCTTACGTTAAGCTAGAAATATTTTATAAAAGGTTACGTACGTTATGGCGGCATAACTGTAAGTAATCGTAAAAAAAGAAAAAGGTAATAATAAAAGTAATTTTTTTTTGCAAGTAAGCTTGATATAGTGGTGGTGGACCGAATCGAGAGGCGTGCAATGATTGTAGATATCACAGTTCCGCATGACGAGAACCTCGTGAAAGCCGAGAAAGATAAACAAATCAAATATCTTGACTTGGCTCGCGAGGTTGTCGACATGTGGGATGTGAATTCGGCAATCATTGTACCGATAGTCGTGTCAGCCAACGGCTTAATAGCCACGAGCCTCTACCAACGTACCAATATTTAAAAATGTATATTATTTTATATTATACCATAAATAAAGTAATTTCTAAAGTTCTCATTATATTTATATATTTTGCATCACAGGTATTGTAAAACTACACATAAATGTCTACGTGGATCAAGTGTTAACTGAACTAATATCAGAGCAAACTATCACAATTAAACTTCCGTACAGTACTGCAGTCGTAGTAACACACAACAATGTTTATTGCTCCATGCAGTTAGTTCTCTAATATCACATTGTAGGCTATTATGATTCCCTAGTAACGGTGGGAACAGTGATCCATGTCTCTTATATTTCCGATGTTTAGAACCTTCTCCACAAAATGAGTGCCTTTTGCACATTCTACTTACTTATGATGTTTTAGTTACGATCTGAACTACTAATATAACTATTTGAATCCCTTTGTGAGAAAGAAATGAGTGGAAATTATGGCAGTAAAAAAATCACGATTTTATTTCGTCGGAAGAAGTGTCAAGACGAAATTGGGGTAGTAAACCCCTGAATAATATGATACTCTAGTAACTGTGAGAAAAATGGTCCGTATTCTGCTAACATTTCAAGACGTTATAAATTAAAATCCTGATTTTTTTACAGTGTTAGATACTTACAACTGTTCTACATATATCAGAATCCAGATGATTTACTAGGTCTTTATTTAGTTTGAAATATTTATAAACTTCTCCCTTTTCGTAGTTGTCGTATATGTTATGATTGCATCTTCGTGGAAATTAAAATATATATTGTTAAAGAAATTCCTTTGAAAAACTTGCACTGCTACAACTTTGCTCTAGTACCTGTAAGATCATTGATCTGTATCTCGCCAAGATCCAACGATTTAAGATCTTTTGAACGTTTTCTTAACCAAGTTTACCTGATTTTTTATAACTTTGCGTATAGATTAATTATAATCCTTCTGAGTTCTTCTGATGTCCTAGTTAACGTGTAAACGAATTCATATTTACTCGAGTGTTTATTTGTACAACAAAAATAATCCTCATGGATATCGTGAGAATAAATGGATCATAAGAAGTCCATTCAAAACTTCCATTGCTCATCGTTTGTGACATCACATGGCGAATCATAATGCTCTAGTAACTGTAAAAACACTGATCTATATCTTACCAAGAACAAAAAAAAAATGGTTTCTCTTCTTCGCTCTTCTTTTGCTCCTCCCAATTTTACATGATTTTTTGGGTCGTTCAGTTGGATACTCATTGAGTAACCTCCTCAGTTCTTCTGATGTTCTAGTTAAGGTGTTAACTAATTTTTATTTAATCAAATATTACTGTTGCACAAAAAAAATAGCGCCATGAATGCCGTGAGAAAATAATGCTTCTTCATGGGAAATAAAGTTAAAACGTATAAGAATACCATCATAATAACTTGCATTGCCAATTTGTTACATCACAGGGTGATCTATGATGCTCTAGTAACTGTGAAAACACCGATAATATAATGCCTTGCCAGGATCAAAAGATGTTTAATTCGTTTCTCTTTCCAATTTTACCTAAATTTTTATGACGTTTTGTTAGGCTGGGTTTTGTGGGGCTCATTTAATAAGAATCCTCCGGAGTTCTTCTGATGTCCTAGTTCAGATGTGAACGTATTCATATTTATTCAAATATTTGATTGTCAAAATGAGTGCCATGACAAAGAATGCATCTTCGTGGGAAATAAAGATAGAACGTGTAAGAAGATCACAATAAAGACTTGCATTGCTAACTTGCCAAGTCACATTCTGAACTATGATGCTCTAGTAACTGTGAGAACACCGATAATACCTTGGAAGGATCAAAAGATTTTTTAATTCGTTTCTCTTCCCACCTTTTTCCGACTGTTTATGACACTGCGCATTCACTGTGTAAGAATCCTTCTGAGTTCTTTTGAGACCCTAGTATAGATGTGAACAGATTCATATTTACTCAAATGTTATTTATTGTTTTTTACAAAAAAAATATTGCCAAGAATGCTGTGAGGAAATAATGCATCTTCGTGGGAAGTGAAGTTATAACGAGTAAGAACATCATAATAAAAACTTGCATTGCTGGTTTATTACACATCACATGCAGAACTATTATGCTCTAGTAACTGTGAGAAGACAGATCTAATATTGAAAAGATATTTAATGATTTTTTCTTTCCTTTAATTCCAGGATCAAAAGAGTTTTGTATTCGTTTCTCTTCCCAATTTTACCTGACTTTTTATGTCCTTGCGTAGTCACTGGCTAAGAGAATCCTTCTCAGTTCTTCTAAGATCCTTCAGAGTTGTGAACGAAATGATATATATTTACTTAACTTAACTTACTAAAATAGTTGTTGTATTACAAAAAATATTGCCATGAATGCTTTGAGACAAGTATGGCTCTTCGTGGGAAATAAAGTTATGACACAGATCATAATACAGACTTTTTTAAAAGGATGGGAAATCATCAAAAGAAACTGTGGTTTCGAACCCACAGGTTGTTCGTCGCCAATCTAGCATCAAACCGCTAAGCCACAAGAACTATCATAATACAGACTTGCATTGGTAATTTGGTACATGACATGGTGCACTATGATGCTCTAGTCACTGTGAGAACACAGATCTTACCAAATATATCTTACCAAAGTCAAAAGATTTTTTATTCGTTTCTCTTCCCAACTTTACTTGACTTTTTACGACGCGACGGCGACGTTGCGTATTCACAGGGTTAGAGAACCCTTCTATGTGCTTCTGAGATCTTGGTTCAGGTGTGAAATAATTCATATTTACTCAACTGTTGAATACTTAAAAAATATTGCAATGAATAAATACTGTGAGGAAGTATGCATCTTCGTGTGAAATAAAGTTTAAACGACTTTAGAAAATCTTAATAAAAACTTGCATTGGTAGTTTGTTACATCACATGGCAAACTATGATGCTCTAGTAACTGTGAGAACACTGATCATTTATTTATTTATGGACACAAAATACATTTTCTAAAATATTTGTATACCGGAAAAGAGCACAAAGCTGCAACTACTACTGCTTATTTAAAAAAAAAACTATCAATTTCTTGCCAGGATATTTTTATATTCGTTTCTCTTTCCAACTTTACGTTTGACTTTTTTTTTCTACCGTAACGTATTCAATGGCTTAGAGAATCCTTCTGAGTTCTTCTGAAATCCTAGTTTAGGTGTGAACTAATAACATATTTACTCAAATATTTATGTACGTTTGCCCAGCACGGCCCCCCAGAATTTGCGAATTAGGTGTGCACCAATGCAATGTACTCGCCTCTAGGAGTATATGTACCGGTTTCTTTTTCAATGTACCTCTGTACTTTTGAAGAAATATGCATAAAAAGGGGGCCGTGCCAGCCAAACGTTTTCAGCACGGCCCTCGTGTAACTTGAAAAATAAATACCGTATTCAAAAGTTTCTTAAACTCAACGAATGTACCCTATTAATACATTATATGTGCCGCAACAGATACTGTGAATTCGTAAAAACAAATAATATATAGACGTAGATAGGGGGCCGTGCTGGAAATAAGGAATATAAGAAAATATCTAAAAAAGACAAGACAACCTTAGCCAAAAACTATTAAAATATAATTGATTTTTGGCAAGTAACATATGTAACGCATTGGTGTCTCGTACAACTTGCTAAATTTGAAAAATAAACCAATTTTAGTTCATTCAGCACGGCCCTCTATATTTGCCTATATTTTTTTAAACATGGCATGTTTCTTTACAAAATTCGACTACCTGAATTATGTGCAGGAGTACATTCGTTCCACATAATTTGCGATTCTGCTGTATCAGTACTTTAAAAGATAAATTGGATCAAAAATATCACATAATACAACTGATGGGGTGACCATGATTCCATATATTAGGTAGGTACATATTCTGTACCTATATTAATAAAATTATGTGACTACATTAAAATAAAAATTCTTTTTTACATATTGTTTTTTTTTTCTTCGAAATTAATATTATCGATGACATCTTGTAAAGGAATTATATCAGTTTAAACTTGATCAATAAACACTTGAGTGCAACATGAAGTAACCGCGATACCAGCACATCTTCAAAAATTACGGTAGCATCAGTGAACTAATAGCGACCGCACACGACAAGTTTTAACTAATATAATTCCTTTACAAGATGTAATCGATAATATTAAATTCGAAGAAAAAAAACAAATTGTAAAAAAGGGTTAATAATAATAATAATAATAAAGCCATTTAATCCCAAAGTATATAAATTAACAAATTAAATCTGGAACATTCCCTAGTATCTAAACCATTTCATGCATTTAAAATCATACACCTAAATTAAAAATCTTTATAATTCCATATTTCAATGTCATACTTAAATTATCCATTCATACCAATAGTAATTCAATAATATTCAATAATACAATAATAATTCGATAATAATATTAACAATAGTAATTCAACGAAAACACAAATAATTTAATTATTACAATAATAGTATAGTTCAATAGTAATTTAATAATTTGTTCAAAGATTAATATAAAAATTCATTCTGATTTCAGACACATCGAAGTTCAGTTGATAAAATTAAATTGATAAAAAAAAAAAAAATTATACTATAAATATGATGAGTAATTAATTAGTTTAGTCATAAGGATTAGAATATATATATTATAAATAATTTTTGGGTACCCAAGATTGGGCATAGGCCTCCTCCATGCATTTCCATACTTTCCTGTCCTTGGCGAGCCTGGTCCAAATATGTCCAGCGACTCGCACAACGTCGTCGCTCCAGCGGCGGCACGGGCGGCCGCGGCGGCGCGTCTCGCCGCGCGGCCACCAGTGGAGCACCCGCTCGCTCCAGCGCCCATCGTCTGCGCGCGCCGCGTGTCCTGCCCATCTCCATTTTAGCCTACAGGCTAAATCTGCTACGTCTATCAGTTTGGTGTTCATTCTAATTTCGGAGTTTCGAATTCTGTCTCGTAGTTTCAGTCCTAACATACTTCGTTCGACGGCCCGCTGGAAAACTTGAAGTTTGTTGATTATTTCTTTTGTTAGTGCCCAGCTCTGGCATCCGTAGAGCAGTGTAGGCGACACGACAGTTTCAAATGCCTTTTTCTTTAGCGCGATTGGGAGTTTTGATTTGAAGATATGCTTTAGAGACCAATATCTTTTCCAAGCGAGTTTGATTCTACGCTCTACTTCGCCCGCAGTTTGCTCTTTATAAGTGATGTTCTGACCTAAATATACATACTCTTCCACGTACTCTATTTCTTTACATAATATTTTTACTGGTATATTTTCTGCGTTAGTCATTACACGAGTCTTCTCCAAATTCATTGTCAGTCCACATTTTCTGCTTTCTCTATCCAACGTTTGCAGCATATATTCTAAATGTCTGTGGTTCTCACATATAAGTACGATATCATCTGCGAAGCGTAAGTGGTTCAATAATTCGCCATTAATGTTGATCCCTATAGAGTCCCAGTGTAAGTTTCGGAAAATGGTTTCAAGGAGAGCGGTAAACAGGTTTGGTGAAATCGGGTCTCCCTGCCTGACTCCGCGCTGCACTTCGAAGGATCTCCCTTGTCTTTCTAATTTTACTTTGGCTTTACCCCTTTTATAAATTTCCTTTAATATTTTTACGTACTTTTGGGGTACTCCTTGATGATCTAGAGCTTTCCACAGAGCTAAGTGTCCAATTGAGTCGAATGCTTTCGAATAATCAACGAAAGCAATGTAGAGCCTCTTTCCGTATTCTTCATATTTTTCGATAATTTGTGTCACAACAAATATATGATCAATTGTAGAGTACCTTGGGCGGAAACCTGCTTGTTCTTTAGGTTGGTTAAACTCCAGAGTCGGCATCATTCTTTTAAGCAAAACTTGTGTAAAAACTTTGTACGTAGTCTGTAATAAGCTTATAGGTCTATAGTTGCTAATATCTTCCGGATTTCCCTTCTTGTACAGCAATGTTATGATAGACGTCTCCCATTCAGAAGGAATGTTTTCCTGAGCCAAGATATTATTGAACAGTTTCGTAACAATAGGAGCCAGTGGTTCGATCAGATTCTTCAGTATATCATTGGTAATTCCATCTTCTCCCGGGCTCTTTAAGGACTTAAGAGACAAAATGGCGCTACTTATTTCCTCTTCCATAAACATTGGCACTTCTATGTTTACCCCATCAGCTCTAACTGTACTGTTAATTTCGTCTCTACGTTGATATAAATCTTCATAAAACTTTGTTGCAGTTTCTACTAGCTCGCTTCTATTAGAAGTTGATCGTCCGTCTTTGGATATTAGGGATGGAATCCAATTTCGCACATTATTTAGACGCTGCTGTCCTCTCTTCACTGAACTATTTAGGGTTAGCTCTTCCTCAATAATTTTTAGTAAAAAAGGGTTACCTATCATAAACCCAAAAAATATTTGACCGAATTTCATTTCAACTAATACTTTTCAACATAACAGTTGAAAAGTTTGGCGTTTCGTTTCTTTTTTACTTCATTGAAGTCACGTTTGTCAGTTGACTATTATCAATTCGATTTTTTTTCGTTACTCCAAGGTTTCATTTGGTCGAAAAAATGTTTACCGAAGTTACACTTAGCCGAAATAACATTTGTTCGAAGTATTATGTTTCCGAACATTCAAATTAAATATTTAATTGTAATGGCTCTTAATAAAACAGTTGATTATGAACAAAAGTTGATAAGAAGCATGCAAACAACGATGCTTGCTTCAAGCATGCAGCGTACAAGCAGGCTTGCAGCATGCAAGTAAATAAATAGCACAACATATTGACTTTTTATGACACTGTTTTAATTTAATATTGAAAATGCTACCAAGTAACCGGCTATATATTTGTGACCAAATTATGTTCCGTAAAATGTTGTTTCGGTGTGGTGAAAATCTGGCACATGAAAAAAGTTCAAAAGAGGCTTCGGCCAATAGCAAAAAGTTAATTTGTAAATCGGCGAAATTTAGCTCAGTAGAATAATACGTATGGCACATGATACTTCGATGATCTAAAAATATGTCAAATAATGCATACGCAAAAAGACGTCGGTCAATAGTTTTCAGTAAAATGAAATTCCAACAAAAAACAATTTGGAAAAGTGATCGGTTCCCGTTAAAAAAGAATGTTTATTTTAATGTAGTCACATAATTTTATTAATATAGGTACAGAATATGTACCTACCTAATATATGGAATCATGGTCACCCCATCAGTTGTATTATGTGATATTTTTGATCCAATTTATCTTTTAAAGTACTGATACAGCAGAATCGCAAATTATGTGGAACGAATGTACTCCTGCACATAATTCAGGTAGTCGAATTTTGTAAAGAAACATGCCATGTTTAAAAAGATATAGGCAAATTTAGAGGGCCGTGCTGAATGAACTAAAATTGGTTTATTTTTCAAATTTAGCAAGTTGTATGAGACACCAATGCGTTACATATGTTACTTGCCAAAAATCAATTATATTTTAATAGTTTTTGGCTAAGGTTGACTTGTCTTTTTAGATATTTTCTTATATTCCTTATTTCCAGCACGGCCCCCTATCTACGTCTATATATTATTTGTTTTTACGAATTCACAGTATCTGTTGCGGCACATATAATGTGTTAATAGGGTACATTCGTTGTGTTTAAGAAACTTTTGAATACGCTATTTATTTTTCAAGTTACACGAGGGCCGTGCTGAAAACGTTTGGCTGGCACGGCCCCCTTTTTATGCATATTTCTTCAAAAGTACAGAGGTACATTGAAAAAGAAACCGGTACATATACTCCCAGAGGCGAGTACATTGCATTGGTGCACACCTAATTCGCAAATTCTGGGGGGCCGTGCTGGGCAAACGTACATAAATATTTGTTGTTTATCAAAAATGTTGCAATCAATGCTATGAGAAAGTATGGCTCTTCGTGGGAAATAAAATTTATGGTGTAGAGAGTTTGCTAAACTTGATTGATGTATCTTTGAGTTTTTTAATGAAATTCCTGTTTTTGTTAGTTTCCGTCCGTATGAGATGCCTTAGTAACAACCCTTACGGATCCATGGTGCCTCTGACTGCACAGTGCATACAGCGTTTTAATTTACCACCTAAATAAATTCGGGGCACTTCTTGATTCCTTGAGACTCTAGTTTTCTTGGGATTTGCAAGATGTAACAGTTTTATATAGAAAATACATTCGTGAAAGAGGATCTCCAAAAAAAAAATCAAAATAATTTTATTCTTATTACGAAAAGACCAATCTTGCTGGCTGGCTTTTTTCAAATTCGTGAAGCATTCTCGTGGTTTTTATAAACATTATAAATGTCTACCTGAGGGTTTTGGGTCCCTGGTACGCGTAAGAAATAAACACACCCCGTGTGATTTAACTTCTCAAATGCTTAGCGAGCGCTACTATCTGAGATACGCTCCCTGATCCTTGAGTAACAGAAAATCACATTCTGTTCAATACAGCCTTACTCTTATTTCAAGAAAATATTCAGTGGCATTAGAGTTATGTATCATTTCACAGCAAAATATTTCCAAAAATATTTCAGTTGGAGGCGCCGGGTATCGATCCCGGTACCTCTCGCATGCTAAGCGAGCGCTCTACCATCTGAGCTACGCCCGCCCCCTGATAAAATTAATATCAAAAGAATTCTACGCTTTTTTAAACGCAATCTTGCTACGTAATCAGATGTAAAACGTGTTTTATAATTTTATCAGGATAGGTACTTTCAACTCAATGCAATCGAGGTTTCGACAAGTAACATTAATGTTTATCTAAAGACGTATGAAAGGCAACAGAAACACCCTTGCCTTATCCACTATTGCTACCCTCACTACCAGGCATAACTTTATTATAGCTACGAGTATCATAATAAAATTAGGGGTGGTGGAACAAGAAAACAGACCTCAAATTGGTCGTTGATGTGTTAACGAGGACAAACTGAATTCTCGTGCCCTTAGAGCCTCGAAGTTTGTGGAGTGGCTAAGTCTTTACCACATTCTGAGATACGAGACTTTTTGGCCTCGCACAGGGTATGTTGATAGTTTTTAATCCATTAATTTTATCTTGTTGTTCCGTCTATAATAATGCGAGTTCCAAATAAACATTTTTCTTTAGTTTCTTTATTTTTTGGAAGGAGCAGTTACCGACGCTGCCCCTTCTGGCCTGATCAGGTGGATCGACGATGATTTGGTGAAGGTCGCGGGAATGCGCTCTTGCCGGAAGCACGGGATCGGTCCTTGTGTTACGGGTTGGCCACGTTTATACGTATTAGTTCAAATACCGACTCAATGTACATTGAAAAAAAAATATCAATCAGCTCATACATAAATCATCGTAACCAAAATATATCTCGGATTATCTACAGTGTTTTATAACCCATTTTAATACCGGTGGCATATCAAAGTAATTTATAGTACGTGAGATATCAGATTTGTGTGGCCAACCGAAAACGTGCTCTTTGCCTAAGTGAAAGGTATCGCGTTTCTGTTCGAAATTGCGTGCAATGTCCTTGTCTTTAACAAGGCTATTTACTATCAGATCTGAATGTACTTGCTTGTTTAGCTGAATTGATATCAGGGGGCGTAGCTCAGATGGTAGAGCGCTCGCTTAGCATGCGAGAGGTACCGGGATCGATACCCGGCGCCTCCAACTGGAAAACTTTTGGAAAAGCTTTTCCGTGGTATATTTTTTTTTGGCCAGGAAAACTCTTAACTGAACTTAGTGCCATCGATCACATTGCGTTGACTGTTGATGTAACGTCGCTTCGGACAAATCAATGTTGGAAAGATGAAGGGGGCAATGAAGCAATTAATTTAATTTTACCTTCTGTGATATGTAACACTTGGCATTATACACGTGATATTTATGTCTCTTTCCAACGGGGGCGTAGCTCAGATGGTAGAGCGCTCGCTTAGCATGCGAGAGGTACCGGGATCGATACCCGGCGCCTCCAATATGAATCTTTTTTAAGTACATTATCAGTTTATGTTTTCTCAATGTGAACTCATTATTTACTTTTGAAACTAGACTAAAGTTTCGGTTTTGTAAAATATTGGTATTTTCGGTGAAACCTAGTAGTTTAGTTTTTCTAAATTGATTGAATATTGAACAGCTGTAAAAGTAAAGTGTAATAATAGGTATTTCACAGTATGGAATCGAAGGTCTCACTTGGGTTACAACATTTTATTGAAATTAAATTGTTTTGAAAAAGTAACACAAGATTCTCGTTAAGTTTTCAGTTAAAATAAAATCCAGTGTTGCGTTACCAGGGCCTTACACTTTACTGAAGTTTGAAGTCCTACCTGGAGCATGGAATTCTACTGCAAAGCCCAGCTTTCCATGTGAAATTTTAAAATCTGTGTCTAAAATAGAGTAACTATCGAGATTGTAGTCTGTCTTTCTCTATTAGAATCTTCCTTTGTGAATGGACGACTAGAGTGAGTCACTGTCATATTTTATTTTATTTTAAAACGGTAAATGTTGTGTGCCTTTTAATAATGGACTAATTGAAAAAAATAATTAACTTTGACTTCAAACCACCTCTTAAAAGTATGTCAATTAAGTAAGTGTGAAGGTTCAAAGTACATATTATTCACACCACATATTAACTGTGCTCACAAACTCCTGAGTAACTCCAGGGAGCTGTTCATCTTCGCGCGTTATATTTGAAACCATTCGAGCGGAGTTTAGTTTATCCAACTTGAACATAGTTTCTCCTACAAGTTTCCCTTAAAAAAACACAAGGAACTTGTAGATTCTGAATTGAAGATTTGATACCAAGAAATTGGTCTTCCAAATGTTATTGTAGAGTCTGAATTTTGTATAGATAGATTTTGTCTTTGTTTTTGTTCGGAGAACTGTAGATTTACCATTTAACCACACCACTGCCTAGCCTTTTCCAAACTATATTGGGGTCGGCTTCTAGTCAAACCGGATTCAGCTGATACCAGTGCTTTACGTGGAGTGACTATCAGACTTCCACAACCCAGCAACTGGGTAACTATATACTTCTTGGCAAGACTATTGACAATTTTTCTGGCTTCTGACAATTCGTAACGACTGCCAAAGATCTTCAAATGAAGGCCGGGACCAACGGCTTAGCGTGCTTTCCGAGGCACGTAAGAGCTCGGTAGATGGTGACTCCTCCACAAACCGACCTCGGCAAGCGTAGCTTAACCTTGAAGATCGACACGTGCGGCTGTCATTATGTAACCACGAGCTCATTATACCTACAAAGTGTACATTGTAATTCTTACAAATCATGCTCTTATTTTTAGGAGTTTTAGTATTCAGGCACTAGGTGTTCAGAAATGCTAGGAAGATAATTGTTGAATGAATCGTTACACTCTGTGTAATGGCCAGGCACTAAACCTCTAATGTGTAGAAGATAAATGTCGTAATCACAGCGCTAGGCAATCAGGCTTAGGTTAAAGGATCGGAACTCACGTACATACTCAGTTAATATTGCCTTGAGCGATATATATGACGTAGCACTGGACAATCTGAGCGTGATATTAGATTCAGAGACTATCAGGGGGCGTAGCTCAGATGGTAGAGCGCTCGCTTAGCATGCGAGAGGTACCGGGATCGATACCCGGCGCCTCCAACTGGAATCTTTTGTAACAGTTTCCCTGTCTCATTTATTTAGCTCATTTTGGAAATTGAGAGTTTTTCACTACAGATGGAGTCTTTTCAGTGACTTTTGTTGAGCACTTTAGGAGTATATTGATCTATAAGTAAAACATTTAAAATTATTGGATAACAGTAAGGAAACTTTAGACAAGTTCCTCTTTCTTGAAACAACACTTCGAACCTCTTACCTATTATAACAAATGATTTTATACTAGAATAGGTAAAGTCTTGTTGGGCAAAATAATACCAAGGATCAATTGATTTTTGATAGTAAAGGTTTCTTTGTCAGCGATAATGTTTAGACATGGGCCATACATTTAATGGTTTTATGAAGAAACGTCTTGTATTCCAGCAACAAGCTTTCCTCCGAATTCGTTTTGTAATTCTTTTTAAGCAAGTACCTACTTAAATAATTCTCTAAAGATTCACAATAGAAGTTGTCGCCAGAAATGGTAAGTGTATAAGTTTTAATGATATGCAACTATCAAACTAGTTTGTTCTAGCTCAGGTGCAGCGGCTTGCGGGTGTCGCTCCGAGACATTCTGTAAAGAGCTCTTAATTTACTCATTATCATTTCCTCACATATACGGGATTAAAATTCATAAATTTGTTGTGTACATTTTGAAGAGGTTGCAAGTTTGAGGGTCCAAATAGGTTCCTTTTAACTTGATCCTTCAGCGCTGGCCTGCTTGAAGTGTGGTCTTGACATTATAAATATGCCACAGACGTGATGGCCAAGATACCTACTGGAAAATCGGGTTAGAGACAAAATGAGATTAGATTCGTAATTGGACCTATTTAAGTACTCCAAACTCGTCTACAGTTAATTTTGCGTTGCGCGCCGTTTGAAATGTGCGTGAAAGTATGCGATGCGGTCTTGATCTAGTTTGAATAGCTTGAGGCTATGCGTACTGCAGTAAGTAGTGGATTTATAGAACGTTATATTTAGTTGACTTGATATCAGGGGGCGTAGCTCAGATGGTAGAGCGCTCGCTTAGCATGCGAGAGGTACCGGGATCGATACCCGGCGCCTCCAACTGGAATCTTTTTTGAATTATATTGCTGTAAAATTGTACATGACTTTCTTACGTAGTTGTATGCCTTGATCAACGTGCTAGGCTGTATTGAACAGAATGTGATATTCTGTTACTTTAGTATCAGGGGGCGTAGCGCTCGCTTAGCATGCGAGAGGTACCGGGATCGATACCCGGCGCCTCCAATCTGATTATATGTTTTATACTTCGAAATAAAACAATCTTCCTTTTTTGACATAACGCGCAAATGGCAAGTCTACAAAGTATTCAGTTTAAGCTAAAAACAGCCCTCGGCGTTCAACTTGCCTTTGGTATATATTACACTCACATTTTTCAAAGTAGAGGGGTAGTTGAGATGTCTCGCTCAAACATTAAATCGCACGGGGTGTGTTTATTTCTCACGCGTACCAGGAAACCATAACCCCTCAGGTAGACGTTTAAAATGTTTATAAGAACCTGAGGCATCCTTGAGAACGCTTCACGAATTTGAAAAAAGCCGGTAAGATTAGTCCTTTCAAATAACAAAATGTTTTATGATGTTTTTTTGAGAATCTTCTTTAAAAAAGAACGTTCAAAGACTGTTCAATGTTGCATTTCCCAAGAAAACGAGAGCCTCATAAGGAATCAAGAAGTGGTGCGGAATTTATTTTGCCCGTAAATTAAAATGCTTTTTTGGGTGTGCACTGTGCAGTCAGTCGTTTATCTAAAAGTTTCTCACAGATACCAAGGCACCATGGGTTCGTAAGGGTTGGTTTTAAGGCACATCATACGTAGAAACGGATGCCTAACAGAAACAGGAATGTTATGAAATGATGAATAGGTTAATTCAAAGATGAAAAAATCGAGTTATCCAAACTCTGCTTTAATTTAAAAAAATGATCTTCCAAAGATAACGCTAAATTAAACAGATTTCTAAATACTTCCGAAGATTTTGATAACAAATAAAGAGTTTTCTGTGCCTCCGCATCAAATAAATCAAGTTAAGACAACTTTTTGCCGGAAAATTCAAGTGGAAAACTTTTAATTAAATTGCGTAAGTACATCGCTGCAGGTGCAGTGTGGCTGTTACCATCAGTTGACACGTTATTCGCGCCTCATAAGTTGAAAAGTTTGGGAAGAGCCGCATTGGGGAAGTCAAGTCCAGTCGATTCTCCAATAGTTTATGGCAAAGTCTGCGTTTATAAATGAGCCGTGTGGGTTCATAAAATATGCTATCTGGTTTCTATCACTAGGCTCTTATTACAGTGTTCTTAGACAGTGGGGGGTGTATGTTTAATTTATTCATTCTAACAAAGTACTAATTAAACGAACATAGACGTAATAAAAATTCGCTTGAACGTGATTTTTGGTGCGACACCCTATAAAGTTAAAGTCTCAGGGAACTATTTTAATTCTCACGCGTACCAGGAGATCAGAAACCTAAAAAGGTCTTAAAGTTCCCGATCATGTAAGTAATAGATGACGGTTAAATTCTTTGGATTGATAATTACGCAAAGGACTATGGAAGGCTTTCTTAAGAAATAATATCTATATCTTTCTATTCCCATCGCTATTGGGATAACAGAAGAAATCAGGATGTTTGTTAAGCATTCCTTCGGCTTTAAATTTGAGAGGTGAAATACCCATAGGGTAAAGGGTTGCAATAGTTTCTCATAGATACCAGGGCTTCTCAACCCCTGTAGAGGTTTAATGGTACGCGTTAATTGATATTTACCACACCCACGGGAAGTAGGGGTGGTTTATGTAGCCCAACCCCAGCACAAAAAAGGCCAGCTAATGAGGTTTTTTTTCGAGCAAGCAGGCAGGCACAGGCGGTACAGTTCAGTGTGCCTTTAAGAATAGTAGTTAAATAAAAATGTCGGACACATACGATCACTATTCACTGATTTTTTTTAATTGAATTAATAATTTGGTCATTTTAGTTTAAAATATGTTAGAATAATTATTTATGCTACATAGGTACATAAGATCACTTTCCACTGTCATTTTCTGAAAAGTGATTGTATGTACTTAGTATAAATTCTAATTTCATGTATTAGCCAACATAAGGTAGGTAGTCGTAAATTGCTAACAAAATCACAAAATGTATCCTGTATCCACTTGAACTCAAAAAGGGTTGAATAACGTTCTCAGGATTACCAGGGTATCATAATATCGTGGAGTTTTATTGGCCTAACATGACAGCTGACGGATGTAACCCTCGCGCTGTACGAGTAAAGGCACATAGCGCAACGCAACGGTATCTATTAAGGCTTGACTTATTGTTTATACATTTTTAATAAGACATGTTTCTAACGAAGACGAGCAGTAAAATACTTTTATCTACACTCACAACGTAATGTTCCAAATATGAGTTCAAAACCGAATGCATAAATACATACTTTTTTTTCGTGGATAGGTAAAATTTAAAAAAAAAACCATTACAGTTCAACATTTTCCTTCGATTTTTAAACAACTGCATCATAAAATAACTTTTTAATTTTTAAAGCACACTTTTTCTTTTTAATTTTTGGCGCGGGCTGATTGACTTAAGTCAATGAGCCAGCTTTTATCTTTGTCTATGTTTGAGCGCGCTGCGCAGTCATTCGAATACGCAATGAGAATATCCGCCATATTGGAATTAACTATTTTTCCACTTATTTTATTTCAACTGTATGAGTGAAGATAAAATAGTGTATGCAACGGCATATAATTAGGTATTAAAACACTCGTGTGATGCTATTATCACACTCGGCTACGCCTCGCGTGATAAACCCACACTCGTGTTTTAATAACCCTTTTTATATGGTCGTTGCATAAACTACTATACTTATACGGCGTGACCTTACATATTAGAGAATGCGCAAAGAAAATACAACGATATTTTGACGCAAAATGCCGTGTGACGTCAAAACTGCTACGATGCAAGCACTTGAACCGCATTCCATTATAAGATTATTTTTTGTGTATAACGGCATCAGGGGGCGTAGCTCAGATGGTAGAGCGCTCGCTTAGCATGCGAGAGGTACCGGGATCGATACCCGGCGCCTCCAACTGATTTTTAATATTTTTTTTTTCAAACTGGATACTATTAATCTTATTAGAAATTTAATATAGCCTCAGTAAAACCCCAAACTGGAACAGTTTTGTATTACGTTAAGGCAAGTCTTGTTCATAATTTATACCGCTGTTCAATTTGACCTTTTGGGCAGAAGGCTACCCTAAGGACCTATTCATCTTTATGGGTGGCGTTTGCAATCACTTACCCAGGCCGTAAACAACCTAAACTTGGGTAGAAAATGAAGGCAACCTCACCCTGATTAAATCATTTTAACGCTCGGAGAGCCCTCCGCAGTTATGTAAGAGTAATCAGATGATGAGTCGTCACCAAGAAACCATGATTACCAAGAGGTAGTTCTTGTCATGTCATAGACTAGACAAAACCAAAGTATTCAACTGGAAACTATAGGGTTCCTAGATATTATATTATCATGTTTACATACTGTTATTCGGTCAGCAATCACTAAATGATCTACTTCATTGTTTTATGATTGTTTTTTTTCTAGGACAAGTGAAAGAGCCTTGCGCGTGCGTCGAATAGAATTGCGTATGACGAAATGTCACGTCTTGATCTAGTTTATATCGCCTTGGGCATTACGTGCTGCTGTTGGACGATGTAAGACGTTTAATTGGTAGTAGTTGTTATCAGGGGGCGTAGCTCAGATGGTAGAGCGCTCGCTTAGCATGCGAGAGGTACCGGGATCGATACCCGGCGCCTCCAACTGGAATCTTTTTAGAATTGTTTTGCTGTAAAATTATACATGACTTTATTACGTCGTTGTGTGCCTTGACCAACGTGTAAGGCTGTATTGAACAGAATGTGATATTCTGTTACTTTAGTATCAGGGGGCGTAGCTCAGATGGTAGAGCGCTCGCTTAGCATGCGAGAGGTACCGGGATCGATACCCGGCGCCTCCAGGACTATATTTTTATGATTTTAAACTGGACTTTGGCGATGTACTATTTCTTTACTTCTCCGATGCCTCCTTAGGTGACAGACACCAACCTTTTCTCAATCCTTACCGAATTTACTTTTGGAAATCATTGAACTATTTCCTTTAATTGTTGGCTTTTTAATCCAATTTAGCTGGAAAGAATATGTGGAAAAATCATCCATGTATACGGAATTGCGTATTTTTGTTTTCCTGTGACTTTCCAGTGGTGTTGTTTGGTGTGGGGGGGGGGGGGTACCACTAAAAAATAAAAAATAAAAAACTTTTTAACAAAAAAAAAATCGACTTCCAAAAAAAAACACTACAAAGTACAAAATACCTAACTTTACTTTCGGAAGTCGGTGTCAAATAACGAAGAAGCAAGCAAAAACACTGACTACCGAAATTAAACTTATTTTGTACTTTGTAGTGTTTATTTTTGGAAGTCGGTTTTTTATAAGATATAAAAAACCGACTTCCAAACAACATAACAAGCATTATCACGCAAACCTAGAGTCTGAAGTTGTGTCCACCAACTGATGTTATCACACCTACTTAGCTCTACCTGTATTATATTTTGGTAAAATAATTAAGTATGCAGCTAGCTGCTTTGCCCGTCCCTCTCACACTTTCGTCTGCGTGCCTATGTGTTAATCCAGCTAAACTATACATTTGCCGGATTTCATCAAAGTCCGACGTGTGAATTGCACATTTCTGAATGCCTCACACTTCGTGGACATATTTTACAAACACTGAAAAGTGTGCTCAAATATAGCTTGTAAAAGGCTGCGATCGTTTGTAGTGTCGGACTCAGTAATAGCTTACTTTCCCGACAGAGTACTTAAGGTGAGCTGGACTGGACGGGCTATAATAGTGCTGTCAGCCCAGTCATCTCAGTAACCTAGGGAGGTAATAAATTGATGTTCTGTTTCTGAACGGGTTTTTAGAATAAACGCTGTCGATGAAAAAGAGAAATAATAGTTTAAATGTTTGCAATATTTTTTTATTGCACTTCTTAATTATGACGGATATTTCAGCAATTATTTAAGGAGCCAGCACCGAAAATAAAATTATGTTTCGTTTCGTGCTGCGTTATTAAAACAAACAATATTTTTGTTTTTAATATCAGAATTGTAATCATTCAAGTTACATATTTCCAGTAAACCACTCTATAAAATCATACTCCAATAATTCTACCTGAAACAGTTGCAGATGTAATATCAGCGAGTTCGTAAAATATCCAAATGAAATTGGTCGAAGGGAAATATTTAATTAAGCACAAAAGCTCCATTATAATCTGTATTTGCGCTGCGAGCCTGGCATTGGCCAACAAATTAATAGGTGCTTTTTGACGTTGATTGTAAACTCCGCCGGGTCAAACAAGCGTGCGTTGGACAGCATTCGAACGGTTTGTTTTTCAGCCACTAGATCGAGGTAGTGCCACTAGAGCTCCTGCACTGTTATGCCTGCCTGGTACATATCGAGGCTACTAAAGTTTGTTTGTTTTTATTTTAGTTTGTTAATTGACTTTGGCTGAGGTGTGATGGCCTATTTTAGTATTGCAAAAACTCCAATACAAATAAAACGCAATATTAATTTAATAAAAATTGTATAAAATGGTCATTACAATAGGTATCAAATATTTGCTGGCAAATATTGTATTGTGCAATTACATTAATTGCTTCTGTTTCATTTGGCACAAGCTAACTAGGTAAACATAGCTTACTGCATTTTGGGTTAATATATAACTAGAAATATTCAACGTTTATTTTATAATAAATTTATTTCCGAGACATGTCATAAACAGCACCGCCCAAGCGAAGCCCTGGTTAACAATAAACTAAACTGAGGTCATAAAAGTAACATAAACATGACTTTTCAACGAGAACTGGTGCGAAAAATCTCCATTAATATTTCGAAAGCATAATCGCGAGAAGCATTTTAATATCCCGAGGATGGCATTAACCGGGGCAGAGGCGTAGCGAGCGCCGGCGCGCCGCCGGGACTCCGGGAAGCGTGAATCCCGGACTGTGCCGGAATTACGCCGGGATTAGCCACCGACGCGGCCCGGGATTAACCCGAGAACAATGCGCCGGCCATTACGTGACAGATGGACTTTCCGCATTGTTGTTTTGTTTGGTGATTTTTTAAAAAGCTCATGTGACTCACCTGAATGATGAAAGCGGGATTCAAAGGGAGCGTGATTGATAGGAACCCGGCTCAGGGACACGATTACAAGCAGATTGACGACGACGACGTTGAATATTACGTAGCGTTGTGTTATATGAATAAATAGCTGGTTTATTTGAGTTCAAGGAACGTAACGTAATAATCTGCAGTTTGAAATCATTTCTAGGAAGCAGTGGACCTCGCCCACGCCCAAGTTAATGAAACCTCAATCAAGTTAGGTACGGAAAATAATGTAGGAAAATATACCTATATGAAGCTGCATGAACAATTTGAACAACAGTCTTGTCAGTGTAATTTCCAACTAAAAGGGGCTGAAAAAAATACTATGACGATGTTCGCTATTAAAAAAATAAGCCTTTTACTAAAATTACAGTGTAATTACATCAGTGCAGGTACTCTACATGTCGGAAGTAAATATGTGGTTCGCTCTCGCAGCATTTTCAAGTGGAATAATTTGCATGATTTCACCAGCCGCAGCCGCAGTGATGAGACGTCTCTAAATGATTTTAAATAAATGTCATGCACTAGAGCTTGTGGTACTTTGGCAGGACAAGAGACCTAATGAACAAAAATCTTTTTTCTTTATAAATCGTTTGGCTTGCGAATGCTTTCAAATGCAATTTTCAGCCCGAAATGACTGACAACAAAGTATACTAGTTGAACTCAAAATTAAGACCATTTTCGCAGTAAGAATTGTAACACAAACTAATCCAAATGCCTGATCAAATATTGATTCGAGCAATCCCGAACAATAGCATGAATACGTAGATATTAGCACAAAGCTATTTATTTATTAAACAGGCAAGCGATTGAAACTTAAGTGCGCTCAAGGGTCTGTGGTTTCACCAATTTCCTGTAAATTAATATTCAATACTACGTCGTGTGGTCCCATAGATAGGACCATCCCCCATCATCTCCCCTGGGTGCTGTAAGAGGATTTCGCAATATGATTACCAGGTTCCCGGAGGTTTTAACTGCATGAAATGTTGATGATGGCTACAATTGATTCCCACAGACGCCGCGACGGTGTAAAAATCGCTTACAAGACATTTTACAAAATACAATAACGTTTTTGAGCTCAATTTGATAAAGTAGACTTCGTTTTTTTATTAACTTAATGGAGCGTACACCAATGGGCAATAAATTGGGCTGAAAAGATGCAGATATTTTATTGTAAACAAATAATTTGCGAAAACGAAATATTTTATTAAGTGGTATGAAGTGGTAACGTATAAAAGTGTAGCTACAACTTTTTTTAAGCATTGTATTTTCTTTTAAGCATTGTCTTTTCTTTTAACGTAGTACGCGAAGCTATGTTCGCTGAAACATGAACTAGTGCTAAGCCTCGTTGTATATTATTCTTTGCTATTCAACATGATTGATACAACTTTAAATCTATGTCACCCGGGTCGAAGGGAAAGGAAATGCGTAGGTTTATATTGACAATGAATTGCCCTTCAAATCTTATTTCATTAACTATTAGTGAAAACATATTGTGCGTCTAATAGATGGATAGTAAACATTTCTAAGAAATATTTGATTAAATTAGTCTAGCTAACTAGTTAGTGTAATATGAGTATAATCTATCAATTTAATCTGTCTGCAATAACAATACCACAGAGAAACATTAATAACAATATCTGAAAAAGAAAGTTACAAATCAAAAACTAGAGTTAGGTACTCGTATGTATTCACGAACAATTTGGAATCAAACTAGCGCGAAGCTCGGCTCGATTGCAGACCTAATCTTAATTAGTGATTCATTATTCACCATTCATGAGTATATCCAGGCTACTGGCTAGCTATACAGCTATACAGCTATGCTCGTGTATTGTATTGTGTCGGTCGCTCTCGTTTGAATTTATAATGTGAATTTGAATTAATTACTCGCACATTTCAATTTGCTTGTATGTTTCACAATGGCGCGCGTGAGGGCTGCGCATGACAGAGCTATTAAACGTTTAGGACTAAATACATATTGATGATACTTTAACTATTTGCTAAAGCTTTTACGATCGGACATTCTGACAGAGTTAGTTTTGTTTTGTCGCTTGTGTTTGTCGATGGGGGACAAATTATTGTAAAGCAATATTTTTATTAACGCTTTCTTAGGGCATCGTGATTGGCAGTAGATATCGTGGCACAGTTCCACGTTTGTACCATTGAACTAAACGAGGAAAACTATTGCCTGTTCATTTTCTACTGGCAAAGATAGACGAAATTAATGACAACTGCTAATAATGTCCATCTGTTATAATTTTACAGTTATGTCTTGTAATTAAGACAGCCAAATATACAACTAGGTTTTGGACTGTAAGACGTATTTATTCTATTCCGGACTAAGTCATACCACACATCCGTACTAAGCCATACTTTGATTCCTCTACTAGGGTAGCATAGTAATAATATGAACTAGCATAGCGTTTATACGTGTGTATTTCTGGTAAATGCATTGTAATGTGGTTTCCTTTTGTTGCAGATCTACTTATCGAGATGCTGGGAGTCCTGGCCAGCTATAGCGTTACAGTCAAAGAGCTTAAACAGCTATTCAATGCCATGAAAGCGGTCAACGGGAAATGGGTGAGAACTTAGGGCTAATTAAAATTAAGTTAGATGTTTCAACAAGGCAAGTGTCTGCAGAGCACTTTAAGTGCAAGGGTTCATGTCAGTGTTTTTTTTCTTCTGCTCTGGGTGGAGCGAAAGGGTGTCTTGAAGGGAGTGACTATTACTGATTAAAACCCATCCGTGTTCCACCTTATGCCCTTTGCGTTCCAGGGCCGCGGTGACTCTTTCGAACAAATTCCGCAAAAGAAGTCAGTGTGACAGTTAAAAGTTACGCACATTGTACAAAGTTACGCAAATCGCTTGTTTCTGACGATCGAGGCATGAAAACTATATCTACTAGTTCCTATTCTCACATTTTCCGATGTAAACAGTGTGTAACTTTATATTCGGTTCAAAGAAAAGAAGCCGCCTACGATATAAGTGATAGTTTCCGGGCATCTCGGGCTCAAGTATGCTCGGGAGTCGGAGCGGGCACGCTTGAGCGACTACTCGAGACAACCGCTTTGCTCGACACCGCTAGACAGAGAAACAACCGCATCTATTGCCTCTCAAACTTACTTCTAGGTTACAAATTACCTTGATTTATAGGTCAAGAGAAAGTTTTAGTGATGGCGTTAATGAACAGACGATTAGAGAGATGTATCCTGCTATAATTAGCAGAATAGTACATTTTCTAAGCGGCAACAACATAACAGGGGGTCGAGTCTGCTATTGCAATCGTGTCTCAATGACCGGTCAATGATCGATTTTTGACGTATAAAGTCAAACTTATGACACATTTCCCATACAAAAACTGTCAAAGTTGTCAAATATTCGATCAATGACCGGCCATTGAGACACGATTGCAATAGCAGACTCGAGCCCCTGTTGTCATGTAAAATGGTGAGCCCCGCAACTCCTGTCAAAATTCATTGCTTTTAACTTTTATTCGGAACAAACAATTTATTGCTTTACAACCAACATTCCTATCACTGTTGACATTTAAAAATGTCATTACAAAGTTCCACTTTGAACTGAAAGCGTTCCTGACACAAATTCCTGGCTAACGCCCCCGCAAAAACCGTCTAATTCGACCAGGGCAACATAAACTAGAGGGATACGAGAAGAACGCTGACAATTGGAGAAGGCTACGGCCAAACGTGCAATTAGCCACACCGCCAATGCTTTTGAAATTTGCATCGTTTTACAGACAGTGCGGTGAAACGTTAATTAGCCGGCGCAAGCGGCACAGTTACTTTGTGTTTATGTTTGCCTGTGAATGAGCATCGCTTGTCCTTTTTAGCCCGCATTTAATATTATCATTACCTACGTTGCTCATCAGGTTTAGTTAAAGCAAGTCATTAGCAAAGAACAAGTCAAGAATTCAAGATTAAAATATTTTGTGAGATAAAGGCTGTCTGGCAGCTTTATAAATTTTTCTCCTTTTATTTCTGAGTTGGCAAGGTTTCCTTTATCGGCGCCATTACTGCCAATATCGAGAGGGTTTATGTCGTAGTATTTTAAAACTTTCAAGTTGAAAGAGATTTTTCTTTGTTAT
Organism: Melanchra persicariae; assembly: GCA_947386135.1. Classification (NCBI taxonomy): domain Eukaryota; kingdom Metazoa; phylum Arthropoda; class Insecta; order Lepidoptera; family Noctuidae; genus Melanchra; species Melanchra persicariae. Next base: position 936,420 of record OX376652.1, read on the forward strand.
CTGTGAAATTTGAAAATGTGGCTTGTCCTCGAGGCCATTCCGGTGGTAATAAGTGAAAATTGAATGGCTTATTAAATAAAGAAATGGTCATAAACGTTTGTAAAATGGAACGCGCTGAGCTTTTATAACGTAGGTATAGACCTACCTTCTGAATGGATTTTTTTTTTGCTATAAAATATGTTGTATTGTATTAGAATCAATAAGGTTTGTGTGTGTTGCAGCCCCGGCATTCTGCTAAGCTGCTGAACGTGCTCCGGCAGATGCCGCACCGGAACGGACCGGACGTGTTCTTCAGCTTCCCCGGACGGAAAGGATCGGTACGTTCACATTGTTATTTATAATAGAATCGCCCATAGCCCGGGGACTATGTGACTCGACTTATTGAAAATGACCAGGAGCGCCCGTGAATAAGGATCGCATAAAATCGTAGAGGTTTATACTGTTCCGGTTTCTACCTGCAGGATTACGGGAATCATATTACGGCCCAACCCATTTCAAAGTCTTGTTAGTGGCACAACCAATGGAAAGTGGCATGTTTCAATTTTAATCCTCACTGCAGACCTTTTTTCTTATTAATGAACCCTCGTCTACCGAACAAAACCAAACAAATCAATTAAATATGAACTCACAGAAATGACTGCTCAATAAGTAAAGTGTCATTTACAGAATTAACCCGAAACAGTATTTTTGTGGATTTATTTGAGCGTGTGAATCTGCATCCAATTAAAACAATCACGTTATGGTAATTGGAGCCAGCGCTGATCGTAATTTGCACATCAGTTATTTACACATTTTTATTTATTATTGCTGCTCTTTGTGTTATTGAAACATTCGGTGTTTGCGTTGTTAATTGGTAGCGTAAAGTGGTTAAAAACATACCTACTTGGAGGCGCGGGGTATCGCCGGTACCTCACGCATGCTTAGCGAGCGCTCTACCATCTGAGCTACGCAAACGAAAGTGTAAATTTGCAATGTATGTGTCGCAGCCAACTAGATTAATCAACCGTTTAATTGGTGGCCTAGCCTTTTTATTTAACTGCACCGAGTTTTCAGCGACCTAAGAGACATTTTGTGTTCAATATCGTTTAATGACTTGCCCATGTCACTTGTCTTGCTGATTAAACGACGCTGTATGAAAGCTAGGCTTTTAATGAAACAGCTGATAAAGCTAGTTGGCTGCGACGTATGCACCGGCAGCATTGCCTCGGCCAAGGATTTATCGTAAATGTATACCTATAGGTATATTTACCTTTCACCGGCACGCGCGATAGTATTTACTGCGCTTGCTTTACGCGTAAGCGCAACGTCAGCCATTTTAACAGTTGACCGAAATTACAAAACTACTGCAATAAGCGATACTTCGCATGATTGTTGGTTTGATGACAATTTATTAGTTTTAGTAAATTTTGTAAATTTTATGTAGAAACTCTTCAGGTGACATATTATTACATGTTATCCTGGTTTCTCGCTATGTAGCCTTATCTCCTTGTCATTTGATATCCATTTTTACTGGAAAAAGAATCATGTAGAAACATCTTATAAGTACCGTAAGGAAGGCTAGCTCCAAATCACTGAGGAGGGTTAAATAAAGAACTCGTATAAAATTAACAATTTACTCAAGAAGTTCACAATGCATAAGTTATTCGGGTTTTTATTCCGTATATTCCTCCAATCTTTATTGTAATGAAGTTGGAAACGTGACTGGAAGCGAATCTTACCGAGTTCTGTAAACTCAAATATGTTCGGATTTTCGGAATAATGCGAGCAGTCGGAACCGAACGCACTTGACGAACTTTTCGTGAAACTTCTCAAACACGAGTTTGAAGTTCTCAAACGGCTCTGTATTTGTGTGTTTGGAATATTTTATTAATAAATGAACGTAATTTCCTTTTGATTGTGACATAGGATAGGAATCTATTGTTGATATTCAAGTTAAAATTAAACATTTGTATCTTTTGCTGAGAATAGCACCATCCCATCACTCTCCATGGGTGTCGTAAGCGGCGACTAAGGGACCAGATAATGGGCAGTAGCATTCTCTGTAGGCACATTGCTACAGCTACACTGAGATCGCCAACCCGCCTGCCAAGCGTGGCGATTATGGCAAACCCTCGATTTGGGGGAGGCTTATATCCAACAGTGGACGTCTATCGGCTGATGTGATGTGATGTGATCTTCTGCCGTATTTTACCTATTAAAGGGAATAATGTCTTCGTATTTATCTAAGCACTACAATAAAATGTCTCAAAGTTCAAAACTCCATAGATAAATAGCAAGATACTTTAGGTTCGTGGGCCATATTACTTTTTAGTGCCTAAAATGGAGATGAAAATTCAAATGTCTCAAAGTATTTTTCTAGCAGAGCTACGTTAGTTCTCAACCGGGCCTCAATGTTTATTATGAATTTCTTCAATATGCGGGTTTTTTATTACAAAAAAGTCTCATTAGTAACTTAAATTACCACTGCATTGGCAGTCCTCCTGTCCACCTCTGAATATAAAATTTCCACTGCATAAAATAGTTTAATCTATTTTTTTATATTTTTAGCCCACAAATTTTGATAAAAGTTATCATTTTGGTGAGCGTGCACAATTCTGAATTAAAAATAAGTAGGTAGGTAATATGTTTTTCGATGATTATAGGTTAAAATGTGTTACAAGGGACGTTTTTATAGGCATCGAAAAGTAGAATGGCCCACATGCTGTACAGTCAACAGTCCATGTTACTGAATCGAAATATTGTCTCTTGAAGGGTCTCAAACAAGCAAATTTCGCCCTTCCAATATTCTATTTCGTAATCAGAACAAATCGCCCCCTCGGCCTCGCCGCAAACAGAAGGCGGAACAAAGAATACGATTTATTTATCTAATAACAAAACGCACTCCTGATACCGACCGAAATATGTTCCAATTTCACAAGTTGGCGCCCAGAGCGTGCACCTCCAGCGCCACCTGGCGGCCTGGTACCGAACCTACAATATATTTCAAACGAAATGAAGAGAAACGACCGGCTATTACCGACCGCTTTTATTTATAAACAGAGCTCATATTTCAAAGGACCTTCCCAGCTGCGCCCTGCCCCAGACCCTGATTTGTCCATTATTCCACACTGCAAAATGTTTTTGACGGGATTCTCATCCATCTGCCAACGGAATAAAGGACGTTTTATTATTTCTGACGTAATTTTTTCGGATCGAGACGAGAGCAAATTAAGATTCGACCTTTGGAGCCGGTAATTATTTAAACAACAGGCTCGCAGATTTTAAAAGAGCATTAATGAAATCATCTCCGTAATGGAGAAGCCTCCGAGCGGCATTCTGAAGCCACAAACATTTTACTGTAGGTATAAGAATTTCCTCAGAGATTTTTTAACTAATTTCAACTTCCTTACCATAAATTTCTTGGAATAAAGCCATAATTGTAACTCGGTTTGATGAAATAAAAAAAAAGCCAAAGTCGTTCAAAGGAAAAGGAACTTTAGATTTTTTGCGGTAACCTGATATTTCTGATCTTGCTTGCGTAGAAGACGCTACCGTGAAAGGAGAATCTGTACATTTTATATAAGCCCCTTTAATGAAGTTACTTTTTGATCTTGCTATTAAATTCAGTCTCATATCTCAGCTTCAGAAGTTTGTAATGAAAATAAATGGCTAAAAAATGTAGTACCTACTGATTGTTTTAGCCGGGTTCTTCCACTCAGAAAACATATCAGAACTTGTAGCATGTCATGTTAATTCATGGGTAGCGGGATCCATGAATTAACATGACAAATAAGGAAACATTTGTATTCATTTTTCCTCAGAAACGCGAATTCATCTTCCACTATACTTTGGTTTTGTTTCATCCGTCCAAAACATAGATCAACATCGTCCAACACATAAACAAATCGTCACTTCATTCTTTTCCATCATTGCTGCCTCACCGCTTAAACAGATCGATACTAGGGTAGTAGGACACTTTAGGAGCGCAGTTTAAGCGTCCCCTCCCCTCCTTATTGGCAATTCTTATTCAAATACGGGCCGGCGGCGTAATCCGCGTGACATACTGGGCTATCTGTGTGTCCGTTTTTTCCTTATTTATCGCCGTCCCGCCCGGGGCCGGTCCATTTCTCTCTGTCGTACTTATCCGGAGATCTGACGGCGAACTGACGCTTCTTAGCCGCTTCTGCTTGCCTGGTAGGTTAATACTAGATAAATATGTGGTAAGCATGATTTATGTGTGTCAATAAAAAATAATCTTTGTGTTGGTTGTATGAACACGCTGAATGCGATCGATGACAAGAAAGTAAACAAGGCACTGGGTTTTGTATTTATAGATCTGAATTAAATGAAGTTTATTTCCTAGACAATAGAATTCACAAAAAGTAAAAACATTACAACTTACATGAGCAGAGGGCAAGCGAAACAAATACAAACCGCAAGCTACATTGCCTCCAGAGCGCTATGGAAGCCGCTTAAAACCTAGGAAACATTTCCAGCCGTTGGAAAATAGTTTTCTTGAGGCAGGCTTTCTTAGGTCAAACATTCGCCGCAGCGAAATGAAATCATTTCATTTATATTGTGCACCACTGACATACATAAACATGTATGTATGTAAGCTGTATGAATTTATTCAGAAAGCGAGGAATATTTACATTTTATTGGCTTGTAGCTGTTGAACGAGTACTTTACATGATCTGAATGGTGTGAGATTCATATGAGATAAGTAATGTTATTACATGGATTTTTCCTTAGTTTTTGTATAATACCTACATATAATTTTCGGCGCTAATCAAACACAAAATGTGCGTAGCAAGCCCTGATCTATTAAATAAAGAGAACTAAATGTTTACATTAATTTTTCCGTATCTCATTCCGTATTATCTATCTATGCTGAATGCGTACGCGTGCGTATGCGTGCGTTTATGCTGAGTGTAAGAGTACTCTAACACGCCATTTTACCCAGTGTTGGCGCTCCCGCACCCAACTCTTGTCTGCTACCGAGCCGTCGTCGCGTCGGTCTCTCTGGCTCGTTATAGCCTGTATTATAGACGAAAGATTTTTTTTTTTTTGCCACTGGGAAGAGCCGTCTAAACGCACGGATCGGATGTTGAATAGTGTGAACGAATCTGCCGTCGACACGTCACCAATGTGCGTCCGCCCTACCCCGCGATCCCCACGGATTTTGCCGTCTTCCGTTTAAACAGATGTTCCGTCTAAGTGTGAACACGCTCAACTGCCTTCCAGGTGGTTACATACTGGTTGGACAGAATTTCAGAAATCGACACGAACGCAGAATCCTTATTTTTCACTGGTGCAGATCTCATATCCTCAAGATGGAAATTCAGGGAAAATATTGGAATGAGTAATGTTTTTAGGCCATCTATCCGCCGCCGCACGGGCTTCTAACGTAAGGGTCGAGGAATATGAACAGCAATCAATCTTCACTGCAGCCTTTGTCAATACAATGTGTTCCTATTTTTTACACAGACATGTAGGACATTCGATAAACACGGACAAAATATCCTTATAATATAAAAACGCTTTAAAAATAATAAAGTTTTTACTTTGGCTGAGCGTGCTACAGTCCCTATATTTATGTCCTATGTCGGCAAAAAATATCGTGTTCAACAGTCGAACTACTACTGTCGCTTATGGAATCCTGGTAATAATGTTCTCAGAAAATACTATATTTATTGTTCATTCGTTAAGTAATGAAGACCGCATCGAAACAATAAAATGAAATTCACATAAATCGTTAGTGAAAAGTTAAAATGGAATAAATTATATGTCATGAATTATTTAGAAGAATCTACCTTTACTAGTTTTAATTAAGAAGCCGTGTGATTTGCTACCGTTTTTCATTTTCATCATTGTTATAGAGTCTAGTAACAAGAGTCTCCTACGTTTTTAACTAGTGTGCATTTTCACATGAATGCTTGCATGTAACGAGAACTTTTGGAACTGTGCCAGACTAACGTTTTGTGTTAGTTAGCCCTCGCAATTGCCTGTTTGACTCTTTTATTAAGGCAGTTGAAATTGTTGAGAAAGACAGAAAAACAGAAGCAACGCATCGCATGTACAGTCAAGTACATTAAGTAACTGTGATCAATTCTGGAAAAACAAGCCTCCCGTTATGAATGGAAGCAGTTTTATAAAATACTAGCACTTCGCCCGCGACTTCGTCCGCGCGGATTTAGTAGGTACTCCATAAACTTCAACGCCCCCTATACCCCCTTATAAAGGTTAGTTTTGGAAAATTAAGCACAACGATTTTCATTCATTTACATTTATTAGTTAGCCATTTCTACTTATTCTATGGTCTCAGGTTCAGCGCAACTATTCACCCCGTTCACCCCGTCAGGAGTTGATTATGCAAAAATTGTTAGGTACCTACATGTTTCAATAATCCCATTTTTAGTTTGTTCATAGCATCCCGACGTAAATTAAAGCAAGCAATAATGTCCTCCCCTAAAAACTTAATCACCCCTGCTTCACCCCTTATTATGTAGGTATGTAGTTTATTTGCGAAAAATCCAAACATTTGTTATTCTTATTGTTTTATCGAAATCATTTTCAACTTCATCGGACCAAGCATTGATATGATTCTTCCCAGTTCGCTCAAGCCGCAACATTTTTCTTACTCCGAGCATGTTTATTACCGTCGTAACTTTTGAACGAAAGGTCCGATTTGAATAATTTAAAGTGTAATTTACACGGAAATAATCAACCTTAATTATCAAACCATTTAAATGGATAAGGATTGATATCATGATACCGAAATCACCATTTTTTCATTCAATCATCATTTTAATCACCAAGGATTTGCTTGAATAATTTGAACAAAAAGCGGTCATGGTGACTTAACCATAATAGTTAGACATATGGTATTGCGGACTTTTTTGTATAAATTGATGACCTCTATAAAACTGTAGTACATCACTTTGCTCTATTGTCAATAGATTCCGCAGCGTACGCGATATAAGGATTTTTTCTCACACCTTGGGTTACATTATCGAAGTTTTCATACGGACCCCTAACTTTTTTGAAAATATTCTATAGCCTATGTCCATCATCGATAATGTACAATTCTATTGGTGAAAGAATTTTTCAAATCGGTCCAGTAGTTTCGGAGCCTATTCATTTCAAACAAACAAACAAACAAACAAATCTTTCCTCTTTATAATATTAGTGTAGAAAACAATAATTATAAAAATTAAAAGTAAGACGCCCAAATAGCAGACAATTCTACGTAGTTTTTTTTTTAAGGACGGCAAATCATCAAATGACTCCTTCCGCTCTGGGCGGAGCGGGAGGGGGTGTCTAAGCCTTACTGACTAAAACTGATCCGTGTTCCTCCAAATGCCCTTTGCGTTCCAGGGCTGCGCAAACTCCGCAACTCTGGCAGGCTCTGGCCTTAGCGGGCCCGACTACTATACTGACATCTTACTTATCGGCTTATCGCCACAACAGTGGCGTGCCCAAATTCTACATAGTAAAGGTGATTCATAAAAGAATAACACGGAAAAATAAAATCAACAATTATATGAAAATAACGTTTGTATTTCTTCAAATCTTTATGTAAATGGCCAGGACTTCAACGCCCTTCGTAACTTAATCTAATAATAATTATGTATGTAGTTAAAACAGTTGTTACATGATGAACTCTTCATGAGTGTGTCTTCTCGGTGCGGCAGGTATCTCGGACACGACGTCATCTATGAGCAGTAACACTCGCCTTTTGAATTGTTTAAACTGTGCCGAGTTCATCTCGTTGAGTTCTGGTAAGAGACTATTCAGGAATGACCTGACATGATCACTCTCGAGTGGCATGGATGATGAGGAAGGTGTCGGATGGGCTATCATCATCTTTGCAACTTTCATACTATGGTAAGGTAGCTCTTCTTGAACTGGTCGTTTCCTTATGACTGTTGCTTCTATCTCTTCCTCAGCACTCTGTTCGTTTAAGTCATCTGAATCAGTCTCTAGAATCTCTTCTTTAATTTCTTCAACTTGAACTTGCACAGGTTTTTTAATTTCGTCTATTTCCTGTTGTTTTTGTCTCTCTTTGGCTATGAAGGGTCTGAGGAAGGGCACTAGGAACTGCATCGACTCTGCGAGGTAGTACGGTTTCTTCTTGCCCGTGGAGCATCTCGAACCTGATTTCATTGTTCTCATGAAGACTGCGCGCAGGTTCCTCCATCTTTCTCTACAGGCTGAAGCTGGGGACAAAAAAAAATCCATTTTATTTTTTGCTAAAATATTTTATTAACGCGATTGCTCAGAAACTTCTTAGCTTCTCTGGTAGGTCGATATCAGTACATCGACATTAATGAGTCATGGCGAGATAACAGATATATGCAGGTACCTATGTAGACGTATCTCTTATTGCACACAGCTTATGATATATTTTGATGTGTCAGTAACGTAGGTACTACAGACAACAACGGCAACGCGTTGTTGTCTTATATCATGTTACGTTGCAACGTAACAGGACGTATCCTATTAGAAATATAAGCTACACACAAATAAAAATAAATATAAATAAAAATTACAACACAGCCATGCAAAAAGGGGCACATTAAAAAGTCTGCTAACCGTTGATAAACAAGTTTTTGCCGCGCAATTTTAAAAATGGCGCGAAGGACGCCTCGGTTTCGAATGTTTGATACAACTAGCGCCCTGCGGCGTAAACATGTACTAGTAGTGTATGTGTGTAGCGTCACTCACGTGTCATGTTCATAGTGCTGCCCACATCTTTCCAAGCCGCATCGGTCACGTCCCTCCGAGTGTACTCCGGCATCTCAAAATTGTACAGTGTCGGATGTTTCTCAACCTCCTGCACGAATCGTATGTTTGTATTCTGGTCGCTCATATTGTAATCGCCCGACATGATTGCGGACTGGTACGCAACGCACAAGTGATCTTAGCGGAGGGCCCCGCGCTACTGATTTCAAACCGGTCTGTGACGCACATTGAACCAGTCGCGCAGCTGCGTCGCGTCGCCTCCTCGCCGCGTCGCACAAATTCACGCATTATTGTCGTGAACGCGTTGCGTTCTGTTTGTGTGCGCGCTAGTGATACTGACTGGCGACTAGCTCACACATCGTTACAAGTTTAGAAGTTTTTAACATTTTGCGATTCGTTTATAGTATTTACAAACTGAACGTACCTGTCTTTATACTGGTTCAATAATAAACTGTTCTTCAATATCTTGGAAAGCTGAATTAATCTAGCTAACTTATAATTTTATAATAGATCTACTAGAACGACTCAGTAAGTTTAATCAGTGTCGTGTCGTATGAACCCATTTATTTGTTCGCATCAGGCGTCTTCTAGCTTATTGCCACTAAAGATCCGAGCCTCATGTAATCTCCGTCCCACTTCTTTTATCCTGGTCGGTAAATCTTCTCAACTAAGGCCTAATAACATGTCGTGATACTAATCTTTACGAATAAAATTGTAATTCGAGGAAAAGGTGGGAATAGCTTGTTTATTTTGTTCGTGAACATGTATACATAGTGTATTATACGGCATACATACGATATGGAAGATTGGAGTGACGATAAAAGGAGCTTATATGTAGATTTTATTGAAGCGATATCTCGATAGGAACTGTTACAAGAGATTCTTGTGTGCTGGCCTTCCATCGGAGCATAAGTAAGTTGTTGCTGCCGGGCGCCGGCGCCGCACACTTGCCAAGTTCTGCTCTTTTGGATTCCACATTTTTATGTGGGATTTTAAAGAAAATCAGGGTTCTGAGTATGTTAATAAGAAAAAAGGATTTTTATGTGCTTAGTTAAGTTTGGATGGAATCTACTAGAATTTTCTGAAGCTACCTACCAACTTAACATTGCATTGACAAAAACATAAGCACGACTTTGATTAGAACACCACGTTGACGGTTATTTTTTGTTCTTACTGGGCGCAGATGGCTGCCATGTCAACAGTGTTAACCATCATCACCTCGTAAACGTAAACCAATTGAACTTTTTGTAACTAACGGTCTCATTGGCCTGAGTCAAGTAGTCTCCTGACTCTCCTGGGTTCCTGGGGTGCCCAATTGAGTAATTTCAATAAGAAACCAGCATTATATTCCACACTTCTGACTAGTACTAACCCTTAGCACAAGTCGGAAACTTGTAAAATCAAGTAAAACAGTGACATATCAATATGATCTCATTACGAGATCTGTTTAAGTTAATATTAGGTATGTTTTAGTATAGAATCCGTTAGAAATACAGTAAACGATTTCGAAAACCGAAACAAATAAACTTGTGCAACAGTATAATTTAAGAAGGTACTATTGAGGTAGTTCAGAACTAAGCGGTCACACAGATAGTCACGAAGAGCGACTTTGTTTATAGTAGTTATGTGTAATATGGATTGTTTTTCTTTACTGTATGAAGCCCTTGTGTTGCAGGCGGTAGTTCTGCCCCCGCTCGCCAGGTGGCCGTACGAGAACGGGTTCACCTTCACCACGTGGTTCCGGCTCGACCCCATCAACTCCGTCAACATCGAGAGGGAGAAACCTTATCTATACTGGTAACTATGTCACTGTCACTGTCAACCCTTTAGGGGATCCCAGTAATCATGGGCCTACTAGAGGACTGGCTAGGGACTGCAAGGTTTTTTTTATTGTTTAATGAATTTAATCAATGAAATCTAAATAATATTTGTATCTGGGCCATGCCATCGACAGATTCATTGTCTATTACAAAAACATTATTCCTGGCTGATGTTTTTTAACGACCTAATTAAACATGATTTTATAACATCGTATGCCGTAGCCTAAGCAGGTATGAGAAAACCGGCCAAGTGCGTGTCGCACCATGCACAGTGTAGGGTTCCGTAGCGGGTCTGCGGACGGCTCACGTTGGGTGGCTCGCCGTCCGATCAAAGCTAGGCCCGGGTCGACGGCGCGTTGTGTTCCACGCGCGCCTCAAAGAGATGTCAGCATAGGAGTAGAGGCCCGTTAGGGCCAGAGCCTGCCAGGGTACAGGATTTTGTTCGAAAGAGTTACCGCGGCCCTGGAAAACAAAGGGCACTAGGAGGAGCACGGATGAGTTTTAGTAAGTAAGACTCTGACACTCCCTACCGCTCCACCCAGAGCGACAGGAGTCATTTGATGATTTCCCATCCATAAAAAAAGAGCCGTGACAAAAAATAGTAAATTTTACTATGACATTACAAAGTTATAAATACACTTAGTTTTAAGTGTATTTTCTAAGGGGTTACTACGGAATGTTTACCTTAGCAGTTACATTTTTGGTCGACTATTACTCGTTAACTTGTAAAGCCTACTTAGCTGTGATAGGTGCAAAAAAGCCTGAACAGGATGATACTTTAGAACATGTAGAACATATTAGGCTGAACTCGTGTTAAACGAAGCCTGCTCATTTTTTTTTATTGATACTAAGGTTTTTGACTATAAAACCCATATTTTTTTTCAATTAATGGCTAATAGTGTCAATATAACTTGTTATTATTTTTGTTTATTTTTTATTTCTGTAATGTGTGATTAATCAAATAAAACAATTTGCAAGCATCTTAGTCATCAGAAAATCATTATATGCATAATCAATTTAAGAAACTTAAAAAAAATAAGAAAACCTTTTGTTTATGACATCATAAAGAAATAAATAAATAAAACAAACTTTGTTGTTCAAACCTTTTTATAAACATGCTTAGTTATTATATTACCCAATCTTTTGAGGTATTTATTACCTTAGTTTCAATAAAAAATAAATAGCAGATTTCGTCTAACACAAAAGCCTAATATGTTCTAAATGGTCTCAGGTATCATCTCCTACAGGCTCTGCACCCATCTCTACAACACCACTGGAAAGTCACAGGAAAGCCGATTACGCAATTTCGTATAAATGGATATTTTTTCTTTAATAATAATAATAAGATAAGATAATCTTTTCCAGCAATTAGGATTTAAAAACCAAACTACTGAACCGATTTTGATAAAATTTCAATGGGACCAATCGAGAAGTCTATCCTTTCACCTAAAACAAGAATTTTTCAAATCGATTCATAAATAACGTAACAAACACAAAAAAAAATCAACCGAATTGAGAACCCTTTTTTAAGTCGGTTAAAAATACAACCGAATTGAGAACTTCCTCGTTTTTTTTGAAGTCGCTTAAAAAAATAAAAAATACAATCGAATTGAGAACCTCCTCCATTTTTGAAGTCGGTTGATAAGCACGTCAAAGCTTAATGTTTAGCAAACGGATCTTTGCATGGACAAAAATGGTATTCGCATATCTTCAATATTTTAAACGACCTATCCAACGATACCCACACCATTGAATAGACGATAGAAAAGTTTATTTTTCAAGATTTTATTTTACCGCTTTGTCGAAGTGATTAATATACCAAATTTCAACTTTCAGACGGACATGGCTTAACTATTAGGATTTCATGTCGATGTCAATAATAAGTTTTCATATAGGTACCCCAACATTCACACTTCACGTTAACGCCTTAATTATTATTATAATATTCGAGGCAATAAACACAGATAGGTCAGTACCTAACTGAGTTTATTGCCTCAAATATTATAATACCTGCCTTCTACTGAAATTATCAAATGTTTGTGCCCGCTGGGGCACAAACATTTGATAATTCCAGTAGAAGGCATAACAACTTCAACTTCAACTTTGTGAAGAGTTAGATAGGCACTATCAAGTCAATTTGTACTAAAAGCGTATTTACAGTGCGAGTGCCAAATGTATTCCGTAAATCGCGTGTAGCCGCAGACCGCGGTCGCACCTGTGTTCCCAACTTTTCATTTGATTTGAGTGGAGCTCGGACGTTTCAAGTGTAGTTTTGGTTGTGCTCTGCTATCCTGGTACTAAGCTAAATCATTTTCGGTTTGTGTCCGGGGATAATTGAATTGCCTGTTCGCCACGCGCCACGTCCCCTTGAAGATCATGATGTATGCTACATACTTTTATGATGCTCCAGTGTTTCTGAATTAGCGGAATCTGGTATTATGTCATTATGAATTTTGCGTCTCATGCAAAAATGATATTGTTAAAGACGACACATTATTGAATTAATAAACATTTTTTATTTGTCCAACAGCTTCAAAACAAGTAAAGGCGTGGGCTACACGGCACACTTCGTCGGCAACTGTTTAGTTCTCACATCTATGAAGGTGCGGGGCAAGGGGTTTCAACATTGTGTCAAATACGAATTTCAACCGAGAAGGTAAGTCTACTCCTTATACCACTGCAATAGATTATTTGCTTCCAAAAGGGATACAAATCGTAGATAGCACTAGTGAGCAGTGACTCACTACGCTCAGTGATGTCGATATCAAGCAAAGCCATTCCTGTAGCGCACTGCGCATTGGAATATTTGCTGCTTGATACAGTTTTAGAATATTTCGTGCCTACAATCAGTACTAACACTTTGAACTCTGACTTTGTAGGTACAAAACACCCCTAGCCGACCCGTGCCATATCGTTTAAAAATACGAAATTATTTAGTGCTGTGGTGAGCTTAATTTTGAACGAAATTTTAAAACTTTGTTTGGAACACTAAATCAGGGCAGTGAAAAAGTTGCAGCAGTATAAATAAACTTTCCTGTGTAGTCAGTTTATGACGGCGGTCGGCTCTCGCGCGAAAAGTTGCCTCAAAAATCATCCAGTTAATTTTATTTCATTATTTTCCTCTGCGTTCGTAGAAGTTATAACTTATAAGCGTAGTGCATGGACTGGGATCAGTTTGAGTTAGTGGAATCGGTTAACTCGCGTAAACAAAAGTTTTATACGTTTTATTTGTTTGAGTGAAATGTTTAACATGTTTGAACTCTTTGAGCAGAGCATTACAGTAGACTGAACATTTTCAAAGTTACACACTTCATTACACTTGATTATATGCAAAAAAAGTCTTCTTTATTGTATACCATTTCGTTAATTATGAACTGAGTCATTAAAACCGTAAAATTGTTGCCTATCTTCGTTATAATGAAGTAAAATGAATATGAAACGAAAGAATGTGATGATATAGGAGTCCAGTCTAAACAAATGTTAGAAATAGCTCCGGAACTAAAAACTTTGTGTTATGTGCAGATGGTACGCGATAGCAGTGGTGTACATATACAACAGATGGACGAAGAGCGAGATCAAGTGCCTGGTGAACGGACAGCTAGCGTCCAGCACGGAGATGGCGTGGTTCGTCTCCACCAACGACGTAAGTTAAACCTATTCAGTGCGAAGGTACCAAATCGATTAAATCCACAAAATTAAAAAAAAAAATGTTCAAGTAGGTATCACTAGTCGAAAAGACGAATTCCAAACTTTCTATATTTTGCTGTATTCAATCCAGTTCTTGCTAACGAGACATATTAACTTTATACATATTTCTAACGTGTAATCTGTCGTTTCTCAAGTAGTTAAATGGTACCCCTAATCCAGCCTCAAGTACCAAGTACTCATAAGTCTATAGCAGCTTAGCATAATACATTCGGTTATCTACGGCGAACACCCCCTTTGCGACAAGTTGTGCGTTCGAGTCGTCACGTACGTGTCGTTAGCAGTAATTTATTACAAGTAATGCCATGCAAATTCCTGTGGATGTACGCGGACTTCATAGTAATACAAGTTTTAAGAGTTTGACGATACTTCCATCGTCTGAAGACATTGATTTCTTACTTTACTTGATCAATAAAGGTAAAAGTAGGTACTGGCAGCAGTTCCATCGTTACATTTTGCCATCAATAACAGGTCGGGTACAATAACATCAAAACATAATTAACTAATTTTGCATTTGTATCGGTACTGGAATCAAATGGAAATCATCGATGTTCGCTAATGTGCTCGTTTGCCACAAGGGACTGAGCCCCGAATATTATTACAATGGTGGCCCAAATGGCCGACGTTGGCCTTAAATCTTGTTATTATGACTGTGGAAATACAGCCCTATTACGTCAGAATCATCTATCAATACCTTCACGTCCATATTCGTTCCGCTACATTAATGAATTGTGTATTGCCTTTACAAAAGCTCCGTCCTGCGAGTAATCCGATTAAAAAAATACGCAGCCAATTAGACTGAATGTGCTCGAACTCGTACAGCCAGTATTGTATTGTTTTGATTGGGATTCTTCCTTTAGGTACCTATGTATTTTTTTTGTGAAGCTCCATTTAGTTCGTGTTCTCCTGGTGTTCTCTTTCCCGCTCGAAGGATTAAGTTGGCGTTAGTTCATGCATGGCCACTATGAATATTCACTGAGCTCGGACGTGGTCACGCATAGTTGCTGCAAAATGAACTTGTCTAGCGTTATGAAGACAAACTTTATTTGTGTCTCGTATGATATACGTGCCCCAGTGTGACGTGACGGGCTTCAATATTAACACGTTTTAAGCAGTCAATTATGAGTCTAGTCAAAAATATTTAAAAGTTGAAAGCCTTCCTTATCAGAGAGATGTTTACCTACATTTATACAACATTTTATATTTTAATCAATAGAAAATAATTTACTTAGGCATCGAGTTTTTAAATTAAATTCTAACAAAAGCTGAATTTAACACTCGCATTTTTATATTCTATGCCTCGGCATTACAACGGGTTGAATTATTTTATCAGTTCGGTATTCTGAAACCAAGGGTTGTTAGAAAAAAGTACTCTTTGATGTAAATTCTGGCTAACAAAGAACTGAATTAGAGACCCTTTGAATAATGGACAGAATGGACACTAATAATGGCATTGAAGGAAAGGCTTTAATTTAATCACTTTGAAGTTCAGTTTTTATAATGTCTTAATTAAAACCAACAAAAATTTTCTGTTCTTAAAATAATATTAAAAAGAGAAAGAGCTAGCTTTCTTTCATTATAAAAATCCTTAAAACGGTATAAAATTTGACACGCAAATGAGATTTGAGTACCAGGCTTTCATAAGATATTGGGAAAATCGGGAGCGCTAAACCGCCACGTGCGGCAAAAATACCATTTGTGACTAAACTCGAGTGTTCAGCTGTAAATGGGAATTTACATGCCATTACTTTGCCCAGAACTAGGGATGACGTGCTGAGTGTCGTGAGCTCGAGCTAGCGATAGGCGCTGGCGACGCTGGCGTGCGATACCTAATCGCTGTTTTGTGAACCTAGGTACTTCAAACTGCTTCTAATTTTAGTTTAAATGTTTAGGACTAGTTATTTGGAAGACTGAATCGACTGGTTTTCACAATCAATCAATCAAGGCATCCATTTCAAATAAGCCATTATAAGCACTTTTGAATTGGCGAGGTCGGTCAGTTAAAAACATGAAGCTAGTTGCATAACTGACTGGTTTTCACAATAAGATAACTTAGTGAAAACCAGTCAATTCTTATTAATAATTTGAGTACGGTATACTGTACTGTAGAGGGCAACTCTGTATGCCTGTCTCTGTCTTCAACTCCTTGTAGACCTTGTATCGGTCAACAGACAGTCAGACACCGATAGTAATAGATATCGTAAGTCCACTTGCACAACCCAGAGTGAACTTTAAACTCCGAGTTGTTGCTAACGTCCATTATGTATGAACAATGTCGTACTAGGTAGCTAATTGTTTTTAACTCAATTCACATACAAAAAACTTGTAATTGGTACTGAATTTCTTGTAATCCAAAACTTTTTCTAACTCATTCCTGTTAGAAGTTTTTTCGTTCAGGTCTATAAATATCCCGGCTCAATATTGACGTATATTTATTTGTGTATACTCCCACATCCGTTCCAAATGTCAAGTTCCGAGAATGGGTTTATTTGGAAGTATTAATTCAGGCACATCCCAAACTTGCGATTTTAATAAAAACATGAATTCGATAGGTACCTTGAATGAAAACGTGTAACAATATGACCCCTTAAGAGGTATTGCGTTTATTCTGTTACACGTTGTATAATTCATATTAACTTAACGTACGGTTTTCCATCTAAATTCGATGAAATGTCGGGTCCAGTTAATTTTCCCTGGAAATTGTTTAGCTTCATATTCAACATTTCCAAAACATTGCCAAACAACTAAACTGACTCTATGAAAAACATGTTTTCGACAACCTCAATTAAATCAATCATCAATCATCATTACTGGCAAATAGTTCTATCAGTTCCATCGTGTCCTCAATATGAAATTAATTTATTCCCATTATGGTAGCAACGTTTTCATAACGTTTTCATTAAATATATGAGCAACATTATGTACTTAGTGTTCCAGTGTTTCTACATGTAAGTATTACATAAACATTCTGACCGTAGTTCCAATCAGTTACGGTAAACTTGCTTCACTTTGTTGGCCCCAAATTCCTCCGATAAATACTTGGCGGTAACCTTACTCTTCATTTCGTATTAAGGAACTTTGGCCACGAATGTTTGCTTTGCTTACTCTAATAAGAATTTCGTCCACCAATAAGTTTTGATTCAATTCCGAGCTTACTTCGATCTTTGCTGAAATATCGGCGAATATGAAATGCCCCAATCTCAAACGCCTTTGCCGAAATATTCCGCTGAAGAAAATTAATTTTTTGGAGTAATTTGTGCTTTTAAACTAATTTTGTAGTTCAAGAAGCTGTCGAAAGTTAGTTGGATGAGATGAGGTTACTTGAAGTATCTTTTGCTTCGGTTTTAATAACATCTAACCAGTGTTTGATTTGGGATTTGTACAATATTAAAAGACTACATATTTGAATGAAAATTCGTCGCAGTCTTCAAACTAGTTGTGAAAATTGATAATACATCTCACTATTGAGAGTGTTTTTGCTTTGATTTCGCCATGTATATTGATCGAGTATGTTTGAAATCCAACCTCCGATACTTACAACTATTTTCAGCAAGCAGCTTTGCTCGCGTGAATTTAAATAAAAAGTGAATTAAATTATTGTATCCCAACTGAAAGTACGTTCCCTTGGGATAAGAATTACAAAAAAGCCTATGCTATTCCAGACTATAATCTTTCCCTGTGCCAAATTTCATCAAATACATCCGTTATTCAAACTTTCGCATTTATAATAGTAGGAAGAATTTAAATACACTTTTTTATCCCACCATATCCTATGTTATCCCACTGTTGGGCAAAACTGACGGGGAAGGCTTTTGCCGCAAAAGCCTTCCCCGTCACGCCAGCGTTTTTTAGGCCTGTCTGGAATCGGTTGCGACGTCCGTCTTCAGGCACCCACCGTGTGACGATCTTGGCCCATCTTTCCTTGTGCATCCTGTGAATGTGGACCGCCCAATTCCACTTTAGCCTCGCCGACTTCTCTCCAACATCGGCGATGTTGGTCTTGGAGCGTATAAATGGGTCCGCTACGCTCCATCGCTCTTAGGCAAAGCTTAAGTTTGGATTTCTGAGCCTCAGTCAAAGACCATGTCTAAGCGCCATAGGTTAGGATTGGCAGGATACAAACGTCAACGAACTTGCGCTTTTAGTGTCGTGGGTAGGTCGCTCTTCATGAGCGCCTTCATAAACCAGTAGGTCCTACAGCCTTTTCAGCACGACAGTCGATTTCTTTGTGCTTGTCTAAATTGTATTTACTTTCCAACAGCCCTTCGACAAGTGCTACATCGGCGCGACGGCGGAGCTGGACGAGGAGCGCGTGTTCTGCGGACAGATGGCCGCCATCTACCTGTTCGGGGAGGCGCTCACCACGCACCAGATCTGCGCCATGCACAGGCTGGGCCCCGGCTATAAGGTCAGTCTTCTTCAACGACATAGCTAGATGATTTTGTCTTAATATCAGTCTCAATGAACTAGACTAAAGTACATAATTAATTTCGGACTTAATTGTGAAAAACCAAACAAGAAAAGAGTCATATTCGGAAAGTATACTTTACTCTCTTCATTTTTCATGATGGGACCAAATTGATTGAGCTGTTCCCTGCGTTGATATACGGGTTTGAAAAATGCTATCTTCAGTGTTTTACATATGAAGTCGGTCAAAAAGAATAATAGTAATGTAATTATGGTTATAGCTTTCACGCCAGTAAATATCACAGTTATGTATGTTATGACTTCAGAGTGTGCCCTATGAGGCATTAAATTGTAGTATT
Source organism: Melanchra persicariae (assembly GCA_947386135.1). NCBI lineage: Eukaryota > Metazoa > Arthropoda > Insecta > Lepidoptera > Noctuidae > Melanchra > Melanchra persicariae. Next base: position 955,435 of record OX376652.1, read on the forward strand.
AAACAGTTAGTAAACAAAAATAAGAGAAAATGTATTCTTGCAGAACATAACTTTTTTGAGTTTGGTCCTTTTATATTTAGCCTAAAAATGTCTGGAAGATGAATGATGTCTTTATGTGTCTTTATTATGTTTAAAAATTTCTGGAACGTGTAATTTAATTTATCATGTTTACATTATTTTGTTTCTTGCCTACCACGGAAACAGAGTCAATTCCGTTTCGACAACGAATGCAACATCAGTTTGCCGGAGAATCATAAAAGGGTGAGCGAGACGAGCGCTCCCAAGCTTGACAACGCTGATGTTCCTCTTCCTCCCGATCCCGAAACCTCCCCCCAAACTCCTGAGATTGAGCCGCCTGATGTAGCTTCCGCTGAAGAAGATACTAAGGCAGAAACGGAAGAAGCATGCGTAGTAGTGAAGGATGACGCGACTCCTCGGGGACGCCGCATGGCCGACGAAGCGCGCGAAGTGGCTGCCGCGCATGCCTCCATGCTCGTAGATATTGAAGCATGCAAGCGTGTAAGCATGCCGCGCCGCTTGCCTTATATTAAGTTTTTTGTTTTGTCCTGCTTTTGTGAATATGTGTAATCGCCACGTTCACCGAGCACTGTATGTACAAAGTGTCACTGTGTAATGTCCGTTTGCTGTCCTTGTGTGGTGCCAGGGTCAGTTTCGTTTCGACGCGGAGTGCCACACGCCGCTGCCCACCATGGAGGTCCGTGTGGACCGCTACGGCGACCTCATCCACGACCCCACCCAGAACCTTCACGACGTAAGACTATGAATGTCTTCTAGACGAGTTTCATCTTGTTGTAAAAGGAATGCCGGGATCTAGACTTCTACATTTTCCACTAACTTTAGGGTGTCTTGGGTTTACAGATTTAATCAAGAACTGCATGGAATGGTATATCCTACCTAACTTTAACAAATTCTTGTGGCAAAACAAATTAGACGCATATTAACCCGTAATAGAATCTAATTTGAAAGGGATTTCTAAGTTGAAATGAATAAAATTAAATGCACAAAAGGTAACGAACCGACAAAGGCGACTTAATTCCTTCGATTGTTAGAAATTGCTAAAGTAATGCGATTTTCTGAGGAAATTAGCTAAATCGCTCGATTTATCAAAAGATGTTCGGCTTGATATTTTAAAGGATTTGTACAATATTTTATCTTAGCTCACAAAGTAAATCCATTTGCAACTTTAATGATGTCGCAGTGTTTGTTCGATTAATTAAATATTAAATGAATTTAAAATGAGTTTCAAATTATACCTCAGCTCAATATTGACTTGGACTTAATCAAAGTGGAGTAACGTTTTAATTTCTTGCAAATACGTTTGTTTTCGTTAAATCAAATACTTACAGTTAATCCGCGGTTACTTTAAACTTGAGCTTGTCATTCATGTAAAGTTGCGAGCTGTACAACTGTGAGGATTAAGCAGCCCGGGTTGTGTGCCGACGGACGACGGACGGACGTATCGGTTTTGTTGGCATGTCCGCACGCTCCGCTAAATCTAAACTCAACTCAAAAGTTATTTATTGGCTCCGGATTGTAAAAGTTTCAGGTAACATTCAGGGCTTCATTAGTCCTGAATAAATAAGGGTTCGCAGCCAGCAGCACTGTTTTATGTAATGTTTATTGATAGCAAACTGACACAGATTTAAGATTTACATTGCGATTGATTACTTTTCACTTTAGTAACAGATTTGTCATGAAGGTTGGAAAAGAACGACATAACTAATAAAACCTACCTATACCTGTAAAATCTTTGTACCTAATTATTATTAAACCCTAATACTCAAGTGCTTTCAGACTGTAAACGCAATCTCTATTTGGATCGAATCTAATTTCAATTAACAGACATTCAGAATGGCTGCTAATGAGCAATTTTTGCTAACCCGATAGTATCGCGTTATCGCCACGTCTGGGACGACAACAAACAGGTCGTTCGCACGAGTTTCACCGTATTCACGAGTATCGCAAGTTTTGGGCTCTCACTTACCGCACGACTTACCAGGAGAGCAGGAGCCAGAGGGTCAGCCATTTGATACCACGCGTAATGGCCACCCCTCCTGCGGTTTCATTATAATTCAACTTGAGGAAATCTCCTGCAGTTCTAGTGAAAGGTACAAGTTATTTATGGTAGTTCCTCCGGAAAATTTCCAGGTTTACTGAGATCTTGAATCGTTTACGTTGAGGACATTGCTCGGAAAAACTTTCTTGGAGCAGATTAATCTGATCTTGTCTTTCTGCGAATAAATACTTTGTGAATGCCGTGTTTGTGTTCACTCTTCAGTTAGCCTCCAACAGAGCTTTTAATATTTACAATTACTTAGTGCTATCTAAGATATTATCATCTTATGAAAGAGCTTATGAAGTATATCCACGTAGGTAAGCTCTCGTTTCGTCCCAGTCATTATTTATTACTGTAACTTCAGGTATTTTTTATCTTCATAACACACGTATTGAATAATTCTGTTTCACTTAAGTCTACGACTTTGAAAACAGAATTCGAAATGTTACTGTAACAAAGATGAACTTGAAAATACCTTTGTCCCTATCATGTTTAAGTATTCCAGTTATTAAACCTTAAAGATATTTAAATACTTGGGCTTATATTTAATATCAAGATAATCTGTAATGAGTTTTTGAGTCTTTTAGGCCTCGTGTTCGTGTTTCAGATAATGGCGTACTTTGTATGCCTTTTGAAGTATCTTCCCGCTTATTACTACTTTTTAAATAGCTTTAAATATTCAGGAATGTTCCTCAATGTTTCTGTAATCGTAGTAGAAGATCTCTTTTGATTAGCTAAGAAAACTTCTTGATGTCGACTTCGTTGAGTAACTCGATTATAAGAATATTGTTATTGAAGATTATTTTAATTGAAATTGTGTTGTGCTCTCTCTAATAAATTAAGAAAAAATCGCGATACTATTATTTTGCTAAAAACAAAATATGAAAATACTTTCTTTCTAGTGGAATCTAAATTTCCCACCGTGATAATAAGTTATTATGACAGAGTTGTGCGTAAAAGAAAAAAAAAAGTGTTGCCGCTGCCGGAATGCAGTTAAAACTTTCCTAATTGATTTTTTTATTAATTATGACGAAGTTAGGGATAATAATGAGTTTGGAGAGCTCCGCCATCGTTCTTGGCGTACTAATTTGCCTAATATTCACGCGTTCCGTCATATTGCTATAACTGCTGCTTAAAACGTAACTTCATGAATATTTTAAGAGTATCTCTCTTTTTTGCTAGAAATTAATTAAGAAAATTGTGTTTAATTTAGTCAGGGATCCGTAATTGCGAAGTGACAACAAAATGTTTATTTTGAACGTTTATTTAGGCAGACGGACGGGGACCTGCCATTACCATTATAATTTAAAGCGACGCTGCCGACTGGGTAAGGTCATGAGTTCAAACGGGGAAACCATTTCATCATAGCTAAACTATATTTAGATGGGTTTCACAGTTACAAGGAAATATTTTAGCGGTTCCTTGAAACTCTTGCGAAAATACAATTTTTCTGTAGGTATTTTATTTTTATCTGACATAAAAATTGCAAATATTCAAGCGCTTCGCAAATACTTTTGCGAGGAGTGCATATTTGCACATGGTTTGTAAGTTAAGGAAAGTTATAGGCAGCGAACGCTTTATTGGCGGGCCAGTGTAACCTCTCAACCTCCTTGCGCTGCGCGTCGCAGTTTTACGGTTCGCACTGAGCCATATAACTTTTCTAGTGTGACGTCATAAAACAACTTGCGTAATGAGAATGTACTTGGCACGTAAAATTTAGGGGCCGTAAAACGAATTTTATGTGCAATTTTGACGGAAGGTTGATTTTGAAAACCCTGTCTTCAGTAAACAGACTTCATTTGAAGGCTTTAACTTTATATGGATATTTTGTAACCTCGTGTTTTTGTAGGGAGGGACACGATGCTATATAAAATCTGTATGTTTTATGTTCGACTCACAGAACATTGTTATCTCAGTCCATTCTTTGCTGTCTTAGTACACAGTTCACGTATTTTCACCATCTTGGTACCTATGAGAAAACGAAATCTGCCAACTTGAATTAATTCAATAATTATTATGCTGTCTTTCTTAAATAAAAGGAAATGTTTTTATTTCCTAAAAAGTGGAGACCCCTGACAGAATTTTAATCATAACGCAAATTAATGTTTGACTTCGTCGGTATATTTTGTGGCGCGCATTTGGCATATCTAATTAGTCAGATGTGGCCGTCTCATTGTTTGTTAGTTAGAAAGAAAATAATAAATTATTCAGTTCGTATCGTGACTTAGCGGGGGGACCTCATTATGAATTTCTGCATTTTAACCATCCTAAGCTAAGTCTCGAAATTCTAGCACCAATACAATTTGGGATGAAGCTCTCCGGAGCATAAAATGAGATTCAAAATGACTGCTGACTAATATAATTATTATTTATTACGGGCTGTCTGGCATGAATAAGTTAATTAATAGTGTATGACAATAACACTAGACATTTTCTTAATTATATTATTTAAGTACACAAGTTTCTCTCGTTACATGTTGATTAAAAGTTTTTAATGAAGTTCGCTACTCTACGTACGTACGCGAGTATTCCATAGTTGCACTAGAAGGTATTAGATACCCAGAGATGCCGAAGACACGAGGGAAGCTATGTGGAAACGCTTCTGTTCGAAAACTAATAGATAATGTTGAAAAGGAACGTTGATAACCTAACCAACTAAAAACTAATTTATGAAGGTGTATTAAAGATCACAGCTCTTGCAACCAAAAGTTATGTCCAGGAAAAAATTGTACACAGAAATCTATTCTACTCCGAATTTTACTTGAAGCTTGAACTGCTTATGTAGTGCTAATATCCTGTTTGCCTTCATCATATTCTGCGTTATTTATGAACCGTATAGTTTGGCAGAGAAGGGGGAGGAGGGGTGCTCGAGCCTGTCCCAGTGCACAAGTTTTATTAAGAAGCGCAACTAACTTGTGACACCAGCCGCACTACGGCGACTTCAGACAAGGATGTAAAGTTCTCTAGTGCACTTGTTTGCACGGAATTATTTTGTTCTTCAAGATAGTTCAAGATCAGAAACTGTAGAAAAAAAAGTTAGATTTATTAATTATGATGAAACATTCTGTTCGTAATTATGTTGCTATTGTGTTAGTTAAATTTCCTGCAAGTCATCATCATCATCATATCAGTCGAAAGACGTCCACTGCTGGACATAGGCCTCCCCCAAGTGTCGCCATAACAACCGGTCCTGTGCGTCTCATCCCGCAAGTAGGCGGTCAAAACTCAAAATATGTCCTAAAATGCTTCCCTGAGGAACACCATTAAAGCATACATAAAATAATAATCTAAAAGTGGTTTAAAGCCATTTTGTGAAATACCAACGCTACTAAAATTAACTATGTAATAAAGCTAGACCCCTTTTGAAGCATAATCATCCTAATTGGGATCAAATGTCATGCACTGACGGTAACCTAACCAAATAATGACCCAACTAACCCATGCTGTACTAATTGATTGTGAAATTAAGCCGTTGATATCTCCGCGGTTATCAATTAATCACGTCAAATTGCGAATCGATTGGTGTGCAGATGCTTAGTAATTAATTACGATGTAAAGTACCTAAAGTATCTATAATAATCCATTAGTAACACGGTTTTGTGCTTAACCAAATTGTGATGGTTGTGGTCAAAAGCATATGGTGAAATGAAACGTTCTTGCCAATAAGTAAACAAACCATTTATTTCTTCCACGCAAATTCTCTTGCAACAAGAAGTATTTTATCAACGTACTAGGAACGAAGAATTTAAAGGATCTGTCGCATCCAGCCAGCTGTCAGGCATTCGCGTGCATCGCATGGCGGTAGTGCATTTTAAAGTAAAACAATCTTCTGTAACGAGATGGCTACGGCAGCGGCAGTCGTCCGACATTGTTTTACCTCGTCTTATGTATTTTAATAATAAATTGCTCTTGCACGCTCCTCGCAGAATTTACTTTAACTTACAAAGTTGGCGTAAGGGTATTATCTATGTTGTTTGTTTGTTGAAGGCGCAATGATAGGTATTTTTGTCAGATATATTATATTTAGGTATGTTAATAAGCAATCCTAATGGATCAGACATAATATAATAATATGTAACATACATACCTTAAGGATATTGCTTATATTTATTTGGCTTCATGAAAGATAGAGAACGAGAAGCAAAGAGTCAAGACAACGATCTTTCCTCCCCTCTTCACTAAAAACTCTAGCAGAAATAGTGGCCGCATCCAATTTATTTCACGCCTCAAGAACTGTTTTCAAACACGAACTTTATAAAAAGAACGCTCTAGCACTTAAGTTCTTACAGAGACATAATTCATGTTAACTAAGTCAAAGACACTCTGTTAAGTGTAAAACTTTTCACTTGCGAACCAGGATGTCATAACTTGCAAGTTGTGCGATAAACCCGGATACTGCAGCTGTAAGTACGCAAGTTCATTGCACTGCTCCTGTTACGTTTATTGTCTTGACTAGGAGACTATGAACGGTCGGAGCTTATTCCGTCTTAGTCAAACATTTGTAATGGATAGCTGTCGTTGACTTTGTAAAGTGACATCTCGGTTTATTCCTCTCGGGACAAGTTTAGGATAATCGAGGGTTGCCAATGCCGTCTAGAGGTGTTAAGACGATTACAAGTTTTAATTGAGGCTTTAGTTTTAAAACTAAGTTACGTCTGCCCTTTAGAAGGGCCGATACTCTTGATTATTTAACTAGTTACTTATGCGGGTCTTTAACTTTATGTAATTATTCGACATCTACTAATTACGAAGGCGTTGGGCTACATGCAACCTTTTATCATTGATGTAATGCCTTTTATCATTGAATTTCACGGGTCGGTGGGTGGTCTTTGATTCGGCTGCTGCGGCCCCGACATGTGAAAATGTAATTGGTAAATAAATATTAAATTCGCGATTAATTCGCGACACACTGGTGTGTCGCCGGGGCCGGAGCGGTTAAGAATTTATTTCTTCAAAGAACAGTAGAATATTTGCTTATGAGAGAAACAACAAACATGTCTTAAATCTAGTTGTTGCTAGATTTAAAATATGTTTTGTTTTTTCTCATCGGGATAAGCTCATCTAAGTATTAAATTTTAACGATGAACAGCTTTTCTAAACGCCAAACAGATTAAGAACATTAACCCCTCTTACCTGAGCAGGTAAGATAAAGAAATTAGCTCAAAAGTTTTGCTTTGTATTCTTTTAAACTCGAGTAAGCACGTACCGTTCTGTGAGATAGCAGAAAATTCTAGTTCCACTTGAGAAAGTCTCCTGTAAAAACTAATAGAAACGCTGTGATACTCTGCTGAATAAATTATAATGCTATTTAATTTTAAAACTTTTAAATTGTTCATCATTTTCATTATATTAAATTGAAAAGCTTTTTAGTATTGTAAGAGGGAAAGCTTTTTAGTATTGTATTTGAAGTGAATAAAAGTCACACGACTTGTAATGATAACAATATTTTTTCTCATTTATTGTTTAGAAATTATAGTTGTCCTCAAACAATAATTACCTTATGAAGCAAACCCAGTGACTTGTTAACACAACACACGTAATCTCATTACGCGCACCAGGCGCCCAGAAAGTAGCTAAAGCTTAAGTGCACTCCCGGTGAGTCGGTACTCAGATTAGCCCGGTAATGCACGTCTGTGCACTGTGTAAACTTCAACCCAGCTAGGATTCACTTTAGAAACACACCGGAACCAATACCACGTGCGACTTTAAATCCCACTGTCCGAGAATTACTTAAAATTAGTTTTAGCTGGCATTAACTGAGTTTAAGCGGAATTGGATTCGGTACTACCACTAAATGTGGTTAACGAGACTAGTGGCCGCGTTAGAGCCACTAAACCACGGGACTTTGGAATAATAGAAATACAATTTGTTTAAAAGGTCACAAGTGTATTAGGCGGACTTCAACCGTTGTTTTAAAAACCTCACGAAAATGAAAATTGTGAAAACTATACCCAACGGGCCAACGCTGACATTTTATCTTCGAAAACATTTTAGTCCACATATCGCTGAAATAGAACATTTTGAAAGGTTTTCCATTAATTAAACTTGTTTCGAATCTGTCGACGTGTGTCATACATCGTCGTCGGTCGACTGGTGTAGTCATGTAGCGAGGGTTACATTTTGAATAGCTTTTAGTGGTCACATCTCTCGAGAGGTGACGTCCTCTCGTGGTTAATGTCGACGGTGACACTCACTACTCTGCGGTCGACGCTTACATTTTTAAGCTTATGCTGTCCTAGTGTTCTGTAGATGTTTGTGACATTTATTTTATGTTTAACTGGTGTGTTTTCTGCTTAATTCGTAAAGTTGTTGTGACGTTTTATGTTGTTTTGTGTTTGTGTCACTGTAATTGATTTGGGAAATTGTATTAAATAAGAAAAAAAAAACCATATCTTAATTTTTGAATCTTGCAACCTACACAATACCGGGCAGGTTTTTCTATCTAACCTAACCCATGTTACTTTCAGTAATGCGATCGTTATTGTGTTTTATGAGCATTATTATGGTCTTACTTCTTATAATGGCTGTTTTCCTGGTATACGGAAGTAAACGCATTAGCTGTAACGTTATACGCTGAGTATATTGTGCGACGCACAATATGACTTTCTAACACGCGTCTTGTTATGAATTTTGGCGATATTTTCCCACAATTTTCATTTTTGGATAACAGGTTTTATAAAGAAAGTATGGTTTGGTGTGGTTTTGTTGTGAATTTCGTCTGGTTGATGCTGCCCTGGTAACAGCAGACTAATAGTGCTGTTATAAAGCTTTGCATGTTTTGTTGGGTCCTCCTGAATGTTTAATGTTTGTTAGTAACTGTAGTTTTACAATTCCTGATACATTGTAATTAAAAACTATACCTACCTACATTATGATTTTCAAAGTAAGCTCTATACAACCTATTACTTAGCCTGATCCGTGATCAAGTTCTCCTCGATAAATTTGATTATTTCAAGAATAACGTTTGACTGTGTACAGCTTGCTTTAGAATTAGAAAAACATTTTTTTTTTTAGTTATTGAAATCCTTTCCTATTCACCCGCTGCACTGTGTGTATTTGTAACATAAATACTAAGAGACCAGACATCTAATACATTTCCTCGTGTTACCAGGTCCTATACGACGGCAAGTTGTCGTCAGGGATAGTGTTCATGTACAACCCGGTTGCCACGGACGGACAGTTGTGTCTGCAGTCCGCGCCCAAAGGAAACGTCTCCTACTTCGTGCACACGCCACATGCGCTGATGTTACAGGTATACTTCAAAGTTCGGGGACATTTTCAGCTAGATAACATTCTCGCCATCATCTGCGTAAATTCCATGTTATTTGGGGTCGGAGCAGTTCGTTTTCTTCTTCCATTGCGCCCTATCAACCGGTACTCCTCCCTTTTCTTTCATATCACTCCTCATGCAATCCATCCAGATTTATATTCATAACGCTTTTAAGAACAAAAGTTTCATCCCTTGTCTTTCTTCACTTTGAGTTCGAATTATGCTATCATCATCATCATCCACAGCCCGACTTCGTCCGCTGCAGAGCATCTGGCTCGCTTCTCTAATACCAATCTCTACGTTCCTGTGCCAGCCTCCGCTATAATTACTAATTATAGCTAAAAGTAAAAAACAAGGTTTGGGACTAATTAATACTAATTGTTAATTAGTATTAATGAGACCTAAACTTTATCTTTTTCAAGTTACCAATTTTGAGAGTTTGTTATGATTTAACAAAAAGGTCACGACAAGGTCCTTTTCCAAAGTTTCATACCTACATTGCTATTCATCATCATCATCATCATTATCATCATTGCTATTACAGAGGTTAATTCCTGCACACTACCTTCGCTTCAGGTTCATATCGAGTGAACGACTCCGGCACACGATACATTGCAGCCGCATCCATCCAATTAAGTTGCCGCGTTTATAGGTATCGGCTATGTTACCTAACCCGTTTATTGAGCCACACATAACAGACTGTTATCACGATACCTTTCGTTTATAAAAACATTGTGTTATTTTTTCAATCCGGAACTTCTCAGTGTAGCAATGCGAAGCGAGGATTTGTGCCCAATTGAACATGGGTTTTAAACATTACTGGCTAAATATGTAGTGCATATGTCGTAGCCATATCGTGAGATTGGACACTTCATGAAATGGACGTCTTAAACTTGGCCTGCTGCGCGGGGCTCCTATTTCTGTTTGCAGGGTTTTAAGGAACCCATATAAATGAGACGATGGAATGTTAGTTCGCTCACTTGGATCGCTCATTATAGCTCCCGTCATCCCGTTCGAACTAAACCTATATAGGTACCTATATATCGGGGTGCCCTAGGATCCCTCGAACCTAACCTCGACCACATCATTAAATGGCCAATTCTACGATAGATATGGCATACAATACATTTTTAACCGGCAATGAAAATAATCACAACGTTTTTAAAGAAAGAGTAGATACACATTGAGCCACCAAGCATCAATCGTGAACTTCTGATGTAGCGTGGTCGATGAAGACATCAACTAATTTAAAGTCAGTGGAATGTAACTAAGCCATCAAACGTAACTTAGCATAATCCTGCGTTACCAAGTTATCCATAGTTTACTTCGCCTGGCCGCGCGCGATCGATGCTCCATTATACACAGATTCACTTAGCATTCGATTAGACCTTGTTCTAAACTTTCAACTTGGCCTCTAAAATTATCAATGTTCTAGTAATTGATGAATTGCAACTACATACCATTATGTTAAAGACTTGTGATCTTTGTAATAATTTTCAACAGAGGAACCCAGTCAGTTTTAACTAGAAATTCGCCAAATTTTAATTTTCTTGCTAAGGGTCTCTTTCGTTTACAAGGTCACAGATTTGCCTTGATATCAGATGTTTCTTGTTGTTGGTAATATTATTTGGTTTGTATGTCACAGGAGGTGAAAGCAGTAGTCACGCATTCAATACACAGCGCGCTGAACTCCATCGGCGGCGTGCAGGTTCTGTTCCCTCTGTTCGCACAGTTGGACCTGCCTCACGATGCACCCGCTACAGACCCCAAGAGAGACCCCATGCTATGGTATGTGATCCTGATAACGTTTCAATATAATAAGCTTATTGAAACAATGTGCCTGCTAATGAAATGCTGAAAGTTCTCGTAAGTAGGTGTCTCCGAAGTTGAGTAAGTTGACAGCAAACCTAACTGCCTAAAATGTTATTACAAAACTTTGCGGCAATTGATTCAGTGCGCTACCGAAACAAAGGAAGTGTTGAACGTCCCGTGAACAAATTGCTACCTCAGCCCCTAGTTCGTCCATAGTTTGGGCACATTAGTTAGGCTCGAAATAAAGTTGGACGGAATTCCTGAACTAAATCACTGGCATTGGCTTAGCGAGCGTTTGCGACTGCCAAAGCCACTCATTAATATTCCTAGTGGCTTCGGGCGCGTTAGTTGACTAAATGCACTTTCACTGTCCGCCGGCAGTCGGCTCTCCAACTCCATACCGGCCAGAAGCGACTCGGTAATACGACTCGGGAACTAACTCCTGGCAACTCCTAATTGCCTGGTGTCTACTCCGCTTAACGAAATAGATTTATGAGCGACATTTTGCGGCGACAATTTATATTAGCATAGGGTTACGAAGGGCGGTTATTAAATTATCAGGCGTGACATTAATTTTAATGAGAAGACCTTAAAATTTATGAAATATTAAAGGGTTACGCAAACATCGTATTTATTTGATAGTACGCCGTAACGACCCACCCCCACTGTTATTTCATTAAGCAGGATAATAGATCAATTTATCTTTGAAGTCAGCTGACATGAATTAACTATTCATCATTTCAGAAATTATCTTTTTGCTTCTGAGAAAAAAGTTTTTAAAAGTGACCTTATTAAATAATTTATTCCCCTGGTTCTTTCATTAGTATCATTACTGATTCAATGCCAGCACCAGTTTGTTTAGCGACACTACTCGTAAGCTTATTTTCCCTTCGAGAATTAAACAAGTCTGCTGCCAGATAGATAAGTATTGATACGAAAATCCTTTTGCATAATTTCGTTGCCATTTCCTATACAAAATGGTCTCGCAGGCACACTTGTATACAAAAATCTGCGCTAAGGTTTACAGTGGCTATTTGCTGACGTCGCGCGTCGCGTCGGTGGTACTTACATGTTTAATATTGACGTAGGTTGAAGCGTATCATAACAGGCGCGGTGACAGTTCAAAGCGCCTTCGACGACCCCTGTCACGGCCGGGTGGATCCGGATAAATAAGGCCTCTATGCGCCGTCAAAATTGTACCAGGACATCAAAGGCACAACGGATTACATTTATGCATAAGAGTTACCTGGCTAGCTGCTCGCGTGTCGTTTAATAAGACGTCTCATGATTCTTATGACGAAATTGCGACAGAGATAATTCCAAATATATTTTACGACAGAATTACCAACGTACCGCGTCATTATTCCGTGGAAATTGCTGGGACATTACCCCGGAGTTTACATGCATTATTTATAGACTCAAAACGAGATTCATCGCTTTTTGGGACACGTCTTAAACGGTGTAAATTTTTCATGTGCGATTTGAAAAATTTACACTTGTGTCGCGTTTTTCGTGAAAAGAACTGAAAAAATGGTTTTTACCTTTCCACTTATCGTAAACTCATAGAACATTAACATGAACTCTGTTATAATAATATATTATGGTATGTATGTAGGAACTTTACTTACCAATGAGCTTTGTGACCAAGACGCCAGGCCTTCAAGAAGTAATAACTTGTTGTCGTTTAATTCCTCAGTTCAAAACTGCTGGGGTTCGTGTGCTCGCTGGTGGAGTCGTGCAGCACGGTGCAGCAGCACATGCTGCAGTGCCGTGGGTTCCTGGTGATCTCGCACATGCTGCAGCGCTGCAGCCGCGACCACCTCACGCCCGACACACTCGCCTCCTTCCTACACCTCACCAAACATCTTGTCACTTGCTGCTCCCCTAATTCCGATCTGCTACTAAAACAGGTATATTTTTAATTACTTACTTTCAGATCAGCACTCTTGTTGATAAACAAGTCTATTTTTGTTCGTAAGATTTTTCAGTAAAAGAGTTGAAATCTTGTTACTTATTTTATCAAGTTATTTTGTAAAAGTTCCCAAATTCAACGTAACTAATTTTGTATTTCGTCCAAGTTCGTTTGTTCTCGAAATTAATGTAATAAATTTTGTTTTTATCGTTTTACCGAAACATCAAGATTAATTCGTCGGATATTACCATAATACAGCTCGTTTAAAACGCGCTACAAAGGTACAACAACCCATAAATAAGTAAGAAAATTGCCTTCATAAGGTAATTTATATCGGGCCGTTGTTTAGCTCGTCTATTCGTTATAAAACAGGTGTTTTCTTAACTTTCATTGATAGCAATCAAACATAAATAGAAAGAAACATTTAAGCCACCCTTAATAGAAACCTACACTAAAACATACATTTTCTTTCTTTTTTCTTCTTTTGAACACGTTTTTTTTCGCAAACCAACAACGTTTTGATGTAATTTTAGTTTGTAGCATTTCAAAGGAAAGTCACAGAAACCACTGCAAAATATCGAACCGACGCCACACAACACAGCTTCGGAGGCTTGTAAACATGTGTAATTGAATTAAACAAATCAATTAGATAATGGAACAACACGCGATGCGGCTGCTTCCTTTGTACATTTTAGTGCCGCGTACACTCCACTAGTGGTAACGAACCTGTCAATATGCTTGGGTTAACATGCTTGTTCTAGCGGGAAGCTATTAATACGCTTTATATAGACACATTCTATTGTGAGAAGCATCATTAATTTCCTTCTAAGAACCTTCATCAACTCATCGCCTCTTCAGAAAATGGCTTCGTATTTTAAAAGTCAAAATGTTATTCAAACATGTTGTACAGGCTAAATTCGGATTCCAATTTGTATAAAATCAACAATCAATCACTTCCACTTTTGTATCGGCAGGTTTATTTTAAGTGTGACTGGTGCCCTCGTCCTTTATGTAAATTTTGTACTGGATTTTTTCTCGATTGGAAATATTTATTCGGTTTGTTTATTGTTGTTACATATTTAATGACTTGCACAAAGGACTTTTGGAAAAGCGATTTGCAAGCGTAATCTCTTTGTGAGTACCAGGCGCGCAAACAATACAAAGAGATCCTTTGTATATTTTTATGCTATGGAATATTTCCAATCGAGATGGAATAGAACACCTTACCGCACGTGGTCACGATGTGTTTCCCGACTGATTTGTTCGATGGTTGTTAGCGCATGTTCCTCTTGCTTACTTCACCTCAACTGTTACCTACAGTTATTTCTGCACACCCACTGTCATCCAGGGATATAGGGGAACGATCAAATCGGTCTATATTGATGCAATTTGATGGTACCCGATGTTTTGGCTTCCAATTCACAATTTTGCAAATAAAACTCGAGATGCAAGGCAATTCAGGATTTTTGTAAAAAGTAATTTAGCAAAATGTCATTTTAAAAAAAACTGTAATATTTGCGGATTTGAAGCCTTTGAGTATTTTATTTATTTAAATTTAGCTCTAATCCTACACTTGACACATTCCCTTGTAAAATTTGTGCTTCACCAGATCTTTGAAACCCTGGTAGCGCTTGCAATTTTGTTTTATTATTATTTATCTTATTTGATACTTAAATATTTATTTATATTATACAAGTAAAGCATTCCGCAGGTTAGTTTGTTGACACAATAGCTATTATTGAACACAATGGAATAAATATTGTTTAAAATGATATTTATTTTAGCTTATTCTGCACTAATGCTTTTACAGTGAAAAATTAAACCCTGACACAGCCAAGTAACGTCCATTATTTAAAATGTAAATCTTATTTTTCAGATGACAAAGCAATAAATGTAGTCGTGTTTCGAATAAACTGTACCTATTTAATTTTATTCCAAAAGCTTCTATGTTATTTATTATGTAGGCACAAGACCTTGCAGTATAAATCAAATAGCAGTAAAATTGTATGTAGATACTTAATTAGACGCAAAATATAATTGTATTGGTAAACCGTAGGCATATCCCTGTACTAGGCAAACAAGCAAGAGAGAATACGCTTTCAACCATCGGACAGCTTAAGGTCTATGCTAATCGCAGTCTTTCTGCCAATCGTTTCTCACGTGGCAGCTATTGGACCACATTCTGTTCAACCCGGCGCTGTGGATCCACACGCCGGCGGCGGTGCAGGCGAGGCTGTACTGCTACCTGGCCACGGACTTCTTAGCCGACGCGCACATATACGGCAGCGTGCGCCGCGTCAGCACTGTGCTGCAGACCGTACACACGCTCAAGTTCTACTACTGGGTCGTAAACCCAAGGGCTAAGAGCGGAATCACGCCTAAGGGATTAGGTAAGTACAAAGTACGATACTCCGCTCCCTTCATTTATAATGCAGGTGCCTCAAGGAGACTACGTAATTAGATACTTTTTGGCAGAGCATTCATTTATTAAATATGAACTCCTCTGGACCGGTCAGATTTATTATGAATGAAGCCTTATGGAAGTTATCCATAAATTATGTTTCTGTAATAAATCAACCTGGTAATTTGAATTCCACGAAATGAAAGAACGTTCGCAAATACTTCTCGTTCTCAAAATTAAACATAGAATCCGTCTTATTCAAATTTAACTGTTCTAATTACAATGACATGACGGAGCATAATTATACGCAAACATTTAATCTATTTAAATATTCCGAGGGTTGCAAAGTTCATGCTACCCGCCTTAATGAGAGACATATTGAAATATAATTCGTTTGAGCGTTCGGATTTTCTTTATTATTCCAACAATTAGAAAACTCAGTTGTTCATTGTTTATTTGCCATTTCAGAGGGACCTCGGCCAGCACACAAAGACATTCTCACGATACGAGCATACATTCTGCTGTTCCTGAAACAACTGATCATGATCGGTAACGGAGTCAAAGAAGACGAACTGCAATCTATACTCAACTATCTGACTACTATGCACGAGGTATGTGCTCCTAGTACTTTTGTGCGAAATTGATTGCTTGAATGAATTGAAAATATCACAAAAAAATACTGGATTCCCATAGGAACGGGAACGAAGTGAAGTGGATTATCTTGCATAGTCAGTAGGTACTTTGGTTGAAATTTTGCTATCTTGTTTATTTCCAGGATGAAAATTTGCACGACGTCCTACAAATGTTAATATCACTGATGTCAGAACATCCAAGCTCAATGGTGCCTGCTTTCGACGCCAAGGTAAGCAACTTTAATTCATCCACACATTCATAGACCTTCTGTCTATGTTCTTAAATATTAATTCTGAATGGAAATGATTTCAGGGTGGAGTCAGGACAATCTTCAAGTTACTGTCATCAGAAAGTCAGCTGATCAGACTACAAGCACTGAAACTGCTGGGATTCTTCCTCAGTAGGAGCACACACAAGTAAATACTTTTAATTAATTTACATTTTATTACATTTTAACGGAGAAAATAGCTTCAAAAGGCCAATTTTTTATACTGCCCCAGAAGGACGCTTTGCAACGGTAATACATATTAAAACCGACCGACGTCTAAAACAGCCTGGACAGTGGACTCTTGACCGGCTTGCTAATGTAACTTATTTTATTTAGTTATTTCACGCACAAAGGTTCAATGGCAGACTTAATGCCTTAGGGATTCTCTTCCCGTCAACCAGGGGTGATGGAGAGATAACATGGCAAGTGCCTCACAGCTGAAGCGCCACGGGGAGACAGGCTTGTTAATTTTACCACGGCATAAGCTTTTCTTAGGACAAGTTAGGCATATTCTACGCCGTGCACGTCTCCTATAGCTAGCATAAGCTTGGTTTTACACCAAACTGTAAATATAAGTTCATACCGAAGAGTAGGTAGACGAGATACCAGCTCGATGCTCACCCATGGTCGTCCACGGCTGGTCTCTGCTGTTCAGGCGCAAGTACGACGTGATGTCTCCGCACAACCTGTACACGCTGCTGGCCACCCGGCTGGGCGCGTGCGGCGAGGGCCTGGCGCTGCCCGTGTACAACGCGCTGTACGAGCTGCTCACGGAGCACGTCGGCCAGCAGATCCTCTACACCAGCCATCCGGAGCCGCAGCCGCACTTCCGACTCGAGAATCCTAGTGAGTACATACAACTCACCCTATCAAAATTTTATGAACATTTTCAGATCAAACATTTATAAAATAGTAATTCCTTTGACACTCGTAGGTACATCGTATTCAACGACATCGCAGTCATCGTGTAAAATACTATCCGATGAGATTAAATGTTATCTGCAAATGGAAAAAATATTTGATGTTCTAAAGTTGCTAAAAGACTATTTAGTTAACTAAAAGCCAATAACGTATTTTTCTATGTATGTTCAGACGCGTCATGCACCAACATCACTGCTCTAAAAAACCGCTTAAGAACTAGCGTATAGAGTAGTGGTACTTACCTTATTTTTAAGTTTAAATGTTAGGTTAACTCCTCATAGTTTCATGAATTTATCACTATGAATGAATCCAAAAGCTCTTTATTTTAACGCTTGTTCACAGTGATTCTGAAAGTCGTAGCAACGTTAATCAGACAGTCAAAGCAGACGGAACAGCTATTAGAAGTGAAGAAGCTGTTCCTATCAGACATGACGCTACTCTGCAGTAACAACCGCGAGAACAGGAGGACGGTGCTGCAGATGTCTGTGTGGCAGGTCAGTTTTCTCGTCACTCATGCTTCCCTAGTACACAAGGATATATTATACAGCCTGTAACCTGCAACCATATGACTAAAAATCCGTTTGCAACGACTGTTAACACTCAGTGCAGTATCATGTAACTAATTGAAACTAAAAATTTTTCTATCTTTCCAGGAATGGCTGATAGCGATGGCATACATCCACCCGAAGAACGCGGAAGAGCAGAAGATCTCCGACATGGTGTACTCCTTGTTCAGGATGCTGCTGCATCACGCCATCAAGCATGAGTACGGGGGCTGGCGCGTGTGGGTCGACACACTAGCCATCGTGCACTCTAAGGTCAGGCTGTGGTGTATTCAAATTCAAATTCAAAGCATTTATTTCAATTAGACCATTTACAGGCACTTATGAATTGTCAAGGTCGGTCGGTCAAAAAGATGAAGCTATTTGCACGTTCCAAAGCGTAGATCTCTATGGAGAAGAACGTGCAAGAAACTCCACGGACAGTCTTTTAAAAATAGTATATCGTTACAATATTATGGTTACATCATTCATGTTGAAATTATACATATATATGAGAACGATGTAAAAGACGCGCAGGATAAAAGCGTTTGCAGTAAAAAAACAAAAACAATTAAAAAATACTAAAATAAACCATGGCAGCTGAGAGATAGATGACCAGTCTCCGTTGACGGCGCCCGTTCACGAACATGACGCACACGCTAGCACCATTCGGCTCAACCATTTTTAAGGGAGCCAAATGATCCAACGCACGCGCCACCATCAGACAGACTTTTGAGTGAGCATGACATCCCCAATCGCCAGGGTACATTCAAGTCAAAAACCTAACCAAAATTATCACTTTAGTTTAAATTTAAGGTACACAGTACTCACAAATGTGCCCTTATGCATAAATTTATACAATGCTAAATAAATTGAGTCTATACAATGAAAAATATTACATTCTTACAATCTTCAGCCGGTCCAACAATATTTCCAAATGCTAACAGATTATTTTGAGCGCTCTAGTGGCTGTGGAGCAGGACCAGCATTTAGCCAAGCATTTTTAACTTCAATATACTCCCCTAACTTATAATATGCCTGCATAGTGTGCGTTTAATACAAAATTTAAATTTTGTCTCATTAAGTTCTAATATATGGGGAGGTATTTTATTATAACATTTTAAACAGTACCCCATGAAAGATGTTGCTGCTTTAGCCAGTCTGAAACCTGGTTGAACTAATTGGTTCCTATTTCTAGTGACATAGTTATGTCTGTCGCCTCGTTTACTAAAAACATGTAGATTCTTTCTAACATGCATGATATTTTCATAGATATATTGACAAGGCACCGTCATGATGTTAATTTCTTTAAACAGTTCCCTTAGAGAATCGCGCCGGCGGAGATTGTAAATGACTCTGATGGCTCTTTTCTGTAGAATAAAAATAGACTCGATATCAGCAGCCAAAATAGTAACTAAAATAGACTAGTCTCGCGGTATCAACATCTTTAAACTGGCGGATTTTCCTAACAGCATATGCTGCTGAACTTAGCCTTCCTGCAAGAGATGTTAAATGAGGACCCCATTGTAGCCTTGAGTTAAGCGTAATCCCCAGGAAAACTGTTTCATCGACGAATTCTGGTTTCTCCCTGTTCAATACTATGTCACAATCACTACTTTGATATTGGTAAAGTAAATCGAATGCACTTCGTTTTTTTATATTTAATACTAAATTATTAGCAGTGAACCAATTATGTACCTGCAGTAGGGCTTAGATCGTCAAGATTGTTTGCATTTCTATTTATTTTAAAAATTAAAGACGTTTCGTCAGCAAATAACACCACATTAAGTTTATTTTGTAAAATATAGGAAAAATCATTTACATAAACTGGAATCAAAAAAGGATCCAAAATTGAACCCTGAGGTACCCCCATTTTCATGTTTAATTCTGTTGAATTGTTGCCGTTTATATGAACTAGCTGTTGTCTATCATTCAAATACGATTATACTAAGTTCAAGGCTGTTTTGCTTAGACCGTAATGCTCCAGTTTCAGGAGTAATGTTTCATGGCTCACACAATCAAACGCCTTCGACAGGTCCCAGAAGATATCTATAGCATTTTGCGCCTCTTCCCACGCATTAAATATATGTTTTAATAACTTACACCAGCGTCAGTTGAACAACGTCCCCTGGTGAAACCGTATTGTTTATCGTGTAAGACGCCATTCGCGTTAAAGTGACTGAGCATTTGATTGAGCATTACCTTTTCAAACGCCTTGCTGAAAACTGGCAACACAGATACGGGTCTATAGTTATTAGTATCTTTACTGTCCCCGGATTTGAATAAAGGAATTACCTTACTGTATTTCATAAGGTCCGGGAAAACCCCTTGATCCACACACAGATTGAATATAAAAGCTAAATACAGCGCGATAGTGTAAATTATGGAGGTACAAACCTTTACAGACATACCCCAAAGATCTTCGGTCAATTTGATCTTGATTTGCTTAAATGCTTTTATTATTGCAATGGGGGTTATGTGCTTAAAGTTAAATTCAATCGGGCAGGCTGAAACGCTCCCCCTTAAGAGCGTGTACGCCGTATGTCATTTCATACAAACTTTCAAGTCCTTATTCTACAAAATGAATGAACCGATTTTAACGAAACTTGGTATGCATACGCTAGATATCCAGGTCTAAATAGTTATCAGAAAACATTTTTGAAAATGATTTCAGAGGGAGAGAGAGAGCGATTTTAAGTTTTCTATAGAAAGTGAAAAATCACTATATCCTTCCCCCTGATCTCTTTTTCGAAAATGTTTTCTGATAACTATTTATACCTAGATATCTAAGTTTTATTAAAATCGGTTCATTAATTTCGAAAAATAAGGATTTGAAAGTTTGTATGAAAAGTCGTACCGCGTAAACGCTCTTAATAGTTCAACAGAAAGCGAGGGCGAGGAGGTTAAGGTTTTTGAGAAGTTTACAAATTCTTCAGCGACTTTACTATCTCTTATGAGTCCACGTGAAGTCCGCAGTGTATAATTATAGTGTGTATAATTACAGTGCATTATTGATAATTTTCCAAACCGTTTTAATTTTGTTATCTGCTGATTTAACACTAGTGTGGGGCAACGTTTAAAAAAAAAAAAAAAATCTTGTTGCTAATGTATAAAGCCTTTGATTTTTGAGTAACTAGCAACATATTTATTAAAAGTTTCCGTGTTATAAAAGGCTTAAGGCCATACAGCTCGTAAAGTTTTTCTCTACTTTTCCTAACTCCTTTAGTTGCCCAGTCACTAAATAAAAACTTAGGACAGATAGTTCTAGTCTACTTTTTAAAAGTGACATTGAATTCGGTTTGTATTAATGAGAAGAATTCTTTATACAAAATGTTTTCATTGTTCATTGTGAAGCCCTGGGCCTAAACCACCAACTCTTAAAGCAGTATTACTTCAAAATGACTTCCAGTGGGAAAGAGACGGAGCTATACAGGACGTATAGCTCCGTCTCTTTCCCACTGGAAGTAATATAAAAGTAATACTGCTTTAAGAGTTGGTGGTTAGGCCCCAGGTCACTTAACTGTTCAAAGTGCTGTTAAAATTATTTAATTTGCCGGTTGTAATTTGTCTGGATTGTACCTGCACTTGTTGTATTGGCATGTTGGACTCAAAAGATACTGTTAGTCCACTGTGATCAGAAGGCAGGTAATTTACGACTGTTTTGTCTAAGTAGTCACAGCCACAAAAAACATTATCAATACATGTAGCAGTATTTGTAGTAATTCATGTTGGTTCTTTGAACACGTTTGACAAATGGAATGATTTAAACAGATGTAATAATAAACATATGTATATATGTAACGTCAGGGTCCGACATTATTAAAAAAAAAACACAAAGTCTTCACAAAATCACTTAGTTTATTTCGATTAAATAAACCTTATTAATTTCACAACAATTTTCGTTATTAGAATAATTAAATTAATCTGCACTGATTATAAAAACTACTCGGCAAAAGATTACTCAGCGACTACAAAACGTGTGCACCGGGCAACGGTCGACGAACGACTGAGCCGAGTCGTTTTTTTTTTTTTTTTTTTTTTTTTGATAGTGACCACTTGCAGTTCAACACGCTAGGGTTGTGTACTGCTTAGCCGGACTAGCCTGTGGTGGCCTTAAATGAATTTAAAGCCCCCAGCCAAGGCATCAAAAGCTAGCTACAGCTAGAAACGACTGGCCGCTCGCTAAGGGCATCCCCTGCGGGATACGGACCTCGGCTTAGCGGCGGCGTCAGTTCAGGGACAGCAAGGGACAGAGGCTGGGTCGGTTCATTATTTAGGGAGTTTAAAGCTAATGGCTCAGCGTCGCGGGCTGGCTCGTTAGACAAAAGACGGGGAGGGTTATGGATGGGTCGGCGCGATGGGCCCCGACGGCGGGGCCGGAATACGGATCGCGGTCTGTATTTGTATTTTCGGACTGTACTGGTTTCCCTACTGCTCTCTTGGGTCTTTGTGATCTCGTCGTCAGACTCGACGAGTGTATGCCGAGGACGGCGAACTTTACTGATACGGGAGGGAATGTACTGTGGGGCTTTTGAGATCAGGGGGTTTTGGTGCTTTTCAGCAGTTTCAATGAATCGCTTGGTAAGGCGTTTCATGAACTGTTTTAAAGTCGGGATTTTGAGATCGACATGTAGTCGTTCATTCCTTACAAACCACTGGGCGCCAGTGGCTTTTCGGAGAAATCTGTTTTGGATTACCTGCATCTTGTGGATTAGTTTTGGCTTAGTGTGTGCGAATGTTGCACACGCATAAGTCATTATAGGACGTATGCACGTAGTGTAAATGCGCAGTTTGCATTTCAGGGACAGCTTGCTGCGTGCATTCAGCATGTAGTGGAGCCTACCGAGAGCGAATGCGGCACGCGAGCGTACCGCACTAATGTGCTGAGCGAACGTAAGATTACGATCGAGGATCACACCTAGGTACTTGGCACGCTTCTCCCAAGGGATTGGCTTGCCAAACATGGTGATCGGGTTGGGGGGTTCAGGGAAGATTTTGACCCGGGGCTTGTAAAACAAGACCGCCTGGCTCTTCTCGGGATTGACTTCGAATCTCCAAAGACGGAAATAATCACCTAAGGTGTTGACCGCCTTTTGGAGGTTTCGAGCAATTGACTTTTCACTCACACCGGAGTAAAAGATGGCCGTGTCGTCGGCAAATAGAGCTAACTGCGTCTTATCATTTCTCGGAATGTCGCTGGTGAACAGCGTGAAAAATAGAGGGGAGAGCACGCCGCCTTGAGGGACGCCGGCTCGAATAGGGTGGGGGGAGGAAAGCGCTCCTTCGATACGGTACCGAAAGGTGCGGTTCGACAAATAGTCTCGTATGATGAGCACGAGACGGTCTGGCACGCCGAGTTGGTATAGCTTATAAATTAAGCCATTGTGCCAGACTTTGTCGAAGGCTTTCGCGATATCGAAAAACACTGCTCCCGTCACGAAGCCGCGTTGAGCGCGGTCGCTGATTTGCTCAACAATACGGTAAACTTGTTGAACACAGGAGTGATTAGCTCGAAAGCCAAACTGTTCGTTGGGGAGGAGGCCCTTCGCTTCGACGTAGTCTTTGAGTCGCTTATAAATAAGTCTCTCGTAGATTTTGCCGAGAACGCTGAGCAGGCTGATGGGGCGGTAACTGGAGGGGGAGGACTTTGGCTTTCCCGGTTTAGGAATACCGATAACGGTAGCCTCTTTCCACGATTGTGGGAACATGTTGTTGGTCAGAGCGCCGTTGAAAATGGCGGTCATCAACATGATAAGGGAAGCTGGGAAGAAACGGAACACCTTATTGGTGATACCGTCAGACCCAGGGGCTTTCCTGGGTTTGAGTTTTCCGATTACCTCCTTCACCTCGTCTGGAGTGACGGGGGGGAGGGGGTCCTCGGGGTCCTCGACGGGAGGGAGGGAGGCCCTACGTTCGACCTCGGCATCCACCTTTGCGAGGTGGGCTGGGTCAACCGGGTAGGTGCTGGGAGAGCATTGGGACTCTAGACTGTCGGCCAGGCATTCGGCTTTTTCATCGTCCTCGAAGGCGATGGTATTATCGGGGCGGGTGAGGGGAGGCAAACTTGTAACCTCAGGGGCGCGTAACTTCCTCTGAAGTTCCCAGAATGCCAGGTGATTAGGAGTGAGGTCGCCTAGCATCTTGTCCCATTGACTGTTACGCAGTTCAGCAATGGTGCGACTTACTTTACGCTGTAAGTAGCGCATGTGAACTTTGTTACTGTGGCAGGGAAAAGACGAATAGGCACGGACGGCCGCATTCTTCTCAGTCAGGAGAGCACGTACCTCGTCCGGGAGTTTCCAGCGTTGATCACTCATCGCTGGGACCTCCTTTGAGCATTCGCTCAGGACGGATTGCACGTGATCCGTGAGAGAGTCGACCGCGGCCGCCGTGTCGGCGGCAGACTCGATTAAGTCAGGGATCTTGTCCAAGTGAGGTGACGTGGTGACTTTCAGCTTTTCGCTTACTTTCCTCCAGTCAGTGATCACTCGGGAGGGAGGGGGTTGGGAGGGGTCCATGGGTCCCGTTCTGGGAGCAAGCTCCAGAATAACGGGCCGGTGGTCCGAGTTAAGCTCGTTCACTGTCTCCACTGAATGTAGCCGTAGGCTGACATTCTTTAGTAGAGCAATGTCGAGCACGTCGGGACGATGGTTGTGGTGATGGGGATAGTGGGTGGGATGCATTGGTGCGATGACATCGAAGTTTAGAGGGCTGGAGAGTTCGAAAATGGCTCTGCCTCTAGGATTGGCGGTGGTGCTATTCCAAGAGGGATGTTTAGCATTGAGGTCCCCCGCCAGAATGACGGAGTCACTCATACTAAGGAGTTTGGAGATGTCCTCTTTTACTTCGGAGGCGTCAGCCACCGTGTAACCCGGGCTGGGAGGAGGGATATATGTGGAGATGACCGTAATGGCCTGATGACCTGTCATGCCTAGCCGACAGACAGAGACCTCTACTTGGGCAAGAGTGGGCGAATCCACAGGGATGCAGTAGAGAGAGCTTTTATAATATATGAGAGTACCTCCTCTGTGGCACCGAGTCCTGTCATTGCGAACTACACGGTAGTTGGCAATTTTAGGGTCTCGGTGCTGGGGCTTGAGGAAGGTCTCTTGTACCAGGAGGACATCTAATTGGTGGTCGCGGAGGAAAGTGGCGACCTCGTCACGTTGGCTCAGGAGGCCATTTGCATTAAAAAACCCTATCCGGAGGGCTTTCGGTTTGAATCTAGAGGTGTGGGACTTATCCATCGATAATGGCATAATATCTCTGGATATGGTGAGCTACGTCACCGAACTCTTGGAAAACAGAGGCGAGGTTACCCCTGTTGTTCTTTATGGCCTCTGTCATTGCCAGGGCCCTGGGGGAGAAGAAGGCCTGATAGGCAGCCCCATTCAAACCCTCTATCGGGTTTGAAACCTCTTTGGCTACGACGGCCTTGGGAGGGGGAGGGAGGGGAGGTGCAAGTCGTACTTGCGGGGGATTCGCCTGGGTAAGTGAGGCGCGGGTGGTTGTTGGCGGAGAAAAGGGAGGAATGGCCACATCCATTAAGGGTGTGGCGACCTTTGTGGGTGGGGTGGTAGGGGCGGCCGGTGAGGCCTGAGGGGCGCGGGAGGCAGAGGTCCTCAGGGCCGGGAAGTGGGCCTTGTGATTAGCAGCATTCCACGGGTTGGAGCGTGGTTGGCTACTGGTATGAGGGGCGTTGTTCGCCGGTTGGGGGCGTTCCCTAATCTGGCGGGCGATTGCTCGCTTAGCCAGCTTTGGGGCGGAGGTCTTGGGGGCTTTTGGGCAGCCCCGGTAGTTGGCCGGGTGGCCTGTCTCGCCACACAGCACGCAGCTGGGTGGCTCGACGCACTGAGCACGGTCTTTGGGCCTTGTGCAATCAGAGGTGCCGTGGTCGCCCAGGCACTTGACACAGCGAGGCTTGCCGTGGCAGTTCTTTTGTGAATGGCCGTACAACTGGCAGCGGTGGCACTGCCCGACTATTCCAGATTTATTAGGGTTCTCGGTACGGATACCAGAGAGCCCGCAGATCTTGCTCACATTGAAAATGGGGTGATGCCCCTCGGTAGGGTCGCAAACGACCAGTACCATGTCGAAAGAAGCACCGCCTCGGCGGTGCATACGGTGGACCTCAGCTACAGGGATTAGCTGAGCTTGGAGGTCGGCAAGGACCTCCTGGACAGGGATTTCCCTGGGGACGTTGCGTATGACTACGCGGACTTGCTTTTCCTCCTCGAAGGTGAATGAGTGGAAAGGAATTTTCCTTTCACACAGGAGGTTGTGCAGTCCTCTGTAGTCACTCGCGGTGGGGACGGTTATTTTGATGCCCAGCTGGACTGACTGGGCGCGGGAGAACTTGATGTGGCGCGCATTGCACGCCGCAGCAATTTCGGTCCACTTTGCCTTGTCGTGGACAAACAAGGGGGGTGGAGGCTTGGTCTTAAAGGGGGGGGCTGCAGCTTGGGCAGCTGGGGTGGCGGTGTCCATCGGGCTGGATGGACGGCTTTTCTGCTGGGAGGTACCAGCAGAGTGGATTTTAGCTGAGGAGGAGGGGGGAGGAGAGCCAGGGCCTGACGCCTGGACCCTCTTTTTAGGGGCAGTTTTAGGGGCTGAGCCCATCTTCTTTTTCCTCTTTCCCTGGACAATTGTGAAATTGTCCGAGGAGGAGGAGGAGGAAGCGTCTGAGTCGGATTCCTCAGAATCCACAGGAGAGTGAGAGGGGGCCTGAATGTCAGCCTGGGATTGAGGCTGAGTCAGCTGGGTGTCCAGTACATCGCTAAAATTAGCGATGTCGACTGATGGTGACTGGGCGGATACGGGCTTTTCTGCTGCTACGGGAGTAGCAGAGGGCTGAGAGGGATGGGGGCGGGAGAGGGAATCAACCTTGGCCTGGTAGGCGGTCAAGGCACCCTCGACTTCAGGGTCTTCAAATTTGGCTGCGAGAGCCTTACATAAACGCATCAAGTCGCTGCAGACTTCTAGTAGCGACTTCTCTGCGAGAGAGGGAGCGGGAGATGGGGCCTGTTGCCCAGGCGGAGGATTTATGGAGCCAGAGGCATCCATGATGATGGGGGTGGGGGGGGTCCCTATGACAGTTCCCCAAAAACGCCCTTCCCCTTGAGCTTTCCTAAGCTTATACTAGGGAGAAGAAAACTCAAAACAAACTCCCTAGTAGCATTGCTGTCGTGGCCTGAAGGGCCAGTCGCCTAAGAGGCCTAACTATGCCTAACTCCCCGGGTGGATAGGCCCGGGGATGTGTAACCCTCCCAGTCGGGTCAGACTGGGAGGTGTGTACCTATGGTGAGCCCTAAGCTAGTAAACCGGTCGCCAGTCTTATTGTGCGAACCGGGCCCTATTGGGTCTGGTGTGAAGGGGTTGACACACCCAACCAACACCAGGTGTGTGGCTGAAAGAGAACGGGGTTAAGAGCAGGGCGCGACTAGGAGATCCCCCAAGGCCGCGTGATCCTCTCCCTTCCGATTTTTACCAAGTCCTTAAGGGACTCGGTAGACGTGTCGGGTCAACGTCACTTGGCTTAGTTGGCACCGTAAGGTTTCCACCAAGTACCACGAAACTGTGGATTTACCAGAGGGGTCACTACGTTATTGACAATTCCGCAAAGGGAAACAGAAAATCCTCCGCTGCCTTGAGAAAGGCGGCTTCGGATCAAATGTTTGTAGTCGGCGACTACGGGTGACGTCACGACGGGGCGCGACGAAACAATGGCACTGAACACAGCAGGTAGCGGGCGGGCAGCGAGAGCGGCACGTCCGTCACGGGCGAGCGTCGGGCGCGGAATCAGCCGAGTCGTGCGCGTGCGCTGCCTTATATATCGCTCGGCGTTGGAGTTGAAATGACGTCGGTCAGTTGTTTGTTCACTGCTTGCCCGTTGTACTCGCAGTTTACAAAATAATGACGGTGGCGCCGTCACGGCCATACTGACGTACGCTCGTCCTCGAGCGTCTTCTGAGCATCTGGGAATAAGACAATAACCTGTTCGTTCATCCTGGCATTTTTTTTTTTTTTTTTTTTTTTTTTTTATCTTTAACAAAATGTTTCAATAATGTGCTGGTCCGGTTAACCCTTCAGCTTTCCACAACTACTACGTTATCTCATCAGTATTAAAACTGGAGACAATAATGTGCTAGACCGGACAAATATCCCTTTAGCGAATGCTAGACCGGATACCAGTCCCTATAGCCAAACATGCTAGACCGGATTGCAATCCCTATAGCCGTAGGGCTAGGCCGGATCGCAACCCCTTTAGCTGAGTCATTGGACCGGATTTTCCCTTCAATGACTCTTTCCTACATTTTTTACTTCCTACATTTTTTGTTATGTCACTTCTCTCATTTTTGTCCTACATTTTTTTGAACAATTTTATATCACATTTCCCCTTTTTTTTTCTTATTCTTATTATTATTTTTTTTTTTAATTACGATCGTCGCGGTGTACAATGGCATCAGTTACAACATTTATTGACTCTGGTAAATCTGATGATGGACTTTCTATATTATCACTAATAGCGCTCAAGGTACGTGAACTAGCCGATACAGTGCTACTATTAACAGATATAGTGTCGCTATCGGAAAGTTCATCCTCAGCATCACCAATCACAGCTACGTTATCATTATCACGATCAGTTTCATGGACAACATTATTCTGGCTAACACCCGCCGTCACGTCATCATCAATATAATTTTCGGCTACTTCTATAAAACCTAATGGACCGTGGGGTACTTCGCGTAAGTTCTCGTGGGCGACCTTATACGTTCGACTAGACCCGTTAACAAGTTTCAATTCGTACCTATCGTTTTCTAAGACAGCAGTGATTTTATAGGGGCCTTTATACTTTGGGTCCAACTTAGTTTGGTGTCTTTCTTCACTTTTTACGAAAACAAAGTCTCCAATAGAAAAGGGTTTTATCTTAGCCTTACCCCGGTTAAAGCGAATGACGTCAGACTGAGCCAGTCTCTTTATATTGTCTGACGCACTAGACCGCGCTGCTTCCAAATCTAGTCTACTAGGATTATCGGGATTCGTAGCTATTCTAGAAATACCTAACGAGTTACCTTGAACTCCAAACATCAGCTCGATTGGGGTGAAGCCTGTAACTCTGCATCGGGTACTATTAAGGGCTAGTTGGATCTCACCTAACTGTTCCTGCCATGACCTATCGGAGTTACCTTCAGCTACTGTGAGCAAGCTCTTAAGAGTTCGCATCACGCGCTCCACTTGTCCGTTGGCTCTGCAGGCACCCGTAGCGATAAGGTGTAACTCAATATTGTTGTCTTTACAAAAGTTTCTAAAATCTACATTGTCGTAAGAACGCCCACGATCGGCTATTATTCTTTTTGGCGCTCCGAATAAATGTACTGAGTCTTTTATTGCTTTAATAGCGTCAACGGAATTTAATGTCAATGTGTGTTTCAGTAAGACATATTTTGTAAAGGCATCAATAGTAACGGAACAATATTCTTTGCGGTCACTCTTACCGCTGAGTTTTCCTGTAAGATCCAAGTGCAGAGTGTGCCATGGAAGTGGTACTTTGGGGATTGGATGCAGGCGTACTTGTTGTGCACCCGATGGGCCCTTTAAAGACTTGCAGACTACACAAGAATCTACAAACTTCTTTACATATTTGGACATGTTACCGAACCAGTAAAGATCGTACAACTTATCTAGTGTTTTTTCATATCCTAGATGTTTTATATCATTATGAACGTGACTAATAAGCGACCATATCAAGGAGTGAGGAAGGATTGGTAACCATTTAGTAGTTTTGGCTCGTTCTATTTTACGGTACAGTATGCCTTGCCTAATATCGTAAGTGTGTGCGATTTCAGAGGGTAATTGATGTGATTGTATTTTAGAAATCAAGTCCGTGATTTCAGAGTCTCGTTGTTGTTCTACGGATAGCCATCCCTTATCAAGTTCAGAAAAGTTAACGACTTTCGAAGTTAGAGGTTTCTGAACTATTACTTTAGAATCTGCTACGTTATCTTGAATATCTAGAGGGGAGTTACGGGATAAAAAGTCTGCGTGAGCCATGTTTCTACCTTCTTTATAGACAATATCAAAATTATAGGATTGTAGAATAGCCCACCATCTATGGACCCTGTGTGTAAGGTCCTTTTTGGAATGAGAAGCTTTTAAAGCGTTACAATCCGTATACACGGTAAAATGTCGGCCATAGAGATAACGTCTAAAGTGTTCCACAGATTTTACAACGGCTAACGTTTCCAACTCGTATGAGTGGTAGCGGCTTTCTGCACTAGTGGTCTTATGACTAAAATAAGCTACAACATGTGGAAGAGAGTCATACTTCTGAATTAGGACAGCCCCGTATCCGTCACTGCTGGCATCGGTATGTAACTCAATGGGCAAAGAGGGATCAAAGATTTTGAGTACTGGTTCTGTAATCAAGTATCTAACTATTTCGCTATGAATCTTATCATGTTCAGCAGTCCAAATGATGCGACCTTTGCCAGAAGTAAGTGGATACAGGGGTTTGAGTAACTTTGAGAAATTTGGGATAAATTGCCTGAAATATGTTGCTAATCCAATAAACTGCCTAACCTGTTTTACTGTGGATGGCTTTGGGGCATTTTGTAAGGCTTGAACTTTGCGTGGATTAGGTTTGAGAGCTCCTGAGGATACAACATAGCCTAAATACTCGATCTCCTTTTTCATAAAAGAGCATTTCTTAAAGTTAAATGAGAATCCAGCAATAGATAAAGTCTCTAGCAATTTATCTAGTCGAGAAAGGCCTTCATCAACGGTTACCGATGCTGCAAGGACATCATCCATGTAGACCAGGATTCTGTCATCTTTTAATGGTTTTAACGCGGAATTAATAGCTCTTTGAAACACCTGTGGAGCATTTCTGAGACCAAATGGCATCGTTAAAAATTCGTATTGGCCTGTTGGTGTTACAAAAGCAGTCTTCTCCACTGTATCCTCATGAACCCTCACCTGGTGGAAACCAGAGGCCATGTCCACAATACTGTAATAATAAGCTCCATGCAATTTATTAATTTGGTCACTGATCAAAGGAAGAGGGTAACTATCCGGACGAGTATTGCTGTTGAGCTCCCTGTAATCTACACACAAACGATCGCTACCGTCTCTCTTTTTCACTAATAGGATGGGGCTTGAAAACGGGGACGAACTTTCTCGAATTATATTGGCATCTAACATTTTTTGAATCTTTTCGTGAACGATATCAAGTTCTAGAGGAGACAAACTATATGGTCTTCTGTGAACTATTTTAGCAGGATCAATAAGATCAATTTTTAGTTCGCCGGTTTTAATGCGAGTAGTTGGTAAACTCTGTACGAAATTGATGGAATATTTTTTGAGTATGCCTAACAACCGCTCTCTATCATTTCCTACGAGGTCGGTGTCTATCGTATCTTCGTGAAAATGTGAGAGCGCGCAAGAGTTGGATATCTTTTTCTTAATAAAAGTTAAATGATCATCACTAATCTGAACGGAAATTCCTAGTTCTAAAACGTCACGGCCTAATAAAACTTCTTCACTGAGAAAATCGTCTGACAAAGCGTGATAAGTGATATCGAATTTAAGATTTTGAACTATAGTGGGACATCTAATTTGTAGCATAGAAATCACATTATTATTGCCTACGCCCTTTAAAACTATTTGTTCATGAAACTGCTCGCCCTTAAGAAATTTACAATAGCTCTGTTTGATTAGACTACACTCCGACCCAGAATCGAAAACAAAAGGTAATTTAATACCACTTATCTCAACCACTCCATGCGCAGCTCGGGTACACACGTTGACCTGCTTGCTGGAGCTGGTGGTAGCGCCCGCAGCATCTTCCTTTTTCTTGTATCTCATGGGACAAGCGGAGGCTACGTGGCCGGGGTCGGCACACACGTAGCAGGCGACAGATGGACGAGGATTCCGCGGAGGGGCTGAAGAATGCGGCGGCTCCGTCCTGACTGCCACTGAAGAGTTTTTTGCGATGAATCTGTTTCTGTCGCGGCAATCTTGACCCCGGTGACCGTGTCTACCGCAAAAGTGGCAGTTGCCGCGAAACGGAATATTGTTTTTAAAACGTTTCGCGTCCGAATCAGTCGAACCGATGTCTTCGTTACGTCTCTTTAATGTGAAACCGCGTAACGTGCGAAATAACTGGCTTTTGTCGTTTATAATCACTGAATTTAGTTCTCGACGAATCTTGTCATCGCACTGCGACAGTACGGAAATGGCAAAGCCTGTGATCACTTTCTCTGGCATATTCACTTCTGGAATCTTCTCGATTAATTGCCATAATCGCATTCCCGCTTCAGCAGGGCTCTCTTTGGCGTCTAACTGAAATTTGATGATGTTATCGAAATGGTCTTGCATCATCAAAGGCTTCGCAAATCTTGATATCAGCATCTCTTTGATGGCAGGCCATGATATTTGGTCAGGTTTGATATTTGTTAGACATGTTGCCGCACGCCCTTTAAGAGAATGTGTTAGGGCTAGGATTAAGTCGATTCCTTTTATTTTCTTCTGCTCAATTATCAATTCGCTGAGTGTGCACCAATTAACGACATCGGATTCAGGTTCATCCGGGTCATAATTGACTAATTTTGTCGGTGCATGCTGAACAGGCTGACAAGATGTCATATTGTCAGCGATTTTTTTGAAGATCGCTTCCATACCAGTCGAGAATAACATCATTTGCTCCATGACTGGATTACTCGGCGCATTTGACTGCGATGATTGTGGGGGTAGATCCCACTTCTGATGTAACGTCAGGGTCCGACATTATTAAAAAAAAACACAAAGTCTTCACAAAATCACTTAGTTTATTTCGATTAAATAAACCTTATTAATTTCACAACAATTTTCGTTATTAGAATAATTAAATTAATCTGCACTGATTATAAAAACTACTCGGCAAAAGATTACTCAGCGACTACAAAACGTGTGCACCGGGCAACGGTCGACGAACGACTGAGCCGAGTCGTTTTTTTTTTTTTTTTTTTTTTTTTTTTTTTTAGGTATGACCACTAGCAAGTTAACACACGTGGGATATTAACTGCTTAACCGGACTAACCTGTGGTGGCTTCAAATGAATTTAAAGCCCCCAGCCAAGGCAACAAAACTAGCTACAAGCTAAAAACACTACTGACCGCTCACTAAGGGCATTCCCTGTGGAATACGACCTCGGCTTAGCGGCGTCAGTTTGGGACAGCAAGGGACAATCAGGCTGGGTCGTTTTATTATTTAGGGGTTATTAAAGCTAAGGGCTCAGCGGCGCGGGCTGGCTCGTTTGCAAAAGTCGGGGAGGGTTGAGCCGAGTCGTGCGCGTGCGCTGCCTTATATATCGCTCGGCGTTGGAGTTGAAATGACGTCGGTCAGTTGTTTGTTCACTGCTTGCCCGTTGTACTCGCAGTTTACAAAATAATGACGGTGGCGCCGTCATATACATATGTATATACCAACCAACCAACCAATTTCTCCCACAATATTGTCTTGTATATATATATGTATATACAAGACAATATTGTGGGAGAAATTGGTCTATTAGTGGTGGTGATCAATAAGTTCTGCTAGAACTTTCAGTGATAGAATTGATAAATAATCATATTTCAATAGAATAGAATTGAGAATATGAAATATAAAATTACACAAGGGTCTATGTTCTTCGCAGCCATGTAAGCCGGCGCTTGCACCGGTGCGCTCGGTCTGCGCTGATCCTAAATCTGTAGTTGCAATAATTCATCTATGTGGTTGACATCTTGTCACAAAGACATTAAATATTTTCCTACAATTTCTCATTTGAACGTTCCCTCCCCTAGGTCTCCTACGAAGAATTCAAGCTCCAATTCGCCCAAATGTACGAGCACTATGAGCAGCGGCGCGCCGACAACATCACGGACCCGGCGGAGCGCCAGCAGCGCCCCATCTCCACCATCTGCGGCTGGGAGCGCCGCGACGCGCTGCACCACGCGGCGCAGCACCACGCCGCGCAGCACCACGCCGCGCAGACGGAGATCGGCGCCGGCCTGTCGCTGCGGGACCTGGAGCACTGCCGCTGCAACCCGCCGCCCGACGCCGACACCGGTCGGTCTACAGACGCCATCTACACGCAAGTCTGCAAGGTGCATTCCCCCAAACGTGACGCCGCGGACGCCACTCAACTGAGGTGTGTGGACGGTGAGATAGAACATGCTATCGACGAAGTCGAAACCCCTACCGATGACGTAGAACGTGTTGTGTCCCCGAGTGAAGTGCTGCCCGAAAATGAACTCGTCCGATCTATCATTGAAGATACTAAGCTGCTAGAAGACCCGGAATCTGGTGTCGGTACGCTTGAGAAGAGTGATGAGCCTTTGACGAGGCAAGGTAGCCTCGATTATATCCCTGTACGAGATGTCGGTGATGGCGTATCGAAAGACGATGCTACTGACCGCAGTGAAGGCATTCCTTCAAGCTTGTCTGCAAGTGAGACGGCAAGTCCAGAACGTGTCGCAGAACTTAACGCTGTAACAGAACGTGAGTCCGAACTCTCGGACCGCTCAGACTTATACCTAACCCCCAGCGAAGCCACGAGTCCGAAGAAATCATTAGATAAATCAGACGATGACACCGACGACCCGAAACGAGTCGCCATCAATATCGTTAACAATGTACTGAGCATTGCGCTAGAAACTGTGAGGTTAAAGACTGATGACGACACGGACTCGGGAGCTATATCCGGAGGACTGCACTCGGAAGGAAACACTCCCAACGGTCGAGATGACTTCGAGCAGGAAATCGAAGAGATTGCAGATGAGAAGCGAGCGGCAGAGTCGATCGCTAATGATTTAGTTACGGATTTAATTTCATCGGTTGTGACAAATAGTGAAAATGTTGAAATTGAAGACATTAGTAGTGAAAATGTTGTGGCTGATAGCGAAATTGTTGAGTCAGATAGTAAAAACGTTGAGTCAGATAGTAAAAACGTTGATTCAGATAGTAAAAACGTTGAAACGGAAAGTAAAGAGGTTGAAACACATAGTAAAAATATTGAGGAAGATAGTGAAAATATTACGTCGGACGATAATAGTCCGCAGAGGGTCATACCCTCCGATCACCCGCATGAGGGCAATGTACTGCCCCTTGATGGTGAATTTTTAGTCAATTCTAGAACTGAAGAGGCTGAGAAACTAGATATAGAGAGGAAAGACGAAGTAACGGAAGAAAACCAGAAAAACGAAAGCCAAAGAGTCGACATGCCGACAACAGAAGAAGAAGAAGAAGAAGAGAAAGCGCCAGAAATTCCTCCGATCTTAACGATCAGTGAAAGTATACTCTTAGCCGACAAGGAGGCTGATAGTGAAGACGATAGAGATGAGAGTGACAAGGACAAGCGACGTGTAAGCTTGCCGGGTGACAGTGAGATGAAGCAGGACAGCAATAGAGGCGAGGGTGTCGCCACGCAAGGTACCAACACGTCATCGCCTAAGAGGCCGCGCAGTGCGTCCACTAGCACTCAAGTGGATTCTAATCATTTTGGTAAGTGAACTCTTTTGTGAGAACTTTTTGAGATGTAACTATGTTTATCTTCGGAAACCTTGGTTATAGCGTATGCACCCATGTGTGATATCCTTATTACTATTTATTTTAATCTCGTGACAAATTAAATAGGGCTAGTTTTTGTTATATTGTCAACCAATCAAAACAAATGCGGACTTATTGAGGCTCTCAGAAACGAAAATCTTACATGGTGATCCAATTTTGATTTATACAACGGTAATGTCAGTGCTGCGTCATGAAATTCTACATTATCTGTTACAGAAACCAAGCGTCCGTCGAAGTGTTCGCGGCCCATGTTCTCGCCCGGGCCCACGCGGCCTCCCTTCAGGATACCGGAGTTCCGCTGGTCATACATTCACCAAAGACTGCTGTCCGATGTACTGTTCTCATTGGAAACTGATATTCAAGTACGTTTTCTGTTCATTATATCTTCCACGTCTATAAGAATTGTGTTAAAGTAATAAAACAAATTATTTTTGGAGCAGTAACTTTTGTTTCAGATTTTCTTGCAAGTATCTTTAACAAATCAAGAAGCAAATGAAAAAATAACTACGACATCTATACAAATAATTAAAATTTAAGTACCTATCTATTTGTTACATCAAAATAACAGCTTTTTACTAAACGTATACAAAATTATATACATTACTTTATAAAAAACGTTTTTTCAAACTGTCTGTCTGTTTCTTGTTTATACTCCGAAAATAAAAGAAATCTTTCACCAGTAGAATCCTACATTATCTGTGACTACATACTTATTAAGGGGTGAAGCAGGGGTGATTAATTTTTTAGGGGAGGACATTATTGCTTGCTTCAATTTTCGTCGGAATGTTATGAACAAACTAAAAGTGGGATAATTGAAACAGGTGTACCTAACAATTTTTGCATAATAGACCCCTGACGGACATGGTCAAACTATAAGAGTTCCTTGTTGACTACGGAACCCTAAAAAAGGATTAGGATTGCGTACAAAAAAAGGAAAACTCCTGAAATTGTGAACAGTGCGACATGTGCCCTGTTTAACGAGTTTGACGCCGACGAAGTCGCGGGCAACAGTTAGTCTGTACTAAAGTATTACCGACAATGTTACAGGTATGGCGGAGTCACTCAACGAAGTCGGTGATCGACTTCGTGAACAGCAGCGAGAACGCGATCTTCGTGGTGAACACTGTGCACCTCATCAGCCAGCTGGCCGACAACCTCATCATCGCCTGCGGAGGGCTGCTGCCGCTGCTGGCCTCCGCCACCTCGCCCAATGTAAGACTTCTCACAGTCCATAGCCAAGCCTTTAAACGTTCTTTTACACTACGCCAGGGAATGAAGCTAATAAGCAGTAAAGCAGCAGAAACGGATGAAAGACAGTTCTTGTACTGGTGTTGTTGAGGTCCTCTAATGACTTATAATGTGTCCGATCGAACGGAACATATCGGAGAGGTGAGAAGAACGGTTATTAGATCAGAGGCAGCAATACGGTCACGAGGACTATTATTGTTACTGTTCAATATTTTAGTTTGTGTTTGTGGTGGAATTATAATGATCAACACTTAACAGATGGCTGTTAAGTGTTATTCATTATAATTCCACTAACACAGTAGTATTTTCAGAATCTAATAGGATTGATGGGCATCCTATTACATTCTGAAAAACTGCTGCACTTACTGTTGGATTTTCTAAATTGTTAATTCTTTGCGTAACTCCTTCTCAATATCTACCAGGAAAGCATAATATTGTAGAAGAGAGACTACACAATACCTTGCAAGTAAAAGAAAAACTGCTCTGTAAACCATTCAACTGCGCCTACTGCACCCCCCCCCCCCTTTTTAGTTCGAGGTGGATTGGGAAAGAAATATCTGGACTCACATCAACTATCCATGATTACGTCTCAACGGATTTAATGCAATTTTCCAGAATGAACTGGACGTAATAGAGCCCACACAAGGCATGCCCGTGGAGGTGGCGGTGACGTTCCTGCAGCGGCTGGTCAGCATGGCAGACGTGCTGATCTTCGCCAGCGCACTCAACTTCGCCGAGCTGGAGGCCGAGAAGAACATGTCCAGCGGGGGCATCCTGCGGCAGTGTCTCCGATTGGTGAGTGGGGGGAGTCATGGCGGGTGGGGAAACGGAGGTCGTGTTGTTTTTTTGGCCGGATTCTGTGGAGATAACTTTCAATGAGGGTTTCCAGGAAAATTACGCCACCAGTTGGCGCCACTCAGGCGAGAGGTCCTTTTCTTTGAAAACGTAACTTATTATTACATAAATATGACGTTGATGTCAATTTACTTATGTCAGAAAACATTAGCGTTTTGGCCTGGACCTGTGACGTCTCAGTGCTGCCACCTGGTGTTCGTCTTTTCAGAAAACTCTTTCACTTGTCAGAGATAACAGAGTTGAAAGGTCAAAAAATAACACGACATTACTTATTTGATTTGTATTCTTTATTTCATTACATTTCCATTTTGTGTATCTGAAAACACTTCATAAAGTATTGAGAATATTAATTATCATCAGTCTTAGTCTGTATTCCAAGATAACTAGTTTTCTTGACAGAATTAGTAATGTTTTTCCATCTTCATTATACATAGACCTTAAAGAAATTATGACTTCTAACAATCATACTTATACCTAGTCTCTTTGTTAAAGGCTGATTGAACATTCTGTCTTAGATCGAGTAATAGTAGATTCTATTTTCTTCTGATCATAGTTTAGTTCTATTTTTCTTGGCCGTACTCCTGATTTTTATGAATAAACATAGAAACTAAACAGCGTCGATTTTCTTTTGAACATTATTTTAACCTGTCATACGTCATTAATCAATTTGGAAGTACTAAGGCATCATAAAACGCTGGAGTACGGTCGATGTGACGATCGTGTACGGCTACCACTTCCTAGTCTCTAGCGAGTCGTAGCGGCGTAGCGGCGTAGGCGTAGATCGCGAGTGTGTGTGTGCGTAGGTGTGCACGTGTGCCGTACGCAATTGCCTCGAGTGCAAGGAGCGCCAGCGCTACGCCGCCGCCCGCAGCGCCGCGCGCGCTGGCGACTCGCCCGAGCCCAAGGTAAATATACTACACACTACTACACACTACACCGCACACCTTCTCACGTTTCGGGGCTCCTAGTACTTTTTGGTGAATTACTGTTTCTGCCTCATCAATGTTTGAAGAGTTTATTCTCTTTCACCACCTTCAATTAAACTGTCGAGTAGACTAATCGATAGTTAAAGTCCACGATACCTATACGTACGTATTTCACGTTCAAGTATCATCATTAGTTCATATCACAATTAAAGTAAAGGACAAAAGTAAAAAAAAACGTCAGTCTTTGGTTCACTCTAACTAACCCCTAGCATTTATGAACTCCCAGTGCACCAAACTTAGTTAATTGATCCACACACTTCCTTCGGGAACATGAAAACTACTTAAAACTTCACACGTCCAATAATTAGTATTCGTCCAATCGCAAGTGATCAAGCTATTCTATTCATCTGAACAGCCAATCACAAGCTTTATAACTTTTAAGTCACGACAAAGGACCTTACAACAAAAAGTTTTTATAAGTAGCTTGGTGACTTGCATTTAAAAAGCGGAACTTTCTTGTCCCTTCTAATATCCTGGTATAAAAATTGTAACCGATATTATACTATATTAATGACAGCTTTCAACACCTTGCACTGCTCACAAAAAGTATTTGGTAAATAAAATTCTATGTTATATGATACACAACACACTGCGCAATAATAAATTAGATTCGAGCACATTGCATGTTGAAAGAAAATAGCGTAGATCACGCTTCAACATTTTTACTTTCTCAAGTTTTTCTATTGCATGTCAATTACTGATGTATTTTCCACTTGATTTACAATATTTACCTCTATTTCAAAATGTTACCTTAGAGACCTCTGCAGCGGTCATGGTTTCCTAGTACTTTGAAACACTTTGTCAACTTGATTATTTATTCTTGCATCAACCCTTTTTGGTGTTTGTTGTTTTGATAGGTGTTACGTATTTCTCTATAACCCCCAGAGTGTGGTGGCGAGTCTAGCTGACGCCTCAAGTCCAGTCAAGGACCCGGAGAGACTTCTTCAAGACATGGACGTGAATAGACTCAGAGCTGTGATTTATAGAGATGTGGTAAGTTGAAACTAGTCTGCAT
This sequence comes from Melanchra persicariae, assembly GCA_947386135.1. NCBI lineage: Eukaryota > Metazoa > Arthropoda > Insecta > Lepidoptera > Noctuidae > Melanchra > Melanchra persicariae. The sequence continues at coordinate 994,961 of OX376652.1, forward strand.
CACTATTTACAGAAGAAAACTATACTCGTAATATATGCAGAAGAGATTTATTTTCATAAAGATAAGGCTTAATAGGGGTGATTATTAGTCTAAAAAGGACTTATCTAGTTAACAAAGATATTCGTAAAGTTTAATGACAATATTGTTTCCTTCACGGTGTCTGGGTAGTACAAGAGGTAGCAAATGATCTGTATGCTATCGGTTTGGCAGGAGGAGACGAAGCAGGCGCAGTTCCTGTCGCTGGCCATCGTGTACTTCATCTCCGTGCTGATGGTGTCCAAGTACCGCGACATCCTGGAGCCGCCTGCGCACGCGCCGCCCGACTGCGAGCGCCGCGCGCACCACGCGCACGACCACCACGGTATGTACTACATGCTACATGCTACATGCTGCCTCACGACACACCGTACGCGATCATAATTATCATTTAATCTTAATATGAAACACATCCACACAGTTGGACTTGCTAAAAGAAATATAACTATAATTTATGCACGCTTTTTTTAAATATAAGTACTTGTATTTGTGAGAGTCAGTTTGGACATAACTATTGAATGAAAGTCCAATTCGTTTCCGCCTGTTTTTCAGTACCCACATTCTGTTGGTGGTCCTAAAAATTCTCTTATTTTCCCTTTCATAACCAATGAGCTTTCCAGTTCAATCAATTATTTCGAGTCTATTCCATCAAACTAAGAACATAACTTTTCTGTACATACCAAATACCTGTAATATTGTTTTCCACAATAACTTACAACCGTAGTGGCACTGTTATGTCAGCATTCACTGTTCTATGTAGTAGACTATCTATTCTATCTACCTTCTATATTATGACCTTACTATTTATAACTTTACCTACCAATTTTGTTTGATCTTTAAACCAGAAAACCTCCGAAACGTTAAAAATTAATCAAAATTGATTGAAATAATATAACTGTAATGAAATTAAATATATTTATGTATGTAGAAATCTGTCTTGATATAATATTTTGTGTATGAAATATTATTAAACTATACTTTCTTCTAACCATAGACATATCGGGTTTGTTTCTTAGATATGGATTAATTAATTGTATGCTATTTATTTTTGCTTCTTTTATATGCTTTACCGCACTCAATATAAAATACATTTATATCAAATACATATATTGGTTATCATATTTAAAAATGTCACAGTCATCATTGTATGTTGTCGCTGTCGGAAGTATAAATAATAGCACACAGAGTAACATAACTTAGTTGATCAATAGTTGAGTGAACGATTACCACTTTGGTTCGCAAAGATTTTTAGACCAAACTGGTGATATCATAATAAACTTTGTCACATAAAAGACGTAGATACTTTCGAGAGCGACAGTTCAAAAGGATACTAATAGACTGTATATCTGAATTGTGTCGTTTCTCCTTTTTTCACGCCGCTTGATATCCGCGTCACGATTTGGGACACTGGTAAAATCGTCTACATTTACTACACTGCGGCACTGCCAACTGTTGCATCGATCGTTCGGTTGTACAAACCGCACATCACTTTGCTATTGTAAACATCGCGATGTCTTACGATCGAATTTCTTAACATTGCAAACAAAATTCGTATTTTAACTTTCTTTATTTCCGCTTCCTTTTATCCTTTCTCCTTCCAATGTATGTATTTCCTTACCTTCTATCTGTACTGTCTCAAAACTTCCTACACTGTACACAATTCTACGCATATCTTTCTATTTCGCCTAACGTATATCCTATTTATTATAAAATCTCAATACAATCTTAATTCTTACTACTATGTTGTGTTTTCACATAAATTGTATCGTGCGTCTTGACTTCTTCCGTGTCCTGTTTTCCTGGTACCACGTTGTGACTTAATTCGGTCTAATGCACTTTGTGTTTCCAATGTTTCCTTGACTCTTCTCATTTCCTGGTATCGTCTTGTGCTCTAATCTTTATCCCGTGCATCCCGAACGTTCCCACTCGTGTCCCCTGGCCCCGCGGTGCGCGCGCGCAGGCTCGCGGCCTCTGTTCCCGCAGTGGTCGCACCACGTGTACCCGCAGTTCCTGCCCGGTGGGCACCCGGCGCACCGCCACCCACACTCGCACTGCAAGCTCGAATGCGGCCAACACGTTAACAATAATACGCTCGCACACACACGCATCGCTAGTTACCACCGCGCTCACGCAGGTAAAGCGGCCGACGACTATTGGCGTTCGCATTACGAACGAAACAAAATGAAAGGCTTAATTAAATAAATCGCGAAAAATCTGAAAAACATGTTAAAAAAAAATAGAGGCCCTAGGTTGCAGCCTTGTGGAACCAGATCAATTCCAACATTCAGTTAAATAAAACAGTGAAGAAATGAACCGATAACTTTCAATGTTATCTTTCTTCTCGTATGATCTCTCATAAAAACGGTTATTATTCAAAGGGCTAGAAAATTAACAGTAACAAGAATAAAAACGAATGCACGACAGAGCGACAACACTATTTTCTCTCCGTGCTTCGATTTCGCTTACACGCTTCATAGTGGTTTGAGTTGCTCTCTCGTGCGTTCAATAACGTCACATATATTCTAATAGGATGTGATGTGGACGCCCAAGATACTATAATATGTGGTCGATGTTCGCGTACAATGTTTTGTCTTTTGAACTAAAATCAATGTTTATAAGCTTCAAAATTGTCGTTCGTTTGATGTTCTCGTCTCCAAAGACAAAGCAATGTTAATCTTTGCACCGCTGAGGCACCGCTTCTTTTATTTTCCATTTTTCTTTGAGTTGCATCATCATTTGAAGTAGAAATTGAGAAATCCATAAATTTTAAGAAGCATGTGTAAAATTTGAGATGAAACTATAAAAATTGGTTGTAGTATCCGTCCGGAATTCTGTGCGACTAAGGACAATGCATGACATTCTGGTATTAATTGTAGACTTGGCGTTAAATTGTAATCCCTTATATTAAACTGTCATAGTAATACTTAATGCGCTTCAGATAACAGTAACTAGTATGAATAACCAGCTTTGTACAGAATTCCATGTAAATATAGAAGTATAAATCCCAGAGATGGTAACAATACCGTAGGAACCTGACCCTCGCTTTATTAAGGCAAAGCTTTGTCGATGTTGTCTCTAATGACGCGATATATTATTATAATCTACTAACCAATGACATTTCTATGTCCCCCATAGAACACAATGGAGATGACGTGGAGTATGCCATGATTGTGGTCGATGAGAATAATTCCACCATTAACGATCTGGACTCTCCATCCATGAAGGTAAGATCATTACAGATTTTCATACTATGTGGATGATTTCGTATGCGATTATAGACCTAATCGTGTTTGTGTACGGATCATAACTGCATGTAAGAATTTTGATAGACCCCTGTCTTCCTTATTTCTACCTTTGAGAATTTTGTGAGTATTGAAATAAGTTCAGTAGGCAGTAAGTCTTACTTGTAGTCCATTGGCGCTAAACATAAAAGCTTACTTTTGTCTCATCTGAACCACATCTTGTTACCTCAGTTACTAAGTTTTCTAAATTATTGTAAAAGCTTTTATTCTTAGCCTCTATATTATTAGATTTGATGATATTGATCTATTATTCTAAATTTCTCTTTCCTTAGCATGTTTTTCCCATTTATACGAACTCTTCCAATTTAGGTGTACTACATGAAACGTAAGAAATGTTATTGTAAGTAGCGTATAGTGTTCATGAGTATAAGGTTAGTCTAGATCTAGGTTTTAATTAGCGATATGCGCATGCTATTCAGAACTCCGTCCCTCTCAGCCGAGTCTAGTCATCAGTTTCATTGTGTTTGGCAAAATGGTTTGCTATTTGCCGATTGGTTTTCGTTATCGATGTCGCTATAAATTAAATGTTGAATGAAACATTAAATGTGGAAGATTTATGTGATACGTGGACGCTTCATTATATTCGTTTTGTTTTGCTTTTGCAATAAAATTAATAAAGGAGACGGATGAGAAAGAAGAGGGTGTTGCGAAAATAGAAACGACTACTGACGAACTGAAGCCTAGTACTGGAGAGAAAGCAAAGCCTAGCGATAAGCCGGAATTGTCGCCGGCCTCGGAAAAGGAAGAGCCGCTATTCAAGTCGAGCCTTCGAATCAAAAGCCAGCTCAAACCCAAGGTTAGTAACTGTGTGGGAGGCGGCCGATGCTCTATCTCTTTCTATTAGTTACTGCGTCTCCTTTAACTGTCATCTTTGGGGTTGCTGTTTACTTTAAATTTTTATTAAAAACTCTAGGGGGCGTTATTAAATTCTTGTGGTAAAAGTAGATGGGTTTAAAATGTTTCTTTTATAGTCAGATCTAGCAATGTACTCTCTGTGTATCTTTACTTTATCTGGCTTATATTTTAATGTAATAAATGAATGTTATTGTCCTGTTGTAAGCCTCCAACCGCAAGGTCCAAAACATTGTCTGGGATAACGGTGTCGGTGGTCAATTTGGTTTGTACACATTCTAACTACGTGTGAACATGGAATTTAGTGTTGACACTCCTGATTGGTTCTGTAATCCTGGTACTTTTTTTGTTGTTACTGTCACAGAGTAAGTATATTTATATCCTTTAATGTGAAATGTCATTCCGATGCCATTTTATTTATTCTGATTTATGAAATGGCGACGAATAAGTTACAGGTCCAATCATGTACACAGATATACACTGGCTTGCCACAATACATACATAATATGTATATTTAATTAAAAAACACCGTATAGGCTAGCCACGCTCACTTGTATCTACATAAGTACCTATATGATGTTCTTTACAAAGAAATCACAAGAAAATAATAAAAGCACAAAGCACCAGACACGATATAATAATTTTAATATAAATCATGTACAAAAATGTATTGTAAATTGAACTAATTAAGAAGAAACACGGGTGACAAATATAATTATTTATGTATAAAATCAAAAGGGGGATGGGAATTTTATATTTCTGATTCTGTTGTCAAATGTTTCGTGTGTTCTTTCAAAATATTTCCTCTTTGTACTATAAGTTTGTTTCCCGCATGTGTGTGCTATGCTTGCTTTTCACTGGATTCTTTTAAAGCATGCTGTTTACTGTATTGTCCACCTTTTTATTATTGTCATACTCTTTTCACCACACAGTAGATTATTCTCACCGAATTTTAATTTGAAACATAGTTTTGAAAAGGTAAGGTCTTAATTAATTCCATACTGTGATAAAATTCAAAATAAATCCTCAAAAAAAAAAATCTCTAGATCAAGTCCCAAATTAGACAATCAAGATATAGTCAATTTTTGTGTGACAATTATTGCTTAGTTCCCAAATCATTTAGAAATTTTCAATGTAAGACTAAATATTAGACATTCAAATAATTGTTTAGCTTTCCCTAACTTTAGAATAGAATAAAAACAGATTGTCCTAAGTAATCTATCGCTAGTGTTTCCCTCTACAACGTGTAACAGAATGAATGCAATAACTAAACAAGGGCCACTGTTGTACTCATTATTATGAACCAACACAAACCAACACCAACCAACCAACAAACCAACTAAACCAACTAAGGGACCAACACTGAAATCGCGAAAAAAATATCGATTGCCCCATACATTTGCTTTATTTCAAGGTTGGTGTTTTGTTCGATTTCGATTTTAGTCCCAAAGTAAAAGATGTTCATAGTGATGACCCCTTTTCAGGTATTGCGTTCAATCTGCTACACGTTATATGTGTCTAGTGTCCAGCTAGTCGTATTAGGAGTCTACTAGTCGTGTTAGGTCTGCTAGACGTGTAGTGGGACTGTGTGTATCACGCGTGTGTGTCCGCAGAGCGTGGACTCGATCGAGGACGCCGGCTCGTTCCACCTGAACTCGAACGAGACCACCAACAACGACCCCGAGACGTCCAGCGAGATCGCGCTCGATGATAACAAGCATCCGGTACGTATGAGTCTTAATAATTGTTTTGAGATAGCTGCCATCTACATTTTTGCCGTTAGTGGAAAAAAAACAAAAATAAATTATGATATTAACTCGTGAAAATTCCCTAATATAAAGTAAATCTTATGTATATGTAAATAAACATTAAATTCGCGATTAATTCGCGACACACCGGTGTGTCGCCGGGGCCGGACAGGTTAAAACTGTACTAAATCAAAAACATCAGTAGCATTCTCTTCTAAGCTACGAGCAGAATCCGATGATTGATGCAAATATTAAATTGATAAAATTCGTATATCTTCAAAAGAAACATTCTTGCCTCGAGTAAGATAAACTTTGAAGATAATTTGGCACAAGAATAAAATATTTGATGACTTTTTAGGTGAGCAACGACGAATCCTGGACTGACGTGAACCTGAACGAGGACGGCGAGCGCGGACCGGCCACCATCACGGGCAGGACGCGCGACCACGACGGAAACGTGCAGGAGGGTATCTATGATTTTAATCAATTTCTTTATCGATGATATTCTTGCATGTCATTAACGTTACTAACGTAATTAATTAAAAGGATAAGTAGCAAATTCTAATGGATTAAATTGAAGTAAATTGGCTTGGAGAAACGACCAATGATCAGTAAATAATCAAATCACCAATACTGAAAGCGTGCGGTTACATTCTATAACAAGCAAATATGTCAGTTCTGTGACAACAAATACTTTGTTTTCTTATTTTTGTAACTATTTGATTTGAAGAAGGACAAGAGGTGTTATAATTATAATATGACGTAGTGTTGTACACTACGTCATATTATAATTATAACACATCTTGTCTTTTTTGTCGTTCTATGAAGAGTGTTAGGACGTAGAAGAAGATACAGTCAAACATAATAATAAATATTTTCTTGTATTTCAGACATAGATAAACAAATCCACATGAGGAACTCGGAGTCGCACCACCACCTCACACAGAGGCATCAGAACAGGAACCTGCAGGCGGCGCAGAGGCATCTACATCCAGTAAGTTACACGTAATACGGTGTAGGTTACTGACATAGGTGGACGATGACCTGGTGTAGGCCGCGGAAAATTAAAATGATAAATTAATAAGACACTTTTGAGATTATTAACATCGGCAAATATTACTTCTTAGTTCACTTAGGTCGTCTTTACAAATTACCAAACAAATTGTCAGTACTGGCCAGCAAAGTGTTTTGTAAAAGTTAATGTCGCCAATTATCGCTTAGACCAAAATTTCTTGTATTTCACCTTTTAACCAACAACCCCTTTCCCCCAGGACAACGAGACCCTAGCAGGTCTTAGCGCGATGAACACCACAATGTCAGTGGACGGAGTCTCCCGAGAGGCTTCCCTTACGCACAAGCTGGAGACAGCCCTTGGACCAGTCTGTCCCTTACTCAGGGAGATCATGCTGGACTTTGCTCCCTTCCTCTCTAAGACCCTGGTGGGCAGCCACGGCCAGGAGCTGCTGATGGAGGGTAAAGGTAGACCAGTATTAGGCATGGTAGTGGCTTATCATGCTTGCTTCTTTATTTTCTGGGGGAATATTGCGCTAAGCTTTAGAAAACGGGTTGGGAATTATTGGGAATTGTATAAATTATTGTAATGTGTTAACAAAATATTGTTCACTTTGCTATAAGTGTACTCACAATCACTGATGGAGGTGAAAGCTTTGTAAAAAAAACTATTTCTGGTTCCTTTTCTGTTGAAACTGCTGGGCATTTTATCGAAAGAAAAGTATTGAAAACCGTTTCGTAAAGCTTTTGGTGTAGCTGGCAATATAGAAGCTAGTTGAGGCTAAATTGTAGATGGGCTTTAGATGTGGATCTAACAAATAGCTCTTTCTTTTTAAAAGAAATGCACTTGGTAGTAGATGGTATGGGTAGAATAACAAAGGGTCCCAATAACTCTTGCGCTCCTGGTTATTAACTTCCTGCTTAACTGCTCTCAGGTCTCCAAACCTTCAAATCCAGTACATCAGTGGTGGAACTGGTGATGCTGCTGTGCTCCCAGGAGTGGCAGAACTCCCTGCAGAAGCACGCGGGGCTGGCATTCATTGAGCTGATCAATGAGGGCCGTCTGCTGTCACATGCGATGAGAGACCATATCGTGAGGGTCGCCAATGAGGCGGAGTTCATACTCAACAGGATGCGAGCTGATGATGTGCTTAAACATGCTGATTTTGAGGTGAGGAACAGTAAAGTAGTAACTTTTCTTCGATATACTTATAAAGCTTGTCTACTAGCGTGATTAGGACGTGGTTTGGTTGTGTAGAATACTGCCAAAAAAAAGTATTCTTATCGATAACGTAGATTTATGGATTTTTTTTTGAAGAAGGAGAAAAATACTTTATTATTTTCCGCATACGCAAATCGCTCGTGACAATTTTAATGTAAACCTCCAGATTTGTTTTGACAATTGTTCTGATGATTCAGCAATCTAGCCAAAATGAGACATTCTCGTTACGGTGATATTTGGGCACGCAATAAACACTCCGTCTGATAGGAGTCCCTTTGTGTTAAAGAAAACAGTTCTTTTAGCTGCGCTGTCTATATAATATGGTAAAATACAACGTAATCCATACTTTAGTTTTGCATTTGCACACTAGGTGGCGTCGTCTTTTCGTCCCTTACATCATCTGTCTCGCTTTTTCCCAACTATATTGGGGTCGGCTTCCAGTCAAACCGGATTCTGCTGGATACCAGTATTTTACGTGGAACGGCTGCCTACCAGACCTCCACAATCCATTAACTGGGTAACACGGTAGACTGCCAAAGATTTCCAAATGACAGCCGGGACCAACGGCTTAACATGCTTTCCGAGGCACGGAGGAGTCTCGATATGTTATGATGGTCACCCATCGACAGATTAACCTCGGAAAACGTTGTTTAAGCTTGAAGATGGGCCCGTGCGGCTGCTGTTGTGTTGTTCTTCTTCCCTTACGTCTTTCAATGAAAGAAATGAAATCGGTTCAGAATATCTGTCGTTTATTAAAATAATATTTTATACATCAAATTGTCGATAAGTAATCAATGTTTTTCCTACCACGAGAATCCTTCACTATAAATGAGTATATAAATGTTTCGCACGCAGTGCTTATGCGCGACGAGCAGTGCTGAGCGCGCGGAAGAAGAGCGAACATGCGAGCGACTGATCGCGGCGGCGCGGCGACGCGACCACGCGGCGGCCGCGCGGCTGCTCGACAAGCTGCGCCACGCCGCGCACCACTCGCACCACGCGCCGCAGAACGGGTAACGTTACACATACGTACATACATATGCTCATCGGCTCGTAACTTGACAACACTCGATAGATGATCTTCTTCTTTCTTCTAAACAGACATTATGGCAATAACCATAAAATTTTGGAGGTAGCGGAACAGAGAGTAAAGTCCCGCATACCTCCACTGGAAAGAGAGGATCCTCCGACCGGACGGTTGTTTGTGTCCGGTGGGCAACTGCCCGAGAGTTGATATTCGGGCTTTTGCATATGTTCTAATCGCACGGTAAACTTTGATATCGCGATTTAGGATTTTGTTGTTAGTTCGCAGCTGTCGAGATAGATGGCGCTGCGAGTCTCATTTGTTGATTCTGCTACGTTGATTTTTTGTGGCGGTATTAATGTCGCCTACATCACTCCCCTCCGGAGACCGGAGGTCGATAGTGGATGAGTCGTCCATACATCTTGATGATGCTTGCCAGGCCAGTGGAAGGTTGGTTCCAGTGAGTCGTAACCGGAAGTCGCAGAGTTCTCGGTGAGTCGGAACTGTCTGCGTCGCAGAGTTCACGGTGAGTCGGAACTGTCTGCGGTGCCCCGATGCTGCTGCTGGCGTGACTGCTGGCGTCGACCAGGAGAGGTTCTTCAAGGCTCTTCATGTGACTGGCCGAAGGTGCAGTGTGCTTGCCAAGGTGGGTCGGAGCTATGCGATGTGCTGACGTGACTGCTGGCGTCGACCAGGAGAGGTTTTTCAAGGCTCTTCATGTGACTGGCCGAAAGTGCAGTGTGCTTGCCAAGGTCGCTGATGACGTTGATGATAGAGGCTGAGGATGCTGACCAGGAATGCGCGTCCGCTGCATGCTGGTGGTCAGGATACCCGTAGAAGCCGAGGGTACTGGCTGGCTGTATGACTCGCTGCTCGAAAGCTTGAGGTCAAGATGAGGAGAAGTGATGATGATGATGATGACGTTATGATGAGGTAGCTGCACGAAGGCTGCGCTGACGTTCAATGTCGAGGGTCACCAGTTTGGAGGTAGCGGAACAGAGAGTAAAGTCCCACATACCTCCACTGGAAAGAGAGGATCCTCCGACCAGACGGGTGTAGTGTCTGGTGGGCAACTGCCCGAGAGTTGATATTCGGGCTTTGCATGTGTTCTAATCGCACGGTAAACTTTGATATCGCGATTTAGGATTTTGTTGTTAGTTCGCAGCTGTCGAGATAGATGGCGCTGCGAGTCTCATTTGTTGATTCTGCTACGTTGATTTTTTGTGGCGGTATTAATGTCGCCTACAAAATAATGAAAAGAAATATTTTTTTTTTTTCTGTAGGTTCGTACTTCGATTTAGGGCTATTTTCTCCAATGCGCCAGCCATACCTACATATTTATTCAAATGAAGAAATAATTTTGAATTTTTTAAACTTCTCTACACAAAAAATGTCAAACGTCAAATTTTATTGCACGGAAAAAATAATTTAGCTTTGAAATAAATTGGCACAGAATAGGTCTCTCCGCTGCTAACGCATCGGTCCATAGAAACGAGATATTTGGCCGGAAGCTGTGTAAAGGTCGCATTGTTGCTCTTATTTTTGCAAATTATACCAGGCGAACATAAACGCAAGGATATGAAATTGCAACAACAAAATCCAATTTGTCACTTGTATTCCAGTTAGACATCTTCCAGACTACAAATCGAGTAAGAATCTCAACAATGTAGTGAACCAGACAAATACATTTTTTCTAATAGTTTAATGTTTGTAGAAGGCTGTAGAAATTATAACAATAGAATTCCAAATTATTTTAATGATTGTGACATACCGAAAACGGATTTACACACAAATCCGTACGATTATTATGACATAGGCGTTATTCTAACGTTTGTATGATATTCAGCAGTGGCAGTCAATTCTGGAAGCTAGATTCTTGGGAAGACGACGCGCGTCGACGAAGAAGACTTGTCCCCGATGCGAGAGGGAGAAGGCATGTAGCCGCCGCGCTAGCCAGGCCACACCCAAGCACGCACCACCACGACGCCATCCTACAGGTAACTCTTCCTATCGTATGATAGCCTGGTACAATTTTAACCCGTTCAAATGACGTAACGTTGTACGATTTTTGTTCGGAGATGTAAACAAGATACGCTGTATGCACTGAATGAATTCGTCTCTTTTTGCACAGAAAAAAGGATTTAAATCAACTTTATAATTTACTCATTTGCCAATCGCAGGCAACGGAAGAACTGCACTCTAGGATAGCGGCGGGAGGAGCGGGGCGCGGGGCGCAGTTACCTACGACAGCGGCCGCCGAGCTCTTAGACGACGCTGAACTCCTGGTAGATGACAGAGAAATCGATGCCGACCTTACTGGTGAGTATCGATTTTGGTTCGATTATTCAAAAATGGGCAAGCGGGACTTCTTCATTTTGTGGTTTCCTGGTATCGAATAAAACGAATATAGGTCATATCATCCGATTAATTTAATTGAATAAAAAATGTATTCTATTAAATTGATACGTAACCCATATAACTACTATTCAAATAAAATAATACTCCTTTTCAATGTATTTTGCAGTATTAAAAAGAATGAAATCTGGGCCCTACAATACTGATTCTCACTTACTTTTAACGCCTGACAAAAATACTATAGCAGTATCGTTTTGTGGGCGTTGCATTCAATATTACTTCAGGCGCTACTTGACGGTTACGTCGTCGTTTCGACATGATCACAGTAACGGGTTTTTAATAATTAATTACACTAAAAGTTCGATGTTTTGCCAGGTTGTCTTACTTTATCAAGACCCTTTTAGCACCAATAACGAGCGATAAAAAATCGTCTTTTAGGCCCACCGCACCACAAAACACTTGATTCATTTGACGCAAAATGGGTTTAAAACATTATTCTGTGTCTTCCATCGATTATGAAAAGGAAACATGTTTGCCCCGCTGCATATTAATGCATTTCGATAATCAACTTCAATTCAGTTTTCTAAATTTTGGCTATGGCTGATTCGGACTCTAAACCTGTCCGAAATACTTTAGTAGCATCGTTTGTGTTTGTTGCGTTCAACATTTCTTCAGGCGTTACACGGACTTAACGCAGTTATACTGTGACGATCAATCGCCGTAATATGTTATTAGCTGAACAGACTGACACACTAATTGTTTGACACACAAGCCCTTTCTTTTATCCCATTTTGTCCTCAAAAACGATCGATGAATTAGTGAAAAGTATTCATCTCTTAGAACATCCCGACATTCTTTTCAATATTGACTCCTGGCACTCCGCAGGTCCGGTGAACATAAGCACGAAGGCGCGGCTGGTGGCTCCGGGGCTGGTGGCGCCTGGCACCGTGTCCCTGACCTCCACAGAGCTGTACTTTGAGGTGGATGAGGAGGACCCCGAGTATAAGAAGATTGATCCTGAGGTAGGTTCCTGAATGTATTCAAAACATTCCCAGATTTTGCGTTTACCTTTAGAGTCGCACACGTTTAACTAAATTAATTAGGTGACGCTGATGTGATGACGGAACGTAATTCAGGATGGACGAAAATTACGTAAAATATTGGCTTAGTGTTCACGAAAATAATAAAGATACCATTACACCGGCTTACCAAGTAAGCGACAATGCGACAATGCGACATGGTGAATGTCACGTGAACAGCAAATAGACTCTCATTCAATTCATTCTTTATTCTTCATGAAAATGTGTATTTATCTAACTTGTAAAATATTATTTTAGCAAAGAAATTGTCATAACACCACGCAAAGTTGAACTTACTAATTCATGCATTTTAAAGTAATTGATAAAGGCTTAAGTATTAAATTACGCGATAAAAGAGATTGCTTGTTACCCGATACTTACAATCATACAACGAGTACTGCAACTTTGTTCCCGAGATGTTTACAGTCATTGCATGATGTTCATTATAGAGTTTATTGATCCGATACGGTTGAGTCCATTCTGAAAAAATAATCGGAGAATTGAAATTGAATATAAAGAATTAGTTAAGTGTTAATACGGTAAACAAGATTGCAATATCAACAAATTAAGTTAGGTTATGTTTTCTGCAGGTTTTTCGGACGCGGCAAAAGCTTTTAAAGTTATTAATGGAGCTTTCTCATTGGGATCTTAAAATATCTTCAAGATAAAGTCAATTAGAACCCTGCATTCAGAATTCTTTTGAATAAGTGCGCTATCAAACTACAGTTTAATATTTCCGGCAAAGTAATAACGTAGCTTTCTCAGAAGTAACATAAAAAAATAATGTTTGTTGCTAATTTAATCTAAGTTTTTCTCTACTTTTCAACAGCCTATCCCATGCAAACAAAACATAAAAATGATATAGTAACACCAAAACAAGTTACAATAATTATAAAATAAATTAACTTTATAACTTATTAACTAAAACCATGCGATAAATCGTCTGCCGTAACCGCTATAAAAATATCTCTTTTCTTCCAAATCTATTATACAATAATATAAATTACATGTGAAGCTGAGACAATCGCTTGACAAAACTGCCTTCAAATAAGGTGCGACGTGTGAGCTTTGTTTCGTTATTTATTAAACCTCTTGTGTATTCAAGGAGTAGTAAAATGAAAATTATATCGTTTTATATTTCAAACTAACTGCCATAATCACCCAATTTGCTAACACACAAAAATGCGCTTTAAACTACGCAAACTAAAGTTGAAAATTGATTGCGTCGGTTAGGAGTAAGGATGTTCGTGATTTGTTTTGTGTGAGATATCGATATTGCGTATAGCCGTGTAATATAGTTGGGTAACCGAATATGAGGCACTTAGACGCGCGGACAATGCGTCCCCGCGGCGCGCTGTCGAGCAGGCGCCGGCTAGTGCGGCCCGCTGTCGATAATTTTATGTTACTATGAATTGTTCTTAAATTTACATGTAATTAAAACTAATAACGTACATGTTGACAGGGACAGTAAAATAGGTAACGTTATGATTACTTGTTAATTCAGTGTACTTAAACACCATTGCGTGTTTATTTTCGCATTTTTATGTGCCGTTATCAAATAATAATAATATAAGTAACAGTCGATTTCAAGCACTTGCGTTTTGAATGTATAGTCATGAAGAGCCCTGCACGTTTGAGTGCCTTACTTTTGTGAAATTACATAAGATTTTACAAAGCTTGTTGCCTTATGGATCGCTAGACATATTCAGGCTTATTCAATAATTTAAAAAATAACTATTTGCTTAATAAGGACTTCTTAGCAGATTTTAAATTCTATTTCTTTAAAAGAAAATTTGAATGAAGAATGCATTAAGTTATTCGAAGAGAATGCCTGTGCCCCTGGGCATCCTCTGATAATCGACGTTTGGGTTTCTGCTACTCAAATTCGAATTAGGAATCTGCTAATCATTAGTTAAACTATATTAGCAAACGGTTTTTTTTGGAAGAAGGCTGAATATATCGAAGTTAGGTAAGGTCGAGCACTATCGATATCTGGGCAACCGCGTCGTGCCTACCGGGTCGTTGTGTGGGGCGCGGGTCTTGCCTGACAGCGGGACAATGGCGCCCCGTGGAGCGCCGCGTGCGCACCCGCAGGGGGCACGCGGGGCTCGGGAGGGGGCGGCATACCTGTGCACGCGCTTCATTTAGACAAGTGTAATTACAGTTAATTCCTGCTATCCTAGTATCGTGATTGACATTACATCTGTAATGTAAAGGATACCTTTGTGTCATTTTATGTTTGGGTGATAGTTGCAATAGCTTTTGTTGTTAGGCCTGCGAAAACTTGTAGTGAAACTAGTTTTCGCGTTAATATAGATTTTCTCAATAAAAGCCTACAACCGTCTCCAGAGTCTCATCTATCTCGGAACCAAATCTCATCAAAATTGGTTCTGTGCTTTACGCGTGAAAGCGTTATAAACGTACTCACATTCGCATTAAATATTAGTTAGCATTACGTCACAGGTTTCGTAGAACCATTTCCTTTATTCATTTTCTATACATAACATTTACATTTTTAAATATTTCTATAAAAAAAAAACATTTAAAAATATAAAAAACTAGCTTCTACCAGCGGCTTCGCCCGCGTGAAAATCGGAAATAGGGAGGTTTCTTGATTTATATTGTAACTACACCTACTCTACACCTACCTACACCTACCCTACACCTACCCTACACCTACCCTACACCTACCCTACACCTACCCTACACCTACCCTACACCTACCCTACACCTACCTACACCTACCTACACCTACCCTACATCTACCCTACACCTACCCTACACCTACCCTACACATACCCTACACCTACCCTACACCTACCCTACACCTACCCTACACCTACCCTACACCTACGCTACACCTACACTACACCTACCCTACACCTACCCTACATCTACCCTACACCTATCCTAACCAGCCCAAAAAATACTATGACATGTTTCTGGTTTCCTGGTACTTGATGTTTTTGGTCTCCTGGTACTTGTAAATCTGTAGTACTAAGGCAGCAGCGGCTCTGAATTTCCACTTCCTCCTCAGTCTTCATTGATCCATGCCACTTACCGGGATAAAAAGTAGCATATGTCTCATTCCAGGATATGAACTACATGTGTGCCAAATTTCATCCAAATCCCTTCAGCCGTTTTTGCCTGATTGAAACACAAACATACAAACATACAAACATACAAACATACAAACATTCACATTTATAATATTAGTAGGATAGGAACCCACCGGTATCGGGAACAGAATCCAAGCTACCGGTGGTCAGGGCTCCTGAGAGAGGAACCTCCTAACGATACGCGCCGTGTCCAAGCGTACTGCTTTCTGGATCAGGCCCTTGATCCAGCTGCCCATCGAGAGCTTCTTGAGATGTTGGTCGAGGCTCTTGGCAATTACGCCATTGGCCGTGACGATTATCGGCACAATGACTGCTGTAGAACCATTATTGTTATTGTTCTGATGTTGCAAATTTTGTATCATCATACTACCTAACTGTACAGATCCATTCAAATATGTATGGTGTTCCCTCAAAAGAAACTAATCATGCGAACTTTTTATATGATCGATCTTTTCAACTGTATTTTTTTAATGTTTCGGTGAATTTCTTCAGAAGGTCAAATAGGAAACACCTTTTGACATGTAAAATTGTTTGTTCATTTGGATTTACAGAAATAAAATCTAACTCTACTAATATTATAAAGGTGAAAGTTTGTATGTTTGTATGTTTGTGTAACAATCAGGCAAAAATGGCCGAAGGGATTTGGATGAAATTTGGCACACATGTAGTTCATATCCTCGAATAAAAAATAGGCTACTTTTATCCCGGTAAGTGGCATGGATTAATGGAGACTGAGGAGGAAGTGGAAACTCAGAGCCGCTGCTGCCTTAGTACTTCGGATTCACAAGTACCAGGAGACCTGAAACATCAAGTACCAGGAGACCAAAAACATGTCATAGTATTTTTGGGCTGGTATAATTATGTAGGTAGGGTAGGTGTAGGGAAGGTGTAGGGTAGGTTTAGGGTAGGTGTAGGGTAGGTGTAGGGTAGGTGTAGGGTAGGTATAGGGTAGGTGTAGGTAGGTGTAGGGTATATGTAATAATGTATAACCTTCTGCTTTCGTATTTAACAGTCTCTATTCCTATTACCGGCAACCCTGCGATAATCTTTCATGCTGCATCTTTTTATAACTTATTTTTAGATGAGATAATCTGCATACATTAGTACGATAAAGCCATAATAATATCGCACGCTAATGATAGTTTAATTATTTAAACTCAAAACTTAAATATTTTAGGAGAAAAAAAACTATAAAAAGACCATTCGGACTTCACTGCACCACATAAAATATTGAATTATGTATCAAACCGGTAGTGAATCAATCAAATACTACATTAATTGTATAAAATAAGCGTATAATTAATAATTTGCACTATTTACCATATTCAACGCAGCTTCATTTAAATGAAGGCATCGATCCACCGCGCGGGTGACGCTACGCCACATGTTGCCTGCTTTAAGTTAAGAGCTTTAGCGATTTTAGTGAATAATATATTTAAAATATATTCTTTACGCTTCGAAGTTCAATACATATAACTTTTCATTGGTTGTTTTGTATAACCCTCCCTGGTTATACAAAACAACCAATGAAAAGTTTTATAAAGATGTAGCTTTGCGTAAAACCAATGAACAGTGGAGTGACCAGTCAACTGTCATTTCATCTTGTTTATATGGATTGACAGCTCACTTCATGTTCACTTCACCTCAGCTTTCACGAGTCAAAGATAAATGATATTTATTTTGTAAGTCGGTTAAACATAACACTTTTACACGTCAATGTATTTTGGTCATTTTAAGCTAAATGAGGCCGATATTTCCTAGTTGACTACCCTGAGAAGAAACACCAAACTCAGAGGTCAAAGTCTCTTAAATCCATACAATCCGTACTGGTCAAATCATGAGAACCGTATGTAGGTTAATGTCTGAGGTGGCCTTTTGAGGAAAGTGCCACACATATTTGAGTGGACCTGTCCAGACAGAGCAAGCATTTGTTAGCTATCGTGTAGCTCAAACTTAGAACTTTAAAGAGCTCAACGATTTATTTACAGAGTCGCACTGCTGGTTAGCCAATGACGTGATTGACCCGCTCCGCTCAAGCTTTGCGCTCCAACGCTATTATCGAAACTGTATCCGAGATATTATTTACTGCGACTAATTTAACCGATTTCAAAGATTGTAAATTGAATTCGTAATGGGGCATTTTATTTGTTTATGCTAATATACCGTTTTAATTAACTGTGTCGTGTTTATAGTCGGTGCGAGAGAGACAAAAACACATACACAGTCGGAATCCCGGCTATGCCTGTCGTCCGTACAAACGATAACGATTTATTGGTGCATATTTCATAATTAAACTTTTGATAAATTAATGGTTGCTTTTTTAGTTCACATTTTTTGTAAATGGAAATTGTGTTCTGGGTGGCAATGGAAAAATGTGGTGAATAATTACATTTTAATTTTTTTAATAAAAATTAAATGAAGATAGTTCTTAGAAAAATGCATTTTAAGACGTTTATTTTAATTGATGATAATATTTAAAATTATTATTTAATATTTAAATCACTGTGGTATGCATTGTAGATAGAAAGTTAGTTTTGCATATAAAAAATCTTGATCACTTTTTTTTAATAGGACTGAAAAAAAACTTCTTAACTGGTATTATTTCATTTACTCATTCATGAAAACCTCCATTGATACAACAATATTATATTTTAAATTATTTATTTAGCAAGGAGTGGCAAAAAACACGATACCCAGATTCCATTAATTGAAGTGAAAGCAAACACAGACCCTATATATTAGCTTAGTAAGTGCGCCACTGATCCACATAATTACGAGTACTTAATTAAATACACAACGTACTATGTGACTCGTGATAACTGCGACACTTGGACGTTTAATTTGCAATAACATATGGATTGTATAGTCTAGTATGCACATATGTTAACAGTATTGAACTTTGACTCATTTCTGAGTAAAGGTTATAGACATCTGACTCCTTTCGCTTATTCTTTTTAATATTTAATTTGGAGAGAGTTATTAAAATTTTAGTAAATAAAAACTGCTTATTACTACAACAATAATCCTTTTAGATATCCATCCAATTCATGATTTCTGTTGTAATCTATCGCATATCGCTCATAGTACCAGGGCGTCATAGGTGCGCAGGAAGTATTCCGGTACCGTTCTCACGTCATCATTGACAAGGGAAGCACGGCAGCACATAAATAAATATATTACTCCGCTCTGACAGCTCCCAGCGAAACTGACACGTGTCATGATAGTATGATACTCCTCAAATTTATTAGTTAAATATCAGACACACATTGAACCTTGTAGCCAAGATGCTAGAGTCGATATTTAGCTAGTGTGAACAAGATCAGGTTTGTATCTCAGTGTCTACCTGTCGTTCCAACATTCTATTTAATGTTTGATTATGAAAACTGATAAGCATTTGCTGACGTTAGGACTTTGGAGATCTTGTTGAGTGTTTGCGAATTTCAAATAAATACTTTAATTCTGTGAAAAAGTACTGGCAGTGTTTTTTTACTCTTGAGCATTGTCATGAAAGGCAAATAACATAAAGAAGGCATGTATCCTGCTGTGGAAGTTCCGTGTTTGTTGATCTTTACATCATTTATGTTTTTTCTTTCCGGCTGCTTATAATTAATTATGAATTCATTATTCAGTGTATATAACATAGGAATAGACTCCATGCTCATTCGAATTGGCTCAGACAGTTTCTTGATTTATTGAACGTTTTTTGCCTGTGATTTATTATAAACCGTTTATTGATTATAAATTGGCCTGGCTATATCCATACTAGCATAGCTACAGTCGTATATTGTTCCGTTGGTCTGTCCGTCTGTCAGTGGCGATTCCTGCCTTATTTACAACCGGTGTACGTTGCATGTAAGAATTTAGGCGCCAGATGCCGAGTCGATAAGCTGGCCCCCGCTGCGCGTCTCCGATTTATCGATAGATAGCGTTGCTCATCACTAGTCGTTACTACATGAAATATCTTGCGTTCTTATGATTTTCATGTTTAATTGTATGGGACAGTATCTTGTTACTTGATATCGTGCGTGTTTAGATTATCATCTTTGATTTACTTGGATAGGAAAACACTTAAACATCATGCAACTATTTACTTACTTTTACAGTTGGAGATAAACCACTTAGCACAGTTTAGTTAGCGTTGATTGATATCGCCACATCGTTGAGCCAATGTGCTTTAATGTTATACAGACGCTTTTAGCTTGTGCGAGACACTACAAGTAAGCTTGGTCCCATAAGGTAGTAAGATGCCCTAGAAAATATATTGGTCATATTGTACGGAAATGCATGAAAATTTAATCCTTGGACCAAAGAAGGCATTCAACTGAGTTTGCTACTCGCATAGCACAAAATGCAACTTATTTCTCTGAACTTTTGATGAAATATGTTTATAACTCTATGTTCTATTTGGGGTGATCATAAATAACGGACCACTAATAAATAAATCACGGAAATTGTTTTTAATTAGTCACCAGGAGCAATAGACCGTGCATCACCCGAGAATAATTACCAGGGTCGCATACCGCGTCAGGAGTTCAGACATTCCGGGCATCCGGCGGTGTCCCGCGGGCGCCATCGCAGCTCTAATTGCCGCCAACGGAGCGCTAACGTCGAGGCGGATCTCACAGAACGTTTCTTAATTGATGCTACACTGAAAAACTATTCGAAAAAATCTCCTCATATGTTCCTGGTTACACTAGGAAATGGATTGGCTAAATATGTCTCTCCTGGGAGTTCGTTTCCTAATTTGTGTTCGCTGGTAATAATATTTTCGAAACATGCATTGACGCGTTTCGTAATATTTATTGGATGTCACATTAATTCAAACAATGTTCAACACGAATGCTTAATTTTTCTAACTGATATTTGAATAATATTAAAAATTAAACTCTGGTTCGACGACATATGAACTGGAGAGATTGGTAAATGGTTTTAACATTTATGTCGTTGTGTTTTGGTGATATATGGTAGGCATTTTGGCACGATGACCTTATCGTTCCCAAGGTTACTCTATCGATTAGGTACTGACACATAAGGCAAGTAAGGATAAAAATATCCCGACCGCAGGACCGTCGAAGGCACGCAACAACTTTGCCCGTTTAGCAAAACAAAAAGCGCCCCTATCTGCTGTACATTATTCGAGCGGAGCACGCTAGCTCAGTAAAACAGAATCGTTATGGCCTGCTCCGTGACACTTGTCTGTTTATTTTATAAAATTGAATCGGGGAAGTGAGCTTGAAGCGGACATTTTCTTGCTGTGATATTTTGTTATTGCACTATGAACCAGCCGGGTTCTTCTCGGAAAACATTTTGCCTAGATGCTCATTTTATTGATAACTTGACAGTCTTGACACAAAAGCCTGAAGTTTGCATTGCATGACCTTGGTTCGAGTTGGAAATGCAGCACCGGCTCCAGAGCCACTCAGTTCGCTATTGATGCAAAATCCATTTACGTTTGCTCAACGTCCGTAGCTGTCACCTCATGATGACGTAGGCACTGAGCCATCAGTTCATGTGATACTCATTCAAAGCGCACTTTCATAGTTCATACACCTCACCGAATGACAATGTAACTTGTATTAGTGAAATATGTACAAACTTCAGGCGCCGACATTGAGGCACGTAGGAGTGTGAATAAAAAAGACAATGGGTGATAAAGTACAAGCGTGCAATATCAAAATAAAGTCATCTTTGAACGTGATAGGAAAGCAATACGATATTATAAGCGTAATGCTAAATGTTCCAGGAAATTGTCGCTGGAATATGGGAACTGGTACTATGAGGCGGTGTGACATTCTTGCGTGCGTAATGTTCTCACAATCAATTTCGATGCACGTGGAAATAAAGCTATCGGTATGTTTGGATTCACAGAACAATGTCCGTGTAACCAATATGAAAATGAGACAGCTTCAGGTGAAGATAATAAATATAAGCGAGTGCCAACCGTTAGCAACATTTCACGATGATTCTCAGGAAGTGTATGAGATAAGAGGCTCGATCATGAAAGGAACCGTTAGAGACCTTGTAACCTCAAGGGGGTATTTTGCATCAGTTGGGCAATTTGGCGAGAGCGCGTGCGTGCCCGCGGCCGCGCGGCGGGTGGGCCTGCTTGCCCACTCGCCATACCTGCTATCCTATTATTGCTTGGTATCTGATTGAAAGATATGCTGTTGTTAAGAACGTTAAAATGAAATACCTCCTCCATTACGTAGTCGAGCAGTTAAGTTTCTCTAGCTACGCGTCATGCAATTTATCTTTCCAATTCTCGAGCCATGTCCTCTCAGATTATGTTTAATAAACAATCTAAATACTAGAAGCTTTGCGAATCAGTTTATACATTCCGATATGAATGAATCTTAATCTTGAAACTTATTCGAATCTAATGCTAATTCACAATTCGGTAGTCATTTATCAATGTCAACTCATTAAAACGGACTGTTTGCTCGTGAGCAACTTGTTTGCCTATCTCAGTCTTATTAGACGTATTTTAATTACTAATCATACCGGTAGCGACTACTGTATTGCTTTTGCCACAAAATCAATCATGGAATTTAATGAGCGGTGTCTATTTAATGCAGTATGTAACCAGGCGGGCAGAAGCGATGCGGCGGTATGCTCCCCATCAATAGCCCGTCAGTTGTTATCCTGCATTCTTTCTAGTTCATTACTCATTATTAGAAGTGGCTACCGTTACTGTGGAGGTGGCTTTAAAATGTAGTACCTATATATATATACTATGACTGATTTATAGTAGGTATATCGATTCATGTAGGTAGTGTATTTTTGTGTTTGTCCATCTGGAGAGAAAGCAATCCAGCAAATTAGGTACTAATGTATTTATTGGAATGTTTCAATTATTTCATGAATTTGAGTTAACTAAGTCTTGCTATAAGGCTGAGCTAATTTGAGAATAAAATTCTGGTGAAGTTAATTAATAAATTTGGTTACCAAAACGAATGTAGTGTATAAAACTGTCTTTAGAAGTTATATAAATTATGACATATTTGAATACTTCTCTGATTGGTCACTGCATTCCTGCACAGAGCGTGTGAGCCCAATTAGGCAATCGATGCTAGTTTATCGATAATATATACAAATCAATGCAATCCACGTCGATTAAAAATCCAGTCGTCATTATGTACCTACGCCTACAAAAATATCTAATTTAATAGGCATTTCTAAAATAAATAAGTATGAATAAATACACATTATAAATATCGTAAAAATGCCACCTCTGCTACTCTGTGAAATCTGTGAGGGGTCTGTAATTGGTAATTTATATGTAAAACGTTGCGCGGGCGGCGGCGGGCGTCAATCATACAGCGTGCGTGAGCGAAGCGCGATTAATGACAAACAAATAAAACATATCTTGTTACTTTTGAACCGTGTAAATATGTAACTTATTTCATTACAAAAATATCAAACTCTGTATAGTGTAGGTACTTGTTTTAACATTCCAACATCCGTTGCAATCTGTCCCGTCCCCTTTATGTCAAGTGTAATTTACACCGTCACCAATTCATTTGCGAAAAACTGGAATTCTTAATTGTCTTGTGAGTCATGGTTGCCTAGTACCTCAGGTGTCAATAACAAACAAGAAGGATTCCACGCAAATTGAAAACTAATTTATAACCTTTCAAATATATCAAACAACGCTAATTGATATCGGTTAAATTGGTCGTAACAGAGGTCTTGGGCCATTCGTCGACCATTCACGGATCAATAAAAGCTCGACAGGCGCCATTTTTATGGGTGCTATACAGTACAATAAAACTTTGCTGGGATCTCGTTAGTTAGCGTGCTTTTGAACGTTTAGTTTTTTATTGTGACGCTTCCAGCGAACGACCCAGTGTGAAATTCTTCGCTTATGAAGAATGAGGTGCGCGGAATCCTAAGCTGCTGTAGGTACTTCATGAATTAACAAGTTGTTTACTTAGAACAAATTAAGGACGTACTAAATCATTTAAATTCATCTGCATAATACATCTGAATTCCTCTTGTCTTGCTCGACCATCTCAGATCGTAACTTAATAGAAACCTTCAAGCTTCTCAGTGCCAACTTCGGCAGCATTAGTACGTTTACCAGGTATGCACTATGCAGGTGATAATAATATTATTTCTTTCGTATTAGTACCTAGTATCCGACCTTAAAAGTAAAACAAAACCTTTATAAGATTGTAAAACTTTAAACTCATCATGCCCTTCATATAATATCTTGTTTAATCTAGGTACTCTACTCTAGTAGTCAATATGTACGCGGTCTTCATAAATACGAGGAGCATAAAACAATCATATTTTGCTACCTCATCGAAACCATCGATCACCTAATTAGAAAAAGAACACAATCTGCTAAAACTGGCTCCTCGCAATATACTGGCCTTTCTGACAGGTGGACCCTTCAAATGGCGCCAGCGCTTTATAGGTTCCATCGATTCAGCAGAAGATCAACTCAATACAAAATGCATGCAGACATAGAAAAACAGAATAAATACGTTGGTCGTTATTTTGCAACTTGTGCAATTGTTGAAATTCCAATATTTTTCGGACTACAAGTATATTTTTCCCTTTTTCAGCCAAATTGATAATTTGTCTTTTCTCATACATGTAAGGGTTCTTCTCCGTAGAGCGTACAGGTGGATGGAACCCTGCTGAAGTAAGAATGTAGGTTTATTGAAGAAAAAAACCTTTTTGGAAACTATCTGACGGATCAACGCACAGCGGAATTTACTGCGGAACATGACATGTTGCACGAGGCTTCCTTTCGTGACGTAGCTGGGCACTAAGAAGAGATTTTTTGGAAATTCAAAGTTTACTACATTCTGTGCTGGCAAAGTCGCAGTCGAAGCGCTTCTCAGAAAGATAGTAGTAGCGACAGCGCGAAGTATCGATGGTGTGATTTCCTAATCTCTTTTTATTAATCTTCTGCGCGTGTCTACTCAGTGCGAAGATTCAGGCGTGCGTGCATGGTCTGGGTTAGCTCTCCCTGACCCCTGGTCGTCAGCTGATCGCGAACATATGCGCTGTTGTGTTGATTTTATTAATAGCTCACTAGGTTTCTATTAGCTACCTGCCTGTACTATAAAACATTATGTGTTGATTGGATTGGGGATGTTTTAGTATTTATTACCTACAGGAAGTGCTTGGTTCATTTTAAAAGTGCAAAAGAGCAATTGAGTTAAGTCATCATGTGTTATTTGAATTACTTACTTATGTTAATGTGCAAAAAATGGTCGGATCCGTAACTACAATAAACTGGATCTGGGTCGAAGTTGAAATGCAACTAATTTAACACAGCCGAAAATATTTACACAACAAATTCTGTCACTTTACTTATCAGCACTTAATATATTCACTCATTTAGATACCCCATCGAAACCCAACTGAATGCCCCATACGTCTCATTAGGGTGACACAAATTTCCATAGGTTACTATTAAAGAGCTCGTAAGTTATTACCAGGGGCCCATGACGTATAGGTAGGTACCTACGTACTGTGTGCTATCGACGGCAGATGGGTCGATCGAACTGTCCGCGATTATACTGCTGATAGACAGTTTATGGGACACTTACCCTGGGTGGAATATTTAATAGGTCACCTTTGTACTGGTTAAATGAGGGATGACGAAATTTTAGATTGGTTTATTATTTTAAAACGTTTTTCTGTAAGGTTGCACATACTTACACGCAGTTTGGATACGCCATATTTTGGACAAACTGAATAACTCTACAAACAAGTACCCGAGAGAATAGTTGAAGACCAATCTTTGAAGAATTTATCAACTTTTAATAGTATTTTAATGGGTATCGAATGAACGCTATCCTGACTATACCAACAACATTAACCCTTACGATCGTTTATTAATTTATATGTTGTTTTAACTTTCTAAGGAATGTCAGTGAACGCCGCGGGGAATTCGACTCGTTTTTATTTGAACAACTTTAAGAAAAAACGTCAAAAGTGGATGTTAAGCAGGATGATGGATGGTGAAGGCACGGCGGGGGCGGGACGGGCCATTAAAAAACAATAAGGCATAGGCGGCCAGTGTCCAACACAATTTGTTCGCGTAGCCACTCATCTTTATAAGACTACTGACTCACTGACGATACAATTTGCATCTTAGTTTTACCGCCCAAAGTTTAAAATCAATTTGTCTAGATGTAGCGTATCTATGGTATCCTAGTTTCGACAATGAAAATTGCCTTTGACAGGTAAATTGTTAATTTGATTTTAATTGATGAGTAACACGTGTAGTATAGTCAAATTAGGCCATTTTTTAATAAAGATTGGAATAAATTCTCCGGAGAGGCAAAAACGTTTCTGATGGTTTTGTATGAGTGAAAAATTGAGTATAAAAAACAAATTGCATTTAGCACCCCTACGGAAGGGGGTGAAAAACTATGAAATCTGTTTATTGTTCATAACTAAGCAGAGCATACAGTTGTACTCATCGTAATTTTTTATACGCTTTATTACACCTCAATCTACATTATTACATTTTATTTATTTTAATCAGACCAACGCAGCGTTAGAAAAAAAATAAAATATCTGTAAACATGATTTTTGGTCATTGCGGCTTAGGGGAAAATCGTGTAGTTCTGTAAACTCAGAAAAGGGTTTGTCATTTTGGCCTAAATACATGATTGATTTTGCACCCTAGTGCGACATACGGAAATTAGTTTTTCACGTTTTTCTGCCGCTGTACTTCGGGGGAAATTTTGGTTGTTTTGAAAATCATCACAATCATATAATTTGGTTTCCTTTATATTTGCACCAAATAAAAAATTAGCATTTTTATATGGAACATACATTTTTCGTGTATTGTAGTCATTGCCATTGAGCAACTACGCTATGGAAGAGACAAGCGTGTCACACGGAATAATAAACTGACAAGAAGCGCCGTCGCCACGTGCATAAGCGCGTAGTTGTGTTGCGGGATGTGTTTTACGAGGAAGGAGTACTTTCTGATTGTGAATGCTCTGTTTGTAAGTAATAGTATACAAATCTTACAGATTTTTTTAATGCAAAAGCAGCTTGTTTTTAATCGAAAAATAAAACAGCAGGCAAGCATGTCCTTTATTTCTTTTAAATTAATTATTTGTCTTTCGAGTTATAGACCTTGTGACAGCGCTGATTATCCTACGTCATCAAGTAACGTAGGAATAAGGCTAAGAACTCACGAGACCGCAGTTTTGTGCGGTTCCACAGCAGCTGCCGTTGGATTTTCGCCCGTAAACTTGGCGGGCGAGTATCACAAGACGGGCGGTTACTTACGATCAGATTGTTTAGTTGATTTCCAGACCGCCATGAACACACTTAAAAAACGAGCTGTTACGCGCTGCTGCCTTAGTACTTCAGATTCACAAGTACCAGGAGACCAGAAACATCAAGTACCAGGAGACCAGGAACATGTCATTGTATTTTTGGGCTGGTATAATTATGTAGGTAGGGTAGGTGTAGGGAAGGTGTAGGGTAGGTGTAGGGTAGGTGTAAGGTAGGTGTAGGGTGGGTGTTTCCTGATTAAAAAAAATACAATAAAAATCAGGAAACCTTGCTATTTCCGATATTCACGCGGGCGAAACCGCAGCTGGTAACATAATAGGTACTAATAAAATACATATACAAGCTAAAATAATAAAGTAATAAATATGATTTAATATACTAAAATTTCTGATCTGCCGGTCGATTCTGTCGACATCTCACGGTGTTCACCTAGGCGGAGTGAACGACAACTGAGCTATCATTCTATCTTATATGTATGGTTTGACTACAGTGGTTAAGTAGTCGATCCAGTTTGTTAAGAAGTTCTTGGGATAGATCAGAGTAGCAAACATCAGCATAATCAATTATAGGAAGCACAAGTGATTGAATCAAAGTGGTTCTTTTAGTGCTAGAAGGAAGTAAATGCTTGAATCTATAGAGAGATCGCAGTGAGTAAGTTACATTCTGGCTAACCTGAGAAAGCTTATTCCAACTTAACCTGTCATCAATGTTTAGGCCTAAATCTTTAACGTGTGGCTAGAGAGGGATGACGGCATTGTTGAAAGTAAGCGGCAGTAGTTGACTTGTGTCCAAGTTACGTAAAAAATAAGTTCAGGATAGCCTGGCTTTAACTGACATTGACTGTAACCCCAAATCTGCTTGACCAATCACTGATAGCTAGAAGCTAGAAGGTCAGCATTCAGCAATGAGATGCAGTTGTCCAGGTTGTCAGTGTCAGTTTGCGCGTAGACATGTAGATCATTAGCGTACAGATTGTAGGAGCATTTGAGAATAGTGGTAATAGAGTTTATGAAAAGAGAAAATAAAAGTAGAGAGAGTATACCGCCTTGTGGAACGCCAGTTTTCAGGGCGCATCACTCAGAAAATTTCTGATCAGCACGGACCGCTTGCTGGCGACCACGAAGATATGATGAAAACCAATCCCGTGCCGACGAAGAAACCCCAATTTGAGACAGAATAGCCAGGAGGATGTCGTGATCAACGGTGTTAAAAGCATTGGAAAAATCTATTAAAACTAACACCGTTAATCTTGAGTTCTCCAGGCCATTCCTAACGTCTTCTGTAACCTTAAGCAAAGCTGTGGCTGTGCTGTGGCCAGGCCGAAAACCTGATTGGAAAGGGGATAACAGATTATACCTAAACACAAAAGTAGATATTTGTTTAAGAGCAACTGCTTCCAGGATCTTAGATAGGAAAGGGAGAAGGGAGATTGGTCTGTAGTGATTAAATAAACTGGGGTTGGATATTTTAGGAAGAGGGATTATGATGGCCTTACGCCAGATTGTGGGAAATACTCCAGTTTGTAGGGAAGCATTGATAATGTGTGTAATAATAGGGAGAATACTTTTAATTATGAGGGATATCATAGTTCTGCTGACACCATCACAGCCAACAGCCTTGGACTTAATTGCATTGAAGGTTTTGAGGACTTCAGGGTCAGTCACTGGGGAAAAAGAGAAAGAATCGGGAAGTAAGATTGGCGTGGAAGTAATCTCAAGAAGAGTTTTGTTTTTAACAGCATCTACAAGAATATCCGACGATGAAAAATGCTTATTCTAATCACTCAAGGACACGTTAGAAGAAATGACATTTGGGGAAGGACTTTGTTATGCCGAGAGATTTGAGAAACTTCCATATATCAGCCGGTGAAGAGTTAAGGACATTTTCACAAATGTATCGGCGTTTATAAGCTTTTACCATCTGGTTACAGCGGTTTCTAGCCACCTTGTACAGGTTCCAGTTCTCCTCACTGCGATCTCTTCTATATCTTCGAAAGGCCTTGTCACGCCGTCTCATCGCCATACGAACTCCAGGGTTAATCCATGGAGCGGGTGGGCGCTTAACACGGACGGCCCTCAGAGGTGCATGTGTTTCAATAAGGTGAAGAACACACCTATTAAAAATATCCACTTTCTCATCCACTCAATCAATCACATTTATTGAACAAACACAGTTAGTGAAATAATATAAAAGGAAATGACAAATAATAAATTTGCGTAACGCACGGATCGCTTCTTGCCACAACTATGATAGTTCAAACTCTACGCTTTGCTCCCGCGCCCGCCCCGCGTCCTGCTTCAACCCCTCGTTCGCCTTGCGAACGCTACGATATAACCACGCTCTCTGTATAAACTTCCCGAGGTATATTTCTTATTTTTATTAGGTGCAAATGTAGTATATGTAGAATACATTATATATTAAAAAAATCATGACTACACTAATTTCCCCCGAAGTACAATTTGTAAATATTGTAAAATGCTGGTTTCCAAGGGGTGCAAAAGGGTGCTAAAATAACTGGGTGTTAATGATGCTCTAAAAAGCTTATTTTGAGTTTGCACCAACAGACTGAATTTCCCTTGAGCCGCAAATGATTTTTTTAAATTTATTAGTGTTTCATACACCTCACACCTTTTTTGGTGAAAAGTAATTATACAACAAAGGGGTATCTACATATATATAAACATAAAACAGTTAGTTATTAATTAAAATTCAAAATAATGAGACTTTAATGTTAGTACCTAACATTAAACGATGTTCCGTACATAACAGAAATGGTGCAAACTCAGAGGAGACTTATATTCATGTTTTCTAATGATTCCATAAAAAATTACAACTACACGAATTAAGTCCAATCTTTTTGCTAATTCGACTACACTAGTGTGTTTTGGTTAAGTTTTTCTTGGGCGTGCGTGTGTAAGGTCCGTAGCACCTCGCAATAGGCCGGAGTCACGACATTCTCACATAGTTCTCTGTTATGGTGACTAACAACAGTTTCCGTGGATATTTGCTTGGGACACGACTCTGTTAAGCGCCGGCACTAAAAGGATATAGCTGTTCGAGTTTCTTTATGATTGACGTGGAGTTTTATCACGTTTGTTTGAAATAAAAACTTTATCTATTGGACTATATTTTCTTATGACGTACGTGTGTTGGTAACAAAATATCCTCCATTTAAAAGCGCACTGTAGATTTTATCTGACAAACACTAAACATTGTCCTTTTCTTTTTTTCAGGTAAGTTATCCGATACCAAAGGTTCCATTTTCCCGCTCAACTTTGAGGATATGACCATCACGTCATAAGGTAAGTTTAGTTTTAGGCTTATTTCAGAAAAAATATGCGTGAAACTTTATTCGGCGTCCGCAGCGAGGTTACTTTAAGACCCTGACGAACGGTGGTTAGACGCTTCACGCTAGAAATCCAGCGAGAAGAATTTCTTTAAAATAAGAGGCACCTTTTTAGTCGGTATAAATTACGAAAGTCTTTTTTATTGTTATTGAAAGGCACGCGCTTGACCGCTATCTCACCTGATGGTAAGCGATGATGTGGTCGAAGAGTGTAAGCAGTGGAGCACGCTTGCCTAGAAGTAACCTATTCACTCTTGACTTAAGACTCCCAGGTTGTAGCTACCAGAAAACACAGAAAAACACAAATAATAAAGTTCTTTGACTTCCTTTACTGCAGTTTTAAACATACTAAAATGTTATACGTGCAAACATTATAAAATGGTAATGCAAGTATTTAACTTATTGTCCGTTTCTGCTGATTCGGAGAAAATAATAATAAATCTTATAAAAACGTCCGAAAAAGCGTGTAATGTGTTGAAACGAGGTCATAATTCCGGCTGAAGAGGTAAACAAATAATTTAGCTCGCTTACAACTCAGTTTTAACTGAATACAACGTCGTATGAACTGACAGGACTACTTTTATGTATGTGTCGCAGTAAGATAGATGAAGCCGTAATATAGTTATATCCCTAGGGATATAATTATTATACCGTAACATAGTTATACGAAAGCGATTCTTTACTATCTCACTAGGAATATAGTTATAAAACGGTCCAAGTTTAGTGATATACTTATATTACTAGATTAAGTTTAGTGAAATAGCTGTAAGAAGCATTCAGTGCTATGTAATTCTAGATGTCATGATTCCTCTTCTTGTCTGAACAAAAAATAAAAAATAATAGGTCTTTACCTATGAAATTGCCGTTTTGTATGAAAAAATTTAAACGATTTTTTTTCATGTCATTGTATTTTTTATTTATATTAATCGAAGTAATCACCCATGCAATCAATGCATCTTTGCCAACGCAGTGGCAGTTTATTGATGCCCTTCTTAAAGAAATCAGCCGGACGGGAGGCAACAAATTCTTCAAAGTCATTTTGTACTGCCTCTCGGGTATTGAATTTTTTTCCCGCCAAGAAGTTATCCAAATTCTGGAAAAAGTAGTAGTCTGTAGGCGCAAGGTCTGGTGAGTAGGGCGGATGACGGAGAGCTTCCAACCCCAGTTCTTCCAACTTGGAGACCGTCTGCTGTGCAGTATGAGGTCGCGCGTTGTCGTGCAGGAGCAGCGGAGACGAGCGATTGACCAATGCTGGTTGGAGATGTGCCAGCTTCTCCATCATTGTGTTCAGTTCTTCACAGTACACATCTGCAGTAATGCTCACCCCGTTTGGTAAGAAGCTGTGATGAACAACACCGGCGCTAGACCACCAAACAGTGACCATCACTTTTCTAGGGGTAAGTTTTCGGTTAGGGCATTGTTTAGGTGCTGAACCAGGATCCAACCAACTTGCTGAGCGCTTACGGTTATCAAACAGAATCCATTTTTCATCGCAGGTGACAATGCGGTTCAAAATTCCTTCATTTGTGTGTCTGTTGAGCAGTGCAAGGCACGTCTCGACGCGTACTTCGCGCTGGCGATCATTGAGTTCGTGGGGCACCCATTTGTCAAGTTTTTTTACCTTGCCAATTTGACGCAAATGGACCAATATTGTTTTGACGCTAACGTCGAAAGCTGCTGCTAATTCAGCCGTAGATTGTGTATCATCAGCTTCCACAATCGCCTTTAATTCGTCATTGTAGACCAAAGTCTTCGGACGACCGCGAGGTTCATTTTTCAGGTCGAAATTTTCAGAACGGAAGCGAGCAAACCAATAACAGGTGGTGCGTTGGTTTGTAGTGTTAGCTCCGTAAACGTCGTTGATGTTGCGTGCCGCTTGTGCCGCGTTGCTGCCACGACGGTACTCATATTCCATTATTACTCGAATTTTTAACGTATCCATGATGACGAAAAAGATTGAAATGCGATGAAAATGTAACACTAATCAATAAACAATGACTACTTTTGGAAAAAAAAAAACATGTTTTTAAAATAAAATTAATTTGAAATTAGAATTCTTAGCCAAACAAAAATTATTTTGATTTGAAATGGCCAGTACTGCAGAACGGCAATTTCATAGGTAAAGACCTAATACTTTTAAAGAAACCGAGATCTCAACTTGATGATAAGAAATAAAGATATCTCAAAACTATTTGGCTTTAAAAGATTTTGAATGTTTTATTATTAAAAAAATTATCGTTTTAATTATAATTACTTTAATACGTGTTAATGTCACAAAGTATTGTAACTAACTGCAGGATACATAAAGTTGATTTATTAATAAAGATAAAACCAATAAAATTTTGTTTTATTTAATTACATATGGCAGATTTCTATTTCACTAAGCTTAATCAAGTAATGAGTGTGTCTCAAAAAAGTGGCAAACTTTTGAAATTTTTTCAATTTTTCAAAAAAGCTTTCATATACTACAATATAATGACAATATGATACAATATGACTTTTTTGAGACAAACCCTAATATATTTATAACACTGAACTTAATCTAGTAATATAAGTATATCACTAAACTTCGACGGTTTTATAACTATATTCCTAGTGAGATAGTAAAGAATCGCTTTAGTATAACTATATTACGGTATATAATTATATCCCTAGTGATATAACTATATTACGGCTTTATCTATCTTACTGCGACATATGTATATGTCACGACATACGAGGTATACACATGGATTTGCCTGCGTTTTGGACCAGGTAAGATCTGTATGAGACTCGCAAGTACCAGAAAAACATAGCATAGAAGTAGGCGTGTATTCAGCAGTAGGTTGAACATGAAGAAGGATACCAATGATGATGATGGTGCAAGACTTGATGTTATTGTAGATAGTTCAATGAAAAATGCGTGAGATTTAGAAAAACCATGTGGTCTTGACTATGTGTATTAAGTTTCATGATCCACCTGTTTAATTACTACGCAGTGATCCAAACAAGCATTGTTCATCATCTGCCTCGCCTTTTCCCAACTATATTGGGGTCGGCTCCCAATCAAATCGGAATCAGCTAAATACCAGTATTTTACGTGGAGTAGCTACTCCACGTAAAATACTGGTATTTAGCTGATATAGTTAATGGTTTGTGGACGTCTGATAGGTAGCTACCTATCAGACCTCCACAAACCATTAACTGGGCAAAATGGTTCTTCCTGGTAAGACTGGTGTCAGCTTTTCTGGCTTCTGACAATCCGTAACGACTGCCAAAGATCTGCAAATGACAGCCGGGCCCAACGGCTTATCGTGCTTTCCGATCCGAGGCACGGTGGAGTCTCGGTGTTAAGATGGTCATCCATCCACAGACTTACCTCGCCCATCGTTGCGTAACCTTGAAGAAACATAGATAACCCGATAGCTACAACCTGGGAGTCTTTAAGTCAAGAGTGAATAGGTTACTTATTGGCAAGCGTGATCCATCTTCGTCCACATCATCGCTAACCATCAGGTGAGATAGTGGTCAAGCGCGTGCCTATCAATAATAATAAAAAAAAAAGATCGGCCTATGCGTTACAATTTAGCCACGATCTCCTCCAAACAAGCATAGTTTAGAGTGTTATTAAGGTATTAATGATCGACGCTAAAATACAGGTATCAATTAAAAATATCAAACGCCATAAACTTCATGATGGAAGTGTTAAATTAAAGCTACCTAAAGCTATCGTAATTAAAATCGTGTTCATAATGATACGTTGTTAGCAGTTTATAGAAAAGAAGTAATCTCACGGGTGTCTTGAGAAGCAGCTGTCTAAGTAGGTACTGTTGTTTTAATTAAAAACATGATAACGTTAAATTATTATGCTATTAAAATGAATATTGAGAAATGTTATGTAATAAAGCAAAAGTGAACAGGCATCTTCTGGGCACGGTCGCTCCTGCATCATAGACCTCATCCATCGCTTTTTATCAGGCGTGATCGAGGTCAAGAGCTAGCCCATTCCGTAATAAAATAAAATGTTGAACAAGCAACGAATGACGCAAGAAATTTTCACACTGGCAAGAGAAAAATAATACATATGACCGTTTGACCGATTGGACAGACTTTGTCTTGTAACTAGTTTAGAATATGCATGGTGATAAGGGTGTCTTTCCTTTGAATGGGGTAGTAAATCGGGGGGATGATGAGGCTCAGTTCTAGATGTAATGAAACTTTCAAGAAAGCTACAGCTATGCTACTTATGAGCTGAAGAAGTCTCTTAGAATGAGACACCTTGATCCTGAATCCAAAAGTACAGACAGATAAACAATCAGTTTCTCGAGTAGAGAGCAATAATTGCGCGTTAACCACAAACAAGTAATTAACACTGACACAATATTGTTTTGACATTCCTTGGCAAGCGCCATTTTGCTTTTAAATGGTATTGTGGCTCTCTCTTTATATTTATAGTTTTAATTACCCACTGCACGCTGCTCTTAATTTTCGCTAAATATATTTTAAATAACGTTTTATTTTGTAAACAGTGGTGTTGATGCTCAATTCTGTCACCACAAAGGATTTCATGGATTTATTGTTGAATTGTGTTTAAGACTGGGCTGAGCTATTTTTGAAACGTTACAAAGTTAAACGCGCAGTATATAAGACCTAGCTTCAGCCAGCGGCTTTGCCCCCGTGAATATCTGAAATCCCTACTAATACAAATATTATAAATGCGAAAGTAACTCTGTCTGTCTGTCTGTTACGCTTTCACGCTAAAACGACTGAACGGATCGTAATGAAATTTAGCATATACATAGCCTGGGATATGGAGAAGGACATAGGCTACTTTTTATTAATTGTTTTTTACGCGATAGCCGACATCCACGCGCCAGGCGGAGCTGCGGCCAAAAGCTAGTTACCTATAAGGAAACATGCTCACGGGATTAAAACGTAGCCTATGTACTATTCCAGGATATAATCTATCTCTGTGCCAAATTTTATCACAATCCGTTCAGCCGTTCTGGCGTTATTAAGTAACAAACATCCATCCAACCTTTCGCATTTTATTAGTATGAAAGCTTTTGTTACCATATCTTCTGTCCTTTTACCTACCCAGCAGAATTAAAATAAAACGAGCATACCTATACAGGTAATTTCATGATAATAGGCTCGGATGTTCAAAAGCCAATATTTTCCTTGACCAATGATTAAACGAACAATAATCATTTTGAAATTGTTTCCCTCAATATCAATAAGTTGCATTATCCGTTGAATATGCATCGTCACGTACTTTTCGGGCACGTACCCTCGACGTGGTCTGAAGCCCTGATGTCAGTGCTTGCTGTTAGTTAGGAAATTATTACACCAGGAGCTCACAAATATTGGGAGTGATGGAAACGCAGGGTTCTGGTATAAGTTGGTCGTGACAAGGACGAACGACAATCAGGAATGTCCTGCACTGTGTAAACTAGAGGCCTCAGAGCGCCAATTCTACTAATTTTTAAGCAACGTTCGCATTTGCGTCTCAGTCGCAATCTGTCAAAAATGTATGGAATTTAAGGATTTTTTGACTGACATGCGATTGCTGCGAACGTTGCTTAAAAAATAGTAGAATTGACCCTCTGCAATGGTTGCACCAAAAATCACTATCTGCATTTAGCGCTAAATATGTAGGTATTTAAAGCATAATTAAATAGTATAATATATGTATCTCACTGAAAGTAGAACGTATGACAGATACAAAACGATATTGAAATACATTAAGTGCTCTAAATGTTTTAGTGATTTGTAGTGCAGGCAGGGGCCGTGGCAGCGATTTTTGAAATTGTTCTAAATGCTGATAAATAACTAAACTTGATCCTCTGTAGAATCCATTCGTCAGAATAGTTACGAGTAGAAACTACTTAAGATTGATTTGCAGTAGATTTTATTACAGCACTTTTGAAGTTAAACGCTAGGTTTCAATTTATAATAGGCATTCTAAAAGTTTTAGTACCAGGCGAACATGTAAGCGCACGGTACTTAACCATCAAGTGAAACGAGTCCCGTTACCTTGCTATTAATTACCTATAAAAATGTCAGCGGTATAAGTGAGGTAAATTAATTTTTCAATAAAGCTCGCTTGGGATAATAGGCCGGTGCACCACCACGTCCACGCACGGAGCTATATAATCACTGTAATCGCGATCATCGCGTCAGAAACCCGTATATCTTGTGAAAATGATTGCTTGCGACGCGCGGTCTGTTGCTGGTTTGGCTAAATGTTGTTTGGGATACAAACTTTGTGATAGTATTCAATGCGCATAAGAATGTGACGCATATCTTTCGAACTTTCTTTACCTAAAAAAAACTTTTTATGGTGTGCGTCTTGCTTGTCGCAAATAAACTCTTTTTTTCTTTCTTTCAATGTTAGGTTTAACGAATTTATTACTCATAAAGAACATTACATAGTTCACATATCATATCATATCATATCATAGTTAATGAGTTTAAATAACTTATAATTGTGTAACATATTTAAACGGTTTTCAGTTCCTAATTCGAGCAGAAGTGGTAGGGAATAACTGTGATTGATCCCTTGGGACAATAGTTGTCGTCGAATTTGAGTCGGTCCAAACGTCCAATGATTCAAAATTCGAACTAGACCCAATCGGGAGCTGCCTTACCAAGAGCGACCCACTCCAGCAGTCCACCGTAGCCATTGCCCGCGGCAGTCCTCTGCTACGTTAACCATAGAGTGCTGGCTACCGCCTCCCGCCTGTGTGGTCCTGGTACTCGGCGCCAGGCACACGTGTGGTCCACACCCATCATCCGTGCTCTACTTTATTAGGGAGGTGTGGAGTGATGCACCAGGGGATATGAATTTGGCAGAACTTGTGCATGATCTGCAGAGTGGTACCGTATTATCCTGGGATGCTTTACGCAGTTGTGATATCATAAGGTAGCTGAGCCGGTATTTTATCTTGGTCTTGTTTAAACTGCTATTTCAACGGTATACTTTTTAAAATGGCTTCGGGAGTTTAGAATTTCTTAATGTCCTCGCGAAATACTCGTACCTATAATGCAATTACCAATAGTTAATGTTTTAGCAAAGCTAAATATTTCAAGCTTTCTAGTTGCTAAGTCTTGTCCACTATTTTAACTCCCGAGAATCCCATCCTATCAATTCTCATTAACTACACAACATACACGAGTTTTAACCGAGAACCTGATGATTTAAGCACGTCTCGTGCAATCCGTCTTCAGAAAAATCAATTTTCACTCAATATTTTTACTCAACTCTCGTAATAACTCATTGATGAACGGCTGAGCCAATAAACAATAAAGAACAATTTTCCCGCATTTGACTTGGCAATTTTAACCTTACACTTGGCAACACCCTTATGTCTAGATAAATAAAAGTAGTTTTAGCTATAACTGGTGCGAAAGGTAAAATTGTAAAGCATTATAGTGATGTTTTAACTTTAACCCTCAAACGTCTGGTTGCGATTCACAGGGCCATGTTGTGTGGCGGTAAAAGAACATTTTCGCGCAGGTTGTGGGCCAGTAAGAGTGGCGTGTGTGTAACTAGTCGGTGGGTGCGTATTAGCGGCGGTGGGTCGTGGTCTTGTTGCCCGGCCCTAATTGTAGGGCTCGACGCCTGTATGCCACGGCTTGTTTGTAGGGCTGCCCACTACACAGGTTCACAGCGATGTGTGATGTTCTGTGTTTTATTTGGTGCACTGTTGATAGAGTTGGTTTGTCTCAAGTGATTTAATAGGCGAGTTTATTGAGGTCGATCGATAGAAATATTAATATGTGGTATAAGATAAATTAATTTCTTTTTTACTGTTTTATTGATTAAATATCTGTGCTGGTGTAACAGGATAGTTAATAAAACAAACAAGCTAGCACTAAGTAAATAGTGTCCGCTTCACAAATGTCTATAATTACATACTTCTTTCCTATAAACATGAGCTGTCAAGAAAACAATCTAAACAATAATAAAATATGATTAATATCGGATAAACCATAATCGTTGCTTTTAAATTGATGTTCAAACAACGTATTAACATTAACACAAATCTAATAAATAACCCAACATACTAATCAACTAACAACCAGCAATTAATAGCAAGTGGGGCAAGTGGCGCAGGGATGTGAGTCGCGGGCGGAGCCGGGAGGCGGCGCGGTGCCGCGGTAAGCTGTCGGCGCGGTGTGTGGCGGCCCTAACTCAGCGGGCCGCCCGGCCTCACTCGCCACTGACGGGTTAAATTGAAAAATAAACATTCTGAGTGATGGGCAAACGACGGGGTGACGTGAGCGCAGGTTGTTGACTCGTTCCCAACTATCGAGATATTCGCCAGGGTACCGCTGCACCGCTCGCGCTGTATACATTGATATTAATTGCCGAGCTAAGGCTACGCTGATGGATCGCGAGGTGGGCGGTAATTGTGCAACGGGACTTTGCTGTTCAGATGTTGTTCAAAGGGCAGCGTGAGGATACGTCAAATGATCCCACGTCGTAAGCACATCAACATACATTAATGCCAAAGAAACCGTGACATTTTGATCGGACTAGGTGTTGCCATGCTCGGAGACAACAAGACAAGTGTCATATCTATACAGGCTCAAACAGGGTAGTCCCCGGAACCTTTTGTGTTCGCCTGTCCATCAGCCTAATAAGGTGGTAGTCGAACGGGTAGTTTCCTTCAGGTGTATGTTAATTTTATGCTTTGTTGACCCGATCATCAACGATAAACCATGACATAAAAATCTTATGAAAAAAATAATTTCGATTTAAAATATTATTCATTTGTTGTACAACTAAAACAGTTTAGTTTTTATCATCCAAAAGTTGACTGTTATCGAATGCCATAAGGCATTAAGTTCGCCTTTGTACCATAAGTTTAAAATAAATAGAATAGTACCTCGCTCAAAATTCGTACTAGATGTCTATATTTTTGGGGGTCAGTATTGTCAGTGGTTTGCTTGAAAACTTACTTAAATAATACGAAGTGGATAAACTTTACCTCAACTCCAACTCTGACCTACCACCTTCACAATCATAACTATCCCTCATAAAAACCGACCAAACAAACAAGAAAACCTCGCAGCGTCTATTACAATACGCCTCACGACCGACTCTTGCGCACATCGCAATTCGCACAAATAAACGTTCGCGTTTAACGTTGATATTAATTACACGGGCCCGCCAATGAGGCTGAGTAAACAAAAGCAAGGCTCGATAAATCAGGCGGAATATTGTGGCCCCGGGCGAGTAATACATGCTTTATTGTTTAAAGGGAGTAGTGACTCCGCGCCAGAGTGGATGGAAGGGTTAAATTTGATTTAAGTATCTGGGTAATTTTTAGGGATAGGTAATTTTTAGTGTTAGTGGAATTTGGGAAACTAGATTTTAGACGTGGTTAATTTTCCAAAAATGGGTGCTTCTGTCTGCTAATTCAAGAATAAAATACCTATACTGAAGTCTCTTTCCATGCATGCATAAAATGTTAAAAATAAATGTGTTTTTAGAACTGAATTGTAAGTCTTCGGAAGGATAGCAAAAGAGAAAAAGAACTGTGTTAATTTTCACAGAAACGTGCATTTATACATAAGATATAACTAGTGTGAGATTGGCGTCTGTAAACGCGCCGTCGATAAAACCTTTTAAATATTTCAGTTCAATTTATTACTATAATTACAGCTTTTAATTCAATTCAGAACTCTATTTACCTTCATAAAACATTTTAATTACATAAACTATCGAACAATCATATTCTCAACATTAAGCCCTCTAAATGGGTATCCTGAAAGGTTTATTAAATGTTTAAATTATTACCTTAGTAGGTTACAAACGGCGCCGGCGCATGACTTTGGACGAACTCTGAGTGAAATAATACCCACATTAAAATTCCCTTTAAAAAAACGTAGAGTGCAAATAAATAAGTACAGTCTCGCGCATAAACACTTACATCCATATGGAATCGATAGAAAATGTTTAATGTGGAATTTTAGAAGCTGTAATACTATACATACGAGAGAAAAACCAGAGAAACGGAAATGGATAGATTGTGTGATAATAATATGGCCAGAAATGTGACTTTTGAGATGACGGCAAATAGACATGTAGGTACGGAAGAAGAAAACTTGCTGCGCCGGCCCCTGGCCCTGGGCCCGGATAAATTGGGATAGCAGTAAGAGGACGGTAATTGAAATAGGTCTTTACTCAAAGTTGTAGTTATTATTCCACGAGAAAATTGCCTTTTACCTTAGTGTAAGGTACCTTATTTTTGCTCGTCACTGTACAGTCGGCAATAAAAGCAAGATAGTATTAGTGGTGCGCCCGCGCCGGACTGTTATCGCGCAACATTCGCATACGCCGCGGTACGTGTCGCCGCGGCGTAACTCTGTGTTATCGAGCGATGTCGCCGAAACTCGTCCGTATCGTGGCCTCGCTAAAAGCATGCATCCATCCGGTGCAACGCTGTATGCGATTGTACCAAGCTGGGTTTACATGGCTAGCAAGTTTCGAGAGTAGGTATTGCTAAGAAATATGTTTTCATGCCTAATACGCTTATACTAAATTTGGACCAGCTGACATATATACGAGTACCTACCTACCTAAGTAATAGCTATATCAAATTTTAATTATATTGCTGTTATGTATTCCAAAACTTTGGGAACTTCAACAAATCCATACAAAACACGCAACCAACGCACAAAACGTATTGGGAATACTTTGTACGTACAGCTAAGGAGGAATTTTCTGACGGAGCCTTTGCTTCCTGGTAGCTACAATCTACGAGTATTTAAGTCAAGAGAGAATATATGTTACTTCTAGGCAATCGTGCTCCATCATCGAACCTCTTTCGAACAACCCGGCACATCTCAGTATATTAATTGTCTTTTCCTATTTCAACCAGCTACCATGCACTAATGAATGAAATTGACTAAATTGACTCAAGCATATAGATATCTGACTTATGCTCGACTATTTTACTCTTTAGCAAGAGTCCTCCCAAAAATACCAAGTATTTATTTCTTCCCTGTAAATAATTATATTCAAAATCAACTCCACATCGCCATATAAGCCGGTCTTCGTGCTAATGCCTCGGCATAATTTTATGCGCAGCGCCCGCGGCCCGCGCCCGCTTGATAACGTTGCTAATGAGCCGACTGCACCAGAACCTGCGTCTACCTCCTCAGTCCTTATGTCACCCGCGTAATTAAAAATCGTTAATTTTTTTTTTGAAGAGTATGTGTAAATAGTCGCAGGAAATTTTATCATTGGTCCCTAGATGAACGACTCATTTGTAAAAGAATGTAAGAGTGGTTGATTCTGACTTCTCAGTCAATCAGGGACCTTGAGCAGTGCTGTGAATGACCACTAGCAAGTTAACACACATGGGATTTCAACTGCTTAACCGGACTTCTAACAAAGGGTTTTATAATTAACTTGATTAATACCAACAAACAATTTGTTAGATAGTTTTACGTTTTACCTCGTCAAACTAATTAATTATCACTTGTTCAAATATCTGTAATTGCAGATGGGCCTACTGAGCTCGTTAGGCAGTAGAACATTTTCGAAAAGTCGATTAGTCTAAGTGCTCCCAGTAAACTGATGCTTGATGCGTTTTTAACAACTCTTCACTCCATATATAACATCCTGGTACTTTTCCAACCCATGTAATTGAATTAAAACTAAATTTATGGTCTATTTGTTTTAAGTAAAGGTAAACTTATATAGAATATCCTTTTAAGGGCCACGAAGTCAATTTGCATGAGAATATCGTTGGTTATTATTATCATTGTATTCATTAACCCTTTTGCCCTTACTGTGGAAGCCACACTGAATGTAGTTTTACAACTAAGTCTAATGAAAATTATCATATCACCTTATTCGTACGTTGGCAACTAGAGCCGACTGCAAAACATGTCGCCGTACTTCACCTCGTTAAACTTAAATAAAATAAAAGTTTTTTTTTCCTTAATCAAACGTTTATTTCAGAAATAACATTTTTTTTTCCACAAAAGGTGTTTTGTATGTCATTGTGGCGTACCATAATGTCAAATAGGGCCATTAGATTAGCGGGGAGATACGGCGTTTTTTATGTAACGACTCGCGGTGTGTGCCTGTGTCGTTAAGAGATAAGTATTTACTTTGTAAGTGTGAATACTTGTCGATTTTATTCTGGCAAATAACTTATTAAAAGGAAAGGCGCGAGTTTACCGACAGTGCTCTCAGGCGGCATTTTAATTTTTTCGTGCTGAATTTTATCCAAGCCTATCAGTTATCCAGACAACCAGTATTGCCAAAGTGTATCGCTTTACCCATTTACTGGCTTGGGGAGCTCACATGGGCAATCATCAGTACTGGGGTTTCAGCTACTGGAAAAGACTAGCAATGCAGATGATGGTGACGACGATCATGAATATTTCACCTTGTATATTTGAAACTTGTTCCTATTCCCCGCTCACTTCATAACCCAGCCATACCCGGCAACTAGCATAGCACATTGTGTGTTTATAAGAAGGGGGATGATTGACCGCTTCCTCCTCACAAACGGTCGCATTTTGATTTATGCTACCATCCGAACCCCTTTTGTTTTATGCTTGCCTGGTGCATTCGCGTTTGTTCCGCTTTTGTTTTTCGGCATTTTAATTTATGGTAATTTAATATCCTACCCCTATTTTATTGCAGTAGACTAAAATAGAATTTTGGACTTTTATAATTGAATTTAGAAAATATTTCAAGGAGCCGTTTCTTTGTCCTTTTATGATGAGACATGTATTAAATTACATGAAATAAAAGCAGACATAATATCTTATTATATAAAATTCTTCCGTTAATGTCTGAATGACTGACAGACAACGCACATACAACGGTTATAGAAACCTGAAATTTGGCATGTATGTAGGTTCCATGGGGAGTGTAGGGACTTAGAGAGGATTTCCCGAAACTACATATTACGGGAACGGGACAAAATGGGATATGCGCTAACGAAGTCTCGGGCAAAAGCTAGTTTCAAATAAAAGGCCACATAAGGTAGTTTCTGTACCTACTACTATTAGGTACTGATCTACCTACTAGAAAGTAAGTAATATTAACTTAGGTCTAGCCCATGGGCCTAATGTAAACATTTAAACAACGCTGATTTATTAAATTACAAACAACATTTTTTTTATATAATATAATGACTATCATAAAACCAATCTTATTAATTACGACTATTAATTAATAATATAGTTTTATGATGAAATAATAACACATCTGTCGACAAGAAACATAATCATAGTGATTAATTAATTATAGAAGATGATTGGAAATTATTTTTCATAACGGCTCTGTTAAGGGCAAGTTTAATGAAAAAAGAGAAAAAAATATAGCGTTTATTGATTGATCACTTATCAATAAATTCTATCTGAAATCTTACAGGATTTAAGTAAAGTTTTTTTAATAATAATAAGGCCAAGGACAAAACTAAGAAAATTAAAAACGCGTTATTTGCGTCAAGCAATAGATTTCCCTAGGTGTGCTTGTATAAACTGCCTGCTATGCTGCTAAACGTTAGTAAATTGAAAATACATAATAATATATCGACAAACCCTTCCCTAAGCGCTGCACCTTAACAGGAAGTGGTATAATAAGAAATGAACGTGCATCTTCATAATTATTGTTTTTGCGTGATTCGTCGTGTGTGAGCGGCCCGTGCCAGCCCGCTAGTCAACAACCATCGTGTGCGGGACGCCTTTGACTGTTCGTAGGAATTAAACATCAGATTGATTTAATAGCATAACTCCAGGTGGGAAAACTCCAATAGAATTCCATTATTGTAGGTATGATATTAATAATGAAAAAACTGCACCAGTAGTGAATAGCTTCTCCTAGAAAACAAAA
The DNA here is from genome assembly GCA_947386135.1 of Melanchra persicariae. Lineage (NCBI taxonomy): Eukaryota > Metazoa > Arthropoda > Insecta > Lepidoptera > Noctuidae > Melanchra > Melanchra persicariae. The sequence continues at coordinate 1,039,181 of OX376652.1, forward strand.
GACGATGCATAATAACGAACGGCATACCAGAGCAGCATAGCTCGCGTGCAGCCTGTACCGACATCTCCAACATTACCTATGCAGAAAGTGTATACAAATGCGCACCCGTCGATATATACTAACTTACTAGCTCCATCTGACGTGAAACTACTGATTTATATCGAACGCCGGCCAATCAAACCGCATCGGAATGTCACGAACAGATCCGAAACGTGTTTGTAATATCGCGAAGCCCTATTACACAAATTCGCTGATTCTATTACATGTGTGAAAGCATTGTTTGATAAAAACTAGCCAGAGCAAGTCGTGGGAACTCGATAAGCGAAGCAGACGAGCTGTGTTGTCTGAATGTGAATCGCTGAGCGACTCTACGTGAAGCGTCTAATGAATGGATCGCAAAAAGTTAATCGATAAGCTCGAATAATGGATTTTCAAACGTTCTAATTCGTTGTATGCATGTCTTACTTGTTCAGGGTTGATAAACTGAAGGCGTAGGTTGACGACACGCTGTGCTGATCTATACGCTCAGTCAGAGGTCATCCTAACCTCGATTAGAATACGTTAAACATTTGGATTAGAATCAATTAGTGTGCTAATCATTCCATATACAGTCGCAAGATGATGTTTGATGTTGCTTGAATAGTCTGTTTTCTTGTACTTAAGAATTTGTCGGAAGAGTTGGTTGCTACTTCAGTATTCTTGATTCCCTGGTGTCCTGGTCCCCGTAAACCTTCGTGAACATACTAACCACGCGGTGTTATAATTAATTTAACTTTTTGGCGCGGTTGTTTCATGTCCTGGCGAGATGGTTCGTGCGATATCAGCGGTTTTCGCGGAATCCGCTCGCAGGCGACGATTAATGCCTTATACAGCGTTCCCCGGTTGTTGCCCTCGCAAATCGTGGGTATTGTTTTTAAATTCAACCTCTAGTGTCCCACTATTTTTTATTACACTGCTTCTTGGTAGCGCTGTGCTCCTAATTGGAGGAAGGAACGAGCTGTGAATTTCTGAAAGCCTGGTGTTTTGTTTTTGAGGCAGAATAATAACTTAATTTCAAACCTTGGAATGCACGAAACAATAATAAACTGGATTTACAGAGACGTTAATTGGTTTTCAGCATTGATTAAATAAAATGAATGTTTATTTTCCCATTTTAGGGGTTTCGTATTTATAGTCAAAGGGCTGTATGAGAACCCTTATAATGTTTACTCATTGTAGATAGGTGTGTAGTCATTTAACTGACAGACTATTTCTATAAATTCTACAATACATTTTGATTTCGTAATACCGCGACCATTCCACCAATTTTTATAATTTCTAGGTCAATTTTTGCGAACTGTTATTAAAATAATTTTAGCTTCATCTTCATTCAGCCTCTAGATCATAGGATTATTAAAGCGTAAAGGCCTAATTTATTACCTAGATAGTAGTCCCACGTATGTCCAACACTGGGAGCCGGTCGATCGGTCACTCATGTTAGATATTAGCCTCATTGAATATTAATGCTCACCTCTGACCCGCGCTGTACTCCTAATACATCTGTGAGTAATGCTCAGAACTACTCCACTGCCTTTTATTTATAGCAGATAGAATACACTGGGTGATTTATCAAATTAATGATTGGTCTGTATAAACTGGAGTTAGTGTACATCTTGACCAAAATATCTGTAATAACAAAATGCAGTTGGATGTTTCGAGTTTCCACGGACTGTCAACTTCAGCGGCTTTTGCGCTTAAGAACCAGTACTTAATGTCGGTTGCATATAAGTATATTAATTTCATTCCATGAGCACTTCGTCCGGTTTCCGTTGATTGTCCACATCATGAGAAAGCTTTTTTAAATAAAAAATAAACTTAAAATGTTATTTTATTGTGTCTGCGGTAAGCATTCGGCGCAGGCGGGCGGCGCGTGTCGTCGGCGACGGCCTCACCGCGGGCGCTTGTAATTGCCGCCCAATGTTTGTTTTGTTCACCCCCTTAACTCTTCAAGAATATCCCATCTCACTCACTCTCACACCTCACCCTATACAACCGTCCCTCTTCCCCACGCCGCAGTTGAGCTACTTAAAGTTTATTTATCACAGTTAGCTCTCGATACTTTCCACTGAATCAAACGCCTCAAACTCAGAAAAATATCAAACAATTCCAAGTTTTAATGCACAAACTTTAAGAACGGGTTTCATTTGAACAGAACCTCCGTTGTATAATAATCGGAATGCGTAAGGAATGTTCAGAGCACATCGAAATCATCAGATTAATAGTTGCTATTCAGTTTATATATCGTGTAAGCGATTATTGATTGTAATTATCATGGCGCCCTAAGTTAAATACTGGGCGATCACGCGATCTCATACAAACTATGGATTTATGGCCTCTTTTTATGGCTGACTGTGAATCACTTGCGTTTGCTTATTGAATTCGCGTTGAAATATGGATTTGACTTGGCAATAGCTGCAATTACTTATGGCTATTTATAGAGGAGAGTTTCAAATTGTTTTAAGTAGGCAGCCTTATTGATGGGTGAGGTTTGTTTTTGTCGTACCTGCTGGTCAAGGAATCTATGGAAATCATAGAGTTGTCATGCGATTCTAACCATCTGTGATAAAGCTAGTAAAAAAACCACTAGAATTTCAACGTTTCATTTGGCAATAAAATGATACCTTGCCGACAGGTATGCCTTATGCGGTACCTCTTCGCATCACAACTCTCAAGATTGAATACACATTCAGTGGCTGATATTTATAAACCGTTAAGCAATTTTATTCGTCGTATTAAAATTTTGACAAAAATGTCACAATGAGCCATAAACAAAATGTGTGGTTCCTTCGAGACCGTATTCGGCGTAGAGAGACGGCACCTGCACAAGAGTTAAACTTGCTGGAAATGCCTTCATTTGATTTAATGTAAATGGTTATGGATAGTTTATGGAATAAGCGATGTTTTTGTTAGTGATGGTTTTGATAGCTTTTTCATTTAATTTCTGAAGATATTATTCTACCTTTTCTTAAACAGTTGTATTCTATACAGCAACACGTTCAGTTCTGCCAGGGTTACGGAATTTGTTCGAAAGAGTCACCACGGCCCTGGAACGCAAATGGCATTGAAGGTACACGGATGGATTTTAGACAGTACAAGTCGGACACTCCCTTCCGCGCTCCGCCTGGAGCGGAAGAAGTCATTTGATGATTTCCCATCGTTTAAAAAAAAGCATATCGATGTCACCTCTGCTGGCTAAAGGCCTCCCTTTACCCCTTTTTTCCTGGGTTCGGGCGTCTAGCTCACATGCTTCTGTAGAACATATAGCTACGTCAACTCATTGCGTTTCCCCGTGGTGGTACGCAGAAACCAGAGGGCACCACCTTTTTTTATGAATGGGAAATCATCAAATGACCCCTTCTGCTCTGGGTGGAGCGGGAGGGAATGTCAGACTCTTACTGACTAAAACCCATACGTACTCCTAGTGCCCTTTGCTTTCCAGGGCCGCGGTAACTCTTTCGAATAAAATCCGCAATCCTGGCAACAGGGCATCACCTGCTGGCGCATTCTTACACACTTCTTTTTCAAGCACCTCGGTCCCGTAGAAATACTTGCTTGATTTGCTAGCTTGATTCACTAAAATCTGTGTGGTACCTACTTTCCTCAAAACACCCACTGTCATAAACCAACATGGTTTTCATAATTATGATTTGATCTGTACGGATTTTAAGGACGATAAAAAAGACATCTGAGCCTATTACGGTTTCTTCTCAGGGAAGTCAGCTAGGAAGGAAACACCGGCCTCATCTAGTTTATACTGACCAAAAAGATTGACGTGAAAAGTGTCATTTTAACCTATTTAGAAATAAAATATATCAGACCCAAAGGTATATTCTTATCCTGGTACAATCCAGTAGCTCCACATCTTGGCTGCACTCCGGCAGTAAATCTGTAGTGTGTCGCCCGGCGGCGCGGACGCACAAAAAGGTTCGGTCGCAGGTGACGCGCCTGCGACGTCGCACACTGCCTTATAAGGCACGCCCCAAATGAGGGCCTACGCCGCCTGACTCCGTAACTGAGGAAATGAGGGCCTGGCTCACAAATACTGGGGTAGGTAGGGATAAGGGACTATTGCGGCCTTTATAGCCATACTGTTGGGAGACATTTTGCGTAAAGTTGCACAGAAGTGCGATAATAAACCTACAAGATTTAATGAGGTTCTATCTAGAAGCAACAAACACAGGTTGGTTTGCCTGAGATTCATTTCTTTCTGAGTTAGTACTCGTAATTTTAGCAACAATAGGGTTAGATGGAGAAGCTGTGATTTCTTTCAGTAACAGTGCGACAATAAGCCAAGACAGCTTACCTGTAGCACTTAGAGGGGCAATTCTCGTAATGGTTTTAATATAAATTAAAAAACTGTCAAAAGTGCCTCTAATTTTCATACATTTTGACATGTTTTTGACATCGATTGTCGCTGAAATGATATTGCGAGTATTGCGATATGAATGGGCGCAGTGGTTGAGCAATTGGCTGCTGCGCTGCGTGTCGCGAGTTCGATTCCCGCACGGAACAAATATATGTATGGCCTACAGATAGTTGTTCCGGGTCTGGCTGTTTGTGTATGTGAGTTTGTATGTTTGGAAACGCACCCACGATACAAGAGAAATCCTTGTGTGTCCTTTCCGTTTTTAAGTACTTACGAAAATTGCCCTTCTGGTACATATTATCTTTATAGATATCGACTAAGAAACAGTCAAGAAACTCCAATGCTGCTAATCTTATTAGGAGCCTAGAAGAAACCAGAACTAACCTATCCAAAAAAAGGAACTGGTTGGCACCAGCACCATAATTATCCTCAAAAGCTGTACAAAAACGGATTCGTCTTCCCTTCGCTGAATCCAACACTCCGTACTAAGAGTATGGCTGCACAATTAAAGGAACACGATATAATTAGTGGCGACTAATGGAACCACTTGACTACACACAATGGTTGCGGTCACAAGTATCCTATGATTTATGGACCATTGTGTTTCTCTTCTTATTTATGGTAAAGATAAGGACAGAAGACTCAGTCTGCAACTGAGGAATGGAATTCCCTGCCGGAGTCTGTTTTCTGATAGCTACAACCTGGAGGTCATTAAGTCAAGAGTGAATAGATTATTTCTAGGCAAGCTATCGTTCGCCACATCATCGTTTTCCGTCAGGTGAGATTATGGTCAAACGCGAGCTTTTTTTTTTCAAACTGATCATCATCTGTCAGCCATGCTTGATCTTCTGTGGTTCGTAGACTCTGATTCTAGCTAGTTTCCTTCTGTTCAATCGATGATGTTATGTGTCGCTTAATCTTATGAAGTTTAATCTGCGGCCTAAGTGACATCTCGGCATTTAATTGAACAGCTAGGCAAATGATTCGTTTCAAATCGTTTAATGACTTGCCTAGCCAAATTGCGGAAAATAGGGCACAGTGAACTTAGGGCCCCCTATAGACAGATATAGGAGCCCCGTTAGGATGTTGAAATTGATTGTTGTCTGAATTTAGAATTCCCAAAATTAAATATTTCATATATTTTCGTCACACGGCTTATCCTATAAACGGCCTAAGCATCTGCCAGCCCGTTCATAAAATATTGTATTAGTCGCATTGATTGGATGTCATTTAGGCCTTTGATTAAAAAGCGCCGTTCAATGAAAAGGCTAGGCAGCCAGTAAGCCAGTCGGTGTATGTCGCGCCAGTCCTACTTTCTATGACGATTGGTCTTGCAAGTAACAGTAAACAGGTACTTCTATATTCACTCGCTCCATCGTAAACATCATCTATCGCTTACCATTAGGCAAGTTCGAGGTCAGAGCGACTTGATCAGGAGTAAAAATATCTAATACCTCATTGACCTCAGGTGGAAAACGGTAGACAAACAAGTTCCTTAGCCCTAGAAGAGCCCTCGGAGTTGCTTAGGAATTCGGGTCATAAATTAAAGAGTTATCACGCCATTTGTAGGACGTTACTTCTGCTTTCATACTAGTTGGAACCGATTGCAAGCAAGGAAGTCTTTGTAAACACTTTCCTTTCAGATTTCCTATCCTTGTTCGAAGCGAGCCTTCTGCATCTCGTTGCGTATGGAAATTGCAGTTGTTTTTGTTGTCTGCCGTGACCGTCTGTCGTCGGTGAGCACGACGCGAACAGCGTGATGCTCGCCACTTATGAATGCCTGGTTTTTGTCACAGCGTGTAGGAATTTGATTAGGCATGGATCGACTAGGAGTTCAGACGTTTTTGGATGTGTCCAGTTATTCAGGCGAGATTAATATTGATGATCTCCAAGGTTAGGGGATGGCAAATAGGCAGGAAAGTGAGGAAAAAGCAGAGATAAATATTGATGAAAGTTGTATAATTTTGATGGTGGCAAAAGGGTTTCAGATTAACAAAAGAATACACTTGAAATGTTTGAGGTGGCTTCCAATGTTAAGTAGTGGATGGCGTGTCATTTTCATCACATGAATAAGTTATGTTCTTTATCACTGCAAATCTCAGATCCTAAAGGAATCCATTGAACGATTATCAAAATGCGATGACTATCTTGAACTTGAAGAAAAACCTACATAATTGACAAAAGATTCATGTCACCCAGATAATGAAGCGGTGTCCACAATCAGCGAAACATCTGAAATGCCGTCTCACAAGAAAATAACGTGGTTTAGGAATTCGCTGTGTCCTCAGTAAAAACAGTCGCTCGGTGTTGCAAGCTGCAAGCCAATCACCACGACACATGTCCGTCATGTATTATGTATAAACAACTACTCCACTACTCTCGGATTTATTCCTCAACAGTTTTTTTTTCCTGTGGCAACACTCGTATGTCGTGTTGAATCTAATAGTAGTTGGTGCATCTTAATCTTGAGAAGTAATGTGTTATGAGTTGTGGATAGGATCGCAGACAAGTTTTTGTTGTCATATTCGTTCGATGTTCGATGTTTATGGGCTGGGAATATGTGGACAATATATAGACGTACCTCACGTACCCATTGTATAATACGCTTTCTGATAGATAAATGGAGTTCCATGTGGACTAGGCTTAACAATAATGTCTCAATTAATTTGTTGATTAGGTACATAAACTCTCACACCTTTTCCCCATGGCAGGAACGTCAGAACGCTACCTTCTTCGATCCTTACATACTCCGTATCAGACAGTTGTTCTTAGTTCGTGCTCGGGACTAATCGTCCGTAGGTGATACGGAGTAGAAAACGGCCGTAACTAAGGCAGAAACTACGGACTTCGGGCTTAAAGAGTAGACCCCCTGACTCGTAAATCGGTTTAGTCCTAAATATACGTATCTAAGTTACATTCTGGCAAACTTGTTGCCATAACCACAAGTCATTCATAAACGGTGTCATGCTCCTCAATTACGAAAACCTCCGCATCATCGTCGGCGTCTAACAAGCGTATCTCAAGTCATGTTCCTTTGTAATTAACATCATCAGCTGAGCACACAGCATCACTTGTATCTGCGCTTATCTCAAACATGTGTTTGTTGACCGCTGTGTGCTGGCCAGTACCATTGGGTGTCGGGGAGATGGTCACTTGTCTAACGCGCGGTCTAATATTGTAGATAACAAGTTATTTGGAGTTTAATAGATTTAAATCAATGTATATGATTCGCTCTATATGGCAAGCTCTATCAATGCAAGGAATTAACAAAGAGTACATCGATCTGATAAAGGTAATTTACAAAAATAGTAACTCTAGGATTATGTTCGAGAAACCAGGAAAAAGTTTTAAAATCGAAAGAGGAGTTAAACAAGGTGACCCACTCTCCCCAAAAATTTTCATAGCGGTGTTAGAGCAAATATTCAGAGCAATGAGATGGGAAAACAAAGGTCTAAACCTACATGGAAAATACTTGTCACACTTACGATTCGCTGACGATATAGTGCTGATGTCAGAAGACCCAAATGAAATGCAGTCTATGTTAGAGTGGCTATTTAAAGAAAGCAAAAAAGTGGTGGGCTTAGAAGTAAACCAAACAAAAACAAAACTTATGACAAACAGACACAAAGTACCAATAATAATGTCATCTACCGATCTAGAATACGTTGAAGAGTACATCTACCTAGGACACCTAATTACTTTTAAAAATTGCACAGAAAGGGAAATAGAAAGAAGAATAAAATCCACCTGGAATAAATACTGGACACTCAAAGAAATATTCAAGAGTAAAATGCCAACCAAAATAAAAACGAAAACCATGGAAACATGCCTACTTCCCACACTCACATATGCCTGCCAAACATGGCCACTCACTAAACGAAATTTAGAAAAAGTCAAAGTGTGCCAAAGAGGAATAGAAAGGAGCTACATGAACCACAGACTTAAAGACAAAGTAAAGAACACAACAATTAGAAGTAAAACCAAGGCAAAGGACGTGGCCATAAAGGTACTTGGATTGAAATGGAAATGGGCTGGACATTTCCAAAGAGTACCAGATGAAAGATGGACGAAAATTACCACGAACTGGTACCCATTGAACAAAAAGCGCAGACAAGGGCGACCAAAAATGAGATGGAGCGACGACATTATAAAAATAGTAGGAAAAATTTGGAGTAGAGTAGCTAGAGACAGAATAGCATGGAAACGAATGGAGGAGGCTTTCACCGCTTTTGCTAGTGGTCCTTGTACATAATTTATAATATATTTAAATGAAGAAAAACATTATTACTAATATTTACACTACGAGTTAAATTTGAAACTCTAATCACTAGTTTGAGGCAAAAAATTGTAGAAGGAAATAAAGCTATTGTTATTTTTTATTTTATTTTATATGATTCGCTGAGTATAGATTGGTTGCGATTGCCATAAGAAAAGTTCAAACGTTTTTGAAACAAATTACCAAGGAATTTGTTTAATGGAATTTACCTTGCCCTTTTTGCTGCTGATAAGGAATTTCTTCTAGCGTAATAAAGTTACCAGCCGAGGCTTTCTTTGAATGAATATATCACTCGTTAACTATCTCGCCTAAGTTAACAGCAATAACTTAAAACGATAATTTATATTACGGTTTTAACGATAATTAAAACTGAAATAAAGAAGCGCAGTGGCTTCATTTCAACATTCAGCCCTCGAATCTTCACCATCTCGGAATTTTCGAATAGCCAATGAAATTTTACTACCGCGGCCGTCCACATAACTTAGGAACTAAAAAAGGCCGACCCTCGGATATTTTGAAAAATAAAAAGTTGTAATATTCTCGGACGTTTATCTGTCGACTGCATCGGAGTGTTTCCCGCGAGGCGAGGAGCTCCACGGAATTAAAACATTGCATTTTTACCATAGAACCGTACGGGATGTAGATGGTATCTCGGCCCTCTTACGATTTATTTTACGAGGCTGTGGAGACCCGCGGACTAACACAACGGTTGCTCGGTAACCACTATTTACTACTTTAAGGTTGGACCCGCGCTCACTCAGTGGAAAAACCTCCATGGTCGGTAGTGTTACATGGGAAATTAAACACGGGGTTTATGTTATGGTGTTTCTTGCAGCAAAATTGCGCGTGTCGTCTTGGAATGTTTATATAGCTAATGTATTTTGTATCTACCTGAAATTATTATCAACATATCTTGGAAAAAGCGATCGGGAAAGGCCTGGAAGGCCTTTTCTATCATGGATTGCTCTAAGTTTCTTGCAGACCACGAGTTACGCTTAGTTAGTTCAGCTTTCTTTTCTTTCTTTCTTGGAGCGAGTTTATTATCCGTAGTTAACCTAACCGCATTTTAACAAAATTCACTCATGACTTTTGACCATTGATTGACTTATCTACGGATCCAAAAAGTCGTCCATAGTTCGTATAGCTGACGTATTTTTTGATAATAACATAGTTTAGTTTGTGATTTACACACGAGATATGAAAAATACGGATATGCGAGCAAGCTTAAATTAACTTTGTTTATTTTTCCGTATGTAACTTTTTAAGACTTCAGAAGCAAAAAATAACAAAAAATCATCGCCGAGAAATATAGCAACACTTCTCACCTTCTTCCCAGTTCCCATTATCATCACGCTTGCTCCTAAAGGGTACAAAAACGAGGTGCGGCCTGTAATCGCTTCATTGTCGCGTCGCGGCTTCCTCGCGTCCAGCTCGTTAAAATAACTTCATCGAACAAACGACCCCCATCACTATGTGGCTTCTTTTGGACCCCCAAAAAGGAATGATTGAGGCTACCAAGCTTGCAGAAAAATTAAGATCTTACAGACTGAAATTTTAATGGTGGTCTGGATATGTGAAATGAATTGTATGAGTTTAGTGCATGATTTGTTTCATGACAGCCGGATCCTGCTTGGATATTTCGTTTGTCTCCTCTGGTTTAAATGGTGTTTCAGTGAGTTTTTCATAAGTATGTACTTGCAAATTTGAAAAAACATTAAATGGTGCAACTAACTTCTCATCTGGGGTAAATTGATGTAAATATTCTGGATCATTATAAAACAATGAACGCACCTAGATGTGGCAAGTCATGGTTCTCGTAAACTGTCGGTACTTATTCAGTGTTTATTTTCTCCAGATATTATTCACACGTAGAAATGATTAATATATCCCAGACTTGCGCATCTCCAAGTAAACATGTAATCGTCATTAAGCCGTCTATGCTAAATCGTATATTTTTTATCGATTTCAATCGCATTGATATATATTTTATTCGGGCGCGTATCGATTTATTTATCGTAATAATAAATCACTCGTATTGATCATTACCGATAATAATTTATAGTAGGTAGGGGCAGTGAGCGGCGCGCGCGCAGCGTATCGATAAATCATGGTCGATAGTAGTGCGTGACCGCAGCGTCAACGGTCATAGTCGTCTAATGCGCTGCGTTTGTTTTAGAGCTGGGATCAACATTAAACACATCATCATTTTTCTATTTCTCAGAATTGTGCCAGTATCATTAGTCATCGATTCTCGAGCTGGTCTGTAGATCCGTACGATGTGAAACGACCTGTGAACCAGTTGCTGAATGTTCAGTGATTTATTGAACGAGCGAGTTCTATTTACTGAGACTTGAAGTTACTGAAAAAGTATCCTATATTCATGTTAGTTTTTAAAAACCATCCCGAAGTCCAAGTAGCTTCAGTTCAACCACGTCTACAAGCAACATTTCCTGTAGAAGATTGAGCTAACATTTTCCAAACCTCCACACGTAGCGCAATACCATTTCGTACCACTTCATCTGACTTTAACACACATGAGGAGGTATGCATAAATACAATGATATGAACCCATTGATCAATATTCCATTGTACCTATAAGTACCAGGGATACATAGCGCGCATGGAGCGGCGGCCCAGCAAAAGGCGCACCACAGCCCGCGGCGCACTAACGATGCGCGCAATTGATTGATAAATCAACGCGGCCAAGTTGCGCGGCCGCATACGACTCTTTGTGGCGTGCCGCAACTGAGGCACTGTTTGTTTTAATAATTTAGGGTATCTGTTTAAAGGTCTTCTTGAATTTTAAATTAGGTACAAAGTCGGCACGGTATTGGTAGGTTCTTTTTTGTTTGCTTGTAGTTTTGCACACGAGATTTGCTTAGGACGTGCGTTGAAATTCCAGGAGTACCTAATTTTAGGTTGACGAAAAGGATAAAACCGCAAAGATAACGACGTCCGGTGGGTAGATAAATAAATTGAATACCTACAGGTACTTGATTTTACACCAAAACCCGAACATTACTCTTTTCTTTTTCTATCAATCTATCCGCTACCAATTTTATGACAACATATTTCGACATGTTTGAGAATCAGTTGATTGCCAAAACTGAGCAAAGAGCGTTAACGTTAGCTCATTACTTGACTAACCCATCCAAGTGGACAGATTCAGAATCTGTTCCTGAAGAAAGAAAAGAAAAACTTAAAAAAAGCCTATAGAACCTTTAACATACCCCACCCTCCTACTCAAACATGAGCTTCCTTAGGCACTTTCACTCAGGTGTAAATGCAGCACACATGCATTTTAAGAGAGGTAGTAAGTCTATTAAGGAAGTACATTACACCGCGTACCGCTGTGCTCGCGAACGATCGCCTCCCGTCGCTACTTATGGCACTATATTACCATCCATCACCATCGCTATACCAGGGTAGATAGGTAGGTAGGTGAGCTGTAGGTACCAGGCAAGCAGGGAAGCACGGAGCTCTTGGGATTCGTAGAGAAAAACGAGATGGCGTTTTCTTTTCATGATTGATTGCGCTGCGTTTTGTTTCTGTTTTCCCTGCCCAGGCGTAACCTTTGGTAGGGGTAAGTTATCTAGCTAGAAATAAAGATGGCTTCTGAGTCCTGCAACCAATGATAATGAAGAATTTTAATATTTTAATTATTTGAGTAGGTAAGAGCTCTATGTCTCCTTATTCCATAATTCTGCACCCATTAGTAGTCAACTCAGGAAAACAAGGAATATGCACTGAAAGGCGCCATATATCAGCAAAATGGCAGACTGTAGTCTTCTTGGTATATCGTTGTAGCTTTGGCGCCCTTGCACAATCCAGAGTTATATTTTAACTGAGTTAGTTGCTAACCTTGTTATTTAACCTCGAGTAATCAACATTGGAGTTCAAAGATAACTGTGGTTTCTGCAACTGGTCCTTAGAATTCCACATTGACTTCATGTTTTGTCACTTTTAGATTTTTCCCTATGGTCAGCTACGTTCCAAAAAGGACAAATTCCATAAGCAAACATATTATAACAAATTCAGCATCCCGCTCCCGTGTTGTCTCACAAATCATCACGCTGCGCCGGAGCAGTCGGTGGGGTTGTATGTAATCACTTTAGCTCGCTCTCCGAGGTGTAATCTGGTTACGACCCCTGCCTCATTAGCCCCCCAACTAATCGAGTTCGGATTTCATTACGGCTGCACCCCTAGTGATTGTTTGTTTGTGTTCTTGCACTTTTGTCTATTGTCTTGTTTGGAGAGCTTTCCGTTATTTGGTTTTGTAAGATAGTTTGTATCTTTTTACACATACAAAATTTTTCCGCGGCTTCAATCTCGTGGTCTATGTTAAAAGGATCCTGTATTTCTGGGTTTAAAAAGTAAAGCTGCTTCCTAGTGATTTTTTGTTTGTGTTCTTGCACTTTTGTCTATTGTCTTGTTTGGAGAGCTTTCCGTAATTTGATTTTGTAAGATAGTTTGTATCTTTTTACACATACAAGCTTTTTCCGCGACTTCAATCTCGTGGTCTATGCTAAAAGGATCCTGTATTTCTGGGTTTAAAAAGTGATCTACATGCTCACAGAACAGATTGTCGATGAGACCGAAAAGTTCTGGAGTGGCGACCGCGTACCGGAAAACGCTGCGTTGGAAGGGCTCCCACAAAGTGGACCGATGACCTGGTGAGGGTCGCGGTTAGCTGATAGAAGCGAGACGCACAGGACCGGTTGTTGTGGCGACACTTGGGGGAGGCCTATGTCCAGCAGCGGGACGTCTTTCGGCTGATATGATGATCAGAACTTTCTGAGATTACCTTTTACAAAAATTTTTTTTTTTTTTTCCTTTATAACTTTAGAAGCCTCTGCAAGTCTGCAATGATTGCTTTTCAATATTTTAGTTCTTCTAAGTTAAAAGCTACTGTGACTTGTTTGACTATAAATTGTTTGAATGTGAACGTAGTGAGTTCCTAACTGCGTCTTTAGATACCATTGCCAAGGACTATGGATGGTAAGAAGATTGTTCTGAAAGATTGTGTATCCTTCTTTTGATCTCTTGAATCTTCTCTGTGTGATTCTTTCTTCGACCTCAACCACCTCAGACATTCACCTACTTGTCTGTGTTTCCAAAAGCTTACAACCCTAATCTCTTCAAAGTTAGAGTGAACAGGATCCTTCTGGGTAAGCCCACTCCATCGTAGACTATGTCTCTGTCATCTCTGACATTGACTAGAGTCAAGAGCAATCCCATCACTAATTTAAAAAAAAAACACATAGTTTTCATATGAAAGATTTGACCATTACCTACATGTTTATGAACTGTAAAAGATACTTTGATCTCTGAGATTATTTCAGTTTCTTTTCATAGTCAGCTAGGAAACAACAGCCAGTAAACTGACCAAGAAAGATTCAGTGTAAAAGTGTTATTTTTAAAACCTACAAAATAAATATTTTACCAGATTGAACCAAACTACAAACAACACTTATAAATCGAAACGACAGTGCAAAAACTCCATCTTGACACCCTTGCAGCATCCCACAGTAGCGAGGGGGACACAAATTAGATTGTGCTCGGAAGTTTCCGCCTGACCGCCCGCACTGACATTAGTTTTCATTTGGACGTTATTACATTACACTTATCGAATTAACTTGCAAGTGCATTCTTGGCAGTATTTGTTTGTCTGTAGAGTGATACTTATTCAATGTTTTTTGAGTTTTCATTAAAATTATACCATTTAAATAGATTTGCCTATAAGCCATTAGTGCCACATTTTCATTCACAAGTCCACTGAGATCGGATTTCACCAATAAAACAGAATGCGATCAGTACATCTAAACTGCGTTCTAGAGCTGCCAGTGTAAATATTCCATAGAAAAATAATGACAATAAAAGCTCATAAACTTGGTTTAATTAATATACGCGAATTCAAAATCAAAAGCATGGGGATTCTTAGATGAATCTTACTTGAAGCAGAATACAAATAAACACAAGTCTTCCCAGAACTGATATTTGTATGGTGTTAAGTTACCCCGTAATCATGACATTAGATTAGTCATTATTTGGCGGCAAATGACTCCAGCATCCATTGTGTAAGATCACCAGGGCAGCAGGATTGGCGAGGCAGGCACGCGTCGCCACGCGCCGTTATCCGACACGCCCGTGAATATTCCTGCACTTGGCTGCTCTCTTGGTGCGTGAAATAGGATTTTGATGCCTTTCCGATTAATATTATGCATAGTTTGCCGGTCTGTCGGTTTGTCCCTATGAGTTTATTGGCTAGGGAAAAAATGATCGTTGAAAAAATGCGTGGAAACCGAGGCAGAAAATAGCCATGTGGAGAAATACGTGGATATTTTGCTGAAAATGAGTAACAGGATTAATTTCCAAAATATAGGGATGTCCCTTTCAGCTTTTGATACACCGCTCTAAGTTATTTAAAAGGCAGTGTTTCAGCAGCCCAACCAACCAGTTGGCGTAGTAGACCTCTTCTTTCTAACCTTGTGAATCTTTGCCAGCTTATTCACAACCATTCATTGCATTGATAACAATAAAGTTAGGATTAAAGAAATCCGAGGTAACTCAACTGCGTTATATTACCCAAGACATGATCGTGTCACCCTTGAGTCCATGAATTTAAAAAGCATACGCAACGGTTCATCAAATCCGAATCCTTCTCAGTAAAAAGGAAATAACATTTGACAAATGTGTCTTGTATCGTGTTAAAGTAATCTTTCTGCTTAACCTCTCAGCCTGAGCCACAAATTGTCATGAGATTCTGCTGCCCTAATCCCTGGGATTACTGAACAGAACATGAGTTATTTAAAAACCGCAGCTGTCAACGCTGTAAACGGTTCCAAAGAAATAAACGATTGCAGCTGTCTCTTACTAAAAATCTGTTACATAAATTGATTTTAATTTCATTTATTTTATGAAGTTTATTAGGCTTGAGTTTAGTCCGGTTATGGCTTTTTTATGACTTAAACCATATTGTTTTCTATCGTCTCTTATTAAATATGAAAGTTGGTAAATTGGGTGTTTGTAAACCAACACCTTATTGGCTGAACAAAATTAGTTGCAATTTGGATCACTGGTAGATTATGGTCTCGATTAGGACATAGAACTTTTTATCCCGGTAGTATGTTCACGAGGGTGAAGGCATTGGCAAAGCTAGTTTAGAATAATCAAAAAGTTTACTTCAAATGTCCATGTCGCAGCCAACTATCTTAATAAGCCGTTTCATTCAAAGTCTAGCCTTTTCATTTATGGGCAATTCATTAAATGATTTTGAAACATGTCACTTAGGTCGCTCAAAAATCGGCGCAGTTAAGCTAGTTGGCTGCGGCCTGCGGCTGGACATTGCAAGATAGTCACTTCGTCAGGTTCAATATTTACCAAGTAGACTGAGAACAAGTACATTGTATAACTTAATTAGATTCACTGACACTATTAAATATTATGGAAATTGAAATATTATAATGATGTTAATAGCAAAGTTATCATCGGCGCTGAAATGAACGTGCTGACCGTAGAATAAACAACATGTTTCTCCACTTTGATACTTCATTTCAGATTTCAATACGTCGCACTTTTGACATTGCATTAAATTATAACTCAATTAAAAGTTCGTATAGCAGTGTTTAATCAATGAATGTAATGCATTAGAGCGAGTGAAAGGGACGCACTCTCATTACAGAGCTACGTACGCGGTGGGCGGGGCTTACGACGCCCTACGGCGACTAGTGATGTCACATAAAATTTGTCGATGGATTTTACCGCCTCGTACTTCTACGGTTTTATCGACTGGTAACCAGATGAATGATAAAGGGCTGGAACTCTCGAACGTTAAAATCACAACGGGGCGCTTTTCTAAAGCAGAAATTACCCGGCGTCGCGAGTTCCTTTAATAGTACAAGATTTTAATTAGAACATAGAATAGAAATTATTTATGTAAGGGACGATTTAATTTATATGCGGATGTCGTTTACTTGATCTCTTCGGAGGTTGGCGGAGTAAGTGCATGTGGGAAAGTAAACGAGGGTAATTAATTATGTGTACTTATGTGATGTTCAGTTTTGTCTGGTTTCTTTAATTAGACAGTGTCTGTGTTTATACCTGATCTTTATCACCTTTCCGCTGTTTACATTACCTGCTAGGAATTAAATTATTAAGTAGGTAGTGGTTAAATTAAATAAGAATTTACAATATTCTGTTTGTTCAAAATCTCTATCTTTTCTAAAAAGATAGAGATTTTGAACAAATTAAGCCATAAATTGTCTTCTTATTAGAAATGTAATGTGACTTTTTTTTAAACACCGAGTGTATATTCCGGGTTCCGGACATCTATTATCAAAATGTTAAATACTGACCATTGGCCATTTCCGTAACGCTTGTCTATTTCAAACATTTTTCATTAGGGATAACACAGCCTTCGGTTCTGCCGTCGCAACTGCAAAAACTCATAAAATCTTTAATAAATAATCCCATACGTAGGTAAAACTTTCATAGTGCGTACAGCAGCTAAGGAGTGGAATTCCCTGCCGGAGTCTAGATTCCCTGATAGCTACAACCTGTCTTTAAATATGAAGACGTGACTTCTAGGCAAGCGTATTTCATCGTCCACCACATCATCGCTTTCCAATAGTTTGTCAAAAGCCTATCAATAATAAAACATTTAAAACCTATTAACCGCTCTGTAACAGTAATTAAATTAATGAACCAAGTAGAAGAAACTGTGACATAACAGAACTGCAGCCATCCGCCCACAGTGAGACCTGCGTCACCCGGCGGCCACCAGAGTTGTAACTGTACTACTATAACAAACACGCTCTATTATCCGGCGAGTAACTCGATACGTAACGTTAATGTCTTCGAAAACGTATAAAATAAACGCCACGACCCTCACATGATACTTTGACAATGACTTGAAGTGCGACCAGGGAAACTATGGAGTTGGATGTTACATACAATTTTGTGGTGATGTGATGGTTAATGCTGAAGATAGATAGAATATGGTAAGGTAAGGTTACTTATGGCCTAGAATAAGGAGTTTAAGATGTAAAACAATATAGTTGGAAGATTTATACAAAACATACATACTTACATAAAAACATTTGAAGTTAAACAAAAGCTTGTAAAGAAGAGAATTTATAGGCAGATATCTCCCGGGCAATGACTGATACTTAAGGTGCAGAAAATCGGGCAATTTAAAAACAAACAAAAAATACGACGATCCTGTTTGTTCAAGAAATCAGAATCACTAATTTTTGCATCCTTAATTATGCAAAATTGATACAGTCATTATAAGATCCCGGTGCAAACCCAGACGTCTCCGTTTATGGTTGAACAGTTCCATAAAATAGAGAGATTAAAATTTTGTGTGGTTTTAGGCTAAAAAAGGCTAAATGTAAATGATTGGGTGGCGGGCGGCGCCGCGCGCATTACGTAGGGTCTGGTGCGCGCGTGCGCTCCGCTGCGTCGCACTAATCCGCTGCGCAGACGCACGCGTTGCGTTTGTACTTAAAGGTACAAAAGATGAACAGTCAGCGAGAAGAGGTGATTGATTTTTGCAGCAACTGACGCTAGATTATTAATTGATTTTCATATGAACTTTTTTTAAGTTTACGTTTTTATATTCAACATTTTCTGTACCTCCTAACATAAAATGTAGTTGTAAATGAAATAACACATTTAACCAGTCTAGCTTAGGATGATTTTATTTAGCATTTTTAGTAATAAAAAACGGACTTGCTTCATTTAAGTACCGTTTTAATATTCATATCTACATGCATCTGGTCAACTCTAGTCCCTACAGCGTATGTCAATAAATGTTTTATGATATTCCGCTATTGGTTTATAACTTGATATACAGCGACTGATATCTTGATTACAGGCCGCTTTGTCTGGGCCGACCTTTGTCACCGTCACTTATCGACTCGGCTATCGAGAGCTATGCCGCGCGCCACTGAACAACACTATTATGCTAAAGTGCACATTTTATTACGAATGAGTGGATTTCATCATTTGAGACACTCATCTCACTCATGTGTTCCTGGTATCATGTTTCATATTTGACTATGCTTTCTATGATGGCGTGTGGTCTCTGGTTTTGATAGGCCACCCGGGCGGGCACATAACTTGGTAATTATAATCGTCGTGCACTTGAACTAATCAGTTTCTGTAAACTGCAATAATGTCAGTCTCAAAATCCTCATAATTGAGAATTCAAGACACGTCCTCACATATTTATGACCTGTATTCAGTAATGAAGAAATAACAACAGTCCTTATTATTCTTTGATTAAGACCTAACACGATTATTCACATTTCCATGATCTTTTAAGTGAATCATAATAGTAATATCCAATATCAATCAACACGCTTTAAACTTCACCCACAGTAGCTTGAAACATAACTTGCGTTGTATCAACTATGTTGGTACTATGTTGGAGTCGCACATAACGTGTTACAACAACTTATCAAGCGGCCGATAGTAATCGAACACCAATCGTGACCGACTCCTAGTTTACGAACACTCATTTATGCGCGTGAGCAACCCTTCGAGAATTATCACGAAAAGCAAATTAGTAAGAATCTTTATCTAACCGCAGACTCTTGGTACTAGTTCTTGTCAAAACTAATACTGTGCTAGAGAGATTATGATTTTGCGAGTTAACCTTCCAACGGTTCGGTACACCTAAGTAACAAAATATGCAAAGATTAAGGCAGGGTTGCTACAACCTCACTTGAAGCGAGGGTGACCGTTATGTTGCTAACTATCGTCGAAGTGTTGTTTCAGAAGATATTGGTATTAACGTTCTTTATAAACATGTCAAAAGTAACGATTACGGTAACATCCCACATTGATATCAACAGCCCATATACGAAGTCTTGTACGAACAATCTTTGAAAGCCGATTTTTATGCAACGAAACAATTCATTGTTTTTACCGATTGTTATTAAATATCAAGTAATAACAATATTATTATTATTTCACGTACGAATGTTATGGTAACTGGCCGTTTTCAGTAATCCTTTTGGCCAGAAATGCGCTATCCGATTTTGTGGCGATGCGCGCGCACCATGCAGCGCCGCCTTTTTACTGCGCGCGCGCAAAAAGTGGCCATTACTCGACACTACAATCACACGCCCTTTTAGGGCTTGCACAAAGCGCCGCCGCTGCAGCCTTTCGAGTACGCTAAATCCAAGGGAGAGGTGGAGTGCAACTGTTAGCGGTTAGCAGAAAGTGATACTGATAAATGATAAGGATGACTATTTCCAAGCTTTGTAATGTTTTCTTAGTGCCCACAGTTAGTTTCGACGGAGCTATACATGACGTTTAGCTCCTCTCTTTCCCACTAGAAGTAATATTAAAGTAATACTGCTTTAAGAGTTGGTGGTTTAGGCCCCGATCCACATTCTGATGACACGCGCTTCTATAAACTTTTGTTATGGGTGGGAAATCATCCAATGACTGGTCTGGCTCTATATGTCAGATTCTTACTGATTAAAACCCATCTGCGTTGTGTGATTCCCTTATGACATTTCATCTTTCGTCTGCGTCGTTTTCCTTTTGCATACTTGCTTTATCTAACGCCATATCAGTGTCTACGTCCATTTAATCTATATCATCTCTGACCACCAACCACACATCGCTTCTATGGTCTTCATTTATGTTCATATCTACGGCAGCCCCGCTCTCTCGTCTCACTGGCACCTCACCTCAGCACGGTCCAGTTACCTCAAGACGAGAAATTTTAAAGGCTCTCAGAAACAAAGGCCGCTCTCGACGGCCCTTTGAATCGAAATCCTTCTTAAATCTCTATTCAGTATTGTTAGTCCTTCAGCAGTGCCGTTTTTGGTACAGTTTTTGTATAGATACACGTCGGTAACGTAATATGGTATTGTTGCTTTATCCCGATGGGATCGAGTGTCGGATCATCTGGTCTCTTGTTTGTTGTGCTTTTATTTATTTGTCTAGTTTTGATGATGACAACTGGATATGATGCTTTTTGGTATATTTGTGTGTCTGATTTATCGCTGAGTTATGGATCAAAATATTTAGACAATATTATCTGTCATTAAGAAACCTGATCCAGCTTATCCTGTAGAAATTAGAACAAGGCTAACATAATCTCTTGCGCGAAATGGAGTAAGTGCTCTCAGACACTTAATATTCATACTCCGCAGCTCTATTAAACTTTCAAGGACTGTATAGCCTCACAAAGCACTCAAGTGCGCTAGATCCCCCTGAATAACCGCTAAGCGGCGTTGTGCTTTTGTTCTCGTTTGTCATAATCCCCTCGTCGTCCCCTGACATTGTGTTGACAACCATTGTGTGTTGCGCGGGTTGTGCTTGCGCAGCGAAGCGATCCTATCGCCCCGCATAATGATCTACAATCCCTTTATAAATCCCAATTTAAGTGATCGTAATAAATGTTATGGGCGGACTTTATGTGGCAGAAAGAGTTGCACAAAAAAGTGTAATGCTATACTTTTTGAGGAATTTACTTCAGGTTTACAAACATACAATGCCTGCATTGCTGTAAAAAAACATTTAAAATCGTAGTAGTTCTAAAGGCATATTTATAACAATAACAAAGGCTACCTTATTTGGCTAACCACGGTTATGTCATGAGCCAGCCCACATTCAGCAGCGTCTAAATCAATTATCTTGACATTTCATTCACTTAAACCAACAACAAAACGTCAAAAAGAATGATGATGCATATTCGGCGATACGGCTGCGATAATTACGAGTTTTTGTTCGATCGATACCACTAATTTAATAACCTATTCCTTAAAAACGGAGTCGACGACACCCGAGAGCACGGACATAAAAATGTCGGGTCGTGTCCAATCAATCTTGGTCTTATACCTGGACCCAGAGATCGGATCCAAGAGATAACCCTTCTTCAATGCGTAATACCATTAAAACAACGGTGACAATCCAACCAAAAAATAATTTTCAACAGCTCTTTATGTCGATAAATGTGGTATCGGCCATGACAGCACTCCCATCTCTAATCCGTCCGCGCACGGTCAGTTTTCCATCGACAAAAAAGATTTTATGTCCGATGATTAAAAATGTGAGATGATGATCATTGCGAGGGATCCCACTGCGAAGGTTTGTTTAACCTCTTTGTTTTTCTGAATTCCTGGTCGTGGGTCCGTTTTAATTAATGCCCGTCACGTATTTTTTTCGTTGTTGGTTTTTCAACTGATTTTTTTCGTTTTGTTTTTATTTTATCTCCGGTTTTTGAAATATGTCCGTGGGTCCGTGGTGTGTGATGCGATATCTCTGATGTCGCCCTATTGTTTTCATTTGATATATTTATGCGTTGTGTTCTCGGGAGTGGTGTTTCCAATGTATTTTTTTTGATCGTGGAAGCGGTGAGTGGCCGGTGACGCGGCATCATGGATCATCGATTGTTCGGAATCACCGACTGTTGACATTATTTATGTGGGTGACTCGGGGACGTCTAGGAGAGTGACAGCTACCTCTCTTGCTCGTGTAGTTTGTATGGAGATTAACTCAGGCGGGGAACTTTGATATGTCCAAATAATTTTATTGGTCTTTTCAGCGGTGATTGTTAGACAAAGATAATGAACTATAAGCCTCCGAGATTAATGTTATCTAGCGTTATTGAGAAAGATCTTTAATAATAGCCGAAGAGAACTCATCACATCTCAAAACAGTGTTTATAATTGATTCTTGTTTGTTATATTTCAAGTTTAATAAAGCAGAGTCATAAATATCCAACATTAGATTATTGATACCTCTACACAGCCCAACCAGTCGTTAAAGTTTAACATAATTGACATCAATTAAAGATTCAATGTTAGGAAGATAACACCGAAATACTGACACAACGCAGCCTCCTTCAGATCATAAAACTGTGTGTTTATAGTAGCTCGTGTAGATAACTAGCTATGTTACAATTAATGTAATCGTGTTATTTATTAGACGTGTTTGAATTATCTTGTTAGGTACCAGGGTAACAGAGGCAGGCGATAGTGGAATTGCTTACATAGTAACGCGATGTTTATCGACTTCATGATACGACATTGTTCACGTCAAACTTGATGGTAAAATACGCGTTTTATTGATGTTCTATGGTTTGTACCTACTCCCCTGGTTACTACGATTTGACGGTCGTTTTCAGAGTTAATGACGTGATACATTTCCTAGGTTCTAGTTTGAACTTTGAAACAGTTCTTGCTAATTTCTAAATCTATTCAATGAGACTGCCAAACCTTATTTTAGCAGAACTCAATATTGCGGTAAACCTGGAAAAAAACTTAAGAAAACCTGGCACTATAGCCTAGCACTATAGAAATGATGTATGAAATGAAATGACAAAACAATATTATCTCGACGAAGATCAAGAACGCTACTAAAATATTACAAGAAAAAATTCGCCATCCCATACATAAATTCCTGGTATATTTTTCCAACGTTGTGTAACGTATCTGTTTGTATCTTTGCAGGTAAGTGTTGATGTAACCTGAGAGTTTCTTCAAACAGACGTACAGACATCGACTTAGTGAGATGGTCACTGATAGTGTATGGTATGTTTGTATGGAAGAAAGATGGCTGATAACGCTGACGGGAGGTAAGTGATATTATTTTATGGGTTGAGATTTCGTGAAACCTGTAGGGAAACTGGATTGTTTGTTTTGGAAGATAGTGCTATGTAAAGGGACTTACTTTGTCAAAGAGCTAGGAAAAGAGTACCTAGTAGACCAAAGTTTTTACTTCACCTTTGTCATCCGGCTCGAAGGACCGCGACCAAACCTAGGCTTTTGTTGGGCGAGGGAAAGTAAACGGATTTACTTGAAAATGTATAATGTAATTTCAGATTTTATTGAATGAAATAATATTGATAAATAGGCATATATACACGCCTAATAAACATACTGCAGAAAATTAAAGAAAAGTTTCAAAGTTTCCTATTACATTATAATTTCACCAGAAACATGTAACCCACACATACTAAGATAACATATTTGCAAGCACGTCGCGGTAGGGTTGCCTCTTAACATATTGTAATGTATGAGTACAAATGTATCTATTTGTCCGTGCGCTCGTGTTACGAGTCCCGCGGGATCCGGGATTACTCGGGATGCCCGGGACGCTGCCCCCAGGGGTAAGTGATGGACCCGCTGTGTATTGCTTTGTTAATAAATTAGGATACTTCTACTGAATAGTAAAATAGAGTTTACTTTGGACTTCACTGAGTCGATTTGGAATTCATTTATAATTTTTGGCGTAAAAAGAGCCCGTGGCGAAAGAGTAACAGCCACACGGGTCAAACTTCGAAACATGCTACGTGCTGAGGTCGGTCCGCAGATGGGTGGCCAGGTGACCAACTATTATGTAACAAATTTCCTCCGTGGATCTGAAAGCACTTTACTGGGTTGTGGAGATCAGATAGGGAGTCGCTCCAAGTAAAATACTGGTATTAACTATAGCTATTTCCGGTTAGTCTGAAAGCCTAACCTTGGTCTACTATACTATGTACTTGGAATGCCCTGAACCGACTTTGAACGCAAGTAGGAAGGTGTACTTTCAACCTCGCAAAATAGGGCTACCCTGGATCAACTGCAGGGTGCATGTGGAGCCGAGACACAAACCATGCTCCACCTCCTATCTTGCCCTCTGTGCCCCAAAACATGCAGCCTGAGTGACCTATGTGCTGCTACCAACGATGCTGTGCAAGTGGCAACGTTTTGGCCCACCCAAATTTAATCAACTGTCGTGCCAGCGACACGAAGAAGAAGTCTGAAAGCTAATGTAGTTGGGAAAAGGCTAGGCAGGTTGATGTATTGATAGTCGACTTTTTTTAGTCGACTGTATCTATTTAATTATTTTTTCGTTCATAGCTAAGGCTTTTGGTAAGAAACGCTTGAAGTATAGAATTTCTTAAGCGGTGATTAACGGGATATCATGACAAAATGCTAAGGTGTAGTAAAAATAAAGTATTAATAATATTCCTCAGTGCATAAAATTCAACATGTTGATGATCCAAAACGCGCACATCCCATTCCCAACATGTGCGCTCCTGTCCGCGCAAATCACAATCTCAGGCCGACAGGGACCGCTGATCTGGAAAATTGAAACAAGGGAACTAAGCAATAAACCAACTCTATTATGCACACACATCAGCCCTTATTTTTATTGCTTTAGGGTTGAAAATTGCGTGGGTTGGGTAGGAGGACGTAGGGGTGGCACGTCCCAAGCGATTTTAAGGATTTAAGAGAATTATTAGGAAATAATTCGACCAGTGTTTTGTGTTTATTTATGTTTGTTGTTTGAGGGAGTATTGAGATTCATGCTTTGTTCACTTTTGGGATAATTAGGTCTCTATTTTAGCCATAAAAATAATAACGTTTTTCAATAATATTTCCGACTTTCTGGTAAGTAGGTACCACCTACCCTAACGAAGAATTTGTGGTGGTTGTACTTTACATAATGATCACATACATTAATAAAATTATTATGGTAGAAAAGTCCCTAATTAGACACGTACTTCAAAATTTCCTAATTTCGTAAAGGCTGAGACAATTTTTCAAGAAATACTAAAATTTTCCCCAATTTACTTTTTGATAATAAATCACTACGATATTTTTTCCACCCTCCGATCCCTTAAGGGCAGAGAACATCGCGACACGATCGTCATTCGAGAAATAATGATGTCATCAAACACTAATCCGAAAGCTTTCATGTGGATTACATGTAAACCAGCTCACATTTGCGTTGGGAATCTATTGTTCAAGGCATTTTCAACTCTATTCTTTGCCAAAATTGCGATTTTTTATCCTCTGGTGAACTTTCTCCCAATCTACTGAGACTCTTGCTCTATAAAACTGCAATTGTATTTATAAATTTAAAGCATTTTAGACCTTACGATCTAAACATTTGGTTAGAAATCCGAATAGCAATCCTAACTTTCTATCTCAAACGAAATCACTCAAAATTGTACTGTAGTTTCTAAGAAACAAAGTACATTTTCGTATGCTAAATAAATAAGGATAGCAACACACCGCGGTGTCTGTGCACTGGTGCGTCATTTCGATACATTAAGCAAGTGATTTATTCGCGGGAAACAGCGCAGTCAAAACATGCAGCGTGAGCGCGCTCGGTGTGCAACCCGCCTTGTAGGGTTATCAAGATGCGCATTTTTATGTACTTTTTCACTTACGTGTGACTTTCATGAGCAATTGTAAAGGTATACAGTACATATGCTAGTAATTCAAATTTTTCACACCTTTACAATGATTGTGCTGGAGATAAAACACATAATGTAGTGGTTATACGAGTAGCTTAATATGATACAACACTATACATACGCTTACGAATTTTCTTATAAGAGACTAGCTTTCGCTCACGGCTTCGCTCGCGTTACATTCGCAAAAAAAGGCTTATAACCGTCTCCAGAGTCCCACCTAGCTCTGTCTCAGAAATTATCAAAATCGGTTCAGCTATTTTGGGTGATAGTAAAACAAACAACGAAACTCATTTTCGCATTCATAATAATATGGTTAGGATAAGGCAAGACGAAACGTGGACCGATGACCTGGTGAGGGGCGCTGGTAGCCGATGGATGCGAGACGCACAGGACCCGCTGTTGTGGCGACACACGCAGGGAGGTTTATATCCAGCAGTAGACGTCTGCAGGCTGATATGATGATGATGAACATATATGCGCACAATATATTCAAGTTGTAAGTTCAAATAAACGAAGAGAAATACAGCCATTTAACGTTAACAGTCAGAACAACCTAAACCTTTCAGTGTTTGCTTTCAAAGCAAATATCAATATTAAACAAACTTACGAGTATTTCCAAAATAAAAATCAAAAATATTTTATTTCACTTAAAAAAACGTCAAAAATTAGCGCACGCTTCGAATTGGTCGTTTCTTTCTTTATTATTTCCGGACAACCCTAGATTTCTCATTTGGGGAAGATGCATGGGAGATCAGAAGTGCGTCCCCCTGGGACGTAGATCTCATCTTGAGGGCCCTCCACATTACCGTAAGCGGATGTAGGTTTTTGCTTCGGCTTCCTAACGAAAAAATATTATGTATGGTACAGGTGGGTAACGGGACTGTGCGTATTGCCGTGTTTCAAGTGCTAGGAACAGCTGGCGCAGTTTTCTGAATGTTGGTCTCAAGTACAGGGTGTTCAAGAAGTGCGTGCTCATATACTATACATTAAGGACAAAAGAGCAAAATAAAAAAAAATACTTAAAAAAAAAAATCGATCAGAATAAACGGCTGAAATTGCTTTTTAAGCAGTTTGATACAATTTTAGCATTTACTTTAGTTCAATCACAGACTTGATGTCAAAAAACTGCATCAGATTGCTTGAAAAGTCATTTCTTCGGAAATTTCTAGCTGTTTATTGTGGTTGATTTTATTTTAAAAGTCACATTTTTTATGTTTTAACTCACTTCTGGAACACCCTGTATAAGAGTTTTAATTATGTGTATTTCCTCAAATGCGAAGACATTTTAGGAAGTTGAAACTCGAACATCGAGGTAAAGCTACGCTTGTCGAGGTTGTTCCGCGGATGGGGACCGTCCATTACATACCGAGTTTCCTCCGTGCCTCGGTGCGCTCGTTAAGTCGTTGGCCCCGGCTGTCATTTAGAGATCTTTAGCAGTCGTTACGGGTCGTCAGAAACCAGAAAATCTGACACCAGTCTTACCAAGAAGTACCGTGTTACCCAGTTTCTGGGTTGTGGAAATCTGATAGGCGGTCACTCCATGTAAAACACTGGTGCTCAACTGCTCCTGGTTGGACTGGAATCAGACCCCAACATAGTTGGAGAAGGCTCGGCAGATTGATCGATTACGGAGACTATAGAGATTTTCTCAATATTTTACCTAATTTACTTCATCATCATCCGAAAGACGTGACTGCTGGACATAACCCTCACCGCGTGTCGCCACAACAACCGGTCATCATATACTTTACTTTGTAACATTATCCCTACTTACTAGGTATTAATATTAGGTCTTTACAGCTATGAAATTGCCGTTCTGCAGTACTGGCCATTTCAAATCAAAATAATTTTTGTTTGGCTAAGTATTCTAATTTCAAATTAATTTTATTTTAAAAACATGGTTTTTTTTTCCAAAAGTCTATTTTCATCGCATTTCAATCTTTTTCGTCATCATGGATACGTTAAAAATTCGAGTAATTATGGAATATGAGTACCGTCGTGGCAGCAACGCGGCACAAGCGGCACGCAACATCAACGACGTTTACAAACTACAGAGCTAACACTACAAACCAACGCACCACCTGTTATTGGTTTGCTCGCTTCCGTTCTGGAAATTTCGACCTGAAAAATGAACCTCGCAGTCGTCCGAAGACTGTGGTCGACAATGACGAATTAAAGGCGATTGTGGAAGCTGATGATACACAATCTACGGCTAAATTAGCAGCAGCTTTCGACGTTAGCGTCAAAACAATATTGGTCCATTTGCGTCAAATTGGCAAGGTAAAAAAGCTTGACAAATGGGTGCCCCACGAACTCAATGATCGCCAGCGCGAAGTACGCGTCGAGACGTGCCTTGCACTGCTCAACAGACACACAAATGAAGGAATTTTGAACCGCATTGTTACCTGCGATGAAAACTGGATTCTGTTTGATAACCGCAAGCGCTCAGCAAGTTGGTTGGATCCTGGTTCAGCACCTAAACAATGTCCTAAACGAAAACTTACCCCTAGAAAAGTGATGGTCACTGTTTGGTGGTCTAGCGCCGGTGTGATTCATCACAGCTTCTTACCAAACGGGGTGAGCATTACTGCAGATGTGTACTCTGAAGAACTGAACACAATGATGGAGAAGCTGGCACATCTCCAACCAGCATTGGTCAATCGCTCGTCTCCGCTGCTCCTGCACGACAACGCGCGACCTCATACTGCACAGCAGACGGTCTCCAAGTTGCAAGAACTGGGGTTGGAAGCTCTCCGTCATCCGCCCTACTCACCAGACCTTGCGCCTACAGACTACTACTTTTTCCTGAATTTGGATAACTTCTTGGCGGGAAAAAAATTCAATACCCGAGAGGCAGTAAAAAATGCCTTTGAAGAATTTGTTGCCTCCCGTCCAGCTGATTTCTTTAAGAAGGGCATCAATAAACTGCCACTGCGTTGGCAAAGATGCATTGATTGCATGGGTGATTACTTCGATTAATGCAAATAAAAAATACATGAAAAAAATTCGTTTAAATTTTTTCATACAAAACGGCAATTTCATAGGTAAAGACCTATTATTATAAATGCTAAAGTATCTCTGTCTATCTGTCTGTCTGTTACGATTTCACGTTAAAACGGGTAGACGAATCTTCATGAAATTTAGAGATACATAGCCTGTGATATGGAGAAGGACATAAGCTATTTTTTTACGCGATAACCGAAAGCCGTCGGGTGGAGCCGCGGACAAAAACTAGTCTTTGCTAATTTACAAAAATGTTTTCTATCACCCATTCTATGATAACTAGACTATAACTCAAATGATTCCTGTCACTACCCGCCAATCTATCATAATTTAAAAGCTCGGGGGTCGTTTTGCAAGTAAATGTGTTTTACTTCAAAGGGGGAAGGAAGGGTTAATTCACGAGAGTAATATTGCGTCGCAGCTAAGGGTTAAGTGAGGTGAACACTGAATCATGTTTTATGCTTTTTAATTTGTTTCCGACAAACAATTTGGGGGTTGCAGAGTGCTCCGGTACCAACCCTTTTGCTTTGTACTTTGATGAAGTTAGGGCGGGATTACTAGGAGTTCATAAACAGATAGAACATTATGAAAACACGTTACGTATGGATTAGAAGTCAGTAGAGTGAATGATTGCAAATTCTTCATATCGCAATTTTTTTTGTACCTACTTAGGTACTAGATTATTGTCTCGAAGACCAACACACTAAAGCGACAGTTATGAATGCCATAACGTCGTAAATTAATGAAAAAAGTAATGGAGCAGGTTTTTACTTCATTAAAAATTGACTAGCTTATATCAACAAACTGTATCTTACCCGGAGGGCTTTCTTTAAAAATATCGTCCCTCTAATGAGTCGCTGGCTATTAAGCAATTACCTCCCAAGTGTAGCACCTGGCTCCCGGTACACTGCCTCTATTCTATTAATACGTTAACGCTTAAAGATGCGCTCTTAATGTGCTCCTTCCATTAGGCGACGTTGTAAATTATATCCACTTTAGATCTATGAGTTCCTGGTACTTTCGCCACTTCTGTAAATGAGACATTTTCATGGGATTCGTGTCAAACAGCAGCTAATAGTGTGCTGTGAGACTGAGTTATATCTTCCGATTGATGCACAAACAGTGTAGCATACTGCTCTATCTATTAAAATATTTAGACATAAATTATATTTTTCCGTCAAAAACAAAATGCTTCCTTTAAAATTAGCCGACGAGCCGTCAATGTATTAAAAACAGCTGATTCTAAAATATTCAAATTCAATTCAAACAGTCGTATTTCACGCTCCTAACCGCTGCCGCTGTGACGACTAAAAAAAACCCTAAAATGCTCTCAGATATTAAATTCAATACACTGCTACTATTTTCGTGCAACCATGAATTGAATTTTTTATGGGACGCGCGTGGGTCTGTGTCATTTGTTTTCATTACGCTTCACCCCTCGAGAAAAAAGTTTGTATGCCTACGCTGACGAGTATCACAATAATTCCAATAATTTTCTCCGTCCGCATGTAGGTAAGCTGGATCTTGATTTAATAGTAGATTATGCACCCAGGGGATAAAGCAGTGTCTTGTGTCACGGGCGTCATATTGAATCTCGAACGAAATGAAGGATTCGGGAGTTAACTCCCGAGCGTAGCGAGGGAGTTTAGAGTTTAACTCACGAGCGAAGCGAGGGAGTTAATACAAGAATCCTGAATGCAGCGAGGGATTCAAGCTAGCCCAAGACAAAGACACCTTTATCCCCGAGGAGGATACTCTACTTTTCACACCTCCTGTGAGAAAATAAGAAGCCACAATACGAAAAACAAAGTATTTTAAATTTACAAACACTAAGTAGAGACATGTATTTAGAACTATACTGTATACCTACTTAAAAAAAGTTAGTTTAATACCATACGGATTTGCAATATTCGCGCCTTTTTTGCGTTCCACTCGGTATACCTACCACATAGCGGCCACGACCAACTCGATTTTCGTTTTTTTTTTTACTTCTCTGTGGGTAAGTAAATATGTGCAGGCCTATTGTTAGCAACCTAATACAATTTATGTGTACACAAAGCTTTATATCAGCTGGTAGAATGGGTTCGGACGCTTGGCTGTATGCAATTTGAATTTAGAACGTCATAGGAGATGCTCGAGAAAATAGTTTTTAAATTAATAAATCGACTATAAATGGGTTTTAAGTGTTATTCTTATCCTTTTATACAATAATCCGTACATAACCAATTATTCTTATAATATTGTCTTCAATCCTGGACACTGGTCAATCCTTATGATTTTGTAGAAATTCGAGAATATCATCCCTAAGTAGTAAGAGTATCGAGAATATCTTTCCTCTTTCTGGAACAGAAAGAGAGAGACAGAGACAGAAGGCGTTGTAAGTACCTAATATACCGCCAATTGAGCAGACAGATGAGGTTCCAAATTTAAATCACATTATTGACCAGCGGGTTATAATGAAATCCAGTACAATATTATTGCCCGGCTGTGCCACCGGCCAAAAATGACTCACTTTAGGTTAGGTTGGCATGACATATAATTTGACGTTTTCGATCAGGTGGTGTGAAAATGTTATTATCATGCGGACGGAAGCAGTGACGTTTATAGCGCTAAGGATTTGAGATATTAGCTAATAATCTTTAGCTTTATTTTCCGAATGGAATTTGTAATGCTTTCGTCTCATATTTTATGCATGCCTGGTAGTCTAATTTCTTTGGGATGGATGGTTTCTTATTTGCTGAACATGTTCATAGAGTGAAGAATCTCCTTCATATTTGAAGATATCCTGGCAGCTGGTCCGTTAGTAACATCGTTTAAAACTTAACTTAACTTTGAGTGTGTTTTGTCAAACCTCGACACTCTCATACATCGGAAACTTGATAAAAAATGCAATAATACCATCTTAATATTCAATAAAAACTTCAATTGACTTGAGCATGTGCCAATTTATACAAAAATACGTGCAATACAAAAATCATTTGGATTTTTTAAACAAAAATGTAAGAAAGCACGTGAAAGAACCTCAAGTTTATGGTATTACCAGGACAATAAATAGTTAGGCGTTGGGTGATTATCACCACTAATGATACAGTCGCGCCGAATTCATAACATGCGTATATTTTACTCGCTTTCTCGCAGAAATAATAGAAAAAAGTAAATGATAAAACTGTTTCAGGAGCTTATTATGATTTTACGTTTTCTCTTTTGTCAAAATACTTATAAAACAATATGAATATCATGAATTCTTCAGGGTGTTTCATTATGTTATTAGGGCACTTAGATCTCTGGATTTATAGCTCCAATCATAATCAGCCATAAGTCTTACAATATACGAGGATATACCAGCATTGTTCTCATTTTCCACCAGTCTAAACACATTTTATAAACAAAATAAATAAAACAACTACATGTACGTTGACCGCAGAAATGAGTTCGCAGAAACAAAACGTCGCATTAGAGGCTTTTATCAACATTTTATTGGGGCGATAATTAAAAAAACTTCACGGGACAATCTCGTATAAACAAAATGTCAAGATTTACGACGTAAGATTAGATAGGAAACGAATAAAAATATAATATTTGTGTTTAGAGAGAAAAGGTGGATTGGGACCCCCGTAGCATGGCGCCTACCCCATGCCGTGCGGGCCTTCCCGCGCTCTTCCATAAAAACGTACAGTCGTACAGTCCACGCTGCGGCCTCACTCGTCCCTCTCTGGTAATGTCCGCTGTTAGATCATGTTTCTACGATATTACTCACTCCCACAGCACTGAGAACATTGTTACATTTATAACTAACAGCTTTACCTGATGATCTTTATAGTAATTGACACAATCCCGCCGGCGACGCCATGTTTTAAAATGGAGATAGAATTACATCTCTGTAGATTATTACATTTTTAACTTTTTTAAGTTACCTTGGCATTAAGAAGTCTATAATGTAGTTTATCATAAGCATTGAACACTTACACCGGGTATTTATTTATTTTATTAATCGTTAAGTGAAAAAAAAATGAACAACTGCACATTAGCAAAGACTAATCATATATTAATAAGGAAATATTAAATGGAAGAACTATATATTTAGGTTAGATACCTTCAGAAAAACCAATAAGTACAAAAATAGAGCGAAAAGGCCACTCGCTACAAAATACATCTAACACCAGGATAACATAAACCAATTAGGGATGAAACGCCTTACCGTCCGCTAACACACGAGCGAGTCGATACTAATTGCATTATATACTCATCTGCACTGGCATCTGGACAGTATTGGCATGTTTACCGAGGCGAAGGCCGGCCGTGACTCAGCCCATCGAATCTCGCATTGTTTGATTAATAAAGTGCCATTTGAAAAGCAAGGTAAATGATTACAGAGATAAATATTGCACCTATCATCGTAGTATCTTCTTTGTTAAGATGTGTCGTCATAATTAATGGCATCTTTGTCTTCCTGGATGCCTGGTTGATGAAGTGTTAGTCTATTAAGATACTGTTCATTAGATCATCATCATCTATATGCCTTACCTTTTCCCAACTTTTTATTGGGGTCGGCTGCCAGTCAAACCGGATTCAGCTGAATACCAGTATTTTACGTGGTGCGTCTACCAGACCCCCACAACCCATTCACTGGATAACACGATACTTCTTGGCGAGACTGGTGTCTGATTTTTGGCTTCTGACAATCCGTAACGACTGCCAAAGATCTACAAATGACAGCCGGGACCAACGGCTAACGTGCTTTCTGAGGCACGGAGGAATCTCGATGTGTTAACATGTTCACCCATCCACAGACCAAACTCGGCAACTTGCTTAACATTGAAGATCGATGCGCACAGCTGTTGTTATTATTATTTTTTCTGCTAATCTAAAAGGTGCATAATGGAAAATGTAATGTAACACACGCAGAATTATTACTATGGTGTTGACTTCTGGACAATAGTAAGTTGTCGTAGCGTAAGGGTTGACCTATTTTGTAATACATTCATGGCCTAAATAGATTATCTATGGATTGCATTCGCAAACACAAAATATTTAAAAACTGGGCACTAAACCATTAAAAAGACTCGAACGAAACTGATTAATTCATCTAAGATAGCAAGCGTTATTTCATAGATTTTTCCCATTCATCACACGTCTAATGAAGCAGACAATCGTCACTTGTTATCAGCTAATAAATCCAACATGAATGCAGTCCACTAGTTCTCATTACGCCTACGCACTGCTGCTAACCTGGTACACTAACACTACATGACAGATGGCACAACAATCTTAGAAACACGCTACTAGCGTGCAGAGAGATGATAAAACAAAATCTGTAATGTATGTTTTGACTGCTTATAATGGATATTGCATGGTTTCCTATCTTTGTACTGTAGGACCACGTAAGATATTGTCTTGTGGTGAAACTACATATAAATTCTGTACATTCGCCATCAAGCTCATCATAATAGTAATCATGGCAGAAGCTTTCTCGGAATACGAACGAACGCTTTTTTACCTATTTTAATAATTTGTAATTCAAAGTTTTGCTTTTTCAACTTTGGACATTTCTGTTAAATTCTTCTAAATCTATTCAAGTTTTATATAAAATACGCTCATTGGAAGTGCTACACACAATGTACCCAATTATAGTTTTACACAAATTAAGTAAAATGTTAGATGGCCTCCTATAATTTGATATAAAAACTTACTAGATAGGCAGGCATAATTTAAAATTTAAAAATATTTGTCTATTCCGTACATGAGCATTTTATTTAAACACGGACGTAAAGCAAAGCATGGTGTTCACCGTCGAATTTCACCAATTATAATTAAATCATTGCTAAGGATGTGAATCTCATCTAACCGTAAACTTACAGTCGCGGTGACCGACTCGATGATTGTCTAAAAGCCCTCGACATCTGAAGTAATGTTTGTGTGAAAAGTTTAAAGATAATCAGGTGATACACGACTAGGAAATGAAGATACATTAGAACGGTAATGGCGGGCCTGGTCCGAAAAAATTAAAAGCGAAGTAATACTGCATCGTGTTGCTGATAGGATTAATGCTAATTTATGTTTTTACTTATAATAATTGATAAATAAATTTATATCGAGAGCCATGAATGTATAATGCATGATGATGATATTATGTTTCATGCATCATTTTCCATATTATAAAACCAATGTATTTGTACATTATGGCTCCGCTAAATTAAAAATAAAATCATAAAAACGGCAGTCAAAAAATAATAAAACCCTTAGGTACGCACTTTAAGCTCGTAAAAATATTCACTCATATAACTTTAATGAACAATTTAATGATAAGAAGGCGATTATTCGCTCTTCTGAACTAAGGCTAATGTCTGGGAGTCGCCATTTTGTTAATAATTCTTATCTTAACACTGGGATCGGTGATAAAATAGCCGTGTTCTTTAAACGGCTGCTTTAATTCCGAGTAAATAAGCTTTGGATAGACATTCGTTATTTTTTCTATATGTATATGAATTAATTTAGAATTAGGCGTCGAATGTCTAAAATATTAGGTATAGTATTTCTTTAAGTGGCGTCTCATGGTAGCTAAGGAGAGGCCAATTTAATATGGATTCTAATAAATAACGATCTTTGATTTGGATCAGATTACCTACGTATTTTGATTCATTATTTACAATTCACATAATTTCCTGTTATGAGAGTAGGTATCATTAATTTAACTGAATTTGTTGCATAATATTTTGCAATGATAGATGATATTCTAGCTAGATTTTCCATAAATTTTCCCATTTCTTTTAAACCTCGATCGTACACCGCTGAGTGTGATTATGAACAGTCTAGTCTCAGAAAGGTTCAGTAGGTACCGCTTGCCGATTAAGTTTTCTAAATGGGCTTTGACAAGAGGCAAAAACAGGATCACGCTGCTTGCTACGATTCAAATGCCACAATCCTACAGACTGCTAAATTTTCCAGTTACAACCACGACTGGTAAGAAAATTTTATTACAGCTGGAACAAGATTGTCGCTGACCACATTTGAAATTACTTCTTAAAGAATTCTCTTTTACTAGACCTGAAAGATTCAGCCTTATCTAGTCCGCAATCCAAATACAAAACGCTCCATTTAATTCCTAACTTATCGGGTGTTAGAAATACAAAAAGAACTATTCGTAAAAACCCCCGCAATACACAGTATTGCACTTATGCACATATTTGCGCAGAGCAATGCATATGTATGCGCTTGCGCAGTCATGCGTGGATAATGCGTAATTAATCAGCACTAGTGCTTGTCTCGTTCAATAACTGCTCATGTATGAGTTGTTTGCAATAATCGATCGATCTGTAATTTAATATGCAGCGATTTGAAAACAAATACCAGGAGGTCATGAATTCATAATGTTGGAAGTATATGTTGACCTGACTCAACTGGTCAAATAATAGTAAAGTTTTTTCAAATTAATGAAATTATCAGTAACACAAACATTGTTGTTTTTGTATACAGTATTTTATCGATTTAAATTCAGTTACTATGGTGTTCTTTGTTTATGTTCCAACGTTTAGAGCAGGAAACTTGTATGTGCATTACACATATTAATATTAAACGTTTTGAACATAACAGTGCTAGCTGTAACACGATTTTCAAAACTATGCGCGTGCGCGTAGACCTTTCCCGCCTCGGGTAATGTCTGCCGTTTATCAAGACACTGGTTGGCTGGATCTTGGAAGTCTTCTCACATAGCCCTTTGCTACCACCGCATCACCCGACAAAGGGCTTTGCATCCAGAATACATGAATTATTCTGTCAGTGCATCGTCATAATAGAGGTCACACGTTTCAAAACGCCACCGTCGTACTCTTTTAGTAAATAATTACGCCGGAAGCCGCCCATAACGGGCCGCACTTAATATAAATCATCCACTTAACACTTTTTTTTAAACTGGAAAACGCAGCGACAATATCATCTAAATATACCAGGAACGCATAAAAAGTTTAGAGTTTATTTTGGTGTACGGCGATGAGAAAGTATGCGGGACGTCGTGAGCTACGAGCGCTGTCCCAGCAGTGGACGCTGCCCGTCCATCATAGCGCCTCCCGTCCCTTTCGCGCTTGCGCACATTCTAACTCTCTCTTTCTGGCCAGCCATGCGTGAATAGCTTGAAACAATCACGTTTATTTTTGAAATTCGAACCTTATTTAAATAGTGATGGGGACTATATTTTTGAATATCCTTTTGCATCGATTCCCTTTTTTTTTCATCTAATTTATTCGAAAATAACTTCACTAGACTTATTTCCAACCCACTAGTTATAGAAATAATAATATCTTAAGATATTTTCGAAATTCAAAACACCGCCTGACTTGTGCTAAAGTCAAAAAGTTGTCCCATCGATAAAAGCTCGCATCGTCCAGTAGGTATAAGATAGTATTTATTTTAACCTTAATTTCTGCCCATTTTTTTGTTTCGATATTGAAAAATATCGTCGGATGCATCACTGACGGCCTGCGAGTTTTTTTACGTATTTTTTTCACCGAATGACACAGAAAAGCTTTTTGTGTGACGTGCGTTATCGAGAGAGAACAAAAAGTTTGCGAACGGCTTACAACCTCGACTTTGTATTCAAATTGCCGAAATGTTTCGCTAAAATAATATAAAGAACGTCTGGGGTTTGTTTTGAGTATATATATTCGGGATAGTTATAATTAGGTATTAAAAGCTGTCTATTTCGTTTGTAAAATAAGTTCTTAGGTTCATATAAATAGTTTTGTGAGTAAACTTCGCTGAACTATTAATGTGTAATTTGTTTTGAGTTCTGCCACCTACTGGCGTTAACAAATTGCTAACGACAGCCGTTTTCGCGAATATAGAAATACTTTAAAAAATAAACAGTCTCCTACAAATCATTTCGCTAAACAGTTTGTCGCATGACCTTAAGTAATTAATTACAAACATGTGCCCTAGCTTAAAAGGTGTTGTTTCATTGTTTGTTAGAAATACTTGGGCATTTACGTACAGTGGGCTTAGTGTGAGTTTTTTAACGCTCTCGATCGCGTTAGCGTAAACGTCAATTTGTATTAAATCTGAATAAGCGCCGTCTGGTGACACTCACGGACAATCTGTTTTTTAAAAGCTTTTATTTAACTTGACTTGTACGTATGTTTACAAATCTTGCAAGTTTAATTTGACCCACTTTCCGGTATCCGATTGAGCTGCTGCCAAGATCGGTTTCGTACGAGAGATCTCCTCAGCGGTAAATAGCAGGGACACGAATTTTTTTTCTATAAAATTTGACATGAGCGAACGTTTACGTTAACGCGATATAACGTACTCGACGTTAAAAAACTCACACTAAGCCCTCAGAATATAAAATGCCATGAATAGTTTCTAACTTATATTTTAAAAGCGGCAATATGTGTGTCAGTCTGTCTTATTCGTTTTCACTTCTAAACCTCAGAACGGAAGAAAACTTGCGCCACTGATTTTAGACTATGTCCTGAGTAGGGTCTTTTACTGAAAAAAACATTAGTCCGTCAGATAGATATCCAAAAACAATTGAATACGTATTATAATATAATACGTATTCAATTGTCTACTTGAAAAATAAAATAAGTATATTATACTTATTTTATTTTTCAAGTAGATAAACAAAAATATTTATCGTCATGAAAAAAAAAATACGTGCTCAATTGTTTTTGGAAATCTGTCTAACGAACTAATTAGATTTTTCCAGTAAAAACCCTATAAGGCTGCGTTTCCATCGTTATGTACACAAAGTCTTTTTTATATAGTAAAAGCGTAGCTACTTAGGCAATATAACCACATAACCACCTCTGTGATAATTGCCTAGGACATTATTTAATCGCCATATTTACATATAACATTGCATCTGATATTAATTCAATATCGCGAAATAAATAAAACATTACATTACATCTTATGCGAAGTCGCGGGCATCGGGAAATGTATCGTGGGTAATATTGTTATAACATAATGTAATATTATAGGACATAACTCTAATTAACTAGCAGTTAACCTTTTTAGTAACACAGTACATTTACGTAATAATTATAATTGTAAAGCGATATAAGAATATAGCGACCACTCGACCAAGGTTTTATAAAACAGGTATTTTGGTACAAAATACAACTTTCTTCCATAATTTCATTAGGTGCTTAAATACAGCACAACTCTAGTACTTAGTACCTGAGCTTTAGGAGTCAGCTGTTCTTATCAAAAATATTAAAGTCTAGGCTCTTTTTTTTGAGGATGGGAAATCATTAAATGACTCCTTACGCTCTGGGCGGAGCGGAATGGAGTGTCACTGACTAAAACCCATCCGAGTTCCTCTAAATGCCCTTTGTGTTCCAGGGCCGCGGTGACTCTTTCGAACAAATCCCGCAACCCTGGCAAGGTATCAAGGCCCTGAGCTATAGTTGTAAAATTGTTTTATTATTTAAGTGACTGGGTGTGAAAACATTCAATGAGAAATTGAAACTATCGGGACACGTTATTTACTTTGATTTAACTGGATACGGAAGTTGAGGTCCGGATAGCAGCCCCTTCATGTAAAATACCTACTGGTATTCATGTATCCGGTCATGCTGGCAGCCGATCCCAACTTAGATGGAAACAGGCCAAGCAGATGGTGATGACTCTCTCATCCCCACAGGTAAGACAACCTTCTATTCGTATTCGTACCCTGTACTTATAATCTCCTGGTACATAAACGTCAGTCCAATACATCAAGGAAGTCGCTGATGTATGTAAATCAATAATAACATATTTGTATTGTGTATCACACGCTTGGCTGAACAGTTTTTATATCAACTAATATTATTCTCTATTAATAATAGACCATAATAGCATCTTGAAAGAGAACCGTTTTTGTACAAAATTCTATATTTTACGCACCAATAGGTTCTTTTGGAGCTCCACTGAAAGCGATTAAATTAGACAAGTTTTGCTTTGTTTAGCCATATTAATTCTCGTAACACCCACCCAACCCAAAATGTCTCCCAGGTTGCTGCAGAAATGTCAAAACAATTTGTTCAGTGTTTGAACAAATTGTTTTGACATTTCTTTCATGGATATATCCTTCTTTCATCACTCTCATAGCCCGATGGGATCGCAACCCGACTCGACCGGAGAGAAATCTGGTGTTGCTGTTTGTGTCCTGCCGTTGGTCCTGCCAAAGACTTTCCGTGCCTTCCGAAGCACCCCCGTGCTTTGAAAGTCCCAATGGAAAAACCCAATGGCATTTTTTGTCCGACCAGAGAATCAAACCCGAGATACCACGCTTATCAGTCGCGCTCGCCACCGAGACACCAACGGCCAAGTATATGAAAGGTATCATCATGAAGGCTGTTTCATCGCTTTTTTGACAACAACTCATAGGCTACGATTCCCTTTAAAACTCTTTTCTAGTTTCCTCAAAGGATCTCCGCCGGGAATGTTCCTTCTCATGGAAGCAATTCACTTTCATGATTTAGGTCTAACCTTTATACTTCAAGTAATGCTTGTATCGCCCGCTCCGCTTATGCCCATCGCTGATCGCTCCCCGCTGTCAGTGCGGCGCACACGTCGCAACGCATTACTCGGCCGAGGGGGCACACTGTTCGGATGACTTATTAAATATCAAGGCAATGTATGCAGCGTTCGGTTACTCCGCTAGTCGCTCTTTGATGTTCTCACTGCACGGTTTTTGTTGCTCAGCCGTCTGGGTATGTTGGGATAGGTAATATCTTAAGTTTATTGTGTTCTTAATAATTATAGAGTTAAAAAAATATTAAAAGAAAGTTAAATTGTTTGTTAGTAGAAGGAATATATTTAGGGCATACTGAGCTCACAATGGGCCTCATCAGCAGGCTAAAAGTCACCCAAAAGGCAATGCTCAAATCAGGAATACGCAAGAGAACCAAGGTTACCAATAGACCTTGAGTGGAGATAGTCTGGAGTGGCGACCGCGTACCGGAAGACGCAGCGTTGGAAGGCCTCGCACAAGTTGGCCCGATGACCTGGTGAGGGTCGCTGGTAGCCGATGGATGCAAGACGCACAGGGCCGGTTGTTGTGGCGACTCTTGGGCAAATTTTATGTCCAGCAGTGAACGTCTTTCAGCTAATATGATGATGATGGTGTTGATGATATCGCTGAATGCCTAAGCCTACTTTTTACTCCCGAAAATAGCAGGATATCTGTGGTTCAGGGAGTGTGGGAAAGAGTTTATATCTTCTACATTTTCCCGTTATTAAAAATTAAGCAATAAAGCTATCTTAAACACGAACTAAAGTTAAAAAGTTGGACGACCATTTCAAGCACAAAATGTACCGATTTAAGTTAATTAAGTAACGCAGCTGCGCTCAACGATTTTATTTGCATGTTCATGAGGCCGGAGCCTCTTAAGAGACATATTTATGTCTCTTAATGATGCTGATTAAACTATGTACCTATACATGTACTGCGTCGGCCCGCTGCCTAAATTGCCGAAGGCTGATTTGAAACAACGCTCAACGTAATGCAATACTAGCAGCCTACCCTGGCTTTACTCGGGTCCTAATACACAATGTAATAGGTCCATCTGTAATATTGTACCTTTCAAATGGTGAAAGAAGTGTTTAAAGTTGCAGTACTTCCTGTGATCCCTCCACATATACAGGAACACAAAAAATCGCAGTTTCTCTTTATAATATGCCAATATTATAACCCTGAACGCATTGTTAACTATAGTATTGTTATACTTTATTGCGTTCAGGGTGCTTATGAGGCTGCCTCGTTTCTGTAGCGCATCAGAGAATTCACCGGTCGCTAGTAGATTGCGTCTATTTGCTAAAACGGCGCATATTTCTGATCGTCTAGATATCAATCCAGTAGAAAATGCATAGCAACTGAAATAATACGTGGTCAGTCCTAAAGTGTCAACTGGCACTTCGACAATCGCCATCACTGATATATTGTCACTTTTTCTAGAGCCCCTTGCCTTCGGTTCTTTCGAGTCAGGGCATGATGAGTGCATTCGAGCAGAGGATCGTTTGTCATTACCTGAACCATTTGTTGTATGGTCAATGTGCTGAGCTAACGAGGTCTGAAACATTGTTTGTAAAGTCTGTATGTGCCTCATCCTCCTGACTTATCCGAATAGTCGCATGGGGTCACAACATATCTTTATCTTCTATACATCTACATATAATTATATTTTTTAGCCTTACAAGTCTGTGGCCTACTGTAGGTATGAGTTTTAATTGCATTGTTATTAATTTTCTTTGTTATGTAAGTAGTCTAAAATATTGTTGATATCTGTTTGTGTACTATGATCCTTCTTCAGTCGAAATAAACGTTTATTTATTTCACTGCGGTGACATCAGTATTCAAAACCTAGGTCTTCTGGTTGAAGCCTGCAGCTGATTTAGTGTTCAGTCATTGTATTACAAATACTAGAATACATTTGGGTGTCTAGACATTGAGATTACCTATTAAAATGTTTCTTTGGATGGTACTAGGTCGTTGCTATGTGTTTTGTGATATTGCTGCAAAAATTTGCTGATCGATAAAATTAGGACCGTAAAAAGTCGCATACTAAACGTATGACTACAAGATGGTGCTGGGTTTAAAATAGGCTGCGATTTCTTGGATACAGCACCATTTTGCCAAGTACTCTTGATACAATTAAACAAAAAAAAAGATCAGCTTAGTGGTCTACTTCAATGATCTGCCAGTCAATCTCCATTTGTAGGAAAACACCTTAAGAAAAATTCTCTGTACCTATAAAATACAATTACATTAGCAATCTAAAATATGTGTAATATTGTTAGAAATAAAAGTTTGTTTGTCAGTGGGAGGTAATCTCTGGAAGTACGTATTAATTGCGAAAATTGTTCTTTACACAACAACAATTTACACCTACTTTTGTCTGCGGAGACTTTTAACTCTGAATAAAAATATGGTATTGTATGTCTGCATACACTTACAACAAAGTATGTGCAGGCAAATGTCGTTGTGATAGAATAAAATTGTTTTTTACCCGACTGCGTCAGAAGGAGGGTAATGTTTTTCGAGCGTATGTATGTATAGTATGTTTGGATGTATGTCCATTTCTTTGGCACGCCCTACAGCCCTACAGCCCAAACGGCGGGACGGATTTTGACATATGAGGTGTCGTTATATTCTTCAGAATTGTGGTAGTGACATAGGCTATATAAATTTTCAAAATGGCTCCCGCAAATGAATAAAAAATGTCCGTGTTCCTTCCATTGCCCTTGCGTTCCAGGGCCGCGGTAACTGTTTTGAACATATTCCGCAACCCTGGCAGCAGAGATTACCTCCTACACCCTCACAAACTTTACATCTTTATAATATTAGTATAGATATAAAAGCATGAGACAGAATCCTTGCAGTAACATAGACTCCCAGGATATTGGCAAGCCTGGTCGTGGTCCTTAGATACGCAATGTCCTTAAAATATCTGGTTACCTATTAAACTTTGCTTAGAATAACAGAGTGACCACAAAGCACGCAAATGTCACAATTTATTGAATAAGTATCGCTATAAGTGCCATAGGACATCGCTAGGATAATAAATAGCTCGCTAGCTTAATACATGTGGCTCTGTCTGTGAACTATTGCTACGTTTTGGTATTAACACATTTAAATGGTCCTTTCGGATAACTTAGGTCGTAATGTCCCCGTTTGATATAAGGCCACCCAAACGCTTTGCAATGTTCTAAAATGTATGAACTAGCAGTTACATGACTAGTCGGTCGTATTGAATCTCGACTGTCTAAGTATGGTAATCTAACACAAAATTCTGTCACGTTGCTTTTTCTTGTCTTGCCAGTGACTAGACAGATATTGGTCAGAATTAAACTTTACGCCAATCTGAGTACGTTGCTCCTGTTAGGAACATGAGCTGACTTGATTTGATGTCATGAGATGACCCATACACCTGTATTTGAAAAGAAGAAGACCTTTAAGCCAGTTGATCTTATTCTTCTACTCGATGGTTAATTCCTTAGATTTTTTGAGCCACGGCAATTGCAGCGTTGGTGGCGTTTATCAGATTCCCCAAGGTACAGGTGCATGGACACTCCAATGTGTGGCTCATGCTCAACAGGAGCGCCGCACTCACATTGTTTATCCGACAGGACTATAAAACCGGGTTCATAGAAAAGGGCTGATCTTATGTTCTGTACATTATCTTATGTGAGAACTGAAAAGGCTATACACACTCAGTTGCAATTAGCAGTGGCGCATGATCATTCGTGCCGAACACCTAACAACCAGCCAATTATAATACAACCAACCAAATACTCCTCAATTGGATCACACGAAACATACATCGCGTGCTTGTAGAACATGATAGGGACATACTGTTTAGTTTCTGATCTCCTAATAACCCTCAGCTGATCAAACATGGCTGCTGACTCAAACTCACCCCGCAGCCGCAGGTCAGCGCGCACGGTAGCTCAAATTATGGATATGACAACAGGTTAC
Source organism: Melanchra persicariae (assembly GCA_947386135.1). NCBI lineage: Eukaryota > Metazoa > Arthropoda > Insecta > Lepidoptera > Noctuidae > Melanchra > Melanchra persicariae. The sequence goes on from OX376652.1 coordinate 1,083,534, forward strand.
AGCCTCGCACATATCCTACCTATAAATATGTATGTAAATCTCGCTATAATCGAATAAACATCGTGCCCCGTCCGCCATATTGAATTATTCATCCAGCAAATTGTAATATTATACAGATTACATTGAAATTTGTCGCCGTGAACGCGTTTGCGCATTCGTTATGCAATCGCAACGTGAAAATTTTGCGTTTCGCGCGAGTCCTGTGCTCCTAGTCCTCCCAGGCGCAGATTAGACGAAAAGATAGACCGTTGTTTATGCAGTGCTAGTACTGTTAGGAATTTGCCGTGTTCGTGGAACGAAGCCGCTTTGTACTGCTATCCCAGCTGCAGGTCCGGGTCATCCGTTTTCCGATTACTCTTTTGCATCCTAGACTCTTCGTAGATCCTCTCTATTTATATCATTTCTGTGTACAAGAGATTTGCGTGTCTGTTACGTAGAAATAAAACGAGTTTTATTTCCTAGTTTTGCTTGCAGCATCCATTTGTAAATAACATTATCTAGAGTATTTTAAATACAAGCAATATGCATGCTCAACAATAACTGGACAACTGAGATTAGTACCTACCTCTTAAGCATTACAATTTTTTTAGGATATTTTGTTTCTGTAAACGAGACACTATAAAAGTGTTGTTTTATTGTTAGGCTATGTTTGACCACAATCTCACCTGATGGAAAGCGACGATGGAGCAAGCTTGCCTAGAGGTTAACTTATACACTCCAAATTCTCAGAAACTCAGTTTAGCAGGCAATTCCTCTCCTTGCTGTACGCACAATGAAATTATTCCCTACTCCGAAAACCTTTTGTGCACCTTCCAGCATTTTGTAGTGCGCAATGGATTTTTGAATAATGAACCAAATGGAAACCGACATAACATACAATTCCCCGCGCCCATCACTATTTGTGTGTACTCTATTGCATCTCAGCCGTTACACTATCTAATACAATATGCAAACTGCACTCACCATTACCGATGTAAATATCTGGCTGGATAGTATTCCCACTAGGTAATTCTGTCATCTTGTTGATAAGGCACACCACAACATAACTTCAGAAACCACTTTCTCTGTTACACCAGCTTTTATATGCGGCTCCGTATCACAGTAATTTACCACTTCTTCGGGATAAAAAGTATGAAATGGCTCTCAGTGACATTGTAAATCAGACCGCTACTTCAAGACATAACCTCCTACCTAATAGGAGCTATTTACAACAAAAATTTAATTACACCAGTTTTTACAGATGGTTTATTAAGAGAGGTTTAGTAGCCGCCCTCAAGCCAGTCTCCTACGTCTATGAGTCCCATGTGATTGAAGGTGACCCTATAGTCATCAGCTGGACAAAAATACAGACCCCGATCTATTCGTTCGTGTTTGACTCCCAAACGAATCTTGCTGTACTACAAGAGTAAGTTCTCATCTGAGAACCGATCTTATCATGCCAAAATCACTTGGTAGTCCACACTCCTACCACGATCCTATCAGATGAACTCACGACAAGTCGGCGCTCATAGACCACACAGTGCACCGGTCACTCGCACAAGACGCCACACTTCTTCCACATTTACATACGATACAGTTTACAAGAAACGCTTAGCTGACACCCTGGTGGAATACATATTACATAGGCTTCATTATAATCTATGATTATGACGCATATTGATGCATATTGATGGTGTACTGTGAAAGTCACGTATTGTAGCGGTATTGTTTGAGTGATCGTCGTGCCGAGGTGGCGCCGCGCGTCGCCGTCTCATAGCATCGCGCATACTAATGTTTCTAAACTTTTGATGCACATTTTTGTAAAAGCTGCCGAATATTTTTATAGTCAAAAGAGGTAGACAACCCACCACTTCATAACAAACCGTAGTAGTTTCAGAGTTTAATTATACTTAATTTTAATTTAATGGCAATGTTTGAGGGTTGCCTAGAATATTAAAAGGCAGTAAACGGCAACGGCAGCATGTCCACCGGTACATGGTGGACATCCCTTCCACAAGCACAAAACGTTTTGGGAACAAAATTCATTGTACTTACGTACAATAAGGAGTGGAATTCCCTGCCACAGTCTATTTTTCCTGATAGCTACAACCTGGGAGTCTTTAAGTCAAGAGTGAATAGGTTACTTCTAGGCAAGCGTGGTCTGTCTTCGACCACATCATCGCTTCCAATCAGGTGAGATAGTGGTCAAGCGCGTGCCTATCAATAATAATAAAAAGGCAGTAAATGGTTCCAGCGGAAAGCCAGTATTTAGTAACGTTTTGCACACTATTGATAGTGCTTTGTTTGAACATTCAAATGTGATAAGAATCCCTGGTTACCACTGAGTTTGATTTCTTAACCCAAGTTAGGACTATGACAAAAAGTGCCGGGCCAAATTCAAAGATTTCTTCACCAGCTCTTTATAGCAACAACTAAAATAAGTTGATGCACGGAATTCATTTCAATTACGTAGTAGGTACCTACAAATTTTCCAAGATCTTATTAGACACAGACACACGGACTGTCAAGTGTAGCTTTCTGTCAATGTAAGATTTTTCCAAATCGGATCAGAGCTTACAGGGATATATAAACTTATTTTACCTCTTTACGAGGATTTTTCGGGGTTGAAACACTAGAGCCATGGGGTCCGAGTGCTTATTGAATTTTTCGCGAAATCACCAAGCAGTTAGTCGACTCTTCACGTGACCAGAGGGCTGGCCTTTTCTTTGGCCAACGAATCAGCATTGCCATTCAACGTGGCAATGGCCAGTGTTCTGGGGACTTTTCCCGTTGACAGCGATGTGGACGAAGTTTTCGATGCCCTATGAGTTCTTCCCCTCCCCTTTTTTACTCCGCTTGTATATTTTCTACTAGTTTTTATTGAGTATCTATAAGTTTTATGTGTTTAAGTAGTTGATTTAAAATTAATAAAATCATGAAACATTTACGAGGTTATTTTACATTCAACATCGGTTTCTGATAAGAGTTTAAAGTTAGGACCTTGTTAAATTCTACTTTAGCACTAAACCTGTAGCATTAAAGTTGATACGTTCTTAACTCCAGATTCTCAATTTAGAAAACGCGGCAGTTAGGTAGTTTTGTTCACCTATATACTTAATTGTTGTGAAATATAACAATTTATCGTATCAACTAAAGAAACAGTGAAACATGACCCTTTTTACAACGAATTTCCAAAACCTCTGCCAACAAACACCCGGGTTTCACAATTCACAAGAATTTCCCTAATTAAATTCCCATAATTTTAATATTCTAAACCGTAACAGTAAATCGGCAGTGTGCCCATATTTCCTTGTGCTGCGTTAATGGCCATATAAATCTTCGGTAATCGATCACCAACGATCCTATGCTCTCCTGGTATCTTTAATTGGTACTTAATAGGCAATGATTGACGTCAAGTGGCTTCAAGTAGCAGCTTTGAAGTACGCAGTAGTTAAGACGTGAGTTATCCTAGCGATACGTGAAGATCCTTTAATATATTGCAGTTGAAAATGGATACAGAACTTTAAATTGCTAAGGTGGCTGAAAAAAAGGAAAATCTTGCAGTTGATACTTTGATTGGTATTTTTTGTAAATATTGTGCAGTGTGAATACGTCTCGCCATCATCATCGTTATCTAGCCCGCGTATTTGTCTTATAATCATTAAAAAAGGTGGTAGAAGAGTGCTTGAAAGAATCTGCAATGAAGATTGGTCTTAAAAACTTAGATGATGATGTAGGTTTGTTTGTATTTAATTCAAAATCGTTTCTTTTTTAATTTAATCATGTACTATTTTGATATAATCTCCATACCTAAAGAACCCAGCTTCTTTTCACCGCCCTTATTTGCACTATCAAAATCTTACACCTAAAAAAAACAAATTCATCTTAAAAACTACCAATAGGTATTTAACTCCTCAATATTTCCTACTGTCGAGCCCATTTTTTCGTGCGTTAATCACAATGGGCCTACGTCAATATTTGTGTGGACGTCGGCGGCGCCCGCGACGCCCCCTTTTGCCTCCTCATTATAACTATAATGCCAGCTTTATTGAAAACTAAACGCCCACTGCAATTTATAAAGCTGAGATGATATTTATGTTATAAATTTTAAAAAAATGTTTGAGAAAAAAGAAGAGCCAAGTCCGTGAATAGTTTTAAATTTTACTGAATCAAATACCAAGGTATCTATTTATACTTTTAATCTTCATATTGATCATTATTTGTTTGTTGTATAAATTAAAGGGCTGTTTTCATTTTAGAACTATTGAATAGGTATGGAGATCATACATTTATTTTTCTCTAAGTAAGATAATTTGCCATTAGTCGAGTAGCTACCTGATGTAGCTATCTCAATTAACATGCCAAAGTGTAAAAATAATCGGCACAAACTACACCTAATCGATTGATAGCATCTCTATTAACTAGAGACCACCCTTATCAAGATAATAGCCCCCTTATTATTAAATTATTTTCATAAAGGGCGCGCAAAAAAGTGGCTAATTAAATAATTGCAAAACAACGTAACAACGGTTAAAGCCTTAGATTGGCTTTAATAACTAAAGTTTCACCGACTGTAACTATCTAGGTAACAATTTATTACAATTACTTAACTATTTATTAGAATTTAGATCGCTATTTATGGCGGGATTGTTCTTTGTCTAATTACTGCAACAATGTACGACTATCACCTTGTAGAAAATGTAAATAACTGTCTATAGCTAAAGATAAGTAGAAGTAATAAATAACTGTTTAATAGAACAATTTAAATTGCAAACATTCTTGCTAATGCCTTATAACAACTTTTATTTTTTTATTTAACCTCACACCTAGATGTCATTAAGAACTTGGCGTGTTTTTTATACATTGGTAACTTAGTGTTTCCTTGCATGCAGTTTTTTGCTTTGTCTAACAATTTAGATATTAACGGTTCATTAAGTTTATTAGTATTAAAATAACAAAAACAACTAGAGCAAAGGAACTAGGATAAAATAAAAGTTATAAATCTGTTTTTTTTATACCGAGTAGAGTAGACGATGACTTTCAGTAATGACTTCCTACGCGCATACACCGCTTTGTCCCGTTCTCGTAGGAATTTCGGGAAATCCTCTCTAAATGCTACTCTACACTCCCCAGAGAGAAATTTTCCTGAATAAATATTAAAATTCTTTAAGAACCGTTTAATCCGTTCAGATTGTTCGCACATTATTAAACAAAAATACATTATCTAAAACATGCGCATAACATTTCTGCATCATAGTAACATGTCTCTAGAAAAGCGTCTATCTTTGTTACATTTCATCAGCTCATTCGGTAAATAATAAACAGTTAATTATACATTATTTAACAGTTAATTACAATTTAATAGTAATGTCATCAACCACTTATTAAGTATCGCTCTCAACGGCCAGTAAAAAACCTCTGATCTATTTCTGTAACACCACCAAAATACCATATGTTGTCCTTCCTTAAGTGCTCTCTGTATTTTATCATTTTCTGACTGCATTTTAATTTAAAAGATACATTGGTCCTTTTGTTCACTGGTCTTATGACCTCTAAAAAGATTGTAGATCTAAACAATTTAATTTAGATCCTCCAAGTAAGCTGTCTAGTTGAAATACTTTTATCAAACAGACTATGGCAGGACTTACTCTGTAGAAATAAAAGGTTGATATTTAGATGTAGTACAACTAAATATCAACCTATTAGTTCTTACTTATATTAGTGTTTTAATGTCTAACAACATGAGGACCTAATACAGTCACCTTGGAATAGTACTTAAGGCATGGCGGACCCAAAATTCTACACTAAAAGAGTTATTGATGAATTTGCGTCCGATAAAGAGCAAGAGGCCTTATATAGTCATCGAAAAACTGAAGTGTGGGTCGAAAAACTACATCCCAGCCTGCTCTTCGTGTGTCACAGGCTTGTACGTTCACTTTATTTCTTTATTCTAAGGCTATTTTATATATAAATGTGTCCGTATGTCTGTTTGTATGGCCAAGTAAAAACTAAAAACAAATGCGCGCGTGGGCGTCGCGCATCGGTCGCGTAGGGTGACCAACTAGCAAACAGGTTTGAGGACACTTAGCGACGCTCCGAGTTAGCTTGATACGGCATTGTTTATACTAATGTTTGTTTTAATAATGTTATGTTCTGAGGTTATTGATTTTAGTGTTATTACCCCTTTTTGAGGCACCACAGTGTAGGTATGTATCACTGCGAGTTCGTTTATATTTCCTCCTAAGACAAGTTGTGTTTCAATATGTCGGAATTTGTACTTTGAGAAGCGTATGGGAATATTTTATAGATTTTATCTTGTGCAATCAGCCGCGTCTTTTCTCAGCTCGGTAGGGTCCAGTCTAACCAGATGCGTTTAAATAAGTAAATACAACGTTATGCAAACATCACATTGACATCTCAAATACCGGACGGAGGCTGTAAACTCGTATCTATACGGACTCAAAGCTCGACCATCAAGCTATGCAGCTGATTGTCGCCTAACTTTATACATATTTATAATTTATGTTTGTGCATCTGCTGAGCACTTCGTAATTCCCCAATAAATTCCGTTTTCACCGCGCCCTTATCCTTTCATCAATAAGATCGCTATCTCCGCGGCGACAAGCTTGCAGAGCGTCAGTAACTTATCCAAGTTTTATCTTACATCTAAAATCCTTTACACACAGTTTTTCCGTCGTATATTCGCGAGAGTATCGCGTCTAGATATCACTGTATAAATTAATGGTGGCCGGTTGTCCGTAGGGTCGCGGCTCGCGCTCTGCTCGCTCGGCCCACGGCCTTTTACATGTAAAATATCGACTTGTAACCTGATACTGTCTACGTAGGACGTACCAAACGCTGTCACTTGACAACGTTTTGTGCTTTTTTTGTTACTTTATGTAGTACTGTAGCTGAGCTGTTCAATAGCCTGTGTTCTGCTCTCCGACTGCCTCGGACATGTGATATCTGATAGGACTCAGTTTGGCCTTCCATACAAGTTTGTGTTTTACCTATCCATAAAATTTACATATCGTTATTTGAATGTCACGCTTCGGGTTCGTCGTTACAGTGTAAAATGTGGTCGTTTAGATAAACTTGTCATCTTAGATGTGCTCGTAAAATGCTTCTTGATTTTTTAATGAAAAACGGGAGTAGTATTTCGTATCCATATAGAAAGCGATCTTGCGATATCATCCATAGAAGTAGGTATAAACTGCTAAGATTATTTTCGATGTAAAGGTATGTGTATCTACATAATAATATATACCTATGGCCAACGACTAATATTAATCTGCGATCATTAGCTTATGCAAATTGTGCAGAATATGAACGCTTGCACAAAACCTACAGTATCAGAATGTGCATGCATATGGTTGGTTATTTAGGTCACACAGATAGTTGCTTGCAAAACCAACCATGCTCATTCCGCCATGCCAGCGCTAGGCCTACTTTGCACAATGAAAAATGCAATATGTTAATCCTTTCCTCGAACGGACTACGTGAATATGTCTCTACAACGATGTGTATGTTAGTGTGGGAACATGTCTACAAATCAAAGTAAAAGTTATAGTTTCAAATTATTTATTTTTTAACTATAAGTAGATTATGCGCCTACTTTATAAGATTTCAGTCAAATAAATACACGATGATTTTAAATTAAATATATCACTAAAATTGTACAACGTTTAAGCTATTTACAGTATATCACAAAAATATTATATCGAACCTGCGTCCCTAGCGTATATTAGTATCACGTCTACTTACAGTCTGTCCGATCCGAATGGAATATTTCAGATAGCTCACTCTACAACCGTATACTTTACACTGTGCGTCTTCAACACATGCCTATCAACACGAAATGCTTCGCTACAACTACTGAAAATGACTGGAGGAGCATTAGACAAGCGTTTCACTCCACGTTCACTGTCACTGGTATCCGCTGTGCGCTGTCGCTCACAGCTTCTCGAAGGCGCGCGAGTTGGTGAGCATCTCTCGCGTAAGGCGCCACACCTGCTTGGCGGCGTTCTCCAGCGCCGTGGGGGACTTGCCCTTGAACAGGTCCACGTGCGGCAGGAAGTAGTGCGGGCAGCGGCGGCACTGCAGTGACGAAATCAGCTGCAGGAAGATGCCATTGATCCTGTCTCCGATCGCAACCTCGTCCCATTCGTGCTCCCGCGGGTGCTTCTCACACTCGTACAACAGTAACGTCTTCATGTGGTAGCACGTCACAGGGTTGCCGGGCAAGTCTAAATGCCTGTCCCGAATCGTTTTTAAGATACTTAAGCACTTCCGTCGACACCCGCCCTGCAGGAGACGGTTCTCAGCCTCAAAGAAGCTTAACACCCACGCGTCACCTTCCATTGCAGAGTTCTTTCCTTGTAACGCGAGACATTCTTTTGATAGTAAGTCGAAGCCTTCAGTTTTGACTTCAGCTACGATATTAGGGTGTGGCCACGGTATGGCGGGCAGCGGCCAGTGCGCGGCCGAGCGCGGCCACAAGCCGGCGCATTTGAACGCTGGCGTTATTTGCACAATGTACCTCTCGCGAATTCGTAGCTTCACTTCTGTCGTCTCCGCGATCATTTTCACACAATCTCTGTAGGAACATTTGTCACACGCCTGTGCGACTAGGGTCTGGAACCTGGAGCGGATCTTCCTGGCGGACAGGTAGCCCGACGCTGTGATGAACTCCACCCACAGGGACATGGAGCGCTTCCTGCCGTCGCTCAGCTTCAGCACGGCGCAGCCGGGCAGCGAGCCGTCGTCCACGAAGTTTAGCACTCCCATTTGATTCAAGTAAATAACTATCTCAAACTCGTGAGGCGACACCACTTCCAAACCGTCAAAGCGTCCATTGTAGTCGGTGAGCGAGGAGATGAACCGCGGCTCCTGCAGCTCCACCTCCTTGAGCACATCTTGCACGATGCGGCACACCTCGTGGATGGTCTTGGTGATCTGCGCCTTGCGGTTGGCGACCCGCTCGTTGTAGTACTTGTTCATCTGGTAGACGAGCTTGGATTGCGCCGCCATCATCTCCGGGGGCACGAGCATGGTGACTGTGTGTGTCTACGCGGGGAGCATGGTACGCCAGCGGCGGGCACGCACGCGCACGGCACGCGGTTCTTTGCCGACTGAGCCATGTCGGATTACCCGACTGTGAAGGCCGGAGTACGCCCATCGGGATGCGTCTCGGCGAATGAGGTGCTCGGATTCCGTCTCGTTCGCTCCGGAGGTGGGGTGAGGCGTGTCGGAAAGGGACGCAGCTATTTCCCTTCGGTAACATCAGCGCGAGGTTCTCGTATTGATCGGGCTGTAACCCCGCCTCCTGAGGCTGTAGGTATCCGCTGCTCGAGGTGTTCGTAACGACATGATTGCGTTAGTTCGGCGCTCGTTAATTCGGTAGCAGTAACAAGTTTGGCTCTATTAATGAGGATATTTTTTACGACCGCTTGTTATCTTGATTCTAATTGGGCCTATTAATTCAATTTCAGGCGGGTCAGGATGTTGTGAATAGGCAACCTAACAAGATAATTGCTTAATTTTTAATTTAATTCCTAAATTATGGATTACATGGTCGAATGGATGCCGTAATTTATGTTTTTTGTTAACTAAGTATGGTTAATGTTGTCAAAAGTGTGTGATACACAGATTTTTTAGATATTTGATAAGATGGTGTTTTTAAAAACCAAACTACTGAACCGATTTTGATGAAATTTGAATGGGACCAATCGGAAAGTATAGGTATTTCACATAAAAGAAGAATTTTTCAAATCGATTCATAAATGACGGTGTTATGAGGTAACAAACATAAAAAACAACCGAATTAAGTACCTCCTACTTTATTTGAAGTCGGTTAAAAACAGGATTTATCCTTAGCCTTTTCAATATTTCAGTGACACCCTAGTGAATGTCTGCACTACCTACGTGGTTCCTAACTAGGGATTTGTTCAATGGGAATGTAATAAGAGCACTCATTACTAATTCTTGGAGCAATATTTCCAGGAAAAAGCTTACCTTTTCATTTATTTGGTCCTAGTGCTTGGTTTTGAGCTACGGATTACTCAGTAGTTTATTTGTATAAGTAGGTGTAGTATTGTCATATAGGCTAGGATATTAAGTTTTTCAGTAAAACATCTAAAATATTACTTTTTACACAGATTCAGAGACAAATTTCATAATAAAATTATCATAGTTAAAAGAAAGAAAGCAGTTTATGATAAGTACCGTTTTTCAATTGTAATGAAAGTGTTAATATTCAACAATAAATTTAATAAGACTTAAACCAATACCTATTTAACTGTAAAACGTGTGGCAATGTAAACGATGTTGCGACTAAAATAGTTTTTTAGGATTTTAAAACAAGAAGTAATACTTATTACCTAGGTAGGTAAGTACTTCTGCTGCCTACATTTTCATCCTCGCTCTCTATTCGAATGTACATACGAATAGAGAGTACTAGGAAGACATTCTTCGATATTATCATGATTTGCATTGTAGAGGTTTGGTACTGTTTGGACTATTCCTACCCAAATACAATGGGGAGGTAGATATGTTTTAAATAATCTCAAAATAATAAAAAGTAAACTTTCAAAGCATCTTCCAAATGTGTCTGCTCTATGAGCAAAAGGTAAGGCCACTGGTTGCATAATACTACCGCAGACTTTCTGAATACCTATGTTTTAGTGAAATAGCTGAAACAAACAACTTAAAACGATACTCGTAGCAAGTTAACGATTCCCACTCTTACCCACCCACTGATGGAATGCTCTCCTAACGTAAACTCCAAGAGCAGCAAGAATGTTGAATACCAATAAACAAACTCATTTAAATAACTTGTGCATTCTCTAGGGCTTCATAAACTGTAGCACGCTGCACGTCCACTAGGCCTAGCTAACGATCCTCTTAGATATGCTCTCCGCGTCCCTTAGGTGAGAAGATGTCCAAGTTTAGCTGTACACCGCGCGGCTATTTCGGTCGCCTTGCGATTGATGGGACGGAGCCGCGTGATGGATGGGACGACGCGTCTTGATTTACGTCCCGGCTCACTCCTGACGATTCATGCGAGCCTGGTATACAGACGGGATAGTTCGGGAGACGGAAAAGGAAATAAACTTGGAATAACAAGGAATTTTAATCGCTGTAATAATTTTATTAAATTAAACCATAACGGTTGGCTATTTTTGTGGCTGAGGTTTTGTTTTGGGAATTAATCTTTGCAGGCGAAGGGTTTTATTCTCAATATAAGTTGAGATGTCTTTTAAAGAGTCTTTTAGATGAAAATTAAGATACATAGGTACCTATTAGTTCTTCAAGATTCAAGTTAGGAACGTGGACTGGAAATTCCGTAATAAATACCTATATAGGTAGGTACCTAAATGTTTTAACTGCTAGATAGCTGAAAGTTGGTCTCTTTCCATTTTGTAAATAATAATTGTTAATAGATAGTGCAATCGTTTGAACTGGTGCGTATTTCTCAAATGGCGAAATACAAACATAACATATTACATATTTTGGTTAGTTCTAACGTGAACACGGATTAAATATAACCAAGATGCGACTGAATGATATTCATAAATGCTTTTCACATTCAATATAAATGTTTCTCGCACAAGGAACTAATTTATAACGCTATGAACCTTTCCCAGCACAACATACGGTAATCCCACACCAGCCTTGTGAGAATATTCACCATATTTTTGAACATAAGTCTCTGAGGAATATAAAAAGGTTCCGAAATTCGCGCTGCTTCGTAATTCCACTTTGTTTATTATTTTATAAAGCCCTCCGCCGACCGTCGGCCGGCACAGCGCACGCGCGAGCGACGCAAAATGGCGGCCACCACGGCCCGCCCACTTCCGCCGGATGTCCGCTGGCTGTACGCCCTGACGGATGAAGCCACCCTTCTATTCTTGAATTACTTTATTTTTTATTCAGCATGTAGGGATCTACGTTTTTTTATTTATCACCTACTTGGTATATTAAGGACCTGCAGAGGAAAATTTAATATAATTGGTTGACTCCCCGTGTTGTGGCAATATTCTATTTAATGCCGAATAATATTTATTTGTCTACTGTGTATTTATTATTTAATTTATTGTGGTAGTTATGCAGTTTTCTTGTTGCAATTTTTATGGAAGTAATAAAACAAGATTAAATTAAAAAGAAATAGGGCTCTGCTTATTTAAAAAGTTATTAAAAGGTCAAGAATATCATTAAGAATAATTACTCCATAATCAACGTAAATACATATTTAAAATTGATCATATTATTATAATGCCAAGCCGGTTTCATAAAACATTCCGTATGAGAGGACCCAAGTTTTGTCTGGAAGGACCAAATTTTCCTTGAGCGCGCGCAATATGATTTTTTCCGACCTTAACATGTTTTTAGATCTTTCACAAATCACGCAGACCACTAGTACCTATCTACAAGAGTTTGGATATGCGCATTAGATTTGTTAACCAATAGGCAAATGGGATTTTACAGACCCGCTGATATTATATCGAATTTGAATGTGTTGCCGTACATGCTGGAATGCTAGAGTATCCCAAGTGCCCATCTACTATTGAGGACCTTATGTACGCCATTGATACTGCTATTAATGTCCCACTGGACCAAATTGTCCGGAAAAATTTAGCCAAAGGAAAATCAGGCTTGTATGTGCTACTTAAATGTTTAGTAGCAAACACTTGTGCTAGTTTTGAATTAATTGAAATTGTGTATTTCAGTTAAAGTACCTATTTATTTTTTCAACTTTAACCACTTTCAACGTTAAAAACTTGTCAATCCCTACTTTCATGCTTCTTCATTAACCTCAAATTCTTACATCAGAAATGAGAGGTTTAGGATTATTTCCATTCCTGAAAAGGTGATTCATTTGATGATACCCACTGGAATAAAGTTTCTAGATTTCACTACACTGCGATGCGATTTTTAAAACAATTTGCTTAAACAATAATTCCTGAAATGATTGTCTTTGTTTCTCTGAAAACATACTGTTCCATCATTATCAATTTATACTGTCAAGTTCTTAGTTATCATATTTACCTATTTCACGAAAACTGAACTGAATTTTCTTGTAGACACACATCAAGATGAGACAAATTAATATTGTTGATGACTCATATTAGTTGCAAAAAAAAAACATATTCTCAGGATCGAATATTTCAGCTCCACGTACCAATACGTTTTGTTCAATGAAAAAATAAATTGTATTGTTAATTCACTACGAGACGATATTGCAATCACGTACGAACATGCTTGCGCCGCTCATTTGGCCGAGAGGGACAGAATTTATAACTAACGCAATGACAAACAGCGTATGGTTAGTTAATAGCACTGTTAAATCAAATGTTTAGATTTGAGGAGTCACTCGATTTAATAATAACAGTTGAGACGTCTTCGTGGGTTCCCGCGCCGTTCTATCAGCACGCGTGTGCAAACATACTGACAGACAGCATTGTACGGCAACACGTCGGTGGCAGAACCTTATTATTTATTGAGAATTGAATTCGCTATCGTGTTGAGATATGAACGATGCTTACAGACAGACATCTGTCATCCCCCACCGCTGGCGCGCGACTGACGTTTGTCCCACCCTTCTGTGACCGTGGAGTGGGGGACGCTCCGCCCAATCAGGGATAACCATGAAGAAACAAAACGTGCAAAGTTCTCTAAACGTTACGTTTGAATTTCGACTCTATAGACCGAGCTAGAAAGTTGAATATCAGTTTGGAGGTATAAAGTTAGGGTTGTACAAAACAAATCGATGTGTTTTTTACCGATTATTTTTCTCGAATGCAAAGATATTTCGGTCGCCTGCCCTCAGTAATTGGATTCAGCATGCGTGGAGATCGCTTCGTCCCGGATTGAGACGTACACTTGTCTCTTGTAATTATTATAAAGATTTGAGATAATATTCGGATCTCTTTGTTTTGTCGCAGCCTCTCGCCGGTTTTGTATCATTAACGAATTGTTTCTGCGAACGTGCTCTCTGCATGGCCGCCTGTGATGATTAAGATGTTCTTCAAAATTGTATTTGAAGTAAAAAGTTTTTAAAAGTATTTGCGTCTTTCAAATTAGTGTAATTTGATAGGAAGAAGTTTCTTCTGAGCTTTATGGTTAACTAGCCTTTTCCGCGTCTCTGCTCTCGTGGCCTATCCCACAGGCGTTTGTTCAGAGATAAAAAAGTCCATGACACTAAACAATATTCTAGCTTTCATTCAGAAAAAGATTTTTGAAAACGGTTGAGTCGTTACACAAAGATTACGATCCTACATCCAAATGCACACTATGAAAGAAGATTATAAGAGTAGTTTGTACTGCCAGGGTTGCGGAATTTGTTCGAAAGAGTCACCGCAACCTTGGAACGCAAAGGGTATTAGGATTTACACAGATAGGTTTTAGTCAGAAAGAGTGACACTCCCTTCCACTTTACCCAGAGCGGAAGGAGTCATTTGATGATTTCCATCCATAAAAAAGAGTAGGTAGTTTGTAGGTATTTTGTATACGAGTAAGAACCAAATCTTCAGCTGTGATTTAGAAATACTAAACCGCTTAGTCTCGACAACTGCCTTCACCCACAGCTTCCTATTTAATAAACAGTCTAAGAAACAAAATCACAAACTCATTACCCCACGTTTAACATTCACGGTAGTAGGTAACAAGCAACGAGCCAGCATCGTTATCACAAACAGTCCAACACTATGTTAACGAAACGTAAAATTTGTAGAAGGTTTGTCCATGGTGCGTGCGCGTGCGCCGCAGATAACGCGCGCGTTTTACTGCGCTCTTATCTATGACTACTTGTAGGTGATTGTCTATGGGCGCCGGCGTTATTTATGGCTCGGTAAGGAGAAGCTGCGGCTTTTTACTGGCTTGTAATTTGGTTTTATGCTAATCGATAGTTGTTTTATGGTTTGGAGGAATCTTTGAAATCACTGTTTTAGTTACTTCGCTAAAGTTTCAGTAATGTATTTGTACTCTTCATAATAAGGACAAACATGAATAAAACAATGAGCCGTCTAATCTCACAGGACAATCTCTTCCAGACAACCTTTAGATGGACTGAATGAAAAGAGATATATTTAGAGATGTGTATGTTAATTTAGTCTTACCAGAAACATTGCTTAACAGTCTTCTGACAGACCTTTTCCCTTATTTTTACCGAAAACGAGTCTAATATCACACCCAAGGCAGTCCCAAACAATTATTCTAACAAATCATTTAATCCCGTACCGTATCAGGGTATCATTACTGACGACCACATCAAAGGAACATCACAACGACAATTAAATTCACTCTCCTATCATTTTCATCTTTTAATTCCTCGCGTCAGTTGTTCAGACAACTCCAAAGACTACTAAACTAATTCCTAGACAGCGACTCACCCTTCTTAATTCAAAATTCGCGGTAATCCGGAAGCGCGTGCGACGGTGGCGCCACTAACTGTCAGCAGATGGCACACTTCCGCTGCGCAAGCGCACGTGGCGCGAATTACGCGCGAACGCGAACCGTAATCGAACGTGACGCTCGAAGGAGACAGATCTAATTGTATCTCGTTTTGTTGGTACGATCCAGTGGGCGTTGGGGTTTATTTTTGTGGTCTCCGTTTGTAGGTGATCGTGACTAAATTGAATGTTACGTTTCTGATCTTCAAATGAGATGAAAGTGTATCATTTGCTTCTGTTACAGTAGTCTGTACCCTTTTTGATACAATATGATTAATGCTATTTGTTATTCAGGAACATATCAAGACATACAGTGTACCAGATGTAGATATCAATAAACCGACTGCGGGCCCAAGTTGGTCGCTGCAGATCACAGTGTAAGTGTGGAGCATATCAAAAGTTTTGCTGAATTGACTATACTGTTCCTCGTGCTCATCACCCTGCACCCTCCAGGGCTTGAATGAGGCTAACGATGGAACTGTCCAGGTCGCTACTTACTGGTCGGATAAAGTATAAGAAGAAAATGATGAAGCAATTTTTTTGTACCAGAATGGTGTACCATTCTGTCTCCTGCTTTCGAAACAAATCGTGCGAGCATTTGGCAAACTGCTCACACAATTTGTTTCGATGCTCAATAAAAATTTCCTCTGCGTAGTTCAGCAAGTGTGCCAAACGAGCCTTTCTGCTATCTATAGACTAGCACTTCGCCCGCGACGTCGAACGCGCATATCCTGGTCTTTCCCGTTTCCGTAGGAATTTCCCGTTTCCGTAGGAATTTCCCGTTCCCGTATAGCCTAATACCCTTCCTCATGAATGTGGCTATCATTTACAAAAATAATTTTCCAAATCGGTTCAGTTGATCCAGAGATAACCCCCTACAACCTCACAAACTCACAAACTTTACCTCTTTGTAATATTAGTATAGATATGCGTATTTTCGTGTATCGCCTTACCTTGGTAATCGATATATTTAACATGATAGCTACGGATCAGTCAAGTGATGAAGCCCCACGTGTCACAGATCCCTACTATTACTGACATACGACTCACCGCGTACGCCGGTCGATATATTTATGTGATCTTAATAAAGTGTTCTGTTAGTCTCTAAGCTGATAATCCTTACACTGTCTCTGTAACTTGTGGAACTAAACGCCTGGTCATCGCTCGTTCATGTCGGATTGGTTTCAGTGGCTTTTTTTAAGCCACGTATCATCATACCTGTATTCCCTGAAGCTCTAAATTATAAACACATCAGCCTCAAAACCAGAATAATGTTAGGAATGAATGCAGTTGGAAAAACCTAATAATTCTGCCTGACCCGGCTAATCGAAACCAGGATCTTATACATGCTCAGGAGTAGCATTTGCGACCACTAGACCCAAGAGAGAGAGACATTCGAAGTTCAGCATGTCTTACAAGACCTGAATTTAAAAATCATATTTCTGGATCTAAGGACCAAGTTAAGAAAAGTAATTTCAAAAACAATCCAAAAAAAATAAAAAAATAATCAGTTTCTTCCAAGGCTTACACGAACCACCAGAGATTTATCCTCCAAATGTTCTAAAGAAAAAACACGAGGATCTAAAAAAAACATAACTCTAGAAATAGTATGTGAAGCGCAGAGACGCGATGACAGGGAATTTATTAACCATTCAGGATGACTAACTGCGAAATAGGGAACCGACGGATTACCACCGGCTTACAACTCACGGGAACGAGAAAAAAGTGAGATTTTAAAACGGAAATGGGCTTTTAAATATGTTTTAAATCTTAAAGAAGCATTAGTTATTTTGTTCTTAACTGCGGAGTTACTTAAGTTTTATCCATGTTATTTTCACAAAAATGACAGTGCCTACAATATCTTCATTAAAAGTTAAAAATATGATATTAAAAATCATTTAGCAAAGGTGTTTTTTACTTTCTTTACGAGGCAACCATACCTTCAAGATATTTTGTCAACCATATTTTCAAGATATTGTGTCTTAAATGGTCCTCAATTCATCAATAAAGTTATTATCATTCACCACATTGTATAAGGAGAGCATCGACGCATCGTAGTAGCAGCACCAGTAATAGAGGTGCATGCTCGCCTCACATGAGCGTGATGTATGGCGTTTTAATTAGGACTTCCTCACACGACGCCGACTCCCAACCGAACGCTGCATTAATACCAACAGCTCATGTAGTCCTAGTACATGAGCTTTCAGTTAAAATGGAAATAACATTAATGAAGATGTGATCAAAGGAAATTCCTTGAAAAGTTTATGAGAATTAATGATTAAGTTGGCAGCACATATTGTTTGTTGACTTCAAATGAATAAATGGCTCTAGATATTAGTCTATTGTGACGTAAATGTGAATGGTTGTTCTTTAAAAATCATTCAATTTTTTTTAACTTTTCAAAAACTCATGGAAACTTAGAAAAGTCAACGTAGAGTTACATAGATCTTATTATGTTTGAGCTTCTCATTTGAAAACGCTACGACGGTGAACATATTTCTTTCGCCTTAAAAGGGTTAAAAATCACTAGCTTCACTGCAGAAGTGAAGTCTTTAACTTACAATCACAAATCTCCCATATCATTCTCATCTAAGGGGAAGCCTCTTCCACAAGATGTTAACGACATCGTTTTTCACGTGTAATTTGAATACGTTGGTCCTCCGGTGCGGATGCCGTGGTAAGGTACTAGGGTCCCAGCGGGTTCGTGGAAGCGACGGGTCGGGGGTGATCCCACGCTATAAATATCAAGATACCTTCACTACCCTTGGAGGACCTGCTTTCTTGGTGAATATAGAACTTTATAGGATAGCGGTTGATTTTGGGTTCTGTTTTTCGTGCAGTGATGTGTGTATATGTCACAGCCATCTAGCTGAATCAGCCGTTTCATTAAAAGTCTAGCCTTTTCATTGAAATGCGCCGTTTCATCAGCGACATATGTGATATGGGCATGTCATCAAACGATATTGACCAAAAGATTTCACTTAGGTCGCTGAAAAATCGGCGCATTTAAATGAAAAGGCTAGGCCACCAATTAAACGGCCGATTCAGCTAATTGGCTGCGACATATACACTGTGCTGTAGTCCTATGAAGATTTTGGTTGTGTTATGTTTTCAGTTCCAATAATTCAAAGTCTGTATCGAGACGGTCATTTTTTCATTTTTTAAAAACAATTTTCGTATTCCAATTACTGAGCCAGCATGCAGGTACTTGTAAGAAATAATTATTCCGCCAATTACCAAAGAAAATTATTTGTGTAGACTAGATTTCACACGTACAAAAAGACATGCATGAAAACACAAAGAAATTAGTTTCCCAAACATATACACGGCAAAAACATTGTTAGATGTTTTATTAGAGTTTTGTTTAACACACACAGATACACACACCTACAAACATTAATACTAACTAATTGGATTGATGTTAATTAGAAACAGGCGAGCCGCGAATAATGTACAGTAGGAATACACGAAAAATAACTTAACAAGGCTAGTTAGTACATCATTAAGCAAAATAATTCATTCAATGGAGTATTTGACAACTATCAAAAATCGAGATAAATAAATCTAATCCGAAAGCTACCTATCACTTGACTAAAATTGTACGATTTGTGTAAAATAAATAAATTGATGGCAAAATAGTCCTAGGAGTTACAAGCTTATGAAGATATTCTTGTCATGCAAAATGTCGTTTGTACTGGATGGTGCAAATTTACAGTGGCGATGCTGTCGAGTGACGTCACACGCAAGTAGTCCGGTCTCTGTTTATCACATTTTACAACACTCACAACTCTGTCTTATTTTGAGTTTTTTAATATTTTTTTTTTCTGCGTCTGAAATTTTCTATTAGTTTTGAAAAATTTCCAAAACAAAAAAGCCAGTCAAATACCTACCCTATTGGATTGGACCAGGAGATTATAAAGTTGGACAGCGCTATCAAGAGGTCTCAGGTCCTTGGATTCGAAATCAATGTCAAAGTAACCTAGCCTTTTCCCAAGCATATTGGGTCAGCTTACAGTCGCGCATGCAGCAGAGTACCAGTGTCTTACATGGAGTCACTGACCTGACCTCCACAACCTGGGTGACACGATAGGTACCCCGTGGCAAGACTGGTGTCAGATTTGCTGGGTTCCAACAAACCGCTACGAATGTCAAAGATTCACAAATGGCAGGCGGGACTTATAATCTAAGTGCTTTAATTTGAATCAATTTCTAGGAATAAGTTTAATTCAAGAGTTTTTTATTCTGCTGTTTTCTAAAATTAAATTCAGTTTTAATTTGTTTATGTTAGAGATCAATTCAATTACCCAAAGCTTTCACGGGAACACAATCGTCATAAAATCGACTATTGTTGCCTTTAACAATTATTTACGAAACACGGCAAGCAGAACGCCATTACAGTTAGCGTCATAAACTTGCGCTCCGGTAATCTACATGAGCGCATGATTTAAGATGCGAACTGATAATAAACTGACGGCTCATTACTTATGCAAATTATCTGTCTCTACACCGTCCCCGCCCTTTTCATTTATTTTAATTAGTTCAATAATATTATTCTTCAACATTTACTTAAGCGCCCATCGTTAAAAGCAAAAACTGAAAGGGAAAATGTGGTTATCTACGTTAACATACAATAAAAACAATAATATAATTAAAATTCAATTCAACAATGTCCTTTTGAAGTTAATTGGTAGTTATTTAGGGTCGCCTCTCAGTTGGCAGTTGTTCGGCACCTTTCCCTTGTAACAGATAACACTATCGGGCGACTGCCCCGCTTCGTAGTCCGGACCTGAGGTCTGTGGTGACTGCTGACAGCTCCATATTTACATTTCCTATCTTTTGACGCACCTTGGTATGGTAGGGATAGAAGAACAACTATTGAAAATCGATAGATTTGTTTATTTGTAATTTTTTTTTTCTGAAAGGTCTATAAAAACATTTTGTAGAAATAGGCTAATTACATTCAAGTAATATTAAACAACTAAGCACAAATTTTCTATTACCTTATCAATTTATCAGCTTATTTGTGGAGTAAAATTGTCTTTAATGGATAAGTTGATTATTATTTTAACAAGTTGTGATTAAGACAATCAATTAAACAACGATACCACTACAAAGTCCCCTAGCCGCCAACACCTTCATTTCCCTCCCACATTTTTTGCAAGTTCAATTAAAATTAAATAAAACTTGCCTTATTATGCACCCAGTACACGAGTCAGGGAAGGGCGCGGCGTTTTTTCGCGTCTTGTCGCGACTCGGGCCGTCACCGCGGCCCTTAATGGCCGCACTTGTCACGCGTTCCGCAGCCCTGGTCCTTTCCTTATTTACGAGGCCCGATAACCATCGCAAACTCAACCTGCCGCTTAGCTGCTTGCCCTCAATAGCCTTCCCATCCACAAAAGCGTCCGCCGAGAACTAAATTAAGTTTACGAGGTTATTCTTTCAAAGATTAATTCGGAATAGATTTTAATTGTTACAATCGGTTCTGCATTGTTGCACCATTTTATTGTAGGTCTTTTAAATGATCTCTTGTAAACTCTAGGGCTTATTTATTTTTATAAATAGTTGTTGGTTTTCTTGCAATTAATCAAGGTTTTACGTGTTCATGTTTCTAAACGCCAGTAAAATGGTTGATAAGATCGACTAATAAAACAAGTAAATGTTCGAGGCTTTGGTAATAAATTATGATAACGATTTAAACCTAACCTTTCTCTTGTCCCTATTCAGATTTCTAATCTATCGTAAGTGAAACATACGAACACAGTGGATGATCATTAAGTGGTCCAAGTACTACATAATTTCATCTACAATTTCGCTTAATGCTCTCTTAATGGTATTACACCAAATAAATCAAGTGTGGAGCACATATGCCCGCTTCCCACCTCTGGAGCCCTAGTACCTCGGTGTCGTGACTAGCGGCCATTATGATCTAATGATGTTATGCGTGATGCATCCCGCTGAATAGGACGCTTTAAATGCGTGTACGAATATGTTTCGATTTGTTTTTGTGGAGCATTAAAATAGAGGAACATGGATTCGGTTTGCCGTGTGGTCTCTTGTGAACTGTAAACACGGAAAAAAATCATTTCATCACTTCTTTTGATTAGTATTACAGACAAGTAAATACAAACTGTCATTTTTGCATCATTGATTTGGCATACGTTACAGAAAGTGTGCTCGAAAGTTGGCGATAACTTTTTTTACACCTTGGTTTTCCATGGAAATCTTCCGTATCGAAAATCTTGTAGCGTATAAATTGAAAATTGACCGTGCCTTTACTAATATCCTCACGATCACTTGAACGATTGTCGGCGTGATCTATCTAAAACTGAAAGTTTTGATCTGCCATTCATTCATGGGAACTTGGTGATACATAATCTCGTTGTTGGTCAGGGGAGGATGGAGTAACCTCCGCGCATAATTTCTGGAGATTTGAAATTTAAGGGATGGCAGTTTCCCATGTGGATTAAAAATCGTTTTGTAGAATTATCAGAATTTAATGGTGCACAACAAAGTAAACATCAGCTTATTGAACAAATACATGAAAACTAGGTTTTGCACGCGGCTTCGCTCGTATTACCATAGATTTTCTCCAACAATTCATCAAAATCGGTTCAGCTTCAACTTAGGCGTGAAAGCGTAAAAAACAAACTCACTTTTGCTTTAAGATTAGTTTAGATTCTGAAACATTAAAGGACAGAAAATAGGCGAAGTGTCTATTTTATTTGTTTTATTTAAAAAAAACGAGCTTACCCGCGCATCTTCGTTTCACATTTTTCATTAATGCTCCGATCCTGTTGGCCGTAGCGTGATGTTTCATTGCCTATAACCTTTCTCGATAAATGGCCTACCCAAGACTAAAATATTTATTCAATTCGAACCAGAAGTTTTTTTTTTTTATTATTAGAGATGGGTTTGCTCTTGACTCTAGTCAATGTCAGAGAGTTCCTGAGATTAGCGCGTTCAACCAAACAAACAAACAAACTCTTTAAAATATTTTGTATAGTATAGTATAGATAAACGAAATAAAACAATAGGTACCCGTTGTGTATTTAAACGTCAAAAGCGCTTTGAACTAGTATCGGGTGTTCGAGGGGTGGTTGACAAATTGCGTTACAATTGAAGTGGACGTTTGCACCCCACACCCTCTATGCGTTCATGCTACCCTAGTACTAATATGGTTCACTATATTGGAGTTTGATATTTTTGTTTTGTTTTTGTAATGCCTGACAACTTTTTCAGCCTTTTTTACATTTTAAATGTTTGAATAAGGTTTTTTAATACAACTCAAAATGCTTCAAAATATCACACACCAAAAATGCGAATCATTTAGGAAACACTGAAAATTGCGGTAGACAAATGTAATAATTTCTTTTTTTTTTCTAATAGTTACCAATTATACCTGACCACTTTTTCAGCCTAGCTACTTATATAGCTCCAAACACAAAAAAAAATACAGAATTTTGTCGTAAATAAATTAAAATAATTATGTATTAGGTATCAATTTCTTTCACTGGTACTCATTTGCACAGTAGCCTCCCCAATGAATAACACAGCACAGCTAAACACAAATTCATGTTTATGGTGTGAACAAATACTCAGAGGGTGTTCCATTGTCACATTGTGCTGTTATTAGTTCACACAAAGTATGGCAGGGGGCGCGGGAGTGCTCTTAATACGAGACTCATCACTGGACAAGGGGATAATCCGATGTTTGTTTGTTGAAGTGTTTTGTAGTGGGTAATTATGATACTTAAGTGTATGTGATTAAAGTGGCTATTATTGGAGTTGTTCAGTGTTGATCCGTGAGAAAAAAATCCTCCGCCTTACTCGCCGAATCGGTTTTCATGAATTTTGGTACCTACAGTTATAGATGGAGACCACCCACCCTGTCGAGGTTATTAGGATACTCTAACGGGGACGAAGCGGCGGACAAAAGCTAGTCACATTGGTTTTCAACGCTACTGGATTATTAGAAAAAGGGTCTCTCAAAATAAAATATGTACTACGAACAGTTTATGCTAAAGATGGATTAACTAACAACCGACGGAACAAGCTTGGTTCATTTCAAGACAATTTTGTACTAAACTGTTTTGTAACAGCTCTTTTCGCCATCAATCATTTATAAAAATTTAATTAACCACTTCCACAACACAAAATCAGCACATACATTATCACCACATGGCGTTTCTCATCCAAACAATGGCCGCCACCCGCCCCATAGCGGAACACCATAACAATCAGTGCAGTTCTCTCGCCAATCCATCTCGGGTGCCAATTAGGGACCCCATGCATGGTGCTGCTCGTTGTATGGGGAACTGACACGTGGTTGCTTTTTATCTGAATGCGCTTTTTTTTGTTAGGACAATGGTGTATTAATTTGTGGTTGTTTTGATATTTTGTGGGTAATAAATAATATCGTTAGAGGCTCGTCAAAAGCGTCTTAAAAATACCTTCTCACAGCCGGAACTACCAGGGTTGTAGAAGTCGACTGTAAGGACCAAAAGCCTCCTACTTTAAATATAAACCCTTACCCTGGTATCCAAACGTGTCTACTAAAACTATTGCCTCAAATTGCGTTGGACATTGCTAGGTTCTTATTCAATGACTCACACGGAGTCAATCAACAAAAGTTAATAAATCTGTAGTCACCTTAAAGTATTCGGTAATTAATTAGCTTGCTTGGCGAGTTTAGACACCCTACACTTTAGACCTGGGCTAGACAATCTGACAGGTGATGATAGTTTCTAGCAACGAGCCTGTCATCTTGTGTCCAACATTGCGGCGGTTTGCCAAGTCTGCACTTCTCCTGATGTTTAGATTTACGATCAAAGTCGGTGGGGAGCCAATTGTTGACTAAGTCTCTGATTCATAGCCTAAGTACCTACTCACAGCAAACTTGCAAATGCTTTCATCGACGGTAAATTCTAGTCAAATTATGATCCAGTCTATTTCATAAATTTCTGCGTCTAGAAAATCCTTTGTTACATACAAACATGCATAATACACAGAAGTCTAAATCCACGTGCGACAACATTATTTAAAACGCTTGAACAAACATTAAAACAATATAACAGACGTGCTCTCACTTGATTTACACAATTATTGTACAATAAATTAAAACTAACGAACTTTTTACGACTCTCCGTGTTCTTACGTTTACGACGGTATTCGGAAACTCTCGGCTATTTTCGTTTTTCAACGCCATCTTGCGGACAAGTTTATGACTAACATATAGGAACTTTTGTTTACGTTTTATTTAAATGTTGATTAGTGACACTGTTATTTAAATTGTCAGCTTGTTTGTTCAGGATTTGGTGGTGTTAATGTGCCTATAACGAGTTTTCCAAAACACAAATGGTTTACTTAACCTGTACGACTGATTACACGATTTGTGATATAAAATTCTTTTCTCTCCATTCTTCTAGGTATTGAAATACTGCGAGCACCTTCACGGGAAATGGTACTTCAGCGAGATCCGCGCCATCTTCTCGCGTCGCTACCTGCTGCAGAATGTCGCCATCGAGATGTTCCTCGCCAGCAGGAGTGAGTATACGTTTTCTGCTGTCCTAGTATGTAGGCTGCACATTGGAAGAGCAAACAGCATAAAAACAGCAACGAATTAGTACCATTACTAATTATATTCCAGGCTTAAAAGTGTGTTCTCTTACGGGCCCGAGAAGTTCAGAAAGATGTCATAAATAAACTCCACCCATATAAATATTTTGGGGACGTTTGTGACCTTAATAAGTTTTATTCTAAAAGTAATCGCAAGAAAATTTTCAGATGTTAACGTTGCGTACAAAGTAAAGTATTGTGTTGAACTGTGGATACTTTGATGGGTTTTGTCACTCAGTTTTTATACCTAAACGCTAAGCTCATTCAGTGTGCAGTCTACAACTCTTCAACTTTTCAATCACTTATTTTGTGTTTTTTATCACTGGCAAAGCATTTTCAAAGCATTGAATGTCCTATATCTTTTCTATTTACTACGTATTCTTTCTGAAAATAGATTGGACTTTCTCTTTTCGGTCTGTGTACTAAGATCTTGACGAAGTACAGTATTTTACACAAAGCGAAGGTTATCTATCGCAGCCAACACTGAAAGAACAAAAAACATTGGCCTGTATGCACGCGAGTGTAATTGCACGCGGCAGCATTCCCCCCACTGCACGCTGATAAAATAACTCTTGCGAAGATGTGGTCTCCTAGTACTTTATACCACTTGTGAACTCCCGAAAAATAAAGATTATTCTTCGATGATCAGCAAAAGTTAGGGAAAACATAGAAATATATTATATTATGCCTATCAAGAATTAAAGGCTCCTGTTACTATTCTATCGGCAATACACATAAAAGCCACTTCTGATATTTACCTATCTAGGTTCAAGAATGTAGAAGCGACCACGTATCTATGGACCAATTATACAATCAT
This sequence comes from Melanchra persicariae, assembly GCA_947386135.1. Lineage (NCBI taxonomy): Eukaryota > Metazoa > Arthropoda > Insecta > Lepidoptera > Noctuidae > Melanchra > Melanchra persicariae. The sequence goes on from OX376652.1 coordinate 1,109,394, forward strand.
ATGAAAAGCTCAGTCCAATGCTAGGCATACCATAGACCAGAATGGCAGGAAGGAAACTATTCCCAGAATAGGTCAATCGGATTGGTGATCGCTTAAAGGGAACGTGCAGGAACTATAATTATATAGATGGCAGCACAAAAGTGTCAAAAGTCAATTTTTTTTTTCGTAAAAGTTTCGAACTTGCTACGCTAGATAGCACAGTGTATATGTCGCAGCCAATTAGATTAATCGGCCGTTTAATTGGTGGCCTAGCCTTTTCATTTAAATGCGCCGATTTCTTAGCGAGCTACAGTGACATCTTTATTCAATATCGTTTAATGACCCCATGTCACTTAAGTCGCTGATTAAACGGCGCAGTTCAATGAAAAGGCTAGGCTTTTATTGAAACAGCTGGTTAAGATAATAATTGGCTGCGACATATGTACCGTGCAAGTTCCTCAAAATGGAGCATGCAGGAAGCACATATGCTTCAATGTCAAGTATTTTATACGCAAAGGTTTCGAATTAGCAACAATAGATGGCATAGTCTTCACCGTGCACGTTCCTATCCTCCAACACCGTTGACGTAGCTGCCCGTCTCCGGTGAATGAACAAAAGTATGGTTACACGTGAAATAATAAGGTGTACTCCATGTTTCAGCGTCCATATTCTTCGCGTTCCCCGACCAGGCGACCGTGAAGAAGGTCATCAAGGCACTGCCCAGGGTTGGTGTCGGCATCAAATATGGCATACCGCAATCCAGGTTAGTGTAATTTAAGTTTTTCAGAGATTTTTGACGAATGCTACATATGTATCATCCGGATTTAAATGAAAAAAAATGCTGTCAAACATATTTTTTAATACCAATAATTATGTATTTTAAAACTATCATAAGATTATCTTTAAGAGTGGAATTGCCAATAAAAGACAGTTACTGGTGTGAAAATCTTTTCAACCTGCGGTGCAGCAACGGTGTTCCGCCATCTAGTGATCACGTAGAGTACTAGTGAAAGGCTTTGATGTGGCGTTCTTTGCTACTTCGGAAAGACTCGGGGGTTTTCCAATCTCGAGTATAGATGGCGCTACTTGTACCATGTGGTTGTAAAATCAACTTTACAACTCTGAATTCCTATAATAATAAGATCGCTCTTTCGCAGAGCACTTGTCATTTGATATATTTAGTATGAGCATTAATTAATACATGACATTCACAGTGTTCCATCCACCAGAAATCTGTTTTTATGTTCATGTCAATTACAATTAAATCTATGAAAAATAACAAATCTGAAGATAAAACTGGTCACTATTTTCCAAATAAATATGTTTATTGAATTGATAGCAATAAGGAGATTATCTTATGCCATCAACAATATTAAATACAGATGGATAATCGTCTGTTGATGTTTACTGTTCTGAATGCTATCTGAGCACTTGAACGTTGACCGCATTTCTCATAATCTATCTTATCGCATCCAGGTCAACACTCATTGAAATGAAACAAACATTGTAAACAACACTCCTTTATTCACTCTTCATCACAGCATTTATCTTTCATTTTTATTATGTAAGTCCTCCCTTAAAATACATACATTCACCCTGTATACAGCTCTTGCTCTTAAATATTAATAGGTACGCCTAGATCTTCTATGAGGAATAAATAGTAATGCTTATTGCACCTATAAAATTATTCTACTCGGTATAAAAATAGTAGTTACTTTATTAATCACTTCAGTGCCTCGATTTTGTAACACCAATATTTGTACTTAAAACTAGGCAAAACTGTAAATACCTATGTCGTCACCTTGTATTAAAATTATTTATCACTAGTGGAATGTAACTTCATCAAAACGTCAAAAATCGTCCTATTTAATACTGATCACAAAACTTCACAAACAATAAAATAATATTAAAAATAATTAACTATACAAATTCATTGGTAAATTATTGTTTACAACTAAAAGTACTTGGCTAGCATAAGACGGCGAAGGTTACTCCCGGTGGTCTGAAGTCTTCTTGCATTCATCTTGCGTCCAATTCTTTTCTAACGATACCGTAGCCCCAGCGCTGTGTCGCCTTTGTACTGGTTTTCCTTCTATTGTTACTGGCTTCTCCGTCGTGTACCCTACTTCTGGGTCAACTTCTTTCTTCTCATCATCAAATTGCCTCATAATTTCAGTCAAAGTTTTTCCTTTAGTTTCTGGCAAGAAAAAGTAACAATATGCAGCTCCTAGGAGCGCACAGAATCCGAAGAGGTACAATGTCCCGTTACTTGTTAGCATTTTTTCTAATTGTGGATAAGTCTTAATGTTAAAGAAGATGAGGACGTATGCACAGCATGATGTAGCGCCGGACATGACTCCTCGGATGTCGTGAGGGTACAGTTCTCCGGACATGATCCACGGCAGCTGGAGGAACCCGACCATACTGAATGACACGTGCAGGAGCACGCACGCTAGTTTAACTAAAGGAGGTCCATTCACACTGTCGCAGACCGCCGCGCCAAGCATGGCAATACCGAGCAACAATCCTGAAGTAGCCGCCAGGGTTTTTCTTCTAAAGCTGTTGATCAAACATGCTCCTACAGCCCCCATGAACACTCGCACTCCACCCACAACGATAGAAGCCGTAAACTCATTGACACTGGTCCCCACAGACTTGAAGAAGTCCACAGCGTAGTACAAGATGACGTAGATACCAGACATCTCTTGGAATATAAAGAAGATAATGAGCAGAAGGAACGGTTTGACGACGCTCCTCCTCTTGAAAAGGTTTAGTTTCTGCGTGAACGTCATGGTTTCTCCTACTTTTCTATCTTTGTTGAACTCCATGAGCTCTTGTTGCGCTGTGCTGTTGTTCTGTCGCAGCCAGAACATTGCGTTGTAGGCTTCTTTCATCTGCCCTTTAGAGGCTAGCCAGAGAGGAGACTCTGGGACGAAGTACATCAGGAACGGTGTTAGGAGAGAGACTCCTGCACAGATTGCCGCGACCTTTCTCCAGTGTATGAAGGCCCCTAATGAGTAGACGATGAAAATGCCGGTGGACACTAAGCCAGGTCCTAACGCACTAAGCACCCCCCGTTTCTCTGGCGTAGTGATCTCAGCCACGTAGATATAGGAGACCGTTGACATGCCTGCAAGGGAACAGAAATAATCTCATTAGGGACGCTGTTAAAGTGTGAAGAGTTGCCACGGTTCGTTTATTCAGGATTCAATTAGTGAATCATCCAATTTTCATCAGTCTTTGACTTTCGTCATTTCAGTTGCAGATAAGTTTCTACTATTTATTCAAGTTACAGTATTTATTCCAATGAAGTGTCGTGACGCAACTGATCTATGACCAATCCAAATATGATATGCTCTGACGCGGCACTGAAATTTAATTGAGAATATTTTCTTTCCAATTCATTTCCAAGATCAGACATTACTCAAAATCAAGAAACCTATGATTGAAACTCCGACTCACCGATTGTAAATCCGGTGATAAACCTTCCGATGCATAAGAAGATGTACGTCTCCGAAAAGGCGATGACGAGCCAGCCCACCAAGTTCGGTAGCACGATGGACTGCAGCAGAAGCCTTCTGCCCACAGCATCCACCATCATGCCGCCTAGCAGGGCCCCGATGGGATTTGATATCACACCCAAACTTGCTGTAAGAGGAAAAAAATGTGGTTTGGATCTCAGGTTGATTGTGACATATGCTAATTTTGAAACCTTCTTTCTGGTATCGTTCCGAGACCTTTTATGAGATGTCTATGTCAAAATATTTTTGGCAATGTAACTATTGCAGGACTACCTTATCTTCAAGTCCACTTCACTACCCAAGATATCCTTTAGCTGCTCTATACCACGCTTTACTACCAAACTTATCTTAATCTTCTAGCCCAACCTAACCTTATCAGACCCAGCTTCTTGAACACATCATAACCATAACTTGCCATACCCTCTCGTCGTGCGTGCTCCGCCATAAGGTGCTAAGCTTATGCCCCTACCTCCTCGTGTTACTTATCTACCTAGTACAAATGATGTGTTTGACAACGCTATCTCGTTTGCACACGTCGGCAGTTCGCGTCAATATTTAATTTGCGATGTCAACAAAATGTTGCTTTGTTTGTATTGATAATTTATGTCTACTGGATTTGGTGTGTTGTAGAAATGTAGTAGTACCAGAATTTATTATTTTTAGTCCTTTGATCCAAAACCTTCGATCTGTCTGTCTGTCATACTTTCGGATACTGACTACCAGCTACCGACTTACTTTCATTAAAACGTGCTCTCTGACAGAGTATTATTTTTAGCGGCCTCGTTGGCCTAGCTCACGTGTCGCCCTGGCACCGCCCGCCGCTCCCGAAATAAAACGTAAACATTGTTTTAGCACGGTCCATTCAGATAAACCGATTGGCCGGTAGCATCACTTTCCATCTCTTTGTTTACGTTGACATTTATATCAAGAAAGGTGCGAAGTCCCTCGCTTCTGAAGGGTTTAATATCGAACAACAGCTGAATCAAAACTTGACGATGTTTTAATATGTGGAAGGCAAGTCAGATGCAGATGATGGTCGTTGTATGATTTAGTATGTGCCTTTTCTTTAGACAAAGAAGACGTTTGCATTGTTTCCATATCATGTGACTTCCAGACAAAGTTGTCAGATGTGTGCTAATAATAATTAACACACGTTCACGAATCATTGTGGACGTAGGTGGTGTAATTAATCAAACTCATTGTTACCGTTCAGATGATCACGCTAACTGCACTCGACAAATACATCACATTTGTTCAGATAACAAACATTTACATAATTACAAATACTGTTAGATAAATAACGCCTTGACAATGTCATACCTAAGTTTATTTGTAAGAAAAAATTTTCGCAACTTTACTGTTTTGGTTTTAAATGAGTAGTTATTTCTTTTAATATGCAAATATAACTTACCGATCCATGAACTCTGCTCATACGAAATCGTGGGGTGTTCATGTGTGTACTGGGGCAGCAGAACCGCTGAGAATCCTTGGCAGAACCCCACCGATATGTTGATGGACTGCGCGGCCAGTGCCGCCAGCACCTGGAAAATATGAACTCCTGGTAAATAGAAAGTCAACCATGATAAAGACCTACTTCAATACCGAGTTATTTAGTAATTAACTTAAAACATAGGAAAGTGTTATTGATATAATCTTAAAATTGCACAATCTGTGTTTAATCACTCGTCTATCAGAAATCTAAATACGCTTTTCTTCACAATCTAACGGCGCAGAATCCAGTCTATTGAGAAAGGTCGAGAAAGAGAAAGATCATTGCACTATCTAGCTTGAGGCAACCAGCTCTTCATTAAATGTGCTAAATAAAATGTGTTACCAAGGATAATTTTGCTTTAATTAAGACACTATGAAGGTACCTAATATGTGCGTCAAGTCTAATTGACGGAAAGGCAAAATTAGCACAACTGCCCAACATGCAAGTCAGTGCTACCTGCGTGGCGGTAACGCTGTTTTTACCTTAATGGGTTACTTGTCAGTGTTGCCGTCATCATAACTTTAATACAGACTTCTGTAATAATATCGAATTATCGCAAACGGTATCTTTAACATCCGGTGGACTCGCAAATGACAGTTCTTACGAGTTCTCATACAATTTCCACATTAACTACTAGTACAAGTCATCTAAGTACATTTCACTTGAAGTTTTTGTGAAAATTTCTGAGTTTTGTTCAATGACATAATTCCGTCGATAATGTGTCACAAATGTTACTAACTAGAAGTGACTGGATCCGGTACAGAGGCCATCCCGTTTGTGGCAATAGACAGGCAATCAAATAATTGGAGCGTTAAGACCACTGCCCAATAATAAGAATTGGCACATCAGGAAACAAACTCGACAATACCAGTGAAATATAAAATCGAACCGGGGAAATAAGTGCAGAAAATGCTGTGATTATTAATGAGACAAACAAAAGCGTGTATGGTAAAACGTGCAACGTGGTAAAATCAGCATTAACAATTTATTCAAAGAATAACAAAAACAACGTAGGTAAAGTAAAATAGTCCCAAACATTAGCGGCACAACATCAACAGTAAATAGATAATCATCAACACCGATGGTTATCTCAAAACGTGCTCTGAAAGGAAAATTATAGTCCACCGCTGTAGCCACGTGCTCAGATGGTACATACAGTCTTATGTCGCCCTGGTATATGAGCACTCATTAATTACACTAATTAATTGTCGATTGTCTACCAATCTTGAGGTAATAAGTCTATTTGTACTTTTTACTGTGATGTTTCTATTGTCTCATTGAGTAGGTATCTAGGGTGGACACCTATCATAAAAGATTGAATAGAAAAATAAACTACTGCTACTGAAAATTGTACATAAATCTTGTTTGTTGCTAAGCCAGCAACGTTTATGAGTATAAAATGTACACAATCTTTTCACACTTTCGTATTATGAAAATTACTAGCTTCTACCAGCGGCTTCGCCCGCGTGAATATCGGAAATAGGGAGGTTTCTTGATTTGTATTGTAACTACACCTACCTACACCTACCTACACCTACTCTTCACCTACCCTACACCTACTCTACACCTACCCTATACCTACCCTACACCTACCCTACAACTACGCTACACCTACACTACACCTACCCTACACCTACCCTGCACCTACCCTACATCTACCCTACACCTATCCTAACCAGTCCAAAAAATACTACGACATGTTTCTGGTTTCCTGGTACTTGATGTTTTTGGTCTCCTGGTACTTGTAAATCTGTAGTACTAAGGCAGCAGCGGCTCTGAATTTCCACTTCCTCTTCAGTCTTCATTGATCCATGCCACTTACCGGGATAAAAAGTAGCATATGTCTCATTCCAGCATATGAACTACATGTGTGCCAAATTTCATCCAAATCCCTTCAGCCGTTTTTGCCTGATTGAAACACAAACATACAAACATACAAACATACAAACATACAAACATACAAACATACAAACATACAAACATTCACATTTATAATATTAGTAGGATTATGAAAATTAAAATAAAAACAAATTTCGGGCAGGATTTTCCCGAATTTCATAAACGACACCATTCTTTGTAATTATTTCTTAATCATTACAACAAAACCCGTGTTTTTCTTTTTGTTTTTTTTTTTTGTGTGCAAAATTATGATTTTTTCCTGTAATGTCAAAGCACATTAAAATACCTTTACATGCGTGTAAGTGGTTCATAAATGGCAGTCAACTACCGGAACAATATAACTGGCGAACGATTCTTATGATTGTGCTAACGAGCGCACTACACTGTGGCATGTGGACGGACCCTAATTACTGTAAATAACTAAATACTCGCTGATTGTTTCGCGTGATTCGCGATGTTTTTGCAATTTTATTGTGTGAAAACAACAGTAAAAAATTTGTTGGTATAACTATAACTCATGAAAATAGGCCCTTCGATTCTTCGATGATATGTTTAAGTAACTTCAATTATGTTTATAGTTATATGTAATTCATAAAACTAAAATGTTCAACAGTTTATTTACTCGTACTATTTAATATTATGAGATATATACCTTACTCATGACTAAGGCGTACTTAAACTAAATGAATCGGGATTTCATTTACACAAAGCATTACAACACAGCTGTTTTTATTGCAACTCAACATAATTGTTACATAATGCTAACTTTGCTTAAATCACTCAATGAATGACGTATCTTCTATAGCTGAAAACTTGTCTGTTAAATGATAGATCAAATATCATTTAGCATTACACATTTCCACAATATTTCCGCGGTCTGAGGCCTACAGTATGATATTATTATCTTGAGAGTACGCGTGTTTAAACATTGGAAACGAGCTTTTGAAAAACGAATATTTTTAGAAGAAAAAATACTAGACGTGTCACTAACAGTGTCTTTTGAGGTACTGATAGATGCAAAGTGAACTATGCTGACTAAAAAAGTGTCTTTGAAAACGAAAAGCTGATTTCTGTTATAAAAATGTCATAAAGAAATTGTTATCATTCGATCCGCAATAAAACCTAATTCAAAGCGTAAATCCCGTGTAGATTCTAATGTGATTAAAGGATCTTTAAAAGCCCATTTATTTCTATGTAGACATACTCACAGTAAGAGAAACCCCGATGGAATTGAAATACTTGTCTGTATCAGTGTACATTCCCACTAGCGATTGTTCAAAATGCCTTGTACGTACTGGCCGCTGCGGGCGATTCGCTCCTTTTATATTATATTTATAACCCGCCATTATGAAATAAAAATAACGTGGAAGAGCCAGCTTAAAAAAAAACATTAACACCTGTATGTTCTTTTGAGATCTATGTTTACATCGAATATGCATATAATTTGGTAAAAATAGGTTAGTTTTAAATTAAGCTCGGAAGAAACCGATTCTAGAATAATAGATTGACGATGCAAATAGAAACGTGTTATGCTTTAATAAAATCATGAATATTCAAAAGAAGGATGGTTTTTCCAAATGTAAATATTGTGCAACAGTGTTTATTTACATTGTGCGGTGATTAACAACTGCCCAGTTTGACCAGTTTTATCAATCTTGCAATGTCACTTCCAGTATCTTTAACTCGAAAAAAACCTGAGTGAACGTAAGGCCTTAATTTTATGGTTTTCATCTATCGTTTTGTCGGGCGACGTTTTATTATGTGACATTAGAGATATGGACTAGTCTCGTGAATTTTATAAATTGTATAGTAAATATCTAGCTTTTAAACTCATTTTAATACTGAACTGCTAATTAGCATACAAGTATGAGTAACCAGGTGTTTCTTTTTATTTATCAGCATACTCAAATGATGATTTTATAGATAAAAATAAGCATTGTTTAATATAGTCAACGTTTTTTTTTTGAATAAATGTTAAAATATGCCAACTTTTATTATGAAATTATCCTCTGTGGACCAACGATGATAAGTAATTATTATGTCGGTAATCAATCTAGCTTTAACTCAGCAATACATTTACCAGGCTGACATAGTATAGGAAGGATGTTGACAAAGATACCATGGTAGAGTATTAGCCCGCATGTAGGCAACCTTGACCGTGCCGATACTGTGTTGCCTTCACTCCGACTACTCTCGAGCTCTAGTTACACTTCTTGGAAGCTTATGTGTGCCTGGTACTTGTGAACTAATTGCGAGCTTTTAGTTATTTAAAAGTTCTTTTTTTAATATACTCTAAGAAATAAGACCAGGAGTGATTTTTTTAAAAACAATTTTTAATACTACCTGACAAAATAAATTCAACACAAACAACTTTACAATAAAAATGATTTCACTTCTAAATTAACTAACACACAAAAATAATACAAAACTAATGAATCTAAATAAGACCTAGAAACGATCTATCTATGACTAAACAATTAGCAAAAGTTAGGTACAATCGGACAGAGTAACGACCTATCTCAACGAAGGCGAGTGCAAAAAAAGGGCCGAGCCCGGGTGAGGCACCGAGTTTTATTAACTCTCCCCACCCTTGCCGTTCCTACTCCTACAATACCTACTTTGCTTTAATAATAACAAAAAATCTTAAAGTTGTCTTTCAGTAATAGATTAAAAAACAAAACAGTTCATTTTAGCAAGTAAGCCCCTCTCACAATGCTATTTTGTTCATAGTTTTTAATAAAACCACGTTTATTCTGTCATTAACTTTTAACAGTGATTTTATGTGTTCACACAGCGTTTCCAGCCAATTACGTAATTAAGGGGTATTCGCAGTGGTGGTGAACACAAAATAATCTATTATTATTCGTACCCACGATCTCAAATGATTTGGCATGAGCACAGGTACAGGTCAACGACTCATATTTTTAGGATTCTGACTCCGCTGTCCGTCTGTCGGTTTGTCACCAGGCTGTATCTCATGAACCGTGATAGCTAGACAGTTGACTTTTTCACAGATGATGTATTTCTGTTGCCGCTATAACAACAAATACTAAAAACAGAATAAAATAAATATTAAAGCGGGGCTCCCATACCACAAACGTGATTTTTTTTCATACAAGGCCGATTGTCATAGATACAAAATGATTTATTGTGCGTTTCGTAATATGCTAAATAGTTTTAAGGAGGAACGACATATAAGCCTAGATTATTCAGACCAGTTGTTGCTGTTTAAAACAGATTCAAGCCGCAAAAACTAATTAATTGTTTGACTATGATTAAACACCGGACCGGTCTTCATAGACTTGGTTTGTTGAATGGAAACATTAGTTATTTACTTACTATGTTTTAACCTAAATGGAAAACAGTTATGTAGAACTCTAAAAACGAATAATATTGCCAACGCCGGCGCCGATGTCGTTGAAAACGATCCACGCGCAAGTTTTCATGCGTAAATAATTTTATGAGTAAAGAGAACTTGTTGGTTATCAAGAACAAAACGTTTTGAATTGTAAATAATACAATTATAAATTCCACTTAGTGAAAATTTTTCAAATCAATTAAAAACGAGTTTAAAGGTATTTTTTTTTAATATTTTCCTTGAAGTAGATAACTTATCTGTAAAAATTTTGAGACTGAGTCCATATATTACGTATCAAAATACAATTTCTATCATAGTTGCTATTGAAACATATAACCCGTCTGCTTTCAAAGCAAGAGTGAACAGGCATCTTCTGGGCACGCTCGCTTCATCATAGACCTCCATCTATCGCTTTCCGTCAGGCGTGATCGAGGTCAAAACAAGCCCATTCCTCAATAAAAAAAAAGTATACAAAATGCCTTCAAACTTGTTCTCTTTTGGCATGGTTTAGCTTATTTTACTAACATAGTGGTAACGAGAAGTTACCTAATGACTAACAATATTGTACCTACTTATTCTAAGAAATTTTAATTGTAAGTGAATAATTATTGTATTCTTTTTTTGAGAAATAAATGTCTTAAACAATATTACTTAAGTATATCAAATTGAAAAACTTTAACATCTGACATTAATTTAATTTTTGTTTGGGATTAATGGTTAAATCAAACTGGGAACTATTATTAAAATTAAATCTAATGCATATAAGCACGTAATGAATTATTTTTTTGTGATAGTCATTGTTGTCACATTACGAATTTACCTCCAAATATCTCGACAACGTGACACTTTGGGGCATCATGGCAAAACATGACTTTTTCCCTTCGTGCGCGAGTCAGACTCGTACTTGGCCGGTTTTTATATTACGCTTTAAAATCGCTAAACCGATTTTAAAGGTTTTTTTTAATAGGTTTGAGATATAGCGTTTCACCTCCCCTTAGCTGCTTTTGACATTGAATGTCCACTCATCTGGAACGTAAAATGCCTATCAAGATGACCCTATTAACAATGGAAAACCTACGGGTTTAGTGTTTGTGCGTTATTTCCGAAGGCTCAAGTGTCCAATACATGTTATCGTTAGCACTAATGTTGTCAAGATTCCATGACATTAGGAAAAGTATGTCAATGACATATAACTTTATTTTGGAAAACAATCTAATCGTTAATTTAATGACAATCATCACAAAATTGTACTAGGCATGTATGTGCTGTTAGCGGTCGATAATACATTTTGATACATATTGTAATGGCAAGATTGGCCCCAGTAAATAGGTAAATAGACCATGTCTGTGAATAATGGATAAGTTAAATATCAATAAAAACATGCTGGTTATCGGTAAATCACTTATCGCTTGCACTCTGTCTAATACCCGACGACATTTAAACGTACTTTCCTTTATGATAACATCGAGATTGGTATATTTTTATGCTAAAACAAAACCATCTTTGGGCTTTGTCACAATTCTGCTTTATGATTGTCACAAAAGTCGAAACAAATATTCATAAGTTTATGTTACGTGTTTTTAGACATAATATAAAAACAAAAAATATAAAATATCAGTTCTTTAGGTTTGACGTAAGAATTTACTTTGAAAAACATTTCTGAAGTAAGTATAATTATTTTAACCATCAAATTAAATACGAAGAATTCAGTCAAAGATCGGTTGTTATTTTTTATATGTATATAGTAAATTATACCTACAGATTAACTTCTTAATAGTCAAGCTTTGAAATTAATTGTGATATCACGCTTTTGAAAAAATTAAAAAGCTGCAAAAAAAAAATCAGTCGATCAATTGAACTCCTCCTTTTTTTGAAGTCGGTTAAAAAACAATCGAAGAAATTATAAATCAAATATCTAGATGATGTCTGCGTACTTATAATATTTCATTATTTCATAAAGCAAACATTTTAATCATATGCGAAAGCTTTTCTCTACTATTGTAATGAACATACACATGTACATAGATCATAATTATGGAAAATATTGCACCATCTGTCCTAACAAAAATGTTTTTTTTCCTGCAAACAAATTATAAGCTTCATATTTACCTACTTCATATAATTTTCTTTACCTATATAACCAGACATATCTCGTTTGTTCTGGCTACGAAGTACCAACATACAGTTTCGTATCTGACATTAAATGTCGCCGTTTTTCTTCCGCTTCCGTTGCGTCAATTAATTTAATAATAAAGACTTATTTAAATCACCTTGATTATTGCTTACTTTCATTAGCGTTTTGTTTACTACATACGTCTACTATGTACTACATAAATATAGATATATCTACATCGGTTATGTCCATCTATCTGGTTATTAGGAAGTGGATCAAAATATAGTTTTTTCCGTTACTATTTTGATAACAGGAAGCAAAGATTTAACTACTAAAACAATTTTTTTGTTCAGTTTATAATTACCAATCTGTACTGCGATCTTTCAATCCGAGCAAAATCATTTTAAAAGATGCAACTATACGTAAACGAAACATCTTCAAAACTGCAATGTTCTCAAACACAGAATTACAAAAGGCACTTATGCAGCTCATTACCTAAGGCAGCCCATTCACCATCTATTATGACGTCAGTCATAGTTAAATAGGAACATAATTGTCGTGTAATTTGGTGTCGGCCATTGTCGGTCGTTCACGAATCGCGTTATTGAACTTGAACGGCCAGCGGCCAAGTTTGACCGCCGCGCGTTTCATGGCCACTCTCTTTATGTAACAGCGTTTGTTAACATCTGCAATTATGATGTATGCTAAACTGATGTGCAATATCGTGATACTTTTTAGGTGGTGATAATTGAGAGTTTAAATATAGGAAATTGTCTTTTGTATGTCAGTTAGTAGGTGATGAATTGATGATGCTCAAAATTGAACTAATTTATTGGGATTAGGCTGATTAGCAACACATTTCAAACATCTAAATGATCAAAAGACAGCTCACAATTCACCACTTCCTAAGATTTCTACCAGGGAAGCAGAAGTGGCGCAACAGTCTTCCCATCTATCTACATAGGAGTTTATATTAATCGGAATGATACCCTCGAAATAATTGTAGCAATTAATTCATTACAATTAGACAGGTCAGTGGTCCAGAACAGGTTTGACCAAACTTTGTCTAGACCCCAAGTTCTTTTCAAGCTACCTCTATAAATGATGTCTACAAAAAAGTCGTCTTGTGCAAAAAACCGTATGTAATTTAAATCTGGTAATGTTTCTACTTTGTCACTTGTCGCGATGACTTTGTCTGTTGGTATTATAGAATTTAATTTTTTGTTATCAAATTAAAAACATAACTATCATAATAGGCTGACATTATCAGCTACTGTAGTTTTCCAGACAGAAAATTTTAGGAAAGTCATAAAGAATGCCTGAGGTTTCATCATTTGTTTGCCAATATGTGAGAAGACAGTATTTTATATAATTCAAATATTAATTGGAATGCAAATAAACTAATCATTGCAAATTGAGCAGATAATTATCTTAAAGCATTATTTTTTGAAAAAACAGGAAAATTTTAGCAAACGAGTTTATAGCCACTTAAAAAATAGATTTATTTGCTTTTCTTTTTTGTTCGTAAATAATTCGATCATTCAGATTTAATCGCTGCAGATAAAGTATTTCTAGAACCAGTTCTGTTTACGTTATGTCTAGGCCTCGTGAGGAAATCTGGTCGTTCTGTTATCCGTGGCGACGTCACCAGTCGTGGGCCGATGATCAAACACTATGTAAAGCACAGTTCGAACCGCTTCATGCTCATGATTTCCTGGTACTCCTATCCGAAATTAATCTAAAGTTAATTCTGTCGCTATTATTATCTCAAAAGATTATTAAGTTTTATTAAAGCTCCGCAACGGAACCGGTCCGGATTTCCGGAACGATTATAAAGTTGGCCCATTTTTTACAATTTTCGATATTTCCCTGTTGACCTAGTAACGTAAGAAACTTTAGTGTGTCAATTAATACAAAGTGCCTAGACTAAATACCAGAGTCCCAGACATATACATCATTTAATTCGCGATGAACAAAAAACTAGAACTATTAAGTAATCTATTTATGCTAATAAACTATATACTACCTGTAGTATATAGTTTATATTTATATAATCATGAAATGAATGCAGATTTAAATGAACTGTCATTACGATGTCGCAGTTGACATTATTTTTTTATTCTCATCATCTTCATCATTTATCGGCTAAATTGTATTAACACAAAAATTGTATGATCGAATATTACCAAAGTTTAAGTGAAAATGCGTCGCAAGCGCAATACACTCCACACTGTGTGGGCGTTTGAATTGTTTAATTGCCTTTTACGATTGTTCTTGCCAAACCCAACGACTACAGAATTGCAAAATTCAGTGTTTTCAAATAAATTTATCTCACCTTGCCCTTGACACGGACGTAAATGAAACTAGAACACGATATTTGAAAGGATATCGAGATGTAGCCGGTCATCACGACTGCCACACTTTCAGATGTCGATTAAAGGACCCTGGGACTAAGGCCAGGGTGGAGGCATGATGTCAACACAGACTATCATCTGATGTTTTTAAAAAAATATTGGCTTCATTCCTTAGAGATCAATAAAAAATGCAATTGATATGGACGGTCGTCTAATTGACAGCTATGCGGGATTCATTACAATGACACGTTGATATGTATTTTTCAAGAGATAATATTTTCCAATAATAATATATCGTTAAGTCAGGTGAGTAGGTCTTGTGTTCATAAGGCAGAAACAGAAAGGAACATGGATGCCTATTGAAGCATCCTTCTTTTTTCCCAAAAATTTCAACATCTTTTTCCTATTATAAAAGGTGTGCCCCCCCCCCCACACCACACTTATGGACTCAGAAAAAGTGTTGTCGAAAATAAAGATCGACATTCGCCACCGAAATGTCGCGAGTTACGACTACCTATTGATTGACAGTCGTTTTCGCTCATAAAATGGCCCCCTACTCTTCGCACAAAATGTAGCTAGAAAAATACGTTACCATGTAAAGGTCGCCATAGCGGCACACCTTCCAGAAGCCCTTGATGCTGCTAAGCATGTTGCGCGCGCGCCGCTCGCCCCAACACGCCGCGCCCGCGCCCGCCGCCGCGCGCGCCCCTCGTGCGCCCCTGGAACAATACGACACTGGTTAGACAAAGCCTATACGTGATACAAGCCGTATAATAAATGTGGAAGACACCTCTGTTGCTACTTGGAGCCCTGGTACATAGTTGCGGGTATCACCTGGAGGATTGCAGAGGGGAAAGGAGGTGGCTCTAAATACCCAGTATTGGGTGATTCGAGGCTGATATGATGATGATGATAATACCATAAAGATAGTAAGCTAAGTTAATTAAGTTAGTTAATGAAAGCGATTCCCAGGAAGGGTAGTGTTTTTTGAATTTTCTATTTCGAAAGTCTCGGTAGCAGATGGCTTTGTACATGGGGCTTATTAAATAGCTAGAGATATTAGAAATACTTTTGATACAACAGGCGTAACCGAGTAATACGCTATCTGAAAGATATCAGTCTCTATTCACTTGATAACAGGCTTCGAAAGTCCAAGAAAATTAATGATGATCAATTATATTTTAATTGCCTCTCTGTCTTATCTCGCTTATAAATAACTAAACAATCAAACGGATGCGCTGGGTTTAATATATTTGACAATATGTATCCAAGATTATGATGATTATATCCGACATGACAGTCTGTAAGTTTGTCTAAATAGATACCTACTTACTTAAAAGTATGATCATTGATTGACTATGTTATTTCAAATAGTACTACGCAGTTTACACAAAAAATATATATTTCATATGACAAATATGACACAACGTTACTGAAAATGTAAAATTTTAATTATCGTTTATGGTTTAGAAAATGCAGTTTTCCCCAGACCAGTACCTTTTTGAAATACCAATAGAACCTTTTTGTTCAGAAGCTGCAATAATAAATATGGTGGAACCTGTAAAGTACGAATTTCAGATTTAGGTAACTTCAATGACCTGTGCTCATAACCTTTTTTGTGCCATTCTCTACAACTCTTTTCAATGTATGTTGTAAGCACCTACTTGAATTTAGTTTACCGCACCCATTATCATTGACAACTAACAATAGTCGCACTAGACTACGGAACTCGACAGTAATTTATCCAAACATACATACCATTGCCTTTTTCGGTTTTACCCCAGTTTTTACCGGAAAACGTTATAATTTGATAGTTCCATTACGATGCAGTATGCGTGCGATACCAGGCGACCATACTAAGTGAAGAGTCATAATATTACTAAAACTAACTCTTTGTTATAAATAAATGACACGCCTAGCCTGAACCGCTCCAGTCACGCACATAGTTCAGTAATCTATTATTTACGTCATGCACGGCAAGGTAAATAAGATTCTATATTTCTATGAAAATACACAAAGAATAATATGTATAGGCGAGGTGATACATTTTAAACAAGGATCGACACGAGCATTCTTACCCCATTGATAAATATTTTAACTACGCACTAAACACTTTGATCTAGACAACATAGTATAGTAACTGATTTTAACTTGATCTTTACATTTTTATAATAGCACACACACTAGGAGTATATAACATTCACCACTGATCTGTTACTCAAACCGTTTGAAAGGAAATTTTCTTATTATTGTATTCTCTTTGATAAGATTGTTGAACCGCGCGGCCGCACAGAGAGAATGTCGTTACTTCCTATCTATATTAGAAGTGATTATGTCACAAGTATGTCCCGGTACATAACGGTGTATGTAAGTACGTCACATGTAAACAACTCGCGAATCAATCATTTGACAATCGATTTCTGATCGGAGAGAGATAGCTTTTCTCGATTATCGATTAGATAGAGACATGAGATAGATGAGAATAAAACAGCCGCACGGGTCAATCTCTCCTCAAGGTTAAGCAACGCTCTCCAAGGTCTCTACGTGGATGGGTGACCGTCTTAACACACCGAGACTCCTCCGTGCCTCGGAAAGCACGCTAAGCTGTTGGTCCCGGCTGTCATTTGTAGAGCTTTGCCAGTGGTTACGGATTGTCAGAAGCCAGTAAATAGCAGTCCTGCCAATGGGTATCATGTTACACAGTTACTGGGTTGTAGAGGTCTGGTAGGCAGTCGTTCCATGTATAGTACTGGTACTCAGCTTCATCAGGTTAGACTAATGGCCGACCCCACCATAGCCCAAAAGGCTAGGCAGGCAGATACAGACATGAGTTGAAACTCGTGTCAGATATTTTTATACCCTTTATCTCAATACATATGCCAATTCTTAAAGTCGAAGAGCTCAATAGACTGATTTTTATCTCGTCAAAACATAACTTATCTTTTATAAGATCAAGGTCTTTCATAAAATTAAGAATGAAAGGACGTTGCCGTTGTTCATGTTTTCACGCTCTTGATTTTATGGAATAAAAAAAAAACTACGAACAAAAAGTGAAAACTGTTGAGGTAACTTTATCCTTCGAGAATTTGTTAAAATTGCTAACGATATTTGTATATTGTCATTGAATACATAATGAAGACAGCAGGCTGTTAAAATAAACTCACAAAACTTCTAGAACCTAGAACTGTAGTATTTCTAGATACCTATGGAGTTCAATTGGACATTGATGGCCAGGCTCCATAAATAATAAAAAAGGCAGCATTAAAACTTAATATTTAGCCTTTTCTGGCGAATTAAGTCCTGTGTGTGTGTTTCGTATGCATATGGTGTCGGACGTAAAAGAATAGCACCATCCCATCACTTCCCGTGGGTGTCGTAAGAGGCGACTAACGGCCGTTTTCTATAATATATCTCAATCCAAATCTTGATCCCGATCCTTGTCTGTAACCAATCAACGGCCGAGTTTGTGTCCTTCACCACACAATCCTCACCTTTGATTGGTTACAGACAAGGATCGGGATCAAGATTGGGATTGAGATATCTCTCACCAGAGAATGATCAGCAGCATTCTCTGTAGGTACATTGCTACTGATACACTACGATCGCCAAGACTGGCGTCTTGGCGATCGCTTGGCAGTCGGGTTGGCACCCGACTGCCAAGCGTGGCGATTATGGCAAACCCCCCCTTTTGGGGGAGGCCTATGTCCAGCAGTGGACGTCTTTTGCCTGATATGATGATGATGATAAGTCCTGGTGCACATCACACAAGAACATACACCATAAAAAGAAGCGTATGTCACTCGGATAAAGCTAGAAAAAACATGACGATAGTAGGTCGGATATTGTACATAGCAATTTTATTTGCTATGTCTACGATTAAAATAATAATTGCATAGCATGCTGGTTCGCATAGTCGTCTCCAACATTTGAAGTTGGGCATTCAATGTTGTGAAAGATCGTAGTCGAGAGTGAATAAAAAAATCTTTGCGAGACGGCTCTTGTACTTATTTCCTGTGTCTAACACTGCTGTACTTTCTTCGATAGCCATGATTGCTTTGCCAGCTGTTATTCGAATTATTCTTCTTGTTCTTCTTCGTGTGGGTAGTAAGGTCTAACGACCCCACACACCCTAGTGTCAGAGTTTCTAAACCGCCTCAAGGGCCTCTGACATGGTTTGACGCAAAAGAGCAAAAGAGATTCGTGCAAGCTCTTAAGATACAATCCACTACTTTGTTTTACGGGACTTTTTGTATAAGTATTAGAATTTCTTAGAAACGTCACTGAAGAAGTATTTCTAGCAACAGTCACAAGTGTGTTCTGATTGAAGAGTGTTTATATTATTATAAAATATATTGATAACAAGGAAAAATAACACAATGCGGAATCCAGGTGAATCAGACGGACATGTCGTATCAGCGCCAAAGGAACAAAATATTTAACTTTAAATACATTGAAATTAAATAAACACTCGGCAGTGTTTGTAACTCACGTTGTATTGTTCTTTTTCCGCTCATTTTTTTTTAGTTTCTCATTAAACTGGCGATGCGTTAAGTACGAATGATTCCCAAAAATAAAACTGTAAATATACTTTCCGGGCTCCCCGGCTTACCGATTTAAAATGATTGTATTTCATTAAAAAAGAATAAATATTTTACTACCTAAAACATTATGTTTATCAAAATACAACGGCATCAAATATAAATGATCCGCTATTGCGAACAATCCCCATTCACCATTGTTCGAATGGTAACAGTGAATGATATTTAGATAACTGCACCTGGGGTGCCTACCATCACATTATAGACTTTTAAACTTCACTGACCTATAGGTCAATAGGCCTCCAATAGCCTGTAATCATAGGTTTTGGCTTAAAAAGTAGTCGCTGTATGAAATCTGGGGTATCAGCATTATTCTATATACGCTTCGATCTAATCGATTCGCTAATTTGAAAGATAACGGAAGGTTGGCCGAATTTTGTGTGATTTTAAGCACATGTGTAACTGTTATTTTTATTTGACCTGGATGTATCCAAACTAACAAATATTTACGACTGTTTTTATAAACGGTGGCAGGCACATTTCACCATTGTTTAAATTTTCTTGTCCCTTAAAGATCCACGCGCTTCTGGAACACAGTGTAGAGGGCGAGCTTAGAGAAGCTAAAGCTCAAATCCAGTATCACAATATCCTAGTTACTTACTACCTACTCAAGTTGAGTGAATGAATGAATGAACTGTTTTATTTGCTGTAATATACATGGTGGTTTCTTCAGCGTCACACTTTATTCGACGTTTTCAGTCGAGCAAATTATAAAACTATTGCTTCGATTATTTTAACGCGCAGTTTGACATTATTTTCCTAAATTGTTGCATCTATTGTATGTGTCGAATAATTTAGGATTTATGTCATCCATTGTATTGACTTGATATAGTAACGTATTGTTGAAGATGTAACATAAAGTATACAGAGTATCATATAACTGTATGATAAACTGTGAAAATTATCGTTGAGTTAATTATTAGTTGGCAACAATAACACGTTTTGTATCTATGGGGAAATGAATCACAATACTTTACATAAATCCATATCTCATATATAATTATGACACTAGGTATTTTGAATAAATAAATTAAAATGTGACTTAGCGACTCGCCCGTCGCACAGGTGCAACGCCTTCATCGTTTATTACTCTTTTTGTCAGTGAGCACCGTCACAATCCGTTGCGTGGTTTAGAAGAAGTAATCAAATGAACTGACAGATGCAGACAGCGACTGTCAACTGTGTTCTATATTCAATTCAAATGTTTATTCCTTCTTCTTCTTCTTCTTTTCGTGTCGATTGACTCATATCAAATGTTGTCTGACCAGTATTGAGCAACTTGTACAGCTCTATCATTGGCTTCGTTCAAATCTTGGATGGTGCAGGTGGTTGTGCACGAGGGGCAATTAAGAAGGTGTTGCATATCCTGTGAAGGGGCTCCACACTGGCACTGCGTTTGGGATGGGTGAAGAATGCCCAATTTGGCCAGATTATTTTTACAGCGGCCATCCTGGATCTGCAGTCGGTTAAGAGATTTCCAGATTGGCCACTGCAGTTCGCGTCCAGGTGGTAGATGTTCTGCCGGGGTGATGAAGTGTGGAGGGGGAGGGTGTTTGTGCCTCATGTTTATTCCTCTGCACAGTATTTATTCATACATTTCCAGATGTCAAGTTAATGCGCAGTCCACTGTGTTGTACCAATTCAGGTATGCAAAGTTTATCATTAAAATTATACAATTTCATAAAAGCCAATTAATATCTTATCTAACATAAAAAAACTAAGTAATACATTATACAATGTCATAATTTCAAATTAAAAAGCTATACAATTTATGGCGCTGTCGTAGCAAAAACTCGGTCACTCTCGGACTCTATAGAAAAGAAAGAGAAGCGCGACGACACAATGCTTGCAATTTATTGCCAAATATGAAGCATTTTATCGATTTACTCAAAACTAAGTTGAGCTATTCAAAATCTTAAAACAACAAAGTTTTGCAAAATTCGATTCATTATTTGTTATACGGTATTTTTTTTTAAAGGTCAAAGTTATAGGCAACTTTGACGATCTTTTTTATCGAGGATTTTTTTAAAAACATGTTTCAGAAACAGAGTTCTTGGAAACATAGTTTAAATTAACATTTATTTTTTCTGCAGCTTGAAACTAAACAGATTTGGCTAAAATTATTTTAGAAAATTTGCAATTTTTCAGTTTTTGCTGATTCGCCTTAACTATACTATTCAGATATTTTAATACATCGTGAATCAAGCTTGTAAAAGTAAATTCCTTATTATGTTGTTGGTATGCCAAAAACAGTAATAAAGATATCTATGGACTTAAGATTCAATCTTCATGCTATTTTCACAACCAGACATATCCGTCTATAACATAGTCGATATTATTCTGAACTCAGTGCACTATTGAAAGGCACACAATAACAGTCACCTTTAAAAACAATGGAAGGGACTCATTCATTGTAAACACTTGATCAAACCGAACATCGAGACTGTAGTTTATATCGTATCGAAATCTAATATGATATTAAAAATAAAGAAGTAAAATTGTTTGTTTGTTTGTAAAAGGTTATCTCGATTTCGAAAAACGTTTGTGACGTGAAAAATTTTTGAGTAAACGCCACGATAAAATGCCTGTGTTTTTAAAGGCCTTTTATCCCGAAATAAGCATGCAATTCCCAAGGGATATAGGGACCAAAACCGCGGAAAAAAAACCAAGTATTTAAAGTTCCTCTAATTACTAGCGCTTATCTTAGGTAAATTAACGTAAATACGATACTGTACCTAATTTTCGACACAGGAGTCCTAGATTATCAAGACTTATCAGTCAAGCGCCTACTGACCGCCTGACTTACATGAGATTTACTTCAAGATATGCTAAGTCAATGAAAACAAACGTACCATTATTTTACGAGTTCATGAATAAAGTGAATTTATTTATGAGTAACACACGACAGCTTCAATGAGGGTTTATTTTCAAAACATTTTTAAAGTGTAAACGCATGTAGGATGTTTTTAAAAATGTTATGTTATTGTATGTTTTTCAGTAGGTACTAGCAAATATGTCTTGCAACTAACTACCAGCATCGTTCGGGAAAGGAACGAATTTCGAACGCACTCGTCTACTTTTGTTCTGTTCTTTGATCATTCATCGCAAACTCAAAAAAATGTTCAGCAGTTTGTGAGCACAAACGCATACACAGACATACGCATATCGAAATAGACGCAGTATACTAAGACGTATCGAATGACCTAGTTTATCCTATTAACATATCAACTAATATCAAGATTGCTATATTGTTGCTTATCATATTATCTAAAGCGATGTACTCATTGATATTATAATATCGCTTAGATCTTTATTAACTAGATGTATATCAACTTTCTTTCGACCCCCACACTAATGTACCAGGAAAAGATAAAATGCAAGGAGTTAATTTATTGCGTTCAACTAATGCAAATTATTCTAAGTAGGTACATAGTTTGTGTTAAGTAAGAAAGATTGGCACTAATTTTCTGGCTAGCTGCTAAATAATATTATCAAGAAGCGAGATATATTTTCCTTCCAGCTGAAGAACAGTTTAATTTTAGGTCTTCCTAAATAGAAAAGCATATTTTTCTTTATATTTATTTATATACAAAACGGAGCACAACAATGTCGTTTTAAATACAAATTGTGATCATAAAAACAACTCATTTGCTAAAAGCTCCATAAAGTAAATAAATTGTCTTTGTTAAAAGCGAACATGCCAATAAATGAGTTTCACGAACTGGTTCTACAAACTCCTTCCGAACTATGTGGTCCCAGTACAAAGGTTTTAAATAGGTTGAGGACGCTTGAAAAATTACAGAAAAAAAACGTTGACCTAAATTAGTCAAGAAACAAATACGTTTGTTTGCATCACGTATTCTATAAATATGCTATTTCTACACTTGATGCAAAACATTTTTGTATCGTGAGTATATTAAATGTCCACGCAAAATACAGAAACAGGCGTCAAAAATGAGTGATATTAAAACAGAAATTTATCAAAACAATATTATTAAATGAAAATGGATGTTTATCGTCGTCGGATCAAGTACCCGTGACTGGTGTACTGTGCGTGATGAATCGTTCGAAATGAAATTGCTTCATACACTCGCTGAACTACTGTGCAGTACAATTTACTTTTTCAAATCACGAAGAAAAAGAAAAACTGGACAAAAATCTACAACAAAAAGCTTACATCACTGTTTTGCCTCTATCATTTGAAACTTTGAACGCACTTGTCTCATTTTATTTGCGTACGCGCATGCAATATGCAGGTTTAGATTTAAAATGTATTTACTCTGATATCAAAGTAAAGAAGTGAATTTCCAATTTTACGAGGGCATAAATTCCATATTATAATATACTATTACAAAACATTTTACCAAATTCGTCGATAAAGGGCTTTGTAGCACTAAAAATATCACAAAAACGTGTTTCCTCGAATGTGTCTTACAAACTTCCGCCACGCGAGAAATCTCCGTTCAGTTGTACCTATTTATAGTATTTTACGGCGCCAAGGAATTGTATAGTACCTAGGTTCATTTCAATGTTCCTATTCATCTTGATATAGGTCATAATATCTTTAGTGACGAGACGTTTTGTCTATAGACTCTTTTGTTTTAATTATTTCAAAATAATAGATAGTATTTATTTGATACAATGCACTTGCATGTCTATTAACTCTCTGTCAGTATTTGCAGTAAGTACTGGTAGATAGCAATCAGAGTTAGCATTTGTCTAGTTTGTGTACCTTCATACACAGGGAATGTATGTACATATGTATGTATCTATATTCAGTTATTTGCCTAAACAAGTGTGTCGATTTTTGGAATTGTTTCATTTTCTGAAAACTTATTAAAATTTGCACAGGGAAATATTTCTAACATTAAAAAAATCAATAATGTGCACTGATAAATAGCATGAAAACATAAAAATAAATAACTATTTCCTATAATTTAATAAGTTCCACATAAAATACTTACTGCGTATCTCAGTAAAAGCCCGATTACTCGAAGCTCCTTGAATTCCGGTTTATACAGCACAATATTATACAGTTTATTATAATTAAATTTTCTTTAAAACAGAGTATTTCCACACAAACTCCCCGTTTTCTCCGGACACAGTCGTTGTGCGTGAAAAACTATATCCGCGCGAAGCTCGGTTTTAATAATATCCGCACGTGCGCTTACTCACGCGTTCTTGTTTCAAATTTAAAAATATGAACTGTCAAAATTGTTTTTTCTTTTTTATTAAAAGTTTATGGTTTATTTTTTTATAATTGGTGTGTTACTCGTGGGCATGTCACATCGCGATTCAGGCCGGCGATCGACTGTTTTCGAAATAGTCCATGTGCTCTTGACCTTGCGGCTGCTCGGACCAACTGAAGCGACTTTTCGTTGACGCCGCGTGTTTTATAACGTATTATTGTTGTCATAACTTTTACTGTGTGCGACTGAGCGCCGAATGCTGATAGTGTCGCACTGAGGAGACTTGTGGGTGCCTCCGGAAACGAATTGATCGATGTCAGAACGAATATAAGGGAAATAGACAAATGTTTATAAATAATTTCGATGTTTCAAAGAAATCGTTTAGTGATTGTTATAATTAAACCTTCCTGTTGAACTGGTGTCTACCTAAATATAATAGGTGTGATGATTTTCTGTGAAATTCAATATATCAACATTTGTTTTCCCAAGAACCCTACTTAGTATTGTAGTCGGCATCTATAGTAGTTCGGTGTTATAAACATCATTAATTAAACATTGTATTATTAGTAAACAGTTCTAAATATCGATGTGCAATGGGAATCATTGCACGTGAGCCAACTTCCGAATTGTCTGGATGTTCTCATGATTATACGCTTCCCGTATTTCTCATGACGGAGTCATTTGTTTCTAATATTAGGGCTTTCTTAGGAAAATAGGGGTTCTAGGCCCTAATAGTTCATAATATTTATTGCACTACGTATGTCGACGAATAAACAATTATGAACATGGACCTTCTGCCTGGCTGACAGACCTCAGCCACGTGATCATGTTTGAAGAAATATATTGTAAAAGAGTTTATGATCGAAGTAATTCTTTTCCACACGATAGAGCTTATGTTCTCCTACCATAGTCGTCTAATAGTCAATACAGAGCGCTTGTTTTTGTTGAAACTTGACCAAGTGCAATTACGTCTTTTAATCTTGGAATTTAAGGAGCCAATAAAAAATGCGTAGTGCAACCGAACCAAGATCACAAATCCTTGTCTAGACTTCAAGGAAATACTATTTCGTAACATGTTTAGTTTAGTATGTACTTAACTGTGCAGTAACAAGGTTAGCGAAAAGGTAAATGCCGTTAAATACATACGTACACGTATATCACCTAATATCATTCACATTAGAACATATGCCATAGAAAGTGTTTAAAACTCTTCATCATGCTGCCCTAGTATCCTAGTGTTACTGGCAGCTGGACTCGTCTTCACCTCTTCCACTCAGCTCTGTCTACCGTCTTTGAGCGTATTTGCGAACAGATTTGATTGTCAGTACATTAACCGTTGCTATAATTAATGCAATGACAAACAAGCAAATGACTCTGAGGCTGGCGTATTATTATTTATATTATTTAATTAATTTATTATGATTACAAATTTTATTTTATTTCAAATGAATATTTTTTAATATAATTAAATTAATAATATTTATTAACATTATAATGAAATACGGATTGAAATTATTTTTTAATTTTGAATTTGACTATGCTTTACGAATGGCAGCTGTGGCTGTAACGTTAGAAGTCCTCATATGAAAATACTTTTAGTACAGGTATAACTTTTTTTTCAATGACGAACAATTCTGAAGGAAACTAAATCTTCAAACTAATTTTCCTTGAGTCAGGTGTCAAATATACTATCAAACAAGTTAGTGAATTTAAGCATACTGATAATATCTTAAGAAAATCTAGTTAAATAAAATAATAATATCTAAATATCTTTTTAATGTAGACCATTATTGCAACTATAACTATATACACACACTTAAAAAAAGACTCAACTAAAACTAATCTAAAACATGGCGTCGAATAATTCCTCCGCATCGCAGGCCACTGGTAATGTACCCAAAAGGCTGGCAGCATTGCCACGTTGTAGTGCAATGCTTATCCTTTGTCCGAGGTAAAAGCCAGCCCTAGGGTCACGCAAAGTGTCAACTAAGCGTCTTGACAGATCTTTAAACAAGTAATGAGCACTCGGACCCCAAAATGATTATCAACTATTTAATAGACCATCTAATCTAGATCCTTATCAAATGTAAATTAAAACAAGCTCAATAATGCATACAACAAAGGATAAGAAAGTTTAACGATCTTTCCAATATTATTATACCGCTGATAAAAATAGTACTCAGTGTTATTGACTGTCTGATTGCTACTCATAAAAAAAGGTCCTGGGTTCGGCTCCCAGGCCAAGTATTATTATTTCTTGTATTCTTGATCTGGAGGTCTACTCTCTAAGCCCGATGTCCGTAGTTTCGGCTTTAGTGTCGGGCGTTTTCTACTCCGTATCACCTACGGATTAGTTCCGAACCCGAACTAAGAACATTCTTAGTGCGGGACTAATCGTAATTTTAGGCTTAGAGAGTAGACACTCTGTGCCCGATTGATGGTAATCGGCTCGCCTCCTATATCAAGGGACTGAAAGATACATACTTGGATGTAATTCATGGATACTAGGTACTTTGCCTAACCAATATGATGTTATGTTATGGATTTGGAAAAAAACGGCTACCTGCTAAAATATACAACTCACAGCTCGTTTTGGGTATTTGTAAGTACTTAATTTACTACTAGGTTATCATTTAGCAAAAATGGTCAGTTTGGTCTGTTAATAATTTCCAACAAAAATGTGGCAGGGGGGGGCCTACTCTCTAGGTTCTGAAGTCCGTAGTTTCGGCCTTAGTGTCGGGCGTTTTCTACTCCGTATCACCTACGGAACGCTTACTAAGGCCGAAACTACGGACTTCGGGCTTAGAGAGTATACCCCCTGATTTCGATGTTAACAATCATCAACATGTTCGAGAATTCGTAGTAGTGGTAATATTTGTTTATCAAAGTTTCATAAAACACAAAGGTACAAAGACAGACTTTATGTATTAGGTATTCGTATTGTCTACCAGGCAACCATGAAAAGTGAAGAGATTTTTCTATGTCGAATTTATTGAAAAACGAAATTTCTTTTTTTCCTATGCATGAATCATGCATGTCTATACAACAAGTTCCAAATTCAAAATATAGAGACATACATGACAACGCATCTTTTATAAATTCTACACTTCTTCCGAAGACGTTCATAGAGGGCTCCCTATAATGGGCTACGCTCGTAGCACCTCCGTAGCGGCTGCTCCACGGGAACAGCTACGCCGTAGCAACGTAGCGGGTCTACGCCACGTTTTGCGCCCAGCATTACAGTATTTTCTGGAGTTACCAAGTTATGTTACAGTTATATTGAACGAACACTAAGTACATAACAATAATTAGAATAGTTTCCGCATCTTATATAAGAGATCTAGGTGCAGTGTAGCGGTTTGTAATGCGATGCTCACCTGCCCATAAAATGTGGTTTTCTACTATATGTTTCTTTGTGTTATGAACTTATCCACATTTGTATAATTTTTATGATATTTTTCAGGTATTTAGTAGAAAATTACTAGGCCTATTTGCGTATAAATAATATTAATACAAATTTATTCAAGTTGTAAGGTTAAATCAGCAAATACTCGTGTTATATGCCTAAACTAGGTCACAATAAACTAGGTCCTGGGTAACAAGCTGGAAATGGTAAAAAAAAATATTATAAATTAATAACAGACATTAGAATAAAATATCCATTGTCACCTATAAAAGATGTAAAAAAGTGTAAGGTTACTTATGTCTCTGTTCTTAAAATGCCTAACAGCAGAGCCTATACAGAGTGTTGTAGAAGTGCGTGGATATATTTAAGGGTGGTACTCTATGGCTGCTAAAGAAATGATAACAAAATAAAAAAAATATTGTCTTTTTCCAAAGACCCGACCTCGAAAATCGACTAAAAAGTTAAAAATCACTTTTAAAGCAGCCTGCAGTGCGATTCTGTAAACATGTCGAAGTGAACACCCGGGCGGGGCGCCGACGGGTGAGTTGTCAAACCATACAAATAAGATGGAATGACAGCTTACTTGTCGTTCACTCCGCCTGGGTGAACACCGTGAGATGTCGACAGAATCGACAGGCTGATGCAGTCGGTGGCATCGAATCTGTCATCGAACTAAATAAACACCACTAACTGTATCAGACAGCTTATAAAGTGTTTTTTTCTCAACTTTTAGTCGTTTTTTGCTGTTGGGTTTATAATTGTTGTTGTTTGATATTTTTTCTTTATATTACGCACAACTGGAACATTCTGTATAGTCACAGATATCTGGGGACAGGGCAATGCTACCGCCATTTCAGGACATTCGACCCCTTGTAACTTAGTTGCGGACAGAGCTATATGAGCCTGAATTTTCATCTAAGAAACAGGGAAATAATATTATAAATATTATTTAAAATGGAAAAACCCGATCATACGTTATGATACGTTGCATTTGACATGTCGTGGTAGTAATTGTGATGGCGCGGAGAAAATGAGCAGTTTGTGCCGACGTGATTGTTCCTCGCAGGAAGTGGGCACGCGACAATAATGTAGCTAATTATGTGTTATGTGAGGCATATCGTACAGAGAAAAACTACGATGAAATATCTGATAAGATGGGCCGGTAACAGAGAATATTCCAGTATATACGTGACTACAAGGCTGCCATCACCTTCCTACCCTTATACCATGTTACTTGGGATCGACGCAACAGTTTATTTTCTTCCATTCTGTCCTATCAGCCGTCACACTATCACTAACTCCCTTTTCTTTCATATCGCTCCTCACACAATCCATCCATCTTTTCTTTAGCCTCCCTGTCCCTCTCCATCCATCCACATTAATATTCATAATACTAACGAAAATGTAGCAAAGGTGACAAAAAAGAAAGGCGACAGAGTTAGTTGCCTAGTTATATAAATGAATATAATGCACCATATTATCCTCCTGTTCTCCTAGTACAAATGATATCCAATGTTTGTCAAGTGGAAGGTCTTTAAAGTAAATAAGGCATGAAAGGCAATTTCTGGATCTTCATTTAGGAAGAAAAATTACTCTGTATTTGACATAAGATGAGTATTATTGACACGATTGCTAACGATGATTGCTGCAATTTTAAGAATCATGTAGCAAACTCCACGTTACTCAAAAAAGAGCACGAATAGTTCAATTACCATGACATCATCTGACATGAGCTCGATATAATCTTGAAGTCTAGACTTTTCTCATTACAAGACATGTGCCAGATCTTTACAACAAGCAAGGCCCTTATCAATTTCACCCAATAGCAACCACACTGGCAATATTGACTCTGCAGTTATCAGCAACAATTATGTTACTCACAAGATACACGCCCTTCCCACTTGAGCTGGAGAGGAATCAAGGCTACTTTCTACGTACTTGTCAGCCGTGCCGTCTCCATTGTTTGCTTAGTAGGCCGACAACAATGAGGGGCTCTGATCCGAGCGACGATGTATGCCAACTGTCTGATACGTACGACTGCAGAGCTAGGAATCCAAACGCAAGCAGCGTTTCAAAGACCGTTTTTAAAGCTACAGTTTCTTCAGGGAGTCTTTTAATTCTCTGACAGACTCTCAATGGTTTATTTATAATCATGAAAATAAGCAATGTTTAATACGAAACCAAAAAATATAATCAAAGACTCATTTTAACGCGTTTTGCGAATATAAAATGAAATGAAACACAGAAAATGTTGGGTGGGGAGAAAACGATGGGGCCGAAAAGTTTTGGAGTGGTGACCGCGTTCCGGAAGACGCAGCGTTGGAAGGCCTCCCACAAGGTGGACCGATGACCCGGTGAGAGTCGCGGGTAACCGATAGATGCGAGACGCACAGGACCGGTTGTTGTGGCGACACTTGGGGGATGCCTATGTCCAGCAGTGGACGTCTTTCGGCTGATATGATGATGATGATGTACACACAATAAACTTAAAAAAATGATGATGACTTTTATAAATTACATTTGGTTGAATTCATGGAACTCACACAAGGCTGAGTTCCCTGTGTGGCGACATCTAGGCCCCTTTGTTTAGTTACACATACATTGAAAATTTTCAATTAATTAAAAGTCATCCTGCATACATCGTATTACTTTGTACCTTAACGCCAGTTATCAGTGACATGCTTAGATTATTATTATATATACGAAAAGTGTTGTTACCGTCCAGCAGCGGCGTCGGAGTCGGTTCCATACTCTGTGTGACCGACAATATAGGATCTGACGCCATCGTGATTATCACTCGTTGATTGTTATGTTAATCAATTTACTGGAATTTTGCTTGACATTTTGGTAGGACTTTCTTTTAGGTGGAAGCCCCTTGGAGGTTTTGAGAGGAAGAGTTATCAAAGGTTAGCTGGAAGCAATTTTGTGCCTAAAGATGGCGTTCTTATTTAAAAAATAACATAATTTGAGTTTATGTCTATAAACATGGTAATGTTACAGGTAAAACAAAACCCACATAAACAAAGAAATAACACAGAGAAAAAGAAATGTCATAACTTAAATACAAAGTTTATTTCAATTTATACATCCAACCAACAGCACCAAGCGTAGTTTCGCGGTAGATGAGCAGGAAATACAAAATTTCTGTAAGGACTTGGGGCAGACCTTGCCCAGCAGTGGGACAGTACAGGCTGAATTAAAAGAATATATATCCAAGTCAAACCATACTTATCACAGTTCAAAGTAGCCCGTTTTATAAAAGACCTACAATTATGTCTATCAGAATGCTGGCCTTATGAACAAGTCATAGTCTCAGTTGAATAATTTTATCTAACATTGCACTCTGTATCAATATTACATACGCTAATAAACAAAAATAATGCTTGTCTGTATATATTAACTACACACGTGGCGTTGTAGCACAAACCGAATAAAGACCGTTTCAGTAAGGAAGAAAAACGCTCTGTATTTGACGTCAGATGAGTATCATAGTGAACAATCTTGCCCTATTTCTGGGGACTGCAGAGCAGCATCCGTGCTTATGTTATTATAATTTGATAAATATATATTTAAGGCAGTATTCTAAAACTTTATATTTATTCCTAAATGGAGTATTACTCGATAAATCGGTCAATAACCCAACTTAATATTAAAAAGGCTAAATCGCTCAACCGATTTTGATGAAATTTGGTACAGAGATAGATGAGGCCCTGGATACTATTATAGGCTAAGCTAATAAGGCTTTTATTGCGAAAATAAAACGCAAGCTAAGCCGCATAAACTAGTGATAAATAAAGCATTATCCTGAAGCTTTATTTTACTCCCTGAATGGAGTATTACTCAATACATAAGTCAATAAATCTCAAGTTACAACATATTTAAAAAAAACCGTCACCGAACCATCTTTTGTTAGTAATTAATTTGCCTGGTTAGGGAAGTAAGTCATTATATTACCAAATTATGCTAATCCGTATTTCATCATAGGATTGATTTTTAGGATGTTTGTGTTAAAAGTTGAATGTCTGGAAATAGAGAAGATTTTTCTAGAATTGTCAAATATGGCATTACTATGTTTACACTAGACTAAACCTATATTACAACAGCGTTTTACATAACATTGTTTAGTTATAGTTATCCGTTTCATTAGAACAGGGTTTTTTAAGTACCTACTTAATTAAGTACTTACGGTTAATGTATTTTTGGTAATGAATGTGAAAATCCACCAATAAAGTAATTATTTCATAATTATTTGAACTTCAAACGAGAGTTGGTAAACTAATTTATTTTTGTAATTAATAAATTTAGGACCAGCCACCTTCCTGTCCTTTCCTATCGACCTAATCTTACTTGTTGCGAAAAGAAAAACCATAATATTATTCAGACATGAAAACATCCTCGGATCCCAGCGTCACACTACAAATTCATACAAAGAAACCTTCGTCGTTTAGACACTTGTCTCACCGCCGACGATCAGCGAGAAGCGAGTAAGCTAGAAACGAGATACGAGTTGGTGAGCAGCAAGAAGCGAGTGTAGTTTCGATAGTTTAGTCGCTCGGCTATAAGCGAGTGCTCTTGTGCGACTGGCGATTACTCGCACAGTCGCACGCACCACTCGCTCCGGCCGGCCGAGAGATACATTCCTTGCGCAAACCTGCACGCGCTACGAATACATAATATGTTAGCTAGCACTCAGATCCGAACTATAGGTAGAAATGACCGCTGCTGGTACCGCTGGTGCTGGGACCGCCAAGCGAGCATCGCTGAGCGAGTATTATCTTTGATACCTCTTGTCGCTGCGACAAACCAGTGGTAAGAGAGTTCTCGCCGGCAGTGTGAACAGCCAGCTATCGACTCTAAATGTATGTGTCTCTTTTACTCACACGGATTCCGTGTGAGTATACCTTTTGTCCGTTTCCTCAGCGAGAAAATAGTCGATAGCGCTATGTCGTCGGCGCGGGCGGTGCAACGGTGAGACAAGTGCCTTATCGTTCTTTCTATCGCCGAAACCGTATCAAAATTCGTTGCGTGGGTTAGAGGAACGCGACTTTGTTTCATCCTATTCAGAGATTAAATTGACAACACCTCTTCTAAATAGCTATTATCACATGCATTACTTAAATACTGTATACAGTATACTAAATTTTTAGCACATCTTGGGTTTTTTTGATGCCAGGTTTCCCAATTTTGACGGTAGTTTCCGTACCGCAACTAAGTACATTATATGACCTTAATCGTATCATTAAATATTGGTCTACTACTTCGTATTCTAAACAGATCATACCTATGTGGTTGTACTAAATTAAATAATATTATATTTGAAAATAAAAATGGCTAAATCGTGTAGATTCCACTTTTAATTGTCTTATGGTTGCTTGTCTTGTCAATGATTGAAATGAAAATTAAGTTAAAACTATTAATATTTTAATGACAGCAATTTGCAAGTGTTTTTTCTGCTGGTCAGCGAATCGGATCAAGACTCTGTCTGACGCACGTTGACGTTACATAATAGGTACTGGATGAGTATTAATTGCTTAGGAGTAACGCTTATTAACTAAGAAAATGCAATGTTAGTACAACACTGTTTTCGTATTATATTTGGTATTGTTAATAGCACTTTCTAAAATAATCAAATTAAAATATTTGTTACCCGTCCATAACCTTGATTAGATCAATTATAGATTGGTCAATGAACCGAAATTTTATTAAATATCACTATTTTCGAATAAGTAATTATTTTAAAGAAAAACGACACACAATGGCGTCGATACCCTGATTTATTTATTATATTTAATCTTAATCTTATTTTTATTTAATAGCTTTTCTTACTAACAGGCAGTGTTCAACTATAATTGAAGACTTAGAAATGTCCGTCCCTTATTGAAAAAAGATAGAAGATTAAATTTAGTTCAGCTTGTACATAACAAAATCGGCGTCAAAGTTGTTGTTTACAAACTAGAGAGTAGGTATCAACTGTAAACAGTACTAGCGAGTACAGTCTCGAACAAAAGTTATAACTGTACACGGAAATCGGAAGTTACCGGTTGTAAGCGTAACGTGGAGAATGCGGGGCAATATCGTTATTATAATTATATAAATATCTCAGCTATTATAGCCTTTGTACAGTATGACATACATATTTTACTAATCTCTCTACGTTCTTGCTTTGTTCTGTGGTCATGAATTATGGTTATGAATTATGATTTAGTTTATTAATTGCGCTGTAATTTTAAATAAATTAAAATGTACTGTCTATATAGTAAACAGAGGTAGATAATTACAGTTTAAACAAGGAAAAATGATCTTGTATTTATACGTGACTTACTTTACATACTATTGTGTGGCACCAAACCAAAAAAATACCTAATCCAAGAATTACGAAAATTCGGGTTTTTCCTACTTACAAGTTGTAAATCTTTTTACGCATACATTGTGGCTTCCTTACCGACTCATTCATTGTTATGCAGTGCAAAGAATCAAGCGTCGATGTGAAAGCTCGACTTGCGGTCTGCGGTCGCCTGTGATTCAGCACTTTTGAACCCTGTCACCCTGGTACCTGATTGATTTATATCTAGGTTGGATTAACTTTTATGTTAATTTTGTGCCACATTTGTTTTTATTTTCCTGTCTCAATTCTGGTTAACTTGACTTATTCATGAATGGACGAATCAACCGAGTAAAATTGTGCATCAATATTAAGTAACAACGATTTTCGAGGTATTTAGTCTAAGTTATTGAAATAGTTAGGAGAATTACCACAATTTTTAAATGAATTGTAACGCAACACAAAGCGTAACATTGTTTGCACAAAAACTTATCGTATTTGATGATAATACAAATCGGAATATTCGAGTTGATACTATTCAAAATATTGTATCTCACGACAAAATGTACTTTTGATATTTGTTTTCACTCGGTTTTGGGAAAACTGAGCTCATGAACTTATTGTCCAGTCGTCACAAAGCAAATAATGACGAATCTTAGATACCTTTAACTGGATTTAAACATTTGTACTAGTGATGCGGTCATATAATATTATTTGCTTTTTCAATTTTCTTAATTTATTTCTATTCGCGGTGTGTTAAATATTTTTTGCGTTATCGTGACGTTACAGTTTTTTACATTATTCATTTTCCAAAAGTTTCATTTACCAGCACGCAATGACATGACACCTGTGTTTTTTGTTGTTTTCTTGCTTTTTATATCATAATGATGACAAATACGACGACACGTCAATCAACAGGTCATTTTTTATGACTCAATCATTAAGTATAGTATTTTTTATAGTATTTTTTTGCAACTACAATACAATTATTGCCCCATTTAAATTATCAGACTCAAATAAACCTATGGATTTTCAAGCACAAATAAAAAAATCAAACTGCCACATTTAAAAAACAACCCACGTAACCCGATACGCCGGAAAAAGGTCATATCTCTCAGTCAGGATCAACTGACCCGATATAATATTAAACGATTACCAATAAGTAGTAAAAGTAGGAACTATCTCAGCCTGCCGGGTCAATAGCTCACCTTGGACGGCTGATAGTACGGAGTATATGGGCTAATAAGGCTTAATGTGTTGGGATGTAGTGTCTTTAATTAGTGTCAATTGTCCTGAATGTGAGGTTTCCTAGTTCCGGCGAGTTTCAATGTCCCGTGATATAGCATTTTTTGAATTTTACAGCAACATTATATTTTTTTATTACTTTTTGTAGGCTTTTGTTTGAGCACAATCTCACCTGATGGAAAGCAATGCTATGATCGTTGATGGATCACGCTTGCCTAGAAGATCTATAGTTACACAAATGACATTCCCATTTTTGACATCGTCAAAGGTTATCCTATTTCTTCATCTTCTACATACTACATCTAATCAAGTTATATTTTTTAAATGAGAGAAGTCTCTCGATAATAATTGTACAACTAATCACACACGACAGAACACAAAACTATTCATACGCTACCTTCACAACTACTAAGAATTATCTATTAAGTTAATTACAAGACTATAAATAGAACAATTTCCTGCCGGAATCGTAAACTTTATTTCTACTTCGTAATTCCCGTACAATTCGAGCACTAGGACAGCATAGGATCGTAAGAGGTGACATTGAACGTTCCCCTGACATAGGTCGTGATAAACAATGGATCGTGTGTACTAATGACATGTTGAAGTGCGTTGATCTTACATCAAAGATACTTGATTGCTTGTATGTTAATTGTACTGTTACGTACAAAAGTTTTGAGACGGGAAACGAGTTTATTTTCAGTATATGCTACGTATTTTTTTCTTGCAGTTCCTAAGGTTTTGCTGTAATATTTGAAGGGTTGTAGTTAATAACGGATTTTTTATTTTATTTTTACGGGTTTGAGCCTTATGGTTATCTGGTTGGGAAAATAGGCAGGAAGTAGCTTTTAGACTGAAATAGAATGAAAAACAAATAAAATAAGTATACTTATGTACATTTGTGATTGACAAACGAATACCATTTTTTGAACAAAGAATTGTTTTTTTTTTTTCAAAAAAAAACAAGGTTCTCAAGTACATACAGTTTACCCAAACAGCTTCTTGCCCTAAACGTGTACCTTATCAGTTCCGCTGACCAAAACACAATATTATCTCAGTAGGAGAAGTAAACAATGGAAGTTCGTTTCCTATCCGAGCAATTACTTAATTTTAGTCGTTAATTAATGAATATGATTAATAACAATTATGTTTTTAAATTGTTGTGTTATTTTATTATCTTAATGATTGAAATTGATACAGAAAAGATCATTAATCACAGTTAAAATTAACTTCTGTTTTAAGTTATTTACATAAGTATCAATCTAAGAAACACTATTAAATTGCAAGAAACATATTTTAACACACCTACATAACAGAGCTCATTTTGTGATAATTAAATCCATCACCCACTTCGGCTTTAAAAACAAACAAATGATTATAAACGCATTAAAGTTAAACAAGTCGATAACAATTAATTAAGACGTGTCTAATTACTCGTGGGAACCAATCTATCAGCTATATTTTGTAAATACGTATTGTAAACTGGTGATAATTGCAACTTCATTTGAGTGTAGAATAATTTTTATTTACATCCTATTAGATGTCTTTTCGATCCAAGATTTTCGTTCTGTATAATAATGTCGCAATTTTTTGTCACAAAAATTTAAAAAATGTTTGTTTATTTAATTTTTAGTTGAAATAGTAGTAGTAGTGACAATTTTTAAACATTAACATAAAAAAAATAAAAAAGATTGCAAAAAAAATCATAATAAAATAAAAATGATA
Source organism: Melanchra persicariae (assembly GCA_947386135.1). Classification (NCBI taxonomy): domain Eukaryota; kingdom Metazoa; phylum Arthropoda; class Insecta; order Lepidoptera; family Noctuidae; genus Melanchra; species Melanchra persicariae. The sequence goes on from OX376652.1 coordinate 1,146,595, forward strand.
ATAAAATGATGTAAACACGTTATGATTAGTGTGCGCGAGCGTACGCTTGCCAATGTCAATGTTTACCGGACATGTGTGACATATCGCTCGCCAATTTGTGCCCCACCGTCGCAGGCGTCGCAGCCTGACGACAGCCGCACACCCGCGACTTCACGACTTGTCGCGTCTTTACAAGCTGTTCTATAGTAGCGAAACAAAACGTTTTAGTGAGTTGAATGGAGATTAAATGATTCACTGTCAGTAGGTTGATGATTTCCTGTATAAAAATCAACACAGAGAATACGCATAATATCAATGAGTACTAATTACTTCAGCAATTAATGTCATTACGAGTTAAGAATGTAAAGAAAAATAGTATACTTACGCCTCGTGTAGTCGTGTAGTAAACTAAATACGCGAGAATACTCATTGTTTTTTCGTAATAATTTAATTCATAAACAAGTCGCGTTCCCGATGACCGACCACCGACAAACATTACAAATCCGTTCTTAATCCTCACATTCATTTCAAAATCTTTTGTAATTAATGTGAGGATTATGGATGGATTTTTAATGTTTGTATCAAAATTGATGTTCGACATATTTTTTGCGGTGGGAATCGCATCGGGAACGCGACTTGGTTATAAAAAATATAACAATAAGTGTTCCCGCTTATTTTCATTTTACGTATAGATTGTGCGTTGTCTGTCTTTTGATTAAAATAGTTTTAGAATTTTAAGAAAATAGGTACAGCCACCGCGCACCGTTAGTCATCTCTAGATAATTAAATTAGTATGTCAATAATTAACTTTTCAACATTATGTTCAAGCTTAAACCAGTAACAGTGTACAGTTATTACAGGTCATTCACCTTTATTAAGTTTAACCGTATAAAATAATAAGATCAAGCTCAACCAATATCAAAGAACATTGCAGTTACATTATTGCCTAACGTTAAATAAAGATCGACAGGTTTTTATAAAACTCATTTAGTATAAAAATGCACGTTATCATCATCTGCCTAGCCTTTTCCCAACTATACTGGGGTCGGCTTCCAGTCAAACCGGATTCAGCTGAATACCAGATTTACGTGGATGAACTGCCTATATGACCTAGGTAATCCAGTAATTGGCTAACATGGTACTTCTAAAAATACATGCTATCAATTTAACCGCTCCCACCGACATGTAAAAATTCCAAATTATATAATATATCTTACGTAAAGCGAGAAGCGAGCGGGAAAAAAAACTCGGCGAAATACTTTACCAAATAAAAAATACTGCGTAGGAACAGAACGAGCACACTTCGTTTTAGAAAAATCGCTTTGTCGTGTTTACGCGCCGAGTCGAGCTCACAGATTTCCGCTCGGGAGATAAATAAATGCTTTTCGATAGGAAGTATTATTATTTCCTACTAGACGTATAAGTGCTTTAATACGTCTTATTTATAGAGCAACCATAGCTACAGCACACCCACTGTCGCTCTTTCTGACACGCTTAATCGTTTCAACCAAAATTCTAAGAATAATATATCTTAAGTCGCGAAAATGATTTAAAGTGCCCAAAAATAGCTATCAACTTTTTTGTTTTGCGAAAATTGTTTCTCATGGTTGACAATGCTACAATTTTGTGATAAATCTTTGATAAAAAATCGTTTAGCGTGTGTAGGAAAGTAAACAAAGATGGCGGATGAGACAATCATGTGATGACGTGCCTCCCGCCCCGTGGGTCACGAGCCAGGGGGGCTCTCATCATGATTGACTATGATGACATGATTACCTGAATTATGTAGGATTACAGTGCGAAAACGTTGTTTCTGTTTGAAATTGAATGATTGACAACGCCGGCTTCTTTTGCTTCTGTTTAAGACGTCTATACGTAAGCAATTATTTCGTTTAATAATGTTTGAAGTGGCCTCTAATAGAGGACTAGATGACTCATTTTTTTTATCTGGACTGTCTTTAAGAAGCTCGTGGATGTCATTGGTAGATCTTTGGCAGTCGTTACGGATTGTCGGAAACCAGAAAATCTGACTCCAGTCTTGCCAAGAAGTACCGTGCTACCCAGTTAATGGGTTGTGAAGGGCTGGTAGGCAGCCGCTCCACGCAAAATACTGGATTCAGCGGAACCCGGTTTGACTGGAAGCCAACCCTAGTATAGTTAGGAAAAGGCTAGGCAGATGATGACTGTCTTTAAGAAAGAGTATGTTAGAAGACCAGACCATTTGATGGTATGTTTGGTTTTGGTTGTTTTGTTTTTTCTTTCTCTACATTGTTCTTATATAGAAGCAACAAGGGTAATGTAACCAGGATTTTTGTAAAACATAAAATGGTTTAAAAGAGTGTTTGTGAAGTTTCTTGCACGTTCCATAGAGATCTACGCTTTGGAACGGGCAAATAGCTTCATGTTTCTGACTGACTGAATGGTTTATTTGAAATAAATGCTTTGACTTTGATGATTGAGCGTCTGTGGTTTTCATATTGTCAAAGAAAGTATTTTTGTGCCCTCAACATTCTGAAAAGGCGATCATTCAAGTCTAGCAAGTTAGTATTTGGTTGGCAGAAATAACTTTTAAAATTAATAATTTTACAAAACAAGAAATTGATTTCCATGGCTTCTTGTAACCTGACAGTTATTATCGGACTTACACAATCCAAATAAGGAATGCCGAAAACCTAAGATGATACCGGCTGTCTTATCGTTTTAACGTTATCTCAAGAAATTTATGTCATGAAATTCATGAACCTTCTTGGACCATAATCATGCGAATTAACGTCTGAACATTATTTGTGTACTTCTGGGGTCATTCATCTCAACAGGGAAACATTTTTGAAAAAGCTAAGTGCTAAACGAAAATAGTCCAAGATAAGATGAGATGAGACGTTTCCGTATCGTTAAATAATGTTTTCATGTAAGTCATGTTCTGGAGAATTCTTTTGCCAATTTTCTGCTCGGCGAATTCAATTTCGTATATCTGTCTATTTACGGCTACATTTAGCCTTTAATACATGCCTTCTAGGCTATAATTAAAACATGTAATATTACATACCACGTAGGTAGATATTACAGCATCAAATGTCATGCTTAATGATTTTATACTTGAATAAAAAACGTAAAAGGACTTTATCATCCATCTGCATGGTAAATACCTTGGTGCTTTATTTTTACGGCATTTCATACATACATATTGAAGTTCAATGGTATTTTTGTTAATAAAAATAAGTTGTACGACAATTTACATGACAATAAAAGTTCACTCGCCATCGGGCGCCATTTTTGACCAAAAACAATAACGGAACGTAGTATATTTCGCAAGATATCAATGGGCTGGTGTCCGAAGAGGTCGGTAGTGTTTAAATCATCTGTGGCCTTCCCCGATTGGTCACAAATTGAACTCGGAACAAAAGTTTGGTCAAGCGTGGGTCACAAGGTACCACAGAGGTTTACCTCACCTCGTTTGATTTTTTAATGGTTATTGGCATTCGTAAATGCTGGCAACTTTGTGATTATTAATGTTGCAATTTAATGCTTTTATTATAGTGGTATTATCGGTGTGGTAAAACGGAGCTTGAGAGAAAACGATAATGTTTTGTTTCTCAATTTCCTGCTAGATGTGAGGCTGATTAGGGAAATGTATCGCAATGGAGCTCTACTAAGCAGACATTGGCACGAATCATTTTGCGACATTTTGCTGTACACTCACTTTAAATTATCTTTTTTTTATTATTATCTTATTAAGAAAACGTTATTTCTTTAAACAAGTTATGTTGCAGAAGGCCCGTAAGTATAAAATAATATGAAAAATTGCTCTAGATGCCAAAATATGTTAAACAGGTTGAATAATTCATAAATAGCGAATAAAATAGATTAATTCCTAGTTCCTAACTTCCTAGTAGATAATTATTTGTTTATTTCCAAGATAAGGTCTTATGGCCTGCCATCCGCTTCCGGTACCCTGGTATCGAGATCACTTTGTCACCCACTCACCGGTCTCGGTATCGGTCTCAACGCTATTTATAATGTAGGTATACTAACTTCTGCCCGCGGCTTCGCTCGCGTGACTTGTATTTTCATGGAATTTAATTTTTTCGCGTGGAACCCTTATCCTTTTTTTTACATGGATATTGGTCATCAAAAAACACCACATTGACGAGAAATTGGAACCAACAACGATCCAGAGACATCAGAGTTCCGATTCTACTCATTTTCAAGCCACGTTCGCATCCGCATCTCTGTCGCAATCTGTCAAAAATGTATGAAAATTAAGGCTTTTTTGACAGTTTGCAACTGACATGCGAATGAGAACGTTGTTTAAAAATTAGTAGAATATTGGAACTCTGATGTCTCTGGAGAAGAAGGATTAGGAGAGCCGCCCTGACTAGAAACGAGAAAAGGCCAGACAAAGAAGAAAGAACCCTTATCCTTTTTCTAAAACTAAACTAAACTTTGGATCATACAATTTAACCGCTCCAGCCCTGACATGTGAAAATTCCCATATAAAAAATAAATCTTACGTAATAGTAAATAAACATTAAATTCGCGATAAATACGCGACACACCGGTGTGTCGCCTGGGCTGGAGCGGTACTAAATTACATTTAAATTTCAAAATTATAAATTATTATTAAAAATTAACATAATATTCTAATATTAGTCAGTACGTGAACCATGCAGCAATGGTTCACGTACTGACGACAGTCGAAACGTTCAGCAAAATAACTTTATAACGCGATCCAGCCGTTCCGGATGTTAGCCGGAATAAACGAACAGACAGACTGACAACAAATTTACAAATTGTTTCTTTTGGTATATCGGTATCGTTTATACCTACTTTCATATGATATACAGCTATTACTTTCATTTTTATCCCATACCACAATAAAAAAAAAATTATAGTACAAATAGACACTCCAATTTTATTTACGTATTTGTATGTATTTTTGTTCAGTATTTATGTTTCAAGTGGGTTTCTGACCTCTTGTTGTTGGCCTCTGTTTACAATTTTCTCTGTATTTGGTTTTTACTAATTGAATAAATGGTATTAAAATGTTCACAAGCTATTTTTCTGGGTGTAGGTAACTGTTTTATTACTTTTGTTCAATTAAATATGTCGTAAATCCTTTCTAAGTTTTGCTTCTGTAAAACATCAAATCTTAATTAAATAGTAAAGAAGAAATAAATAAATCAATAATGTTTCCTCATGTCATTGTATTTCATTCATGGAAATCCATTCTAAGATATCACTCAACTTACTCGAGCAGAAATGTATCGTTTTTGGTACATTTCTGCTCCGAAGTGTCCTCCAATAAAAAATAATACCAGCCCATCTCATTTTCCTTAATTATCATCCCGACAGCTTATCTCCATAAACTGCCAAAATAACAACAGTATAGTGCTTAAATTGACACACAATAACGAAGATCTGTCCTGAACACACACTCGTATGTACCTAGGTACTTAATTAAATGACCGATCTCATTTCCTTTACCGATAACAAAGAGTTTAAATCGATAATATAAAACTAACAACAATATACAAATACCGTTTAAAAAATATTTCAGGAAGCGAAAGTACCTCCCATGATTATGGAAAACTTTCAGTATGGGACATACTGTGAAGATCTGTTATTTCATTAAAACTCTCCAATTCCTTCTTGGAAATAAATGAACCGATTTTAATTAATCTACGTCCCATAGTGAACATTGTCATATCCATGAGTACTTCAACCTCCAGAAATATTGCCAATGAATTTAAAAGTCACTCAATAGTCATAAGTGACAGTTGAGAAAGCCTCACTATGACATGCGTGCGCGCAGGTCACAGAGCAATCGCACAGTCGCAGACGCAGCGGCGCGGGTCGACAACCGCGCCGACCCTGACACCGATAGCGCATACTAGTCGGACACGCGGCGCCGCCTGCGTTATTAGTTTACACGCTAAACTGATACACACCATCGTCTTCCTCGATTTAATAATTAATTGGATATTGTTTTGGGCAGGTTTGCCGATTTGTGTAATTGGGAGGTTGGTAATCGCTTTACGTAACAAAATTTGATAGTCACGTGACAGTGAGTTTTTAAAATAACTGTCAATAATATAGGATATTAAAATAGGTTAACGTGCATCGAATTAAGTAGGTACAACACTAAGAAAAATGTCATCGCTTGTACGGACGGACCTAACAGTTTAGGAAAACAGAAAAATACAACTGCATCTTAATACCGGAAAAAATCTTAAACTGCAAATGTAAACAAGATAAGTTCATTTCGTTCAAACGAAATCAGATAAAAGTTTTAAGAACAACTCTATTGACAAACACGAAACTGACAGACAGATCAATACTAAAGGTGCGCTCGCGCAGCTGACCGACATCGATAAATACGGAAGTTACCGACCATCGGCCGTGCTTAACTCGTAACTTTTACTTAAGATATGACTCAAAATGTTTACGACTGTATTAACTTCCTCCTTCATTTGGGTATATTTTCGTTAAGCTCATGGTCAAGATCACTAGGTCGACGGCACCAAGAAGTACAAAGCCATATTCAGCTTATTACGTTTCTCATAAAAAAGTAATTAAAATACTGAATAAAAATAATTGATACAGCCATAAACCTTAATAAGAAAAATCAAAGCTTCAAGTCTAAAAACTTGTGTTCCAGTTAATTTACCCAGAAATAATCGCCTCCAAAACCCCTAACCCGTACCAAAGTCGACGATGGAGTGAGCTTACCCAGAAAAAGCCTGTTCACTGTAACTTTGAAGAGATTAGGGTTGAATGCGTTCGGAAACACAGACGCAGGCAAAAAATTCCAGTCCTTTGCTGTACGCAATTTAAAGACGTTTGGAAACGTTTAGTGCGAATTGCTTTTCATACAATAGGGACGTTATTCAATACTACCTTCTGCCCGTGACTTCGTCTGCGTAAATTTCTTTAGAATTAGTTTCAGAGTGAAACTAAAAAAATGATAAATATCTAGCCAGCGGCTCCGTCCGGAAATTCTTCTCCATGATTGATCTCGTGGTGGTTTGTGCGTCTTTACTATCTCTACTCATGGTGGTTCCGAACCCGGAAACCCCGGATTCCTGGTCTCCTGGTAGTTGTTGAATCTTTACCGCACATGTTTTCAGCTCCGGAAATACTTTTTCATGATTCCTTGTCCCCTGGTAGTTTGTGAATCTTTGCCGCTCTAGATTTCAGCCCAACTACGAACTTCTGCTTCTACCGCCTGCCTATATTATAAACGCCTGTATTTGGAATATGAGATTATAAAATGTTGTCGACACAGGTTGTGTCCACACCAGAGATATAATTTCTCCGTTTTGTTTTAATTTTAAAATAAACTTAATAATGAGCCTTGACGAAAAACCGATGTTAATTTTCAGCATAACTGTACTTCGACAACACGACTTTCTGTTTCTGCTAATAGGACGATTTGAGAATTGGACGTTTTGAGAATAGGACGTTTTGATACGGAGGCAAATAATCAGATTCATTATAAATGATGGGCATTACTATTTAAGAATTCTCATTCATTGGTTAAGAAATCTTTAATAGCTCTTTTGAAGAGCATTTTGAAGATCGATCAAGGTTGAATGAAACTTGCGTATTTGACATATGAATCACTCAAAAAGTTTTGCATAGGTAGTTTTCTACTCATTAGTCAGGAAAAGTTCAAAACGGTAACTGATTAGTTTCTTTTGCCAGGTGGATGTATGATTCATTATAAATGATGGGCATTACTATTTAAGAATTCTCATTCATTAGTTAAGAAATCTTTAATAGCTCTTTTGAAAAGCATTTTGAAGATCGATCAAGGTTGAATGAAACTTGCGTATTTGAAATATGAATCACTCAAAAAGTTTTGCATAGGTAGTTTTCTACTCATTAGTCAGGAAAAGTTCAAAACGGTAACTGATTAGTTTCTTTTGCCAGGTGGATGTATTAATAGTGCAAAAACCAGACAAGATGTGCAATAAACTGGTTAGGTAGGTATATATTGTAATAAAATAATAAACTAATTAATGTTGTCCAGAAAAGGTCACTGTTTAAAATTCCCTCTGGTGCAATAGCCTGTTCTCTTCGTTAAATAAAAAATGCAGTATTTTTTCTTTGTTTTACCAAACAGTATCACTATAAATAGAAAATAGCAACTTAAATATATAGAACCAGTTGATCTTATTATAAACCGCCAATTCTACTATTTTTAAGCAACGTGCGAACGTTCAAATATCAGTCGCAATATGTGTAAAATGTATGGAAATTGAGGCTTTTTTACAGTTTGCGATTGACATGCGAATGTGAACGTTGTTTAAAAATTAGTAGAATAGGTAATATGCATGAACACAAAGACAATATTTGTTATCTACACAGTTTATCTCAAAATATACAAAAATATAATACTAACAGTGAAAATAGAATCAAAATTGATCGAAAAACCAACGAGGTATAACTATATAAACAAATATCTGTCCCTCTCGCGAAAATGGTGTTTTGTATGGCAGCTGTTTAAGCGTCATGGACTTTGACGTCAAAGTCCAAAATGAATTTATTTTAAAAATGATTTCATAAGTGCATATTCCCTATTGGCCCTCAGATATTGTAAAACATGATGCAATACCAAGTTATCTTACAATTTCAAGATGATCCCTGCAGATCGGATCGACAAAATAATCAAAACACAGAAAAAGTGCATAACTAATGTTATTCGACTCGAACGTGAACATATAAAAAAACATAATTTGTTGTTGACCAGTTCTATACGGACTATTTAGATGTTCTTGTTTGGGATCTAACTACAATAAAAACCTAGAAAAACTGTCCTAAAACTTTTTTAAATCAAGGCTAAGACTAAGTAATGAAGTTCAATTGTAAAGATATTTTAGGGTAAATAGCACATTAAGTGTGATCAACAATTCCTAAGTTAAACTATTAGAAGCTGAGGCATTTTGTTACATATACCTAAGAAACGCTGATAACAGAAGCTGTTGGTAAACTTTTCATAAATAAATAAACAATCGTGGCTGCTATTTCAGCTAACTTAGCTCATCCTTCTACCATCATAACTGTTACGAAGAAAGAAAAAATATTTATACACAGCAGCACACATATACAACAGCTGCGGAAAGTGTGCAAGTTTTAAAACACCCATGCACGACGGTCAAGTAGGCAAATTACCCCACATTATACGACTAGTTGGCAGTTTCCATAAAAACATAGTTTTTGCGCTCGTCTCTAAACCACTGGCACTGTGTCCAGCCACCGAACCGAGACAAAGTACCTTTTGATGGACCCACGCCTACAAATTGATCTTAAATGCTCCTAAAACGTGTAAAACCGTGGAAATACACGTGCATTTTAAATTAGTATCTACTTTAATGTAGGTACGCTAGTCTAAAAATATACATGAAGATGTAAATCGTATGAAGCGCCTGTACAATTTTAGTTTTTAATGTTAATTCAAGTTGTTCTAATTGTAGGCAGTTATGAGATTAAAAATAGTGCACGCAAAAAAACTGTATTCAATTGCTTGACATGTTACTAGGAGTTTTACGAAAAGTTTCGACTTAGTAGAGCGTCTTCTATGGCACACGTGGTCTCGTGTCATCAGGTCAGGTCATCTGTGTCAAAACTCCATGTGTGCCTTATCACCAACCACATAGGTACCTAAGGCCAGATTGTACTTTGAATTTTCTGAGCAAACTTCTTCAGGGATATGGAATTAACGTATGGGATAAAGTTCATCATCATTATTTTCTTAACCATATCCCAATTTTTTTGGGTCGGCGAAACATTACCTAGGTATTCTTCTTTCATATCTCTCTATTGGTCATTTAGTCGACATGTCAATGTGCCTGAGTGCCTGAACACAGGCTCTAAACTCACTAAAGACAGTCCCTCAAATGCTCGCCCGTCACCACTTCCTAGAGAAGAATAAATGGTGCAAACAACTCCCCAATATGGAACGCTAACTTAGCAAAGAAAGACAAAGTACGATCTATGAATCTTGCCCTTACTAGGCTTCCAGAACTCAGAGATGATTTGACGATAGCTAACGAAGAATATTTTGCATTGTTTCAGACGCGCATCGATGATGTCGCCGCGGCAACTCATGCGCAACTCCAACATGACGCAGAAGTGGCAGCGCCGGGAGATCTCCAACTTCGAGTACCTCATGTTCCTCAACACTATTGCAGGTCAGTTGCTTATTTATTTGTTAGAGCATGGAAGAGTTTCTGTTTACAAACTGAAAGGGAAAAACCCGTACCCCTCTTCTGCAGCAGTCGGGTAAAAAATGTCTTCGGGAAGTCAACAGTCTTATAAATTAGAGAAAACAGCGTTTTCTGGCTGTAGAAAAGAAACTGTATAGAAAATGCGCCTTTTTCTTCATCCTTGAAAACTAAAATATCAACTGTATGTCTTGCCCTTAACACCACAGCTGAATGAGTTTTCTTATAAGTGGTAGATATCAAATATGAAATAGGCGTTACAACTGAAGGAGGTCTTGCATGTTATGGCCAAAATAATGGCGGAAGATCACTTTCTATTTAAATGAAACACATCGATACCAAAACCAGTTCCTAAGTCAAGAGATTAGCAGGCATTACAGGAAAACATCCATTGAAAACAGAAACACTCTTTGAACTTCAGCCCCACATAATTACATAACCGTTATTATAAAGCATGATAATGGAAAACCCACCCATCATGTTATCACTCCAGCCAGGCAAGCTAACAACCAGGTAACAACTGCTAACTACTTGACATAATTGCACAATGTCGTCGCAAGTCATTTCAAACTACAGTGCAGCTAACCTTCCGTATCAACTTGGTTCTGTGTGCATCGCTCATATAAACTATGTACTTACCTAAAGTTTTTCTAAACACATCAAACATTGCATAATTCTAACTCAGCCAATCTGCATAGTTTAACCATTTAAATTACTTGCTTAAAAATGTTTGGAAAAGTTCCATAATTATGATCCTACCTATAGTTTTTCACATGACAACATTGTTTATAATTAATTCTTAAGAGCGCTGTTACAAATGGGTAGTCAAATCATTCATCATTAGATAGGTATATTTTCTCAATAAAAGTACCTATCTAAAATTATATTTATAGTTCAGAATCGTACCATGCACATCTATCAACAAAATGCTCAAACATCATTTTAAGAATGCAAAGCATTTTATTTAATAACTACCCATTTGTAAAAGCGCTCTTAAATAAAAAACTTTGTTTGATATTATTATAATTTGACAAGTTCTAAATGATCAAATACCTCATTTTAGTTGCGTAGGTTCACTATTACTTTTATAGTGAAATTCATAATAGTTTAGTAAAAAACATAGTCATCACTTTATTGCAGAATTATGCGTAACTATAACATATTTCGTGAGTGTACCCAGATACCTGAAATACTTGATACTGTGTAAGTTAGCATAGATTTGTTTTAACTTCTCTCCCTAGATGGCGTTACATGTCCTATTAAACGCCTGCCGTAATACTAAAGCTAATACGCAAATTAGAATATTGTTTTATTATTAATCTATTTCTATTATCTCGTTCATTTTGAATAGACTTTGCCATTAAGCTCAGTAATAGTGCAAAAAATATCTCTTTTGGAGACGTGATCAAGCAATCACAACTTTTAATAGATCCTTTGAATGCAATGACCTTCTAAATTAAAGTTCTTTCGACAACTTTTTGACCAACTTTAAAAAACACCGGCGTTTCTTCGAAAATTGTTTGTCTAAGTAGAATGAGGATTTAGGAACTTTAAAAAAAAAAGTTGCACTGAAACCTGAAAATGTTCATGTACATTTAAGGTTAAAAGGCGTACTATGCCATTTTCAAGTTAGTAAGTAGGTACTAAGCGACGCAGAGCCTGCCAGGGTTGCGGATTTTGTTCGAAAGAATCACCGCGACCTTGGAACGCAAAGAGCATTAGGAGGAACACGGATGGGTTTTAGTCAGTAAGAGTCTGACACTCCCATCCGCTCCTCCTAGAGCGGGAGGAGTCATTTGATGATTACCAATCGTTAAAAAAAGGTTCCTCCAAAAATTACCACGTAAGTACCTACAAACAGACAAAGAAATGTTTTATCTCAACATAAGTTTAAATTAATGATGACTCAGCAAGTCCTCACGGTAAGACCTCATTTATTTTTTACTCCTATTGCTATTACATATGTTTTACATAAGATCCTGGGTATTATGCCAGCAGCTCTTAGCCCCATGACATAACTTGAACAAACAGCTCATGTAACTTCAACTTAACACCAATCGTATTGAAAAACGAATAAAATTCAACCATTGTGCAAACTTTAAAACAGTTTGCAGGCGATTTAGAAGGTGGCATTGACCAGATTAGGTATATGCTTTCGGTTTCATAGCAAACGGACATGACAGTTGGTAAAAAGAAATCACGTAAAAATTACTTATTGCTTAACAGTGCAGTTTTCTTGAGCGTAGTTTTTTTACTGTACTTTTACAATGATAATAATCAATTAACATAGCCTACTTACGACATAGCCCTTATGAGCGTTTACGCCGTACGGCATTTCGTACAAACTTTCAATTCCTTATTTTTCGAAATGAGTGAACCGACTTTAATTAAACTTCCTACGCATAAGCAGGGTACATAGGTCTAAAAGTTATCAGAGAACATTTCATTTTAACATCCAAATGTGTTAAAAAAAAGAAAGATCATTGGAATTCTCTGGAAAATTTAACACCAGTCGAATTTTTCGAAAATGATCTCTTATAATTTTTAAGACCTATCTTGCTTATGCGTAGGAAGTTTACTCATTTCATAAAATAAGGACTTGAAAGTTTGTATGAAACACGTCGTAAACGCTCTTAACCTAAGTTGCGAGTCGTGAAAGAAAAGGTGTTTTGCGAAATCATTTTTTCACATCAATCTTCTGCCTGACTTTCAGAGCTTCATTTAATTCCTATGCTCACGCTGTGTGTGTGATGTGATAGAATAGTTAACTGTATTAATATCTAGGACTAGCTCAATCCGAAAAACCTAAGGAATTGAAAAAGAATTTAAGGAATTGAAGTTTAATTCTAGGTATGTCAAATCTCTTCCTACTTCTAAAGCCCTGGTACCAGTGTCTAGCCTAGAATCTTCGCCATCAAGGATGTCCTATCTAGTTAAATAATGTGGGAATGGAACAAGCGTTGCTAGCCAACTGACTTGATAACAATACTTGCGCAATAACTAGTCTTTATTAGAAAATGAGTTGTCGCTGCAAACGGTACAAATAATCCAATTGATCTGTCACATGCAAGCTGATAGTGTTCGCACTGAGACACTGGCTCATGTGTTATGCTTTCCTGGTACCATGTGCTTTGAGGAGGGCGGATGAAAGGTTAAAATCCATAATTATTAAATAGATACGCAAAGATAAAGAGGCGCAACATACTCGTAGTTCCATTATTCTAAGAAGATAAAACGAAACTTAAAGAATGCCGTTGTTGTATGAAAAATACGTAGGTAAATAACAATCAACAAAGAATTTAATCAATACTAAAGAATAATAAACTCGAGTGTACTTGATTAGCATACAATAATATTCGCGATGGCCAATCTGCCTGCCACGGCTAGAAGAGCAGGAATTCCTCGTTTGTAAGCGCAGGCGCATCAATTACTGCGTCGTCACGATTATGTTACGTGTGCATACTAAATTACTACTGTTTGCATTTATCTTCGTTTGTCGTGGAAAGACCACCTTGTTGTTTTCTATAGACCCCCATCTAGAGATCTGGGTTCCTAGTACTTGGAATCCAGGATTTTTGACGAAAAATATTTTGTTCTTCTGGATATCGCTCTAATGTTTCCTGGTAATTGTGACAGAATGCTTAATCATTATTCGTTGAAAAAAATCAGTGACAGTTTCGGCTCAAACCAGGTTTTTTCCGCTGCTTCACTCCCGTGTCCTATCCAACAGGATCCATGCCTTTTCATGGGATACAAGAATCCTTTTGGCAAACTGCTTTCAATAAGTGAAATTATTTTCGTAATCGGATCAATAATTCCAGAGATACCTTTTAAACGAACGAAATGTTTTCCTTTCGGGTTTCCACTCTCCAATTGGACCTGCCAACCAGCAGTTCCGCATCCATTTGTATCTATGGTGCCCTGGTACCCAGAACCTTATGTCCTAATTAGCACGGTAGCGCAAGGTTCCGTCCTTCTGTACTAAAATGCTGCAAGTCGACTCCGTCGTATTGACGAAAATATTTGTATGACCTACAGATTAATTTGCTCTAATTTATATATTTGTGTGCTTAGTTGAATGTACATAGATAATGTTGTTGATGTATGATTGTAAACATTGATTAGTTTATTTTGAAATTATTCTTTTTTTATACCGTCTTCCTCATTAAAGATGTGTTTTTCTCCTTTTAAGAAGCTTATAAGAACTTTGACAAGAAGTCTTGACCTCAAAACGAATATGTTTTAATAAACCCCACTGTTATTTTCCAGTTCAACAGTTTATTTTCAAAATATTTCTGTTACCTACATCTTCCTATTAAGTACTAATTAATACATAATCTTAAACAAGCATAATGTATGGTTGCCACGCTGTTTCTAACAAACATAATTATACAATGTATGTGCCCGATTAATTAATTAGCTGGTTAACAGCTGAGCACGTAATCAGTCATTGCTAATTGACATTTATGAAGTTCATGACTATACTCATTACTTTCTGATAATTTCGGAATCGCAAGGTAAGTACATGTAATTTGTATGGCATAACACTTACCAAATTACTACTTGAAGTAGGTACTTTTAAAACAATCTGTAATTGTAGACATAAAGTGGGTTATGGGTGCCATGGACGACAGGCATGGGTTAAAAAGGAAAAGTGCCCAACTACTCTTTCAATGTTATGTGGCCTTACTAACTTTTGCGAAATAATTTGTGAAAATGCCAACCTGGATTAAATCACAAGAAACTGTAAATAGTGATCATTGAATAGGCATTAGGCATATTAGGGTTTCGTATCCTCAGGTTATCCATCAAGCAATAGCAGACATCAGCACGGTGTATCTCATGAGCCGTAATAGATAGAAAGTTGAAAAAAAGTAACCGATTTTCGAACTTAAATTATTTTCTTAATTTCAGAAATCGGTTACTTCGTTTTGTGTAGATAGTGTAGATACGTCCTTTTTTTTCTTATGACGCCAGAATAGGCAAATGTTACATAGTAAATATTAACCTAATTCAAATTGTTTTTCTTCTCAAAATCACCTACATTGTCTATCCCGTTAACTCACCACATATTTTCACGAGAATCATAGCGGTATTATGCGTCGGTGGACCATATCTGTTAGCACCTGGTTACTTCAGCGGCCGCCCGCGACACTGCTGTTTACAACACGGTAATCAACGTCACCTATAATACCTCCGGGTGTTGTAATTGAAACACCAGTGTTACTACATTGATGTAGTGGTTTAAAGGAGGTTACGGCATAGTTTTCAGGTAATTGTTGTAAATATTGATCAAAGTAATAACACTTTCATAAAAGGATATCATGTGACACTAAATCCGTGTATCCATTTCGGAGATTTAAGTGCAAAGTGTCATTGCTCTGGCCAGTAATGAATCACATTATCTTTGAATTCTCATGCACTACTTCTTGCTCTCTCATGAATCCCTAGTATTTTGGGTTACCTAGCACTCATCCTCAACCGAGCCTTTTCTTGATTATCTTGGCTACAAGTTTATTGGGATGTAACACTAAACTTTTTATTTATGCTGAAATAGAACATTATTGATTCGATTTCTTAAAGTTAAGAACCTAATAAGATAGGAAATGCATACGTCTTTAAAGAACATTTAAAAGCGTAACATAAAATACGGTCTTTTGTATAACTTGACTTTCACTCGCAATTCACTTACATAATTAAGAAACATTCTCTATCGTGACTGTTGCGAATGAACTGCATTCATCTTGCAATTTATGCCATCCTGGTACCTTCCTGTTTAATGCCCAATTAATCTTTGATAAATAAACAACAAGTTAGCAACCGTGGATAATGTTTGGTTATCGTTCCTATTTTGTGCTCGTTAGAGCTGGTTAACTAAATGTCATAATTGGTTCCTATTGCAAAAGTTAATGCAACTGGCTGCAATTATCCATTAGGTACTTGATTACTGATAAGATTCCTTACCGCCAAAAGGCAATGTTTGCTTTAAACACCGTGGAATCGGTAAAGAACATGATTATTATAATTACACATGGGCTCCGGGAAAGTACAGCATTTTTTTGTAAATACAAAGATTTAAAAAATAGTAAATATCAAATTACATAGATTGCATACATAGGTTGTCAAAGTTAGCAAAATCATATAGAATAAGAAAACTGATCCTATTCGTGGGGTAAAGAAGATGCACCCCCTTGATAATAGTCCTGCCGGCGCCCATGTAATTACATGAACTTATTACCGAGATTTCTCACAGATCATTAGATTATTTCGGGATTCTCAAGTACTTTTTACCTCAGCGAAGTGATTCGGTCAGTTAACCGCTGGCTGAAAAGATCCATATAATTTAGTGCATCTAACAACGTTCCTTTTTATGTACAAATATTTTGGAGATAGGTAAATCTTTTATGAAGACAGCTATTGACGAACATGTCTACCATTTCATTGCAATTTTCATTGGAACTTAACAGCAATTTAAACACCAAAGTCCGGTGTATCATCGGTATTATCTAAACCGGTTTTTGACTGCTTATCTACTTATTTTAGTCTGGCTTGACTGAAACGACAGCTGAAACGCATGGCTACAGTTTATCTTTACTGACTTCCTAATATCCTAATAAGGAAAATATCAGTGTGCCCAAACTACTTGAGGAAATCGTTCGTTAACATTGTTTTTCCTTCTAAGAATTGCAGATGGTAATTTTGCAGTGGCACACTCATTCATTATGTCATACTCACAAGTTTTTGAAATTACATACACAAGTTTTTGAAATTACAATATAATGATTTAGTAAAATTTGTATTGATTTTCAGTTCAGTCATAGAACTGAAAAATTTTCTTATAACATTGATTTGAATATATATTTGCAATATGCGCGACCTTCAGTAATATGTTACCAGGATACCATAAAAGTAAGGCGCTACCAACCTCTTCAGAAGCTCCACAGCCTTATTCCGCAACATTTTGACAGTTACTTCGGTCTCGTTCACTCACTGTACCATTGTTATCTATAACGCAACGGTAATATTTCACTCGCGAACGCAACTCTCACTTCACTGTGTCACCGCTCAACGGTATTGCGAACTTTTCCTTTTATTTTCGTGGTTATATTCAACTATCATCGTCAAGAGATGTGGTTGTCACGAAAGTTGGCAGGCGTTTGAACTGACTAGCCGGCTTGCCTGGCAGTCGGGAAAAGTGTGACCACGTGACTACAACAATGGCTACGGACACGCATATAATGATAATTGTACGATGGGGTCACAGGCCAGAGATAAGCGCTCGTCAATATATAGATCGGTGATGTATTTCGATGCAGGGATAGTTACGACCTTTAAGAAATGCGTTGATAAAATAACTAACGATTGTTTGTCGAAGCGAATGTGTTTTGGACAAGTACCTACCTAATTTGAATTGTTGCTAGTAGTACAAATTAGGCTTCAATTTGTAGCAATTTGATACAGTTCCTTGTTTTGATCTGCAATTTAGAAAGATCATAAATAATATTTCTCTGAACAAAAATGTACTTAAAGAGCGATGTCTGAGCAGTTGTACATTTGTAGCTAGACACCATATTATGTAATGCCATATATTCTGAAATTTAGTACCATCAGCACGAGAATTAAGAACAAACCACAGATAATATAATTTCATGCTCCTCCTTCATTTAAGGTTGAATCAGATCATTACTCTGGTCTTTTTTAAAAATAGTTTTATGACCTGGTTGCTATGGCTTTTCAGCCAGTTGCTCTGGTTGATTTGTCTATATCCATAGGCATTAATACTTAAAGAA
The DNA here is from genome assembly GCA_947386135.1 of Melanchra persicariae. NCBI lineage: Eukaryota > Metazoa > Arthropoda > Insecta > Lepidoptera > Noctuidae > Melanchra > Melanchra persicariae. The sequence continues at coordinate 1,164,590 of OX376652.1, forward strand.
AACTAATTCATGACTTTATATTTAGCACTACGTATAGGACGCGTTCAAATAACGATGAAACAAATAACTAAATAAAATGTCTCTATGGTCTTCATCGGTCGTGAGCGCTACTACCGAACATGAGGTCCTGGTATCGGTTCCCGGGTTTGGCAAAGTGTTATTGGGTTTTTCCATCTGGAATTTCTCAGTAGCGGGCCGGAATCGGGGTGATGGCAATGAGCTCGCCCCATAATTACATGGGACTTAAAAACATGACTGGCGACATTTGGGTGTACTATAGGTACGTCTCTGCCTAACCGTTTTAGAAACATAGGCGTAATGTTTTAGTATACAACGTGTAACAGAATAAACGCAATACCTGAAAAGGGGTCATTGTACTTATCAATATGAACAACTTTTACTATGGGACCAACTCCAAAATTGCGAAAAAAATCGCTTGTTTTATTTTTTTATAATGATGAGTACAATGACCCCTTTTCAAGTAGGTATTGCGTTTATTCTGTTACACGTTATATGTAAAATCAATATGGCAACACATTTCAGAGAAAGATCGTCAACATATCTACGAAACTAGGTTATGCCCGCGGCTTTGCTCGTTAAAACCTGTAACTGTCTCTCCAGCGTCCCATCTATATCTGTATCAAAATTCATCAAAATTGGCAAAGACTGTAAATTTAGGTAAATGACAACGATGTTGGCATAGTTTTCGTCATTAATATAACCTAAATTATTTCAGACAATTCCATTGTTTCATTCTAAATGTTACAATTTTGATTTTCCCCATATTTTGAAACACAGTTACCATAGCAGTCATAATGATGTCCTATACAGATGAAGTAACTCTTTCCTCACAGCAATGAACTGATTGTGCTCTATATTGATATTTATAGCGCTTTCACCCGATAACGAGCCGTTAACCGACGTTGTTAACTGTAGTTATTGTGACTGGAGATTTATGTGACACTAGCTACTGCCAGCGACTACGCCCGCGTGATGAATGTCAGATATCATCCTAAGAGAACATACTCCCGGAATAAAAAGTAGCCAATGTTCTGTTGTAGACCCGTTTCGATCTACCTCTGAGCTTAATTTCATCTAGATCCCCTCCAACCACACAAACTTTTGCATTTATAATATATGTAACACTAGCTGACCCGCGCAACTTCGTTTGCGACAATTTTTCATTAATGCCCCGCTCCTATTGGTCTTAGCGTGATGTTATATAGCCTATAGACTTCTTAGATAATTTATCAATCCGAACCAGTCAATTCTGAAATTAGCGCTTTCAACTAAACAAACTAACAAACCCTCAGCTTTAGTATAGAACCATGTGGAAGACCATTGGAAATTGGTGTTGAACACTGAGTAAAAAATTAACAAACTATTTAGTTGGGACTAATGTTCTATCTTCTGTGACGGGGTTTTGTTTCCACGCTTAGTGCTTATGTTGGTACATTGTGCGTGCATGGCTGCCGTCATTCCATCCAGTAGGCCTCCCAGTTAATTCAGGATGTCTGTGAGATGATGAGATTTGGATGGGACTCTTTCACTTAAACTGCGCCATTTAATTCCATTTTTTCTCAAAGCCGTGTGCGACCGCGTTGTTCATCTATGCTGCGCAACGGTTTTTGATGCGGTTTTTAATACCAATTTCGTAAATTTATTCTGGAAGATTAATGTGTTCAATTCGGGTAACTAAACACATAAATCTTCCACTACCACAGATGAGGGTAACGTTACTAAGGTCACATTACATTACTAACATCTCGATGTTTTCGTCAAAGCCGTGCAAAGCAGGGTCAGGACGTTACACTCGTTATTAACTATATACCTAAGTAAGTAATTAAAATAGCGATACTATAATGTTCTTTGTCTAGATTCTACTAGGAACTTAAGATTCTCAATAAATCAATATGTTTGCCTTCACATTAGACTCACGCACTGTTTACCTAGTTCCTGACATCTAGTTAAATTACTAATTAACCTATGTAGGTTGTAAGTACTTATATACCTGAATAGAGCTCGCTTTATATTCTAATAGAGTGATTGATTGCTGATAAAAATACTCCTTTCAGAGATATACTACCATCTTGAATACTCCTTCTTGTTTTTAAAACTTGGAACGTGGCATTTGCGTCATGTGACATGTTTCTGTTTATGTGATCCTGGTAGGTATAGATGTCATCATGATGCGTTGTTTTGGTTGTTATATTCCGAAGAATGCGTAAAAAAATTGGCTTCTACGTCAATAAGTTTGTAGGTATAGTACTTGAAGACAATTTATTATTATCTATATTCATTTTAAAGTACTTGCGATTGGTACACATTACTTACTTATGTAGGTACGAAACCTGTCCTACGAAGGCTGCTGTACAAATCTTTATTTTTGTAGAAACCTGGTAGATATCTACTTAAAATTAGATTTTTCTTTGTTTATTTATACCACTCTTCTAAACAATATTATTATCAGAAAACTCGTTTTACGTTGTACCGAAAGACCAAAAACAAAAGTTGAGAAATCTGTCCTGATTCTTAGTTTCAATATTCTTTTTACGCGTGAAAAATGCTGTAAACATTGACCGCTTCGGTTCACTTGCGTACAATTGCGTAGCTTTCGTCCGACGCTATTTGATTGTTGTCATATTTCATCATCAACGTCACCACTTAAAACAATAACATCAGTACGAAATACAAGTAGGTATAAACAGGGTCAATACCTTAATCATTCAAGTGTCACATCAACAAATTATTTGCGAAGGATGATTGGCCAACAGTTGCGCAACCGTGGCGCGAGGTCGACGCCATGCTCTGAACCCATTGTCAAAGGGGAAACTCGACCTAGTGACGTGGTCAAAAATTTTTAGAAAGTTTTGTGGTTCTCAATTGTTTGTTGTAAGCTCCTGATCTAACTAGTCTCCTGGTACTACGTACTTACATTAAATTACTGCAGATCAGATAACATCTTTTTATGACTAGCCTTAGTAATTATCTTGTTATAAAAAGTTATTAGCGGATTATAATAATTGTGGGACCACATCGTTCCTTTCGTTTAATTGAATCGTTTTATTGTCCTGTCATAAAATTATCCACGGGTCTAACTTACCTACATAATGCAAAATAATTTATTTCTGAACTTAAACAATTTATTACGTATCCTAGAGAACGAGTTGATAAAGTAAAGGTTCAAAATTTATGTAACTAAAATGTGCTTATCTTTTTTGTCCACAGGACGTACATACAACGACTTGAACCAATACCCAGTATTCCCATGGATCCTGACGAACTACGAGAGCGAAGAGTTGGACCTGAGCCAGCCTTCCAACTACAGGGATCTCTCCAAGGTAAACACAATCTTAACACCTTGACGTCCTATGATTGCCTGGTACATCGCCCGCACGAGATATGACGAAATATCTTAAAGGGATTTCGTTTCCAAGGGGAACTACTGCGCAGAACAGTCCAATGGCAAAGTCATTTCTGACAATTGATGACACAAATCTTCAGAATAATAAACAATCATTATTTTAATTAAATCAAGATTAAAATTAATTGATGAATTCAAGATTTACACTCCGGCCGGATCCAATTGGTAACAAAAATGGATCTTCACTCAGCATTCCCTAATTTGGAAAAGCCTTGGCCCGCGTAATTTATTGCGGAAAGCGTCGAAATTATTTATCTTCCTAAACACGAGACATTCAGCTGCATTTTAGATTTTATTCAGCAATTTCGAGTTACAAAATTGCTGAAAAAAAAATCTTCCATTTAATATGTTGTGTTCGTCCTCAGCCCATCGGAGCTTTGAATCCAAGCCGACGCGCATATTTTGAAGAGAGGTACAACACTTGGGAGCATGAGTCCACGCCGCCCTTCCACTACGGCACGCACTACTCTACCGCTGCCTTCGTGCTCAACTGGCTTGTTCGCATTGTAAGTACATACACTGCCTACTTGGATCCCTTCAGCATGACAAGCGTTATCTCTGTAGAGACGACGATGATGAGAGAGAAAGCCGAATGAACTGAACTCCTTAAGGTATCGTCGGTGCTTTGTAGCAGAAGTTGAAGGAGATCCTAGTGAAGCCTTTGCAGTACAGGCATAAAATAGTAGTGTTCCGGAAAATCAAAAAAAATACGATATTAAACTCCTTGGTAGTAAAAAACTTCTGCATGCATAGATACCAACAGTTGTAACTGTGGTAGCCTAAATCTGTAGGTACCAAATCTACCAAATGATGAACACAAAATGAGCAATCTCAACACAGTCGGAACAAAAAGTGCATAAAGGAACAAAACCTAATCAACATATCAAATTAAGTGCACTAAAATCGAAACGTGTCTCCTCTCCGTATGGCAACACATTTGCCTGTAAAATTAAATACTAATTGAGTGTTGCCAGTGAGCGCGCGTGTATGATTTGTGGCAATACTCGGCACATCAATTTAGACGCTTCACCCAACATTTGGCGACCGAATTAAATGTCACTCGTGCGAATCTAATGAGATACAGTTTCGACGCTGGAAATAACTTCATGCATTGTGTACTTTTTGCAGCCTCACAGATAGGACGGTATTTGGTAAAAATAAAAAGAACTTTTTTGCCCAAGCCTGTAGAACTGAAGCAAAGTCATCACTATTTGCTTAGTTTTTCCTGCGTCGGGGACTACTAGGGTTCGAATTGGGTTACAATCGGGACACGTTGAACAGGTGGGTATCCTGGTTAGTGACCTATCCGGGTACACCTTATATTACCATAGTGCAAGTGAAAAAAATATTCTCCTGAAAAAAAGACCGACCAAAGACTGGTTGTTAAATTTTGCTTGTGACTGCTCATAAAGACCCGCCGAATATTTACAAACGATTGCCGGGACCAAGGGCTTAACGTGCTTTCCGAGGCTCAGAAAGGTCTCGGAACATAAAAGATAGTCATCCATACACGAGCCGATCCTTGCTTACCCTAAAAGATCAACCCGTGCCATAAAGGAACCAAAGTATAAGAAATAGAGTTTTTTAACTAGTAATTCTACTAATAAAGTGATAGTTGGCTCATAAGTAGGTGTATGTAGGTATATCTATGACGTCATTAAAACAGCAGCAAGCACCATTAATTATATTAGCCTCCGTGTCAGCGATTAGTCTTCAATCTTAGATTGATTCAGATCTAACAATGTAATTGATTTATCTTGTACTTACTACAGTTCATCACGCTCTGTTAAACGTGTCAATTGCTGAATAAATTAACGCCTGTTTATCTTTTGGTATGGTACTGTATGTCTGTTTGTGTTTATAATTAGTTGTGTTTGCATCACGTGTCTTCGTTATCTGGCTGGGAATGTGTTGCTGACAAACTAAATTATTATAATTGGAAACACATTCAAACCAGAATCTTTTGAATTACAAATCACAACTCGTATCCGTTCTCTTAAATATCAGCGCACTACCTACGTGCAAATTAATTCAAGTCGTACAATAAAATACAAGATTTAAGTACTAGGACTTCACAAACACAAGGATTCTATAACCGTGCCATAAATCGTTCTCTTCAATCGCACGAAATTTTAATGGATCCATCTATTCTGCACACTTAATTTACAAGTCGTCGACTAGTTATTTCAAGTAAGAGTCTCTAAGTCTTTGAACAATGGTCTTGTGGGTGCTATAAAGGATATCTTCAAAGGGGCTCGCTTTGCCACCGATCATAGTAAGTTAGTGCGCGCATTAAGTCGTCTGCACTAAAAGCGTTGCACGTCACAACATTCGCGCACGGACGCGTCGCGACAGATGTACCGTGCCCACAACGATTGCATGTGACAAGAACAAGAGAAAAATGTTTAGAAGTGGTCGAAATAGTTTTTTGATGTTGTTAGGGTAAAAAAGTCAACCAGATAAAGCTCTAGTTCTTAAAATAAACAGATGCAGACTACAGAAATGGCTGTATTAAGGCCATCAATTGGCCGAGCCTTTTCCCAACTAATTAGGGGCGCTTCCAGCATCCCCGGATGCAGCGGAGTACCAGTATTTCCTCGTAGTAGTACCTGGCCTCCACAAACCTGTTATTGACAACAACTCAGTAACTGAGTTGTGCTTGTAAGCTGCAATATTCAGACGTTGCTGGAATAAACGGGATTGGCTAGCCTTACAGCCGCACCCCCTTGTTTTAACTATAATTATTATTACTTTATCTTTCTTTTTTTTTTAAATAGGTAGACAATAAATACCTACATTCTGTTACTACTAAACAACCTATGGACTTGTTCATGTACTCTTATGTATTCATGTCTGATTTTTTTATTTATTTTTTTTAACCATCCTCCACACGTCCTTGAAATATTTCAATCAAATACAATTTTAATACAATCTCTCAAATGTTGATGACTGGTAGAAAATGCATATGGCATTAAGTTCGCCTCTGTACATCAGTGTGCGTACCTAAAGTTTTAAATACATAAATCTCAGTAAGCGGAATTACAAGAAGAATCTCTTCCCACCAGGAGCCCATGACAACGATGTTCCTGGCGCTGCAGGGTGGCAAGTTCGACCACCCCAACAGACTGTTCTCCTCCATCGCCATGTCGTGGAAGAACTGCCAGCGAGACACCTCCGACGTCAAGGTAAAGAGCATCAGGAAACTTTTTTTACAGGTTACTTCATAAGAAGAATTTCTAAAGCGGTTTCAAATCTGTTTTATCAGTTCTCGAGAATGTAAACTTCACACTAGAAGCAAGTTTAACCTAAAGACGTAATAAGTACTAAAGTCACTTGTTAAAGTAGTGAAACGGGCTAATTAATGAACTTCGTAGTTTTTCAACTACTTAACAAAATTTTAGAAGAGTAAAAGAAACTAAGAAAACAGATATTTGTATTTTCTGCTACCAGGGCAACATAAAACGCAACAACCATTATTGTACAGGAACTGATACCCGAGCTGTTCTTCCTGCCGGAGATGCTGGTGAACAGCTCCGGCTTCCGGCTGGGCATCCCGGAGTCCCCCTCGGGCGACGTGCTGCTGCCGCCCTGGGCCTCCTCCGCCGAGGAGTTTGTGCGCATCAACCGCATGGCGCTGGAGTCCGAGTTCGTCAGCTGTCAGCTGCACCAGTGGATTGATCTCATATTCGGTTATAAGCAGAGAGGTAAGAACTGTTGATCACGGAATTTACAGTAGTAGCAAATGAGGCGTAAAACTCTGGTCTCACTATGAAAAACGCTACGAGAGATGCTGGGCTGAATTTGCTCGCGCCGATTATATCCATTAAATAAACTAGTAAGAAAATACGCTTTTAACTACTTACTCAAAACATTTTTGTTGTGTCGTTTCAGCTCAATTTTCGAAAGCAGATGTAGAAAACGAATCACCACTAGCTGTATCAATAGCCTTACAAACTTAATCTTTAAGACATACATCAGCATCACTTCATCATTTACCTTACTCCTAGCAAGTCTCACACCTCGACACCCCCAGGTCCCGAAGCGGTCCGCGCGACGAACGTGTTCTACTACCTGACCTACGAAGGCGGGGTCCGGCTCGACCAGATCACCGAGCCGGTGACTCGGGCAGCCATCGAGGACCAGATCCGCAGCTTCGGGCAGACGCCGGCGCAGCTGCTGAGCGAGCCGCACCCTCCCCGCGCCTCCACCATGCACCTGGCGCCGCTCATGTTCGCCGCAGCCCCTGATGACGTGTGTCTGCGGCTGAAGCTGCCCTCCAACGCTGCCGTGGTGCATGTGTCTGCGAATACTTATCCCCAGTTGGCGATGCCTGCTGTTGTGACGGTGAGTTTGGTTATGAAATTGATATAGTTCTAGTATTTTGGATACTTAATTTTAACCCATCATCTATTTTAAGAAGTAAGTAACATACGAGTGACCTCTCTGTGCAGGTATCAGCCGCACGAGCCTTCGCGGCGCACCGCTGGGCAGGCGGCGGCTGTGCGCACGCGCCGCACGCGCCGCACGCGCCGCGCCACCAGACCGACCACGCCCACCACCCGCACCACCCGCTACTCATGGACCCCGTGTGGGGTGAGTACTACCTACACTTTTATTTGAAGATGCCTATGTCACCGATATAATTACAATTACCTCCCCTTATTGATAAATGCCCTTTATTGTTTGCCAATCTTGAAAGTTTGAGTTAGAGTGGACTGTTGGAGTAGACGAGTAGACTGATGTAAGTTTATAATACATCTCGCAAGAAACAGAAAGCACGCAAGGTGACAAGCACCTCCCTGTAACTATCTGTAAAATTTCGGAATGCCATTGACGACATAAGTTGGTGTACCAATATTCTAGAATATTAAAAATAAATAGTCTTACCATTCAAAATTCCAAGATTAACGAGATCAAGATTGAAGGAAAATCAGAAGTATTTTTATTATTTCCGAGTGAAACGGAAAATTGTTTTATTCATGTGTTGGTACTGTTTTATTAAAGTTTGTCCAAATATATTTTGAACCTTATTTTAGACGATTCTGTAGCAATTTAAGTCACTAGAACAAGATCTTTTGTTTCATATAGAATTATTTGTAGTATCGACAAATTGTTACAAAATTGTCAATTTTTGACCATGTCAACATTGTTTGCTTCGCAACAAACTTTTGTAATAACGACATTGTCGTTGTCCAGCGGCGGGCGGTGCGCAGGCGCTGTCTCGTCGTCAGCTGGGCGACAACTTCTCGCAGCGCGTCCGAGCGCGAAGCAACTGCTTCGTCACCACCGTGGACTCGCGCTTCCTTATCGCCGCCGGCTTCTGGGACAACAGCTTCCGGGTCTTCAGCACCGAGACGGGTGAGATATTGCCCTTCAAAATAAATACTCATAGCTAAAATGGAACTATAGAGGTATACGGAAGTTGCGGACCAGAGTGTAAAGTACCACCTCCGTCGAAAAGAGAGGATCCTCCAACCAGACTGATGTTGTGTCCGGTGGGCAACTTCCCGATGGTTGCTATTGGCCGGTTGTACACGTTCAAATCACGCGTGGAACTTTGATAACGCGATGTTAGATTTATGTGACGAGGTCTTTAGTTTGTATCGGTATAGACTCCGCTACGGAACTCCTTGCCAGCACCTGATTCCCTGCCACTTTTAAAGCAAGAGTGAACAGGCATCTTCTAGGATGGCTGGCCCAAAAAAAGAAACAGGAAAAGAAGACAAATAAGGATATCTTTTTCTTTAGTGAACAGTACTAAAAGAGTTCTACTTCCAATTTTATCAAAGCTAAGATTCTGCAAAGTTGATGATTTACAAGCAGCAATAAATATTATAATATACAAAACCTTTCGATTTTCTACGAAACAACACTTTACAAAATTATACATTTTTGTTTCACAGCCAAAATAGTACAAATAATCTTTGGACATTACGGAGTTGTAACCTGCGTGTGTCGCTCCGAGTGCAACATCACGTCTGACTGCTACATCGCGTCGGGATCTGAAGACTGCACCGTGCTGCTATGGCACTGGTAAGTGCAGCACCATCATATGGGACAGCAGGAGACTGGCACCCAACTTCAGTTACGATACGGTGTAAAAATTCCTGTCTATTCAGCCAGGTATTTCGGAGAAAATGGGGATAAAACCCACATTAAAACACCCAGATCCAGTACAGTCCCACACGGGTATCGAAACTGACTCATAGCGCGGTAAAGTCAATCAAGTTGGTAGGTAGTCAGCAGCTTGGTAGGTACTTAATCGAACCATCTTTGATCTTATCGTTTATCTTAGTTTCATTTCCAATCGAGCTGACATTGGCTCTGACGAGTTTAGCTAAACCTGGGATAACTTACTATTACTGGGTTTATAATATCATCCCGCTAGTAGGTTAATGGTGTCAATGTCGCGCACGGAGAAACAAGTAGGCACTTAATAATTAAATTAACGATCCTAGTAACGGTTTTTCAAATTGCAACATAATTACTGCACTCCTTCACCTTCGTCTTCTTGCTCATTTAACTAGATTCACAAAATGAGAGTACTAATTAAACCCCACAGGCTCACATGAATGAACTTTACCTGGGGCTCTAGACAAGTGACATTCTGTCAACGGTAGCGTGGCGAAGGCGATTGTCAATACGTCAAAAATGTATGGGATTGACAAATTCTATCGAAATACTCAATACATTTGACATTTCGACACGTGTGTCGAAATGTCAAATGTATTGAGTATTCGTAACATCAGGAATTTAGGATCGCGTCAGAGTTTGTAGAGGCTACATGCCTCTCAAAACAGCATATCTAAAGGATTTTTATGTCATATGCATTTTTTTTTTCATCTATTTGACTTTCCTAAACTATTTCATGATTTCCTTTATTGAACTGTTTTGGATTAGTTCGGGTTGTCCTCAGCGATACCGATAGTGTAATGCATAAGTAATGTCGGCAGGTCTGCGCGCCACGGCGGCATCGTGGGCGAGGGCGATGCGCCTGCGCCGCGCGTCACGCTCACCGGACACGACGCGCCCATCAACGGCGTGCTGGTGTCCGCCGAGCTGGGCCTGGTCATATCCTCGTCAGTCAGTCAGTATTGCTTCTTTATATTACATATTTACTCGTATTAGCTTGAATATTATGAGTGTTATAAATGTAGAAGAAAAGGTTTGGAAAAAATTTAATCGTTGCATTAGCATACCCAAGAAGCTCGGCAAGTGAAAACATGGTTTCAAGAAGTGCGTCACAAGACCTGTTTTTTTGCCTTCAGCACCATATAATAAATAATTGTGCTCTTCATCATCATTCTCCCCCCCCCCCCCCCGCAGACGGCCCCGTGCTGATCCACACGACGTTCGGCGAGGTGCTGCGCGCGCTGGTGGCGGCGGAGGGCGTGTGTGCGCCTGCGCAGCTGGCGCTGTCCCGCGAGGGCGTGGTGGTGGTGGCCTACGCCAAGGGACACCTCGCCGCCTTCACGCTCAACGGCCGCCGGCTGCGCCACGAGACGCATAATGATAACTTCCAGGTATGTCGTGCTTCAATTCCAGTCCCGGCGATACTTCGACATGTTTCTAATCTCCTGGTACTTGTGGATCTTTACCGATCAGCCAGCAGCGGCGCTGAATGTCCACTACCTCCGGAGTGTGAAGACTGAGGAGGTAGTGGAAATTTAGCGCCGCTGCAATACCTTGTCATTTATCGGGATGAAAAGTAGCCCTTGTGTTATTCCAGGATATGAACTACATATATGTGTGCCAAGGTTTCCGAATCCCTGCGGGTGTTTGCATGATTGTGGCACAAACATCCAAAATTTCACATGTATAATATTCGTAGGATTATGATAATACAAACCCAATCAACGCATATATTAAATTAAATTAGAGATCACGATTTGCTGAAAACCTCAGACTATCATACTGTTACGCGCCAGAATTAATGCCGGGTACATAACGTTATAAGTTACTACTAGCGCCATCTAGTATCGAGTAGCAGAACTAGTAGAGTCAAGATCTTTCTAGACATTTCGATGCTAGAACATTCTAGAGTTTTCAATATGTGGTTAGTCGGAACCGGTATGTACTCGAACTTTCTAGATGTTTCTATACTAGAAGGTTCTGGAATTATCTGCCGACCTATATAAGGCCCGCATAGCCTGCGACCGGGTCAGTATTGAATTTGCGATACAAGCGACAACTTCGAGAGCGAACTTGGACTGCGAATTAAAGTGATTAGTAGTGTAATTGTGTTTTCAATTAGTGAGTTTAAGTTGTAATTAGTGTTGATTAATTAAAGTGTCATTTTGGTTATTTTATCGGCTGTTTTTATTGTCACGAACCCTAAGCTCGTAACAATTGGTGTCAGAAGAGTGGATATTTAAACTATGCCGTTTCTACCGAAGGACGACACGGAAGGTATCCGTACCCGAAGTCAACGCCAGCAAGAGACGGACCAGAGGCGTTTTGGAGGTGCAACGCCGCAGACGTTGGAGGGCCAGTTGCCGACCATGGAGCCCGGCCCATCCACAGCAGCTCCAGCATCTGCAGCACCAGATTTTGGAGCTCTGATGATGATGCTGCAGGAACAGGCTCGCCGGCAGGAGGAACAGGCCCGCCGTCAGGAGGAACACGCCCGTCGGTTGGAAGAACAGCTCCAGCGTGACAAGGAGGAGCAGGCGCGCCGCCAGGAAGAACAGATGGTCCTCATGAAGGATCTGCATGCCACTTTCGGCAAAGAAATAAAGGTGGTAAAAGAGAAGGTTGTTCAGCACGAGAACCGCCTGGTAGAAGCTGAAACCCAGATTGCTGAAATGAAAAAAGCAATGGACAACCTTAAAGTAGGGGATGGAATTGCAACTCCCGTAACTACTACACCTTCGCTACGTGGATTCAAAGTGCCGCCTTTCGATGGGACATCTTCCTGGTCGGCCTACAAAATACAGTTTGAGGCTGTTATGAAGGCGAACGGCTGGAATAAAAATCAGGCCATGACTGCCCTCACCCTAGGCCTGCGCGACCAGGCCTTAACTGTCCTGGAAGCTCTCGGTAAGGAAGTAACTTACGAGCAGCTCCTTGAGGCGCTGGAAGCCAGATATGGTGACGCTCATCTGGAACACGTTTTTCGTGCGCAGCTCAAGGATCGCGTGCAACGTAGCAGTGAAAACCTGCAGCAGTGGGCCCTTGAAGTGGAAAAGCTGGTCCGTAAAGCATACCAGTCTGTACCTGCGCTCATTGAAGGGAACCTGGTGCAGGCATTCATTGATGGCATCCGCGACTTTGAGGTTAGAGCTGCTGTGAGGCTCGGGCACCACGGGACGCTTAAGGACGCCTTGGCTCATGCACTGGAGGTGGAAGCTGTGCGGCAGGATCACCGGTCCCATCGCGTCAGAGAGGTTGCAGCGGCTACAGTTCGCGACCGTGTTAAAGGATACAGCCCTAGGTGCTATGGCTGTGGGGAAAGGGGCCACCTTCGATCCAGTTGCCCTAAGCGAACTGCAGATAGGGAAGATAACCGATCTCCAGAGGGTAGGGCGGCTAACAGCACCGCCCAGCAACAGCAGGGAAACGAGTAAAAGCCAGGACTGCGGGGCGGGTGCTGGCTGATGTTCAAAGAGCCCCAAGGATTTCGATCTCACAAACCCACGATGGGAATAGCCTGATCATCAAGGGCGAGGTCAACGGAACACCATGTAAGCTGACGATAGACACTGGAGCCTCACCCACGGTTGTCAGTTCCCAACTTGTAAGTCGGTTCCTTGGGGACTCTGCATACAATCGAGAGCGCATAAATTTGGTAACAGCCACCGGTCAGCGCATACCCGTCCGAGGAGAGAAAGAAATGGAGTTAAAGCTAGGCAATAGAATCTACCTGCATAATGTTGTCATGGCTGATATAATGGACGATTGCATCCTGGGCCTAGACTTTATGAGGAAGTATTGTTGTGAGATCGACGTTAAGCAAGGAGTTTTGAAATGTGGACAAGAGGAACTTTTCATGGAAGGGGCGTTACCAGGAAATGTGTACAGCCTAAAGAAGATTGTTCTTCCTCCGAGATCGGAAACAATTGTGCCGGTTAGTCTTCCTCGGAATTCTGGGCAGACTCATCGTTGTGTACTCGTGGAAAGGGTAAACAATGATCTTCCATGGAAAGTGGCACGAACTTTGGTCAGAGCCACCGACATCTCAGGGGTACGCGTGCTGAACCTTTGTGATACGGAACAGATTATAGAAAAAGGCACGCTGATTGGTACTTGCGAGGAGGTGGATTGGTTGCGTCGATGCCAAAATCTATCGACCGGGACCCTCAGAAAGGATGCACAAACGAGAGTGACCACACTTTTAGAAGACTGTCGCAGCGCTCTGTCTCACAATGAAATGATCAAGGCGAAGAGGATGTTACTCAAGTACGCCGATGTTTTCTCTTCAAACAATGCTGACATTGGGAAGACTGGCTTAGTTCAACACAAAATAAACACAGGAGAAGAATTGCCTATCCGTCAGCGGCCAAGGAGATTGCCGGTAGCACGTGAAAAGGAAGTGGAAACCATGATTGAAGGAATGGTGAAGGATGGTGTCATAGAACCTTCATCAAGTCCATGGTGTTCTCCTGTAGTGCTGGTAAGAAAGAAGGACGGCAGCATGCGGTTTTGTGTTGACTACCGTCGTCTGAATGACGTGACAAAGAAGGACAGCTACCCTTTGCCAAGAATTGACGACACGCTGGACATGCTAACTGGAGTGAAGTGGTTTAGCACACTAGACCTAAAAAGTGGCTACTGGCAAGTTGAAATCGACCCTAAGGACAAGGAGAAAACTGCATTCTCGACAGGAAAAGGTCTGTGGCAATTTAAAGTTATGCCGTTTGGATTGTGCAACGCTCCTGCAACGTTTGAAAGGTTGATGGAACTTGTACTAACCGGGTTAATTGGTGATGCCTGTCTTGTCTACTTGGATGACATCATCATCGTAGGTCGTACGTTTGAAGAACATCTTCAAAACCTGGAACGTGTGCTCATGAAGATCTCTGGATCTTAACCAACCAAACCAAATCTGGTGCCAACCTCAAGTTGAGTCCTAAAAAGTGTTCACTTTTCAAACGGCAAGTAAGTTTTTTGGGATACGTCGTGTCAGAAGAAGGTATCCGCACGGATCCAGAGAAAATTGCCGCTGTCAAGGATTGGCCAGTTCCAAAAGACAAGACGCAGGTCAGAGCATTTTTGGGTTTGTGCTCCTATTATCGGCGATTTGTCAAGAACTTTGCAGATATAGCCAAACCCCTGCACAAGCTAACCGAGGAGAAGCGACATTTCTGCTGGGATGAAAGTTGCGCCATCGCCTTCCAGGAGCTAAAGGACCGTCTGTGCAAAACACCTATTTTGGGGTATCCTGATACGGGCAAGGAATTTATAGTTGACACAGACGCAAGTGACATAGGACTTGGCGGTGTATTATCTCAACGGAATGGTGATCAAGAGGTTGTGATAGCGTGCTTCAGCAAGTCGTTGTCGAAACCTGAAAAGAATTATTGTGTAACAAGACGAGAATTGCTTGCTGTAGTAAAGTCATTGCAGCATTTTAGCAAATATCTGCTGGGTCGGAAGTTCCACTTACGAACTGACCATGCTGCACTGAAATGGCTATTGCAGTTTAAAAATCCAGAGGGACAAGTTGCGAGATGGATTGAACTACTGCAGGAATACGACTTTGAGATTGAACATCGCAGCGGAAGAACTCATGGCAACGCAGATGCATTGTCAAGAAGACCTTGCCCTGAAGACTGCAAGCATTGTACTAGGCAAGAGGGTAAAGAAGTCGTACCTGTGAGAATGCTCAAGACAGATCTCTGCAACGAGTGGAAGGAAAGCCTACAACTTGCACAGCAGGAAGATTTGGACATTAAGCCGATTCTGGAATGGATGAAGGCCAGTGCTCCTAAGCCAACGTGGAGCGACGTCTCAGCGATGAGTTCGATCACAAAAAGCTATTGGGCCCAATGGGACAGCTTAGTGATTCAGGATGGAGTCCTGTGCCGTAAATGGGAAAATGCTCGGGGAGACAGCTGTCATTTGCAAATGGTTGTCCCTAAAGCTAAAGTACCGGATGTTCTAGAGTTGTACCATAATGGTTGTTCAGGAGGCCATATGGGAGTTAAACGGACTCTACTAAAAATACGGGAACGGTTTTACTGGGTCCACTGTCGTGACGATGTCGAGGACTGGTGTCGTAAATGTACAACTTGTGCGGCTGTAAAAGGACCACAGACTCGTAGTAGAGGTGCATTGAAGTTGTACAATATTGGTGCACCATGGGAAAGGATAGCCCTAGACGTTGCGGGACCGTTTCCGGAAAGTGAAAGTGGTAACAAGTATTTCATGGTTGTAATGGATTACTTCACTAAGTGGCCGGAAGTCTTCGCCATTCCAAACCAAGAAGCTTCAACAGTTGCAGATAAACTAGTTCATGAAGTCTTCTGTCGTCTTGGAGTACCCTTGGAGATTCACAGCGACCAAGGAAGGAATTTTGAGTCCCAAATATTCCAGGAAACTTGTCAAGTTATGGGTACTCATAAAACGAGAACAACTTCTTACCACCCACAATCGGATGGAATGGTGGAACGATTTAATCAGACATTGGAGAGATACCTGGCAAAAGTGGTGGAGAATCGGCAACGGGATTGGGACAAGCATATACAACCGTTTTTGCTGTCATACCGAAGTGCTGTTCACGAAAGCACATCAGTGACACCAGCTTTCGCAAATTTTGGTAGAGAATTACGGCTGCCTGCAGACCTGATTACCGGAATACCACCTGATGCCTCACGCAGTATAACCGATTATGCGAATGACTTGCGGCACAAAATGAATGACATCTATGAGCACGTCAGACAATCGGGTCAGCAAATGTCTGAAAAGATGAAAACGCAAAATGAACAATAAAGGATTCGACGAAGGTTCATTAGTGTGGTTACACAATCCAGTTCGCAGCAAAGGGAAATCTCCTAAGCTTCAAGCTAAATGGGACGGGCCGTACCGGATTGTGACGAAAATCAATGACGTAACCTACCGCATACAGAAAGGTATAAGAAGTGCTCCTAAGATCGTCCATGTGGATCGACTGGCGCGTTATTATGGGACCGATAATGCTCGGGACGAGCATGTCTTAGGAGGGGGCAGTGTTACGTGCCAGAATTAATGCCGGGTACATAAAGATAAAAGTTACTACTAGCGCCATCTAGTATCGAGTAGCAGAACTAGTAGAGTCAAGATCCTTCTAGACTTTTCTATGCTAGAACATTCTAGAGTTTTCGATGTCTGGTTGGTCCGGACCGGTATGTACTCGAACTTTCTAGATGTTTCTATACTAGAAGGTTCTGGAATTATCTGCCGACCTATATAAGGCCCGCATAGCCTGTGACCGAGTCAGTATTGAATTTGCGATACAAGCGACAACTTCGAGAGCGAACTTCGACTGCGAATTAAAGTGATCAGTAGTGCAATTGTGATTTATAATTAGTGAGTTTAAGTTGTAATTAGTGTTGATTAATTAAAGTGTCATTTTGGTTATTTTATCGGCTGTTTTTATTGTCACGAACCCTAAGCTCGTAACAATACAATAAATCCAAAAAAAATACAATATGTTCATCATTATGTTTGTGATGAGATGACAGATTTCAGTAAAGCCTTTGATAAAGTGGATCATACCGTTGTTGTATATTTTGGAATTAAATATAACTATTTATTGGTAGAATGTGATTTAAGTGTATTATTTTCCAAATAAAGTTAATTTATATGGGAAATATGTTTATTTTTCAAGTATTATTTATAGTAAGACATGGAATGTCACAGGGTTCTTATCTCGGTCCTATAACCAGTAATTTATTTAGAACTAGATTTTGTCGATGGCTGCACCCGCGTGAAAGATGGATGTTATCCTAAGGAAGTGTACTCTCGGCTTGAAAAGTATCCTATAGTCTGTCAAGAAAGTCATGAAAAGAATGTTTTGGGAACTACTATTTTAGCTGATACTGGCAACACTGAATAATTGTCAAACTAAGTACCTCAACTGTCACTTCGTGGCTTTGTGGTTGATTTTCTATGATTTTTAGTGGTATTTCGAGTTTTTTTAAGCGTGTGACCGTTTCGAGATATAAAATGAATCGAAATGTTTATAAAAGCGGTGCGAGACAATTATATTTAAAGTGTTTCAAGAGTGTATGGCCGAATTTTAAGCTGAGACGAGTAAAGACGATGTTTACGGTCGAACAGCAAAGTTAACCGGTACGTAAATATATTTAAATGTTGAACACAGTAAAGGAAATTATAATCTTTTGTCAATCTTCTGTTTTTATGTAAAATTTGTCTTTTTTATCATTGTTTATATTTCGTTGAGGTTATGATTTTATTTACGATTTATTATACTACCACTTAACGGTGTTGATGCTTTTGTGTTACTTTTAAGAGATGTTTAAGATATTTGTTGTTTAACATGTCTTTATTGATTTCAGGTGTTTTTGAAAGCACAATTCGACGCATAGTTGTCGAATAAATAAATGCACCATATCACTCTATTACAACAAACAATTGTGATTTAAACCCAATAGAGTTAGTGTGGGCAATAGTAAAAAGGCGAATTGCACAAACAAATGTTTGTGGTCAAAATGTTGCGAAGTTGGCTGAAGAAGCATTTAACTCAGTAACTCCACAAGAATAGAAAAACTATGTTGACCATGTCATCAAAATCGAAGATGAATATTTTGCCCGTGGATTAACTCTCTATAATGATATAGACAGATTTGTCATCTCGGTTAGCGATGATAGTTCGAGTGAATCTGAAGTCAGAAGAAAAATATGAATTTAATTATGCAGGAGTTTCAGGCTACATTTCGGGAGTTGAATACCTCGCCAGTGATTATTTGGATTTTGAATAAAAAAAAATATTCTATAAATCCGTTTTTTTTGTGCAGTTAGAATATTGATATCAGCTCAATTAAGCTGATATCGATATTCTACCAGGGTCATGTTGAGACGGCAGCGCTGCAGCGCAGAGAGGCCAACCATCGAACTTTGTGGTAGATAAATGTTAATAACTGAAAGGGCGGAAACAAGGGTTGGTCAAAATAAATATTCTTATTACATACACATAATTGTATTATATTCTAATTATGAATGAATTTCAATGTCATTTGAATGGAAATCAGTTGAAAGAGGAATGTTTTTCACCACTACCAATGAATGTCAAAACTCTTTTTTTCGCCTTAAGTGTCGGAAATAAGATAGATGAGTGTCAGATAATCCACATGGCATTAAAGAGACAATAATAATGAATCAGTAATTAATTACTATTTTATAAAAAAAAGTATCAAAACCTTTCAGTCGAAATTTATAGGGATACCATGTAAATGATGGTGGCGCCCTCCTTTTTTTTCATGACTTTCTTGACAGACTGTATGTACTTTCATATTTATTTTTCTATGATGAATTTTTAACCAACGAAAAAAACGGAGGAGGTTCTCAAGTCGATGCGTAATATTTTTTTTTATGTATGACCACGCATAACTTTTTACAGAGTATGCCGATTTTGGTAATTCTTTTTTTATTGGATAGGGTATACCTCGAAGTTGGTCCTATAAAAAAATCTTAACCTAAGGGTGAGAAAATAGGGGTGATTTATTGTTCACTCACAGATTTTAATGCTGAGTTTTTAAAAAGTAATCAAACATTAAGCATGTAGTAGCCACAAAAAATTATAAAATTAAAACTGTTTAACAAAAATATTAAACCGCCGAAAAAATTGAGAAACAAAAAATAATAAACCTTTTTCATTAAACCATAACTGATGGTATATCCGACTCCGAATTATTTGATGACAGATATATGGTATGGAGACGGGACCGGGATTACTCCAGTACAGGTCAGACTATGGGAGGTTTTAATCGCCGTTAGGCGTTAGATTGTGGCTCATGCTCGCGGGGAGTGGTACTCAACGGCAGAAGACCTGTGGGTCACTTTAACCCTGCAACAAAAAAGACCAAGGATGACATACAAAATGCATATTAAGCGTTGTTTATATTTGCTCTCAAAACCTAGGTAACTCTTTAGCAACTCAGCTGAGTAACTATTCAGATAATTTGACTAACATCATAATGGAGCACCCGGTCGACAAATTTCTTGTGTTGGGTGACTTTAACCAACCCAACATAACGTGGACCCCTGCAGACGATGGTTATTCTCTGCACCCCTCAAACCTGAACGGTCATGTCCAATCCATTTTTTTTGACAACAATAACGCATGTAACCTGTTGCAATACAACTGTCAGCCTAACAAAAACAACAATTTTGGGATGCATGAAGGAGCCTCCTCGTGTAGCGCAATTTGTTCCATCAGACACACAACTGAACCGAGCGCTCGGCGCATCCTAGACAGTCTCAACTAACACCATTATAAGACTGGCCAATCCTTCCCTTGCGGTGGTAGGGCTAACGCCCGCCTGGTTCGCGACCACCCTCCCACCGGAGTTCGGCGTCAAGCAGCCTGCTGTGTTTCGTCGACGCGTGGGAGTACCAGTGCCTCAAGGCATCTTCTGGGCACGCTCACTTCATCATGGACCTAATCTATCGCTTTCCATCAGGCGTGATCGAGGTCAAGAGCTAGCCCATTCATAAATAATAAAAAAAAAAAAAAAAAAAAACAAGATTCTGGATTTGGTATTTTCCAACACCGAAGTTTCGGTTTCTTGCAGTAATGATCCCCTAGTTCCTGAAGATTCGCATCACAATGCAATATGTATCACGGCGGACTTTTGTTCAGCTGCATAGTCTGCCAACTCGTCCCTATGTTAAATACTTGTATCGGTCTGCTGACCATGCAGCAATTAAAAATGAACTTAACATCGTTGACTGGCAATACGAGTTGGGCCACAGGTCACTGGACGATGCCGTAGCATTCTTTTATGATGTTTTGTATAAGGTGCACAAAACTTATATCCCATCGAAAACAGTAGTGTCCCGGTCGAAATACCCCCTCTGGTATAAAAGTCCGCTATTTAAAATGATTAAAGAAAAATTCAAATTTCACGCTAAATTTAAAAAGTATGGCAACGTATCGGACCACCTTCCTTTGTAATAATATATTACGGCAACGTATAAAGGATTTGGAGAAATGCATGTTCGATGATTACATGGTAAACGTAGAAACGGCTATTCGTAACAACCCTCGAGCCTTCTGGAGCTACGTTAAGTCAAAGAAGCAAAACAACTCCTATCCTTCTGTGCTGCAGTTTGGAGACCGGTCCTCCAGCAATGGTGAGGAAATTTGCGATTTCTTTGGCGAGTACTTTATGTCTAATTACCGTGAATCCACCAGTTCGGAGGATAGTGCGCAATACCGGTGCTCCAGCGAGCGAACAGATTGCACTTCATACGATATTGCCACTATCGAGGTTTCCGAGAACGAGGTTATGACACTGCTTAAGCATTTGGACGTAAATAAATCCGCTGGTCCAGACAAGCTCCCACCGGTTTTCATAGTGAACTGTGCTACAAGCCTCTCGGTTCCTCTTACAATCTTATTCAGACGATCTCTGAATACGGGGGTTATGCCTGCTGTATGGAAGTCGGCTTATATAACTCCTATTCACAAAAAGGGACCAAGAAACTGCGTTGACAACTATAGACCGATATCCAAATTATGCGTGTTTGCTAAAATATTTGAAAAAATAGTGTACAGGCAAGTTTACTCTGCTCTCAGGCTCAGTTTTAGCGAACACCAGCATGGATTCTTGGGTGGTCGGTCAACAACTACAAACCTCGTTCTCTGTAGTGACTTCTTGTCAGAGGCTATGTCGAATCGGTCCCAAATCGACGTCATATATACCGACTATGCCAAATGTTTCGACAGAATTGATCACGTTGTTCTCATGCGTAAACTTCTGACGATGGGCATTAGGGGTAATCTTTTCCGCTGGTTTAAGTCGTATGTGGAGGACAGGTTTCAGACTCTTGTGCTGAATGGGTATTCATCAAGAACAATGCGTATTCCATCGGGAGTGCCCCAAGGATCTTTATTAGGGCCGCTTTTATTCAATTTATTCATCAATGATATTGATTCTTGCTTCCTTCATTCTAAAATACTTCTCTATGCCGATGCCATGAAAATTATGTCAAGGATATCCTCTTTATCAGATGCTTTATCTTTGCAGGAGGATCTGGATAGGTTCCAGAACTACTGCACCTCTAATAAGCTCCATTTAAACGTCTCTAAGTGCTATGTGTGCTCCTTCACTAGGAAACCCGTACCGATCACATTTGACTATAAACTTTCAGACAAATCCCTAGCTAGAGTTAACACAGTCAAAGACCTGGGAGTTGTATTTGATTCAAAGTTATTATTTGATCAACACATCGATCAAATCATTAATAAAGCATCAAAATCACTGGGGTTCATTTTAAGACTCTCGTCTGAGTTCAGGAGCATTAAAACCATTAAAATTCTCTACTGTACTTTCGTTCGTAGTCATCTCGAGTATGCCTCTCAAGTTTGGAATCCCAATTACAACGTATATATCAATCGACAGGAAGGCATGCAAAGAAAATTTTTGAGGTATATTCAATTCCGGTCTAAAACTTATTCTCCCACTTATCTCCTACGCTGCAAGAGGTTCCATCTATGTCCTCTTTCTGAACGAAGAAGAATTGCAGACTTGGCGTTTTTATTTAGAATCGCTAATGGTTCAACCGAGCTTCCCGAATTGCTGAGCAGAGTTGGACTGCGGATTCCTTCAACTTTTCGGCGCAATCACTATCTATTGCGTACTCCTGTGGTAGGAACGATTTATAGACGAAACTCATACTTGATAAGAGCGAGTCATACATATAGTGCGGTCAACCGGGACGTCGACATCGATGTTTTCAATACTAGCATTTTAAAATTAAAAAGGACTCTTTGTAACTTCTTCTTTGATAGCGTAAACTAATTTATTAATTAAAATCTGCGCTGTTTGAGTTACATGTTTAACCGACTTCAAAAAAAGAGGAGGAAGTTCTCAATTGAATTGTATTTTTGTTTTACATATGTTACTGTTTTTACACTGTTTACCCTCTCACATATTTTTGTTTATAAGCTCTCTTATCTGTGGAAACTTATGAATGGCCTTATTTTTGTTACTCTCTCTTGTGTGAAAATGTTTAGCTGTAAGTTTTCCTAAAACTGTAAAATAAAATAAAATGAAATAACCTAAGTATATATTTTTGTAATTATTTTGAGTTTTTAATTAACCTTAATAACAGAACTAAGTTCTACTAATGTTTGTGCCAAACAATCAATGAACAAAGATCACTAAATAAAATACCTTAAATTTAAAGAAAAAACCAAATCAAATTAACAATGCAACGTGAAATCTCCAGCGATAAACATTAACATTCCAAAAAATGCGCTCTCCGCACGACCACTCGCAACGACTGACATGAACTTCGTGAACGCTCGGCATTTTCTAGCGAAGGGGCGTGCCTAGGCTATGCAATTCGAATATTCATTTTATTCGAATATCCGGTCCAATTTCAAATTCGAATAATTCATTTAAATTGTCCGAATATTCGAATAGTTAAAAAAGTAATAAAGGTACTTATATTTTTTTGATTCCAAGTCCAACCCTGTCCTTGAGTATCACCCTGTTGTGTCCTTGTACTCGTTCGTTCACTCAGTCACCAGTCGTCACTCACTCACCGCAGCGACAGTGTGCGCGAACGCATATTATGTGAAAGTTGTGTTGTGTGTTGTCTAATTATTATTAAATTATTAATTATTATTAGACAACACACAACACAACTTATATACTGCGCGTGGCGACATTCACTTAAGTATTTTAGACAAACCACAAACTATTACTATAAGTAGGGTAGAAACATGAATTTCGGCTCAATAGTATATAGGTTCGATTAGGCTAACCTTCTTGTTTCTACACTACTAAACTAATTGTATTACTTAACAACGGTTTTCTGCATTCCTGTGTCGTAGCACTCGTAGCGTACGTATATAGAGAACAGTATGTTTAAGAAAGATCAGCTGCGCCGCAAGCTACAAAACGACGCAGCTGAATCTTTACAGCTGCTACAGTCCGGAGAATAGGTCTTGGATCTTGGCACTAAAATCCAAGTGGAGATGGGTCTCTTTGACGGTGGTGGACAACGTTGTACAAATTTAATCCGAGCATATAATTTACTGCTCTCCATTCCACCCTCCAGTGTCGAAGCTGAGAGGGTGTTTTCTTCGGCGAGTTACATGTGTAACCGCTTAAGAACAAAAATGAATGCCGATACTTTGGACGCCCTAAGCTTTTTGCGCTCATATTAACAAAGTTTAAAATGATTGATTTGTTGATAGTTAATTTGTAATGTTAATTAATGTTTATGTTTGAGTCTAAAAGAAATACGATTTTGTTGAATGTTAAGTTTTTTTTCTGATTACCTATCCAAAGCATCATCAGTATCATCATATCCCTAAACTAAGACTATGACATTATGACTATGACTATGTTTACTCTGTAAAACGATAATTAATGTTTTTTTTTATCAAAAAACAATGAAACTAATTGTAAAACTTGATTTTATTTGAATAGAATTATGCGACAATCAAACTAAACCCCAATATAGTTGCGCATGTTTGTGTTGAATCGATATTTCATTATTTTCAATAAATGTTAAAAAAATATTCGAATATCCGAATATTCGAATATTTAGCTCTAGTAGTATTAATTTTATTCGAATAGTCAAATTAAACGAATAGTGCAAACCCTAGGCGTGCCGCCGCCGCGTTTTGCGCTTTACGTAATTAATTAATTTGCTTGTTTGGCGCCGTCTCGAAATTACTTAGTATACTTACATGAGTTTAAGAACTTAGTTATTAAGGTTAATTAAAACTCAACATAATTACAAAAATATACACTTAGGTATACTTACATTACGGTTACATAAATAAGGTTTTTTATTATTTGCTTTTTAGGTTTTTCGGCGGTACTTAAATTTTTTTATAAAAAGTTTTTAGCATTATTTATTTTGACTAAATCGATGAGCGACTGTCCCCGCAGTGCCTGGTGCTGTCGCGCTGCGGCGAGTACCTGGTGTGCGGCGGGGACGCAGGCGTCGTGGAGGTGTGGCGCGCCTTCACCCTCGCGCCGCTCTACGCCTTCCCACCCGCCGGCGCGCCCGTGACGTCACTCGCGCTCTCGCACGACCAGAAGTACGTATTACATTATCAACCTTCACGCTCGCGCCGCTCTACGCCTTCCCACCCGCCGGCGCGCCCGTGACGTCACTCGCGCTCTCGCACGACCAGAAGTACGTATTACATTATCAACCTTCACGCTCGCGCCGCTCTACGCCTTCCCACCCGCCGGCGCGCCCGTGACGTCACTCGCGCTCTCGCACGACCAGAAGTACGTATTACATTATCAACCTTCACGCTCGCGCCGCTCTACGCCTTCCCACCCGCCGGCGCGCCCGTGACGTCACTCGCGCTCTCGCACGACCAGAAGTACGTATTACATTATCAACCTTCACGCTCGCGCCGCTCTACGCCTTCCCACCCGCCGGCGCGCCCGTGACGTCACTCGCGCTCTCGCACGACCAGAAGTACGTATTACATTATCAACCTTCACGCTCGCGCCGCTCTACGCCTTCCCACCCGCCGGCGCGCCCGTGACGTCACTCGCGCTCTCGCACGACCAGAAGTACGTATTAC
The DNA here is from genome assembly GCA_947386135.1 of Melanchra persicariae. Taxonomy (NCBI): domain Eukaryota; kingdom Metazoa; phylum Arthropoda; class Insecta; order Lepidoptera; family Noctuidae; genus Melanchra; species Melanchra persicariae. Next base: position 1,189,741 of record OX376652.1, read on the forward strand.
ATTATCAACCTTCACGCTCGCGCCGCTCTACGCCTTCCCACCCGCCGGCGCGCCCGTGACGTCACTCGCGCTCTCGCACGACCAGAAGTACGTATTACATTATCAACCTTCACGCTCGCGCCGCTCTACGCCTTCCCACCCGCCGGCGCGCCCGTGACGTCACTCGCGCTCTCGCACGACCAGAAGTACGTATTACATTATCAACCTTCACGCTCGCGCCGCTCTACGCCTTCCCACCCGCCGGCGCGCCCGTGACGTCACTCGCGCTCTCGCACGACCAGAAGTACGTATTACATTATCAACCTTCACGCTCGCGCCGCTCTACGCCTTCCCACCCGCCGGCGCGCCCGTGACGTCACTCGCGCTCTCGCACGACCAGAAGTACGTATTACATTATCAACCTTCACGCTCGCGCCGCTCTACGCCTTCCCACCCGCCGGCGCGCCCGTGACGTCACTCGCGCTCTCGCACGACCAGAAGTACGTATTACATTATCAACCTTCACGCTCGCGCCGCTCTACGCCTTCCCACCCGCCGGCGCGCCCGTGACGTCACTCGCGCTCTCGCACGACCAGAAGTACGTATTACATTATCAACCTTCACGCTCGCGCCGCTCTACGCCTTCCCACCCGCCGGCGCGCCCGTGACGTCACTCGCGCTCTCGCACGACCAGAAGTACGTATTACATTATCAACCTTCACGCTCGCGCCGCTCTACGCCTTCCCACCCGCCGGCGCGCCCGTGACGTCACTCGCGCTCTCGCACGACCAGAAGTACGTATTACATTATCAACCTTCACGCTCGCGCCGCTCTACGCCTTCCCACCCGCCGGCGCGCCCGTGACGTCACTCGCGCTCTCGCACGACCAGAAGTACGTATTACATTATCAACCTTCACGCTCGCGCCGCTCTACGCCTTCCCACCCGCCGGCGCGCCCGTGACGTCACTCGCGCTCTCGCACGACCAGAAGTACGTATTACATTATCAACCTTCACGCTCGCGCCGCTCTACGCCTTCCCACCCGCCGGCGCGCCCGTGACGTCACTCGCGCTCTCGCACGACCAGAAGTACGTATTACATTATCAACCTTCACGCTCGCGCCGCTCTACGCCTTCCCACCCGCCGGCGCGCCCGTGACGTCACTCGCGCTCTCGCACGACCAGAAGTACGTATAAGCCCAACTTCTCTCAAGTGGGAGTGGCACTTTTACAATAATTTTGTAAATTATAACTCCCAATGATAACTGTATAACGTTCACACATTCAATTAAAAGCTACAACAGTAAAGTTTGTCTTTTCCCATTTCGTAATTCTCCCAACCCCAAGATAGAATCAGCAGGGTCTTCTCTATGACTTTTCGCATTTTACAATATGTCCGACACTGAACTGCTAACTAACCATGTGTATGCCCCTAATAATGGTTGCACACTGCTCTTTCCAGGTTCCTGTTAGCGGGTCTTGAGAACGGCTCCCTGGTTGTGTTCCACATAGACTTCAACAGATGGCACCACGAGTACCAGCAGCGGTACTGAGCGCGGTACCTCACTTATTGTTACGACACTATTCAATTACCAGCCGCACACACTCGCAACACCCGACCCGAACCATAGTGTCAGTGTCACTTCGTCGGGTGTTACAAGTCTGTCTCCGGCTTTACAGTTCGCATCTAGGTATCGATATTACGCTCAGAGTAGGCGATAGAACATAACGGCTGCTACTACGATTAAATAGTCACTGTTTCTTACAATTTACACATTAAAAAAATCAAAATTTTAGCAGTTTCAGGTTCTAGTTCAGTGCCATCTATACTGCTCAACATGAACTAAATTGAACGGGATTATATTCTCGATGCGTTGATGATCATACATTTTAAAATTGTAAGGAACAGTGCGATTAATATTAAAGTGTGGTATTTTAAATTAAATGGCAGCTAAATTCAGCTAGAATTTAAATTACCACACAAGTCAAAATTTTAAATTATAAAAAATCTTGTTGGGTTGTAAAATTTCGACACATTAATGCTATATTGGATAACAAAAGTATTAAGCAACTGGCAAGTAAGTACTTAATTAGTTTTAAGTTGCATTGGCATTCCATTGATTTTATTATCATTAATTCAGTAACAATTAATTGTAACAAAATGCAAAGACATAAATTAGACGAATTCTAGAAAACATTCCATACAATTTATTACCAAATTACTAGGTATTTGTTAAGATTTTTTCTAAGATGAAAAGTAATGTAGTTATAAATAATTATATTTTATTGGTACTTAATCAATTGTTATTTATTTAAGTAAAAGAAGATGAAGTCGTAGCATTGTAACATACATTAATATTTCCGTTAATCATCTGCCACAATTCTGGCTGTATTTGTACAACTTCTGTGTTGCCAATGTGGAATATAAAAATGCTACCGTAGAAGTTTTGTTTTGGTGATGTAGCAGAGTGTAAGCTCGTTGGTTTGAAGGAGAAAAATCCATGTGAATCTTAAAATTGTTTTTACCATATTCTTTCAACCCGGGCCCACTAGTATTCTATGTATTATAAAAGTTTATTTTTATTAAATGAAGCAATTAATTTACAAGAAATTATTTATGTAGTGCCATAGGGAAAGTTTATTAATTTTAACGCATTAAAGTGTCTTTATTATTTTATTTATGAAACTAAGATCTCCTTTCAAATTGCGTCCATTTTAATTTTTCCAATGTATTATTTTGAGATTAAATCTATTATTTATTCATTGACAAAACAAGTGCAATATTTTCTTGAATATGAATTATTTGATACCTATCTGATTCCTTATATATTTTCAATTTTATTTAAATAATCCAATGTGCTTTTTCTTTCGATCATTCCAGAATTAGAAATTATTTGACACATTCCTATTTTTCACTCTTGTGCTATTTTAGTGGTGGTGGGTAAACAAGTACTTAATTTTGAATATTATGATAAAATAAATTGACGTTGTTGTAATTAATTTTTGGTTTTTATTAAATGGTTATAGCGAATTATTTTGTTTCTTTTATTTTGCCCTTAAACCATTGATTACTTTAATTTGAATAGTTCGGGTTTTCATGCTTGTTAATTAATTTAAATTGCAAACATGACTTATTATGCTACCCCACACGAGTTGCTTAATCTATTGATTTTTTTTTCAATAAAGCATTAGTGTTCTCGAGGAGGTCGGACATCAGCGCGAAAGTGCCAATAAAGTAGTCATTTTCGCTAATTAAACTATGTCAATATAACGTTAGGACGAGTTTAGACTATATTAAAGTAATGTAATGCTAAATAAAGTTGTGTTACGGCTAAGTGACGTCACATATACGTTACAAAAAAACATAGTTTTTTACGCATACGTCGTGTAACATTGTATTTAATATACAATCAATTATAAACTATATATTTTTGCATCACTACGACCGCACCGCTCCTTCCGTTCTGTGATTTAGGCTTAAATGCACTCCTAGACATACGAAAGTTTATTCTTCTCGTCGTTTTCCTATCTCTGTGCCAAAACTAAGGTTAACAATATGAGAGACAGATCAGTGATTATATAATACGAAACTACTAATAGTTTATTCATAACCTTGCTTCAATGTTAAGCCGTACTTCCTCCTTACCAGCTAGATTTTCCGTAACATCGGAAACTTATCGCATTGTACTTCTAAACATGAACAAGAAACCAGAACGTCTTGATTAAGAGGATTCTTCTAGGCTTAGATTAAAATGTGTTTCTAGGAAAAATTCTATAGTCGAATTATTCACGTAGTTAATAGATAATTGTACAAATGACTCTCGAACCCTTGAACTCACGTCCCTCTGTAGTCGTAGCGTACCCCGTTACACGTAGATGTACCTTCTATTTATTATAATATAGTCCATTAGCTATCTATGCTTATTGTAGACAAAACATTTTGTTTTAGACGCAATTTAGACTATCGTTTTAGTTCCGGAGCCTTAGCTCTTGTCTGTCACCCATTAGCAATGCGATTTAGTTATATTTTAGTCTCAAGCCGGCTATAAGAAGCTAAAATGAATTGTTGTAGAAAAATCTTTTCTCACCACCTGTACAGAAATGGAATCTACTACAAATTCAGTGTGACCAACATAAAAATCTAAATATTACTATCCCTGGCACTATCACTTTAGAAATCCTTCAAGATCTTATTCACGCCTCACCCTAAATATTTGTTTTTATCAAAAACACGCTACACGCAATTCTGTCCATTATTAATAAGATTAAATAGTTATAGGTCATGGATGTTGGATTAGAAATAAAAATAACGTTTTTATTTAATAGGATAAGGCACCTTGTATGATAAATATCACTGTCCATTTAAATGTAAGCTACATCAAGTGTAAGCATTGTAATTTGTAAAAGTCGCTGAAATTATTATCTATATTTGAAAGAAAACTTAATTTTTATCTATTTTCAGAATACATATTTAATAATCACGCTTTCATGCGTTAAATAAAAAGAAAATGCACATATTTGTCAAATCCTGTTGCCTAGACTGTTTTTACAATTTCCTATTATTAACTTCCTGTTTTTAGCTTATTTTTTTTCGAGATAGTTCTTGCGTCTAACACACCTAACAAATAATACTACCAACTGCCTTCGCTCTTACAAAAGTCTCGCCTAGTGTAACTTAACCTTATAAATTAACACTATAAAGTTGTTGAAGCGTATGATAGTTATTAAATAGACCTAGAACTTGTAGAATTGTAGTTTCGCAGTAGGCTTAGTTTGATGAACGCGATCGGCATTTCTTATAAGTATTTTGAAAGGATTAGAGTATCCCCATTGTCTTGGTGAGTAAGTAAATAAATATAATTCAAGTAATGCAGACCACGTGTCCCGCTTGGCTTGCTTGAACTTCTCTCCGTGGTAGACCCAGTAGCGTTGAAGTCAATAGGGAAATGTTAAGTTTTAGTGTTTGTGCTTTTAGCACCTAGAAATAAACACGGTGCAATTTGTTGTAGACTTTAGACACAATAATTATTATATCATTTTATAATATAGTTAGGTCGTTATTTGTTTTACATCAATCATCAGTTAATTATTTTAAAATTTTGAAGGTAGAACGAAATCAATCCGAGATCATTTTGATTTCCCGCGCTAGGACACAGATAATTAATCTACCATAGTTAATAGATTCGTTAAACACTGTTCAATATTGTTATTAAATGTTTCACGATCCTTATATTGTAATTATAAATTGTGCACATGCTTTTTTCAACTAAACACTGACAACTTATGAATGTTTAACTGTTGTTTGTAATAATTATAAATTCGTTGTGCAGGATTATTAATTTGCATGACATGTCTTCTTTCAAAACTTTACACATTAGGGCAATAAAGTCCATAAATAAATTATTATTATGCTAAGTATATGGTGCGTTTGTATGTAACGAAAAGATCTTGAGTAATGAATAAATTGCATTGAATAAAAAAACCGTAGGTATTGTTATTTATTTTCAGCTTTCCCACTGAAATGTAGGCTAACCTACTTATTTCGTTCCTACTCAAGGCTCGCTTACATCAGGACAGACAGCGCTTATTGCTCATATGCGGGCACTCGCAGTCGTTAGTTCACATGTAATATAATAGCCTACTCGTCCGTCTGACTGTATCAATTAGTTTAGCAGCTGAAGTTGACTATCATTATCCATGTCATATCGAGCGACACGGACGCCTATGAGCCGAAGTCGGCATTCATGGTTAAGTATGGCTAAAGAAGTAACTTTATTGACTGATGCTGGAAAGTCTAAAGTGTTTTCCACCTTATCGCGGATAGATTTTATTTTCTTTTAGCTAAGTATTCATAGATGAATACTTAGCTAATGCAAAGGAAGTGACATTTTAACTCATACAGGAAAATGTCTGCACTCTTGATGAACTAACTTTTCTACTTTATAAGTAGGTCGTCAGTAAAGGTCTTCGGTAAGAGTCGGGCCCTAGACTGCGGATCCCTATATAGGGTAGGGTGGTGTAAGATTGCGCGGGCGATAAGATTGCGCACACGTGGTTCCTAGACATCGGCGTGAAACACGCTGCCAACTTTAGCCGTGTTTTGATTGCTTTGCATACAGGTATGCGGTCCGGAAAAAATATTGAGATACCTGGCTTACAAGCCCCTCAAGTCAGGCCTAGGGGGGGTGCTCCACACACACAAACTCCACTTCAAAATTTTAATTTATGGCCAGTTCGACCCCGATAGCGTCCACATGTGGCTTTAGGCTAAACTTTATAAATTCATAAATATGCTCTACATGTAAACTTTATTTGTCCATAAATAAATATATGCATAGAGCTCCTTGAAGCATGACACAGACAAACATTTATCATGTACTAAGTAAAATCGGGGGGGATTTGGCTCCCTCTTCACCCTACTTCCGCGATCCCTGCCCATACATGCTAGATCATCATGGAGTAGTCGCGGCACCCCCGCAAGGTGGTCGCGGTGGGTGGGCCATAGGCTGTGCCTTTAATCTTGCGGCGTCGGGGGGTGTTTGCTCGTAACGACGGGCACGTCGTGGGGTTGCCTACATTGGCGAGACCTCCTGGCAGGTGCGCAGAAGTCGCAATCTGCCTAGTGTAGAAGTCATAAGTGTGCAGCAGGACCTCTGCATCTTCACGACGATCTTACGGCGGTTTGTTCCCGCCAGGTGAGACCTCCGGTTGCCCAGAGGAGGCCCGGCGTGTGTGTAGTCCCAGCGGAAAAATGTCGATTTTCTTAATTTCAGTTTAGCAGATATTTAGTGTATGACGTCGTGAAAATGTGTATAGTGAGTACAAATTTGTGCATCCAACCATTGGGGAGTTATTCAACAAAAACTGTTTCCGCTGGAACTACGTCATCCCAGCGGCACTTTTTTTTTCCTATGGACGTACTTACAAGAAAAAAAAATACATGCAATAATTAGTGTGTGACGAGAGGTAGGTAAATATGTATGTTTTAAAAATGTGTGTGTCTTAAAACTGCGAAGATATTCAAGTTTCCGCTGCGCTGACGTTTGGCTATTTGTTGAAAATCATATAAATCGGTTTAGTGCAGAGTTGAATTTTTTTACGCACGTTGCTATGAATTTTTGTATAATGTTTGTGAAAACAGACTTTGAAAAAAGCATACCGTTTAGGAGATATACACGTAAAGGTAAAATATGGTTATTAGGTCTAAGTACTTAAAATAGGGACTTTAGAGCCTAACTTTTAACGTTTATTTGTATTTTGTAAGGGTCTACAATGTCTTGCCAAGTTTCATTTATGTGCGCTTAGTAATTAATGAGCAATGGCATAATTTACTACAAATGGACCACTGTATTTTATGACATCCGATTGTAGGACTTTTTAATGGAAAAGCAAAATGAAACATATTCCAATATTTAGTGTATTAATGCAACTATTCACATATAAAATTTCAGCTCATTACACTACATAATTAAAGAGATATAATAAAAATACCAGATCAACCGAATTACATGGATAAACCGACTAAGTTTGATTGGCTACAAAAAAGCGACGCTGCAGTATAAAGAGCTGACATTCTAATATTTCCAGTGTTTTACCATTCTCTGCCTAGGAAGGACATGCTAGATAGTGCGCCATTCTATCCCTTTTTAATGTAAAAGCCTGTAAAGATAAGCATGAAATAGTAAAATCCATAGATAATGATAAAAGCTAGAAAACTACACACAAAAATAGTACGTACACAAAATATCCTTTTCGTAGAATCGATTCAATTCTTATCGATTTCTGAACTCACATAATTTCCGAACGGGACTTAAAATTGACATTGACGTTAGTATAATCTGTTTCCGGCCTTTTCTTTCGCTCCCCCGTTGCAATCATGGCGGTGAACAACATTTCTAAAAAGCGAAAAGTACGTTGAAAATAGTGTTTATTACCGAAATACATAATCCAAATCTTTAAACGATAATTGCCAAACCTATAAACCCAAATAATGGCTCCGATATTTTTGTGAAACTTGTGATGTTAGTGGATATTCCAGTACTTGTCACCTGCACTGGGATTGTTGTTTCTCTTGTGTCTGGTTTTACCGTAACGTATTTGCGCCGAATCTATTGAATAATCATGTGGTCAAAGTACCAGCGGTGTGTCCGGAAAGTTTTTGCTATAAAAAATTATGACCAAAACATAACCTCTCGGTGAATTTGCAGTTCGTCGGAGACGGAGTTTTCAAGGCGGAACTCAATGAGTTCTTGACCAGGGAGCTTGCTGAGGATGGCTACTCCGGTGTGGAGGTGCGCGTCACTCCGACTCGCTCGGAGATCATCATTATGGCTACGAGGACACAGAGCGTGCTTGGAGAGAAAGGCCGCAGGATCCGCGAGCTGACCTCTGTGGTCCGCAAGAGGTTCAACATCCCCGAGCAGTCGGTGGAGCTTTACGCCGAGAAGGTGGCGACCCGCGGCCTGTGCGCCATCGCCCAGGCTGAATCTCTCCGATACAAACTCATTGGAGGTTAGTTTCTTTACTTTCACTCATGTTTTGACCGTTTCCACTCTGAATATTCTATCATACTAATTTTGAACTGTAATTTATGGAACTAGGAATTTCACAATTAAATAATAATTCAATTTAAGTAAACACTAGCCTAAAGTATTCTATGATGCTCTTGTATGTTTCATGTTCATCAATCGATGTAGCTACGACCGAATCTTAGTAACATGGCGATTAAATCAGCGTAGCTCAATTCTAAAGCATGCATGTCAAATTACAGATTCAGGATAAATATGACCATGCTCTGATCTGTAGATAAATCAAAGTGGTTGTGCTTATTCTCCGTTGTACAACTAAGAAACTAACTACATATATGAACAAAGTATCAGTAACTAGCCTAAAACTACATGAAATAGGATAAAATAAATAGAACACTGCTTTCGAAAATGGGAGTAAACAACACTTCACTTGCCATAGCAACCAGTGCAAAGTTTACCAGTGATATCAAATGATGATGATTGCATAGTGTTATATTTCATTATTTAGGATTCATGATTTGCAAAAGCATATCGCAATTGTGTGTGCATGTACTGCTAGAGGTTCTTCATTCTTACAAGTCATATTGTTCATTAGTAATATCATTACTAACTGCATGGCTTGCCCCAAACCTGACATCTCCACCATGCATGATGGTCTTGTTTTTCATTGGGGACACATCATCACCTTTGTGTAATAGTAAGTTTGCTAATAACTGTGTGGGCTTGTCTATACCATGCAAGGTTACATTACTAACATGTTTTAATGTCAAAGTCCACATCATGCCTTTATTTCCGAAAGGGTAAGCATAAACCACTCATTTTACTTGATATACTAAATTCTCATTTACTACTCCTCTTAGTATCTAGACTTGTCCCAAGGCTATTGAGCCTGGGGACAAGTCTAGATTGCTCCTGGGAACTTCCTTGGAAAACACTACAATACTGCAAATATAATGTAATGTAGTGTTTACCAAGGAAGATTGTCAAGATATTATCTTGACAAAGTTCCACATAGTTTTTGCTTTCAACAAGAAGCAAAATAATCATTTTTTTGTGCTTAGTATTCAGGTTTTTCCTAAAGAATCGTAAAATTCCTCAAAAAAAACTAAAATGTAATGTGAAATAAAAGCTGTAACCTAATCTTATTTATAAACGCCGCCAGGTCTCGCCGTGCGTCGTGCGTGCTACGGTGTTCTCCGCTTCATCATGGAGTCTGGTGCCCGGGGTTGTGAGGTGGTGGTCTCTGGCAAGCTGCGTGGTCAGCGTGCCAAGTCCATGAAGTTCGTCGATGGCCTCATGATCCACTCCGGTGACCCATGCAACGACTACGTCAACACAGCTACACGACACGTGCTGCTTAGGCAAGGAGTGCTTGGAATTAAGGTGAGAATGAAAACTTATCATTATTTTCAAAAAAATCTGAATTAAACCACACTAATATTATAAATTATTATTATTATTATTATTTATGGAGCCCTCACGATAAATGGAGCAAAATCGTGATGGAATGGTATCCTAGAAACAGGAAACGAAATAGTTTGACAACACAAGATGGCAGGACAAACTCAATTAACAGTAGTTTACAACTGGAGAAGAACTGAAAGATAGAAAACAGTGGCAATTGTTAAAGGAGGCCTTTGCTAGAAGGCACACTGAAATAGGGTACATATTATACCAAAGCACATAAAAGGAACATAACAAAAGAAGGATTAGTATTGTACATAAAAAATATGAAGTTTCTTTCACACGGCCAAGTCGCAGGCAAAAACTGGTACTTGATAAATAAATATTGAATTCCAATGTCAAAAATAATATTGCACGTTTTGTCTTTTTTTTTTTCAAAAAGCTTTAATTTGATTCATGCTCAGATTTGCAACTTGGAAAAGCATTGTTTGCTAATTTTAAGTCACACGTATTGATATGATCAAATGCAATATTCTAATTATTGATTAGGTAGAGAATGTTTTATGTATTTTGAGGCCACAATATCAGGGATTTCTCGCCCCTCAATGGCTTGAGGTCTAATATTTGTGGCAGATTGACTCAGCTTGTTTATTGGAGGGCTTGTCTGTACAGGCTCTGGTACGGTGCAAGCTGGACATTTATGTTAATAGCTAACTATAAGTTCATTGTCACTTAGCTCAATATTCTATCATTTGAATATCACATTTTCTCAAATGTACTAAACATTGTAGATAAACATATTTTAACCTGAAAATGTAATTCTGGAATGAGAACACAATTTTCAAAGAGATTCTGAATTTTACATCTGATATATGTTTAGAGGAATAAGTTTGCCTTCCACTATAGAAATAACAATTAATCCCAATAAGCCATAACTATAACAATTCCACATAATAAATAACCCATCTAATTTCATCTGCAGGTCAAGATCATGTTGCCATGGGACCAACAAGGCAAGAACGGTCCCAAGAAGCCTCAGCCCGACCACATCCTGGTGACGGAGCCCAAGGACGAGCCCGTCCCTCTGGAGCCCACCAGCGACGTGCGCTCTCTCGCGCCGGCGCCGCTGCCACAGCCCGTGCCACCCGTGGCTTAGGTCTTAAGCTAATAATAAAAAAAATCTAACAAAACCTAGTTTTCTTTTTCTGCTCAAACAAATAATATAAATCATTATATATTAATACTAGCACTTCGCCCGCAACTTCGTCCGCGCGGATTTAGTAGGTACTCCACAAACTTCAACGCCCCCTTTACCCCCTTATAAAGGTTAGCTTTGGAAAATTAAGCACAACGATTTTCAATAATTACATTTATTACTTAGCCATTTCTACTTATTCTATGGTCTCAGGTTCAGCGCAACTGTTCACTCCGTTCACCCTGTCAGGAGTTGATTATGCAAAAATTGTTATAGTATAGTCAAATTAGGCCATTTTTTAATAAAGATTGGAATAAATTCTCTGGAGAGGCAAAAACGTTTCTGATGGTTTTGTATGAGTGAAAAATTGAGTATAAAAAAGAAATTGCATTTAGCACCCCTACGGAAGGGGGTGAAAAACTGTGAAAACTGTTTATTGTTCATAACTAAGCAGAGCATACAGTTGTACTCATCGTAATTTTTTATACGCTTTATTACACCTCAATCTACATTATTACATTTGATTTATTTTAATCAGACCAACGCAGCGTTAGAAAAAAAATAAAATATCTATAAACATGATTTTTGGTCATTGCGGCTTAGGGGAAAATCGTGTAGTTATGTAAACTCAGGAAAGAGTTAGTCATTTTGGCCTAAATACATTATTGATTTTGCACCCTGGTGTGACATACGGAAATTAGTTTTTCACGTTTTTCTGCCGCTGTACTTCGGGGGAAATTTTGGTTGTTTTGAGAATCATCACAATCATATAATTTGGTTTCCTTTATATTTGCACCAAATAAAAAATTAGCATTTTTATATGGAACATACATTTTTCGTGTATTGTAGTCATTGCCATTGAGCAACTACGCTATGGAAGAGACAAGCGCGCGACACGGAATAATAAACTGACAAGAAGCGCCGTCGCCACGTGCATAAGCGCGTAGTTGTGTTGCGGGATGTGTTTTACGAGGAAGGAGTACTTTCTGATTGTGAATGCTCTGTTTGTAAGTAATAGTATACAAATCTAAAGATTTTTTTAATGCAAAAGCAGCTTGTTTTTAATCGAAAAATAAAACAGCAGGCAAGCATGTCCTTTATTTCTTTCAAATTAATTATTTGTCTTTCGAGTTATAGACCCTGTGACAGCGCTGATTATCCTACGTCATCAAGCAACGTAGAAATAAGGCTAAGAACTCACGAGACCGCAGTTTTGTGCGGTTCCACAGCAGCTGCCGTTGGATTTTCGCCCGCAAACTTGGCGGGCGAGTATCACAAGACCGGTTACTTACGATCAGATTGTTTAGTTGATTTCCAGACCGCCATGAACACACTTAAAAAACGAGCTGTTACGCGCTGCTGCCTTAGTACTTCATAATTCACAAGTACCAAGAGACCAGAAACATCAAGTACCAGGAGACCAGAAACATCAAGTACCAGGAGACCAGAAACATGTCATAGTATTTTTGGGCTGGTATAATTATGTAGGTAGGGTAGGTGTAGGGAAGGTGTATAGTAGGTGTAGGGTGGGTGTTTCCTGAGTAAAAAAAATATAATAAAAATCAGGAAACCTTGCTATTTCCGATATTCACGCGGGCGAAACCGCAGCTGGTAACATAATAGGTACTAATAAAATACATATACAAGCTAAAATAATAAAGTAATAAATATGATCTAATATACTAAAATTTCTGATCTGAACTCATAACTATTATGACGAAGACGAGTAGTCAGTAATAATAGGGAGAATACTTTTAATTATGAGGGATATCATAGTTCTGCTGACACCATCACAGCCAACAGCCTTGGACTTAATTGCATTGAAGGTTTTGAGGACTTCAGGGTCAGTCACTGGGGAAAAAGAGAAAGAATCGGGAAGTAAGATTGGCGTGGAAGTAATCTCAAGAAGAGTTTTGTTTTTAACGGCATCTACAAGAATATCCGACGATGAAAAATGCTTATTCTAATCACTCAAGGACACGTTAGAAGAAATGACATTTGGGGAAGGACTTTGTTATGCCGAGAGATTTGAGAAACTTCCATATACCAGCCGGTGAAGAGTTAACATTACATTTTCACAAATGTATCGGCGTTTATAAGCTTTTACCATCTGGTTACAGCGGTTTCTAGCCACCTTGTACAGGTTCCAGTTCTCCTCACTGCGATCTCTTCTATATCTTCGAAAGGCTTTGTCACGCCGTCTCATCGCCATACGAACTCCAGGGTTAATCCATGGAGCGTGTGGGCGCTTAACACGGACGGCCCTCAGAGGTGCATGTGTTTCAATAAGGTGAAGAACACACCTATTAAAAATGTCCTCTTTCTCATCCACTCAATCAACAGCTCTTGCATAATCCATTTTTCACATTTATTGAACAAACACAGTTAGTGAAATAATATAAAAGGAAATGACAAATAATAAATTTGCGTAACGCACGGATCGCTTCTTGCCACAACTATGATAGTTCAAACTCTACGCTTTGCCCCCGCGCCCGCCCCGCGTCCTGCTTCAACCCCTCGTTCGCCTTGCGAACGCTACGATATAACCACGCTCTCTGTATAAACTTCCCGAGGTATATTTCTTATTTTTATTAGGTGCAAATGTAGTATATATGTAGAATACATTATATATTAAAAAAATCATGACTACACTAATTTCCCCCGAAGTACAATTTGTAAATATTGTAAAATGCTGGTTTCCAAGGGGTGCAAAAGGGTGCTAAAATAACTGGGTGTTAATGATGCTCTAAAAAGCTTATTTTTAGTTTGCACCAACAGACTGAATTTCCCTTGAGCCGCAAATGATTTTTTTAAATTTATTAGTGTTTCATACACCTCACACCTTTTTTGGTGAAAAGTAATTATACAACAAAGGGGTATCTACATATGTATAAACATAAAACAGTTAGTTATTCATTAAAATTCAAAATAATGAGACTTTAATGTTAATACCTAACATTAAACGATGTTCCGTACATAACAGAAATGGTGCAAACTCAGAGGAGACTTATATTCATGTTTTCTAATGATTCCATAAAAAATTACAACTACACGAATTAAGTCCAATCTTTTTGCTAATTCGACTACACTATAGGTACATCTGTTTCAATAATCCCATTTTTAGTTCGTTCATAGCATTCCGACGTAAATTAAAGCAAGCAATAATGTCCTCCCCTAAAAACTTGCTGCAACCCCTGCTTCACCCCTTATTATGTAGGTATGTAGTTTATTTGCGAAAAATCCAAACATTTGTTATTCTTATTGTTTTATCGAAATCATTTTCAATTTCATCGGACCAAGCATTGTTATGATTCTCCCCAGTTCGCTCAAGCCGCGACATTTTTCTTACTCCGAGCATGTTTATTACCGTCGTAACTTTTGAACGAACGGTCCGATTTGAATAATTTAAAGTGTGATTTACACGGACATAATCAACCTTAATTATCAAACCATTTAAATGGATAAGGATTAATATCATGATACCGAAATCATTCTTTTTTCATATCACCATGGATTTGCTTGAATAATTTGAACAAAAAGCGGTCACGGTGACTTAACCATAATAGTTAGACATATGGTATCGGGGACTTTTTTGTAGACATTGATGACTTCTATAAAACTGTAGTACATCACTTTGCTCTATTGCCAATAGATTCCGCAGCGTACGCGATATAAGGATTTTTTCTCACACCTTGGGTTACATTATCGAAGTTTTCTTACGGATCCCTAACGTTTTTGAAAATATTCTATAGCCTATGTCCATCATCGATAATGTACGATTCTACTGGTGAAAGAATTTTTCAAATCGGTCCAGTAGTTTCGGAGCCTATTCATTTCAAACAAACAAATCTTTCCTCTTTATAATATTATTAGTATAGATAAATCATTATATTATTAAAATAAATCATTCATTTCGTGAAAGAAACCGAACTGAAAAATTTGTATTTACCGAGAAATCAACGATGATAACTTTCGTGCGGGCGTTCAGCAGGACCTCGACTTTGAATGTCGATTCCAAGTTTCAGTCGTTGTCGCTTTCCTTGAACCTACATGAAATTAGTACCCAAAATTCAAAATTAGTACTCCAATAGTTTAACGAGATGTACCATGCCATTGGTGGGGTGGCGGTAGTCACGGTGTTAAATTTTCATTTCTATATATTTTCTTCCCTGTTTAAAACTAATTTCTCCCGAAATTTATACAAAAATTAGTACCTACTAAAGAAAGTGACCAAAAATTCATGCCCCCCCCCCCCACGCACTAGGCAGCAAGTCTGCCGCAACCTGGCTGCCTAGTGCACGGGGGTGCTGGAAATGAAAATTTAACACCGTGACTACCGCCACCCCGCCAATGGCATGGTTGATGGTATATCTCGTTAACTACTGGAGCACTAATTTTGAATTTTGGGTACTAATTTTCATGTAGGTTCGAACTTCGAGGAAAGCGACAAGCTCCTGAAACTTGGAATCGACATTCAAAGTCGTGGTCCTGCTGAACGACCGCAGTCCGCACGAAAGTTATTATCGTTGATTCCTCGGTAAATACAAATGTTTCAGTTTGTTTTTTTACGAAATGAACCACATAATTATTTGTTTACTTAGAATAGCTGTAGCATGTCCTTTTTCTGCGAAAGCGACAAGCTCCTGAAACTTGGAATCGACATTCAAAGTCGTGGTCCTGCTGAACGACCGCAGTCCAAACGAAAGTTATTATCGTTGATTCCTCGGTAAATACAAATGTTTCAGTTTGTATTTTTTACGAAATGAACCACATAATTATTTGTTTACTTAGAATAGCTGTAGCATGTCCTTTTTCTGCGCTCATGGTGGTGGTCCTGCTGAAAGGAGCGTGACCTACTGCAGGACCACCTTCAAAGTTGATTTTCTCGAAAACTACTAAGGTACCAATTTTGTTGTTGGAGTACCAATTGAGTACTAATTATTTGCAAAATATGGAAACGATTGGGGTTCGTGGTCTTGCCGTAGTCACGGACATATATTGACAGTGTGGCGGCACAGTATAAATATGAACAGTAGGGAAACTAAGCCTAGTTGAGAACATAATTACCTACGCTCCATTGAAGCAATAGGGTTGTCACTTTTAATGTTTTTGATATACTTTTTTTTTACATTTTTGTTCTGTAGTGATCAATCAATCGAATTTGAATAAATAGCTTACAAACAATTTAAATAGGTAATCTCATGGCGTCGGGTAACCTCAGCAAAAGACGATAGTTTAAGCACGGAAATCAATTTAATATTAACACACAACAACTTGTTGAACTAAAGATCTTTAACTTTGAAATTACGGCGGAACCTTTTACAAGTTTTAGCGGGAGCGTACGCGAGCCGCGGTTGGACGAAAAGGTTTCGGGCGCTCGTCGGAGTGGGCGCACGGTAGACGCCGCAGCGCAGGTGGCGCGCGGGCGGGGCTCATGAGCGGCTACGAACCGTACCGCAATTTAATCCGAAAATGCGTGTGATATCTAGTAATTAAAAAACCCATTACATAAAAAAATACACACACCCATGACGAAAATTGATACCAATTGCAGCCGCCATCTTGGATTCACATTTTGACAGCACTATCGGCTTCAACACCCTCGAAAACCATGAAAATGATACCCGTGACGAAAAAATTGATACCTATTGTATCCGCCATCTTGGATTCACATTTTGACAGCACTATCGGCTTCAACACCCTCGAAAACCATGAAAACGACACCCATGACGAAAATATTGATATAGAATACCTATTGCAGTCGCCATCTTGGATGTACTTTTTGTTACCACTATCACTATTGCACTATCAGCTTTAAATACCCTCAAAACCGCCACATTCATGATTTAGAAGTAAGTTCACGAATTCATTATGATCAATCACACGGACTAAGGGCTCTTTCAATTTAGACGTTTCGTGTCGGACTGCTGCGGCATCGCCGCGGTGCGTTTGTCGTACTGCGCACGTCCGGTTGATTCTTGCCATACAATTTATACATCAAGAGTGCAGTGCGGCACCGGTGCCGCGCACGCACGACATCAGGACGAGTATTTGTGTGCATAAATTGTATGAAAAAATCAAACGGACGTGCGCAGTACGACAAACGCACCGCTGCGGTGCCGCAGTCCGACAAGAAACGTCTAAATTGAAAGAGCCCTTATACGTAATTCGATAACAATAACTAGAAATCATTCTTACTTTTCAATATCAGCAGGAAGTTTAAAATACAATAGCTCCGGTTTTGATGAAGCCGAGTTCAAACAGCCGTATACTACGCAATACTTTCCTGGCATTTTCAAAAATAAAAAGTTATACGTGACCACTCGTCTTGACGCGGCACTTGCTACTGCGAGTCCCGCGAAGTTACCTTAGGAGTCTCGTTGGTGTGCATGTTTGTGTGAGTGTGCCGTTTCGAGCGTTTGTAGGCAGTTTCCCTACTGTCCATATTTATATTGTGGTGGCGGCCTTAGGACTTTACGAAGTGACTGAATTCGGTTGTTATGCGATTATTAACTATGTCGAGACTTCCCGCCCAGGTGGTCACACAAGTTCCGTTTTCCGGAAGAGGTCTCTGCTCCAGTAATCAGAATACGAAGATAATTGAAATGGATAAAAAAAAATAATAGACCGTTTATACCAACATTTATTTAAAAACCTGACTACATTCACCCCAAACCAAGTGCATTAAAATTATTGCTAAATACAAAAAATGTCGTTGGCGATACACAACATAACCAAAATAATAGGTAAGGAATACACAATTCACAAAAATAATGTAACTTTTAATATGAATATTTATAACCAGTTTCAATTCCAAAGATATGTGCTCGTTGAGGGGTCTGATAGATTTTAAATATTAATGAAAATAATAGATCATGATGGACGAAGATGACACTAGACACAAATGGAATGATCCGTATACATTCTTAAACCGCGTCGTAAATAATCGAAATTACTGGTTAAATGCTATCGATATTATCTCTAAACAAAGTCTTTAAAAACAAAGCCCAACGACAAATTAATTACATTGTGACGAAAAATACTGACAGACAATTCCGTTTTGATGATAAAAAAACCTACATTGAACAAATCACTTATCAGTCTAACTTAAACATTCAACATTCCTCCTTATGTCTTAAATAAAATTGGACCGACATTAAATAGAAATTAAACTTAAATACATAAAATACATCTTCTAAGCTACTATATAATATACTGATTTGTTTAACAACCAAAAAATTATGCTATGAAATGCATTGGAATACATTGTATGTACGGGATTATTTAGCGATGGCAGTCTGAAAATGTCGTACCTTTCTAGCATGTATGTAGGTAGCTGTGATACGGTTTCCCGCTCTTTCATCTCGGGGTTGCCACAGCTAAATAATGTGTCTGTTTAGTAGAATATATTTTTGTACTGCAATGGTTTGGATAGCTTGTTCTTACGTTAATGATGTCCAAACGGACGCTGTTTTGTTCGTCTTTAAATGGTTGACCTTCACAGAATGTTTTTTTAGGACAAATTATATTTCATTACCTGTCATTTTTAATAATATAAAAATATTATAAATTAAATGTTCGTGATAATGTACAATATTTAAAAAAAAATACCTTTAAATACATACATGCAGAAAAAAATGCTTGAAATTGACAATATTTTCTTTAAATTTTGTAGTAACCCGTGTAGCAATCCGTGTATTCGTCAAACAATTCGCAACTGAAGAGCACTGAACCAAAGAAACATCCAGACGTGTAGACTGCACACTTGCGTAGTTTTCATATAAAAGAACGACAGTGATGTAGAAAGTTTTCTGTTCACCTTAACTGACCTTACGTACGAGATATTTACCTGAAATAAAAAAAACAAGTGTGTTTTAATAGTTTTTTAATGTAGATGTTACAAAACTATATCAAATTATGTGGCTAGGGGCACATCTCATAAAACAACTTTCGAAAATACAGATGTGATGGCACTAGGATCATGTGAAATTTTTGCAAAAATTTGGACATTTTACCTTTATTTTCATTTTTTTAAGTAAAAAAATGTCTTATTTCGAAAATCGAGTTAAATAAAAGTCCACAAGGCCGAAAAACTTAAAAAACCTATTAAGTAGGTGAGCACATCCTTAGTAACATATAATACTCAATGCTAGGCTCTAAATCGTTTGCGCCAGGTGACCCCCTGTAAACACAACTTGGCGAAATGGGTTTTTATATACCCGTCGGATACAAACTCAGTGTAGGTGCGGTGCCCCTGTTCAGAACATGAGCTCTATTGTATGTTGGGGGATTTGATGAATGTATAATAATAATAATAATAAACGTTTATAATAATAATGTACGTGGGGGATTTAACGTAACCACCTACTGGGGCGAAACCATCTAAAGAGTTAACCATAGAGTTGAAAAGAAGAAGACTTACTGCTGCACGTGCTCCATGGGCGGCGCCATGCGGCACACGAGCTGCACGCCCGAGTGGATGCCGGAGCGCAGCGCGGCGGGCAGCGCGGGCTTGTCGGCGGCGCGCTCGGCCGCCACGCGCAGCTCGCGGAACGTGTTGCGCGTGTAGGGGTTGCGGCGCGACGCGTAGCGCCACGTCACGAAGTAGTAGTACACGAACGGCGTCAGGAGCCCGCAGTAGCCGCTGTGGAAGTTATGCCTAATTTAGTGGCTGCTGGAAACTTTGACAACGCCTCACTTCGTCTCTAAGACCCATGCATGCTGTCAGAAGTAATATATTTAAGAATGGCTTATGTTAGAATCTCTTAGTTGAGCTCTGACTTCATCGAAATTCAAGTAGAGGGACGAGAGATACGTTCTTAAAAGTTATCAATCCCATACAACTTTTACATTCTTAAGCAGTTCACTGTCACAATGTATTAAATTGAATAGAATGAGATGTGCAATGCCACAACGATGGTCATTTATCATTTAGTATGAAGTTATTATTTGTTTTTTTCAGTAATGGAAAATATGGTTTTAAATATGATACATTACATTATAATTAAAAATGCAAGATGCCATAGGTGTCATCTGCGACCTGTGGAAGGCGTTTGACTGTGTGAACCACGGAATATTACACCAGAAACTTGAGCTTCACGGTTAAGCAAAACAGCCTTGACTTAGTACAGTCATATTTGAATGATAGACAGTAGCTAGATCATATAAACTGCAACGATTCAACGGGATTAAATTCGACAATTTTGGGTCTTTTCTTATTTTTATTTAAATTATTGATCTGCCCTATTTATTGCAAAATCAAATTAATATGGTGTTATTCGCTCACGATACATCTTTATTTTTTAGCCTGTTACTATTCCACATGGTGAAGGCCTCTTTTCACCAGAGTGGGACAGTGAGAGGCTGGTGGAAGCAGGTGTATACTCACAAGAGCGCCATGATGGCGACGACCGGGAACAGGATGATCTCGGCGAGCGCAGCGGCGCGCAGGATGTTGCGCGACTGGAACTCCACCAGCGAGATCAGTAGGCGCGCCACCCACATCGAGTTCTGTCCGAGAGTCTGCGGAGAGAGCGAGGGAAAACCACATTAGAGAACATTGTAACTTCTAAGCAGGATTTCTGTGTTGGGGCTCAAACGATGTCGGTAAAATTAGAGCAAGATTCAATTTCATCTCTTAGTTTGGTAGTTTATTTCTGTGTAGTTTACAGCAGGAAGAAAGAACTGAATTTTATCGTTTCATTTTAGTAAACCACATTCTAATAGGATTTAGCAGCTTTTCGCTGTGAAGATGTCGCAGCCAACTGGCATAACCAACCGTTTAATTAGCGTCTTAGCCTTTTCATTGAAAGGCGCCGTTTAATCAGTGGCCTAAGTATCATCCCCGCATTTAATTGAACAGCTAGGCAAATTCACACACTTGGTTCAATATCGTTTAATGACTTACCAAGTCGTTTTGGAACTTAGGGCACCCTGACATGGATAGGTTAGGTTCGAATGGGATGACGGGAGGCAGGACCCCTGGGTTTACGTTCATTTTCAGAATAAAGAGTACCTAGTCATCAACCTAAGACATTTTAAAATATAATTGTTTCTTGCAGATATTATTGAGTCAGCCCCAGGTATTATTACTGCTTTCGTTCTTATCACGAATCGTGTTACTTATAGGCACGTCCGACATAGGCGACATGATTTAATGGGTTTTTGTTTGGTACATTAATGCTCGTGCTAGGTAACGATAAGTACCTATTTACTATCGTTTTGTGTGCAGGTACGTACGAAGATAATTTTGTTAGATAAACTAAAAATCTTGATTTTTACTTCTTTTAATTACAGAAAACGACAGAGTAAAATTTATTCACAACAAAATAAATAGGTACCTTTTTAATTAAATTATCTTGCCGCACTCTAAAAACTAAAATATCCTTCTTATATGCCAATAAAAAAATTAGTCATAATGTGACTGCTGTTTACGAAAACGACTACATAATATCACATATAATACAACATAGTTTAAATAAACTACCTTTTCTGTTTACATTTTATGCAAATAATAATAAATGATTTGTCCGAAAAAATAAGCGTTCTACGTATATTATGTCCTACCTAGATTAGCAGTGAAAATGTAGCAGACCGACATACCTAAGGCACGTTAAGTAAATGTAAACTTTTAGATTGTAACAAGATTTTAATTTACATAACTAAAACCACAACATATTCTGTTAATGATATTAACAAATGTAACTTTCAAATTACAACTTTCTTTTTATAATTATATTAAAACTGTAATCTTCATTTAACTATTCATGCCATGAGTTTATGTTACCATTGTGACTGAGCGAAAGAGATAGCTTTATGTATGTCTGTCTTATTCACACAGCAAGGTTTTGTTCTTAATGCATTGTTAATTCATAAGTATATAATTACTGCGCTTGAACTTCGAACCGTCGTCTTGTCCTTCGAGACTGTTGCTTGCATTCAAACGCTAACTTTGTGTGATGTAGATCAATACTGTCTTATCGTACAAACACGAGGTCGTTAATTATCATTCTACTAGGTTTAGGACGTTATCATTTCTAAAAGAAAAACGTAATCAATAACAGCTTATTTTGAACCCAAAGGTTGTCTGATAGAGAATGCTTTGTTGCAATAAGTCCAACCACTACTGTACATAAAGTTAATCATCTGCCCAGACTTATCGGGGTCGGTTTCCAGACAAACCAAATTCAGCTGAATACCAGTACCTATTTTACGTGGAGCGGCTGTCTAACTGACCTCCACAACCCATTAACTGGGTAACACGGTACTTCTTAGCAAGACGAGTCAGATTTTCTTTCTTCTGACAATCCGTAACGCCTGCCAATGATCTACAAATGACAGCCGGGACCAACGGCTTACAACGGCTGTGGATGGACCCATCCTAAGCCGTTGTAAACCGTTTTATTTATCCTAAGCCGTTGTAAGCCGTTTTATTTAGCCACGAGCTCCACGAGTAATGCTCATAAAGTTAATATGTCTGGAAAGATAATATGAGGGAGACCTGTTTTCCCAGCAGTGAGACACTAACAGCTAACAAAAACCAAGGTCATGGTTTATTTTTCACTGAAATTGACTTTGATAGATTTGTCGGCCAACTTTTCAGTACAATGGAGAAAATAAGATTTTCTTGTAATTCATTAATATATAAGAAATCATGAACTTCATAAAATTCTGCTCAATGAACATAAAACATGCATTTATCATGACAGTTATTATATTTTATTTTAATAACTAGGTAACTATTTTTAACAACACAGCATTTTAAGTTATAATCGTTTGCTCTAGAGCGAGCTAGCAAAGGTCAAGAATGAGTCTATTAGTCTACTTCGAACAACGGTACACCTGTCAGAGGTGAGCCTTATAGGAATTAAAAAGTAAAAGCACTTAAAGAGACAAATGCAAAAGAAACACTTGTGTGAATTTAAAAGGATTCTGAATCTCTTTGTTTTATTATTGATAGGCACGCGCATGACCACTATCTTACCTGACGTGATACTCTGGCAGGGAATTCCACTCCTTAGCTGTACGCACAATGAATGTGTTCCCTAAACGTTTTGAAAGTGCGGATGGGTCCACCATGTAACGGTGGCGCATCGCCGTACGTCTTGTGGTCCGATGATGGAAAGGGCTTGGCGGAATTAAACTATGCAATTCTGTTGCACACTCCCCAAAATGCAACCGACAGGCTAGCATTTTAATTAGGAGCTATACGAGCCTTTTTCCAAAAGATTCATCAATTTTACTACGTCATAATGATAACTGGCCATTAAATCAGTTTTTCATAAACGGTTGTTAGTTGCCCGGCAGTGAATCAATTATATTGACAATACAATCTAACTATCTGCTGATACACACAGAACAACCTTTGAAGTCCTATTTATTATTAATAGCTCTTTAGTAAGCGGTATTATATAGATTGATCATTTATAAAAACCCCAGAAATAATCCTACAACTTTCGTTTTCAACATCATCAACAAGAAAAAAACACTAGGTATGTTGAATTTTAATATTGTCTATTTAACACTCAAATCAAATGATTCACGTTACATGCCTGTATATGTTATACCTACAGTCATCATGATAGTTGTCTTTGTTTGGCTCATGGAACAACGGGTCAAATTCATTCGATTTATTTAAATCGTAAATGATTCACTGATTGATTGAGTCCCATCGTCATCAGTCAATAATAAGCTATATGGTTCACTATCGATGTCTTCAATGCTTTGTTTGTATTACGTTCTGAAATCATAAAATGATGAGACCCAAAATGGGAAAGAGCGTATAGTAAATTAGTAAGTAATCTGTTTATTATAGGTAAGTAGGTATATCAATGAGGTAAGTATACTCTTTTTTTTTATGGATGGGAAATATCAAATGACTCCTCCCGCTCTGGGCGAAGCAGAAGGGAGTGTCAGACTCTTACTGACTAAAACCCATTCGTGCTCCTCCTAGCGCCCCTTGCTTTCCAGGGTCGCGATAACTCTTTCGAACAAAATCCTGTACCCTTTTTTTTTATTGGATGGGAAATCATCAAATGACCCCTCCCGCTCTGGGTGGAGCGGCAGGGAGTGTCAGACTTCTACTGACTAAAACCCACCCATGCTCCTCTTAGTGCCTTTTACGTTCCAGGGCCGCGGTAACTCTTTCGAACAAATCCGCAACCCTGGTAAATCCTGTACCCTGGCAGGGTCTGGCCCGTTACGGGCCCCGTCTACTATGCTGACATCAGGCGCGCGTGGAGTGGAACACAACGCGCCGTCGACCCAGGCTTGGCTTTGATCGGACGGCGAGCATTATACGTATACTTTGATTGCTAATTTGCTAGTATAAGGCCCAGTTTCTCGAATGAACATTATCACAAAATTATTATGATAAATTGTCAAACGCTCAATCAATCTTGACTGGTTGATCGTGTTCTCAACAGCCAATACCATCACTTGACTTGCGTTTAGTTTCCGATGGATCGATATTTATTTTCCCAGAAACCGTAAACTACTTCTAACACGCTTGGTTAATGTGCTACTTATTTAACATTTATAATTATGTTCATTCCTACATAATGTTAAAAGATATTAGACAGCAATCTTCATCATAAAAATAAAATGTAGAAAAAAAGTCATTTGACCTCTTGTAAGTATTAAGTGCCTTTATATTTATGTGAGTAGATGATTGTATGCACAGTCAACTGATGCTTGAATGCTTTGTTCAAGGTTTACAACACAAATACAATTAAGACAAATAAATAACACATAAATAAGCTATTTATGTTCTACGTTGTTAGCGAAAAAAAGTAGAAGGAAATTCTATTATTACATCTCTGAATTTCTCTCTTTCTGGTTGCTTTTATAAAATCAATATGAAGCCTCTGGTCGCCGTAGTGATAATTGTGATAAATGTTACATTGTGGGTAGTGTGCTATTTATAGAACAACGACTTATCGGCAGGTAATAGAATACCGCAGACGTCAGACGCCCCCGGTATGCCAATTATGGGATGGATATTAGCTCTACCTATGTTATAAGCTAGTGACATAGTTACCGTGGAAAATTACATTCTGGGATATAATATTAAGAAAGGAATGCAAATCTTGTACCTATATCGCGCTTAATTAAAAACACAATCTTCTGACATTCAGCGTCGGTAAGAAAGTGCCGGCTACAATATTTTCGTATGGCATAACGAGTCGTTGAAAATTGAACGCCTGACACTTCCAACGCACTGTCCCCCTACATTCTATTCTTCATTCATTCTACATTCATATAGCTCGTGGACGTCCGAACTATGTGAAATGGAGGAAGTAAACAATTTAACATAATTTTGAATGAATGTTGACATTGTGAGACAGTGTCAGGATTACTTTATTTAGTATTAATAGGTTATTGCTGTACTAAATATATGACCTATCAATGTAAAGATTAATACGTGAGGAGAAAACTTTTTTTTTTCTTCTATATATAGCTTTGTAAGCATAATATATTGCAGAGCACGGAGGTGATTTGGCATAGTTAAAATTTATAGGCATCAGGCTCAAAAACTACTAATAAATAACTAAGAATAATAATAATAGCCAAGATCAGCCAACGGCTTAATAGCCTCGACCTTAGGAGGCTCTCGTTAGGCAGCTGGATCAAGGGCTTGATTCAGAGAGCAGTACTTCTAGACACAGCTCGCATAGTTAGGAGGTTCCTCTCTCTGGAGCCCTGACCCGCTTGGACCTTGTTCCCAATACCGGTGGGCCACTATTTTTTATGTTTTTTGAGAAATATTTTAAATCTGAAATGAATATATTAAATACCTAATAATAGTAGTAGGTATGTACTTACATCTAGAATGGTGAGCGAGTAAGACGCGGCGTGTAGCAACGCAAACAGGAATATTGGCGTCAGGATCACTGTGCGCTAGTCAAGGAAATATGTTGTTACCAAGATAATACACAAATACATTGTTCTTCTTCTTCTGTGAGAAAAGATATCTTACACACTAGTGCGGAGGTATATTGGAGATCAGTTGGACAATTGCTCGTACAGCGTACTTCAAAAGAATTCAAATCGCAATATCATCTCGGCGACAGTCGATGTCAAAAATCGGGGAAATTACAGGTGTTTTTACCCTAAGATGCTGGTCCTCCAATGCTGAAGACTTTCTTAATTTATTTTTATTGTTTTAAGTAACATTACTCGTGAAAAGGGCAGTCAGACAAAAGTAATTTAAAACAATATAAAAATGAATCCGTTTCCCTTGGTGAATAACTTGAGAACGACTTTACCGATATCTTTCTTGTCTTTTTTTTTAAGTTTTCTAATACTTTGTAGAAGGTTCTTACAAAAAGTTAAGAAAATTGCGCAGAAAATATGCCTTCAGGAACGGGAAAAACGGGATATGCGCGTACGAAGTCGTGGGCAACAACTAGTTTTAAATAATTACGTGTTTACACACACGAACGAAGAATGTACCAGATGCAGGGTTATGTTTTTGGAACCTCTATTAATCATTAAAATTATTTGAATGCTCATCTCATGTAATCACATATTCAATCTACACATTCCATGGGACATAATAATGACTTGAATCAAGATAAGTAACAAGACTTAATTAACTTATTATAGTTTTTAAATTAAACCTGTTCTTAAATACAATTAAGTAACCAAAAGGAGGAAGGTCAACTCAGAGAACACGTGAAAAAAAATGTGTCAAAATCACACAATAAGTTAGTTCCATCATAATTCAGTGAAGCCTTAGTTAGTGAAGATTTGTAGTGAACATCTAAAAAATATTAGTCACACAATCTCAATAGTCCAATAGCTACAGTGTTTGACTGGCGGACGAGAGATCTTGAGTTGAGATTGAACCAGTTGGGGTTGCGTTACATGAATAGACATAGTAGGTCCCTACCTAATCTTAGCAGAAATAGATTTTTAGTTACAGGAGTGCCAATAATGGCGAGCCACACACATACGCCTGAGTCATGAAATGTAGTAATAAAACATTATTGCATCATCAACTCATCACTTGACAGCTGGGTGTCAATTCTACAAATTTTTAAGCAACGTTAAAAAAATAGTAGAATTGCCCTCTGAGCGGATAGTGAGTGGTCAGCTACAAGATCAAAAGTAAATTAACTACTTGTCAAAATTAAATATTTGAGTTTAATATTCGAGCGAATTATCAAATTTTGGAACAATAAACTCTTTGTCATACCAACAAAAGTTCAAATTCCATTGCAACCTACCTCCTTGTTCCTTTTTATTACAGATGGTCGCTTATAAATCAACTTAAAATACAAATCTCTAAAGTCGATACTTGAGACGGTGACAAATAATTGAAATTATCTCCGAATTATTGATTCAAGTACCCGCTTGTACTTTTTAGCATTTAGGTCTTTACTTTGGGTCGCTTTGAACTATGATAAGTGATAAACTTGATAAGTGATAACTCAGGTTCGAATTTTTTTATTCATATTAAACTTTATATTTAAGGCGTGGTATTCTTTTTTCACCAGGTCGGGTCGCTGGTCGCTGGTAGCCGATGGATGCGAGTACGCACAGGACCGGTTGTTGTGGCGACACTTGGGGGAGGCCTATGTCCAGCAGTGGAGGCTGATATAATGATAATGATTCTTTTTTCAAAATCAATTATTTATTTGTCTTTGGCTTTTGTTTCTTCTATAATATCGCCGTAGTTAACCCTATAATATTATTGAAGTCAGCAAACAGAACTATTAACGTTAAACAATAGAACATTGACACATGATCCAAGTTCACTCGTGCCGGAACTTAATAAATAAAGAAAGCTTTTTACGTAATACTAAGATAAAAAGCAATTAGAATGCACAGATAAAACGATGATGACGTAAACGCTCACCTTGAGCTGGACACACTAATGTGAATAAATAACTAATAAGTATCTGTTACTAGACTACGAGAAATATAGTGTCAGGTAAGTACATTGACACTGTTTATGAAAACATTTAGATAAAAATGATTTAAATGACTCGATGAGGTTCTTAACATACATTTGTTTCTTTTGAATATTTTGTGACTACCAAGTGCCAATACGATTAGAACGCAATAAACATTTTGTTATGTACTCTACTGAACTACATGTCTATGCTAGACCATTCATAATTCCATAGGGACAACTAATTGATGAGTGAGTGAGTTTCATGTTTAAAACCACCACCATTTTAGCCCGCAGCTCCGCTCGCGTGGAGGTCGGTTATCGCGTAAAAAAGTAGCCTATGTCCTTCTCCATATCCCAGGCTATATATTTGCCAAATTTCATGACGATCCGTTCAGCCGATTTAGCGTGAAAGCTTAACAGACAGACAGACAGAGTAACTTTCGCATTTATTTTATTTTTAGGGATATACCCAGCCTTTCAACTATAAAACACTGCAAAATTCAGGAGACTCAAGGATTTGACCTTTATTTCATTGCAGTAAAGGCGTTTTTGTAGTTCAAGAGTGTTCAAGACTACTGACATAAGTTTACCGTTCTAGGTACTTAACTTTTTATGGATTGATTTAATTAATTACTACGAACGAAAAACTAATTATTCCAAAATGTTATTATCGGCTTCCACTCGATGCAGCTAAATACCAAGAGATTAGTCCAAGATCCAAGAGCACCGACACAACAGGTGTTAAAGTTACGTAAAACATCTGAAAAGTTTTATCCTACATAAGTCACCATTTTAAAAGGATACACAAGTTAGGCACGACGTTCATGAATATGAGCGAGTAGAACAGGTAGTGCGCGCTGTCTTCGAGGAAGAACCTGGCGAGGAACTCCCGCGAGATGGAGATCTCTCGCGCCGGGATGCGCTGGTGCAGCCGCAGGGCTGATGTGGCCGCGTTCGCGAGCAGCGCCTTGTAGAACGCTGAGACCGGGCTGTGGGGGAGACACAGAGTTAGGATAACTACTGAGTTGGTTAGAGAAAAAGAGAAAGTGACCAGAAAAATATGTCATTGTCATGGTTTTTGTAGGTACCATGATGGCGTTTTGGCTAAAAACCTGTAGTACTTCGGAACAAGTCGTTAAGCAATAGATAACTTGCAGGAACTACAGGCAGGAAAGTCAAACTTTTAAGGTAAAAGTTTTGATTTTGCAACACTAGATGGCATAGTCTACACCTTGCACATTCCCTTTAAGAGCTGGTGCAGATTTAGAGAATCGAGGCTCCTTTTTTGTCTGCCAAATGTATATTCACTTTGACTTATTTGAAATAAAATAAAAATTAACTGCCTTGCGTTTTTATCTATTTTATTTATGTATGTTGGCGAGATTTGTACTGGTTTTTATCGTGTCTATTTTCATTTCAAAACCTTTTCAGTTTGACAAGCTATTTGAAACACATGCATCTAGACACACTAGTAGCTGTTATCTGATGTGAGCTGTCACATCAGATAACAGCTACCTACTAGTGTGTCTTACCAAATAATAATAATTTTACTCAACCAATGCAAATTGGGAAAAAAACATAGGTAGGTACTAGCTTGACTTTGTTAATCTTGTACAGCAAGTTTTTAACTTAAATCTCTCAATGTGGCCTCCTATGACAGCTACAACAACTCAATCTGTGTTCAATGTCATTGACTTTTGTTTACCTCTTACCAAATGACAAAGTCAAGAGATTTTGTTTCTAGTTTAAATTTTGTAGACTCATAACAATTCATTTGAATAATTAGTCTTACATAAGACAAAGGAAGTAATTTCATGTGACGTGTGATCAAATCAAGTTGGCAGTGAAAACAACATCTTTTGAAAGATGCAGTTGAAATTAGTACCAATCACATCCAACATTCAAAAGTTTAATCATTGATCAATGATGAGTATGATGACAAACACTTTACTCAGGGTTATATTAATTTTTTGTGAGTTCTATACTATTAAGCAAATCATTTTGGTATCATTACTTGGCAATGCAAGTATTTGAAGTAGCTAAATGTGTTTCAAGGTTTCCTTTGCCTTATTGAGAATTAATAAACATTTGTAAACAAAAAAATAGTTTTGACATAGTTGTTTTATCTCAAGAGTGCGGGCGAGCCATAGTTGTGTAGATAAATGTATGTGCACATTGTCTTAGTGTGCGTAAGCTTGGGATGACTGACACAAGCTTACACACTCTAAGAAAATGTGCATGTACATTTACCTACACAACTATAGCTCACCTGGACTCGTGAGATAAAACAACTATACTTTTGTAAAGATTCAGTTTTTTATTATATGAGCCTGTTGTACCCCACTGTAGGGCAAAGGCCTCCCTTCCGTACTTTCACTTTCTCTGTCCTTTGCTACATCTGACCAATGCTTTAGATAGGAGTTTAACTTGTCACGCCATCTTCTTCATATTTATTTCACATAAACCTACATGCATACTTATGAAGTGTAGGAAGTTACTTGGTTGATATTCTTCATTTTATGGAGAACAACTAACACAACACTTCATTCAACAGGACGTAAGATTTATATCAAGTAATTATGGATTACTTATCACTGCATATCACTAGTAAATCCCACTCTTGAAGTCTGCTATGTTATCTCAGAGATTACTTATCAGATTTAGGTCCTAGACTATTCATTTACATTTTTTCTGCAAATTAGCTGACATATATAACAAACAAAACCATTGATTTAGATGATAGTTGTACATACTTTAATAAGTAACAATATTTGACAGGTTTCAGGTTAACTCTACTTAATTTTCCTAATTCAGAACCAGCAATTTGTCTTTTAGTAAATAAATAGAGGATAAATTTGATGCTCTGAAAATGAAAACTGATTTGTACTGCTAATTCTGTAACTAAGGGGTCATGGTCATTGTCCTCAGAGTATTTTAGTCCTCATTGTCTTAATTACTGAACAAAGGTAACCTTGATTTAACTGAATACGTAGAAACATTACACCTTTGTTATTATAAAAATAAAACAATTAATTTAAAATAACCTTGCCAAGATGAAACAGATGCCACTTTGTTTATTAGATTTAGCTAGTTATATTTTTTAAATAAATAATATCACATTGGGTTTGCCAACATTGTGGGTCAAACTTTAAATGCACCAGCTAGACCAGCTAGTAGCACATAAAATAATTAAATGACCGGAAAAATTTGAATTGTGAATGTCAATATTTTTGCTGAAAAATAATACAATTAGGTATCACATAAACTGTCTTCTTCTGATTACCACTTACTTGTTGAACAAAGGCAGTACATATCCTATGGTGAAGAGCACCGTTAGTACTCTGATGGCCCATAGGGCTACGTCTATTTTGTTGGCAGTTACATGGGCTTTCAGGGCGGGAATTCCCTTGGGTGGGCCTGCATCTCCGGCTTGGGGTTCTGTTTCTGCCATTTTCTACCAAATAAAGTATCAGTTTAGTAAAATCAACAAAACCTTCTTGTTTTTAGGTCATAAATTTTGTTAGAATTCTATTGATGATGAAATGATTCTTCATTATTTTAAAGTAGTTGATGAATCTTGAGTTGGATTGTTTTGGAAATGCATGCAACAGTTTGTTACTTTGGAGATGAAATTGTATAACCTATCAAGTGATTATATATCAAGCAAGAACCGGTCATTGAATAAATAATGGATTAAACTATTAGTAAAGTGCCACTTTAAATAATAACACTTCAGAAATTAGAACAGTAACTCATCACAGAACATAGCCTGTATAAGGAAAATACTGTCCACAAATTTGCCATATCACTATAAAGGAGTTATGAAATTCATCAAAAACCAGTAGTTTCACTCAGTCATTTTATCAGATAACAATAGATAATAGAACCCAGTTCGGTACACATTCTCATATTGGCTACAGTGGAACATCAAAACCACAATTAGATGCTGACTTAATGCGTTTACGTGACCACGACACAAAATAGAAAGTGCCATTATAAAAACTTTTTTGAGGAAAAAAAGTGGAACAGTAGGCCATGCATGAAATTTTTGGACACTTCACTCAACTTAAAATATTAAAAAAAGCGTAAAACCTCAGGACACTATAAGTCCGTACTAACGTAACGCGACGACCAAGGACGCAATAACTCGGAAAACCAGTTTCAATCATCAATTATTAACAAAATTATTACAATAGTACTATAATAATGTCATCATAGTTTCCATGGAAAAATTGTTAACTATTACAGAAATTTCTTTTTCTGGGGTACTTACGTTCTACACTAATTACTTAAAACACAGAAAAATATAATATTTAAATTAAATTTCACAAATTGTTCACAACGCAACGAATCGAACATGCATGATTTGCCGAACGAATGACATTTGACAGTTACAAAAAACTTGCCAGCTACGCAAACATGAGCTGGGAAAACCGGTGTTCTTCGATAGTGTGTGAAAAAATTGAGAAAAAGGTTTTTCTTTGGTTGGCCAGTCTTGTTTTTGGCTGTAAAGAGTAATAGCCGTAACAGACGTTCGAATTTGGTACGACGGACTAACTCCGCCCACAATATTTGGTACGCTCCCGGACCATATCCGCCCGTGTGTAGAGTGGTCCGCCGAACATTATTATTATTAATTGAGTCCGCCACGGTCCGCTTGTTTGCACAGCGGATTTGGTCCGCTCCGTACCAAATCTGGACGTGTGTACGCTTGGGCCGTACCAAACTACCACAGACTACCATAAAAATTAAAAAAATGTAGTTCTCTTACAATTTAGCCAATTCTCTGCTTTCTTTCCGCTTTTTACGGTGTGGTTGGTACATGGTTGTTGTAATATTGCTGCTATTGTTGCCGCTACCATCATAATTTTTGTGCACTAGAAGGCGTACAATTCTGTATAGTATATATACTCTGTGGCGTGGTGGGTGGAGTTAGTCCGCCGCGTGGTCCGCCGGACCAGATCCCGTCGTGTGGTTGCGAGATCGAATTTTGTGGGCGGAGTTAGTCCGCCGTACCAAATCCAAGCGTCTGTTACGGCTATAAGAGTGCAGTTTATGGCTAGTATTTATGGCAAAGACCTAGAATAATATGGACCAGAAATACCTACAAAATACACGTGCATACCCACTATAAACTGGGTCCTAAAGATGGCAGCCATTGCTAGAGAAGCACATAAGTAATCAAAACCAAAAATTATCCATATCGATACCAGTTTCTTACATTTCTTCTTGTACATTGGTAACTTATGTATACTTTTAAACTTGGATCATTATAATTTTGGCATAACTGTAACAAGTAATTTAGTTCTTTCCATGTTTTTATTTCATCAAACATTGCGTTAGTCGGCTACAGCACGATTTTTGTTTTTCTATTGTGTCTCTAATTACGAAAGGTTAATTATAGTGCATAACAATTATATTAGGTAACACACAAGAGATTGTGGAAGGGAGGGAAGGGAAGGGACACAAGGGGTTAAAAGCACTGTTGGTCGCGGGCTACATTTTATCGAGTAACTGACTGACTTTGTATTTTTTTTTCATGAGTGACTTTCTATAATAACATCCGATTTTTTTTCCGATTTCAGGGTTTGTACCACATTTATAGCCTGCGCAAACGACGGACTTTTCTCCGCGGACTTTTTCGTCCGCGAAAATAGATCGCTTACAAATGTATCGAGTAACGCAAACGAGGGACTAAAAGTACGCCGTACAAAAAGTCCCCCGAATATCCGCGGACATGCAGGACCGGACTAAAGTACGTGGGAGTCCCCGAAAAAAAATAGAACTAGTGTGACCAGGTGAAGCAACGCACACGGTGGATTTTAGTACGCGAAATATTTGCTTCCATTGCGTGCAAATAATCGCTCACCGTGTGCGTTGAGTACGCGGTAAATCCGCGGCGGATTTTTTATTCGCGGAGCGTACTTTTTTCTACACCGCGGAGAAAAGTCCCTCTTCTGCACAGGCTATAACTGTCATTTGTAGATCTTTGACAGTTCAGTTAGTTTGACAGCTCTAAAAGCGGCCGCTCTAGGCAGTTTCAGCCCATGGAGATATTTATTTACAAAGAAAATAAGTATTGTAGAAAGATATTAAAACTGAAGTAATAAAAGGATTAAAACAACAAAGTAATTTTTTAAATGTATGTTTATTTACCATATACATTCACATTCTAGGCCAAGTAAAATGCTTAATTTTGTTGAAATATAAGGAGGTTTGCTCTTATAGTTTAATACTGGCTGAATCCAAAGCTGAAAGTTGCTAGGTTACCACTTTTGTTTATAATATGACTTTTGATTTTTGCCTTGTTATTAAAACTGCTATTTAATATACCTTAATGTTTTTTCATGTATATAAATTCGTGAGAACTTTACTCGTCCTAATTCCACAATAATTAGCACACTCTCATATTTTATAAGAGGTTATGGGCCCAGTAAGGAAAAAGAAGGAAGTGTTCGCGAATCAAAATGGATTACAGCACAAAGATAGACATTGGAAAATTGCTCGGAAAAGAAAATTGGTCAACATGGAAGTATAATATTTCCATTATGCTTGAAGGCACGGAGGGTGCCTCAGAAGCAGTGGAAGGTAGACTCCAGAAACCAACTCTTGCCGAAGGAGCAGGTGACGCTGCAGTAAGCACCTATAATACAGCAATGGCCAGATATAGGAAAGCTGAAACTAGCGCTTTGCTCATGCTAACTACCAATATGTCTGAAGAAACATTAAAGAAGGTAATGAGGTATAGAACTGCACAAGAAGTCTGGCAGGAGTTACATAGACTTTTTGATGGACAAACGGAAGATAGAGCCTACAACTTGTGTTTAGAATTCTTTGGACTTAAACATGATAAGGTGGATGACATCCCCACTCATATGTCAAGACTGAAGAATATTTGGAATGACTTGAAGGTCGAGATTTCCAAGATTGACGCAACTGCTAAGCTTCCAGAGATGTTCCTAATCCATAAAGTCTTAGACACACTCGACGACAGATTCTTCAACTTCAAGTCAAGCTGGCTAATGCTAAAGCAGACTGAGAAAACGATAGACAGTTTAACAAGTAATCTTTGCACATTCGAAAGAGATCTGGGCAGTCAAGGGAGCTCCAAGCAGGAAGCACTAGTGACAACACCAGTAGAGCGAATCGTAAAGCCAAACAAGGATGAGCAGCTGATCTGTAACTACTGTTCTGGTAGAGGGCACAGAGTTCGCAAGTGCAAAAAGTGGATTAAGGATGGGAGGCCACCTAAATCAACTCCAGGCACATCAGCACCCGGCTCGAAATCAAAACAAGTACAGCAGATATCGCTTATGGTAAATGCGTGCTCGGAGAGTCATGCTCAAGACAAAGACCACTGGTTCGTCGATAATGGAGCGACGACACATATTGCAGTGAGCAGAGAATGCTTCAATGAATATCATGAATTTGATTCAGATCATAAAGTGACGACCGCAGATGGGACCTCAATTCCAGCGTTAGGAAAGGGCACAGTCGTGGTAGAATCAAATGTCAATGGCAAGAAGGAGCAGATAATACTCCGAGATGTATGGTTAGTACCATCGCTGACAAAGAATCTGTTCTCGACATTGGCTGCACAAGACAGGATGCAGAATAGCATTTTTACGTCGACGACTAGAGAGTGCAAACTAAACATTGAAGGCACGACTAAAGTTGTAGGCAAGAGAATTCCTTACGGTGGACTTTTGATTTTTGCCTTGTTATTAAAACTGCTATTTAATATACCTTAATGTTTTTTCATCTATATAAATTCGTGAGAACTTTACTCGTCCTAATTCCACAATAATTAGCACACTCTCATATTTTATAAGAAATTTCAATTAGATAAATAGTTAAGATCTTGGACCCTGACTGGGGTCCAAGATCTTAACTATTTATCTAATTGAAATTATTACTTCCTATTAAAAAAAAAACATCGATAACTTATTAAATAAATGGACATCACTATTTTGAATTATCATTTGTATTTTAAACAAAACATGTTACAAATTTAGTAAACAGAGTTAAATATCAGAAATAATTTGTATGTACATTTGAGAGCTATTATTACATAAATAAACCAAGGATACATAAACAAAAATATAACAGCATGATAAAGTTTTTCATAAAAATACGGCTACTAACCTATACATGGTTAAATGAAATTGATTGGTGTTTTTCCTTGCACCGCACTGAATTATTGAACTCGTAGGCATATTTAATTTGCACCAATACACACTCACAGCACAAATCAATTTAGTTGGGAGCGTTTTTATTCCTAAAAATCGCAATCCAAATCCAATGTTGTTGTTCACTTGACAGCTGACGTACTACAAATTTTGTAGGCCAAAACATGGCGGATGGCACGCGAGGTAGGTACTTTGACGGCAATGTAAAAATGTTGCCAGGCAGAGAATAAACAATCAGCATGACATCTCTTTCTTCAAACGAGATTACTCATTGGTTAAAAAGGGACAAAGTATTGTTTGATATTTCTATATCGATTTAATAGATATTTCTATAACCAAGGTAGATATAGAACATTAGGGCATCTCTGTATATTTCTATACTCTAAGATTTATGGTTACAGCTACTGACAGCTGTCAGTATTGCTGTGCCGCTTCGATTATTTATCTAATCAATAAATCGTTAATGAAAACAAAGGTTATCGATTTCTCATCGAAATCGATTGTTACAAAGGTTATAAAAATTAAAAATAAAACTATAATATATAATAATAATTAATATTAAAACTGAAAAAGACATTAAAAATCAAACAAATTATTCAATTTCCAATCAGTATCCAGTTAGTATTTAAAATAATGATGTAATCTAGATGTTTTGGCAGCAGACTGTTCCTCCTTAAATTTGTCAACTGACCTGCTTTGGAGAAAATTCTCTCAGAGGGAATGGAGGTGGCTGGGATGCACGAATATTATAAATGTATTTTGTACAGATGTGGGTTATTTGTTTTTATGCTCTTCCAATACAGTAGATGAGTAGAGGATTGCTTGTCCTTGCAAGTAGAGGCAATTCTAAGTATTGTCGTAATGTAATTATAATGTTTCCTGTGGAAGATGTAGATGCTGCGTAAAATGAAATTTGCTTTCTTCTGTAAATAATGATCCCAGATCGATGGAGCGCCGTACGTACGGAATAGGGATCCGCGGAAAAACTCATGAGTGGTTTAAATCATACTTGGGAAATAGGGAACACCAAGTTGAAGTCGAATACTATAATGTCAATACTAACCAAATACAACACATTCGATCGGACAGCAATAAAATTAATACCTCAATCCCCCAAGGGAGTGTAATTGGATGCCTTTTATTTATAATTTATATAAACGACCTCCCAAGAATCATAAATGAGTCATGTGTTCTGTTTGCTGAAGATATCTCAGTACTAACTTCATGTCAAAACAATAGCAGCCTAACTGAAACACTTACAAACACACTCAACAAAATAATAACATGGATGACAGAACACAACCTCGAGATTAATTTTAATAAAACTAAAATCATGTCCTTCCACCCACGCCAAAAAACACCTCTAGATATAAATTTTATTTACAATGACATAAAAATAGATACAGTGCAAGAATTCACCCTACTCGGTATATCCATAGATACAAATTTAAATTGGAAATCACACTTAAAAATAATCCGTTCAAAATTATCTAAATTTGCTTATGCCCTCCGCGAAATTAAAAAAACCACAAACGTCCAGACAGCCCTGGTTACGTATTATGCCTATGCATACGCATGGTTAAGCTATGGCGTAATATTATGGGGAAACAGTACACATGCACCTACACTTTTTACACTACAAAAACGACTAATCAGAATCCTAGTAAACATAGAAGACACAGACAGCTGCAAACCACATTTCCAAGAACACAAACTTTTAACACTTCCCTGGATATACATCCTAGAAATTTGCAAATTTGTTAGAAACAACCAACAACTATTCACTACACGAGAAAACATACAAACTACATATACACTCAGACACAAAAATAGGCTAAACCTACCTGGTGGCTCTAAGCTGAAAATGCGCACAACAAGCACTTTGGTAATGTCAGTTAAGATATATAATAAATTACCAGAAGATATATTATAACAATAAATATTATATAAAAATTTAACATATTTATAAATAAACTAAAACATTACCTAATCCATAAATGCTATTATAATATTAATGAATATTTTAATGATAAATTAAATGAATAATTATTAAAAATGAATGCCAAAAATAATAAATTAAATCAAAGTCGAAGTGAGTAGTAGAAAAACAATTTATATTTTACTCTTTTCTAATATAAATTATAATAACAGCCCTCTTCCTCTATCCTATCTTGCTGTGCCCGACAGGGTCCACAATGATCTAAAATTATGCATATGTTGTAATGTACCCTACCACCTAAGTTTACATTGTGGAATGCAAATAAAGTATTGAGTATTGAGTATTGAGTACTTACGTCTTTTCATACTAACTTTCAAGTCCTTATTTCTCGAAAATAATCAACCGATTTTAATGCAGAATAAAGCAGGATACATAGGTCGAAAAAGGTCATTGGGCACCTTAGTATGGAAACCATACCCATGGCGGACATAAATGAAATTAGTAGAGTGTAATGATATAAGGCTCTGATTTACTATGGCATTAGTCACATTAATGTGAGCCACGGGAATCTTGAAAATTTCAAGTGTTATAAACTGATATGAGGAATATGAATAAAATGCTAGTTCATAAAAATGTTTTTTTTCAATTTGATCCAAATCAAGCATAAGATCATTTAAGAAGGCAGCAGGTGCGTCTGTTGCTTCCTGATGTCTGGGCCAAGACAGATAATAAACTATGCTAGCGATATGGGCGCAGCTCCCGACAGTTCGGCGGCCGTGTATACATGAGCAGTAGTACTCTTCTATACTTTGTCGTCCGTGTTGTGTTGGGTTTAACAAAATATATGTATAGTACTGTTTCGATCGGATATGACGTGACTGGATTCGCCCTCTGATCAAAATCTTATTATCAATTAAATGTCGATGTCGATACATTTCTATTAAATAATCCCCGTTTGGTCTTATGTGCTCGTGACAATAAGACCTTGCGATTCTCAAATGGTATGAGCCCAAGGTGAATAAGATCAAATCTTCATAGGTCAGCTGTGGAAAATCTTCAAAGTCTGGACTGTTTCCATCTAGAGGCACGAATGCTACTCTTTGTCTGTTCAAGTTATTTGTTGATACGTATTCTGCTAACTCATTTTCTGTATTTATATTTTGATTTATAATATCGACAAACTGATTGGCGTATATATTATCTTCATATGGCCGTCGAGAAGCGTTGATAACTGCCGCGGTTATTTTGAAATCGGTCATCATATTTCGCATCGCAACATTAAAATATGTATGTCGAAATATTTTAAAATCTTTCTTAAATCGTCCATTAATTGTTTCGATTACCCAACGGCACATTGTAATTAATCGAGATTTGTTAGCGTCAATTGTTGATAACTGTTCTCGTACAAGATCCCGGTACCTTTCGAGAAACACTCCATTAAGACAGTGTTTTATTCGACGTAACACAGATCGATTGCATGACACACAACTGTTTTGTCTTTCCATATCAACGAAAATTCAATCCAAAAGCAAGTAGCCAGAGTCCATAAAACACGCTAACGTAGTCGATAAAACAATAAACAAAACAAATCAGATAAACGTACAGGTCAGAACGATAGCTAACGAAGGACTGCGCAGAGGGCGGTGAGTCAGTGCGCGAGCGCAACAAAACTAGTTTGGCCTAACTAATGTGCGAAAGAGACAGCGTATACATGCCTCTCGGCTCATCAGTGCACCATGCTGTATGCTATCGAAATTCTTTTATGCCTTTAATGATGGAATAAAATCCTTTGAAACCGTTTGTTTTTTATTTTTTTAAACGATCCTGTACATTTTTCTCCATCGATTTTTCAATAAATAACTATATACAATGAAAGGTCATATTATTCCCCTTAGTTTAAAACTATTTTGATTAATGTCCGCCACTCTTCGCAAAGCGGGTCAGATACGCCCAATGACCTTTGGCAGAGAACATTTCGAAATGTCTTATTTAAAAAAAGATAATTGGTAATCTCTGTTTCTATGAAATATTTAAAATTTGGTCGAATTTAGCTGTAACACAATTTTTTGAAAATGGTCTCTGACAACTTTTTGGACCTATCCTGATTATACGGAGGAAGTTTCATTAAAATCGGTTCATTCATTTCGAAAAATAAGGACTGAAAAGTTTAGACGTACGGCGTTAGCGAAAACTATTACTGTACGTCTGGTACCTATACATTCACACGCAACTGACGTTTTCGATTTTTTTCACGAGCAGCGCCCTCTGCACGCCAAGCAAGGAACCAAAAATGAGTCGTTATGCGTATAGATAAATTAGTCTATGCGTATAGCTACTTAAGCTACTTGTCTATATAGCTGTTTTATTTATTCGTATATAATGTGTATGTATGTTCATATATTGTGTTTTGATGTCAGCATATTTGACACACAAATTTAAATATATTTGATAGTGGGGTACAGGGATTTAGATTAAGATACAAAACTATATTTAATGAATTTATTAACAGGTAAATTTCGACACTTACTTGCCTCATTCGTTTCGCTCCCTTTAATGT
Source organism: Melanchra persicariae (assembly GCA_947386135.1). Taxonomy (NCBI): domain Eukaryota; kingdom Metazoa; phylum Arthropoda; class Insecta; order Lepidoptera; family Noctuidae; genus Melanchra; species Melanchra persicariae. The sequence goes on from OX376652.1 coordinate 1,230,431, forward strand.
AATAATGTTCTCTATTCTGTAGAAAGACGGGTTTATTTTCATCACTTTTAGTGAGGACTTTGCTGACTTCTTTGCACCAATTCATAGTTATGAACACAACACTTTTCTATCCGCCTATCTACAAGTAGGGATGTCACAAATACTTTCATAAAGTAGTCTATTACACTGGAGTTTCGGCATCTCTGGAATATACGAATGAACTGGAGCTCAACTCAATGCAATAACATAGAAAACACCAGAACTTTGTCTGTTTTTTGCTTAGAGTATAGAAATATACAGAGATGCCCTAATGTTCTATACCTATCTTGGTTATAGAAATATCTATTAAATCGATATAGAAATATGAAACTATACTTTGTCCCTTTTTAACCAATGAGTAATCTCGTTTGAAAAAAGAGATGTCATGCTGATTGTTTATTCTCTGCCTGGCAACATTTTTACATTTCCGTCAAAGTACCTACCTCGCGTGCCATCCGCCATGTTTTGGCCCACAAAATTTGTAGTACGTCAGCTGTCAAGTGAACAACAACATTGGATTTGGATTGCGAATTTTATAAAAACGATTGGAATAAAAACGCTCCCAACTAAATTATTTTGTGATGTGAGTGTGTATTGGTGCAAATTAAATATGCCTACGTGTTCAATAATTCAGTGTGGTGCAAGGAAAAACACCAATCAATCTCATTTAACCATGCATAGGTTAGTAGCCGTATTTTTATGAAAAACTTTATCATGCTGTTATATTTTTGTTTATGTATCCTTGGTTTATTTATGTAATAATAGCTCCCAAATGTACATACAAATTATTTCTGATATTTAACTCTGTTTACTAAATTTGTAACATGTTTTGTCTAAAATACAAATGACAATTCAAAATAGTGATGTCCATTTATTTAATAAGTTATCGATGTTTTTTTTTTAATAGGAAGACAGTCAGGGTCTAAGATCTTAGCTATTTATCTAATTGAAATTAAGCATTTTACTTGGCCTAGATTTATATGTGAATGTATATGGTAAATAAACATACATTTAAAAAATTACTTTGTTGTTTTAATCCTTTTATTACTTCAGTTTTAATATCTTTCTACAATACTTATTTTCTTTGTAAATAAATATCTCCATGGGCCGAAACTGCCTAGAGCGGCCGCTTTTAGAGCTGTCAAACTAACTGAACTGTCAAAGATCTACAAATGACAGTTATAGCCTGTGCAGAAGAGGGACTTTTCTTCGCGGCGTAGAAAAAAGTACGCTCCGCGAATAAAAAATCCGCCGCGGATTTACCGCGTACTCAACGCACACGGTGAGCGATTCTTTGCATGCTATTGAAGCAAATATTTCGCGTACTAAAATCCACCGTGTGCGTTGCTTCACCTAGTCACACGAGTTCTATTTTTTTCAGGGACTCCCACGTACTTTAGTCCGGTCCGCTCCCTGCATGCCCGCGGATATTCGGGGGACTTTTTGTACGGCGTACTTTTAGTCCCTCGTTTGCGTTACTCGATACATTTGTAAGCGATCTATTTTCGCGGACGAAAAAGTCCGCGGAGAAAAGTCCGTCGTTTGTGCAGGCTATAATGTGGTACAAACCCTGAAATCGCAAAAAAAAAATTCAAAGTCAGTCAGTTACTCGATAAAATGTAGCCCGCGACCAACAGTGCTTTTAACCCCTTGTGTCCCTTCCCTTCCCTCCCTTCCACAATCTCTTGTGTGTTACCTAATATAATTGTTATACACTATAATTAACCTTTCGTAATTAGAGACACAATAGAAAAACAAAAATCGCGCGGTAGCCGGCTAACGCAATGTTTGTTGAAATAAAAACATGGAAAGAACTAAATTACTTGTTACAGTTATGCCAAAATTATAATGATCCAAGTTTAAAAGTATACATAAGTTACCAATGTACAAGAAGAAATGTAAGAAACTGGTATCGATATCGATAAATTTTGGTTTTGATTACTTATGTGCTTCCCTAGCAATGGCTGCCATCTTTAGGACCCAGTCTACAGTAGGTATGCACGTGTATTTTCTAAGTATTTCTGGTCCATATTATTCTAGGTCTTTGGTTTTTTGGCATTTAAAAACACTGGTGGAAAATTTCTTGTGGAATACTGTAACTGACGTTTAAACTAGGAGTTGCTAACGTTCGGATCAAAAACTACTCTTATCATCGTAAAATTATAACTATTATTACAAAACTTTAATCAAATAATTTAAACATAAATAGACTAGGTTGTTGAAATATAACTTTGTATAAAACTAGATAAAGAAAAATTTCAAAATCAACAACAATTAGTCTAAAGTACCAAATATTTCAAGGAAAAAAATTGGTAACACTGTATTAGTTCCCTGTTCGAAGGCTAGATGACACTTTTCACAATAAAAAAAATCTAAGTTGCCAGGGTGTTTGTTTCATGTTTATTGTTCGGGTTAGCTCTAAAACCGTAAACAATGCCAAAATCATGTTGTGATTTCCCCCATAATAGAGCACTTTTGGTATTAGACTGCTCTATTATAGGGGAAACTCCACCCATCACTAAAATTTTTACAAAGGAGTGAGGCTACAATAATTTAAATAGCTTTCTTCTAGTAATCGATAATTTAAATGATATTCTATGGTAAACAATTAACTTGAAAATCGATTCCGCACAGCACTTAGCACTAGCTGTCACTCAACCTATTTAGTCTATGCTGTGCTGTCACTTCTGTCAGTCATCAGGTCATCACGGTCATCCATCACAGCTCAGCTGTTGTTATTCATTTTATAACCAAAAAATTCTATTATTCTCTAGTAAAGTATTTAATATGATGTACAGAAGTTGTCACTACAGTAAACTGAAAAACATTATAAGAAGTAATGAGATTATAAGGAAATACAGCGTCATATCTGCTGTTTTAGAAAAGCCGAATGTCGGCAATGTTACCGAAATAAAAGTAACTATTTTATAAGATAAATCTGTAAGAATGAAAGAATTACAAAACTAAGTTTGTCGTTATGTTTTAGGGTTGGGTGAAGAATTTGCGGAAACAAAAAGATCTTATATTCGCCGACGTCAGCGATGGATCTTGCGCACACAAATTACAGATAGTGATTCCGAAAAACCTTACTACAGACTCGTTAACGTATGGTTCTTCGGTCCATATTAGTGGAAAACTGTCCAAAAGCCCGAGAGGGCAGTTAGAACTCGTCGCTGACGATGTAAAAGTTTTAGGAACCTGTGTTGTACTGGATGGTTACCCATTCAACCCAAGAACCACACATCCACCTGAATACACCCGTCAGTACCTTCATTTACGTTCTAGAACTAACTATAGCTCTGCAATTTTACGAATACGAAGTGCTGTAACTAAGCACATCTATGATTACTTTTCTGCAAACAAGTACACAAATATTCACACACCTATACTTACTTCAAATGACTGCGAAGGAGCTGGAGAAGTATTTAAAATACAACCAGATAGTGAAGAGACAGTCAAGGCTATGATGCAGGAGAGTAAAGATAGAGACTCTGTCTACTTTGGCTCAAAAACATTCCTTACTGTATCAGGACAGTTGCATTTAGAAGCTGTTTGCAGAGGAATGGGCAATGTTTACACATTTGGTCCTACCTTCAGAGCAGAAAACTCCAGATCAAGGCTTCATTTATCAGAATTCTATATGCTTGAAGCTGAGTTAGCATTCTGTGAAACACTAGACCAGCTACAAGAAGCTATAGAAAACTTACTTAAGTATGTTTTCATTGAGACAAGGAACACCAATGAGGCTGACCTATTCCTAATTGACAAAGAGAACAAAGCTCCTTCTTGGGTCACCAAGGAGTTTGTAACACTAACTTATGATGAAGCTAGACAGATTCTGCAGAAGAAGGGGTCAACATTGACAGATGAAGGTATAAACAAGGAACAGGAGTTGACATTGGTGGAACACTGCAATGGTGTGCCGGTGTTTGTGGTTAAATGGCCCAAGGATATGAAGTCCTTTTATATGAAAGAATCTTCTGAAGATAGCACAAAGGTAGATAGTACCCTTATTTGTTGATAGTTTTGTTAAATGTATAGAAATCCCTTTGTTGTAAATTGGGTAATGTTAAAATATGACCACTATGCACAAACTTTCCCAGGAAGGTAGCCGGAGACTATGGAAACCTCTTTATTTATATTTTGCTAGCCTAATTTGTGTACCACTGCTAGGCAGACCAGACTTCAGTATTTTATTTTTCAACATCATCATTATTTCAGGTGGATGCCCTGGACCTTCTAACTCCCATCACAGGCGAAGTCGTCGGTGGAAGCCTAAGAGAAGGCAACTATGAAAAGCTCAAGTCAAAGCTTCCCTCAGAACGACTGAACTGGTACCTAGAACTCAGGAAGTTTGGTAATATACCAACTGGAGGGTATGGACTAGGGCTGGAGAGATTACTACAAGTTATATGTAATGTTAATAATATTAAGGATACTGTGCCCTTTCCTAGGTGGCCACATAACTGCGATATGTAGATATAAATTGAGTTTTTTTGTATTCATGTTCTGAGGAAATGTCTCTAATAGAAAATCAATTGTACATAAAATAAATGTTAATTTAAACAATGAATCTATGTGTTTAGGTCAACCCCTCCGAAACAGAACTAATAATATTTATGTCCGTGACTACCGCAGGACCACGAACGCCAATCGCTTCCATATTTGGTAAATAATTTTCTTTCTTTCTTTTTTCTTTCAAAATTGGTACCTCAAGTTTTTGAGAAAATCGACTTTGAAGGTGCTCCGGCGGTAGTCACGCTCCTTTCAGCAGGACCACCATGAGCGCAGCAAAAGGGGCCATGCTACAGCTATTCTAAGTATACAAATAATTAGTACCCTAAGGCCGCTATCCCACTGGCGTTTTACGAGCGTTGGCGCTTCTCCAACCTCTGCGCAACACCAACGTTGTGCAGACGCGACGTTAACGTCGCAAGTTTCTAATGGCAAGCGTTACATCCGCTGAACGCAACGTTTGAGGATTACGGTACATCTCGTAAAAAAACCGAACTGAAACATTTGTATTTACCGAGAAATCAACGATGATAACTTTCGTGCGGTCGTTAAGGGTCAGATCACTCTCTAGTGATTTTGCGCTGCGCCGCGAGACGCAACGCAACGCAACGTCGCGAAGCGCATCGTGAAATCGTTGGAATGGCAACACGGCGCCTCGCTGCACAGCGGGACGTGTCTACATTCGCCACGTGCTCTCGCCCCGCCCCGCGTCCACCCACTTCGTCCGATTATAACAAAATCCCAGCCTATCATTATAATTTCACTCGAGCACTCGACGCAATTGCATCAATTCTACACGAAGTCTGGAAGGAAATATTAAGAGACAAGTCGCCATGGCGGCCTCAGCTGCGCCTTGCGGCGCAGCGCCGCTCTTGCACGCCGCGCGTACCGGCGATGAACCGCTGCGTCGCGATGCATCGCTCTACGCCGCGAGGCATCACGAGGCGCAGCGCTGCATGGTGCAACGTATTCTGAATTCTCACAATGAAATGTGTATCTTTTCATGTAGAAAATAATGTTATATTTTGAGTCGCTCTTTTAAAGTGTGCGCGCAGCGTCGCGTCTCGCGGTGAGCTGACCCTTAGCAGGACCATGACTTTGAATGTCGATTCAAAGTTTCAGGAGTTTGTCGCTTTCCTCGAACCTATATAGGGGCCCTCAAAAAACGTGGGGGCTCGCCCGGAACCGCGAAGTCCGTGAAGGAAGCTTCTGGGCGGAGTTAACATAGCCCATTCTACTCTCTTAGCATTAATTTGATAATGAGACGAAGTATTTCAGGGTTGAGTGAAAGTAAACACAAAGTTGATGTAAACATTTATTTACAATTTGTAAACTAAACAAACAAACCATTGTGATCCAAATTTCACCGTGTGATACTGAAGGAAAGTTGATTGAGAAAAGATAAAAGTGCTTTCCGATTACCATTAAATTAAAATAATTAAACTAACACCGTTATTTCAAATATCAATACTTATTTAATATTTTTGTAGCAATTTTTTCAAAGATTTTTTTAAATAAAAAGGGCAATACGCCACTGATGTGGCAAATAAAAAACAATCTTAAGGAAATAAAACCCTTCAACGCAGAGATTCTCTATAATTAAATATTTACACACACTTCAGTCATACAAATTTATACAAATGCAGTAACAATTTGTACACTTACAAAAATATTCCTAAATATTTACATACACAAGTAGATCAAATATTTACAGTTTACTACATGATATACACATTTAATTCGTCAAACAAAACGCACGCTCGTTAAATAAGTCGTTAACTTAAGTTTAATATCACATTTCGTTTTAACAATTCTTTCGTGGCTTCATATGGAAGATTGACACATCTCTCTAAGAATATAGATATGAACTAGTTTATATACTGAGATATAGGAAGGCATGGTTACATAAGTGGCAGACATAAAGGAACCGAAGATATTTTATAATACCAGCAACAATGTACGCCTTTCCTTATTTAACCCACGACTTAGAAACTCTGTTTCAGTAAAATTGGCTACAAATGAATGTGTGACTGATACTGGCATGGCTACCATCAGGGATTTTAATTTTAATAACACAAAAAATTTGTCGGTAATTCGTCGCAAAATATCAGAATGTCGGTCACTTGTTCAAAAGCTATAACGGTTAAGTGGCCGATACTGGGGGGAGCTTGGACCAATTTAAATCTCAAAAGTTAGGACACCCAGCGAAGATCTATTTTCTCCCAAATTTTGTCGTTAATAAATTGCAATAATTCGCCAAATATCAGAATCTGTCGGTAACTGGTTTAAAACTAATAAGACCTGGAGAGAATCTCCCCAGCTTGATCACATTTGTGATTATGTATTTCTCCTCCTCTCTTTCTTTTGAACCAGTGACCAACAGATTCTGATATTCGGCGACTGATTCCGACTAATTAGCGACAAAATTTGGGAGAAAACAGATCTTCTCTAGGTGCCCTAGCTTTTAGAAATTCAAATTGGGCCAAGCTGGGGAGACTCGCCAGATCGGCCACCTATAATCCTTTACAACTTTTGAACCAGTGACCGACTGATACTGATATTTGGCGACTAATTTCGACTAATTGTTTTGTTAGGTATCAAAATTAAAATCTCCGATGGTGACCTTGCCAGTGTCAGTCACACCATAGTAATAGCAATTTGAGGTTATTAATTAAATCTTTATATACAATCATTTACGTGATGTATTCCATAGTTTTCATACATTTCTTAGCCTCTAAATCTCGATTGAAGCTGTCGAAAAATTGACGAATACATTTTTCATAAAAACAGTTTTCAATGACAAAAAATATACTTTATGTTTGTACAAATAAAGTTAAAATCAACAAAAACTTACTAGTAATAAGACTGTTTGATGTCTTCGTCAGTTTTGCGTCAACTCTAAGGGATGAGAACTTTATATGCATTCATTGTTGTCATTAGAAATCTTACCATATATGTTTAAAATTGAATGTTTTCCTAGTTTTTCCCTGTATTAATAGTGCATTCACGAAAACAACACATGTGCTCGTGCACCAAAACCCCAAAACATCAATTTGTAGGCCATTTAATAACATTTCCATACTGCAATCAGACCAACCCTTTTTAAAAGCTTTTTTATTTCTTCAACAAGTGCACAAAAAAGTTTCATCCTACCCCAAATTACTGTAGAAGGAAATTAGAACCATCAGGTTACACCTAACTTCTAAATAATCGCCAATCCCATCCACAAATACTCATAATCAACAACAAACCAACTAATGCAGTCTTGATTCATTGGATTTATGGGTTGATACTCGGCCATGTAACGAATAAATCATTTAAATCTATTTATTGCGCGTTTCTCTGTCCGGATTTTCGTATGAGCTAAACTTGATTTTTCATAATAATTAATATCAGTCTATGGATTAGCGTAACGTTCTTTTTAACCCTATAACATGCCTTACAAAAGGTAATGGCGAACGTTAATTGATTAAATTAGTTGGTTTTACTAAATCTTTTCCTAATTCACTTGATCACACATCTCCAGTCACTAAAATTTAGTAACACAAACATTGTAAACAACCAATTTATCTGCTATCAATCACTAACCAGTGCTCATTTAACAATCCAAACTCTATTAAAGATTGGAGACATGAAAACAAGCATCTATTTACATGATAGAGCACAAACCAGACAGCTCATTGCCTCTGTTGACAGGTGGTTGTCTACTGAACTGCACACCTTCTAGCCCGGGCTTCAGACTGTACTCGAGCTCTGGTTCTTCTCCGGGCGGTAAGGGCTCATCGTCAGCGCTGATATCCTCTAGCATCCTGTCCTCGTGGTTGGTGACGAAGGTTGGCAGAGCCTTAGAGATGTTGATCCGGATGCCGCCGAGCGGGATGGTGGTTGCGGGCGCGTTGGCGGCGTCTAGTTGTAGGTTGCCGTCGATAGAGGACTCCACTGTGGCGTGTGTGTTGTCTACTCGCGCTGTTTGGACTGACTCTTCTTCGGCTGTTACTACTGGCTCGTCGTCTGTTAATAGAAAACAATGGTGTCAAAACATGGTTTAAGCGAAGACATAGAGAGTTGTTCAGTCCAGATTGAATACATTAATTCTAGGCAAGTGTAGTTTTTTGGGAGTTGTCTCTCAGGCCATCCTATGTGAATGTCACATGCCTAACCAGTCTTGCCTGTACAAAATTGAAAATTCCAGCCAGAAATAAAAAGCTTGAAAAGCGAATACACGCTTGCGGGCAACCCCTGTGGCGTACGGACCTAGGCTTAGGGCGTCGCTGGGGGATACACAACAAAAGCGACGAGTTGGATTGGATTAAATTTATGTTCAAGATGCTTGTAAACTATTTATATGTAGATGTTGACATCTCCCACCTAATGTAATCTCCTATACATTAATACCCAGAACTCACCAGGATCCATGGGCTCCTGCTTGACCTTTATCTTGCTAAAGTCTATATCGGCCAGACGGTCTCTTTCCTTGCGCTCTGCAGTAGTTTCATCATCTGTTTCCACTTCATCATCCACCACCACTTCCTCAACGGGCTCCGCTTTGAAGACCACGTCGTCTTCTTCACCTTCGTCAATCTAGGGGGTTCAAAAGAACAAACATGTAAGTAGACGAAGAATGTAAAATGAATATTAATTAGCTCCACATACACACATACGACCTCCACGACATATTCCTTCCCTAAATATCCCAACAATCCAGAAGAAAATGGATAGCTCAGAAAAAATTCGCGACATCATGTTAGATTTTACCTAACGCTTTTACTAATATGAGACTTTTTTAGGCTTTAAAAAGCTTCAGAACGAATCTTTAAAACGTAGGTATTTGCCACTATGAAATAGGTTTTAGATGAATGAATGATCGTCGTAATCATTGCTAGTCCAGCGTATCTAGGTTGGCTGCCATCCTTAGACATTTTTAATTTTAATAGCCAATAAATTATGGGTCAGTTAAGATTTTGAGATTTGAACGTCGCCCGAAACTTGAAGCTCGGCCTATTATACCTACAGTCATCTAAATAACTTCCACCAGTACTCACTTCAACGGGATCCAAGTCCTTGGGCTCCTCGACGACCTCGACGACGGACTCGTTGTCGGACTGCTCGGCCGGGTCGTCCTCCACGTCTTTGATCTCTATGGCTTCTTCCTCTACCTTCTCTATGGCTGTCACGTCGTCGGACGACTCTTGTGATGGCTCTGCTTCTTCTTCGGCTTTGGTTAGTGAGGCCTGCAGGAAAGGTTTTTGTTTGAATTATGTTTAGCAGTGAGTAATAAAAAGTGTAATCCCGTTATAAAAAATTGTTAAAAATAATCTGGGAAATCGAAATTTTCTATTGTAAAAGTTTTTTTATCATTATTTTATTTTTTATTTTTTAGTTTCAATCGATAGTTATCGATCAATACGAAAGTCCATCTATAAAACGGAGAGTCCTTCAACAGAAGAACTTAAGGAACGGGGAAAACTATTACCCTTGGATGTGGCATCTATTTCATGGTGGGCCTACCAACTGCCTATCATAAACGAATGCGTATTCAAAATTTCAAGTCCCAGCAGTTGAATATCGAGAGTTCCATAGTTCGAAGACTACCCTGGATGTGGCATCTATTTCATGGTGGGCCTACCAACTGCCTATCATAAACGAATGCGTATATAAAATTTCTTGTCCCTGCTATTTACCGCTGGAGATCTCTCGTACGGAGCCGATCCTGGCAGCAGCATCAGGTCACGTTTATGATTAATACGCATTGTTCTCGGTTCTGGACCAGCATGCAAAATTTCAGCTCAATCGGATACCGGGAAGTGGGTCAAATTAAACTTGCAAGATTTGTAAACATACATACAAGTCAAGTTAAATAATTATAAAAAAATAAAAAAAAAAGCTTAAAAAAAAGCTTTTAAAAACCAGTTTCATCACATCCAAACTGTATACTACTTGGTAGTTATTTATAAAAAAAATCTGCTTTCTATTTTTAATACTGCTTCTTTAGACTAGTAATGCAGGGCCTAAAAATGCAAACTCGGATAACATACCTTATAATCATCGAAGCAGGCAGGATGATAGTAATCATCGTTGTGCTTGACGGAGTTCCTGAGGTGCCACTCCTCCTTGTCCTCGTTGTAGAACTGCTGGAAGGCGTCGCCGCACAGCGCGCAGGCGTGGTGCGCGGGCGCAGGGGCCGCCGCCGACGGCGTCACCGCGGGCGCCGGCGCCGGGGGCTCCGCCGCGCCGGAGCCCGAGTCCGCGCCGCCCGCAGGCACACCGCCCGTCTCGAACCAACTCTTTTCTGTACAAAGGAGGGAATGTTGTGAAAATAGGGTTCAGGGACTAAGTATTTAAATTAATAGTTTGAAAATGACTTTTACATAGGCGCTCATGGGGAGATGACATTATTGCCATCGCGGGTAGAACCTGGATGAGACTGCAACAGGACCGTGGGGATTGGCACAAGAAAAAAGTGACCTATGCTCAGCAGTGGGAAAGGTCGGGCTGTGGATGATGATGAAGGTCTGACCTCTCTCCTCCAGATCCTCCACCTCCTCGTACTGCACCCAGTCGGACAGGTCGTAGTGCCAGTGGCGCGAGTGCGCGCGGCGTGCTGAGTCTCGGTCGCGGCGGTTCTGTCGGAAGTGCCAGTCCAGGTGCTGCGAGTAGCGCACGGTGTGCTCGGGCGGGAAGCGCGCGCCGCAGCCCGAGCACTGCATGCCACCGTACAGCCGGGCTACCAAGCCGGGCTGTTTACTGCAAGGGAAAGAAAGGCAGGTTTAAATTACCACGTTTATTGACCTAGTTCATGAATATCCGTGCACGCGGCAATATAGGATCTAAGATAGCCGGCGGACCGGGAAAGGCGCGTCGTCGCGCTGTCAAAGGACACTATCCGGTTTTGCCCAACAAGTTAGTGCGACGATCGCGTAGTCGCGCGTGATCTGATGTTCTTGGGGCAAGAAAGCTGTAAAAAATCCTACTAATATTATAAATATGAAAGGTTGTATTTTTGTTTAACAATGACGCAAAAATGGTTGAACGAATTACGATTAAATTTTAGACACAAGGCCATTTTTTATCCAGGTAAATAACATGTCTTAAAGACTGAGGCAGAACCGGAAATTCAGAGCCAAACTTAAGATTCGCAAGTACCAGGAGACTACGAACAAGTCGAACTATGTATTTCCGAGACTGTGGGTCTACTCTCTAAGCCCGAAGTCCGTAGTTTCGGCCTTAGTGTCGGGTGTTTTTTACTCCGTATCACCTACGAACTTACGATTATAAGGAGTAGAAGAATGCTAAGCCAAAACGAAGAAATAGCGCGACTGGGTGAAATCACGGGGTACAACGGGCTAGGAAGTATTTTAACTTTCACATTTATAATATTACTAGGATTACACATTTTCTTTTTCTCTGGAGCTAGTTCTAAAATTCACCCAGACAAAGTCGCGGGCAGAACCTGGTTGGACTATAATTTACCAAAAAAGAAAGACACGAGAAGAACAAAGTAAAACAAGTACTCACACTCTGAAGGTCTCGATCCTCATAAAGTCAACTCTATGAATAACATTCTTGTCTTCTCTCGGCTTGATCTTTTCCTCGGGCTTCGGCTGCTCCTGTGCTCCATTCTCTTCCTTCCCATCCTTCACTTGCACAATCCCTGTGGCCACCAACTTCGCAAAAAGGTCGTTGACGTTAATGTTAAGTGGTAAGGCAAGCGCTGGAGCTGCTGGCTTCTCGACTTTAGGTGTTTCTAGGCCAGGAATGTTCTCTGGCTTAAAGAATAGTGGCTCGGCGGTGCTGTAGTCAGATCCTGAGGCTTCCACTGTGCTGGACGGCATCACGCTTGCTAGCATGTCGAGTCCTGGTGAATGGGAAGGGGTAAAATATATTTTAAAATGTCACATCATGGTGTAGGTCTTTAGAAAGTGAAGTCTTCAATACTGTTTAAGTTGTTCAGGTTTGATAATACATAAAATCATGTCTTGATTTTTGAAGGGTTGGTTACAAATCCAGAATACAGACTGCTACTAAGAAAATGTTCTAATGGGGAAACTGCCTGACCTGAGTACTGAAGTATTGCCGATGCAAAGGCGATGTGATATAAATCAATTCAGAAAAAGAGGGTCATTCGATATCCATCCATGAGTAACCTAACAAAAATGTTAAGATAAGTATTCTGACTGGGCCCAGACTATCGAAATCCCCGCATAATTCCCATCCCCAATCAACTTGAGATTCCCCGCAGTATGGGTATTCCCCAAACGTTTGTAACGCTGTACGATATCTGGCAAAGTGTCGTTCTTAGACAGCTTCACAATTTGACACTAGAGGCGCTAGTTAGAATCTTTGCATCTCCAATCAAACCCACCACATGCTTAGCACTGGCACTTACGATCACAGAAGAATGATATAGTAGATACATAAAAATACTACTTAATATGCTTACCTAAGCTCTCTGTATTCATCTCCGGACTGGGCGTCTTCATCGGCCTGGTTGTCGGCTCCTGTTGATCTACGTCCATATGGTTAGAGTTCACTTCTTCCGTGACATCTTCGAACTTCCTGACGTGCGACACCAGAGGCAAGCACACACCTTCCATGTTTGCTATCTGGATGTAACCAGGCTTTATGTTACGAGGCAGCGCAGAGAATCTAATGAAATACTTCTCATTGCCCACCAATATCGGCTTCGGGAGATCACCAAATTCAACTTTGAATGGCTGACCATTTATAAGAACAGTTCGCAACGAATCCACAAAGCGAACTGTCAAGAATTGACCGTTCATCACTAAGATCTTTTGTACTTTCGCGTCCAAGTATACTGGGTGCATCTGTGTGGCGTTCACAATAAGGTTGATTTTCCCAGCGACGAGGTCCGTGCGCTTTGCTTTGCCGATGTCCACTTGAGGCATCGGACCTTCCAAATGTACTAGCCTCGGCTTTCCGTCTATAATGACTCCTAAAGGCTGTCCTCCAAAGAAACACTCGTACCATTTCCCATTGATGTACAGTTCTCTAGTCGGTGCGCCGAATTTTATATCAAATACTTGATCATCTATTTCAACCTGCTTATAATTTTCGTTGAAACTAAGAACTATTGAGTCTTTATTGTCAAACGTTACTCGCCTACATCCCGGCAAGAACTTGATTTCTCTGGGATCGTCCCAGTCTAACATTATAACGGCAGTGTCACCGTAGAACCTGATTTCTCTAGGGACGCCGTCAATTTGGATAGTTTTGAATGGATCCTGGTCTATGTATTCTAAAACGTTGAAGTCTGTTGGTGGGATGGCGAAGCCCGGGGCTCCTAGAGGTGGCGGGGACTCGCTTCTTTCATAAGGCGGTAGCGGACATTTTCCTTGACACATACCGATTTTGGGGGTAGGTAAAGGAGGCATTGGCATTCGAGGGTCGAAGGGCATTGCTCTGGGACCTCTCTTATCAAACTTTCCTCTGAAGAACGGTGGTGCTGGACCTCTGAACCTCCTGGGTCCGTACTCCTCACCTCTCGGCCGTGGTCCTCGCCACATTGGTTGGTAAGGTCCGAACATTGGCATGGCAGGCGGGAGGGGTAACAAACCTTTCTTGGGGGGACCATCTACTCCATCAGAATTGAGTCTCATGTCTGAATCAGCTCCTGTGGGTATCATTCCCTGACTATCAGATGGCGTGTCTAGGAACCCACATGGGGTGATCCTTTCATCGATATCTCCGAACCTGTTACGTTCAGTAGGTGAAGATTTTGGGCTGGCTACTTTGTGGTTCTCTTCCAGCGTGTGTGCCTTGAGCCTTCGCTTAGATATTTCTAAGGACTCTCTCTGTTTGGCCTCCTTCAGTTTGAGTTTTTCGTTGAGCTGTAGTATCTGGTACATGAGCGTGTTGTATTGGTTCTTGTCCAGCTGTCCGTCCGTGAAGTGTTCCTTTGCTTGTGACATGATGATGGAGATGGATTTCTTGTTTTCGACGAAGCCTTGTTCATCTTCCTCTCGGATGTCTGTGTCGTCACCGCTCATTGTGCGGCGCCTTTCTCTTTCTATACCTACAATTAGATTTATTCATAAAGCGAACTATCATAATAACGAGTCCAGCAATATATCATTTTATTGATCACGATTACTTGATAGTTAAATTGGTTTTAGAATCACGAAAATAAATAAAAAACTATACTTACTAGGTGATTTACTAAACAGCAACGGTCGTCCCAGTCTGTCTTTGCCCTTTGTCACTTCAGCAAACTTGGCTCGAACAAGGTCTAGTTTCGAAGGAGTTTTCTTATCCTCCCTCTTCTTGACTTCGTTCCAGTCTCTCTTGGGGGAGCCCTTGGGTGGTGAAGGCATGTCCACGTCGAAATCATCAGGTTTACTGTCAGATTTCGGTGAGGAAGTGATATTGGGGGGCGGAGGAGCGTTCAGCTCGTCCACTTGAGGAAGTTGACGCAAGTCCACGTCTTCGTTGCCGAATAGTCTGTAAAGTTTCGTGTGTGAGTTGTCTTGAATGGTGGTTATTGTGGTTTATCAATAGTGTCAGTTAATCATATTTGATTTTTAGGGATGTTGATTTAGGAATGACTCGTGCAACGGTGATTCTTAGCTAGACTTGGTTGCCTTAAATGCTGTGTTAGTATGCAAAATGATAAACAGTGATAGACAATTCTGTAAATGATTGGTAAACACAAAAATTTTAATGTTTGCTAGGCTGCTTAAAACGGCACTACTAGATTATGCGTTAATTGAGGGTAATCTATGCGAAGTGGTCGAAGAGATGTAGTTAAAGCAAAGAGTCAAAACTTTAACATTATTCCTGACATGAGTTAGTTAGGATTTCCAATAGGTACCAAAGATACTTACACATCAAACTTATCCACTTTAGACTTCTTCGATTTAACCTCGATTGCTTCAGTGGAGGAACGTTTCTGCGCAACGGTTGCAGCCTTAGCCTCGGCCACCACGGCCGGTAATACCCTAAGATCTACATCCTTATTCTCTGTCAGGACTTCCGGAGCACCTGCAAATACGACTTTATCTTTATGACTATGGTAAATATGTGTTTAAGGTCTATTTTGCCTTGCACTGTTTACCGTGACACTTTTTCCTGTTGACCCAGCATTTGCGATGCAGTACAATAGGATATGCGGTCCATAGATGTCAGTCAGAATGATGCAAGATGCGACACTTTTTGTATTTGTATATTAAATGCACTTGAATGAAGTTAACTGGATGTCTATTTTAGTATTTATGTGTTTTATATCAATTTGCTGAAACAGTTGCGTCTAAATATCGTTGTAACATACATATTGTAGCGACCTGTTTCAATATGTGTGCTGCTGAAGTATTTGGGTCACGGGTTTAGAATTAGGATGGGATCTTCCGACTAGCGACAAATTACGAATTTTGTTCTAGTATTGTGTACTTCCAAGACTGAACTGTGAGTAACTTTGTTGAGATTTTTAAACTTATTTCATAATCATGGCTTAGTTACAATTAAATTGGTGCTTAATTTTACTTACAACTGGTTACAAATTAAATTATTTTATTTGCTACATACATTAGTGGCGACAATAAATAGTATATGTAATACCTTTAAGAAAAATAGTAGCGACGACATTACAAGATAACAAATTATAATTTGCTTGTTTTGTGACAGACATTTCTACAAAAATATTAATTAATATTCATGCTAATATGGTAAAGATAAGATTTATATCTATTAATTTTCAATGCCCACTGATTTAAAATTAACATACAATCCAAAATTAAAAATGCTAGTAGAAAAATACGTTTAAGAGTTATTTTTAGAAAAATCAAAAGTTCAAGTAAATTATTATTTTGCAAAGAGCAGAATTGTGTTCATATACTCGTATTAAGATTCAAAATTTCGGGAGGGACAAGGTTTAAGAAGTAAGAAACTAAACTAGGTAGGTATGTTAAAGCCGAAATTATTCTTACACAAAAATAATCGTCAACATATAATCTTGATAAAACGCAAGCGAAGCTACTTTTATTGTTTATGATATAATTAACACATGAAATGACTACTTACAATATGCTGTGATACAAAACAAACACTTCTAAAATGTACTTACAACAAAAACTTGCAAAAGTTTCAACAAAAATATTCTACATTGAAATCTCAACAAAGTTACATACAAGACACAAACACATCGCAATCGCTAACCTGAAGTTGGCAGAGCATTTTAAACCAGCTATTTAATGAAATAGCACAAACACTCGATTTCTGAAGTACATCTATGGTGACAACCGAGAGCAAGAATTAGTTATTCAGTAGTAAAGTGTGGGTTTTATGATACAAAAACAACTTTTACTATGAAGTCTGTAGTAAACATCGTAAATAGAAAAAAAGGCAGAAATCGTGATGTCGGTTTCTGAACCGTACACAATGTTCAGCCAAATACCGCTGATGACAATAGGGTATTTGAATACCTACCATAAAAAATCTCCATCAATGAATGCTTGCAAGATGATATTAAAATAAAACTTTGTGATAAAATAGAAACGTTACACACTTTTGAAGTTATTTTGCAATCCTTGTCACGCAGAACGTCGTATGTACTGGATGGCGTTAATTCACTATGGGGCGTAACGTCATACAGAATTACCTAGTGCTGTCTCTATCTTATACAACGCATAACAGAATAAACTCAATACCTTTTAAGGGGTCATTGTACTCATAATTAAGAACAACTTTTAATAAGGGACCAATACCGAAATCTCGATAAAAAATCAGCTGTTCAATACATTTTTTCGTGCTCACAGAAATGTATGATTTTTTTGCGATTTCAGTGTTGGTCCCATAGTAAAAATTGATCATAATGGTGAGTACAATGGCCCCTTAAGAGGTATTGCTTTTATTCTGTTACATGTTGTATGTAATAGTCACAACTCCCGTAATTTTCGTAGGTTTTTAAGTATTATATTTTTACCGTCTTGTATTTTCTCTAGGTTATGAAGAATGTTATCAAAAATCCAGTCAAATATCCTATTGCAGTGGACTAGTTAATCCCTGAGACCATGATTATAAAAATATTGGACACGGGTATTTTTGGCTAATCAAATCAATAAAAATGACAATGGTAAAACGCATCATGTTCAGGGAGTGAGACATGTCACTTCTAGGTACGTATGTAGACTTGACGTCACGCGAAACTTCAACACACTATTAGTCTTCTTTTTTACGGTTCCGTACCCAAAGCGAAAAAACGGGACCCTATTATTAAGACTCCGCTGTCCGTCTGTCTGTCTGTCACCAGGCTGTATCTCAACAACCATGATAGTAACAGTTGAAATTTTCACAGATGATGTATTTCTGTTGCCGCTATAACAACAAATACTAAAAACAGAATAAAATAAATATTTAAGTGGGGCTCCCATACAACAAACCTGATTTTTTTGTGGATAATGGAACGGAATCCTTTGTGCGCGTTTCCGACACGTACTTGGCCGGTTTTTGTTTACGTGCCAAAAGAAAAAAACCTGTCCTTTATTTAGGGGTTATTAAATTGACGGACTAAATACACAACGTACATTTGTAGGAATTTACCCTATTCACGATTTTCTGTTGGAAAAATAGTTACCCTTTGAAAATTAATAACTTATACGTAGTAAACGATTTTATTTAGAAAATCATTAAAAAAAAATAACACTTTTTTAATAATGATGATTGTAACAAAATCTATTTAACCGATAACCTTTTTCTACATATTTTACTAAAAGTTATCACCACCGATAAGGACCATTATAGAAAATACCAGTACTAAGTTATCACCGCACAATGACCATTACAGAAAATATCAGTACTGAGGAAAGTTATCACCACCGATAATGACCATTATAGAAAATACCAGTACTAAGTGCACAATGACCATTACAGAAAATATCAGTACTGAGAAAAGTTATCACCACCGATAATGACCATTATAGAAAATATCAGTACTGAGATAAGTTATCACCACCGATAATGACCATTATAAAAAAATATCAGTACTGAGCTAAGTTATCACCACCGATAATGACCATTACAGAAATTATCAGTACTGAGGAAAGTTATCACCACCAATAATGACCATTACAGAAAATACCAGTACTAAAATAAGTTATCACCGCCGATATTGACCATTACAGAAAATACCAGTATTAAAATAAGTTATCACCGCCGACATTGACCATTACAGAAAATACCAGTACTGAAATATGTTATCACCAGAGTTCGGAATAGGTAGACTATATTTACCTAAAGTTCGAAGAAGTAAGTAACAGTTGATAATACCTCCTCTAAAATCCCAGAATCATAAACATGACCATTGAATGCTAGGATTTAAGAAATTTGAAATAAATTATTATATTGAAGAATCTTATTATGTTTTTAGAGTTCCGTACTGACTGTTAAAATAAAGAGCTTTGTTTTACATACCTATAAAATTGGAATATGATTCTTCAAATATTTTTTTTATTTTTTGTAACTATACTCAAGTCCTGTAGGTACTTTTTTTTATAATCTCGGGTTTAATTGTCGTGTTTACATAAGATTCCGGGATTTTCGAGGAGGTATTATCAACTCTGTTACTTTCTTCTTCGAACTTTAGGTAAATATAGTCTACCTATTCCGATCTCTGGTTATCACCGCCGACAATGACCATTACAGAAAATACCAGTCCTGAGGTGTTATTAGTATCTCCACCGATAATTTATATTATATTTTCTGTAATGGTCAATCAATTACAGAAATAAATAAATGCTCGTTTTTACTTACACTAAGAACGTCTAAATGAATCTATACTAATAATACTACTTTAATAAAGCTGAAGAGTTTGTTTTTTTGAACACGCTTATTTCTATAACTACCAGTCGGATTTGCAAAATTCTTTTTTTATATGTTAGCCACATTCATAAGGCTATACGGCTATATTGGCTATACGAGAACAGGAAATTCCTACGAGAACGGGAAAAAATGGGATAAATATGCGAGTATGAAGTCGCGGGCAAAAGCTAATGCTATATGATATGATCGAACAATTGAAACCCAGTGTGCTTTTATTAGACATTTCATTTGAGTGACCTAGTGTTAAAGAAAACGTGCACAAGCCACTGTTTTAGATGACAATAAAGGTGAAACAAAACTTTACGCTCCTACTTACTAATTCCACTAATAGTTTAGGTCATGAAACGTATAGCTGTTTGAAGGTTACCAGATACCTGGCCATCCAATAGGCCTGACACTCTCACTGGCTCTCCGGCATAGTATAAACGGGTACCGAGTTTCGTTAACCTTATAAGCCGAATACCTGACATCCTCGACGGATATTCAGACATTCATCCATCCAGCGAACTTTGAGGCATCCGGCCATCCTCTAAACCCGAGAGTACGGTATATGTATATGTCACCGGATAGTTGCAAACTCCGCTTAAAAACGAGATTGCAAACTCCGCTTAAAAACGAGATTGTAAACTCTCGATAAATTATTTTCAACTGAACATATTTTCATCTACAATGATACAAATCTAAATCTTGTAATCTATTTCGTGCCGTTCCGAGAAATTGTGGACTGACATAAACTGGCGACCAATCCGCACACAAGTCCACAATTTATCCGTATGTTATCGAAAATTGAAAACTTGGCCCTCATTGGTGTGGGCTCACGTGTACGCTACAGAGTTACGAATTATATAGAGCTCCCGTTGTCCCGATGTTGGTGGGGATTTTTTATGTCACGGATGTCAAAAAATCAGTCATTCAAACTAGGCTGAAAATCGGCACATTTTGAACGTAAAAATTTACAGCAAAGTCCCTTCAAACGCCGATGGGTAGTGTCCAAATTTTACATCATATGCATAGGTATAATATTCATTCGTTTTCGGAGTAGATCAAAATGTAAATTAGCTCAAAATAAAAATCCAAAGTGGCACCGGAGGATGAGACTGGATTCTGGCATAATATTTTTTGATTCACTTGCTTATTCGATGTCGTTGATTGTTGAAGTAACTTATTCGAAATAGTGGTTTCGTTAGTCTTGAGATAATCTTTTTTGGTCAATTTATGAACAAAATAGAAAAATGAGCAATTAAAAAAACGATATCTGCCGAATATCAGTTTGATATCTACTGTAGAAAAGCACAAAAGTCGAGGGACAAATTCAATCAAAATTGAGTAAGAATGTACGGGACTACCTACTGGATGAACCTCAGTGTCGCAAGCAAACGGAGTGCTTACGCCGCGCACTAAAAAATTCTGTTGTTACTTTATCACTGAAAAGACGCTTTTGTAATTTTAAAGCCAAGACGGCAAATAGCAATCGTTTTACAAAATTCAAATGAAGTATAAAATCAAACGGTGCGGCGGCGAAATTTATTGTTTGTGCAAATCTGTTGGTCAGCTTAGTCAATAGTATGTACTTATGTTTTTTTTTAGTCTATTGTATAGGGCAACCGAACTAGCCTTGTCACCCCATCGTCATTTTGATTTTTCTTCTAATCTGCAGCATACAATGATATTGCCATGAAGAGAACACTTGTCGCGTTGTTATGATATTTGGAGGCAGAGATCATTTTATGAGAATTATGCTTCTTTTATCTCCCAAAATAATAATTATTTATTATTATTTATTTATTTATATCCTGGAAAACGTATTTTTATAAAAATCAAAATGGCGACTAGGGTTCCATAGAAGTTCCAACCTCTTTGCCTTAGTGCATTGTAGATTGAGTGAAGCATACCCTCCATGTGTTCAAAACTCTGTGGTTTTTTTCGGATTTACACAAAACGTTTACAAAACTCACCAGGAAGCAAATATAAATTAGCAATTTTATGAAAATACTTACGGAATACATTGTCTTTTTACTTTCGTCCCTTGTGCACGAGTTTCGTTTTGTTTTCATAATGAACTAAATCACAGTAACCCCAAAACCAGACTGAACTTCTCAACCCTATATCCTGATGCAGCTAGTTTGAAAAAGCTAAATCCTTGGGAGAATATGGCAGCTACAAGACGAGTTTTATATCACGTTTCGCAGGCAATGTTCTTTGATTAGGTTTAGTACTTCAGTTGGTCCACAGACTCCAGTGATGTCCTCAGATTTCGAGTGGTCGTCCAGTCCTTAGTCCACGCATTGATGTCCAGAATACTTCAAGGTTTCAAAGATGAGGTTCCGCAATTGTTTGTCCAAGGTCGTACAAATATTTTCTTGACATCGCTTTTTATTAATATTTTGAAACTAAATGTCAGTTGAGTAAGAACTTGCAAGAGTAAATAAAGTCGTCAGGTTAGATTTTGACTCACACCAAAAAGAAAACGTGATTGTGCATTGAATCCTCTGATCACTTTACGTAATTTAATTGATCAAAGACTAGAGTAATTCTTGAAAAGTGCAAAGAATACTGAATAACCAATTTTTAAAATCAAACTAATTACTCTCGATAGTCAACACAGATAACTTAGGTTTAACACTCGACGGGTATAGAGTAGGGTACAGAAGCGCCGTAGAAAACACGTCAATATGAATACTCCAAGAGTTGCAAAACATTTTATTATCCACACAACAAGCGTATGCACGCTACGGCTTACATCTAGTATCACAGAGAGTCGGGCGCTCGCGGCTACAGAGAGGGATATCTTACTTGCGGGGGGCGCGGTAGGCGCGGTAGGCGCGGGGGGCGCGGGCGCGGGGGGCGCGGGCTCGGGGCTGTCGGACTGCTGGCGGTTGCGTCGCATGTAGTGCTCCTTGTTGTAGTTGCGCAGCTCCTTGAACGTCACCACCTCGCTCGCCTCCTGCGCGTCGGTGAGCGGCGCGGGGGGCGCGGGCGCGGGCGCGAGGGGCGCGTGTGGCTCCTTCTGAGCCTCCAGTCCGCGCCGCCGCCTACGCTCGGCTTTGGCGGCCTCTCGCTTGCGCTTGGCGGGCGTGGCCTCGTCTCGCTTCCCCTGGCTCCGAGAGAGCTTAGGTATCGGCGGCATTTTGCTTATCTTCTTAGCGTCCGGCATCTTGTCCACGTATGCGGGCGTGGGGCCGCGCTCGGGCTCGGGCGGCGCGTCGGCTCGGTTGGCGCGCTCCAGCACGGCGCGGCGCAGCTCGTCGCGCCGCCCCTCCCGCGGGCGCGCGCGGCCCCGCTTGTCCACGCGCGGCTCGTGGCGGCGCGGCTCGCGCGGGGCGGCCCGGCCGGGCGAGCCGTCGGGTCGGACGTCTATGGTGATGACGTTTTTCCGTTTGGTGACGTGCTCGAGTGGCTTGATATCGAAGACGTTGGGCGCGATGGCGGCCAGGGGCGCGGCCGGGGCGGCGGGGGCGACCACGGCCACGGGCGGGGGGGGCGCGGGGTGCGCGGGGTGGGGCGGCGCGGGCCGGGAGGGGGGGGCGTGTCGCGCGAGGCGCGGGTCGCGGCGCGCGGCCACGAGGGCGGCGCTCACGGGCGCGATGCGGCTCGCCGGCTTGTTCACTGGCTGTAAAGGGAGACGACGATGATGCAATGTTCGAATTTTTAAAAATCGAATACTTCATTACTACTACGAGCTTAGCTGCAGTAAGAGTAATGTTGGGGAACTCACCGGTCCGAGCCGCGCTCTGACGGAGTGGCTCACCACCTCGGGCGCCACGGACTGCACGGGCACTGCCACCGACGCCACGGTGACGGAGTTACTGTTACTGTTACTTGCCGGACCTGTTACTGGAACCTGAAACAATACACATGTCTGTAAGACACCGCAGATTGTGTCACTAGTCTACACAATATATAAGGTTGACGTTCTATTTGATATGCAGTAAAGAAACAATTTTTTGCAAACACAAAATTAATAAATCTGAAGTCTTTTTACGGTTGGGTTATTGACAAAAAAAATCCTAGTTTCTACAATCATTGTTACTTCAATCAGACACAATCACGACAATCAGACACAGAACATCACCCTTAAATATCACCACACACTCCCAACCCCAACCCAACCAAATCCTAATTTGACGGAGATGTATAAAACATGTTACAGATGCAGCAGAAACTGAGCTCTATGAATATGCACATAAGGTACTTTTCATATAATTTGTACCTGCTGTCTACTATTGAATCGATTTTGATAAACCAGTATCAGTATTGTTGAAATTCAATCAATATCTACAGATTGTTGAGGCACAATCTCCACTGCTATTAATTTCAAATAGCTACAAAACACATTTTGATTTTCCTTGAACAATAACATTGTTTACAGTGCATCATACAATAAAAATAAATAAGCTGTATTGAACACGAAAAATAAAAACAATTGTAAGTGCATTAAAGTGCAGTGTTATCGCTCAAGGCATTTCACACACCAGTTGGCACCAGTTGGCGCCACTGGCGAGTAAGGTCCTTATGCATAGCACTATAGTTGTTATAACGCGCATGTGAACAAAATAAGAAGGAAAATAATTTATAAAGCCGTAAACGTGCGATTTCAATGCAACATAGTTAGTGCAGCAGTGTTACGCGGACTAATCACAATAAAAAAATAATTAAGTACATAATTACATACAAAAATTTATATGATGATATGCAAAACGATGCAATTGAAAATTTTAAATTTGACATTTCGAAGATCTCACGCTACACTAGCGCAGCGCCTCTAGCGGCGAATTGAAACTTTCTGTCTAATCGAAGGAAATTGTAATGTCAGAGTCAGAAGGGAAACAGAGAGATAACTCAATAATAGCATATTCGTGTGCGGTGAATAATTGTTCGAAGCTTATAACTAAATAGCTACCTTGATTGAATAACATATAAGTAACGTGCCACCCTCGCATAAGAGCCTGTACACTTTTGTAGGTTTATTTATGTCAATTAATAAGATAATGTCAATAATCCGCTTTATTGCATAATGTTGTGCAACAAAAACCGGCTCATAAAATTGATAATCATATTGGCACCAGTCGCCGTAAGCAACTTTCACGATTAGTGGACAGGTTTCTATGTACATGATTAGTGGACAGGTTTCTATGTACATGCACCCAGTACTTTTCACATTAACTAAAGCCAACATACATACATGCCTACATAAACGATAAACCATGAATAATAGCCTAAACTTAAACAACGATGGAAATGAGCAATCTATGGAACTGATATGACTGGATTTCAAATAGCTATTTTAATTTATCGGTCAATTTTCCAGAGAACCTTGATGCAAATCTCAAGAACGAAGAAATCTTTAAAGTGACGAGCGTTTAACGTAAAATATGCTTACTTTTCATCTATACTAATCCTCCTACTAATATTATTAATACGAAAGTTTGTGAGGATGGATGGATGTATGTTTGTTACTCTTTCACGCAAAAACTACTGAATGGATCTTGATGAAATTTGGCATAAAGGTAGATTATAGTCTGGAATAACACATAGGATACATTACATTTTTATCCCGGGAAAATGTTCCCTTGGTGTAATTATCGACATTGACGCGGGCGGAGTCGCGGGCGGCAGCTAGTAGTATATAAAGAGGTAGAATTTGTGAGGTTGTAAGGGGTAATCTCTGGATCTACTGAACCGATTTTGAAAATTATTTTTGTACATGATAGCCACATTCATGAGGAAGGCTAGGCCAAAATAACTTTGTTGGTTTAGCCATATAAATTCAGGTTAAAGCATCTTTGCTTAAATTATAGCATGAACAGTCAAGCATATGAAAACATCCTGAGCACATATAGTTTCTATTCTTGCCACTCATGATTGTGATGGTAAATACCAGTTTGCCTTCCATGAAATTGATTAAGGAAAACATTGTATGAATTATCTTGAACCAGCAACTTCGCATGCGCTAATATTATAAAACAAAACTGAGTTTCTCTATATTTCAGAGCTAGATTCCGCTGTATTATAATTATGTCGTCTATCTTCTTCTATACTGGATAACTTTTTTCCAGTGCGCCAACTTTGAGAACCACTTCTGCCCATGTAAATGAACAACTTTCCCCAAGAAAGCCATAGTCAATTCCTAAAAAAAAAATTTGAACTTCCCATACAAAATTGTCATCAACTGACCACAATTTGTATGGGAGACTCAATTTTTTTTTTTAGGAATTGACTATGGCTTTCTTGGGGAAAGTTGTTCATTTACATGGGCAGAAGTGGTTCTTAAAGTTTGCGCACTGGAAAAAAAATTACCCAGTATATAAAATGAATCTCCTGACTGATGGATCTAAGCATGGCTTAAACCGCTGGTCGTAGGGACTTGAAATTTGGAGAGCTAGTATAGGATAAAATATTTGATTTAAACTAGTAAAGATAATACGATAATAATGTACCAGTTTTGATCACATTTGTCAGATACCAGGAAACCAATGAAATAATATTGTGTGTGAATGTAACGTTTTTACTAGAAAATTCATAAGAAAAAATAATTACTACTAATTCAAGTAGTGGGCATTCCCAAGGCCACATATAACTAATGATTTTATCGATCTAGTAGTATATGTAAATTAATTTGTATAAAAGGGACATGTAACTTGTGTTTGTTATGTCATTAAAATAATCGTTGGCATAGAAACAGTTGTCATTTAAGTTTTCTTTAAATAACAACTTTTTCTGGCCGGGGCAAAAGTTGAAAGATAATTTAGGTAGTCAATAAGTATAGGTATGAAATGCCTTGTTAAAAAGAGATATTTATAAGTATAATTTTACAATCTACACACAATATTAGAAATTGAGCAAAGATCCTGCTTTACCTACAGTACTATCTGATAAGCATGGTTTTGTCGAGCTAACGATAATTATA
This sequence comes from Melanchra persicariae, assembly GCA_947386135.1. Classification (NCBI taxonomy): domain Eukaryota; kingdom Metazoa; phylum Arthropoda; class Insecta; order Lepidoptera; family Noctuidae; genus Melanchra; species Melanchra persicariae. Next base: position 1,256,700 of record OX376652.1, read on the forward strand.
TTTAAGTTTGATAACAGCTAACAATATTGCCGTTTTTTTTCCGGGAATTTCTCTGCCAATTATAATTATCAAAGCAACTCAGTTCAAAGTAAACAACATTTGATCATGTCCAAAACTTAAGTATTAAACCCAACGAACTGTGCACTAGAACATCACGTCTAAGGCTGCGTTTCCACCAGAGAGCGAGGCTTGCGTAGCGAGGGATGTGTAAATGAAGCGATTCTATTGGTTCATAACAAACACGCTAAGCATACTCGCACATCTCTGGTGGAAACGCAGCCTTATTCGCGTATTATCTTCGCCGAGGCAGTTAATTGTATAACGAATGGTTGTTGTGGTTTATCTGCCTCACTTATACATCGAGATAACACCTACACGTCCATTTAGTTTTTAAGAAAACAATGAAAACATAAAATTGACGCAAAATTGCTTAAATAAATGTATTTGAAGTTAGAATGTTTATATGTCTGTTTCGTTGTCATTATAAACCATGATGACCTATTTGAATTATTCTAAACGCAATAGCTCGAACCTATCTGGTATTTAGGTACGTTACTTTAATCGCACGGGTGATAGCTTTGCCATAATTAGGAAAAGAACGGCGTCTACAATAAGCAGGCTTATTTCTAGTACCAACAGTATGCAGTACAGTATGCTTAGAGCATTGGCTGATAACATCCTTAGTTTTAAAATACTAACAATCTACTAACACCAATTTACTTTTTTCATCATATGTGCTGTTACTAACAATCTACTAACATATTTTGTACTTGTATTTTTAAGTTGTTGACATGGATCTGTCTGAAATAAGGATTTATAATTATTTAATCAATCCCTTTCCAAACAGAGTGAAATGGCTTGCTGAAGTTTATGGGAAATATGAAGTCTTCATAGGCAAAAGTAAATAGATATTGGATAGTCAAGTCAAACAGACAAAGTCAACACTATTATTTCAAGGCCTTCTCAAGTTCTATGTACAAGTAGCGTTGGAAGTGTAGACTACACAAATAGTTTGACGACGATATAGCACAAAATTAACGACCTAATTTTTTTTTAATATGAGTACGTGTTAATACCGCTATCGCCATTGGCTCGAGCTAGTATTGCCATTGAACCAGGCTTACGCCCCCACCTCTTAATATTTTCAAAGCTTTAAACAGATTACCAATTTAGCATGTTTTAAACACATCTGCCTGTTAACTCAACAGTTTTGTATTGCTACGATTTTACTTGGTTCGGATTACCCAGACTAGCAAAATTCTTGTTATGATAACGACAAGTATACAAGTATTATTTATCATTTTTTTTCTAGAACCGGCTAACTACTCAATTATAGTTGATTTTGATATTTTTGCGCTGTCGCATTCTAAATTTAAAAGAATGGTTTCATAATTTCTTGCAAGTCGACCATAAAACGGATGCTCTTGTCCTTCGATTCGACGGAATACAGTATTTTCTTCTAAATATTTTTGTCTCTCTTTTGTTCACATTTAACATGCGTTCGTTATCTCTCATACTCTGACGTCACTTCGTGTACAATAGTGTGGTTTATACGTTTTTTCGACTTACTACTTTTTGTAAATACTGTAATGTACAACTGTTTTTTGTCCCAAATAAATAAAATAAAATCTCACGAGTGCGGGCGAGACATATTGGTGTAGGCAAATAAATGTCCGTACATTATCTTAGTGTGCGTAAGCTTGTCAGTCGCTCCCAAGCTTACGCACACTAAAAAAATGTGCACGTGTGTGGCTCGCAATCGTGAGATAAAACAACTATAATATTATGCTAAGTGAGTCAGACAGTGCGACAATCGATTGGAAGGCATTACTTCTACGATAAACATAGCTTCAACTACTCAAATATGTACCAACAGAGTCGCGATAAGTGGCACATGTATTTGAGTATACAGCATCATCTTCATCAGCCTGTAATGTGCACACTGCTAGGACACAGACCTTCTTGTGAGAGGTAGTGGGAATCCTTTATGCAGGCCCAGTTCCCAGTTGGTGGATAACACGTATTTTTTAATGTTTGGTCCTATGTGACGGTTCCGTAAGGCTGTTTCGCACACCGTTTGTCGAGCAGTAGCAAGGCTGGGCAGTATTTGAATTACAAATACGTATTTGATATTTGTATTTCAATTACTACTTAAAAATGTAATTTGTAATTGGTATTTCAAATACCTGACGCTGAAGTATTTTGTAGTTAGTATTTCAAGTACTAAGTGGCTTTAAAATATGAGTGATCATGTTAAACATGGTACCTATATTGAAATAGGAAATTACACATGGGGAAACTCATAGTATTTATTTGTAATGACTACTATTGTATTGCGCTTAATTAATGATTTAAATATGTGGGTATTAAAGTCTTTGTGGTCATAATTAGCTTATGAGCAAAGAAACTATAGAGCTAATGTAAAAGTAATTATCTAAATCGACGCATTTTAAGTTATTGCAGCTTTGTTAAGATAAAATATTATTTTGAGTCATTAATTAATGGATTCCTAAGTATTGATTTCGATTCTGTTGTTAATTTTTTGATACTTGAATAAATAAGGTTCATGTAAAGGGCAAATACTTTGTGTGATTTCGTTGCCAAAATACGCTTCCATTCTGCAGCAATATAAATTGCGCCTTGAGAATACCGACACAGGATTGAAATATTGTAAAAAAAATGTTTTTGTTTGTCTATTTTACTTTCAAGCATATTTTCTATTTATCAATAAGATATTGGCCGGCCAGTAACAAAGGCTACTTTTTATCGTCACAACATCAAAGCAGCTGTAAAAAAAGCTACTTAAATACAAAAATCTTACCTTTTTAACAACAGTTTTCTCGGCAATCTCGACTTGCCGCCGCATCTGTTCAAGCTCCATTTCCACCTTCTTTCTCTGCAGCATGAGGAGCTCTTGTTCTTTCTTGGCGAGAATGCTCCTCATCTTCTCGTCTTCCTCAGGGGGAACTGACGGGGCTGGTGTGACCGTTGTGGTGTTGGTAGTAGGCACATTCTGCTGAGAGAAACGGGAGGTTAGAATGATGAAGAGGATCTTGGCTGTAATTTTATTTAGGTCCTATTTGTCTTTTTTGAGTTCCATGGCTGGGCAAAGATGACCCCTAATTTTAAAGCCAGTATCAAGACAATCAAACCCACTTCTTTTCCCATGAAAATGCTTTTACATCTCAAAAGCTGTAACAATAATTATAACAACCACCAGTTGCATAAAATAATGGGGTCATATGGTATGGGTATGGTTAAAATTCATACTGGGAAAATAATAAGGATGGTAAACAGGCAGTGTGCTCAAGCATGAGATCCCAGACTACTGACAAATGGAAATACTGCACTTTGTAATGCAGCACACAAAATGATCAATTATACTGATGGAGATGTATGCAGCAAGCAGGTATTAAAGCCTCATACCAACCGTGGCCATTGCATTTCCTAAAGCGAACATATGTAACTAAATTAACGTCAAAACAATAATCAACTAAAAAACACCTTTTTCAGAAAATTTGGATTTACATGGATGTTTGACTGCTGCGGCTGTGCTTGTATCGGCCACGCCGGATCGATCAAGTTCACTTTCACATCCAATTGATACAGCTTAGTTGCAGGGAACACATCATGCCAAGTCTCCCGTAACTTAAACATTTGTGACCTTATTTTCTCATCAACCTGCGAAAACATTTAATTTTAAAGAATATCCATGAAATAAAAATAAATTCACAATGCATTCCCATGACAATTAACTCACAATTACCTGTCTGAATGTCCTTGTAAACATATTGACAATGCTCTGTGAAAACTTCGAGGTGTAGGCTCCACCAACATTCTTGATTATGGAGTCTACTAAATACAGTACTGGCAGCTTGATGTCAGGTTGTACCTGTGTAGAGGAAAAAAAGTTCTAGTCCCAAATCCCAGATGGGCCAATAAAACGCTTGGCCTCTTCTCCCTAAGGTTGGCAGTACTGATCATATGGTACGGGAAAGAATAAGACAAGAATTTGCTTTATCAACCTTTTAATTGTTTATGTGAAAAATAAATAAGAATTCAGTTTCAAAAAGCTTTATTGTGAACAATTTCTTGAATATACAACTGAAAAAGATAAGGATTACATACCCTTGAAGGTAGATAGTGTTATCTGTGATTATCTTTTGATACAGGTATCTCCCAATTGTTTATTGTAAGTTTGCAACAAGAAATAACATATGGCTATTGATTTCTTTAATTTTATCTTAGCTCTGTTTCAAAGTAATATATCAAATATTTTTCTAAGTTTTATAGTTTGGATATTTGCCAAATCTACAAGGAAATACTGTGGTCTAGGTGAGTTTCATACTTTGCTACTGCTACTATTATGTCCATTTTTAACAAGACTAGCTACAATGTGATAATATTTATCAGTCTCATTTTATAATCTGTCTTCTGTTTTTTCTCCATTAGTACTTTTTCAGCTTATTTAAGAATATGTTTTTATGGAAGAGCCCTGTTGTCTGAGATAGATATTAATTTATCTAGTTCAGACACAGATGACTATTAAACTTATTAGATTAAGCTTAAATGATTGTATTGATATAAAATGTATGTAATTGAAATAAATAAATTATTAAATTACTTGTAAACACTCTGTAAGGTTTTTTAGACTTGGCTGGGAGAAAAGTAGACATGAATGTATGTCAAATTATGCCATTTTTAAACTAAAGTAGGCAAGTAGTTCAAGTGTTGTTAAAAAGTAGAACTCAAAGAATATGTTACAAAACTGCAATACCCAATTTTTCATTCATGAATTATATCATTATTGTATTGAATGGAAATATGAGCAAAGCAACACTACAGCCAGAAAATTACGGTAAAACTTGTGCATGAAAAATAATGATATGCATTCAGTCTCGAAACAAGGCTGTTACGACAACCTTCTTTTATCTTTACAGAAACGTTTAGATAGCCAATGCTGTCAAACTGTTTGAGGCAATGTTGTGAAATTGGAACAACTGGTAGGAGATACCTGTTAGTGCTTCGACTGTTACATCGGACTCGAATTAGTCACACTTGTCATTGTAAACACGTAAAGCACGCTACGACGAGCGTGCGTCATCGTATTGAGAACACTTTCCCATATTTCCCGACTCTCACGTGACCGTGGCTTATATTCCAAGGCGCCTCACATGCGTTAATTTTTAAAAATTGAAATTCACCTTCTCCAAATGCTTCTCCACTGTTTCAACGATAACCCCTGCGTGGTCGATGTTCTCTTCGGCAAGAATCGTCAACATATTTATCAGCGGCTTGCTGTTGACGGTTAGGTCCGCCAAACTCGACGCATACTCTTCCGCTACTTCTTTCGACATCTTGAACGACGGCCGCAGTCGTTGATGTCACCATGCCAAGCACAATCTTCAACTGCACATCACTGTAATTAACCAAATACTACACTTTTAGCTACATTCGTTACGTGGATAACCAATATGGCGAGGTTTTAGAAATTAACACGTAGTGAACTTACGTTATCGCGAATATAACAGCACTGCGGACGATAACCAGACTACACCACACGAATTACAGCAATCACCTCACGTACGAATGGAATGAACACATCTATTACAACTAAATCACGTACAGATAAGTTTTCTTCAATCCGACAGAAACACGTACTGACGTAACGAAGTCCAGTTGAATACAAAATGGCGATCACGCGACGACGTCGTCGAATGCGGGATGCGGGCGGGGCGGGGCGGCTTCACGGCTTGAGAAAGTGGGGAGGAGTGGGAGTTGTAGAGTTGCCAGTGTAGTATGCTCGATTTCCATTCGACGTACAATAGAAATGAAAACCGATTTTAGAGAGTGGAGTTCTATATTAGATCTTAGAATGATGCGGGCGTAGAGATGAGTCTGTCTATATGGATATTACAGGTTATTTAATTTTTTCAAAGAACCCTGTCCTCGATGTAAGAGGAAATTGCATATAAATAGTATCTTCATTCTCTTGCCCTATCTAAATTAATAAGGGGTCGGCGTCCGCCTAAGATACGAATGTCTTCTTTTTCCATATTTACTTTACCCTTTCATAATTCATATTTCACACAGTTCATCCTTAAAATTGATTTCCAGGAAGATTCCTAGAAACCTTAAAAGTGCATAATATTATCTTCTTTTTAAATAATTAAATAATCTACTGAACCAAGACTGAGAACAACTCTGCCCTGACATGTGAAAATTCCCAAATAAAAAATGAATCTTACGTAATAGGAAATAAACATCAAATTCGCGGCACACCGGTGTGCTTGCAGTGCTCGAGCGGTTTGGCATTCATAGTCGATTCGGTGCAACATTTATTTCTGATTTTTTCCCACGTTTGTTTACATGGGTAATGTGTTAAAAATTTTATCTGGCAACACCATGGAGGCGTAGAGGAACGAAAAACAAAAGAAGTTCAAGTGTCGCCAACCAAAACTTGAAAATAATACTCCAGATAAATAACCACATGCTTTTTAACCGAGTTCAAAAAAATAAGGAGGTTCTCAATTCGGTTATAATTTTTTTTTTCAAAAGGTCGTAAGTTTGACCACAATCTTGCCAAGGAACAACAACAACCAGAGTACAGAGTTTAGTCGCCAGTGTATCGCCGGCGATTAAAAAAAAGCGTGTAGACATTATTATTAGCAGCGAATTAAAAACCAGGTCACTGTAGATAGGGGCTACTTTAATCGCATTAAGGCGCTGACAACAGCAAAAACTGAAAAATTGCTGGTTTCCTAACGAAATTTTAGCCAAATCTGTTTAAGTAGTTCCAAGCTGCAGAAAAAATATATGTTAAGTATATTTCAAAGAACACTGTTGTTTCCGAAACATGTTTATAAATAAAATCCTCGATAGTACCTAATGATCGTCAAAGTTACCTCTAACTTTGACCTTAGAAAAAAAAATCCCATATTACTAGCCTACTTATGCCAATAAAAATTATACCAAATAATGAATCGAATCTTAATGCAAAACTTTGTTGTTTTAGATTTTTAATAGATCAAATTAGTTTTGAGGAAATCGATTAAATGCTTCATATTTGGCCATAAATTGCAAGCATTTAGTCGTCGCGCTTCTCTTTCTTTTCTATACAGTCCGAGAGTGACCGAGCTTTTGCTGTTGTCAGCGCAAATCTATCTTTTTTTTTTTAAAGTATTTTTGAGAATTTGGACAATACTTGCTCGTTAACTGATTATATTAGACATCATTAACAAATTATGGTAATGAACTAATGAGTCTTTATAATCGTTATCCTAAGTGTCTTAATATTTAATGCGTTAGAGAAACATAGAAACTGAAACACCTTTCTTTTCGGGATCCAGATGACTTTATACACGGCGTACAGAACAAAAAAATTGCAAAATCGTGTGAAGTCTATTTATTTATTTATTTATTCCTCAAACAATTTACATTGTGTTAGAATTCAACAAAAGTACATTACACAATTACAGAAGCAATAATTAAATATAAATATAAAGCAATCAGAATAAATACAAAAATATTTCAAAAACCGTTTCAAGTACATGTCAAACGATAAAAAGCACAATAACAACCATGTCTATTCCAATTAACGTAAATCAACTGAGAATTTAATGTCAATTTAGTTTACTGTTTACAGATGTCCAAACCATAATAAGATCAAAACCCAAATTTAATTAAATAAAAATTAAATGTCAAATAGATATAAATTCAATGTCAATTTTCCTTTTTTATTATATTTTAAGTGTAGGTACATAGTTAAATTAGTATTATATTGTAAATAAGTTGCTTTAGTGTCTAATAAAGAATTTTATATTACATAGAAAATGTCGACCAACTATTGATAGTTGGTTGACTTCGCGAGATTTTATTGAATCTAAAATGATAAAACTCCACTATAAACTACATTTGCACAAAGTACCACTAAAGAACGCGATTTTAAGTACTGATTATTAATTTTTTATCTAAAAATCATTAGCAATACAATAAATAGCATTATTTAGTAATGGATACATTATTTAATGTCTCATTTTGTCACTTATGCGTTACATGCTAACGATGCTCAACGAGCTCGTGAAGTCCAACCCTGGATTGGAATTGTTTGCTAATGAATTGAAGACGATATTGTTAGAATGTTATATGTTTAAATCTGTGTCTGTCTGTTACGCTTTCACGCTAAAACATGAAATTTGGCAGATCTGGGTTATGAAGAAGGACATAGGCTACTTTTTCACGCGATAACCGACGGCAATAACGACTAGAAGCTAGTTTAGTATAAATAGCTAATTTGCTGTTCTAAATATACAATATCAACAAATAAATAAATGGATTTTCTCTGTCTAGCTTCTATAAAACGGTCCAAAGTGCGACGCCGGCTACTTTTAGGTTGCTGCACTTCAGGCTTCTGAATGCTGGTTACATCAAACAAGATTTTGTTACTTCAAACTAAAAACCGGTATTTTCAAGTATTTTGACGATTTCATGGGCTACGGCCTACGAGAATAACTTCCTACGAGGTCTTTCAAAACTGGTGACATGGACACTTTTGTTAAGTTTTGTTGTCAGTTTGACAGTTTTTAGTGACTAATGTGACATTTCGAAAAAGATAGAAACAGTAAAAAATCGTGGATTTTATTTACTTTGCTGTTAGCTAAATGAAGTAAATAATTATGGCGAACGTAAACACGGGTGAACTTTTGGACTTCCAGGACTATTCCCCTGACCACAATAATCGTAGTGCTCGTATCGACGTGGAGGCAGTGCACACAAATCAATATAATAACACTATGTCAAATCCAAATTATAGTTTTGAAGAACCCAAAGCTATTGATGAACCAGAGGCTGCGCCACAATGTAAGTGCCTACAATATAATACTTATGATTCTAAGATTCTAGTATAATTAATAAGTCAAGTATTTTTCAACAATAAAGTCTTGTAAACATTTAAAATTTATCTCCCATTAGTGTAGATTTTAACTAGATTGTAATCTAATCACTGCATTAGTAATAGTGTTGTTTTAATTTTACTGTGTCTGAGTATTACAAAAACATGTAAAGTGATAATGGTTTAGGTAACATGAGTGTTCATTTAGCATTTAACTTATTTGGCAGTCTGGTGTCTTCTAGAGAATTGCTTTAGCCGTACTTCAATTCCTTAATATTATGCATTACTCCATCATGTATCATCCACGGGGTATGAGTTACTTTTAATAAAACCCCGACATTTGAAAATGAATGAAATAATGTAGAAAATTCCTTGTGACTGATGAACAGACACAAATATTGACATCAATCACAAAAAAATGTAACTCATACAAATGATTTGAGATCGTTTGTTCCCATTTTTGTCATTTACTTCTTCTCTTGTTTTATTTGATAACAGTTTTAATTGTGAAGATTAAGCAATGATTAATTGTATTTTATAGACAACCAAAATCATAGTTTATTTATTTAAAAAATTGTGCACCAAGGTACTATGGTCTAAGAGAGAATGGCTAAGTCATAAACCTTGCCATTCTCTATCAGTCAATCAAGCTCATCACAATAATATACCTCTTATTTTCCAGCAAACCACAACTTCTGGACTATAGAATACTATCAGAAGTACTTTGACGTGCACACAAATGAGGTGGTGGAGCGGATCATATCCTCAGTTCTGCCACAGAAAGTGTCCCGCAACTACTTTGATGAGAGGATCAAGGGGAAGCCAGATTTGTATGGACCTGTTTGGATTTCTATTACCTTGGTAGGCGCATATTTACACTTATACATACTATTTCACAAGAATTCAGCTCTTGACACTATGGATGGAGCCAGCATGCTCAGATGGTGCTTGTAAGCTCTTGTACTGAAAGCTTACCAGCAGAACACAGAAGCTGGCAGATGTCATGTAAGTAATACTGATTTGTCTCTAAATAATTCCAGATATTCACAATAGCAGTGAGCGGTAACATAGCCAGTTATTTGCACAACGCCAACAAGAAGGGCTTCGTTTGGCGTTATGACTTCCACCTCGTGTCCATCGCAGCTACGGCTATCACATGCTATGTGTGGCTCGTGCCGCTTGCCTTGTGGGCTGCGCTGAAGTGGACCACCAATACTGATGGACATGATGAAATAGAGAATCAGGTAAATAGACAAGTATTTTATGGATAGTTATTATACTTGAAACTAGCTGGCAACAAACATACCACCACCCTAATTGCGTTAATACAAAAATGAACACAATTATTATTGATCCAAAGGACATTTTACTATGTCATTTCAACAATATTCATTGTGTGTATTATGTTGTCGAGATATTTTTTTTTATATGAAGCATATGGATTTCCTTGTGATTCTGGAAAAATATGTGATTTTCTGAGTTATGCAATTAGACTGCAGTTTTGTTGTATCACTGTTGCGGAGTTGTTTTGACAACAACAATAATAATAATTATGATGTTTACTACAAAACAGTTGTATCAATAAAGTATTCCATTGTTAGCTACACTAGGTACCTTACTAACCATAAAGTACACATGTTATGTGCTGCTTTCTATTGCACTAAGCCTATTTGATCAATAACCTCATAGCAGAAAATTAAATGAAACAAATTATTTACTTATTCTGATGTTGCAGCCAATTAGCTTAATCAGCCGTTTCATTGGTAGTCTAGCATTTTCGTTTAAATGAGCCGATTTTTCAGCGACCTAATTGACATCTTTTGCTCAATGTCATTTAATGACTTGCCCATGTCACTTGTGTCCCTGATTAAGGCACAGTTCAATGTAAAGGCTAGGCTTTTAATGAAATGGATGATTAAGCTAGTTGGCTGCGACATTGATATCCTATTTACATGTAATGTAATGACTAATGAACCTACGATTCTACTAAGATTATCACCAAACTTTTCTTTCTGATTCCAGGATACAAAATCACCAACAATGATGTCCTTATTCTGCCTCTACGGATACTCACTCTCAATATACATACCAGTAGCCGTGTTATGGACCATTCAAGTATTCTGGCTTCAATGGCTCTTTGTCCTTATGGCTGCGTTCGTCTCTGGTGCAGTCCTCATATTCTGGCTCATGCCAGCATTGAGAAAGTCAAAATACTTCGTCATCCTCATTGGGTGCATTCTAGGTTTCCATTTCCTCTTAGCAGCTGGTTTCATGCTGTACTTCTTTCATCAGCCGAGTACTCCTGATGACATTGTTACATCAACTTTGAAGACTTTGAGCCCTTAAGTTGTTTTTATTTTATGTTAGTACTTGGGTCAGAAACTCTATGGAAATGGCAAAATGCCGAACAAGCACAATGGCATTGCCAGTGATATAATCCAAACTTGTAGTAGTAATTTGATATCAACTTCTATAGAGCTTCATTGAGTTTTTGGTCCAAGTATAGTAAATATAAGCACATGGATTTTGTGATGGGGTCATGTGAGTATCACAGCCCGTTTACTTTATGCCATCTTATTAGTATTGGTACAGTGATATTTACGTTTTTCTCGATGTTTAACAGTCACATAAAGTAAGTAGGAGCTAAGAAAGAAATAGTACATGTTGACGCACATTCATTCCTTTTGAAAATCTGTATGTAAATGCACATTAACTTAATTGAATAAGAGAGAACTGAAAACCATTGATGTTGTATAGTTTGACGTAAGTCAACTCTCACTGTTTAGATGTAAAACTTATATTTGTGTTCATCTTTGACATTTCTAGGGACCCTGGGGTAGGGTCCCGGACCTTTAGAAAGCGTTCGAAGGGCCAAATCCAACTCACAGTGGCCCCATTAGATGCTGAGACACAATTTTATGAATGAGGCATCAACCTACGTTTTCTGCAAAAAACCTATTATGTACTACTTATATTAAATTTATAAAATTATTAAAATAAGGTATTTCTTGATTTCCACATTCCTGATGTAAAAAGTCTTATAATTATTTATGCAAAGAAAATAAATAAATGTTTTAAATAAATAATAATAATTGTATTCTTTCTAAAATAATTATCATTTAATACAAAATCATTTCGATTATTTACAATATTTACATTCATAATTCTAAAAATAGAATTTAATTTGTAATTTCATACAAAGAGCATGTAATGACTGTATTCGAGTTTAGTCGACCAGAGAGAATGATTGGAAACTTTTTAGCCATGGTTGTCTATGGAATGATGGCGGCATATCTTCTGGTGAAGACTGTAGGGTACCGGCAAGCTCGGACAACATGTTTGCTGAAAAAAAAAAAAAAAACTGTAAAGTAATTGACGGAATTTAGTATAGGTAAGTCCTACGTGGCGACATCATACCAAAAATCCAATAAGAATGAAACACGTCCAGCGCCCACAAACCGCACCCGAGTCGTCGTTTTAAGTAGGTATTGATGACTTGTTCATGCCCAACCCGACTAGCGACTCCATAAATCTAAGTATTTTTCGAAATGAATGATCCGATTTAAATGAAACTCGGTATGCATAAGCTAGATTTTTAGTTAATTTTCGAAAAAGAGTTCAGGGGAAAAAGAGTGAGATTTTTCACTTTCCAGGTATAGAACACTTAAAATCTCTCTCCCTTTGAACTCTTTTTCCAAAACGTTCTCTACTAACTATTTAGACCTGGATATCTAGCGTATGTATACCAATCGGTTCATTCATTTCGAAAAATAAGGACTTGAAAATTTTTATGAAAAGCCGTACCACAAACGCTTGTTGGAAAAATGAGTTGTCGAAAATAAATTAGGTATATACGAAGTCTTTTTTTTGAAATGTCAACAGAAACATCATCTCTTTCGTTCAAAAGATCATTGAGTGTGTATTGTGGAGATTCCGGTATAATGGGTATAAATAATAATAACTTAAACAAACCCTAAATTATATTTCGTAGTGAACAGCGCTTAAGTACCTACCTGAGTACAACAAAGCAATAAGCAACAACAGAAGGCATCAAAGAATTGAATCCTTTGCCGACAAAGTTTTAAAAAGTGAAAACAAAGCTCATTCGTATGTTTATGGCTTTAATCCTTTACCGAATATTGCAAACAAAGGGCGCCGTATTATTATGTTGAACTTCTCAGAAGTTGAAAGAATAGCTAACTATTGTCTTTGTTCCAAATTGTACGCCGAAGTGATAACATGTTTTGTTCTCTATCTCTAATACCTATGACAAAGAAATCGGGTCTAATTCGCAGTTCTATTCTTTCAGTTTAGTAGAAATTCTTACAATAGGTTTAAAACGTTCATTAGTGAAAATATTCGGTTGGTACCAATAAAATATTATAAAATTCTATATTCATAAACGTTCAATGAACGGGGACTATTTCAAGGCAGCACTATTTCTGGTGAGCGCTATGTACGCCATAATTTGTCATGTGCATTAGATCTCATATTATTGAGCTTGATTTAAATTTTGCAATGTATGTGATGTGGCTGTAGTTACTTAATTTAAATAAATAAATGAACCTCCGAGACTATAGTAAGTATACACAAGTAAACGTACGCGTGCACGCACTTTGCTAGCACACAAACACATTCACACAGTAGTTCGCTTCTTAAAAGTTGTTTTTGTTCTTCACAAATTGAAAATTAGTACTTATGAGGGTACCTTGGTGTCAAATTGGCCAGCTGTATTAACTTGTTTTATATAACTACCGACACTTAAGCTTTGTTTCCTATTTATCTGTTTGCTTTGTTATTGTAACTTTAATTTTACTTATTCTACAACTGCATGCTTCGTCATGAGACGACGATAAATTTATGTTAAAATTTAAATCTCATGTAAGTGAACTGTGTAACATGTTCTTATGAGAAATAAAGATTCTTTAAACCTAACCTATAGTAGATTCCAGATAAATGTGCAATAACGGTCATTGACCCACATACATTTATTGACTTTATTAAAATCAAAAACAGAAATAAAAGACTTAGAGCAGTCCTGAATCTACTTCTATCGTGATCCTTTATGTTCTCTAGTAATGTAAAATGGTTCATAATGTATTGTTCGGGTATCTACGAAGGGATATTAGGGAAAGGTCGATGTACTTTATTGCAAGTTTATCTGGCACAAAGTATAATATAGCTAAGTTAACGTAATTAGATATTATTGACGAATCCATTGTAAATTAAGCTCTATAATCTTTTTAAAGTAGGTTAGTAAGTTTAATTACGGGTGCGTGATATTTATCAACGAATTATGGAGATGTGTGATTAAGCTAATTGGCTGCGAATTAGCTTAATCAGCTGTTTAATTGGTTGCCTAGCCGATTTTTTAGCGACTTAAGTGACATCTTTTGTTCAATATTGTTTAATGACTTGCCCATGTCACTTATGTCGTTGATTAAACGGCACAGTTCAAAGAAAAGGCTAGACTTTTAATGAAACGGCTGATTCAGATGGCTGCGACAGAGACACAAGCGAGTAAAGTAATTGAAAATAGGCAAAGAAGCGAAAATTGGCTGGAGAATTATGAATTGCTGTATAATTAGTACAGCAATTCATAATTCTGATTATGTAGGAAAACAATAATCGTACAAAAATAGTAATATTCGGTCACAAAAGTTGTTACGGTATTTCTTTTGTTGTGTTTTAATAATTATCTCGTGTTTATTTCAGTTCCCATAGCATCTATTGGTGGATTTGGTAAGGAAGAGAGTTTTGATACAAGACTTAAAAGAAAATAAAAATACGGAAAGCAATACCTACCAACTCCAAAAACTGGCGGCATGGGTGGATTTGCAAAGCATGCACCTTTTTGGATTAGTCTACTTTGCCCACTGTGCACGGATAACTCTGCCTTCAGTTTTCTTTGGGTAATTTTAACGCAAGCATATTATGAAGATTGGTGGTGTCCCACCATCACAGAGACTGAGAATGGTGATGATTTGGCTACCAAACGAATTTGTCAGATCCATGTTGGAACATTCAGTTGCCTTCAAAATAAGCTGAATGATGCTGAGACATGCGCCATGTTCGTGAACAGGCGTCGTCAGTGGAAACTGGTAAACGCGTCCTAAGGACGCTGTTACAAATAGGTAGTCAAATCATTACTTTTTAACACAAAGTATGTTTATTAAATAAAATGCTTTGAACTATAAATATTTTAGATAAGTACAGTTTCTGAATAAATGTACCGAAGTGAAAATTTTTACTTCGGTACATTTATTCAGAAAATGTAAAAAGTGAGTTCTTTTTGTGGTGTTCGTAACTTCGTGCACAGATAGATCATGCATAATTATGCTGTCCTGTCATGTTTTTATTTAATAAAATTACCAGTTTCCACTGACGACGCCCGTTCACGAACATGGCGCGTGTCTCAGCATCATTCAGCTTATTTTGAAGGCAACTGAATGTTCCGACATGGATCTGACAAATTCGTTTGGTAGCCAAATCATCACCATTTTCAGTGTCTCTGTGATGGCCGACACCACCGAGCTTCATAATAATTATGCTTGCGTTAAAATTACCCAAAGAAAATAGAAGGCAGAGTTGTCCGCGCACAGTGGGCAAAGTATACTAATACAAAAAGGTGCATGCTTTGTAAATCCACCCATGCCGCCAGTTTTTGGAGTTGGTAGGTATTGCTTTCCGTATTTTTATTTTCTATTTAGTATCAAAACTATCTGCCTTGCCAAATTCATGGCAAGGCAGATAGTTTTGATCCATGGGAACAGAAATAAACACGAGATAATTATTAAAACACAACAAAAGATATACGTATACGAAGAACCGTAACAACTTTTGTGATTTCTATTTTTGTACGATTATTGTTTACCTACATAATCAGAATTATGAATTGCTGTAGTAATTGTACAGCAATTCATAATTCTCTAGCCAATTTTCGCTTCTTTGCCTCTTTTCAATTACTTTACTTGTGTCTCCATTATTCATTGATAAACATCACGCACCTGTAATTAAACTTACTTACCTACTTTACAACGGATAGAAGGGGTGTCGAACCTTTTTTAAAGAGTGTAATTTACAATGGATTCGTCAAAAATATCTCATATAACATCAACTTAGCTAAAACAGGTCCATTTATTTATTTAAATTAAGTACAGCCACATCACATACATTGCAAAATTTAAATCAAGCTCAATAACATAAGATCTAATTCACAAGACAATAGGGATGATTCCTGGTCAAAAAATATTGATTCTATTTATTCCGTCAGTTAGATTATAGAATAATATTGAACACGTATTTTTAAGTCGTATAGCGCTCACCCCGAACAATAGTGCTGCCTTGAAATAAAAAGTCCTAATCAGTCCCGTTCATTGAACATTTATGAATAAAGAACTTCATAATACGTATATTGGTATTTATGAGCATTTTACCGAATGAGCGTTTTAAACCTATTTAAGAATTAAAATAAAATAATAACGAATTATTACTAAACTGAAAGAATAAAACTGCGGATTTGACCCGATTTCTTTGTCATATTATTAGAGAAAGTACTTATAGAACAAAACATGTTATCACTTCGGCGTACAATTTGGAACAAAGACAATAGTTAGCTATTCTTTCAACCTCTGAGAAGTTCAACATAATAATGCGGACGCCCTTTGTTTGCATTTTTCGGTAAGGGATTAAAACCATAAACATACGAATGAGCTTTGTTATCACTTTTTAAAACTTTGTCGGCAAAGGATTCAATTCTTTGATGCCTTCTGGTGTTTCTAATTGCTTTGTTATACTCAGGTACCTACTTAAGTGCTGTTAACTACGAAATAGGATATAGGTTTTGTTTAAGTAATAATACATGTTATTTCTTTATTAATTTAACTAAATAAAAATGAAAACTCCTAACTAAAACATGGCGTCAAAAAATTCGTCCGCATCGCTGTCGACTGGAAGTGAGCCCAAAAGACTGGCGGCATTGCCACGTTGTATGACTATGCTTATCCTCTGTCCGAAGTAAAAGCCAGCCCTTGGGTCACGCAAAGTGGCAACAAAGCGTTTAGCAAGTTCTTTAAATAACGCATGAGCACTCCGACCCCACGGTCTAAGAGTTTCAACCCCAAACGCCTCGAAAAAATAATTGCCAACTAGGTTATTATACAAATTTTAAGTAATTATTATTTATACCCATTATACTGGAATCTCCCCAATACACACTCAATGATCTTTTGAACAAAAGAGATGGATGTTTCTTTTGAAATTAGAAAAAAACTTCATATAAGTATAATTTATTTTCGACCAACTCTATGAGCGTTTACGTTCATAACGTTTTCGACTTTAATAAAATTTTGGTATGCATACGCAAAATATCCAGGGCGGGAAGTCTCGACACAGTTACCGATCGCCTACCGACTGAGTACGGTCGATAATTTTACTCCTAAAGCCGCCCGTACACTGTTAAACTTGAACTTGATCCGCAGATCAGATCATTGATTTTGATCGTGCGATTGACTATGACTGTACGGGTGGCCTTTGGACTTATCGACCGAATTCGGTCGGTAGGCAATCAGAAATCCATTCGGCCGTTTGGAAAATACGAGGTAATAAAGAAATTTAAACACAAGATACGCGCGAAAAACATAACCCTTCCCTGGCAGTCGGGTAAAAAAACTTATAGGTTATTCGAATTAACGTCGTATCCCGCCATTTTTCAAAAAATGAGTGACATCTAGTGGTATAACACACCACCAGATATTTCTAATGCAGAAAAGGACACTATGATTTCAGAACCTTTTATAGAGGATTCATTTCATGCGTGTAGATAAAGTCTTGCATGCAACTGTACATAATTAGGTATTAAAACACTAATGTGATATCACATGTGTCCCACATTCGTGTTTTAATACCCCTTATTATACAACAGTTGCATAAATGACTATAGGTCAACCCGAGTCCGGCTAACATGTCATAAAGTGCCGTTGTGTAATCATTGGCACACAAGTAAAATGTATTATTTGAACTTGGCAGCGAAAGTGTACTGCTCTGATATGTCTGTGATTATGGAAAACTAACTTAATTGCCTCCACATTAAGTCTAACTTCCGCTGTAAACTTAAGGTGAAAGCGCCAGGGTAGCCTGTGAAATTCAAATTTTCTTACGTTTTTTGCAATTTGCAGGTCAGTATCAGGTTGTATCTTGGTCAAAATATGGTTCGCGGCCGTAGCAAGTACTTACGTATTTACAGAACTGTAATCATTAAAATCATCAGTACAACTCTCTCAGTTAGAATTGATGCCAATTATAGTATTTCATGAAATCATAACATTTGGAATCAATTCTAACTGAAGGAGTTGTATTGATGATTTTAATGATTATAATTCTATAAATACATACTTGCTACGGCCGCGAATCATATTTTGACCAAGATACAACCTGACACTGACCTGCAAATTGCATAAAACGTAAGAAAATTTGAATATCGCGGGCTACCCTGGCGCTTCCACCTTAAATCTTGATTTTTTCTATTCTCATTCATTAAAAATCAACCTAATGTACACTTGAATAAAGTTTAGGTTCAGTAGAAAAAAGAGGGAACAGGTTACTTCTACACAAGCACGCTCAATCGTCGACCACATAATATGTACTCGTTTTCCATCAGGTGAGACTGTCGTCAAACTCGAGCTTATAACTTAGCCTATTTTGTCCCACAGCTGGGCAAAGGCCTCCACCATATTTTTCCAGCTAACTTTAACTGCTGCTTAGGGGTCGTCCTTCTTCAGGCACCCACGGCGTGATGATCCTGGCCCATCTGTCCCCTTGCATCCTGTCAATATGGCCTTTACACAGTGCACTTACTGTACGCCTCGCTATGGTGGAAGCCCCGCATGAGCTCACAGAACTCTATGAGATGCCCCTCGTTGTGCGACAGCTGCGTGCTGAACTCCACGTCGCGCACGGCGCACTGGTACAGCAGCTGAATACCACAGCGGCATACTGAGAGTACGGACGACTGGATTGTTTCATTATCACCTGGAATAGTAGAGAAAGTTTGTGTAACATCATTTGACTGTGTTTGACAAACAGATGTCATCATTTCAGCCGAACGACGTCCACAGCTAAACATAGACCCCCTAAATGTCGCCACACCGACCAGTCCTGTGCGTCTGGCATCCAGCGATTTCCCGCTGCTTCCACTAGGTCATCGGTCCACCTTGTAGGAAGCCTCCCAACGCTGTCTTCCGGAACGCGATGACACTCCAGAACCTTTTGACCCCATCGACTATCACTAGGTCATCGGTCCACCTTGTAGGAAGCCTCCCAACGCTGTCTTCCGGAACGCGATGACACTCCAGATGCTTTTGACCCCATCGACTATCACTAGGTCATCGGTCCACCTTGTAGGAGGCCTCTCAACGCTGTCTTCCGGAACGCGATGACACTCCAGATTCTTTTGACCCCAACGACTATCACTAGGTCATCGGTCCACCTTGTAGGAGGCCTCCCAGCACTGTCTTCCGGAACGTGATGACACTCCAGATTCTTTTGACCCCAACGACTATCACTAGGTCATCGGTCCACCTTGTAGGAGGCCTCCCAGCACTGTCTTCCGGAACGTGATGACACTCCAGATTCTTTTGACCCCAACGACTATCACTAGGTCATCGGTCCACCTTGTAGGAGGCCTTCCAGCACTGTCTTCCGAAACGTGATAACACTCCAGATTCTTTTGACCCCAACGACTATCACTAGGTCATCGGTCCACCTTGTAGGAGGCCTCCCAGCACTGTGTTCCGGAACGTGATGACACTCCAGATTCTTTTGACCCCAACGACTATCACTAGGTCATCGGTCCACCTTGTAGGAGGCCTCCCAGCACTGTCTTCCGGAACGTGATGACACTCCAGATTCTTTTGACCCCAACGACTATCACTAGGTCATCGGTCCACCTTGTAGGAGGCCTCTCAACGCTGTCGTCCGGAACGCGATGACACTCCAGAACCTTTTGACCCAATCGACTATAATATGTACTGCGAGCAATGTGCCCTGCCCACTGCCACTAAAGTTTAGAGATTCTTTGGGTAGGTGCATATCACTAAAAATTATAATCCAATAGTGGGCACAGTGCTTAAAAAATAATCACTAGATCACTATGCCAACAGTCATCTTATCATCTGTATTACAAATTGTCAAATATTATAATTATAATTACGAAATATTGACAATGATGACCACAATCTGCGCTGGTTTGAGTTATGTAGAGGCTCCAAAAGTATTCTAAGAGGAAGGCACTTACCTATAAATCTATGTTTAAAATTCTCTAACATGACAGCGCATATTCGTAGAGCGTAGACTATTACTTGGACTAGAACGAGGTGGCAATCACATCTGAAACGAAATAAAAAAAAAAATGACAAGAAAAATAATTTAAATACGGCATTTACACTTTCCGGTGTACATTGTTGTCTTATTTATATTTTTATCTCGCCATTGTTGTCTTACTACTGGGCAAAGACCTCCCCTAAGTCCTTCCAGATGTGATAGATGAACTTGTATACAGTGCTTACCTGGTTACTTCTCTTGCCAAACTGCTTGTAGAGTTGTCATTGATATTGCTATACAGTATGATGAGGTTCTGTGTGGTCTCCGCCGCCTTGTGTGCGAGCTTCTGTTTCTCCATACATTTGAGGCACGTTTCTATCTGCTTTAGAAGGACTTGTACGAAACATGAATCTGGAAAATTGAAATAAACTTTATGATTTAAAATGGCGTTTATACGTATTTTCAAAAGATCAGGAGACAATGTGAGATGGTACTGACGCGCTATAGGGTTTATCATGCTGGACTGAGATCCCAGAGTCCCCAGACCTTACTTATTTTCTCACTAACAAAATGTTTATATAGTATATTATTGTTAGTAAGTTCTTGTAGCATACGCATACCTGCTAGTTTTTTTTAATGGTGGGAAATCAAATGACTCCTCCCGCTCTAGGAGCGGAAGGGAGTGTCAGACTCTTACTGACTAAAACCCATCCGTGTTCCTCCTTATGCCCTTTGCGTTCCAGTACTGCGGTGAACTCTATCGAACAAATTCCGCAACCATACCTGCTAGCTTAGGCCGACGGTCATTCCCATACATATTGAAATAAAAAAAAAGAGTTTGTAAGAATATCAGTCTTACCTTTCCTATACAACAGAACACCCTGATCATAATCAGTCTTCAGATTCCCCGTCCCATTCCCGGGGCAGAACGTCTTCATAAACCCATCCCATTGAGCGACTGTCTTCAGTAAGTTAAGTACATGAGTGACCACGAAAGGCATTGGTCTAGATGTGAGTATGGTCTTTATAATGTCTAGGGTTTTTGATCTGTTGACCTCGGAGGACGTTAGGGCTTCGATGAGGGACGTTATTGATAGTACGAGGCCGCTGTATAGTGTGGCGCAGGACTGGAAAGTGAAGAGATTGTTAGTGGATTGAAGAAGGAATTTTGTTCTTTATATTACCCTAAAAATAAAGACCAAAATCACTTCTTCAACTATGTAAAGTGCTACTGAGCCTGCTTTAGAAGCCATTCGATGCTATCTTTGTTTGTACTTTATTGAAATTTTAATAAAGAGTATTATTCAATGACATCATGAAGCCCTGTGCTTTTCCATTAACATTTTTAGTTTCATTACTGGAGCTTAAGAAAATTGTGAAGGCGAGAGTTTTCCGTCTCAATCATGCAAAAGTTATGAAAATCATGACGTTTATTGGTGCTTCTGCTTTATTACAAAGAGAAAATATTTGTATTTTTGTACTTATGTTTGTCTGTAATGAACAGATGCTCCAAGACTACTTTCTACTGGTGAAAGATTTTAAAAATCTTTCACCAGTAGAAAGCTTTATTATCACTGAATAATATAGGCTAAGTCACAAGCAAAGTACTATGGTAGGCGCCAGATAAAATTGCAATAAAGTACATTGACCTTTCCATAATATCCTTACGTAAATACGGAACAATAAATTATGAACCGTTTTTAATTACTAGAGAATGTAAAGGATCACGATAGAAGTCGATTCGGGACAGCTGTATGTCTTTATTTCTGTTTTAGATATAAAGAAAGTCAATAATGTATGTCGGTCAATGACCGTTATTGCACATTTGTCTGGTGTCTACCATAGTATTTCATATTTATGTACTTATTCATGATTTTCACGGTTTCCGAGTGAAATAATATAAGACGGTACGGCTGGCGCAGTGGTTGAGCGATTGACTGCTGCGCTGCGTGTCGCAGGTTCGATTCCCGCACGGAACATTGTATGGCCTACAGATAGTTGTTCCGGGTCTGGCTGTTTGTGTATGTGAGTTTATATGTTTGTAAACACAAGTTTTTTTTTAAATATTAATTTCAACATAGATGAGGCATAGGCAGACTATGGTTACTCACAGCATTGTCAAGCAGCACACATATCCTGCTGATAATGTCAATAAACTGTCCACTTTTCTGTGTACCCTCCTCTGGCGTTTGTTCGTATTTGAAGAACCAATACACTCCTCTAGAAGACTCTAGAACATATGCTAGTGTGGCCACCATTCTTCTGGATAGGATCTCTTGTTCTTCTTTGTATAGTGCTCTGAAATTAGGAACAATGTAAGCAGAATGAATTTTGTAGTATTTCAAATTGGATGTGACCCGACTGCGACAAAGCCCAAAAGAAGGGTTATGTGTTTTCTAGTACTTGTTGAGTAAATTAATATAGTTTTTTTAGGCTTTTGGACTATACAGAATGTTGTCATATTATTTTAAGGGTGGTGTTCTGCATCTGCTATACAGTAAAGAAACAATATCAACATAAAAAAAAACTTTTTTAAAAACGGAACTCAAAACATGACTAAGGAGTTCAATAAAATCACTTTTCAAGCAGTCTGATGCAGTAAGTGGCATCGAATCTGTGATTGAACTAAAGTCAACGCCACCAATGGCACCACACAGCTCAACAAGTGTTTTTTTTTAATTTTAGTATTTTTTGCTATCTGGTTTTTTTAAAATAGTCATTGTTGTCTAGTAAATTACAATTATGTAAGCTTAAGAAGGAGTCCCTGTTTCCAAAACGATGCAGTTTTTTTTTAGTTCAGCACAAACTTAGGTAATAACTTACCTGCCTCTGAGCAGCTCCTCCCTACTAACGCACTGGTAGCTGGACGTGACATCCATGTACCTCTCGTCCATTTCCTTCTGGAAAGACGTCGTCACTCGTTGGCACACGGTCTCCAGTCGGCTGCGCGACTCCTTTAGCAGGGATTTTATTGAGCTGAAGATCTAAAATAATTTGTACTTTATTTATTATTATTTTCTTTATTAATCTTTTTACATACTTTTTATATTTTTAAATATTTCAATAACAAAAAAAAAACAATAAAAAAACATTTAAAAATATAAAAATAGTAGTCCGCCGGTGTCGGGAGCGAGGTCCAAGCTACCGGTGGTTAGGGCTCCAGAGAAAGGAACCTCCTCACAATACGAGCCGTATCGAGGAGTACTGCCTTCTGTATCAGGCCCTTTACCCAACTGCGTAACGCCAGCTTCGACAGGTGGTCGTCGAAGCTTTTGGCTATCAAGCCATTGGCCGTAACGACTATCGGCACAATGACAGCCGAGTCCACATTCCACATGTCGACAACCTCGTGTGCTAAGTCAAGATACTTGATTTGTTTCTCTTTTTCAGCTTTCACGAGGTTCTCGTCATGCGGAATGGTAACATCGATTATCATTGTGCGGCGCGCTAATCGGTCTATCACCACTATATCGGGCTTGTTAGCTATGATAGTCCTATCAGTGATGATAGACCGATCCCAGTACAACGTGACATGGTCATTTTCGAGAACTGGGTCGGGCACATACTTGTAATACGGTACCTCAGAATCCACAAGTTTGTATTTCAAAGCAAGTTGCTGGTGAATAATCCTAGCCACTTGGTTATGCCGGTGCAAGTACTCGCCGTTAGCCAAACGAGAACAACCAGAGATAATATGTCTGATGGACTCACCCGGACGGTGACATGCCCGACACACGTCAACCGTCCCGTCCTTCATAATATGCCTCCGGTAGTTGTTCGTCAAGATAACTTCGTCCATAATTGCACAAACAAAACCTTCAGTTTCTCCGAAGAGATCACCGAAACGTAGCCAGGCCACGGACGCTGAGAAATCTACATCGGACCCATACAGAGCCCGATAGAAGCGCCCGTGAAGCTCCTTGCCTTTCCATACCTCCTTGCGGTCATCTGTAGTAAGTATCACAGGTTTGCGCCAGTTCTCTTTAGCCATGGACAACGGGGTGAGTCCCTTGTCTACTGCGACCACATCTCGGTGCATACCCACATCGACTTTGAGAAAATATTCTCTGAGACTGCACATCTCTCGCGGTTGTGGAGAGTCTTAGCATTTAAAAAGCCTCGACCTCCACATTTCCGCGGGATGTACAGTCTCATCACCGACGATCGTGGGTGATGCATCCGGTTTGCAGTCAGCAGTGTACGGACCCTCCTATCCAGGGCGTCAAGTTCAGTTTGAGTCCATTTGAGTATGCCGAAAGAGTACATCAATACTGGCATGACCCAACCGTTGAAGGCGCGCACCTTATTTCCGCCCGACAAAAGGCTATTCAAAACCTTTTTTAGGCGGCCAAAGAAGCGCTCCTTCAGCGATTGTTTCATGTCAGTACCGTTAATGCCCAACGCTTCCGACATACCCAAATACTTATAGGTTTCGGTCGAGCTGAGGGATCTAACAAGTATGGAATCCGAGAGTTGAATTCCCTCAGATTCCATAATCTCCCCTTTCTTTACATGCATGACTGCACATTTGTCCACACCAAATTCCATCCTGATGGCGCTACTGAAAGTTTCAGTTACCTTCAGTAGCTCCATCAGTCGCAAATTGTTGGGGGCAAAGAGTTTCAAGTCATCCATGTAAAGAAGGTGAGATATGGTTTGACCACCTCTTCTCAACCGATAACCTAGGCCTGAATCCCCCAGCAGTGTGCTAAGAGGATTCAGAGCTAAGCAGAACCAAAGTGGACTCAAACTGTCGCCCTGAAATATTCCCCGTTTAATCCATACAGGCTCATCGTTCCCTTGAATCGGTCGACATCCTGGATAGCGAAGGACTGTTTTCCAATGCCTCATACATGACTCAAGAAAGGTGCGTAGAGTTGCATCTATTTTGTACAACTCCAGCACCCTCATGAGCCATGTATGTGGCACAGAATCATAGGCCTTCTTGTAATCTATCCAACATGTCGACAGATCCTTGCGGGATCGACGAACCTGTTGGCTTATGGCCATGTCTATGAGGAGTACCTCCTTAGTGCCGCGGGACCCCTTCCTACATCCATTCTGAGAGGCGGACATAATTGAATTAGTGTCAATGTGATCATTAATTTTCACTCTCAGAATGGATGTAAGAAGTTTATAGACCGTCGACAAACAAGTAATCGGTCTATAATTCTTGGGTTCCGCGGGACTACCAGTCTTATGGAGCAGGTGGGTAACGCCAGTTGTTAGAAACTGTGGTAGCGACCCAGACTCCAAGGATGACTGGAATTGAGATGCCAGGAGCGCGTGTGAGCTGCTATACCACTTAAGCCAGAAGTTGTGCAGTCCGTCCGGGCCTGGAGATTTCCAGTTCGGTAATGGACGGACTGCTGTGGCTATATCTATTGGTGTGATGGTAATAGCTTCCATTTGTGGTATAGCTTCACACACGCGCTCGACATCGCGCATCCAGTCACCCTCGGCATGACTGACGGGCACCGACCAGATGTTTCGCCAGAATGTACTCGTGGCGATTTCATCCGGGCGGCACACGTCCGTCACACTTTGTTCAGGTCGCTCCCAAGCTCTGTATACCCACCTTTCATCGCTCTGGAACATGCGATTCTGCTATTAACCATTCGAGGTGCTGAAGTGTTTGTATAAAAACGCCACCATGTCAGTCCGACTTCAGGATCAGACATCAGAACCTATAACCTGTGGATACTTACATTAAAATACCTCTCCTCAATCCTATCCCCCTCTCCTGTGAACACACTGGTAACGTCTTCGTAAACAGCGCTCATCACCACTTTGTTTTTGCCCGTCTCCTTGGGCCCCGGTGTGGTGGGCAGGCGGTGGAATGTGCTGTATATCCTGCACTTGTTCTGAGACAGGTCCGTAGTCTTCTGCAGCTTCTCATTGTAGTCTAGTATGGAATGCTGCTGGTTTGTGCTCGGTTCTAGTATGTAGGGGAGGATTGTGGAAGTGGTTGTTTGTTCTGTAAATGAGAGTAGAAGGTTGTTACCTGAAGTAAGCTATTCTTCTGTGCGCAGAAATACGCGCTTTGATGTGGAGTTATGGAAATCAGTCTAACTGACACACAAGTAAGCAATTAGTGTTTTTTGTTACTATGCATGAAAATAGTACTTTTCCTTTCCTAAAATGAACTATGTTTGGCATGAATATAAGGAGGGTTAGATCACTTCATTTTAAATTCATTTCAAAACTTTTTTTTTTTTTTTTTTGCTTTATCCGCGATGAGTCGCAAACTATGAGCGGATGTGGTGCGTGCAAATTCTTTTGAGGTGCACATCTTCCAGTGAAGATCGCCACCATATTCAGTAAACAGGCTTAGAGCCCGTGATCCAAGTTAAGCTCAAGGATATTTTTTCGCTTGAGGCGCTTTGTGGAGCTTGTTGTAATTAACTCATTTGCAAGTTTATTTGGATGAGTAGCGAGCCTTTTTTTGTACGATGGAATGGCAAACCGGATTTCTTCCTTTATTGTGTTCATTTTTAATTCCTCATGGATTTCGGTGTTTCTAATGAACCATGGCACCCCTGCAACTGTTCTTAGTATACTATTTTGAAGTCGCTGAAGGATGTTGATATTGCTATCGCTAGCACTGCCCCAGAGCTGCATACCGTACGTCCACACAGGCTTTAGAACTGTCTTGTATACAAGCAACTTATTGTCAATTGATAGCTTTGAATTTCTTCCTAGCAGTGGTTGCTAGGAAGAAATTAAAAGCAGATTTCTGTAACGAATGTTAATTTCCTCTCTCTTAGTTTTTATGTGATTTTTCCAAGTAAGACGGCGATCAAGGTGCATTCCGAGATACTTAACATCATCACTATGTGGTAGAGTATTTTGTTCAAGGCTTACTGGTGGACAGTTTCCTCGTCTCAGTGTGAATGTCACCTGAACGGATTTACTGGCGCTTGCTTGGATTCTCCACTTTCTCAGCCACTGGTTTACTTCATTCAGGCCTTCTTGAAGTATATCTGATGCTATTTTAGGATCCGGATCACTTGCTAGGATAGCAGTATCGTCAGCGAAGGTAGCAGTTGTGAGGTTTGGCTTTACAGGGAGGTCTGCAGTATATATTAGGTAAAGCACAGGGCCCAAAACCGAACCCTGGGGGACCCCAGCCGTGATTTCACAAAACTTCGATGTTGATCCACTTTCCTTGACTTCAATTTCAAAACTTGTATGTATTTCATTTCATCTATATTGGGGTTGGCTCCTAGTCAAACCGGTTTCAGCTGGAAACCAGTATTGTATCATTGTATGTACATCATTTATGTGAAAAAAAAGTTTACATGATAGATAACTGTGCTAATCACTCACAAACTAGCTGCAACCCGTGGCTCACTTTGGTATTTTTAATATTATGCTTGGGAGCAAATGGACGAGCTCGTGGCTAAATCATAACAGCCGCACGGATCGGTCTTCAAGGTGACCATCTTAACATATTGAGATTCTTCCGTTCCTCGGAAAGCAAGTTCAGCCGTTGGTCCCGGCTGTCATTTGTAGATCTTTGGCAGTTGCTGCAGATTGTCAGAAGCTAAAAATTGTACACCAGTCTTGCCAAGAATGGGTTGTGGAGGTCTGGAAGGCAGCTGCTCCATGCAAAATACTGGGATTCAGCTGAATCCGGTTTGACTAGGAGTCGACACCAATATAGTTGTGAAAAGACTAGGCAAATGATGACTAATACTTTATGCTGATTTAGTAGAATCTACAAGAAGATTTTATTGTACCTGATCTGCAAGTTTTGTTCAGTTTCAGCATGTGTGCCTTGTCATCAGTCTGTACAGCGTTAGATGCTGTCTTCACTCTCTTGCTTTGACTTACAAGTGTATCATGGGTGTGATTGTTATGCCTGTAAATAGTATAACTTAATTTTAATAATAATTTTAGTTTGTTCAATGAAGAGCATTAAAAGTCTTATAGTAGGCTGTGTTGCTATAGATTTATGAGAGTTCTACATACATAGAAACTACAGAATAACAGCTAATTCTATAAGACAATCAACACATAGTAATCTGCTACAAGTCTTGCAGCTATACTTTCAACAATCACTTTGGTCTGGTTCTTTTTTATGGCTATGAATTGGCCTCAGTATGTTTTTTACCATCTCAAAACATATTATAGGTAATTATTGGAAAAATTCATTAACCTCTATTATCCAAGGGAACCATTTTTATGAAAATATAAACAAATGAAAATAAACCGTAAAAAACATGAAATTTAAGTAAAAATCTGTTTGGATCCACCTGGAGTAAGTTGATTATTTCTATACATTCTTTATTGTTTTGAAGGTAATTAAAGGTTTCATACCTCTGTGATATGTCATTTCCTCCAACAGTCACTTGTGTTAGTCTCACTTTTGAAGATTCCAGTTTCTTGCATTTTTCCTTTACACTTATTATTTCGAGATTCTAAAATAAAAACACACATTACTACAGAATTTTTCAAGCTCTTCATTTCAAGAACCCTCAGTAATTAATTAAAATACTGCTTTACAGTAATTGTTACTCTAAAAAAACATTCATAACTTAACTATACAATCAAGAAACATCATAGGAAGTAAACAATAACCTTGAAGTCCAACTGTGTCCTCAAATCATGCATCTGACTGTTGGCAGCACTAAGTTTCTCCTGCCACTCCATCTGTACTTTCTCTTGAGCCTTTATCTTTTCCAACCTGGCGTTATCCACAGACGACTGACAACTCTTCAGTTGGGTCCGCAGTATTGATGCCTCTCCTTCCTTTGTCACACATTTTTCTAACAGTTTCCCATTTTCAGACTTCAATTTAGCATTTTCCTCTTGCATCTGAAGAAGCTGGCGGTACACGTGGTCTGAATCATGACTCTTGAATACTTTGTCACTGAACATCAAGTCATCTGACATGTTGACTTGTCCATTTGTCTTAGGTATAACCTTTGATGAGATTCCAGGTAATGGTGAGGATATTCGGTGGCATTTTTCTTTTAGGTGTGTTGATATGGCTGTGGGTGTATTGAATGAAGGTTTTTTGAAGGTGAATTCGGTTTTTGAAGAACTAGTGCTAGGAGTTGGTTCGAAACTCAGCTGAGTGCTTGTTGAGCTTGGTTTCATGCACATACTGTAGTCCGCCAGTTGACTGACGTCGCTGGTATTGTAGGCCTGCTCGCAAGCCTGGCTGGCGAGGAGTAGGATCTCGTCATCATTGTCATCTCCCCAATTTTCATCAATGTTAGGTTCTAAGGCAAAAAAGTTTACACTTAACCTAACTTCACTAAACAAACATTGTATTTAGGACTAAATCGTCCTAAAGACATTTTGGTAGCTCAATTAATTATGTTATTTTACACATACTGAAAGAATGAGCCGTAATTAAATACAGTTCGGCAAAGTTTACCTTTGTTGAAATCATTGTTTTGACTCAATGGAAAGTTGTGATCAGATATACTAATGTCCAGTTTAGCTTTCTTTCGTTCTCCTTGATGTTGCGGATAAAATCTTTTGGACATTTTTATACAAAAACCATTCCTAATTAAAGTAAAAGTTTAACTTTGGCGGTACGTGCGCCAAATAAGCAAACTGAAAATGAAAAATAGCAAAATACAGATTAAAAATATCAAAACTGTCAAAGGTGACTGAGTCCGTGTAAAGCCGTAACACACGCTCGGATTTGGTACGGTGGATTGGTTCCACTTACAAAATTAGATCTCGCTACACACAGCCGGATCTGGTTCGGTGGACTAACTCCGCCTACGACCGGATGGCAGTTGCTTCACGTACGCCTGAAAGTGCACACCGCGGGTTATCATCATGTCGTTGGAAAATTATGGTGGTAGTGGCAACAATAGCAGCAACATTACAGCCACCACGTAAAAAGCGGAAAAAAAGAAGAGAATGGAACCGAATCCGTGCGTGTGTTGCGGCTATTATAGCCGTAATAGCCGTAACACGCGCTCGGATTTAGTACGGGCGGACGGTTCGGTATGGTGGGGCCATACTTACTCCGACTCGCGACAGCGCTTATTTTAGGTACCTACATCATAGAGTACATCGTTTCCGAACGCGATGTATTTCAATAATTTAAGGACTTTTAATGAGATTGATAGGATACTTTAACATGGCCAGACTTTCTCATAACAGTATCTTTTCTGTGATGATAGAGTTCACTAAATTTAAAACTTCTTCGCAGTAATATTAATTAAAAAAATCATCTTCATCCAAAATTCTTATAACTTCATGTGACCAAATTCGCGTTCTCTTAAATACAATTTAGTCCATTCTCTTCTTTTTTGCTCTTGTTACGTGGTGGCTACCACCGTAATTTTTGTGTCCAACAACATGATAACAACCCGCAGTGTGCACTGAAGGCTTACGTGAACCAAGCCAGGGCTTTAAATACCGGTAAAAAAATTTAACGTTACCTTGCATTGACAGGAGTTAACGTTATATTAAAATAACGGTAATAGGTTTAACGTTATTTATGCACCATTATAACGTTATTCTTTAATAACGTTATTTGTAGTTTAACGTTAATTTTATCGTTATTTTGAAACGGTTATCTCTGTGAGGTGGTGCAATGTCAGATTGTATCTTGATCAAAATATGATTCACGACAGTAAAAAATATGTAAGTGGGTACATAATTATAACCATAATTACATTTTTTTTCTCTTAGCTAGATTTCGGAAATCTAGTTATTATACACATCAAATCTAAGTTCATGATGATGAGTAAATGATTCTTATGGTAACATCTATGTAAATACATATTTTTTTTATTGTTGCGCATTACATTTTGATTAAATTACAACCTGACACTGACCTTCAAATAGCAAAAAATACTAGAAAGTTCCTTGGCTATAATAACACTAATTATTTTACCGTTAAAACGATATTTCTCGTATTTTACGTTAAATGTTACTTAACGTTATATTACTGGTAATGTTATCAAATACCGGTAAATTTTGTAACGTTACTATGGTATCACAATTGAAATTAACGTTATGTAACGGTTATTATTTTGATATTTGGTAACGTTAACAAGCCCTGGAACCAACTGCTCTTCGGTCGTGAAGTGGTAGGTGAAGTTAGTCCGCTAAACCAGATCCGGTCGTGTATAAGGAGATTGAATTTTGTAGGCGGAGTTAGTCCGCCGTGCCAAATCCGAGCGTGTGTTACGGCTTTCAACCTAATCATCCTAAAAAGGGTCCATAGTCTATTAAGTACAATAGCTGAAAAAATGCCGAAAAGCGAGAATCATAATCAAAAATCGCTTTGCAGTGGCTGTTTACTGATGGTTTGAAATGCCCATTTTTCACGCTTTTAATAAAATGTGAGTTTGGCCTGAACTATTGTGGTGGATTTGTCGGACCAGTCGAGTATCATTGTTATGTACAAATCAAATTAATTTTTTTGGGAGATTACACGACTCTATACAATGCATTTTAGTCATTTTGAATGAAGTTTGTAGTGAGGCTGGGAGTGTATACCTGGCTTTATAGTTTGAACGTTTTCTCGGAACATTACGGTTTTACAACGACCATAGACAATCCAAAAGACGCGGAAGGCTATTCTGTTCTATATTGGATACATTTGCTCTTTGGTTAGTTCGTCGTGGAAAGCCGAACAGAGTAGACGTGTACAATGTCTGAAAGTTTTAAACTTGGTGATCTTGTGTGGTATGTATTGAAATTTAGAGCTACTTGAAGCTTTTTGTGCTTATAATTAAATTCCAGTGTTGCTGATACATGACTTGTTTGTTTCAGGGCCAAGATGAAGGGATTCAGCCCTTGGCCCGGCCGGGTAAGACGCCTTCATTATTACTTTTGAAGTTAAAAATAATAAAACACTAATTTTCTATCAGTAAATATCATTAATCAAAATTGTAAACAACTATTGTAGTTTTTGTTGATGGAATTGACAGATTAGATTCACGTAATTATGGGCGGGAAAATTTCTTGATAATTGAGTGTGCTTGACTAAAACGCTGCGTGGCTGGGGTAAAAGGCCGGAGAAACGTTATAAATATCCCTTAGTACAGCAACCGAAGCTGTCAGAGTTGATAAACAAGTTGAGAAATGTCATAATAGAAGAAGAAAACATTGACCCTAATTTTGGTTTGTGATGGTTTTCAGGTAGCCATCCCTACACCGGAGCTAAAGCCTCCCAAGAAAGCGATGAATGTTCAGTGCATTTACTTCTTCGGAACTAATAACTAGTAAGTACTCATTTTTTCTTATTGTAAACAATAATAATTGATAAGAATTCACTTGTTGGGTTAGCATTATCTTTGGGTTTGGTAAGCTCATGTAAAAAGAATCTATGACATGCATCCCAAATTTAGGACACTACACACGAAATGGGAATGCTTTTGTTTTAACATGAAGAAGTTTTTTTCTGTTCAGAGATTATTTTTTCAGTAGCAACACCCATTGCTACCCTACTGAAAAAATAATCTAAGACTAAAGCACTAGCCTAAGACTAGCCAAGTTAGTTGTTTTCACTAACATTTCATAATCTATGTACTGTTGAGGTAAGACAAAGATTTTCTCTTTAGTAAATTGTTATTTTTATGATTTAAATAGAAACATTGCACAGATAATACAACTAAATGTTACCATTTGAAATTAAGATTTTATTAAGAAAAATTTTCATGATTAGGGCACTATAATAGAAACAGGACCCAAATTGCAATATCCATCTTCTGTCTTTAACACGAAATAGACTTCTGGTTTCAGAAATGAGATCATATTCTACCTAAAGTAGTTCACAATAATCATTATCTTAATGACAGGTTAACTAATAAACAAAATATAGCACTGTTCTTTTTGCAGTGGTAACATCAGGATATTTTTTTTTATTTTTATTTTTTTATTGAGAAATGGTCAAAGCAATAGATGAGGTCTATGATAGAGCAATCGTGTCCAGAAGATGCCTGTTCGCTCTTGCTTTGAAGAAAGACAGGTTATATGTGGAAGGAAACACAGACGCTGGCAGAGAGTTCCACACTTTGGCTTTGCCCATAATAAATGTGGAGGAGAAGCACTGAGTATGACTAGTTGGGATATCAACCAAGTGTGGATTGTACCCAGCAGTACGTACGTCTGGTATTCCGGTGGTAAAAGGGCGATGGTGGGTTCAGGTTGTGGAGTTGCTGTGCATACTCACCGAAGTACAGTCTGTAGAAGACTGACAGGCAAGCAACACTACCCCCATGAGCCAGGCTGTGAAGCTTAGCCACCAGCGTCTCGTCGCCTATAAGCCTTTTTGCTGTATGTTCCACCGAATCCAATGCAGCAAGCTGATATTTTGCTGAGCCATTACAGGCTAAGTACTTGCGAAACCCAGGTTGCTCTATAAGATAGTTAGTAACACCAAGGCCTTCCTTGAGGAGCTGGGGTGGATTGTACACATTTGTCTCATTTGTACGCAAAATACGTGCTTAGTCGTGGAGTTGCGGAAATCAGCTCGATTTACATTACATACATACATACTACTTTAATGGATACTATAATCATCATCATATCAGCCGAAAGACGTCCACTGTTGCACATAGACCTCCCCCAAGTGTCGCCACAACAACCGGTCCTTTGCACGCATGGATGGGAGTCCATCAGCTACCCTCGCGGGTCGCCTCACCAGGGGCCTAACCACCAACTCTTAAAGCAGTATTACTTCAATATTACTTCCAGTGGGAAAGAGACGGAGCTATACAGGACGGATAGCTCCGTCTCTTTCCCACTGGAAGTAATATTAAGGTAATACTGCTTTAAGAGTTGGTGGTTTAGGCCCTGGTCATCGGTCCACCTTGTTGGCCTTCCAACGCTGCGTCTTCCGGTACGCGATTCCCACTCTAGAACATTTCGGCCCATCGACAATCTGTTCTGCAAGCCTACTAGACTAAGTCAATGATATTTGTCCCTGGTATTATTAATAGGTAATTGTCCCCGGTGGTAGGACGAAGACGGGAAAAAAATATAAGCTACTGTTAGCTTTTTACACTGGCTTCGCCCGTGTGAGTGTCGAAAATGATCTCATTGGAAAATTCAACCGTAATTACGAATGATAAAGTATAATATATTATGTCCTAATGCAGGCCAAATTCCATCTGGATTTGTTTAGCTATTCGATTGAATAACAAATATCGAAACAGACTTTCATTTTAAAATAAAAATATTAGTAGTAGGAACAAGCCCTAAAAACTTTAAAAAGAGTTACCTAAAACTATTATTCATTACTTCCCCATACAAGTTTTATTATTATAATCATAGTGTCTGCAAACCAATTGGAACTGCGCAATACCCTGAAGTTTCCTAAGTGCCTATGTAGGTTGGTGTGAAATTAAATATTTTGAATATTGCAAACTCACAACCCTTCCCAGATTCGTAAGTGTGCTAATACTAATAAAAGCCAAGACTGCATCACTGGTTTTGCAGCAGTTTTAGTTTTCATCAAAAGAAGGCCCTTTCATTATTTTTTGCTATTCCTTATACTTCTGGAATTTTCCATACACGACACGCCTCACTTGAAAAATTCACTCTATATACGAGCACACAAACCTTCCTCGTTTATCGTTCTTTCTATTAGTGAAAATGAATCAAAATGTTGTTGCGTAGTTCGGAAAAATAAGTAGACATATACTAGTCCTGACCGATTTCGCCCATGGCGGCCACGGGACATATTATAGTGCACAAGTGAGTGCGCATACACAGGTGCACTCTCTCTTCCATGGTATCCAACGCAAAAGGCATTAGGAGGAACACGGATGGGTTTTAGTCAATAAATCTGACACGCCCTTCCACTCCACCCAGAGCGGAAGAACTCACTTGATGAATTCCCATCCATAAAAGCAAAAAAAAAACCTGTTCCGTCTCTCATATTCCGATGGGACGGCAACCAGACCCTCGCAGAGAGAGGTCAGGCGCAGGACCAACGTCTGAACGTGCTCACCGAGGCAACATGGGTTTCACCTTATTGACAGCCGGGAGTTTGGCAGTTGCCAGCAACTTCCCAACTCCCAGCTGTCAATAAGAAATTCTTATTGGAAAAACTCAATAACTCTTCACTCGCGCTCTCTTATTGTTTTTTCTTTTCTCGTTAACTGCTCCGTTGTTCTAGCAGTCGCAAGCGCGACTGCCGAACATGGATTTCTGCGTTCGATTCCCAGGTCTGGCAAAAAGAGTTGATATAGAAGTAGAGGGAAGAGAAGACGAGGAGCTCACATACCGAGACTCCTCCTTGCCTCGGAAAGCGCGCTAAGCTGTTGGTCCCGGCTGTCATTTATAGACCTTTGTCAGTCGTAACGGATTTTCTGAAGCCAGAAAATCTGTCACCAGTCTTGCCAAGAAGTACCGTGTTACCCAGTTAATTGGTCGTGGAGTCTGGTAGGCAGGCGCTCCACGTAAAATGGTCAGGGGCTCGAGTCTGCTATTGCAATCGTGTCTCAATGACCGGTCATTGATCGAATATTTGACAATTTTGACAGTTTTTGTATGGGAAATGTGTCATAAGTTTGACGTTATACGTCAAAAATCGATCATTGACCGGTCATTGAGACACGATTGCAATAGCAGACTCGACCCCCTGGTATTCAGCTGAATCCGGTTGACTGGCAGCCGACCCTACTATACTTAAGAAAAGGCTAGGCAGATGTTGCTGAGAGGGAAGAGAAGGGATTAAGAGATACACTTATAAAAAATATAATTTTCTATACTTTTGCTACTCATACTTACTTAAGAATACATATATACCTTAGCTAGCACTTCGCCCGCGACTTAGGCTGCAGATTAAGTACAAACGATTTTTTCCCTATTCACCCCCTTTAAGGTTGAATTCCAAACAATCCCTAGTGCTCAACTATGGTTGGCGCCACATAATTTTCAATAAAGGACACATTGATCTTTCCACTGTCTGACCCCTAAAATACCCAGGCCTAGTTTGGGGGTTAGGATCAGATTTGTGGAACTACATTCGTGTGCTATTTCAATATAACTGGATTTTCACATGTATTTTCAAGTGTCAAATAAATATTTTAATTTTAATTTCATTTTAATTAATTCGCTGTAGTCGGGTAACATAAACGTACGCCAAATATTCGAGCTCGCTTCGCTTGCTCTTGCTAAGTTCGCAAAACATGTGTGTCGAAATTGGCAAAATAATTCCTGTATTTACATAGGAATTACTTTCTCGATTTCTACAGACAAGTACACCAATAATTTGATAATTCATAAAAATGTCTGAGTGCCTATAATTCTACTAATTTTCAAGTAACGATCGCATTCGCATGTCAATCGCAAACTGTCAAAAAAAGGCTTTTTTGACAGTTAGCGATTGACATGCGAATGCTAAAGTTGTTTAAAAATTTGTAGAATTGGCCCTCTGTATGAATGATCAAATTATGGGTGTTGAGTTGCTAACTCTTCGAGCTCGTCTCGCTTTTCTTGCAACCAACATTCAATTCATTCCCAATATTTTCTGTCAAGTCAACAAAGTTCATGTAACTGTTCAATTGAAAGAATTCACACTTTCATCTTGCAAATAGTGGCGGGGACCACTATGTCAAGAAGTATCACCTATTTCTGATAAAAGGATGCCAAACCTTAATGAGGCGTGGAGCAAAACTTCTCGTGTCTTAAACTTAGTTTAGAAAGAGATACCTGTCTCGTGGGCGGGGGGCCATTTGCTCCCGGCTTACTGAAGTCGATCAGGTTGCCTAACAACAGATTTCTAACAATATTAACAGACACCGAATTTGGCTTACAAAAATGTAGGTGCGAGATGCCTAGCTGGCTTCTGAGGGGGGGGGGGGGTCGCTTTGGTAACTGCTCACATTAGACTTTGCCTAACTGGGTATATTATTATGCTTCTTGCTTGACGTTAGTGAAGAATACCTGATTCCGTCGAGCTCATTGTGAGCTGGCAAAATGGAATCATCATTATGGTGAGACCAACGAACGCAATTTAATAGTGAGTTATGTTTTTGAGGAGCGTAGTTTACGCTTCATTCATTTTTATACAAAAGATGTCGAGAACGCAAAATGGGTTTGCATGAAAAGGAAAGCAGCGTAACTTACGCAACCCAAAAATAAGTACATTTTGTTCGTTTGGCCTAACGTAAAATGAGTCACTAACCCATTTTGCGTCGTTGTGTAAGTTACAAAAAATCGGATACAAGAGCGAGCGAAGCGAGCTCCAACATAAGACTCCGGATAGTATTAGTGTTATGTCGACTTTCGAATAAAATAACAAGTAGGTACCTACAGTAACCGTAAGATTCTTGCATCTTAGTTACTGCAATTTTTTGACCGACTGGTCGTACTTACATACCATAACTTGTCGTTATGTACGTCAAAGCGTCGCCAGTTGCACTTGCTATGTACCAACATGCTACATAGCCAATCCGGCCCCACGTACTAGGCCCGTTTCATATTCGTTTATTGCGTTCCATAGTTTAACTGCTTTTCTTAAATATTTCTGGTTTCATGTCAATTATAGATTTTCTATAAGCTTGTTCAACGCTTTTCTATCGCCAGCCTTACGTAATGTCGTTACATTTGTTGAGCTTAAACAACTGCCAAACGCGGTTATAATAATCACGTTAGGAAGTCAGGAGAGAGCTGTATGTAAGGGATTTATGAAAATCTACACCAAATTATTATACCTTTGGAATGGAATTCAAGACAGTATCGTTTGACTCTAAAATAAAATGACTGCTTCATCTCACAGAAATTCCAGATCCAAAAAAATCTTAAATGAAAAATGTCACCATTAAAAATATTATACAAATCTCATCAATTTGTATTTAACTTGAGGCTTCATTTATAAACGTTGATTGTTTCCTAGATGGAGATAACTAGACTGACGTCACTCACCGTGTCAAAACTGCACTTGACGCGCGAGCACGATGAAGATAATTATCTGTAAAAACTAATATTCACTAACGTGTTGCCATAATTTGCTAAAAAATATATTTCTGCTTTATTTATTTTAAAAAGCAAATAATAATTATTGTTTCAGAAAATAATTATTTAAAAATACACGTATTACTCGATTTGATGTCATTGTTTAATGCTGAACACAGGCTCCAAAATCAGTATTATTCATTTTAATTGGAATGGGAGAGTAAAATAGTGCATATAATAATATGTAGATGCAAGTGGCTACTCACCGGACACGGTTGTTTCGGGAGGTACCTGTTTCGAATTCGGCGGGAGGAACGTCCGGGTGTTTTCATTGTAAGAATCGGCCGGAGGACCCGGTGGAGCATACGGTGGAGGTCTTTCCTGCTTAGGCGGAGCACCGCCGTGTCTTCGTCGAGGCGATCGGCCGGCGACCTCTCGCGTCCGTCCCTGGTTCAATCTATTTTCCGGAGCGAGGAGGCATGGGAAACCGTCACTACTTTCTGCGAAGCAGAAATGCTAGTGAAGGAGGAGACGGGCCGCGGGAGGGAGAGAACCCTCACGCCCCAGCCGCCCCAGCATAAGTAGATGCCCCGGGCGTCGGGATTTGCAGGGTGATTCCCGGCCACCGTAGGCGCGGGCCTGCGGACCGTGAGCGTTGGGTGGCTCGCATTCCGATCAAAGCCAGACCCGGGTCGAACGGCGCGTTGTGTTCCACGCGCGCCTCAAAGAGATATCAGCATAGTAGACGGGGCCCGTTAGGGCCAGAGCCTGCCAGAGTTGCGGATTTTGTTCGAAAGAGTTACCGCGGTCTTGGAAAGCAAAGGGCACTAGGAGGAGCACGGTTGGGTTTTAGTCAGTAAGAGTCTGACACTCCCTCCCGCTCCACCCAGAGCGGAAGGGGTCATTTGATCATTTCCTATCCACAAAAAAAAAACCTGACAAGTGCGAGTCGGACTCGCGCATGGAGGGTTCCGTACCATTATCTATAAAAAAAACGGAAAAAAAATCACGTTTGTTATATGGGAGCCCCACTTAAATATTTATTTTATTCTGTTTTTAGTACTTATTTGTTGTTATAACGGCAACAGAAATACAATCTGTGAAAATATTTTTGAGTTGATCGAATGAAAGGTAACTTGCGATTTACGATTTATGACATATAAAAAAAAAACTACTTACTAGATCTCGTTCAAACCAATTTTCGGTGGAAGTTTACATGGTCATGTACATCATATATTTTTTTTTGTTTTATCATTGTCTTATTTTAGAAGTTACAGGGGGACACACATTTTACCACTTTGGAAGTGTCTCTATTCAGTTCAGAAAAAATGATATTAGAAACCTCATATCATATCATTTTTGAAGACCTAATCATAGATACCCCACACGTATGGGCTTGTTGAAAAAAAATTTTTGAGTTTCAGTTCCAAGTATGGGGAACCCCCAAAATTTATTGTTTTTTTTTATATTTTTGTGTGAAAATCTTAAAGTGGTTCACAGAATACATTTTCTTACCAAGTTTCAACAGTATTGTTCTTATAGTTTCGGAAAAAAGTGGCTGTGACATACGGACGGACAGACAGCATGACGAATCCTTAAGGGTTCCGTTTTTGCCATTTGACTACGGAACCCTAAAAAGATGCAAGAGGCGCCGATGTGGCTATCATATACAAAAATAATTTTCAAACTTGGTTCAGTAGATCCAGAGATTACCCCCTACAAACTTCACCTCTATAAAATATTAGTATAGATATTTATTCTTATTCTTTGTTGCACATGCAAAAACATAGAATACAATTTAGACAGCTTATGTACAAATGCCTTCCTTCTCGAAGTTAGCCCTACCTAGCTGGATCGTTTGTCCCAGGTAGACGTACTCATCAACAACTTCGAGTGCAGAGCCTCCAATCTTGATAGGAGTGGGTGCTACATGGGTATTTACCATGACCTTGGTTTTGTCCATGTTCATTTTAAGACCCACTCTTTCGGAAGCTCTACTGAGGTCATCGAGCATTGTACTGAGGTCCTCCGTGGTCTCAGCCATGACGACTATATCGTCGGCAAATCGAAGATGAGTGATGTACTCGCCATTGACATTAATGCCTAGCCTTTTCCAGTCCAAAACCTTGAAGACGTCCTCCATTGCGGCCGTGAACAGTTTCGGAGAAATTACGTCTCCCTGCCTCACACCCCGCTGCAGGAGGATAGGTTCTGATGTCTGATCCTGAAGTCGGACTGACATGGTGGCGTTTTCATACAAACACTTCAGCACCTCGATGTACCGATAGTCGATCTGGCACCGTTGGAGAGACTGCAGCACAGCCCAAGTCTCGATCGAATCGAAGGCTTTCTCGTAGTCCACAAACGCTAAGCAGAGGGGCAGATTATACTCTTCGGTCTTCTGTATAACCTGCCGCAGAGTGTGTATGTGGTCTACGGTGCTGAAGCCTTTTCGGAATCCGGCTTGTTCGGGAGGCTGGAAGTCGTCAAACCTGCGTGCGAGACGGTTTGTGATGACTCTGGAAAACAGCTTGTAGACATGGCTCAGAAGTGAGATGGGCCTGTAATTCTTAAGGATTCGAATCCGACTCGGATGGGCGGCGTTCGGGAAGTTGCGCGGTATCTTCTCGTCTCACATACCACAGTGTCTCAAGACGAAAGTCTATGACCAGTGCGTGTTGCCAGTGATGACCTATGGACTCGAAACGTGGTCGCTCACAATGGGCCTCATCAGAAGGCTTAAAGTTACCCAAAGGGCAATGGAGAGGGCAATGCTCGGAGTTTCCTTGCGTGATCGAATCAGGAATGATGATATCCGCAAGAGAACCAAGGTTACCGACATAGCCCGAAGGATCGCCAAATTGAAGTGGCAGTGGGCAGGGCACATTGCTCGCAGAACAGATGGTCGATGGGGCCGAAAAGTTTTGGAGTGGCGTCCGCGTACCGGAAGACGCAGCGTTGGAAGGCCTCCCACAAGGTGGACCGATGATCTGGTGAGGGTCGCGGGTAACCGATGGATGCGAGACGCACAGGACCGGTTGTTGTGGCGACACTTGGGGGAGGCCTATGTCCAGCAGTGGACGTCTTTCGGCTGATATGATGATGATGATGTACAAATGCAAATGAATACCGTATATATGTACAATAGTTCACCATTCAAATAACTTATAATTTAAACCTTACTTAAATCCTGTGTTCCCTTGTCCCCGTAATCTGTATCCCCGTCACGGGGATAACGAACAGTTCGTTTCTGAGAAAAATCGCCTTAATAGGGAGGTAGGGGCGGGAGGGTGTCATCTTTCCACTGAAGTAATACCAAAGTGTAGTCGACGGAAGCTAAGCGGGGCTCCTATTTCTGGGTGGTTTAAAAAAAATAACCACGAAGGTGATAGGGTAGGTAGGTCTGTTCGCGGGCTTCGCTCGCTCACTTGACCCCGCCATCCCCTTTTAACCTAACCTATCCGAGTCGGGGTGCCCCAAGTCCCGAGCTCGCTTCGCTCGCTCTTGCACCCAAATAATTTGAAAAGTATATATTACAATAAATTAACGGGGACACATGGCCTACGGGGACAACGGGAATACACTGCCCATTTTCTTATTGCGAAACCATGACAATGATACTTGATGATACGCAATAAAATACGAAATTTTCGTCACGCTATCTTGGATTATAATTCTTTGTCTATTTAACTTCATTTTCTTTGACATTTTACGACATTTTAAAATTTAAAAAATGCACCCAACCCACACCAGTAAAATATAAAACCAAATAAAGCTTTAATAAAAAGTAAATCCAACTGAATGCGGTTCTTTGCATAAAGGGTGTGCCCGCTTTCATGTGCATTAACGCTGGAATCTATTCAAAGGACTGTTACTCGAAAACACAAAATGAAAAAACCAGGACCATCATATTTAAGTAAGACGTAAAATACAGTTAAGTTGTTTATTATTACTTAAAAATTACTAGTAACACTGGACGAAG
The DNA here is from genome assembly GCA_947386135.1 of Melanchra persicariae. Classification (NCBI taxonomy): domain Eukaryota; kingdom Metazoa; phylum Arthropoda; class Insecta; order Lepidoptera; family Noctuidae; genus Melanchra; species Melanchra persicariae. The sequence goes on from OX376652.1 coordinate 1,298,780, forward strand.
GCCTTAGTTGGTGCAATTTCATTACGGGAAAATGAAAATATGTTTCACTAACACAGTTTTTTAGTAAACAGCAACACAATAAACAATCTTAGTACATCGGTTGCAAAATAAAAATAAAAATGTAACTTTAGAATAGAATTATTATTCTAGCTTCTAGGGTTCCGTGAGTCTGAATGAAACAACGGAACCTTTATAGGATTACTCGCGTATCTGTTTGGCTGGCTGGCAGTCTTTCTGTCCGTCTGTAGGTCTCACTGTCACAGCCAATGTATTCCGAATTTTCGGTTACAGGAAAATCTATTAAGAAAAAAAACTCAATGGTTTTAAATAAGATGTTAAAATATGATTCGTTGCAAACCCATTGCGCGCTAGTCGACTCGCACTTGGCCGGTTTTCTCTGACTTTTTTCTGCTCTTTATTTCATCATCATCATATCAGCCGAAAGACGTCCACTGCTGGACATAGGCCTCCCCCAAGTGCCGCCACAACAACCGGTCCTGTGCGTCTCGCATCCATCGGTTACCCGCGACCCTCCCCAGGTCATCGGTCCACTTTGTTGTTGCTCTTTATTTAGCTCTATCAATAATATATAACCTGCAGCTCTGTGCTCAGACTCAGCGCTATTTTAAAAAGCCTAGAACGTACTCTGTTGTTGGTAGTATTGATCTAGCTTCGGGGAAAATGGCGCTGCTCTTGCTAATTAATGTTTTATATTTCCTTTTATAAAATAACAGAAGTAAGGCTCTCGTCTAAGTAAAAAGTAATATAAAGTGAAACAGAATAAACGCAATACCTAGTAAGGGGTCATTGCACCGGGTTTTTATTGTTGCATTGCATTGGGTTGGTTCCGTAGTAAAAGTTGTTTTTTAGTGATTAGTACAATGAACCCTTAATATGTATTGCGTTTATTCTGTTATATGTTGTATATGGACATAAAATGGTTTGTTTGTTTGACTGTTTGTAAAACGTTTCGATTGATTGTTTTCTGATGATTCTTTTCTTAATTCTTTATTGTCTGCTTCGTTGTTCTCTCACTGCTGAGGATCGCGACCTCATACGGCGCGTCTTCAAGTCTTGGGGTCTCTTGCAGTGCCGACTGCTCGGTACATGCTTCCTCCAACAGTCTTGTTGATAGCGTCTGTCCATCTTGCCGGTGTGTCTTTATTTTTGTACATAGTGTAATAGTTCATGAAACGGATCGCCGGAAAAGTTACAGAAAAGCAAAAACACGCAATTTCACACACATAGATGACATATTTTTCCAGCAATTTTGATTTAAACACCAAACTATAGAACCGATTTTGATAAAATTTAATGATACCCAATCGGGAAGTATAATAATATCCTTTCACATGAATTAAGAATTTTTCAAATCGGATCATAATTATGACGGAATACAACCGAATTTTACAAGTCTAAGAATTATTGCATTATCAATGCTGCCGACTATCGCATAATGTATTGAACAGTGTTGTCGCAAACAATCCAACATCGAGTAAACGCACTGTATTTAGTGAAAAAAGATATGGGGGAGGGCCATGCTTTCGATGGCATCTTTCTACTGACATTGAAGGGAAATCTTCGTATGAAAGCGAAAATCGCGCAAGTACCCTACTGTATCTTGCTGCGGAATTCATTCGAAAGAGTCACCGCGACCCTGGAACGCAAAGGGCATTAGGAGGAACACGTATGGGTTTTAGTCAGTAAGACACTACCTTCGGCTCCGTCGAGAGCAGAAGGAGTCATCCCATCCTTTAAAAAAACCCCTACTGTATCTTCAGAGCATTTGATACCCAACCGATTGTGGAACTGTGCCTGATATGAAAATGGCTGAACTTATCGTATGGGAATACATAATTATAATAGCAGCAATGTCCATAAAAAAGAATCGTTACACCGTGATGCTCGGACAGCCCACTCTGCAGGGGCTGTTTTGACGCCGAAGAATCAGCCGGCTACGTCATCCTGGAATGCGACGCCGTGGCTACCCAACGTGAACAAAGCCTCGGAACGGTGAGGTCGCTCCGCGAAGCCTGTGAAGCTCCCAGGAAACTTCTGTGCTTCTGGGCGGAGCTAGGCTGGCTAAACTAGCCAGGACACCTACGCACAACGGACCGAATGAGAGTCTAAGTGCGGATAAGGGAGTCCCTACTCTACTCTACACCGTGATGCTAATTTATGCTGGGAAGTTTATTGCGGCAATTTATTTGGTTTTGATATAGTGACGGGCGTGTCTAATCACTGCCGGTGCGGAACTTCTGTGCTCATTGCGTTTTACTAACGAAAGTTACTTAGGTCACTGACATAAATCTAACGTCCTACATGAATGGAAAATCTTTATAAAGACTTAAAATCCTGACAAGTGCGAATGGGACTCGCACACGAAGGGGGTACGCTGTACCTTAAACCGAAAAAAAAAAAACTTGTTGTTATAATAACCTACCGGTTCCGTTGGTGACCCTTCGGGTACGGAACTCTAATAAAAATATTGTGTTAACATACAAAGCAAAACCCAACATTCCACTTTTAATTCCCGAATAAATAGGCAGAGGTGTTATTACCTACAGATATATATATGTTCTATCTTACTTTGTTGCGATCGCGGACAATATAACGCGTCAAAATGTGATGCAGCGTGAAACTGTTCAATATCCACGTGTTCCGTTAATAATTATGTTATTTCACGTTACATTGACCGTTAGCGTGCAATGATGGTTAAACTATCGTGTGTCAGGCTTTATATAAGCTGCTAGGTAGAAATAGGTAGAAGAGCGAAGATAGAGGGACGAGCTCGAGTCTTACCGAAAGTACTGGCACTAGCAGAAGACAGAATTGTGTGGGAAAGGGACCTAATAGATAGATTAGATTATATTTCCAAATTTTTATTTTTGAACACAGTACATACAGGGTGTTCTAGAAGAGCGTGGTCATATTTAAGGGTGGTGTTTTGTAGCTGCTATAGAGTAAAGAAACAATAAAATAAAAAGACTTTTCAAAAAACCCGACCTCGAAAAACGACCAATTGTGTTCTACCGATTTAGACATGCAAAAATGGGCTAGGCACCCTTGTGACGTAGGCTACTTTTAGTAATCTCAGTATGGTTGACGTCAGTTTAGTTTAGACCAGACCAGGTAAATAAATATTTGTCATGAATCGAACAGACTGCGAAGAAATATAGGGTCACACATATCGAGTCATAAGACTAGAATCGGATAGGTCCTAAGTCGAGATGCGAAATGCATTATGCAGTTAACAATCCCCTTCAATTTGCAGGCAATTTGTACAAATCTTTTGTTGGCCTCTGCTTATCACGTTACCGAGAGAATAATCAAATTCATAGACGTCAGAGGTCTTTGAGTTGCGTATCTTGAGAACCGTCAACGAAGCGTGACCCTAACCAATCTTAGGGTCTTCAAATAAATTTTTGGACAACGTTTTGAGGCAGATTAGAGCTACGCTACGACTCTGCTAAGTAGCTTTGCTTACTACATTGCTTTTCCAATGTGATCGACGGTAGACGGATGGGCTTTCAAGTCTAGTGAATAGGTAACTTCTTAGCAGGCGTGCTTCATCGTCGACTACACATCGCTACCGTTAGGTGAGATAGTAGTCTCAAACACGAGCTAAAGAAAGATGTTCCCGATGACCATTCGTTTTCAATATTTATTTAAAAACGTTCTATGGTAGAAATTAAGTATTGTCAGCGTCATTATGGTGTAGCAATTATGGCGGCTTTAGTTCATAATAATCTCTTACATTTGTGGTTTTAACGTACAGGGTACGCCAATGCGTTCATGCAATGACGTTTCTGTCCTGCGTATCGACCGGGTTCCGGCTAAAACGTAATTGGATCTCCATGGTTACTATGCAGCAATACTGCATATATGTTGAAATATTCATCCCCGGGCCTCGTTGTAGGTAGCCTGCCCGGAGCTCGGGGCCCTGGATTTCTGAGAACTGCCGGGCGACCTCGTTTCATATTCGAGCCACTATTCGTTTTCCATACCCTTTGCAAGCGACCTAGTTTCGAGTATGATATACCTAGTGTTTTGTTATTGGGAAATTAATCTGAAATTTCATTTTGCGAAAATCATTTTCAGTAAATTCGGTATCGGAAAATAAATTTAACCAGCTAGTTTGTGAAGCAATTACTAAGGAAAAAGCTGTTCGATGGAAGGATTCTTTTAAAATTGCAATTTAATTTGATTCTGCATGAAATATTCAAATTTTTGTGGATATGTTTTATTTACATCGGACTTTTTGCGTTTCAAAACGGAAAATCCTTAAAGCGCATGCGTGGAAGGACGTTATAAAAGGGAATCGTAGGGTATGTGATGCAAGCCACTTACAATGTAGCTGGATGAATGCTCGATTCCCCTCTCGTAGATCAGATGTAAATTATCATATGTCATCATTCATAGTGCGGGATGTTAGGCAGTACTCCTTGATTTGATTCATCATGGAACCCTACGACTTTTTAAGCTTACATTGAAATTCTAATGGTGCAAAATGGAGTATTTCGATTCTACACTCTACTGGCTAATTCCGTAAGCCAATAATGCTAAGAACAAATACATGTTGCTCTGCTGATGGGTTAATTTTTTCCACCAGTTTTGTCATTCTGTGTGACACGACGTCCTTCGGAATTTACGTTAAGCCGTTGGTGCTGCGCCTGATCTCTCCCCTGCCTTATACGATTACCGTCCCATCTGACTATGAGAGTGCACCTGTGTTTGCGTACACACTTTTGCACTTAATATCTCTTACATACTAGACTAATCTTCGTTGAGATTGGACACTGTGATTCGGGCGGGAGGAATATATATTTTTTAACAGTTGCCTTCATTTGCACTAATAGTGCAAGTCGGAAGTGCGTGGTCAATTTAAGGGGGATAATGGGTGCCTGAAGACGGACATCGCAACAGAGGCAGGCCTAAAAAAAGCTGGCGGGACGAATTAGACTCATTCCGGATTGGCCGGAGAAGGCACCCGATAAAGTTAGCTGGAAAAATATGTGGGAGGCCTTTGACCAGCAGTGGGACAACATATGCTGACAAAAAAAAGGATCTGAACCTGATGTAAAGTAGAGAAACAATTTAAAAAAAAAAAATGTCATCCAAAAACCTGCATATCGGCTGTCCTGCAAATTTTAAGGTAGATCAGGGTCTACTTGACGGAGAAGAAGAAAAAGGTTCTAGGTCAGGACCTAGTACCTTTTTCTTCTTCTTCTCCGTGTCGCTGGCATAACAGTTATTTAGATTGGGAGGGCCCAAAACATAGCCACTTGAAAGTGGTGGTAGCGCATAGGTCACTTCAGCTGTGTTTTGGGGCACAGAGCGCAGGAGGTGGAGCATGGTTTGTGACCCGGCTCCACATCCACACCCTGCAGTTGATCCATCACGATAGCCCCACGTTGCGAGGTTGTCACCCCTTCCTCCTTGCGTTCTGACCTAGTAACTAACGGCTGGCTATTGTCAACAGCGCCTGGATCGAGGACAACAACATCAAGCCCTACCAGGAGTTCAAGGAGCAGCTCATCAAGTCGTGCAAGACCACCGCCTTCAAGGAGGCCGTCAACCAGATCGAAGAGTTCATTGTCAACCCGGAGGTAGGTTATACAATGTTAAACTAGTTGATTTTTTGGGCCTTTTCTAGATTGAGCAAGTCATCTACACTAATATTGGAGGTTTTCGGAGGAGTTCGTGAATAAATAATAACAGCCGGGAAGATCTTCAAGGTTAAGCAAGCTTGCTGAGGGCGTCTGTGGATGGGTGACCATCCATTACGTACCGAGGTTCCTTCGTGGCGGAAAACACGTTATGCCACGTTAACACACCTTACCAGCTACACACGTTAACGGCTTTTTGACTATTGCTGTTACAATCCGTAACTGAAAGCCAGAATATCTGACACCAGTCTTGCCAAGAAGTAGTGTGTTCAGGTAGGTAGTCGCTCCACATAAAACTAACTGAATACTGGTATTCAGCTACATTCGGTTTTATTGGTAGCCGCCCTGAATATATTTGGGAAAAGCTAGGCAGATTGGTCAAAATCAGTAATTTAAACACTTAACTTTGCTTCGATCCCTGCATAAGCTACTTCTTATTCAATAGTGCACGGTCCCTGTGGGACAGGCCGTTGCCTATACCACCACCCAGAGTGAAGCTGAGATACAAAGCTAGTTTAAAAAGCTATACTAATATATAAAGCTGAGGAGTTTGTTTGAACGGGCTAATCTCTGGAACTACCACTCTACCAGTCAGATTTGGAAAATTCTTTGTAAATGATAGTCACATTCATGAGGAAGGCTAAAGGCTATACAGGAACGGGAAATTCCTACGGAAACAAGAAAAACGGGATATGCCCGTCACAAGTCGCGGGCAAAAGCTAGTATATGAATAAATTAGTACCCATCCAAAATTAGAAAATAATCACTTCAAAATGTATTGTTACAAGTCATGGTCTATTAATGTGGAAACAATATCGACATAGGTTACAATGTACCTATGAAGTGTTGCTGGCAAATCATCTAGTCCACAAATAAAAGCTTATGGCAACATTGAATCGCATCTGTCAACTGCAGCAACTGTGTTTGTATCTACCATACATTGAATCCTCGTTTCCACTAGGCAACATTTGACGCGCAACGCGTGACGCCCAACATGTTCAGCAACGTTGCACAACAACGCACGACGTTGCCAGCAGGCGCGTAACAGTGACAATGTTACTAAAAAAAAGTTCCTCGTTGCCGTTCAACATGATGAGCAACATGTCGTGCATCAAATGTTCCCTAGTGGATACGCGGCTTGAGTTTCATTTTGTTGCATCTATATCCAAACTGTATGAGAAGAGGCCTCGTCTCTGCTGTGAGAGTATTTAGTACAGTGTAAGGCTGGTGTAAAAACTGGCCAAGTGCGAGCCGAATACTAAGTTTTCCGATAAAATCACGGTTCTTGTATTTATAGCGACAATAGAACCCTAAAAATATCAACTGTCTACCTATTACAGTTTATGAGGTACAGCCCGCTGACAGACAAATGGGATGAAAGGTCGGCGGAGACAAACCTTCCTGGTTCTCTTCCACATATTCATTGGTTGAAATTTCCTTGCAGTTACAATAAATGCAACATTTCAGCATTCGATTCCGCTTTAGATAGACTATTCAAGCTTTGTCCGGGCACATGGTCCTTTACAACAATTAGGGTATCTCTCAACAAAGTATACAAGTAACTAACCCAATTCTCTGTTCAGAAATTCGGTGACCTGGACGAGCACGTTCGCAACACAGAGGAAGACTTCGACAAGCTGAAGGATGACGAAGGGACGGAGGAAGACGACAGCCAGGATGAGAAGCCAGCTGAGGAGGAGGAAGCCGAACCGACCTCTGCGGAGCCCACCAGCTCCAAGAAGAAGAGCTCCACTCCTAAGGTAAATACTACTGACTAATCTTTTCCGATCTTCTTTTTGTGCCGATTGACTCTTTGTACAACTTTATTCGACCAGTATGAGGCCTCTTCGATCGCTCTGTCGTTACCCACGTTCAGGTCCTGGAAGGTGCAGGTTATTGGAAATAATGGGCAGTAGAGTATGTTGTCAGATGATCTGGTTGAAGGCCTTGGGAATCCGCTAGATTCCAGACGCACAGGAGCGGTCGACGTGGCAGCACTTGGGGAGGCCTATGTCCAATTGTCCAACAGTGGACGTCTTTCGGCTGTCTTTCGAAATGATGAATCTATTTTTCGAGTTGGGCAGATGACATTGTTGCTATTGCTGGTAGAACCTTGATAAAGCTGGAATGGGATCGGCGAGGGGATTGGCACAAGAAAACAGAGACCTAGGCTCAGGAGCGTCAGACTTTATTTTTCTGTTCCAATCTGCTTACTATAAAATATGGTAAGGTTTGTATAACTTACCTGGTGGGAACGACTGATCAATTGGGTCATTTGACATGAAAGCTAAGGTAATTGGTTAAAGAAATTAAAGAAATCCCATCGCAGTTGTTGGGATTGAACGATGGATAAATTACTTAATTCATTTAGGTACTAGGAGATACATCTCATATTAAAATGTTTATTTTAACTCTTAGAGATTGCTGTATGAGCTGGACTTTTTTTTATCAAAGATTGGTCTTTGCTTGCTTTGGACAGAGGTAGAAAAAAGGCAGGCCTTTACGCAGCAGTGGGACAACTCTTTAGAACTAACTTAGCAAATCAATCAAAGTAATTTATTCATATTAGGCTGAAAATCAGCACTTTTTGAACGTCAAAATTTACATGAAGACAGGCTGACATAAAAATGGGCCGAGATAAATCGCCCAACCCGTCACCACTTCCTAGTGTTTTAGCTGGGATGAAGAAGTGGCGCAACAAACTCCCCAGCAACATGACTCATCTAGCATGACTCAACTCCTCGCATGATTGCATGCCATCGTTAAAACTTTACCAAGTCGCATGTGACCAGGGCAGTGGAATATAGACCTGTCATGGAAAGGAGTTCCAACAGTCGGAAAATTTTTGGGCATCATAAACTTGGTAGAACACAAAAGCATGTTGGTTATGGCATTGCAGCAACCTCACCACTTCACAAATGACCATTCTCAATATTTATAGATACGTTTGGGCATTTCAAAGGTGAAGCCTATAAAACGGTCGTCGTCGGCCGGCAAGTCCACGCCGCGCAAGAAGACCAAGGTGTCTCGCTCGTACACCGACATCGATGCAGCCAATGAGAAAACTTCGATGCTGAACCATTCCTTCTCCAAGAAGTCCAGCCTGCTGCATCGTCCTTCGAACATTCTGCGCCCAGTGAGTAACTTTTTGTTCGAGTATTATTTAGTTAAACGCTCACCAAAATATTTTAACCGAACAAATAAAATGTAAGGCATTAAAGCCGCGGATGGGCCTCGGCTTGGTCAAGAATTTTTCTCTATAAATTTCAGGGTTTTTCTCGACAATATAAAATACTTAGGGGTTTTTGGTGAGCATTTATAAAAAGATGGCGTTTGAAAGCAGGTTTTAGTAAAGAAGAGTCGCGAATACAGTTTGTTTTGCACCAGGCCTCCACTCGGTCAAGCTCTCGCGTGAGCGTGCCGGGGCGGGCGGGCTGGCGGCCGGCGGAGCTCCACAAAGCGGGCGCCGCGCGCGGCCGACACACGCGCTCCAATCGTGCGCTCGCGTTTTTTAAATAAACGTCTTACTACTTATTGTGCAGTGTATATTCATATTAAGAAAGTGTATATTCTTATTAAGAAAAAGATATACGACCGATTTCCGAACTGAGAATTTTGAGTTCAGGACGTGTGAAACCCTACTTTAAAGCCAGTCTCACAGATTTCAAAGTAGAGCTTGACAAATACTCAGCTTCAAATTCTTCATTCAGAAACCGGCCGATTCTCTTTGTACATTGCCCAGAGGCGAAGCGAGGTAAGTGTAGTCATTTCGATCATTATTGTGTGTTCTTAATAATCATTGTACTATTTCATTGTCAAGTACCCCAAAGAGTTTTTATTTTCTAAATTGTTATTTCAGTATGGTCAGTAATGCAAGTCGATTAAGTAATATCTAATAAGATAGTTTATGAGTAAAATTAAAAGAAAAATCATAGATGTACAATTTAAGAATTCGATCTCTTACCTATAGCATAAAATGCTAATTGCTAAATATCAAATAATTTGTATCTATTTAGATGATTTTGAAAAGTTAAGGTGTTAAGGACTTTTATTGCTGACTCTGAATCATTGGATTTTATGTCTACATTTATTTTAGTATTCTATATGAATCTATCTTTTTTTTTATTGTTTTATTTACAAATAAATCATTGATTTGTAAACAAATTAGTATTTTATTTATCCCAATACTTACATAGTTAAAACTGCAAGTAAATCTACAACTCCACTGATCACTGGATGTCGCGCGGGCAAAGCTATTCTAGACAACCTTTTCCTGGTTTCCAATAATTATGGTGTCAAGTGTGTTGACCTCATATTTGAAGGGCCTTCTTAATATAGAAGATGAGATAATTTAGAGGAATGGGTACGTCACTGGTGAAACATTGCCTCCGTGCAACTTACTTGCTCTTCGACAGAATCTCTTTGAAAGCACCTCTGCAAGATGTTGATGGAGGCTCACCGATCGGAAGGCTGGAAAATAGGACAAATTTTGGAAAATAGGTTCTGCGAAGTACTACAGCGGTAGCGGAATAAGAGTGACTGCGGCACCAGCCTACAACACGCGGCAAGGAAAGATATTCGAAAGTCAGAAAAGGTTTGGATTGGCCCTAAAGTCTGACTGACTTGCCAAGAGATATCCTGGTACTCAGCTCTGGTTAGACTGGAAACCTCCATATATCTAGGAAAAGGTGGAAAGAGAATCTAATCTAAGTAGATTCTCTTTTCTTGTAATGGAACGAGATATTTGAGAATAAGCAAGAGGGGACAGGCTTCTTCTGAGCTTGCTCGTACAACGGAGAATTTGTCCATCGCGGCCCATCAGGCCAGGTGTCGAGGGTTTGAGGTCAAGAGCAGACCCAATTCAGTAATAAATTAAAAATATTTGCCTTTCAGTAACATGATTTTAGGATCAACCGTATAACCAGGCCATAGTATTCCCTACCAATGCAACTCCTGAAAAGTCTGTCAGCAAGCCAGCAGCCAGGGTTGCGGAATTGGTTCGAAAGAGTAACCGCGGCCCTGGAACGCAAACGGCATCTGAAGGAATACGGATGGGTTTTAGTCAGTAAGAGACTGACACTCCCTTTCGCTCCGCCCAGAGCGGAAGGAATCATTGATGATTTCCCATTCAAAAGAAAAGGAAATGCTGCCTTTCTGTTAGTACGCTGGCCGTACTTACCTACTATTAATATAATCTTCAATCGTGGAGACTTGAAGCACCATACCATCTCATACAGAACCTCTGGTTTACCCCACTGCCCCAGAAAATGTTTTCGAGCGCATTTTTGAAGTCGACTATCAAAGGTTCATGGAAATTGGTTGTAGCTCGGTAAATCTATCTATACAATATCCATAGACAGATCTATTTTATTTATTTTATATGTAGATGGATAGTGGATTAGCACCTAGGTCTGCTATTAGGAATGTAAGGACAACAAAAGGAGCATTGTTGGATATAAGTTCGAATAGGTATGAGTAAATTATATAAAAAAAAAATATTTTTATTAACTCACTGAATGTAATTTTAATTACATCAGAACTTTAAAAGTATTTTCCAGTTATTGATTCAATGATACCGTGCCCTTTTATCTACAATAAAAAAGGGTAAGTATTTAATAAAAGGGGACCCCATGTCCGTCCCCCATGGCAATTTTAACAAGACTTCAGACCCATCTGATCAGATTATGCTTTTAGCTGAGAGACCATAAGTCCACTCGTGCGAGATTAGGGTTCGAACTTAGGTACCTACTCATGATTGCCTACCCAACATCAATCAATTATAAAAGTAACGACACAGTTAAAGAATGACTATTATTCCCGGTATTGCATTGTGTTGTCCAGTGTTTTTCAACCTTTTTTATGACACGGCCCCTTTAGTATGAAGAAATATTTCGCGACAATCCAATATATTTATTAATTTTCATAATTAGGGTTCGGATAGATACATAATTAAGTACTTACGTAAAACACATTTTTTTACATCGAATGCGTCGCCAATAGATAACGCAATTTACGCGCATAAGTACATACGACCACGTCCGATGCTGGCCGCCGCGAGTGTGGCAAGTGACAAGCATGCGAGAGTTCCCAACCTTTTGCACTCTCCTATATAAGGAGACCCACACGTTGAAAAACACTGGTGTAATCTATGCATCTATAGTAACTGATAAACTACCATGTAATATAATAAAGCTGAAGAGTTTGTACGCGCAAATCTGGAACTACCAGTCGGATTTGGAAAATTATTTTTATAAATGATAGCCACATTCATGAGGAAGGCTACAGGCTATACGGGAACGGGAAAAAAACGGGATACGCGCGCGAACTCGCGGGCAAAAGCTGTTAAAAACTAAATTCAGACATGGACGCTGTAAACGCTTACTTACAACTCGCAAATGCATTTTTGAGCAGGAAAAAACGTGAATTTAATTTTGTGCGATTGTTACACTGATCATAGGAAATAATGGCTTCTCTTAAGTACTATAGGTAGGTACTATCTAAAAAAGTAATAGACATACAAACATATTCTCGAAAAACATTACCTTCCTTCTGGGGTAGTCGGGTAACTACCCTAAAACAAAAGGCAAAAGTAAATACTGCTATGGTTGACACCAGACAAATGTGCAATAACGGTCATTGACCCACATACATTTATTGACTTTCTTCATATTTAAAACAGAAATAAAGACAAAGCTGTCCTGAATCAACTTCTCTCGTGATCCTTTACGTTCTCTTCTCTAGTAATGAAAAAAATACGGTTCTTAATTTATTGTTCGAGGAAAGGTCAATTTACTTTATTGCAAGTTTATCTGGCGCTTACCTTACTGACCTACTAGTACCTACCTCAGTTTTCACTTATTCCCACAATACGTACTTATCAGTAAAATCATACGTCTTTTACACGATATGAATCAATTAATTTTACCTGTGTTGAATCTGACAACGTTGATGTCCGAGCAGACGGAGTATTGATTATTGAATGTCAGTACTATGAACCGGGGGAGAGTGCATTACCCAAATATACGTATACCTACTACGTATATTCCGGCCATTCACACCCGGAATACACCTTTGTACCATCAACCACTCACGAACTTCGACGTTACTGTACAACATTTTACGACTGAATTTTCAATCTGAAGTTTTGTCTGCCTGCATTTATATAATTGAAAACGATGTTACGTACACAAATTAATAAAGAGTTTTTCGCAGAAGGGGTGTTTTGTTGTTTTATTTCCCTTTTTTAATAACATCAAATTGAACTGCAGCTGTATTGAGTTTAAAATTAATCTCGTGTAATATAGAATACCCTTGTTGAGAGTTTATTCCACTGAAGTATCTTTATCGGAAAGGAAAATGTTACGGGAAATATTGGAAAGCTAGTTAGGGCTGGTTTACAACAATTAGTGTTTAGTAAGCGTTGAGATGGGTGTATAAAAAAGCTCGTACTTATTTATCATCAAAATGGTAATGCCGTTCCCCACATTTCCTCGAACAGGTATGCGACTAAATGTACTAGAAGCAACTTGATTTGTTATTTTTAGGGTTCCTTACCGAGGGGGTAAAAACGGGACCCTATAACTAAGACTCCGCTGTCCGTCTGTCTGTCTGTCTGTCTGTCAGCTGGCTGTATATCATGAACCGTGATAGCTACGGAACCCTTCGTGCGCGAGTCCGACTCGCACTTGGCCGGTTTTTTAGAGTTGATTTTTACATAGATCCTGTCTATGAGTATAGGTAGATAATTGAAACGTGATATCACGTTGTATGCGCGAAGCACAACGTTCAGTCAACTACCTTTAGACTACGCATTATTTTGAACACGAAGAGAGTCTACTATGGTAGGCGCCAGATAAATGTGGAATAGCGGTAATTGACCCACCTACATTTATAGACGCACTTTATTACAAAAACAGAAATAATGACATAAAGCTGTCCTGAATCGACATCCATCGTGATCCTTACTGTTCTAGTAAAGAAAAACGATTCATAATTTACCGTCCTGGGGTACCTACAAAGAGATATTAAGGAAAGGTCAATGTACTTTTTTCCACAATTATCTGGCGCCTACCATAGTCTAAGTCTATACGAGATACGAGCGAGCAAAGACATAGCCTAACCTAACCTTTTATTTTTCTTTTTTGAAATAGTAATGTGGGTTGCATTTTTGTTGGATTCCTCCCAAAACATGAGTAAATTCTTCACGATAATAGTGCAACAGGTAGGGTTGAACTCACGACTTGTACTCGTTAGAAACTTAACCATTGGGCTGTTGCCAATAGGGTAGATGGCTAAAAGAAACTAATTAGTCCGTCAGATAGATGTCCAAAAAATATTAGACACATATTTTTTCTTTTTTCACGTAAACAAAAAATGAAAACGAAACAGTGCGTTGAAAACTCGTGTGACGTCACTTGTAAGTACACTTTTTACATACACATGACGTCACAAACCCCCACTCCTGATCTTTGATGCGTTTTATCTTCGTCTTTTTTTATTGATTTGACAAAACAAAAAATACGTGTCCAATATTTTTCGATAATATAACTGACGGACCAGGAATCATCCCTTTTGAAATACGAAGTCGAGTGTCACTGCTACAGAACTTACTTATTTTTTGGCTCGTGCCGATAGTTAGTCCCCGTTGAGATTGGCCACCATGGTCGAAATCTGTCAGGATGACTATTATTTTATCATCATCATCATCATATCAGCCGAAAGACACGTCCACTGCTGGACATAGGCCTCCCCCAAATGGGGGGTTGCCATAATCGCCACGTTTGGCAGGCGGGTTGGCGATCGCAGTGTAGCTGTAGCAATGTACCTACAGATTTCGCGATTTCAGTGTTGGTCCCATAGTGAAAGTAGTTCATAATGATGTACAATGACCCCTTAAGAGATATTGCGGTTATTCTGTTACACGTTATATATAAAAATCAATTCCTGTTCGTTAGTCTCGCTAAAACTCGAGAACGGCTGGACCGATTTGGCTAATTTTGGTTTTGAAATATTAGTGGAAGTCCAGGGAAGGTTTAAACGGTGAGAAAGTCTGATAAAAAAGAAACGGCCGGGCGAAGCCGGGGCGGGCCACTAGTAAATTAATAAATAACTTAGTAGCCAAATCTAGTTTACGTAACACCTGTCTATAAACAAGTTAAGCTCTTGTGCAAATACGGGCTTCAATAAAAAATAATTCCTAATAGGTTTAGACTCCCTAGGATGCGCCAAATAATGCCATTGTTAGGTAATAGTGATTGCCCTTCATTGTTTCACTCGCTGGTCGATAGCCTCTGAAACAAAGAAGTATCAAGCGTTGGACAGCACGTGCTCGCTGTATTTTGGCGATTTCGAACCTTAAATTAAAAAAAAACAGCGTCCTTGCTGAGGAGAGTGAGGGACAGCCAAAACAGCATCCTGAAAACTGTAGCTGAGCTTCGGCTCTCCGATTGTACAGCAGTTTGTGCGGAGGTTGATTGTTACTAACACTAGGTAATAAGTTTTTCTATGTTACTAACACTATGGATTTTTGTGTCCGAAATAAAGCCCTATTATTATTATTAATCTCTTGCGTCCTGGAATCATAGTCACAATGAGTTTCCTATTGTGCCTTAAGTGAATCTAAGCTGGGATACTACGGATTACGTTCCCATTTCCTTATCATGGTCTCTCTTAAATTCGCATGCAAGTACATACTTGTCTAATGATGAAGTTGTAAAAGACTCACTAGTTACTTGTTGGGGTCTGAAACTACCCTCTTTAGAAACAAATCCTTGGGAGAACGAAATCAACCTGTAATTACTTTTACTTGTGGTACTGACAGCAAAGTTAGAGGCGCAGTGAGTCGCTGTTTGATAGCATTTGGGTTTGATTCCCTCAAGATATTTTTTTTTAGTGAACCTGTTGTGTCCCACTGTTGAGCAAAGGCCTCCTCCATATCCTTCTAGACACCCTTTTCTTGCACCACCTAGAACCAGCCTTCACGGTGTGAATCTAGATCATCAAATATTAACAAAAAAAAAACAAACATATCATCTTATTCTTCGTTGCAGTTGTACTGGAAGAAATTTCTTTTGAAATAAGCTGTATTCTTGTGCTCTTCTCTGTATTTTAATTTCTCTTATAGGTGTATCGTGTGTATAAAAATAAATAAACATAACATAGTAACATTGAGGTTAATCTATGGTACATAATGTTATCAAGCTGTAATATTAAAAATTAAAACCTTTCTAAGACTCCTGTCTCCGCCTTCCGCAGGACACTCCCCCGCTCGACCTGGAGAACGTATCGGAGACCCTTCTAGAGAAGAACATCCAAGCCAGCCAGATGAAGTTCGGCTTCCTGGGCCTGGGCATCATGGGCAGCGGCGTGGTCAAGAACCTGCTGAACTCAGGGCACAAGGTCGTCATCTGGAACAGAACTGCAGCCAAGGTAAGTGGGATGCTTGGTGTCACTTGAGCGTACGAGGTTTTGCAGCTCGTCAAAATGTGGAAATGGCGCTTATGAAGTTGTTGGATTCGATTTTTGGTTCTTGTGATAAGGCCTATTTTGATAGGGTGATGTGATCCTCAATACTGAATTGTTGTTCTACTAGCTGCCGCCCGCGGCTCCGCCCGCATGAATGTCGAAAATTATCCCAAGGCAACATACTCCCGGGATAAAAAGTCCAATGTGTTATTCCAGACTATAATCTACCTCTGTGCCAAATTTCAACAAGATCCATTTAGTAGTTTTTGCGTGAAAGAGTAACAGACATATTATTATAAACTTTCGCGTTTATAATATTAGTAAGGAAGTAAGGATTCAGTAATACGTCATTCGGAAAAGGATAACATTTTCGACGCTGTCTCAAGATTACTGAAGTCTATTTTATTTGTGGTCACATAGTTGTAAGCTTAGACTTGTTTTTGGTCAAGAAAGTCATCTTAGGTTTGTCTGCTGCTTCACTGATGATCACAGGGTTGATCAGGCTTTCGTTGGGTTTCATAAAATAGGTTCCATATTATTTTTTTAATTCAGCCAGCATTTATTATAATTTTTCAGCGTTATGTTGGATAATTTTCATAATACAAATTGAAAAATATAATCACCTTCGTCCTTCATTGACTACCATAGGTAGGAATATTTTAATGGAATTTAATCACCATATTATGTAATACATTTCATTCCATAATGATTATTAGTTAAGTAATGAGAATATTCAAGCCATGATTAATATAATAAGAATGCCCTCGTCACTCAAAGGCATTAATAATGACTTCTAAGTGTAATTTAATTAAATAATTAATTAATTATAGCCAATTAATTATGTATTTATGTAATGTTCTTACCTTAGAAACAATAGAGTAAATTTCATATTGCAGGAAAGCCTTTCTCACAATCAGCCAGTTTTAATAGATTAATTACAAAAACGTTCTGATATAATGATACCACTTACGTTATGATTTTTCAATTACTTATTAGTCAAGTCTAGAATATGAAGAATTCTGGGGCCGATCATACAAAATGCTAATGCTATCATGATTTCAATGTGAAAAAGGGAGAGTCTATTCTGTAAAAATGTCACCATAGAAACTTGAATATAATGATACCACAATGTCACCGTGGAAATAAAGTGAACTATACATACAAAATATACATCCAAAAAGTGTGGAATGACAGTCCACCTAAGTGCAAGTAAAGAAATCTCTCTCTCTCTCTCTCTCTCTCTCGATAAGTTTTCAGGGCGAGATGAATAGACCGGCTGTATAACTGCGTCTCTCTCTCTCTCCCTCTCACCAGACGACGTCACATTAAGTGCCCTGTACTGATGGTGTTATTGATCTATCCACTAGCCTCTCATATCTGTGACTGCTAGGCCTAGGCTGCGTTTTCACCAGAGATGTGCGAGGATGCCTAGCTAGAGATATGTTTTTTAAGAACCAATAGAATCGCTTCATTTACCTAGCCTCGCTCAGCGAAAGCGATTCTATTGGTTCATAAACATCCCTCGCTAGGTCCTGAGTTGTATATTAGTTAAGACAAGTCCCTAGCATCCTTTAGGTATTGCGGTAGAGAAATTGTCGAGGTTTTGCAGATCAACGCGGCGGGAACCATTGTCCATCTGTAGGTCGATGGTCTGATTGCCAATCTAGATAGTAAAACTAGTCATGTGCGTGTCGGAATCGCACGCCACGAGTTTCCTACCAAAAACCGAAAAAAAAACACGTTTCTTTTTAATTTGTTGGTGCTCCTCATTTTATTAAATATTGATTGCTATGGCGGCAAAAGCAATAAACAGACATTCATCCTTTAGGTATTGCGGTAGAGAAATTGTCGAGGTTTTGCAGATCAACGCGGCGGGAACCATTGTCCATCTGTAGGTCGATGGTCTGATTGCCAATCTAGATAGTAAAACTAGTCATGTGCGTGTCGGAATCGCACGCCACGAGTTTCCTACCAAAAACCGAAAAAAAAACACGTTTCTTTTTAATTTGTTGGTGCTCCTCATTTTATTAAATATTGATTGCTATGGCGGCAAAAGCAATAAACAGACATTAAAATAACATGGTGGTACACTACACTACACTTAATTCTAAGTTCAGATATTCGACATCTGTGTCTGATCTAGATATAAAATATCTGTACGTCAGACATCAGCGCTCTTTCCCTGTCGCAGGCGACACTTGGGCATTATACTAGTTAGACCTTTATACGCAATACACGCTCTGTGAAAATTAAAACTCTCTAACCTTGTTATCTAGTATGGTTCATGAGATACAGCCCGTTGACTGACGGACGAACGGATGGACAGGGTTCTGCCGAATACCCTCCTAACCCTCATAAAGCTACTGGATATCAGGAAACAAGTATAAGCCAATGTTATTGAGTTTAATTAATTCCTCAGTAGCAGCTTGGGGCTCTACTATGACGTGCCAATGCCATCATAAATCCGTTGTAAAAAAGGGATAGTAAAATGCGTCTTTTGCAAGCTCCATCTCTCTCCTACATCGGAATCATGATGATTTAAAGATGTCATATAGGCTCCCTGGAGTCTCGGGCACGCCACAAACGTGGACATAAGTCTCCTCTTTGAGGAGTGGTCTCACCTTCCGCCTGACGCAGGTCGTCACCGGACACAGTTTTGTTTAGAGGATTTCGGATTCGGCGAGAGGAACACGCCCGGATGTCGCCATTGTGTGGGTCGTCCTGAGGACACTAGAGCATACGGTCCCTGGAGACTGAATTTGTTCCCGGTTGGTAGCAGTAGTCTCCTCTTACAACATAGTACTTAAACATAACGAGAGGTGAGTGTGAGGGTATCACAGATACATCTCTGCTGGGCTCTGTCCAATCCTTCGGGAAACAGCCGTGATTTTATGTTATTTATGAGACCATAGTAGTGGAGAAGCTCATGGCTGAATTATAACAGCCGCACGGGCCGATCGTCAAGGTTAAGCAACGCTTGGTCTGTGGATGGGTGACCATCTTAATATACTTACCGAGACTCTTCCGTACCTCGGAAAGCACGTTAAGCCGTTGGTCCCGGCTGTCATTTGGAGATCTTTGGCAGTCGTTAAGAATTTGTCAAAAGTCAGAAAACCTGACACCAGTCTCGCCAAGAAGTACCGTGTTACTCAATTAATGGGTTGTTGAGGTCTGTAAAATACTGGTATTCAGCTGAATCCGGTTTGACTGTAGACCGACCCCTATATAGTTGGGAAAAGGCTAGGCAGATGATCAGACCATACTAGTGAAATGTAGGTGTACTTAACACCTTCACAGGATATGCACCACCTTCTTCCCTGATCTGCAGGCTGGGCCTTCCAATTTCTAATGACAGCAGTCCAAGTAGCCACATACAGGTAGGACAAACATAAAAAGTTCGTCGCTAGAAAAAGTAAACTTAGCATCTATGCCTGCTCCTTACAGGCGTTGTGCCTTAATTATCTCTGGCAAAAAATGGGGGACTTAGTACAGTAGTTGTACATCATCATCAAAATACGTCCACTGCTGGACATAGGCCTTCCCCAAGTGTCGCCACAATTAGCGGTCCTGTGTGTAGTGGTACATCATCATCATCATATCAGCCGATAGACGTCCACTGTTGGACATAGGCGTTCCCCTAATGGTGTGGGTTTTCCATAATCGCCACGCTTGGAAGGCGGGTTTGCGATCGCAGTGTAGCTGTAGCCTACAGAGAATGCTGCTGGCCATTCTCTGGTGAGTCCCTTAGTCACCTCTTACCACACCCACAGGAAGTGATGGGATGATGCTATTCTTTTACGTCCGACACATAAGGAAAGTGGTACATAAGCGGACTTAATGCAGCAAGGCATTCTTTACCAGTCACCTTGAAGATGCTCCTTCACCTGGAGAATTCGCCTGTCATGTAACATTTCAGATTCGAATTTGAGCATTACATTACAATACCACTGATCACTGAGCGGGACGTGCTGCGCGTCCGTGACACGCAGCACGTCAATGTACAAGTGATGTGCATTGATGTTACAAGTTGCATCAAAATATTACACATTCTATCATCAAGTTGCGCACTTTAATGCTCAGTTCTCCTCCCTCATTGATGTAATGCTCGACTGTGTAAACTTTACATTACAGGCAAATGCTCCCAAGTGAGGGAGCACCTTTAGGCTGCGTTTCCACCAGAGATGTGTGAGGATGCGTAGCGAGGGATGTGTTTGTTAAGAACCAATAGAATTGCTTGCGCTGAACGAGGCTGGGTAAATGAAGCCGTTCTATTGGTTCTAAACAAACATCCCTCGCTACGAATCCTCGCACATCTCTGGTGGAAACGCAGCCTTAGATTACACTCAAGACTCACACCCATTCCCCACCCATTCCTATTCGTGCAGAAAATACAGGCGAGCTATTTTAATTTCAACGCAATGTTCTTTACTTATATGAAGGTAAATAACGGAAAAATGCTCTTTCTCTATTCACACAAAGAACATTTTATAGAGTGAGGAATACAATTGCCATTCGATGGTCCCCTTACCTCCACCTTTGATGTCTTTTGCAAGTTATCACAAAAACTAGGAAATGAACGCTTAGAAATCATTGCACTGAGCTTTGAAATTACAATTGTTTTGTTTCAGTTATTCATTTAGGCCACCTAATGTTACACGAGTCGAAATATACTAAGGTTAAGATATTT
This sequence comes from Melanchra persicariae, assembly GCA_947386135.1. Taxonomy (NCBI): domain Eukaryota; kingdom Metazoa; phylum Arthropoda; class Insecta; order Lepidoptera; family Noctuidae; genus Melanchra; species Melanchra persicariae. The sequence continues at coordinate 1,319,600 of OX376652.1, forward strand.
ATGTAGTATGCAGTTATTTAATGAAAATCCTCACGTTTAAGTAATTCGATAATTTAGCTGAGGTAGCGTAACTTGACGCCTCTGACTGGCGGCTGCGATTTCTACTACCCCGGTGTCAGCTTTCAATGAGTGCACACTGTGCATTCACTGAGCAAACAGTCTTGTTTGTGTTCAGATTACCTTTTTTAAAGTTACAAGTTTGACTTTGGTCTCTTATGTATGTTCTCTCTTTCTATCTTGCCATCTTCCAACTACAACTTTTGGGAGATAAAAATCTATTTCCAGTCTAACCATTTACTTGGTTACACGATAACCCTTGGAAAGTCTGGCTGTCAGAATTGCAGGTTTTTGACTACCCGTAACTACTGCCAAAAATCTTCAAATGACAACTAGAACCACCTGTTAAAAGATGGCATAAGTTATGGCATTGATATTGTTACTTCTTCGTATCCTTATCGACTGACAAAGATCTTTAAATGACAGCTAGAACCAACTGTTAAAAGATGGCATAAGTTATGGCACAGAAATTGTGGCTTCTTTGGTAACGACTGCCAAAGATCCCCAAATGATAGCTAGAACCAACTGTTAAAAGATGGCATAAGTTATGGCACAGAAATTGTGGCTTCTTTGGTAACGACTGCCAAAGATCCCCAAATGATAGCTAGAACCAACTGTTAAAAGATGGCATAAGTTATGGCACAGAAATTGTGGCTTCTTTGGTAACGACTGCCAAAGATCCCCAAATGACAGCTAGAACCAACTGTTAAAAGATGGCATAAGTTATGGCACAGAAATTGTGGCTTCTTTGGTAACGACTGCCAAAGATCCCCAAATGATAGCTAGAACCAACTGTTAAAAGATGGCATAAGTTATGGCACAGAAATTGTGGCTTCTTTGGTAACGACTGCCAAAGATCCCCAAATGATAGCTAGAACCAACTGTTAAAAGATGGCATAAGTTATGGCACAGAAATTGTGGCTTCTTTGGTAACGACTGCCAAAGATCCCCAAATGACAGCTAGAACCAACTGTTAAAAGATGGCATAAGTTATGGCACAGAAATTGTGGCTTCTTTGGTAACGACTGCCAAAGATCCCCAAATGATAGCTAGAACCAACTGTTAAAAGATGGCATAAGTTATGGTGGCACAGAAATTGTGTCTTCTTTGTACCCATAACGATTACCAAAGATCTTCAAATGACAGCTAGAACCAACTGTTAAAAGATGGCATAAGTTATGGCACAGAAATTGTGGCTTCTTTGGTAACGACTGCCAAAGATCTCCAAATGATAGCTAGAACCAACTGTTAAAAGATGGCATAAGTTATGGTGGCACAGAAATTGTGTCTTCTTTGTACCCATAACGATTACCAAAGATCTTCAAATGACAGCTAGAACCAACTGTTAAAAGATGGCATAAGTTATGGCACAGAAATTGTGGCTTCTTTGGTAACGACTGCCAAAGATCCCCAAATGATAGCTAGAACCAACTGTTAAAAGATGGCATAAGTTATGGCACAGAAATTGTGGCTTCTTTGGTAACGACTGCCAAAGATCTCCAAATGATAGCTAGAACCAACTGTTAAAAGATGGCATAAGTTATGGTGGCACAGAAATTGTGTCTTCTTTGTACCCATAACGATTACCAAAGATCTTCAAATGACAGCTAGAACCAACTGTTAAAAGATGGCATAAGTTATGGCACAGAAATTGTGGCTTCTTTGGTAACGACTGCCAAAGATCCCCAAATGATAGCTAGAACCAACTGTTAAAAGATGGCATAAGATATGGCACAGAAATTGTGGCTTCTTTGGTAACGACTGCCAAAGATCTCCAAATGATAGCTAGAACCAACTGTTAAAAGATGGCATAAGTTATGGTGGCACAGAAATTGTGTCTTCTTTGTACCCATAACGATTACCAAAGATCTTCAAATGACAGCTAGAACCAACTGTTAAAAGATGGCATAAGTTATGGCACAGAAATTGTGGCTTCTTTGGTAACGACTGCCAAAGATCCCCAAATGATAGCTAGAACCAACTGTTAAAAGATGGCATAAGTTATGGCACAGAAATTGTGGCTTCTTTGGTAACGACTGCCAAAGATCCCCAAATGATAGCTAGAACCAACTGTTAAAAGATGGCATAAGTTATGGCACAGAAATTGTGAGTATGATAGGATTGCAGCATAATTATATAGTTTGGTAATACTGCCTACCCCCCTGCAAAAGTCATGAGTTTGTGTTTAGGTACGTCGAATAGTTTTTGTTTTTAAATCTATTTTATTTCAATACAGATGGATAAAGTACATAGTTAAACGAATTAGGACTAATTTAGAGTATTACTTGAATAATCTTATAAGCAAAATTGCCATATTATTGAAGCATAACTGGCTGTACTTTATGTACACCACTGCCCTATGTTATGTTATTTTAAGATGTTCGGCTTAGCCGCAGAATCTTTTTAAAGTTAAATTTAATATGCACAGATATTAAAAATAGTATGTTTCAATAGGACTTATTAAGAAGTATACCATTACTTTTAAAAGAAAATATCATAAGACCTACAATAGTATTACAGCTCAATACTAGAATAGATAGTTGGACATGATATTATTCATTCATTACAATCTAATGGTATTTATCTACTTATTAATTCACGATGTAGGTATATTGAACTCCTAGCGTATCTGATGCGTGTCAGGGTAATTCTTAGCTCAGTATACAAGCCATTGTAGCTCTTATGTCCCCTAGTTTGTGGAGAATCGAATACAATTTTTATTTGTTTTAGATATTTTATAGAAAGCCTCCTCATATTTATCTAGTTTCAATATAAAACGTCGCGTGATATTTCAAAATAAAGTTTCAATGTTCATTCATTACTATTAATATTCTTCATGCTTTTCTCTACTTTGTAGCTCTATACTTTATCTAGCTCTTCGTCACTTTATTTAATATAAATCTTATTATGTAAGTCCGTGTGTTCGTCATTAATTAAATATTTTAGTGGAGTACCTATGGAATGCTATTGTTGTGCAAGATGCGTCGTTTCAAATAAACTTTGATTTGAGAACAGTGTTTCATTTGTACGACTTCAATTTATCCGCAGTCGTGTACTGGCCGCCATTTTGAATTCACTGCAATAATGCGGTCATTGACACTTTAATTTTGTATGCTTCTACTTTATGTACACGAATGTATACGTGTCTTGTAGGTCATAACTGAAATTATGTCCTCAAATTATTTATAAAGAACACATGTTGCGAATGAAAGTGCACAAAATGGCAATAATGCTAGCCGTTTCATAATCGTTTTGTTTCTACAGAAACACATTTTATTTGTTCATTCAAAGAGATCTATCAAATAATTCATTTCTAATTAGGCACACTCCACAAAGTATTGCAAATACTTAAAAGAGTATATCGAAAGAAAGTAGTTTGTAATTGTTGTCAGGAAGTTGTTAAAACTACATTTGCGTTATTTCAATGAGAGTCGGTCGATTAATAAATATAATGGAAAAGTTATTATGGTGTGTAGAACATTTCTGTTCTATAAAATATTTTGTTTTGCTTAGATTGTGACTATCTGATATTCTGATGGATGCAATAGATAACAGTAAATAACATGCCATCAGTCCTATTTTTATAAAACATATGAGTGTTTTGGGATTGTTCAGTATGTTTACTGCCATTTTAATGACACAAAAATAAGACTAAAAGTGTACATTGAAAAATAATTTATTCTCCATGATTAGCGGTTTTTTACTCTTGTTATATATTTAGAAAATTTTCAACAATATTTGTATATTTTATATTAAGAAACTTTATATAATAATCATTGCTGGATTGTATTTTTTGGCATATCACTGCAAGACTCTGCTGTACATTCTGTAGGACAGTCAGAAAATATATAAATATCATAAGGAATAGTTAAAATTACAGAGTGTGATAAGTTGACACGCGTTACGCGTTATATAACGTGGACGATGGATGGGTGACGATGGTGTGTGCAGTGAGCTGAGATCAGACAGTCCGCTCCCACAGATACACCTGTACAATGACCGCGCAACAATTACAACTATACAGTAACAACTCTCTTATACCTCACTTTAAGTTGAACAATATAAAATGCATAACTCTAAGAGTTTACCCTAAACATACATCAAAATGGAAAATCATTGAAACAAACAGAAGTTATTTACAAGTTCTAATACCCACAGAATGCTTAATTAAACAGGTTCATTCGATTCACTACTACGAACGATTCAGAACAGATCGTTTCAGTATACTCCTTATCGCCTACCACTAGAGACTGTACGAAATTAAATTGTCGCTAAATTCAAATCTAGTCTATCACAGCTTACTTAGAAGTACAAGCGGCATCGACTCCGAACGGTCCCTTCGCACTAGTCTAACCTTACATTATTATTGACATCCGGCAAGATATGTTCCGATTCACGAACACTATCATACGTAGGAAGGGGATTCGCCACTTAAATCACAGAGTTGCACGTCGGGCGCGCGCGAGACGGCGTAGATCTTGAACACGCGCGTCAGCAGCCGGTACTACAAGGGAGGCCGCTCGCTCTGCGCGCACTCCCCGCACGCGTGCGCCGCCGGCGCCAGCTCCACCGCCAGCAGCACGCGCGCCGCCCGGTGCGCCTCCAGCTCGCGCGCCGCGCTCAGCTCCGGCGACGACGCGCTGGCCGGCAGCGTGACGCGCCGCCGCCCGCGCTCGAACGTCACCACGTCGCGCCCCAGCAGCGGCTCGCTGGCCGGCTTGGGCTCCTCGCGGCCCTCGCGGCCCTCGCGACCCTCGCGCGTGCGCCGCCGCCCCGAGCGGTGTCCTGCCGCCGCCGCCTTGGACGTGGTGGGCGACGGCGAGCCCGGCGGCGACGCGCCGTCCAGCGCGGGCGGCGGCTCCGTCTGCAGCGGCTTGATCATGGCCAGCAGGCGCGGCGGCCCCTTCTCGATCATGTTGATGTGGATGCCGTCCGGGATGGGCGAGTTCCGCCGCGAGTTCACCGAGCGCTCCGTCGGCGTGTAGTACACGGAGATCTTGCTCTCCTCGTCGAAGATCGGGTTGGGCAGGTTGGACAGCTTCTCGATCTTCGTCTTGAGGTACATGTCGATGACCTCGACGTCGGGGTCGAAGGCCATGGAGTCGCTGCGGCCGCACGAGCCACTGCGACAGTTCTCGAAGTACAGGCTGGGCAGGTTCTCCAACACCTTGTTGAGCGTCTGCTGCTGGTACTTGTAGGACTCGCGCAGGCGCAGCACCTGGTGCGCGCTGAACTTGCGGATCTTGTTCCGCTGGAACACGTAGTTCTCGCGCACCCAGTTCAGCTGGCACGTCGAGTACTCGCGCACCCGCTTCACCTGTGCGATCAATTCAGTTCAAATTAGTTGATTCCATAATTGTCGACAACTATACTGAACACAGATGTAGTTATGAAAAAATACGAGTCTATTAATATATGTTAATACCTGGTCGTAGTACTGGTCTCTCATGGCACTCAGGTGGTTGCTGCCGATGTCTCTGATATTTCGTAAATGGCTTGCTTGTGAGGAGTAACTGTTCTGTATCCAGTCCATCTGTTGCGTACAGTTATCTTTGATGCGATGAACCTGTAACGACATTAGCAGCTTAGAATACGTACCTAATCACCTATACGTTACCACGTCACGAGAGCCAACTAATTAGTGTGATAAACTCACTTGAACTGCGTAATTTTCCCGTAGTTTTTCTAACTGCTGTCTCTTGTATTGTTCGATGTTGTCCAGCATGCTGAAGATCTGTCGCGAGCGCGGCGCGTCGCGGCGCACGCACGTGCAGCAGCTGCAGCACGTCTCCATCAGACGGAATCTGGAAACAAAAATACATTCACACGTTAGACGTGCATACACATTCACACAAACTATACCTCTCAGTAATAGAATTTAGCTCACCTGAAGAATATGTAGCGCAGAAATTGCACGAGCAGTGTCAGACCTAAGAAGCCGGCGGCGCAGATCGCTCCGCACAATAAACTATACATTTTAATCTCGAACATAGTCATGGGATCTATGTTGAGCACGACCTCCTCCGTGAGGTTGGCCGCGGGGTTCGTTGCAAAGCATAAGTAAGTTCCACAGTCTTCTCTATGTATATCTCCTATGAACAGTGATCCGTCGTCGAGCACGCGCACTCGCGACTTGGAATTATCTATGGGATGGTAGTACTGGTCGTGCGCGACGCCATGCTTGTGGAAGATGTCCTCCACCAGCGGATCGGGGTTCCAGTGGAACACCATCCGCGTCGGCGTGATCCACGTGATGGACGGCATGGGGTTGCCCGCGAATTTGCACTCCATTAGAGCGTCTTTTTGCAATCTGTACAGTGTCAGCGGACTCTTGTGTACCAGCGAAGGAGGTTTACAATTTGTGTGATTCAATATTCGTATCATATCGTTGGGGTAGGTGAGCGGGCAGCTCAGGTCCGACTTGATGATGTCTTTCCTCTTCTCGGCCCAGGCCGCGAACCACGCCATGCGGCAGTCGCACCCCCAGGGGTTGTTGGCCAGCCGCAGTTCTTTGAGGTTGTTCAGCATGGTCATGGACTGCGGCAGCGACACCAGCGCGTTGTTGCTCAGGTCCAGGTGCGTGATGTTTGGCGTGTCTTGGAATACAAACATTTCTATTTCTCGTAAAAATTCGTTATTTCTTATGTATAATTGCTCTAGACTACTTAAGCCTTTGAAATTAGTATTTTGTATAACTGCTAGTTCTGTGTGATCGAGGTAGACCGTTTTAAGATTTTCGTTATGTTGGAAGAGCGTCGGCGGCAGTGTTCGCAGTCGGTTGCCTCCCATGCTTAACCACCTTAAGTTTTTAAGATTCTTGTAAACATCGTATGATATGTTCTGGAACTGGTTGAAACTCAGATTCAGCTCTCTCAGTTGTTCGAAGTTGTCGAATACCGACTTGGGTATGTACTCCAGTTTGTTGCTAGAGATGTCCAGTGTCTCCAATTCCTTCAGATTGACTAGAGCATTAGACGTAATTTTGACTAGGCTATTATTATTTAGGAACAGTGCTTTCAGTTTTGTATTATAATTAAAATAGTAATCTAAGAAAGTAGCTATTTTATTATGCGATATATCCAAATATTGGAGTTTGATCATCGGCCCGAAGACCTGGAATGGTATAACGTGGAGTCGGTTGTGGGACACATCTAGGACTTCTAGATTTTCTAAATCGTTAAACGTGGACGGGGGAATATCGTCGATGAAATTGCGCGACAAGTTGAGAGATTTGAGTCGCCTCAGTCCGCCGAATGCTTTCTCGGTAGTTCTGATTTCGTTTCTGCTCAAGTCGATGTACTCCAAGTCGTTTAGTCCGTCGAACACGTGTGGCTCTAGAGCGTTGAGTTTGGAGCTGGTCCAGGCGAGCTCCTGGAGGAGGTTGCCGTAGGTGGTGGAGAAGTAGTCTCTCAGTAGACGGTCTTGGGGGATGGATGCGGCGTCGCACGCCAGGCGGGTGCTGTTGCACGCGCAGGCCGGGGGACACTCCTGCGCCCTCACCGCTGCGCAAATTATTGCCAGCGCTAAAACTTTGTGCAGCCGCTGCATTATATTACAACCCTCATAGTCTTATTTACTGTAACAATAGAAAATTATTTGCTAAAGTTCCTGCGCTGTTATCTATTGTACTCATTGTGTTTATTGTGTCCTAACTATTCAGCTGTATATCAAAGCGTAGCCAGTTGAATGAACAACTTAGAATAATGAATATTTTACTTGTTTATACATTCTGTTTGCTAATCTACATTTTGGCATTTCATTTTTGACTTGTTATGAAAACTAATGAATTATTATGCGTGGAATAAAACTGATAAACATGATTTTTCGTGATTGGATATATTAACGAATGAGTTCAAGCTTTGTTTTCAATAAAGTAGGTATTTAACGGTGCTATCACATTTATAGCAGACTCCGGTTTCGATACTGTTACATTGCATGTTAGTGTAATATAGAGTTGCCCGCCTAGACCTAGATTTCAAGGTTTTGAGCCGTACCTAATCAACTAAAGGCAACAAAGCACTTCCCTAAATTATCTATACATAATGAATGACTGCCTGTTTAATGTTCACTGTGTAGTTATAACAACAATGTTTTCCTGTGACATAGGTAGTTACTTTAGATGTTTTGTAATTTGTGAGTGTAATTACTAATAATGTCGAGTGGAAACGATCCAGTCGACCGCTCGAGGAAGGTTTTCATTACAAAAACACGAGCCGAGCGGTTCATTAGTAGGTATGTCTTTATTGCCACACTCGTATTATGTATCGCAATTGAAGATAATCTAATTGCACCGCGTGCACTTTGTTCGTCTTTTAAACTAGGTTCCACTCCGATCATGCTCCACACAATCTCCAGCGGCAGCCGTACCTACCTACACCAACTCAGTCGTACACTACGAGGCACTTGTAACTAAAACTCACTCACAAATACAACCATTGACACGTTTAATTTAATTAAAACACATAATTCACCTAACACTCGTGCACATTTTACTCCAACTTGCATAATCCACGTTATTTTATGTTGACAACAGATGCGATGAAACCAGCCATGCTCGGACGAACGGCTCGTATCTTCACCTATTTAACATTAACTCCATTGCACATTCACAAATTACACGTTTCCAAACATTTGTAAACAATTTTATTTAGGAATTTCACAATTAAAACGAATAAGCTCTGCGCTTAGTGATAAAAGAAACACACTGTCACTACGACGGGGGCCGAGCACTGAAAAGAAGTAAATGGCGGCGCTGCGAGTTGCGCGGCGCGCGGTCCTTGTCGCGCGCGTGCGGGCCGCGCATGCTCTTCTCGCTCCCTCCTTGGCCCAGTCAGCTGTGGGGTGCGGAGTCTGCCGAGCGATGCCGAACGTAGGCGAAAGTGCTTTCGGAAGCGCGCCGTGTGTCCGAACACCGACGCATTCTTGCAAGTATTTCTTGGCTCCGAGGGGACAAGTCTATTTATTAGGGATCCGTCTGGCAGTTGTAAAAAACGTTCGCTTATTCATTTTACACCTGCAATGTAATAGAAAACTGATCATTTGTTGAGGAATTTCATAACGGTTTTTCTACAATCAAGCGGCAATTTATTATGTTTGTAAAGGATATGGAGCGCATAATTTACGCGAATGTAGCAACGCACGGTATGATAACTTATTCATTTCATTATTTTGTTACGTTGCCTAGCAGCTGGTTAAATAGTAATTATGGAATCGTCAAGTTCAAAGGTCAAACAACGTAAACCCGTGCTCGACCTACCACGGTGCACCGTACTGAGGTTTTTTGTTTAGTTTTTTTGTGAATCATTCATCGTTGTAACTTGTAACCCAGACGTGAGACCGAAAATTAGGCAGTGTCGTTTGCCAAAATCAGAATACGCTACTATGATCTTTAATGGAAAAGCAATAAAGGGTATTATGCCATGAAGTTTTTTGTCACTTTTTGTACCATAACAGATGTTTGACATCCAAATACGTCGGCACGGTCATTACTTTTACAATGACACCCGTGGTCGCCATAGAATTAATTATGAAATAGTTTTATTGAAAACTAGGTACATAAGTACGGTTATATAAAGGCTAACTAAGGACGAAAACATACAAAGAACGAAAAAATTGACTGAATTTGCAAAGGCTTTGATTACGTCAGCAGTAATGACATTTATAGCTGGTTATATCAACATTGGAAAATTTCACCTTCCCGATATTACTGGAACTTAGGATTACACAACATCACGCCTATAGGTCTCGCTCGCAGGGGGTGAGCAGAAGTGTTTCGACCATCATGTTTAGACAGTTATGTTTCAGTTCAACGTGATATGGGGCGAGCCCTGGGCAAATAAGATTTCATGCATTTTTTTGTAGTAAGATACAATGACATAGGTTTATGGGGAAGTACAATAAAGTAGATGGATTCTCGATAAGGTATATTTATTACGTAGATAAACCGGTTAGATAGTGATATTATCGCCTTAAATATCGTTTATCATTTTGTCTGACCGACGAAAATCACAGGAAATCATGGCCATGTTGAATTTCATTGTTTAATTCGGCGGGGTCAGCTAATTTTTAACTTCCTTTCTTTCGCTAAACAAGTTGATTAATATTACTTTTGATTGATTTACATTTTTTGACTGAAATATGCTTTACTTTGATATTCATCGAAGCCAAAACTAGTTTTGATTGCCTTTACTTATTCTCATGGTCACGACTTACACAGGGGACATTGCAAAATGTTAAGATCTTATCAAATAGATACTAAATAATACAAAAAAAACCGGTTCCATCTCACGATGCGACTACCTACCTACAGAAAATGAAGAGGGCTCGTCATTGAATGACATGAAAGGAAAAAAAAACGCTCGCTAGAATCGGGCGACTTCCTCTGAAGTTTTTTTTTAATGCTGTCAGCCATATTATTTTGAGGTGCAATTAGTCCTTATTGACCTTCTCATGAAAGTTTTACCGAATGGATACTTCATTTTTTTGTGTTTAATTACTTAGACAGTAGATACAGTATAAAACCAAAGACACGATGTATGGACTGTCCGAAAGATGATGATAAGTCTGGAATTGTAGTCACTGCCGAAATGAAGACTTATACAACGTGTAACCAAATAAACGCAATACCTCCTAAGAGGAGGAGGAGGGGTATTGAGTTTATTCTCTCATCATTATGAACAACTTTTACTATGGGATCAACACCGAAATCGCGAAAAAAAATTAGCTGTTCAGAACATTTTGTTGAGTTATGCGGACATAAATGTATGGGGCAGTCGATTTTTTTTTTGTAGTGAAGTATGGAAGAGAAGATGTTGCGTCGACCTCAAATAAACTGAGATAAAGTCAAGAGAACTATGATGATATAGAAACAGCATAATGTGCCATTACATTTAAAATTCGTCGAATAAACTCTCGTAATATGAAAACCATTAGTCCCAATTGATTCTGTAACGGATACCGCATCGATAAAATTATTGTGAACTGAAAACAATGATTGTTTAAAACTAGTGACAAGCATTGAATGAACTTATGTCACTGCGGTATGTAAACATTCTTGACATAGGGTCATTTGGTTTCTTGTCGTGGTTCTATTAGGGCATCGAAAGTCACTATCTTATTCTAAAGGCCTATTTTTCAATCGTCAGATAACGACAAACTTTGGCGATAATACCACTTGGCGAAATTGGAATAGATTAGTAGGGCACTTTATTGTAGCACCACAGGTCTCCGGCCTATGGGCTTACTTATAAAGTGTTTGAAATGAAAGACTACTGTCTTGAGAATAACTTCAATAATTATTTACGCCATCCGGCCCAACTCCTAGCTACTACATGACTCCTAAGAAAACAAACTCATTCTTTTTTTCTTCCTAATTCAAAATACTATTTATTTTTTTACTGGACGCTTCCAAAGTTCCAACGACTTGTCTGCCAGAGGTTGCAGTCAAGGAGGTTACATTATTAATGATAGACTTGCATTTGATCACAATCTTCCTTCGTGGAAAGCGATGATGTGGTCGACAATGCGATGGAGCAAGCTTATGCCTATTAGTAACCTTTTCACTCCGGCCAGGTTGTGGCTATCAGGATACAAAGACACTTTGCGTTAAGACTTTTGGAAACTGCGTTCAGCCAACCTTGCTTTTGAAGAATCTCCGTGGCAGATTATGGAAACCCTACTGGTGTTTGTATTGAGAGACAGAGAGAGAAAGTGATATGGAGTGGCGTTGGTGACTACACTGTACAGTTGTTTGGAAATCGGTTGTCATTGTATGGATATGTTATTTGGAGGAACACGTATGGGTTTTAGTCAGTAAGTCTGACACTCCCTTCCGCTCCGTCCAGAGCGGTAGGAGTCATTCCATAGGTATCCCATCCTCAAAAAAAAAGGTGGAGTGGTGAGAAAATAAATCAGTATGAATGTGGCTATAACAGTACCTCAGGGAAGACTAAAGAAGCTACGGATGGACTGCAAGATCTATGGCTAGAAAGGGGGAGTCAACTGAAATGGCGACAGAAGTATAGAAGAAGACGGACGTGGTTCGCTGACCGTTCTGACCCAGAATAAATTGGCACACACATGCAAGAGAATGATAAATTGGGATAAGGACGAAGACGATGACAAGTGAAAGAGGCTTTGATAGAAGATTACATACTTCACGGAGTGTAATCTATTCCACGCTGTTTTATTTTATGAGAAAATACCCATGACGGTCGTTTATTGGCGGTAATACCCTCGCTAGACCATAAAGTTAATGCTTGACATAAAGGTTGGCGCCGTAAAGCGACACTCGCTGTAACTCTGAACAGATAAGCGGTGTTGGAGATGAGTGGAGTCTAAGATAACATGGCGTACTAGTTATTACACTTATCAATATTTCGCAAGTGAACAAATTTTTCAAAGATACATGGACCTGGAAACTGTTATAACCTGAAGGAAATTGATAATGCATTGCATAGCTGTATCAGAGAGCGGATTCGTGGTTGCATCTGGAAGCTGACCTTAAATAGTTGATAGTACTTATATTGGTTTTTTGTACTAGCTCCAATTCAAGTTATCATTGGGTTTTTTCCGATATGAAATTTCCTCAGTAGTAGCCCGAGCCTCGATTTGTTACAAGTTGATAGTCGTATAGGATCGTCCTTTGTTCCCGATTTGGGTTGAGCTCAACATGTCTTCTTATTTCATACATTTCTATAGTCATCGTCACAGTTGTCAACTTTCTATACATTACATATATTATGCCATAAAAGGCGAAATCTGGGAGTACCTACTTTTTTTTTTTTTGTTTGCGCTGGGATAAAATGCATTACGCATACCCTCCCATTGGGGGAATGGGAGGGGTATGTGGGACTCCCCGGGCTGACCCGGTATACCCACTAAAACAACCCAGCGGCATTCCCGCATCGTCTGAGTGGAGGGGGACTGGGAGATCGGCACAGCCTTTGCGTCCAGTCCCTCTCCGACGTTCGCCCGCCTACACAGCGGGCCCTACACGCCCTCCCCGTGAGGGGGGAGGGCCGGGAATGACCGGCGGAGGTGGTGTAGAGTGCAATGCGGGCGGAGGCGCCCCCGCGCCTGTCGCCCGCCTATCACCACCATGAGGAGGGAGAAGACGGCGTCTTCTCCGACTTCGGAGCGGCGCTGCGAGAGGGTCGTCCTCACGCGCGCGCTCCGCCGCCTCCTTTTGCGAGATGACGTCCTCGCAAAAGGAGGCGACCGCTGCCCAGGACCCCTCACTCTCCAGCATAGAGTTGACCACGCTGGGAAGTGAGAGGTCCTGTCCGATCTCCGCAGTCAGACTACGGCGCGGCTCAGACCAAGCCGGGCACACTTCGAGCGTGTGCTGTGCCGTGTCCTCCGCCGCTGGGAGTACCTACTAGTCTAACCTCTGCCAACCCCTTGGAGAAATACAGACGTGTGGTGTAATCTTACATAAGTCCCAAAAATGCTGATAACTTCTCCACTTAGATAGCTAGGCTTACGTCACAACGCGCCTGTAATCCTATATTATCCACCCACTGTACCCGGTCCAAGGCTATGCTGACATTTGTCTGTTCATTAAAACAGATCCAACAACACTACTAGGGTTTCAAGTTTTCAACCAAGTTAGTCTTTAATCGGTTCAGCGAAACGACCCTTATTAATTAATTCCGTGTAATCCTTACGTTTTAATTGGCATTTCCATTCATGGCCTCATTGTTTACCATAATGAAGTTAATTGCTAAACTTCTAGCATTACGTAACGAGGCGTGACCGATACGAACAGTTACATGTTGAAATTATTTCAGCTCCTACTTCAAGCATGCGTTCTTCAAATATCTACGAGGTAGCTTGAGCCATGTTTATGTTACTCTTTCAGGACGTGTCACGCCAACCAGGAAAACAATTTAGCTGGTCCAATCCCCGGGATTGTTCCATAACCTTACGCAATAACGAACGAAAGTCGCGATAAATGTCAGTAGGTACGATCTGCAGAATAGTGAGCTCTTTACTTGATTAACGGTTGAAGTGTTTACGTCGTTTTCGATTATAGTACCTGCACGATGGAAAGATCCTTTAAAGCGTCTTTCTTTGGCAGAAAGACTAGCTATAGGTACCTACCTAAATCTACTAGGAATTCCCTAATTGTGCTTCGTAAGCCGACACAATAAGAATACATAATAATAACATTGTATAACTCGGTATTATTATGATGTTTTCCTGGCCTATCGCCAAGTGTGATTTGCCTAAAAACCTGATTTTGTATTCATGAGTATACGCACGAAACATGGAATTATGAGAAGCGAATCTGACATTATATCATTTATCAAGGGGATGGTCAACAATACCGTAAACTCCACTCAAAAATAAACCTTTGAGACTTGGTTTACTTAGTATTCCAGACGAAAATGGTCTAGACTTCAATCTGCAGAACACTTTACAATATTAGTTATAGACTCGCCTCAAATCAGAGCTATGTGCCGTGAAGGACATCAGGTAATCGCGAATCAAATACTTTTATTTGTCTAAGCTGGCGACTTAGCATGCTTGCTCCATTATCTCTGTGTGCAGACAGATTTACTTGTATTATGCGTCATCATCGTTATCCTTATCATTTAGCGCCGGTGGAGCTGTACGGTGCCAAACACGTGTTTATAAATCTTTCGGCCATTCCGTAACAGCCTTATGAAACGAATGATGGATACGAACCTTAGTAAAAAGGCTAGGGTGCTCCCAAAAAGGAGATTTTGCCCGTAGCGGTTACGTAAGTCCACAATATTGTTGATTCTGTGATGCTAGACATGTCCTTATAGGTACTAAAAAAAACATTAAAACTCAATTGATAAGAATAGGTCTACATCGCGCTCCTGCGGTCGTATGCGAATGGATTAGTATCAATTTACCAAGTAAATAGCCGCTTTGGTGGCGAGCACTGCTTCCGTCCGGCCTTTATGTCCTTTGATTCCGACCGAGGTTAAGTTTTCTAGAAAAATCTGTATTACTGAGTCAGTAGCACCGAAATAGTTCCGTTACCTAACGCCTTCTGGACTCCTGGTAGACGCCTTGCCTTTGACGTATGTGTTTGGGTGCAAATAGACTGTTTTAGTTGTTTGTAAATTTTGTAGCTGCAGATTATTGTGTAGTTTCAATTACAAATGCTCCTAAACACATTATTGGCACCGCTAAGACTCGCCTACAAATTTTAATGAGCATTCTTCCTTATTGCCCAGACATGCAAATTGTATTACAATTTCGCCGCAACATAATGTCGCATTGTATGATCAAAGTCCGTAGAGTAATTGTCTTAGCATTTGATGCACAACAATAATTTTATGATGTGGATGATACGTGCGTAGTCGCGTGTGGAGCCGTTGCCAAGCGAATTACGTGTACAGCACACCTAAAAAGTTTCGCCGATTAATATAAGCAAGCGCCTCTTAATTTGTGAGTCATAAATGTCACGCCTGTATTCTAGTATTTACGTTTATTAGATTCGGTCGAGAATAGCGGTTATCGTGTCAGTTCCTGCAGCGTGTGGGATTGATAGGAGTGCTAAATTACAAACGCGTGCTGTCGTTTCTCTTATCACATTAGTGGGTTGGTTTGGAGATGGAAATTGACCGATTTATTTAGGTCCCCTCGTCCCAAACTAGATCATCATTAGTAGTGTTGCTATGTAGTTTCACTAAATTTTCCTGCACCAGTAGATATTGACAGGGTTCAATCAAGCAGTATATTATAATACGTCTTTTACTCTTCTCCACCTTGCACATTCACTTCGAAGTATTTAGTAATTATTCAAATTAATTATGTCATAACAGGATTACACGATGCCTCATAACATAAGAGCTAGTATTTACAATGAATCTCCGCAGATATATCACTGATGATCATTACATAATAATCTATTGTGTTCTGCAATGTGGTGCTCGATATGAGCGGACGGCATACCTGATGGACATTCTAAAGAATTTCTCGGTATGTTGAATCATTAGACGAAGTTCCAATTCCCACTTGTTGGTAGGCCGTGTAGGATCCACAGCAGCAGAAATAAATAGACAAAAGTTTGATGGTGTAAATGTTCTGAACATGGCAACCTCATAAGCATAGGATCCGGGTCCTGATTAGCCCAGCTACTACAACTAGCAATAGTGGCAATGTACATAATGACCTTCTTTAGGTATAGAAAGCCCATGTTTAGCAGTTCCCGCGTATAGACTCACTTGAATGAAGAAATTAAAATTTATACGACATGTCACGACATGGTGCCATTTCGACAACATTAAACCCAACATATTTCGCGACTTCAAATAACGTTAGCTTAAGAAATGTAATACAAATAAGTGATAATAATATGTAAGAACACGAGATCTTGAAAGGATAAGATTTCTGAGTATTATTACCCGGCAGACAGGAAGTATCAACGACTACTCGGTTAACTCGAAACATTCCTTCAGTATTCTTCACATGTTTTCGACCAAGTCTTTGAATATTAAATGGGCAAATATTTACGCATATCATGTAAAATTCATCGGTTTGAGACACGCACAACTTGAGACACTGAAGTCTATTCTAGGAACGCTATAGTAAATCAATTGAACAGTAAATAACTCGGAGGATATGGATACGACCTTGTAGAATGCTGAGTGAATGGACTCAGTTAGACAAAACAAACATATACAGTACCTACACACTCCAAGACTGGAGTTTGATATTCGGATTACGGCAAATAAACACGTGAATAGATTTAGGGAGTATTCAATTGACTCTTTATTAGACTGCCACTGTCTGGCATATGTTTATGTAGCTTCAACAATATCAATGACACCTAATGTAGTTGAATTAGGTATAGAAACGCATCTGCCAAACTCCGGAATTACGTGTTCCGAAGACCGAGCAATTGTACTAAGCGTTCATGGGTGCCATGAAGTCTTTATGAGATTGTTCTCTTGAATGGACGAGTATGAGATTGCTTATGTAAGTGTTATGTGGGAATAGGTACATATATAGTTTCTACATGTGAAGTCTTAATAGAGTACATAACTAAATTAGCAAATCCAATTAGAATTAGGATACAGACGTCAGTGTTTTGGCAATCTCCACATTTTATCGCGCAAAAAGTATTTATACAAAATCAGCTATTTAATTGGCCGCGTGTTTCAGTCACAGCGATTATTAATATTATTATCAACCAATTATTTTAACACAATGGTTTTCCTCCTTTTTAACAAAAGTGTGGGAAATATACTCAGTAAACGTATGAGAAGCAGACGTTGTTTTTACTCGGGGCTTAGCAAAAGTAATTCCGACTCCAACGTTGCGAAAGTTTCTGCGAATACATTACCATTATTTTCTACAGTATACGTTTAAAATATTTTCAAAACACATACCGATACTGTTAAACAAACTCCATCCATGCTAATTTGTGTGGTATATCATTATAATAGGGACAAAAATAGCGTGCATGAGTCTCATCAACTTAGCATCAAGCTTATTCATTTGTGAATTGCTAGAAGGCTCTTGCCATTTATCAAAACGATTGCTCCATCAGTATAATTAAGGGTCTGTCCGAAAAATCGTCAACGTTACCGGTCGCTGAATTCACATGGTTTTCCTCTCAGTCGAAAGCGTAAAATAAGAAAGGGACAGGTGGATATTAGCTGGGGTATACATAATTCACACGTGAGTTTTCAGTGTGTGATGCATTGCAGGAGACTTCCTTCTTCGGTTCGGATGCAATTTGTAATGCGGCTGGCCTAGATCTTAAAGTTCCTGTGAAGATTAATGTTAGTCCATGCCGTTCTAGGTCATAAATTCTCTGTCTCTATCGCTTCAGCAGAATCTCGGTCACGTGCCGAAATAGTATTACGGCCCTGACTTTGCAGCTATTAACGATCCCTCTGCTTCAAAGTCAACAAAACAACGGACCACTTCTTGAATATGAAACGACCTAGTTGATGTTTCCTTAGTAAGATGAATGGAAGGGATGACAACACTGCCAGTGTGATCGTTACGACGACCGAGTTCAAAGATCGCATATCACATAATTCCGTACGAAGACTTCATTAAATCCACTTTCCGCTATTTCACGCGCATTTTTCCTCGTCTAGAACTGACTATATTACAGCTTGTGTTGAACTGTAACCCCCAGACCCGTGTATTTTGTGCTGCTGTCTCTTTTACTCCTATTATGTAGGAAAAAGATGGATGAAGTAGTCAGACTGGACACGTGAGTCTGAAACGAACTTGACCTTGTCACCTGAAGGGCTTCCAGTGCGATGGCGTCTGGTATTGTTACGATAAATTATAATACATATTAAATTGGTTTAACTCTTGATCTGTCTCGGTCAAATTAAAATTGGACCAAACATATCGTGAACATAAAGAGAGAGGAACTCGGTACGTCCTTGTACCAACATTTTTTCAAGTAGGTAGCTTTTGGCTCAAGTTCGTAAATGCAAGCATTGTGTTAAACCTACTAAGTGCTGTAAGGAAACAGCTTGTATAATATCCTACATTTCCTTGCAAATAAGGGTGTTGTTTCTAAAAGGTTATGATGCCTAGTAAGTAGAGCATAGATTTAATTGTAACCCACATACTCACGGCCATGTGTTGACCCTGCCGGTAACTATACGAACATGTATTGTAAATCTTAGGTACTCGCTCATTGATTGGACAAATAGGATTGCTTCATGTGTATAGAAAAATATCGAATATTTATAATTTTGGATGGAATAATTAATATTTGGGTCTCTCGGAAATGTGGGACAAAAATACTCGAACGAGGTGTGATAATATTTTCCTTATTTTTGTATAGCTTGCGTAAGTTGATTAAAGTATTTATTTAAACATTGCATATTAAGTAGAGAACAAAATACTTATGCAATGTTACCCAGGAAGTACATATCAAAATGAGAATCACAATCGCTCATCATCAATTTAGAAAATTGGCCAATTTTCAGGGGGTTTTTCATCATTATGTGCAAGCAATATTATAGCATTATCAGAACGTTGTTTACAAAAACAACGATCCAATCAAAATCGATTATTCATTATCAAGTAATCTCGTTGATAACCGCTAGCTTTTATTTGTAACTCAATATGGCCGTCACCCATTCATACTATACAAAGTACCCTATAATCATAGTTACTAAAGGATTATATCGAACGCGTTGCCTAACACTGACACCTACACAGTTAAAGTGCATCTGTGTGCGTAACTAGTGAAATTTTGACAAGGCCGTTTGGTTTTTGCACATTCTGATAGCTGTACTGGCACATTAGATTACGTCACGGACTCACTCACATGCACACAGACACACACAAACAAGTATGGGATCCTTATCGCACGGTACAGTAGGTGTAGGAACTATAGAACTCAAATTAGTGTTCATTACAAGGTGTACAACTTACAATACTTCGACCATGAAACCTGAAATGATTAGTACAATGAGTCAATGCCCAGTGCCTGGGCATCGGATTCTTGAAGCACTAAGACAAACAGAAGATTCAGACACTATCAGAAATATCTTTGCAGGGTGGCTGTCAATAAATGAATTCGTCAAAATACTCGAGGATTGTTTCATGAGCTCTTATTAATTTTGAGGAGGGGCCTAACGCGTTAGTCTTTTATTCGGTCTATTAAGTCCACCAATAACGATGTCATCTAGTTAGATTAGTTGATGTGTTTTATCGAATTGTTGACAATTGCCGTGACGTAGAGACTATATTGGTATGACCAGTAAAGAGCGATTGACTGGAATAGAGTGTTATAATAAAGATGAATAATGGCATGCTAAATAATACAGTTGTAAAGCTAGCCTATAGGCTACGATTATAGTCCATAATACCTAGTTTAACGTAGGCTTTAAGCATGTTAACGGCACTGTAATAACAAAAATTGGATTACATTAATACTCACGTTTCACGACGATGATAGAAGGAAGTAATATTATATTGGCAATAGTTTTATAAACAAATAAGATTTTTATGAGGCAAAAACTATAAACGAGTTTAGCAAGAAATCATGTTCGGCACACATTATAACTACACCGTAAAATCTTTTGGAAGAAGCCATGTTCTAGACATTCTCACGCGAATATTTATTACACTGAACAAAACTTCATAGAAACGTGTTATTTTAGTAAGTAAATATTTAAGTGCGTTAGTTGATTAAGGAGCGGAAATCTTGGACGAAGTAATTAAAGATCCTTTATGAAGTCTTCACAATTGGTTAAATAAAGAAACGCAGGTATATTGCTAATTATAAGTAAGCAAAAAATAGCTTTGCAAAGCTAACCCTCTTGTACGTCACACGGCTAAATTTAGCGTACGAGTCTATTAATAGGCTCCGTTTCGTCATGAAAAATGCAAATTTGCTAGAATTGGTACACAGGACTATTTTGGGTATTAAGAAAGGCCTTTGAGTCTATAGAGTAAAGAATAAAGGTGCGAATTCAATTGTATTAAACCGAAAGAAGCACTAGTATATCAAAATATTCCGAAAATAATTCGAACATAGAAATATTCCTTCTACAAGGCAAGATCGATGGAGAGAAGGATGTCTGCCAGCATTATAGGCTATTAGATGATCAAAACACTCACGTGGACATAGTTAGGGGGTACAAGAAGTGGATAATGTAGATAAGATGGCCCAATCATCTGTCACGCTGATCGTTGGCTTGGCAACGAAGTGACGTAGGTCGCTCCACAACATTTCGTTTGTCACTTCGACTTGCGAATGGTTGTATTGTTTTGTGGTTTAGATCAAGAGCTGTGTCTAAACTTCTGAGATCCAAGCCTTGGTCTGTCTCCCCGAACTATGAAACAGCAGCGACTTTCTAAGAAGCTCAATGACTGAATACAATTTCGAATGTTATTAAAATAAAACTGTCTGTAATACGCCCGCTGACGTCAATGAGCAGTAGGTACTTAGCCGGTTTTCATGCTTTTTGTTCGTTAGCACACAAATGTGAAACGGAAAAATATTTGATATCCAGAATGTATAAACAAAGGAGCACTTTGTTCAATTGTGATTTTTTAAAGCGCATAGGAATTGACGAATATTTTATCAAAAGCGAAATATGCTGGATTGATACAATCTATGTATCAATCCAGCATATTTTTGATGAAAGACATGCCACGCAGAAAATATATCCCAAAAGCGAATTTATTTTCCAAAACAAGGTTAGCAAACTTGAATTTCTCGAAATTGAAATTACCGAACGGAAAACTCGCCGAAGTATTTGCAAATGAAACAGATAATGAAAGGAAGCGCGAAAACTGGATGGAAACAAGATTTCCTTTACCGCGCGATACAGGTTGCCAACCTGACCTACATTACATGCGTATAAAACGGTTAGTTGGTACCCTTGGAGTTCGGCGCGATAGAATTAATCGAACCAGACGCCTTGATGGTAAATTATGACAATAACTTATGAATAACGTCAAAAGTGATCGATGATGAAAGGTTTTGGAGAAATATGCGAATATATTATTTTTCTCAATAATGAAATAAATGTAAATTATGAGACTTTTACTTATAACCATTTACCGATTCTGGTTGATTGGACGCTGATCTTTCATCGTCTTCTTTAGCAACAGTAACTACAGCTTGATCAAGCTTTTGTTATGATCCCGACATTGTTCTCCGTCTGTCACTGCCGTTTATTCTCCATCATTGTTTAGGCACTGTCGGTTACTAACGATAATCAATTACTGAAATATAAACGTGGATGGATAAGAGCCAAAGAACAGATGGACGGATTGTGTGAGGAGTGATATGAATGACAAGGGAGTTAGTGATAGTGTGACGGCTAACAGGGCAGAATGGAAGAAAAAAACGTGTTTCGCCGACCCCAAGTAACATGGGATAAGGACAGGAAGGTGATGAGTTACTGATAGTGATGACTCATGCTCATCAGTAATCATGTAGTTCACCTATAACGGTACATATAGGACTAGGATCGCAGTATATTTTAGGAGTGTTACGTGTCTACGTTATCACAGTGTTTGTTCTAGAAGGTCACGGTCAGCAGCCCAGGCGGTCTAGGCTCGCAAGGTTATGCCTTATTGCTCAATTTATGACGCGGATCTATGGAGCAAATTGACGCCATTCAGTTTTATGGTGAATGGAGGGATTTTATGGATTTCCTTCCTTTTGAGAGAAACAATAATGAGAAAACTCCTTTGGAGCTGGTTGCCAAAGCTGTTAACGACAATTTTAGAAACGTCATAGAAATAGACGGTAGGATGTAAGTGGTAGAATTCAACTTTATTCAGCAATTTTTTTCATTCTTAAGATTCCGTACCGTAGCCAATGGAACCCTATTACTAAGCCTCCGCTGTCCGTCCGTCTGACCGCGGGCTGTATCACATTATAAAGCGTAATAGGTAGACAGCTGACTTACTCACAGAGTATGTGTTTCTGTAGTCGGCGCCCTCCGTCGGTAAGGAACTCTTTGTGCGTGATTCCGACTCGCTCTTGGCCGGTTTTACGATCTCTAAGTTATGAAACTAAAATTACAGTAAATTACAGTAACAACAGTACTTTTATTGGAAGAAAGTGTTATTTTTATCACGAATACATAACCCAGTCAATTACATCTATGAAAAATGTCTCGCAGACCCAGAATCTCTCATCTTATACCATCCTTCGTCCTTGGCAATGAAATTCCGAGCGTTTCGTCTCATATTTATTGCTTATCAAGAACATACTACCAAAATATTTGGAACCATCGAAAATATTAGGTTCGCTAAGTACTATAGGTACTACTTAATTATTCATTAGTAATATGACTAATATGTGGCTGGGTGTTAGCCACACATTAATAAAAGGCTCTTTCTGATTTTAATTCATAATATGTACTTAATTAGAAATTGTACTGTAATAAATCATCATCATCCGCCAACTATCCCAATTTATTTGGGGTCGGCGCAACCTATTAAACATATGTTACAGTAACAGAATAAACGCAATATCTGAAAAGCGGCCATTACTCTCATAATTAAGAACAACTTTTATTATGGGACACGATCGTGAAAAAAAAATCGCCTGCCTCATAATTTTATGGGTTTTCTGGGGCTTCTACGTTGTATATCTTTGTCGTCATCTCAAGAAAAATAATAATTAAATTTCCACTACATAAGTGGATACAATCTAGGAATAGAACCTCACTAATTGCGAATACAACGTTGAACAATCTCGTAGATATAACCGGTATTTTCTATTTTCGTCACATGTTCTGCTACAAACAATAATATTGTCGTTGTTGTAATATTGTTGTTGATTGTCTTTTGTAGTTCTTTTGTCAAATTATTGGGAACCACAGGTTATGAAATTCACAACAGCTGATCATCTTCATAACTTCTCCATCCATTCATGATTTGATTATAATATTGGTGAGAATCTCCACAGAATTCAGCGAACCTCTGAATGCTTAGCTGGTAAACTATTTCAATATCGAACAACTTGAACAAGGGATTCGTGTCAAACTATTAATTAAGAGGTTGAGATGGAGACTTGAATATCTTTCAACCGTACACAAGATTTATCAATAAATGTGTTCCAATTAAGTTATGGCTTCTATCAATTCTCCAATATCAGCCCACCTTCCACTTTGCCAGTTTCTTAGATGTCAGTCGGGATCACGTCGACCAAAATAGTCTTAACATAGGCTCTCAAAAGTTAACAAGCAACATAAATTCTTACTTATATTCTCTATCAATACTCACATTACTGTTACAAATTGGGTAATCGTGTTACAGTGTTACTGAAGTCTGATCCGAATCTGGCTCCGTTCTGATCGAAGGAACATATCCCATAATCCTATCACTGAATTGTACACTGTACACAGTCACACTGTTCTCTTCACGTCAAAGCCTCTTCTACACGGTTCATAGCGTTTGACCTTTGATTGTTTAGCGTTTTATAACGTCACCTGCACTTTTTCGGTATGTACACATTGTACACCTCTGTTTTTTGTGTCAGCTCTATGTTCTTTGTCCGTTGTAGTAGGTAGTATGTCTTTAAAATTATACGCCAATAGCAGTTGGGCCATCTAAATATATGCTATCGCACGACAATTATTGTCAAACGTTTTATAGTAGTTCCTCGTATTTAGGTCATAAACCAAGCCTTGATTGCTGTGTCACAACTTTGAATTGAAAAACTTATTTTTTTGTTTTATTATGAGCCTGTACTGTCCCACTGCAGGGCAAAGGCCTCCCTTCCTTTTTTCCACTGTTCTCTGTCCTTTGCCACATCTGACCAATCCTTTCGGTAGGAGTCTAATTCATCACGCCATCCCCTTTTAAGCCTACCGCGTCGCCGGTTCCTGTTTGAAACCCAATCAGTTAACGTTCAAATAATCTGGCACATTCTGGAGACTCGCAAAAAAAAGTTGGTTTTAGATCTGTTTATAAGCCGTATAAATCGCCATGTTTAGTTTTTCATTCGCTAGTAGAAACGGAGCGGCCAAAACAAACATACGTACGTATCAAAGCAAAAATGCAGAGAATTGCCAGCCATTTTTTTAGTTTCGTCATAAAACAGAGCAGTTTCACCAACTTTACGATTACTACTTCAATTGATGTTTAAACATTTTATAATGGAGTTTAATTTCTTTTAAAACTCTTTCTAAATTACATCGAAACTGTAGCAAGATCATTTAGATGAAATAGATGTTTAAATGCTTCTACACTACATCCAGGTGTCTCGAACACACGTGCATGAGTCTGACATTATGTCAAGACTCAAGAACAAAGACACGCACGGCGCACACGCCACAAATTGTTCGCGGATGACGCAAACCAAGTCGTATCAATTAACCCAAAGTGCTGAAACATTTTTATCATTGTGTCGCGTTTCCATTTGACGAGAAGATACTATTTATCCTGCTTTTTTGTCAGGGTTCCGCTGTTGCTATCGGATTTTTTGGGTGACCAAAATATGATCAAGCTAACGCCATATCTGATCACTTTAATTTTATGATCAACCGTCTCTTGACGTTAACGACACAGTGTTTGGACAGCTAACCATTGTGTCGTTAGGATGTGGTCACCATATCTGGACATCCATTACTACTTTTAATGAGTCAACGTCAACGCACAAACGCCAGCGCGTAGCACACTGTTAAAGCTATATCCTTTTAAGTACAAAAAAGTATATTTACCAGACGTTTTGCCATCTTACCTTCAAAAGGGGGTCCAGTCTTGTACCTGGCCTTGGATCCATTGTGTAGTTGCAGCCCTATTGTTCGCAGAAGAGCTTACTATAGTCCCCGCCTCCGGTCTCCAGCCTCTTGCTGATGAAGTTTTAAAAGCCTTGCGAAATGTGCATGCGTATTTCTTTAGGATTTGCAAATAGATTTGGAAATGTAAGATGAATCACGCCAGAATTATTTGACGGAGATTAATGAATTTGGAGGTGCTGGGAGTCCCAAAAGTTGAATACCTAATGACTGTAGTGTTAGATCAGCCATATAAAAATTTTGATCATGTTTTCTTCCAATAGGTTTGGTTTGGAAAGAACAAAAAAATATTTGGACAAGACATAGCAAGTTGCTAAGTCTTGTCCAAATATTTGTTTGTTCTTTCCAATGGCCGGAAACCTGCACTTCTATAAACAGCAGTGTTACCGCTGCGGTTTCTTAGTAGTCGCGGGGTGACCTGCTTGCTTCGTTCCGATGCCCAGGTGTTCTATATTTATAGCCCATCCTGTCTGCAACTTCGCGCGCACATGAATACTGCTTATACGTAGGTTTTGTGCCACGAGAATTGGTACAGAAGTCTCATGTCACTGCGATATTTTTGTTCCATTCTGCGTCTATACTTACTTCATGGGCTTGTTATCTTGCACCTTAACTAATCAATTTGTCAAGCATAACAATTTTGCTGTTACTTCGTTTTTAATTATATGGCAGGTAGTAAGAAGTTTCAAGTTCAACACTGGACCTTCTACATCCGCGTTTTGCTATACTGTAATAGTCACGGTTATACATTTTCATCAGACAGCGACCGGATTTTCTAGACTCTGACCGCTTTATTGCCCGTCTCTGGCATACACACGTTCTCCGTTTTAAACATAAAATATTGCTAAATGTATCACGTAAAATGACGTTACTTTAGGATTTCTTATCACAATATTTACGTTCAGTGTTTACGATTACCAGTTATCGTTTATCGTGTTTATAATATCATAGAACGATCAAATTTGCATAAAAATCAAAAGATTTATTACATTCACTGAAGGTTTTGAACGTGTAGAATTGAGTGTAATAAAATCTCATTGTCATTTTCCATTTGTTTAAATTCATGAAGGACTCGACAAAGCCAAACTACATTAATTATTCACGTTTATTCAACCTCCATTTTGTAATGCTTTAAACAGATTTTGTGCGAGCGTAGAGCTGCTTAATTTCAAATTTATCAGATTCATATCCAACCGCGTCTTCTGTTCCTTATTTATGGGAACAAAGCTTCAGTTATGCAAGACGAGTTCCGATCCCATTAATAAAACAAAAAAGCATTTCAGTTAATGGCGGGTGTTTTTTTTCCCGTAGCGCTGCTTTCCACTCGCGACGTCTGACGCCCACCACTGAACACGGACCTATTCTCAAATCGTTACTAACGACACTTCACACCTCTTTGTTTATCTCTATAGCACTGCTTGTTATGTGTTCGTGCTCAACTTTTTGTGTCTTTGTATAATTTACTCGCCGTCATGCCTATTCAACGTCTCATTATGAAGAATCTTTTCTTTTGACAGAAACAACTTCATTAAAATGTAAAACCAATCCTTGAAATGTCGTGCGTGTGTACGTCATATTTCCCGAGCCTAACCTTGATCAGTTATTAAAGGCTGATCAACCTTATTCATATAATAAATAATTCAATATTACCAGTTATTTACAAAATTATCTTAAGAATCGGAGCAACAGAGATGTGCAGGAACATTGCCAAGACGTCTCATAACCGGGTTGTTTTGACAGACATAGTATTATGAAGCTAAATAGTTCAATTATCGAAACACGCCAAGGTCTGGGAAGCCTCATTACGTGGAACAGCAGTACAATTCGCTAATGATGAATGTAATTGTTCTAAATAATAACAGCCGCACGAATTCAGTTTGTGTATGAGTGACCATCTTAACATATGGAGAAGCGTCCGTGCCTCAGAAAGCCGTCGAGTTAGCTGTGTATAGAATGGAGATATATATAGTCGATGATACGTGGGTTTTAATAGCGGTGATCGATGAACCACTAATCGGTGTCGGGCTCCGAGGGAACGGATATTACCTGCCGGAATTTCCCGCTTTTCCTGCTCGCTTATTAGATTGGTCTGGAGACGATGCTGGGGTAATTGTGCCGTTTATTTTGAACCTCTTTGGTCACGCTCATGAAAATAACTCGAAGGGATTCGCGATTTTTATTTTAAGATCATGTTTATCTTAAAGTGTTACAGCTTACAGCTCAGTCTAACACGTGAAACGAATTTTACAATATAACATGCATCGCGTTGGTTATTTTTTTCAACGCTAGTTAATCTTCAAAGGGTGCCCTGACTTGTGGAACAGTGAATCGCTTATTTATGGTTTTTTGTTTACTGCAGTTTTGCATCACATCCTGTTGTTCCATTTTTCCAATACTTCAGTATCTCCAGCAGATTTTCTGCTATCTTTATTCAACTAAAAACCAAGACTGACGTTGCTTAGTTTCTGAGAAATAAATTCCTAACTGCCTGGTTATCCATTGTTTACATTTTAAGACAATGGCTGGACCAATCACCATAACAATCGTATTCGCACACATGGAATACGTTTCTCTGTTCTTGTTTATAATATGATTTTGGTTTCGAAATCTTTAATTCCTTCGTTTTTGTCTTTTATCTTTCGTGTTCTGTAGTCTTGGACGTAATTTGCATTAAAATTAATTACCCATTCTTTTAGTTTTTTTTTGGCACAGCCACTTAAAAATGGTTGTCTCTTAAAATATCTCGTTCGATGTTTCCAGCTTCAGCACCTGTCCTCAAAGCAATAATTTCCTCTTTCTATTCTATTTCTATGGACTCTAGCCAAAAAATTCAGTGCAAGTGTCCTCAGATTGAGATAATTTAGTGCGATCTCATGTGGTTGTTTATCATTCCGTCCGGCTACTAACACGTGTTGTTCGCCGCCCGATAGGCATAGTCGTGAATACATTACTTCAAAATCTAATATTTTATTTGACTAAACGACCTTGGTTGATAAAGTTACATCACTTCGTTTGCTACGGAAAATGCTTTTAGTTGGATCCGCCGATAGATAGTGAACTGTTTGCTAGTGTTATTCACATTATCAGTATTTGCTTCATGAATATTTAGGGGCGCTATCTTTTGTCTGTTTGGCAGTATTTTCCTATCTCAGTTTGACGCAATTGCTGGTCTTAACTCTCTTTCACTTTTCACTGTCTGTGCACTTTTCATTGGGATGACTAAGTGTTCTAATCACCTGCTGAATGAATGTTAATGATTCTAAACATATCTTTAGATTTGTGTGGCGTTGTTGAGCCAATTGCTATCCAAATCTTAACTAGACTTGTGTTGATATGTTCCTGGATATTAGTGTTAGTTGCAGTGAAATTTATAAATCTTTTTTGGTCTTTGTAAGCTGCAGTCTTGCCAAGGGGTTGTGGATGTCGATAGGCAGTCGATCCAATGACATGTACTGGTATTCTGTTGCATTTGGTACACCAACATAGTTTAGAACAGATTTATTGTTTCTTCTTGTTTTCGAGTCGATGGTTAACTCTTTAGATTTTTTGGGCTTTTGGGTGGCCACGGGAATTGCAGCGTCAGATCCCCCATAGTACAGGTTCATGGGCACTAGGGGGGCACTCCAACATTTGGCTCATGCTCTGAACAGGAGCGCCGCACTCACATTGTGTATGCGACGTGTCTATGAAACCCTATTTTGCCAGATTATGTATGTGTCGTAGGATAATTTGATACTTCGAATCTTCGCGGAAATCCTAGGGGTTTTGCGAAAACGCGGATAATTAGACATAGGCGAAAAATTATCAAATCTTACTGGACAAAGTCAGGATTTTTGCGAAAATACTCGTTACTATAGTAAGATTTGATGTGCTCAACACTGATTGGCTACAATTTTGCTGGCTGACTTCTAATTGGTTCCTAGTTTGCCGATGATTAACTTCAAGTATTGTATCATAGAGTTATGAAGGTTTAGAATAGGTGAGAAAGGAAAATCACTAAATTTAAGTCCAAGTAGGTACACTATTTACGATAAAAAACAAAACACTTCTGCAATTTAACTCAGACACAAACGTAAACAAATAACGTGCGGCAACAAATGATTGACATTTAAGACGTCAACCAATCAGAGACGATCTCTTATTGAACGCGCTGACCGACCAATCAGCGTTCTTATTTCATAACAGCCAGCGTTTCGTTTCGCAATATTGCTATAATAACGAGTATTTTCGCAAAAATCCTGACTTTGTCCAGTAAGATTTGATAATTTTTCGCCTATGTCTAATTATCCGCGTTTTCGCAAAACCCCTAGGATTTCCGCGAAGATTCGAAGTATCAAATTATCCTACGACATATGCAATGGTCTACCAGGGTGCGCAACCGATTCAGTGCTTTCCATATAGGCCACTGCAGATCACTTGTTGGTTATAAGGAGTGCAATAGAGTTCTTGCTTGTTTGCACGGCTTACTGTTGACACCGAATCCAATCCAGTTCCGAAATGATGTAATAATAACAGTCCTATTGAGTTGACTTGTTCTAGCACTGGTAATGTTCTGTCTGTTGCGTCGTGCCATTGTTTAGCCATACGTTTCGGATACAGGGTTGCGCAATTCCATGTCAGTATACAGTTTTTGATTTCATAAATAAGTTCATTATTGTTACCGTTTTATTAAAACCACGCTGTTCTTTATCTTCTTATAAAAAAAATTGCTGTTCGTTTGTCTCGCTAAAACATGAGAATGGCTGGACCGATTTGGCTTATTTTGATCTTGAAATATATAGGTGATACGAAGTTCACCGGGTCATCTAGTCGTTATTAATAATATGTTGAGCCTGATTGCTGTTGCAATCAATGAATCCACAATAACAATGCAATTTATTAAGAGTAATTGGTTATTCACATGAACAACAATTATTACTTACAATATTATTATGTATTTGTTTTCAAACTCTACTAATGTGTCCTTATTATTCAAGTGGTTTTCCTCAAATTTTATCCTCAACTCCGTTTTAGGTCTTTTCCTACAAAATTGCCGTTTTAGTCAAATGGGTCACTTTGAACTGTGATAACTCGGTCAACTTCCGTTGGACTTGGAATGCTAAATTCGAGTAAGCTTACCCAATAAAAGGAAATGAAATCCAGCGCACTTGAAGACAAATTAACTCGGGAATCGTATTTAGTTAGCAAAGTACGAGGATCCTAACGTTAAATGTTGCTGCGGTGTGTCCCACTACGGAGAAAAGGTCACCCATTTCATTCTTCCTCGACTAATCCCTATGTGCAGCCCATCTAGTGCCATTTCCTTAAGTTCTAGCTCAAACAGATTTATATAATAATAAGCACAGGCACGTAATAATGTCAGCTCAGCAACATTGAACGCTCGATACTAGTCGATACGCCCAATTACATGACGCACAGAATATTATGATATAATATTATTTGGCAACCTTAGACGGTACGGTGAAAGAGCACGTACGACCTACTAATAATCGACGAAGCGGTTCCGGCCGAAAATTTTTAACTTTTAACTATCACCACACTGCACTGCGAGCAATAATTATTGTTGTTTGAACAAATGAATGCAGTTCTTGAGTTTGAACCGGGAATCAATGCGGTTGTTTTATCTCATGGCGGCTCCACATTAGTGCCGTGAAGCTCCGTAAAAAAGCGTGAACGTGAATGTGGACGGCTTTCGCGAAATTCACGCGCGTTCACGCCTGCGGCCCTACCATGACGTGTTAAAGCGTGAGTAGTTCGAGCGAGAAGGAGGGATGGAGCTATACATCATATATAGCTCCATCCCTCCTTCTCGCTGGAACTACTCACGGTTTAACACGTCATGGTAGGGCCGCTATTCCCCGATCAAAGTCGGTATTTTGTCCCGCGACAAAGGGTTCGCGTCCCCTTCGCGCGGCGTTCACGCGTACACATCCACTTTCACAGCCCCGCGTGCAAGTTTACTCCGAACTACAACAAAGGCGTACGAACGTGTGGAGTCGCTGCGTGCGCGCTAAAATGGAGTCGCGCGTGATCGTTTGGAATAACGAAACTGAAATGGTCTTTTAGAGCATTACCATTCTGAAAATGGACGTCTAAATAGTGATATGTTGCCACAGCAAACAAAGTTATTGCACCAGCAGCATCTACGTCCGTTTCGCGGCGGGTTTAACGAACGATTGTGAGCATCCCGTGAATGTGGAGGGCACGACTTGTGCCGTGAATTCGCGCGTGAATTCAGGGCACTAATGTGGAGCCGCCATCACGCATGCGGGTGAGCCATACTTATAAAGTTGTTTTATCTCAAAAGTGCGGGCGAGCCATAGTTGTGTAGATAAATGTACGTGCACCACATGGTCTAACGTGCCGAAGCTTGTGTCAGTCGCTCCCAAGCTTACGTACGCTAAGACAATGTGCACGTACACACACATTACAACTATATTTGTAATGTGTATGTGTGTGACACCCGCCTGTGTGTGCGTACCTACCGGTACCGTCGGCAAGATCATCGTTAACAAATAATAAAGTTTTTATATTAGCAAATTAAAATTTAGTTAGTGCAAAAAATAAAGTGTGTAGGTAGAGATTAAATCAAAAACGATTTAGTTTAAAAAAATACATTAATTTTATTATCCATCTGTGGCTACTTTTTTTGCTCTCTTTCTTCGCTTTTTCATCGGCGAAATAAAAGTCGAAGATGTACTAGCGACCTCTTGTTCTCTTGACAGATCTCTTTCTTCTTTCAATATATTTTGCACGGTTCGTTCACTAACTCCCGTCGCTGCTGCAGTGCGCTTCGTAATATTAGCCAAAACAGATAAATCACAATTTGGTTCTCTATAAAGTGCCATAAATTCATATTCTTCTTTAAGAAAGTGATAAACTTTTGCAATCATCTGGCGACCCTAAAACAAAAATATGATGTTATAATAATCACGTTTAACATGTTTTATTTATTTAACAACTAAAACTCAATAAATTAATCATTCACACAACGCAAGCATAAATTAATTGCCTTACCTCACTGCGAATAACTTTTCTTCGTTTACTCGTGCCTTCCATGCTGACGGTACTGCATACACAATTTCGACGCGAACTAAGTGACACGCTACTGACTCAGCCGGTGGTTCGACAGACACTGAGCGGCAAGCTTACGCACACTAAGACAATGTACACGTATATTTAGCTACACAACTATGACTCGCCCGCACTCGTGAGACAAAACAACTGAGTACGATCGAAACGCGAGAGAGCAAATTATTGCAGTTCTTGAGTTTAAACCGGGAATCAAACGTGAGGACGATTGAAACGCGAGAGAGCAAATTAAATATGCAATTGAGTTTAAGCGGAATCAAATGTAAGGACGATCGTACGGGAGAAAGAGGGAAGCTGCAACAAGTCCGCGATTAGGTGCTATTCATCGTGACAAAGACCTCTCGGTCAAGAAAGAAGCGTAGAAGAAAAAAAGGGAGGATCTCCAACAAGGCGGCCTGTAGAAAACTGAATGAGACTAACCGGAGGTCGATTATAATGGTGCGCGAGTGAAAATATCCATCAGTTGACTGCTAATAGCTGCTAATATTGATTGATATTGGAAACTTGGCAACCAAACAGAGACATACGTTACGGAAATGCAAAAAGTAACGGTACAGGAAACTATGATGGAATGACTGACAGGGGTTATTGAGCAAATTCAGAATCTGTAGTTGTAGGAAGCACAACAGATAAAACATTTAGGTAGTCTGAAACAAATTGGGGCGTAAGTGGACGACTTAGATTATTATTATTATTAGACGATTAGTTACAAAAGTGGAACAAATTATGTTGATTTTGACGTGCTTTGTCCACGAGTGTAGTCTTCTTCCGATGTCCAGTTAAAATTTAAAAGTCAAAGTCAAAGTCAAAAAGTGAAAGTATTTATTAGTGTGTTTTCTGGTGATACAATAGGTCTTATAATTAGGTTATGGTAACTCAAAAAACTACCCATTAGGGCATACACTATTTAGCAATTGTTAAAGAATATAAAATCGACATTACTATATACAGATTAGCGTAAATTTAAATGATTAGAATACAATCTGTTTTATAATAAACAATTAGAATGCAAATAGTATGTCAAGTTTTGAATTGTCAGGCAAAATACATAATAATCATTTAGTTTTTTTACATTTTGTCAAAAAGGAATTCGTCAATGGTATAGTAGCATTTTTCAGTTAATAAGTTATTTAGTCTCCGTTTAAATTGTGTCAAGTTAAGATCTTTAATGTCATTTGGTATTTTATTGAATATCTTCGAGGCCATACAGAGGATGCTTTTGTGCATAAGGGCGGTCTTTGAGGGTCTTAGACATAATTCGTGACGATATTCTTGTCTTCTCGATCTATATCGTTGCTCTGAAGCTTTTTTAAACAGTTCGCTATTTTTCTTGACAAACAATGCGGTCTCGTAAATGTAGACGCAAGGTAATGTTAAAATTTTAAGACTTTTGAAATGTGGTTTGCAAGTTTCCGTTGATTTAAGACTACATATTGATCTAATGCACCTCTTCTGCGCTTTAAAAA
Source organism: Melanchra persicariae (assembly GCA_947386135.1). Taxonomy (NCBI): domain Eukaryota; kingdom Metazoa; phylum Arthropoda; class Insecta; order Lepidoptera; family Noctuidae; genus Melanchra; species Melanchra persicariae. Next base: position 1,353,447 of record OX376652.1, read on the forward strand.
TATTCTCTTTTTCGCAGGAATTTGCCCAAAAAATTACTCCGTAACGTAAGAAACTATGTTCACATAAATATTAAAAAGAGAAGAACTAAGATAATAATAATAATATACAACGTGTAACAGAATAAACGCAATACCTCTTAAGGGGTCATTGTACTCATTATTATGAATAACTTACACTATGGGACCAACACTGAAATCGCGAAAAAAATACATCGACTGCCCCATACATTTATGAGCGGATATCTCGACATTAATGTACTGAACAGATGATTTTTTTTTCGCGATATTGGGTTAGTCCCGTAGTAAAAGTTGTTCATAATGATGAGTACAATTACCCCTTCAGAGGTGTTGCGTTTATTCTGTTAACCGTTGTATAGACTTGTAGGTAATCTGTGCTTGTAGTCCCGTTCCGTGTTGTAAAGGAATAATTCTTGGAATAACGAAATGCCATTGGAATGCAAGTGGATAAGGCGATTTTTATGAAGATATTTCCATTGGATCAACTCAAGCCATATTGAATAAAAATAAATAATCCTAGAAGATAGACAGTACCACTCTTGCCATTAGCGACCACACGCTGTGTTCAAACACCCAGATGGTTTCACTCATCTTTCTAATAACAAGAACAATGGAAATGTTATGAAAGTATCGATTCCCAGCCAAGAGCACTCGGCAGAGAGAATTAACGAATTCAATATAGCAGCATGAAACTTTGTAACAAACACTTTTCCAGCTTTCAAACTGCGAGGATTTATTGCCCAAGGAAGCGAAAGGCATCTTGAAACATGGAATGGAGACGACCTTGACCGAAAATGTTTACCCGCCGATAAACAGTTCGAAGAATTTTCCGTTACTGATAGGTGTTCCAGTTGTAGAACTATCGACCAGTCTACCAATTTATTTTCCGAAGTTAACCGAACATCTTTCTAGGCTGTGGCAAAACATTTTCGATACAGACATTGCGCCAGACAGACAATAATAGGTAGGTGTAACACTAATTTACACCTACGGTAAAAGTGATAAGGCTTTAAATAGAACAGAAGTCAGATAAACAAGTGGTATTATCGAAGTTTTGTTATAATAATTTAATTTTTTTTATGGCATTTCTGTTTTGGTATTGAATGTAAGAAAAATGTTGGGAAAGGTTTCTCAGTTTTCAGGAATTCAGTGTCGATTTCGCTGAAATAGCAGTATCGTTTGAAATAACATCGGTTCGCGTGCTTACAAACATCGAAGAATTCCAAAAGATTAGTCTGACAAAGAAGCATAATTCAACAAAAACAATCAACTCATGAATGCACTATTCTAGATTAATTCTCCTTTCAAACTATCTACTGTAAAGAGAGCGTTAGGTAACCTGAGTAATGACTTTTCTTGAGAAAATATGTTCATCGTGGGTGGGAACGTAGAAACAGAGTCTGCAGATGAAAGTAAGTTTCTACAATGTCAAATGAAAGGTTAAAAGTACGGGAGGAAAGTATTTAGCGTGACTAACGTTGGCGTTACTTTTCGATACATGCCAAATTCACACATTTTAATTTCTGTAAAAACGTGAAGACTTTCTACTAATATAATAACCGTAGAAAGAGACGTGGGTCATAATAATCTTATCACGAATGCTCTCCCTTATCTTTTAGTTCAACATTACACAGAACGCTGTACCAATACGGTACAAATGCATTTAGTAGTACAGCATTTACGGGCGAGACTCGAAGGGAATTGTTGAAATACCGCTTTGAAATGCCAGCGCTCGCAGCTACTACTGTGAATGACACCTTTGTGGGGAAGCCCGAACACCGGTCGGTACAGTTTGCAAGCACTATACAACCCAAAAGACGTCAATAAAACGGGATCCCAAAAATACACGAAACAATTTAGGTACTCAAAGATCCAAGAAATACGCGATTAATTTCCGTTAGCAGATGCCCAGTGTTGTGATTCAGATTATGAATCCAAGTGCAGCACTTGTGCCAAATCCACAATCATCTCAATATTTAAACGATCGCGAAAGAGAATGTTACTCCGATGCGGATATTGCATAAAGGATAACAGTAACATCTTTTATTATGATTGCTTGAAACGCTGCGAAGACAGCAAGCAAAATATTTGTTGTAATTTACATATTTGAGTATAGATGTCCTTCATAAATCATTGTATAATTGCTAAATTCTGACGTCACGAACAAACAAAATAACGTTTCACACGTGACCTAAGTCTGACCCATTCATATCTCCATTATTTAGTAATATTATTATAAATTCAGATACAATTTGGGAAGCAACGCTTGTTGATATCTACATATAGCTACTATGTATGTAGGTCGTATAGATATCTGTCTGCGTGGGTGTTATCCTATATCTACTAGAGTGTATGTAGCCGGGATACGAAAATGGCGCCATCTGTGCAAACATTGATATTGACCTTCGTAGCTACAGTTGTTTGTCGCGAACCATCAATACTTACTTTGCGAACGTTTTATTATAAACACTTGAAGCTTTGATGATACCTCTATAAACATAAGATTGAATTTGGGAATCGATGTTTTTACACCAATTTCGTTTTCAGTTTTTCGCCTGTTCGTTTCTGTCTGTAGTGAAAATCAATAGTATTGAATTCAATGCCTGTGTTCTCGCATTGAAACTTGGAATTTCTACCTAAGCCGGGGACTTTTGTCTGCCCTTTTTCTTCAGCTAACTATATGCAAATATTCACGTTCCTTTCTGAATCAATATCTCTTACATTCTAGTGTAGGCGAAGACTGGATAATGCCCCGACCTTTTTCGAAATGCCACAGCCTGAATATTGTAAACTATTTTTAAATGCTTTTTTTGTAAATGCCTGGGAGGTCATCTAAAAATAAAAGAGCATCGCAGCCGGTGCTTTGTTGTTGCTGTCGGAGGTTTTTTTCCCTAAACAAATAATGAATAGGTACCTAGGTTCGATACTAGTTGCTTAATTTGCTCGTGTCAATATTGTTGCTAAAAAATTGCAGAAACTGCAAAAAAGACAAGCCGCAGATTTGTTCTTGCTAGAAAGGCATCGATGCGTTCTCCGTTTTCCAGTAACTCGATAAGCGGACACAGTGTTGCGTTCGTCGAATGAATCGGCCGAGACTTTCGTTTGACACTCGTCACGGTACTCGCCGGTGTCGCTGCGTGCGCGGTGGCTAGATAGGCGCCGTTATCGCCGTCAAAATGGCGGCGCGTGGCGTCGGCCATTGCGCGCCGCGGTCGTTGACGCGGCCCGGTGGCTGGCTGGCGTGGCGCGGATATTGATTGCGCTTGGGTACCGGCCCGCCGACGTACAGTGACATCTAGTAGCGTTCAGCGGAAGCTTGGAGTTCTTTATGCGATGATAGATGGCGCTAGGAGTATAAAGTTTTATGGAGGGAAATTGTTTATTTATATTTTATTTATATGTATCTGGGATTTAATTGAGAAAAAAAAATGTTTGTTTTATGTAATACTCACTAGTAATGTTGTTGGGTTGTAAAAAGATCTGCCTGGCAGTGAATCATAAAATTAAAACTTTAGAACAATCTGAGCCTTATTTATGCCAACTAATTGCATACCTAATTGCAATGCTATTTACTGTCAGCCTTTATTATCCTAATGATGGGCAACTACTTCCCCATGAGGTTTAATATCAACACTAATTTATTTTACTTAATTACAAATAGCTAACTGTATTCTTTATGTTGTCTCCAGTGCAAAGACTTCGAGAAGGTGGGCGCGACGCTGGCGGTGACGCCGTGTGACGTGGTGGAAGAGGCAGACATCACCTTCTCCTGCGTTGCAGACCCTCAAGCAGCTAAAGAGGTAACAACATCAGGACAATACTTATTCATGAAAATGAAGTGGTTCCTGAAGTAAAATTTTAGCAATTGGGAGATTGGGATACAGTTCTTGCGGTAACCTCATACCGATAACCTTTGCGAGGCTGGTATTTGTATACTACTATTGAGTACAAATGACTTCAGATGAGGTAAAGAAAGAAACTGACAATAAATAATACGGTTATTACGGTGTCACTTCAGAAATGTAAATCATTTGTTTATTATATTTATTTATATCATTTGTTTATGTATGTCGTGGTACTAACTGCGTACATAGCTTCTAAAAATATGAGGATTTCCCTTAGATAAGTATAGCTGGTAGGTACTCACAGGGCATACTTAGTTTGTTTTGAAATTCTGTACTTATTTAGGAGTCAAGTCAATCCAATTTCATAATTGGATAGAGTTGGGCCATCCCAACCCTATAAAGAATGGTAGCAAAAGAAATGAACAAACAATTTTGATTATCTGAATAAAAGTTACAGCCCCCAATAGAAAATCACAATGATGTAGTATTAATAAATGCAGATTTCACGGGTAGGTGAGTCAGCACAAATGTCAGGTATAGGAGTCAGGGTTGCGACCCTGATCCGACCTTTACTGCGGATCATTAAGGGTCACGGCGGGATGGGCAGGAACCGAGCCGGAAGGTATTGCTCAAATATGTGGACAAAGATTTTGTAACTGAGAAGTTTGGGGCGTAAAATAACATATTTGACATGACATAAATAACATATGTCTCTAAGTTATGAGCTCAGTACTCAATTCTTTATTGCGTTCCACAATGTAGGCTTAGGTGGTTTTTTTTTTTGGAAACAATTGTGGACGCTGTCGGGCACAGCAAAAGTAATCTTGTGTCCTTATAAGACTAGTACCTATCTATTCTATATTTTTGCGAGAGTCTCGACACACACACGAGACTCACGCAGCTCAATAATGAAAGTTACAAACGAAAGGGTTTAATGTCAAGTTAGAAAACTATAATACTTGGACCTTTACTGCGGATCATTCAGGAGGGATGCACAGGAACTGAGCCGGAAGATATTGCTCAAATAAGTGGATGAAGATTTTGTTCAAGTTTGGGATGAGGAATATTCTATTTTTGACTACGTGTTTGTCCTAAAGCTGATCTTGTTGCTAAGTATTCCTTAGTATCTTGAAGGGCAGGGATGGCGCAGGGCTGACGCAGGGCTCGCAACTACCTTTAGGATACTATACAGGATGTTCCAGAAATGCGTGGTCATATTTAACGGTGATGTTGTATAACTGATCAACATTAAAGAAAAAAATGCAAAAGAATCTTATTTGTAAAAAATTCGACCAGAAAAGACGACTGAAAAGTTCCGAAGAAATGACTTTTCAAGGAGTTTGATACAGTTTGTGGCATTTACTTTAGTTCAATCACAGATTTGATGTCACCAACTGCATCAATGTCTTCGATCTTCGAAACATTTTATTCATTTTCTGTGGTCGTTTTTTTTAAACTCACAATTTTTATGTTTTGATATTTTTTCCCTAATGTATATCAGCTAGCCAACATCACCCTTAAATAAGACCACGCATTTCTGGAACACTTTGTATCCTAGTGATAAAATAAGACATGATTCACCAAACCCAACAAGCTGCCACCTACTCGCTTTGTTTGGGACTTTGGGAGTCAATAATCAAAGTAAATACAAAGTCTGGAGGCCTTGTTGATTTTGATTAAGCTGTTTCAGAAATACTTAACCGATTTGGATTTTATCAAACAATACTTTACAAAAATATAAACTAAGCCGAGAAAGAAACTTCTGGGAGCTTGATTTAAATACATCATCATCATCATTACATCAGTTGAAAGACGTCCACTGCTGGACATAGGCCTCCCCAAGTCGCCACAACAACCTGTCCAGTGCGTCTCGCATCTATCGGCTACCAGCGACCCTCACCAGGTCATCGGTTCATCTTGCGGGAGGCCTTCCAATGCTGCGTCTTCCGGTACGCCTTCGCCCCTCCAGAACTTTTCGGCCCCATCGACCATCTGTTCTGCGATTAATGTGCCCTGCCCACTGCCACTTCAGTTTGGCGATCCTTCCGACATCATTCCTGATTCGATCACGCAAGGAAACTCCGAGCATTGCTTTCTCCATTGCCCATTTAAATACGTTTTCATTTAAGGGGGATCCCTAAAGAGACCTCGCCATACATTTTTCAGGAGCTGTAATCTCCGTAAATAAACAGTTTCTGCAGAATAAAGCAAGTATAATGAGATTTTATAATGTATTGTGATCGCCTATCGCCCAAATTTTAGAAAAAAAACAGTCTTTCTATGAGAATTAGACCCAATAAAAAACGAAAAATCTTTACATGTGTGAGTGACCTGAATCGCGCCATCTGACAGAAATTTATAGAACCACCGAGAAAAAGTTCATTGCTGTTATGTTACGAGTTTACGTGCGGTGAACATTTTAAGTAGATGGCGCTGTTCGAAAATTCGAACAAGCGCCAAGGTTATCGAGTGACGGACGCGGCGATGCGACGTTGCCATTCAAGACGCAATTTGGCAACAACGCGTGTTGCCAAATTCCAGTCCATGCGTGATTGTGTGTCAAAATTGTGTTTCTAGCAAGTTAGCGCCGGCGCGCGGGTTTGCCCGCGGATTTTATATTTTATGATTGATGAAATGTTTTTTTTTAGGGAATGAGAAATAATGCTAGAAAGTGAAAACAATTATCTGCGATCTGCCTTTGGTTCACACAGATACAATACTAATGTTATTATTGTATTACTTATCTACTTTAAATAAATAGTGCCTACCTACCTAAAGATTTAAAAATCTTTCCACTGTATGTAAGTAGGTACTGATAAAACATTTTCTGACACGGTTAAGTACTAATTCATTGGTTTGGGTTGAATCAAATCAGAGAAAAGAAGTTCATGTAGGTATACTTAGGGTACCTATACCTAAATCAGGCGATCAGCGTAGGCAAACTTACCTATTTTTTTCCTAGCTACCTACGCAATGGTCGTCCGTCTGTCGGTCCGTATGTCTGTCTGTCCGTCTCTGTCTGTCACCAGACTGTATTTCACGGACCGTGATAGCTACACAGTTGACATTTTCACAGATGATGTATTTTTTTACATTTGTATCGCATGATTGTAATATTATAAGTCGCGTAAGATTGTATATTTACAAGTACCTACTTACTTATAATTTCTTCTAGATAAGACAAGTATTGAAACTATTGAATTTGGGTGTGATTCAGTGTATTCGAAATTATTTCTTCTCAACACATCATCTGCCTAGCCCTTTCCCAACTATACCTACTGGGATTGGCTTCCAGTCAAACCGGATTCAGCTGAATACCAGTATTTTACGTGGTGCGGCTGCCTACCAGACCTTCACAATCCATTATCTGTTCTCAACATAATCATAGATTATAGTCTAAAACATAAACAACATTTATTACAATCTTACGATGTTTGGAATTATCCGGTGACACATACGAGTACTTACATAGGTAGGTACCTACTCTAACCAACTAATACCAAGATATTCTAAGCTGATAACAACCCTTTGCTTTGCCATCTAAAACCATTCCACCAAAGAACGCCAGTAATCACACTAATCACTGAATGTTACGACTGTATCACCTAAAGAAAACATTCTTAGATCGCGACGAATAATTGCATAAATAATCTTTTATTTATTTAGTACCTACACGTCACAATTTATTTACACGTTAGGTACTATTTAGGTTCAGTCACATTACAACAACCTGTGTAGGTACAATATACCTTTATTACCATTAGATACGGGACTTAGTCACAGCAAGCGGTCCTACTCAGTTGGCACTCAGTCGCGCACGGAAAATCATTGATGTGACCTTCAGAATGATTGGCCAAAATGACCGATCAGCTTAAAAATATTACTAAGATCTAATACCTATTTGCTACTATTTGATATCTTTGTTTAAATAATTGGTACCTAATTAATAACTGAGAAAATGAATTTAAAAAATGGGCAGTCATTCTGATGTCAGGATGGACTGCCGACATTTAGGATCTCCACGTAAAGGCTCAAAAATTTCAATTCGCCTTTACAAAAATTTAGTACCTATTTGATACCTAAACATACCTATATTTTTTCTAGATTTTTAAGGCAAAGAATTTTATTAGAGATTTTTTGTTTAGGTAGGTACTATGAATAAATATACTTACCTAGTTCTACCCACATGTTAGCTTTTATCAGTATCTCGGAAATTGTTATTAATTAGTAGTACTTATTGCTAATTATCGTGTAAATTGAACTACCTTCACTCCATAGACTTGAAAAAAAATTGACTTCACTTGACTTTCTGTATCAAGTAGTACCTACCTAAACATAGGAAACCAAAAATCTGTAATAAAATCTTTAATCTTTGCAGCTCAACAGTGTTTTAATAATACTAGGAATAAAAATAAGACACACCACTCGTAAATACAGCCAAAAATGTTAATTTGTTGAAAATAACAAAAATATTTTATCGTTTGCTTCGCCATGTTTGTGAGAGCGAGATAGATATTAAAAACATGCGTGAGAGACACGATACGCACAATTCGCGAGTTGTTGAGAGATTTTGTAAACAACGCGCGACGACTAGTACCAGACCGAGGTTGCGTAAGGTTAGCAACACAAATTTCTTCAAACATATTAATAGTTTTTTATTATTATTGTTTTACCAACCATGATTATTTAAATTCAAGTCAATTTTATTAATAATTGATAACAGTTATGTTTTACGCAACAGGTACTTATTTAAAAAAAAATGTTTTATAAGACAAAGTCTAGTTTTTAGTACCTAATTGTTGGTGCAGAATCACTACTTCACTATATTTAGTTATCTTTATTACGCGACTGTGGCAAAGCAAACGGTTATGATTTCAAGGCTTCCTCGTAACTCCCAAACTGCACGTCATGTGCAGCCATATTCTTTATTTATTTATACATAAATGCATAATGGTGGATACTTAAGGCTCTTTTTTATTCAGGTTTCCTAAAGATGAATTAAGGAGACAAAAGTGGCTTGTTATTGTCCGAAAACAAAGGCAGAAGTAAAGCTTTAGTAACCTTGCGCGATCGAGCGAACAATATTAATTTCTTTTTTAACTACCTCAAAATAATTAATGTTTTTTATTTTATTTGCTAACGCTACCACATGCCATGTCATTCATAATCGTAAACATTCGTCAACATTCGGCAGCTAACGCGATTTCGCTCGCACGACAGCGCCGTCTCCTATCTCTATCCTTGTCTATCGGTAACAGTAGGTTGCGACTGTGATGACACTGATCACAGATGTGTGAGTTTCGGTGCATAGTCGTACGCCGAGCCCATGTTTACTGATTGCGATGTTAGAGCGTAACATGCAATGTTTATTACCCAAAATAATTTATCTGAATAATTTGTTATGGTGAAAAGGGATACCTTTTTACCACCAAATCCGATAGGATATCGAGCCTAGAAACAAAAATATGCATAGACCAATAATTATATTATTATTAATATTTGAAAATATTAGGTTTGGTAAGGATAAAGAAAGATAAAAAATAATTCAAAAATAAATACAACTATTGAGATTTGAACCCACACCAAGCCTAATGAAAGGCAGTCTCTAAACCGACAGTCTATTTGTACGGTTGATAATTGTTTCAAATAGCCGACCTTATTTATGTCAAGGTTTTTAGCTGCTCAGCTTCCCGAAAGTATAGCGTGATGATAATCATTGCTAAGGTTATATTAATAAGAAATAGATTGGAATATAACAATTTGGTCCTCTGGACATTTTAATTTCCAACCATTTTTGAATAAAACGACATCTAGTAGGGTCGAAAGTTACTACTATTTACTTTGCATGTGTGTGTAAAGAGTAAATTCATGCGGCTAAATCTTTATTCTGCTGTAATCTTTGTATGGTAGCAGTTAACAAGCATAGTGATTATCTAAAAAAATCAAGTTAATGCCCTAGGTATAGCCTATAATAAAGTTGTCTATTAAAACTTTCTATGTTAAGTGTAAAAATTGAAAATGTTCGAAATTGTGGATGTGTCGCCATCTAGCGACAAAATGGCAGTGAGAGCATTCATCCATTCACCTTAAACAAGAAGATTCTAAAGTGCTTGTCAGATTGAAAGTACTGTTAACAAATCTAACCCGTCCGTGGTACAGTGAGCAAAGTATCTCTATTGTAAGCAGCACTACAATGGCGCAGTTCTCGTATGAAAATGCCTGACATGCCATTGTCTCCGTGGCAGCGGTTTTGCGGTCCATAGCACTATATGACGCACCCACGTCGGTGGAAAGGTTAACGGGAGTACAGGACGATTTAAAAGAATCCGATAACTTATGGAGGTTAAAGGGTCAGTGGCTAAAACAAAGCGGTAGAATGTGGGTGACTTTCACGGATGTAATACCTATAAGGTCGGTTTGCAGCCTTGTGATCGGCTTAGTTGATAGATTGATATTTAAATATGGTATATGTGAAAGGTTGAAGCCTTGATCGTCCAACTATATGGAAAACTCGTGGCCCGAAAATAATTTCTAAACTCTGAAATATTGAAGATCCTGCGTTACATACCACCTAAATGCCATCAACCATCAACCTTCAAAGGAGTCGTCAAGTATCTTTTGGGGGGCTGCGGATTTTGTTCGAAAGAGTTACCGCGGCCCCGGAACGCAAAAGGCACTAGGAGGAGCATGGATGGGTTTTGGTCAGTAAGAGTCTGACACGGGATCCCGCTCCACCCACAGCGGCAGGAGTCATTTGATGATTTTCCATCTTTAAAAAAAAAAATACATCTTTTGGAGACGCCTTGCTTGTTCCATTGTTGACCTCATCCATCGCTTACCATCAGACAGGATCGAAGTCAAGAGCAGCCATACAGGGAAAATTGTAGGACACGCACCTAAAAAGTGATAGTCTACAATAATTTTGAATGTAGGTCTTATTATGGTAGACACCACCAATAAGGGTCATCGACCCACATGATTATATTGTATAGATATCTAATAAATAACTAACTATTTGAAAATTGATTTGCTATTTTTTTTCTGAGAAGCATTTACAAGTCCATATACGCGAAACTTTAATCACTTGCCTGGACGTACCACCCTACGAAAAAACCTGCGTACGAGCTTGCTTGCCAAGACTGGTTCTTTAATTTAATAATCTTCCTGTTCATATCCAGATGGTATTCGGCAACTGTGGTGTGCTGCACTGCCCCACGCTGGAGTCCAAGGGCTACGTCGAGATGACGTCCATTGACTCCGACACGTCCCACGACATCGTCGAAGCTATTAACGGGAAAGGCGGACGATATTTGGAAGCACAGGTAAGGCATAGTGGAGTGTACAAAACTGAGTGAACATGTCACTGAGGGAAATTAATAAATAATAATGTCAGGCAATTAATTTATTTCAATAGTCATCTGCCTAGCCTTTTCCCAACCAAATTGGGGTCGGCTCCCAGTCAAACCGGATTCAGCTGTATACCAGTATTTTACGTGGAGCGGCTGCCTACCAGACCTCCACAATCCATTAACTGGGTAGCACGGTACTTCTTAGCAAGACTGGTGTCAAATTTTCTGGTTTGTGACAATCCGTAACGACTGCCAAAGATCTACAAATGACAGCCGGGACCAACGGCTTAACGTGCTTTCTGAGGCACGGAGGAGTCTCGGGTATGTTAATATGGTCACCCATCCACAGACCAACCTGGGCAAGCGTTGCTTAACCTTGAAGTCCAAGCGTCCGTGCGGCTGTTATAATTTAGCCACAAGCTCCTAATTTATTTCAATAAGACCATTTAAATACTAAAATTTACAATAAAAAAAAGGTGACTAGTAGTCCATTTGCAAAGGTACAGCTTAGTATACTAAGGCAGGGCTTCCTAAACTTTAAAGATAACGGAACACCAGCCAAATACCTTTTATTAAATGGAACCGAATCAAGTGATCAACACTGATATTTATATAAGAACAATTTATTTTAAGAAATATGTAATGTAACTGAAACACATTAATCTTAACTTAGTTTTAATTTTAAAAATGTAACTGTTGTTCAAAATAGTGTTTGTAACCGTGGTATTATTTAACAACTAATAATAAATCACTGGCGGAACCCTGATGAGTATTCTACGGAACCCACTTTGGGAATCCCTGTACTAAGGCATCCTTCTGTTTAATTATAAAATGGGTAGTTATTCACTAGCAAACTTAGCATTTATAATAATGAATTTCAATTATTTTGGAACAATTATGTTATTATGGAATATTATTTGGATGTATGATGTTTAGGAATATGTTATTATAAATTGTCTGACTGGTACTGAAAATACTCAATAAATTCACGGTTTTCCGACATTTGATTACTGGGGAATATTATTTTGTATATGGTACCTATACCAACAGTGGTCATCCTGCAACACTTTATATGTCTAGTGGTTCAATAACAATATATCACTTCTCATATTATTTCATTTCCAAACAGACTGCCCGCGACTTCGTACGCGCATATCCCGTTTTTGTACGAATTTCGGAAAATCCTCTCTTAGAGCTCTCCCTACGGAGTGTAGGGAAACTACATGTCAAATTTCAGCTTTCTAGGACCTGTATCGGCTGTGCTGTGCGTTGTCTGTCAGTAACGGAAGAATTTATAAATTCGGATTCTGGTGGTTTTTTTTATCGACGCAGCAGAATTGAAGGTCATCCTCATCATGAGCAGCGCATTTTATACTGAAAACGTACGGTTGATGTCCTTTCACTAAGTTTTACTGCAGCCATGAAACTTTTATCGTCACATTTAATTTAATCTTGCCGTTGGACATAACTGTAGCACTTTTCTTGTCTCGCAGCAACGATTAAAAATTCTAATCAAATCAGTTAATCAAAATCTCATAATAAATTAGTCTAATGAGTGATGACTGTCCCTCTGTATTGAGTGCACACAGGAAATTGCCATGGACAAGATTGAAGGTGCTGATATATTATGTAAAAGTGTTTTAAATTCTTTTGTCAACACCTTCAAAGCAGAAAAATAAACAACATGAGTAAGCAGGAACGATAGCATGCTACCTAAATCCGTTTAGACTCTTTTTACCTCTGAAATTATTTATAAATTAACATGTTTATTAAACGCATGAATCATTCATTATTCATGCGTTCATTATTTATAAATGTTAGTGTAACTTTGTCATTGCGCCATGGGTGCACAAAAGACAGACAGTCAATCCGAATTTTCTGTTTCGTTGTGCCAACCTACAAAATGTGGGTGTGTTTGCGATGTGGCCGGTCGCTAGTTCGCAGTGTCGCCGGTGGTTGCGACGTTGCTGCAATGTGGTCGGTATCACACACGTGGTCCATAATGACGACAAAATGTGGTCCGTGTAAATTCAACTATTAATTTCCATACAAATTAGCGCCCGCTCACTTTTTGTGGTTGTGGCACGTGTGAAACAAGCCTTATAATAAATGCAAGGTCTTCGAGAAACACACGTATTTAAACTTTAGTCATATTACTGACATTACCCTTTCTAATTCCAGATCCAAGGCTCAAAGACACAAGCGGAAGAAGGCACGCTGATCATCCTGGCGGCCGGCGACCGGTCGCTGTTCGACGACTGCCAGTCCTGCTTCAAGGCCATGAGCAAGAACTCGTTTTACCTTGGTAGTAGTCAGCTGCTCCGGTTGCGGACGAACAGAACCTTGGACGTTGACATTTATGTTGTTTGGTCGCCCGCGGTGCGGTAGGCAGAGTCCTGGTGAGGGGATAGCCCCTTGGTCTAGACTGAATAGGTTACTTGTAGGCAAGCTTGCTCTGACGACCACGTCATAGTTTACCATCAGGTGAGATGGTGGTTGAACGCGAGCTTTTCAATTAAACAATATTATGGATCTGGAAATTGAAGACTAATGGAAGTAGGAAATACATTCACTTGTGTAAAGGGAACCGTCTTTGTCTTTTCAGTTTGCGCTAAATCTCTTAAATTGGCTTCGTAGGTTAAGAGCGTTAACGCCCTACCGGAACATTTAAAGAGTTTACAAAGAGAGCGATTTTAAGTTTTCTATAGAAAGTGAAAATCACTATCTTTCGCCCTGAACTCTTTTTCGAAAGTGTTCTCTACTAACTATTTAGCCCGGGGGCGTACCATGACGTGTTAAAGCGACAGTCGTTCGAGCGAGAAAGAGGGATGGAGCTATACACCCTATATAGCTCCATCCCTGTTTCTCGCTCGAACGACTTGACGTTTTAACATATCATGGTAGGGCCGCTTGATATCTAGCGTATGCATACCAAGTTTTTTATTTCGAAAAATAAGGACTTAAAAGTATTGTATGAAATGCCGTAGGGCGTAAACGCTGTTAAACCTTCGCTGACTGGTAGAGAATGCCGAAGGCGTCGTCTTAATTCTCCTTCGTCCTAGTACTCCTTTGTACTTTTTTGCATTAAGTTTAAACAAATAAAGTTTTCAGCAAAGACAGACATATGGATGATCACAATAACGGTTAGTTTATTTCAAAACAGTTATAATTGAGAACAGGACAGTTATTTTCAGTTTTATAACTTTAATTTTTACTGATTCAGAATGATAATGATGACATCGCGGGCTTATTGAGTTTTATTATTATTTTGCATTTTATGTTTTACTTAAGTAAGTACTGTATTTACTTCGAATTTTATATTTGGTTAACTGTCAACGTCTTAATCTGAGCGTCCTTTTAGAAATAAGTTGTTCAAATATTAACAATCACATACACTTCATTGCTAATTCTTGAGTTATATGGGTGATGGTTTTAGTACATCTTCATTTCTTCATTGCATTTAATATCGTAATGCCTTGCTACAAAAGTCAGTATTTAAATGGTCATTACCACCACACTTAGCACACAGTTCAGTGATGCTGCTAAGCTGTCATATTATTTTAGATCTACGTATGGAACGAGGCTCTAATCGTGAACTCAAAAACAGTTGTTATCAATATTTAGTAGAAGTTGTATTATTGTTTTATTATTTTTTTGAACCGGTTTTAAATAAAGATCTACAACTTCTACTAAATCCTTAAAACAATCGTTTACAATTCACGGTAGGGGCCTCAATCTTAACGCACATCTATTTTAGTCGCTTTTACAACATCCAAGGGAAAAGTGCACCTATTGCAAATGTATCATTCATTACTAACATAGGCACATTCATGTCAAAGCACTCATTCACTAACCTATCATGTTTTGGTTTTTTTACAGGACCAAAATAAATTTTAAAAGAAAAATAAGAAATATACAGGGTTATTGGTAAAACAACAACAACCTTTCAGTGGGTGAAAGTACTCATGATTATAAACAACTTTTGTTATGAGACCAATTATGAAAAATCGAAAAAAAAATCTACTGTTTCATACATTTTCATCAGGTGAATATTGCATTTTGTATGAAACAGCCGATTTATTTTTTGATATTTCAGAGTTGGTCCCATAGTAAAAGCTGTTTATAATAATGAGTACTTTCACCCCCTGAAAGGTTGTTGGTGTTTTACACATAACCCTGTATAAAGCGGTTGTATTTACCCGCACAAATAACTGTTACTAAACAAGATTCTTTAAACTCCTACATTTAAGCTAGTATACTTTGATGTTATAAACACTGAAACACGTCAATTTTCTAAATTATAGTAAACTGCTATAATACCTCTGATCATCTTGTACACTGTCACTGCTTGGCGAACGCCTCCCTTTCTCCTTCAATTTATTTTTACTGATTGCTGGCCAATATTTGATGAAAACGTTTTGATAATTGCCACAATTGAACCTTGACCCTGGACATTACTTTTCACTTTTTTTTAGCACTAAGCCAGTAATAAAAAAATGTGAATTTTGTTGCTATAATTTCATTGGTTTGATGACTGTTGCTGCGAGGAGAAATTTTTAAGCTAATTTGGAAAATTGCCTAATTAAATGTATCCTTGAGTTGAGATATTTAAAGTTTTCTCCTACGCCTTTGCAATCCGACTTATCTTTATACATCTGTTGACAATCTTTGAATGAAAAAGGCGAAAGGTAAGGCCACACGATGCGTCAACGGTTCAGTGCGGTGCCGTAATGAATTTGAGCTATAGGTGGCACGGGCTGTGTGTAGGCTCACTTCACTCACATAATGCAGGTGTTTCTTGTTCTAAAGATATACCTAACGGAAATTCATATCAATATTATCGGCACTCATATTCCAGAACGTGTACTCCAACTCAATTCCAACTCCAACATGAGCACAAAAATATCAACGAAAGATTGTCTAATTGACGTTATAAATTGAAGTTTTCCTGCTCGAGAGATGAGTTTTAGCTGAGCAAGCGAGTTTACGCATTTGCTTGCTCAAATACGAAAACATCAATTTATGACAAGCTATATTGACAGTTTGATACTCCGATGGAGTTGGACTTCGAGATATGGGCTTGAAAAAAACTAAACGCCTGAAAGAAAAAAAAAATCCAAACAAAGAACTTTTCAAGCAGTTTCGTTTAGTTGGTGGTATCTAGTTTAGTTCAATTACCACCAACTGCTTCAGATTGTTTCAAAAGATCAACATTTTTATTTTTGCTATTGTTTCTTTACTTGTATATTCAACTCAACTCAAAGCATTTATTTCAATTAGACCATTTACAGGCACTTTTGAATTGTCAAGATCGGTCGGTCAAAAATATGAAGCTATTTGCACATTACGAAGCGTAGATCTTTACGGAGAAGAACGTGCAAGAAACTCCATGGACACTCTTATAAAAATAATAAATTATTACAAAAATGTGTTGTTACATCATTCATGTTGAAATTATAGTTATGATATCTGAGAACGATCTAAAATACGTGCAGGATAAAAGCGTCCGGAGTAAAAAAGAAATAATTAAAATAAACCATGGCAGCTGAGAGATGACCAGTCCCAGCTGACGGCGCCCGTTCAGGAACATGACGCACACGCTAGCACCATTCGGCTCAACCATTTTGAAGGGAGCCAAATGATACAACGCACGCGCCACCATCAGCTAGACTTTGAGTGAGCATGACATCCCCGATCGCCAGGGTACATTCAAGTCAAATACATATCCAAAATGATCACTACAGTTACACAGTACTCACACATGTGCCGTTAATGCATGAAATTACACAATGCTAAATAAATTGATTGAAAAATATTGCATTTTTACAATCTTCAGCCGGTCCAACTATATTTCCAAATGCTAACAGATTACTTTGAGCACCTTAGTGGCTGTGGAGCAGGACCAGCATTGAGCCAAGCATTTTTATCTTCAATATAATCCCCCAACTTATAATATGCTTGCCTGCATAGTGTGCGCTTACTACAAGATTGTGGGGTCGTTAGACTACCCACACGAAGAAGAAGAATACAAGATTTACATTTTGTCTCATTTAGTTCTAATATATGGGGAGTTGTTTTATTATAACATTTTAAACAGTACCCCATGAAAGATGTGGCAGTCTGAAACCTGTTTGAACTATTAGTCCCTATTTCTTGTACCATAATTTATGTCTGTCGCCTCTTTTACTAAAAAAAATGAAAATTATTTCTAACATACATGATGTTTTCGTAAATGTATTGACAAGGTACCGTCATGGTGTTAATATTCTTAAACAGTTCCCGTAGAATTGCGCCAGCGAAGTTTGTATACGGTTTTGATGGCTCTTTTCTGAAGAATAGAAATAGACTCGATGTCTACAGCCCGTCCCCATAGTAAAATACCATAAGACATTATACTGTGAAAGTAACTAAAATAGACCAGTCTCGCGGTATCAACATCCGTAATTTGGCGGATTTTCCTAACAGCATATGCTGCTGAACTTAGCCCCTGCAAGCGATGCCAAATAAGGACCCCATAGTAGCATTGAGTCAAGCATAATTCCGACGTCGACGTCAAGATTATTGGTCCGTCTATTTATTTTAAAAATTAAAGAGGTATCATCACCAACAGACAACACCATATTAAGTTGTTGTTGCAATATATGGGGTAAATCATTGATATATACCAAAAATAAGAAAGGACCTAAAATCGAACCCTGGGGGACACCCATTTTCACGTTTAATATCGACGAATTGACACCGTTAATTTGAACTAATTGCTGTCTATCATTGAAATAAGATTTTACCAAGTTTAACACTGTTTGGCCAAGTCCGTAATGCCCGAGCTTCGGGAGTAATGTTTCGTGATTAACACAATCAAACGCCTTAGATAGGTCACAAAAGATATCTATGACATCTTGTGCCTCGTAACGTTCGCCTGTAATAAATCAAAAGCAAGCGTAGGCGAGGAATTTAAGACTTCAGTAATATATAGTGCCTTAGCTGTAGACAAGTATTTTTATAATTTTTGAGTAGGTAGCTACATACTTATTATAAGTTTCAGTGTTAATATTAGGCTAAAGGCCATACAGCTCATTAAGTTTTTCCCTAATTTTTCTGAATCCTTTAGTAGCCCAGTCACCAAATAAAAACTAAGGGCAAATAGTTTTAGTTTTCTTTTTAAAAGCATTTTTGAATTCGAATTAATTTTATTTTTTTTTTCAATTATCGGATATTATTGGTCTGGATTGTATCTGCACTTGTTGAATTGGTATGTTGGACTCAAAAAATACCAGGGGCCTAACCACCAACTACGGAGACGGAGCTATACGTCCTGTAGCTCCGTCTCTTTTCCACTGGAAGTAATATTGAAGTAATACTGCTTTAAGAGTTGGGTGTGGAGGCCCAGTAGCCCGCAGTGATCAGAAGGGAGCTAATTTACAATAGTTTTTTTCTAAGTAGTCGCAGTAACAAAAAACATTATCAATACATGTAGCAGTAGTGGTAGTTGTGCGGGTTGGTTCTATGAACACATTGACAAATTAAACGATTTACTTAGAGATATAATAATCTACTGCTACAGATAAGCAGATTTGCATAGATACAGAACGCAATTCTTAAATATGAGCACGCACTTCTGGATCACCCTGTGTGTAGGATCAAGGATGACGCAGCGGCACTGTCAACGCATCGTGTGGTCTCGTCCTTACCGAACCCCTCCCTAACTGCGAAACTGCCACTGTTAAAGTTAGTCCATCGACAAAATAGTTTTTCAACAGTAGCGTGTGTTCCAGGCGACATCGGCAATGCGTCGAAGATGAACTCGGTACTGCAGGTGGTGGGTGGCGTGTCGCTGGCGGCGCTAGCGGAGGGGCTGGCGCTCGCGGACCGCGCGGGGCTCAACCAGGCCGACCTGCTGGACGTGCTGGCGCTCACACCGCTCGCCTCGCCGCACCTCATCCTCAAGGGACGCGGTGGGTATTGTGTATTGTGTAGCATACCTTACTTACATTGTGTCACACATTGGCGCTCGCGGACCGCGCGGGGCTCAACCAGGCCGACCTGCTGGACGTGCTGGCGCTCACACCGCTCGCCTCGCCGCACCTCATCCTCAAGGGACGCGGTGGGTATTGTGTATTGTGTAGCATACCTTACTTACATTGTGTCACACATTGGCGCTCGCGGACCGCGCGGGGCTCAACCAGGCCGACCTGCTGGACGTGCTGGCGCTCACACCGCTCGCCTCGCCGCACCTCATCCTCAAGGGACGCGGTGGGTATTGTGTATTGTGTAGCATACCTTACTTACATTGTGTCACACATTGGCGCTCGCGGACCGCGCGGGGCTCAACCAGGCCGACCTGCTGGACGTGCTGGCGCTCACACCGCTCGCCTCACCGCACCTCATCCTCAAGGGACGCGGTGGGTATTGTGTATTGTGTAGCATACCTTACTTACATTGTGTCACACATTGGCGCTCGCGGACCGCGCGGGGCTAAACCAGGCCGACCTGCTGGACGTGCTGGCGCTCACACCGCTCGCCTCGCCGCACCTCATCCTCAAGGGACGCGGTGGGTATTGTGTATTGTGTAGCATACCTTACTTACATTGTGTCACACATTGGCGCTCGCGGACCGCGCGGGGCTCAACCAGGCCGACCTGCTGGACGTGCTGGCGCTCACACCGCTCGCCTCGCCGCACCTCATCCTCAAGGGACGCGGTGGGTATTGTGTATTGTGTAGCATACCTTACTTACATTGTGTCACACATTGGCGCTCGCGGACCGCGCGGGGCTCAACCAGGCCGACCTGCTGGACGTGCTGGCGCTCACACCGCTCGCCTCGCCGCACCTCATCCTCAAGGGACGCGGTGGGTATTGTGTATTGTGTAGCATACCTTACTTACATTGTGTCACACATTGGCGCTCGCGGACCGCGCGGGGCTCAACCAGGCCGACCTGCTGGACGTGCTGGCGCTCACACCGCTCGCCTCGCCGCACCTCATCCTCAAGGGACGCGGTGGGTATTGTGTATTGTGTAGCATACCTTACTTACATTGTGTCACACATTGGCGCTCGCGGACCGCGCGGGGCTCAACCAGGCCGACCTGCTGGACGTGCTGGCGCTCACACCGCTCGCCTCGCCGCACCTCATCCTCAAGGGACGCGGTGGGTATTGTGTATTGTGTAGCATACCTTACTTACATTGTGTCACACATTGGCGCTCGCGGACCGCGCGGGGCTCAACCAGGCCGACCTGCTGGACGTGCTGGCGCTCACACCGCTCGCCTCGCCGCACCTCATCCTCAAGGGACGCGGTGGGTATTGTGTATTGTGTAGCATACCTTACTTACATTGTGTCACACATTGGCGCTCGCGGACCGCGCGGGGCTCAACCAGGCCGACCTGCTGGACGTGCTGGCGCTCACACCGCTCGCCTCGCCGCACCTCATCCTCAAGGGACGCGGTGGGTATTGTGTATTGTGTAGCATACCTTACTTACATTGTGTCACACATTGGCGCTCGCGGACCGCGCGGGGCTCAACCAGGCCGACCTGCTGGACGTGCTGGCGCTCACACCGCTCGCCTCGCCGCACCTCATCCTCAAGGGACGCGGTGGGTATTGTGTATTGTGTAGCATACCTTACTTACATTGTGTCACACATTGGCGCTCGCGGACCGCGCGGGGCTCAACCAGGCCGACCTGCTGGACGTGCTGGCGCTCACACCGCTCGCCTCGCCGCACCTCATCCTCAAGGGACGCGGTGGGTATTGTGTATTGTGTAGCATACCTTACTTACATTGTGTCACACATTGGCGCTCGCGGACCGCGCGGGGCTCAACCAGGCCGACCTGCTGGACGTGCTGGCGCTCACACCGCTCGCCTCGCCGCACCTCATCCTCAAGGGACGCGGTGGGTATTGTGTATTGTGTAGCATACCTTACTTACATTGTGTCACACATTGGCGCTCGCGGACCGCGCGGGGCTCAACCAGGCCGACCTGCTGGACGTGCTGGCGCTCACACCGCTCGCCTCGCCGCACCTCATCCTCAAGGGACGCGGTGGGTATTGTGTATTGTGTAGCATACCTTACTTACATTGTGTCACACATTGGCGCTCGCGGACCGCGCGGGGCTCAACCAGGCCGACCTGCTGGACGTGCTGGCGCTCACACCGCTCGCCTCGCCGCACCTCATCCTCAAGGGACGCGGTGGGTATTGTGTATTGTGTAGCATAGCATACCTTACTTACACTGTGTCGCCTTTCCCCAACTATATCGAGGTCGGCTTCCAGTCTAACCGGATGCAGGTGAGTACCACTATCTTACATGGAGCGACTGCCTATCTGGCCTTTTTTTTGTTTTTTTTTTTGTTTTCGGGGGGAAATCTTTCAAAAGGCACCTGGACCTTTGGGCTAAAGACCAGGGAGTGTGGGATTTTTACCTCACTAAAACCACCCCGGTGATCACCATCAGCACATAGAAGGGGCCCCGTTACCTCTTAAAAGACCACTCCGGAACCCCCTCTGTGCAACGCCTGTTACGGCACATCCCTGGGGAGACCGTAAAGAGGTCTCCCCTTAGCCTCGCTCTGCACGGCAGCACGTGATCACTGTGCCACCTGCCTACCTGGTCTACACGACCACTGGGTCGTGGAGTACCGTACCCATACCCCGATACTGATTTGAGTATACGGTACTCCCTGGCAAGACTCGTAGTGGTGGGCGTTGAATCAACGAACTAGTTCAATCAACCGTTGAACTCCTGTCAACGAATTAACATTAACTGTTTATGAATCAACTAGTTGAATTCCTCAATGACGTTTATGAATTTGACTCGTTTATTACCAGAGATCGGAATAGGTAGACTATATGTAAATATAGTCTACCTATTCCGATCTCTGATAATAAATCTAAAGTCTAAAGTTCGAAGAAGTATAAGTAAGTAAGTAAGACAAACACAAATATTATTTTATCTACACTCATAATGTAATGTTCCAAATATGAATTACAAAACGATTGTATAAACACGTACTTTTTTTCGTGGATAGGTAAAATTAAAATATTACTAGTTTATGCAACGGTCATATAAAAGGGGTTATTAAAACACGAGTGTGGGTTTATCACACGAGGCGAATCCGAGTGTGCTTATAGTATGACACGAGTGTTTCAATACTTAAATTATATGCCCAAACTATTATTTTTTCCACGTTTGTTTTATTTCAAATGTATGAGTGAAGATAAAATAGTGTATGCAACGGCATATAATTAGGTATTAAAACTCTCGTGTGATACTATTATCACACTCGGCTTTGCCTCGTTTGATGAACCCACACTCGAGTTTTAATAACCCCTTTTATATGATCGTTGCATAAACTACTATTTGCTAATCGATTACAGGAAAACCTGTAAGAAGTTCTATAGTTTTAAGGTAACATTTATAAAAAAATATATAAATCGTTCGGAAACCCATTTCCGCGCAAGTGCAACTCGCACTTAGCCAGTTTTTTTGTTGTAAGAACAAAAAAATAATTAAACTTTTTTCTTATTCCAGCAATGATTGAATCCTCCTACTCAACGCATCAGCCATTGATGCATATGCAAAAGGATCTCAAGCTGGCGCTCGGGCTCGGAGACACGCTGGAGCAGTCGCTCCCTCTCACCGCCACCACCAACGAGATCTTCAAGCACGCCAAGCGGCTCGGCTACGCCAACCACGACGTGGCTGCCGTGTACATCAGGGCGAGGTTCTGATCCGACAGGTCCGGGGGAGCACACGCGCGCGGGAGCCCTGACGACACCCACGCCCACACCAACGTTGGCCCCCTCGCCACCACTTCCAATATCGGCGCCAATGTGATGAACTATAGTGATGTAGCCTCCGGCTCCCACGACTGCGTCGACGCCTCGACGTCCCCTGGCGTCCTCATGGCTGCCACTTCCGGCGATGCCGATATCGCTACCACTTCCAACAATAATGTTATACTTACTGCAGATGGTAATGCTGCTATACTTACCGATAGCGGTGAAATTAATTTCGCAACGGTTGACGACAATCTAGATCAGGACAATGAAACTGTTTATGTGATCGCTACCAACGATGGTGACATCGCTGACTTCAGTCTGAACGATGGCGAAATCACGTTCGCGACAGACGCCGATATCGCCACCACTTCTAGCGATAGCTATTAAGCTACTATTCTAAATGAGGCAACAGAATAAATTGTAAATTCTTCCGATTTTGTATGTTGGATTGAAGTGACTTTTATGGAATGTAGTATCCACTGCTGGGACTAATGTCGCCTCTCTGTGAGAGGGACTAATAAATAAGGTAACATACAAATTAAGGTGACTTGAGATATCTTTGTGACGAAATAGCCAAAATTAAAAACATAGTATAAGAAGTTGAAGGCTATGAATCCTTTTGCCTAGCAGTGAGACTGTTATCAAAAGTTATCCTCAAAAGTCCTTATGAAACTGTGAGGCTGAACAAATAAGGCGCGATATACATCATCTACCGTAAAAGTTACTCCATTCGACTTACTAATAATTCTTTATTCTTAGGTCATCAAACCATGTTTGGCGATTACAATTGGGTTAAAAGATATTAGTTAATCTTTGAGTGATTTGTGCATTTAATATCAAGGAAAATCACAGGGTATGTTTACTGGTTGAATTTTTTGATTATCATTAAATAGCGAAAATCTGGAGTTTTATTGAAATTATTTCTAAATCTCGACTCTTAAATGTGGCAATCAAATAAATATTTTTATTACTAATCATTTTGTGTATAAAATATCGAATGACCAATCTCTTCTCGCTGTATCGATGTTCTAATACATTTTTATCAGACTATCACAAGAATTCTCATTTGTATCATTCTGTGTGCGAATATGGACTACAAAACTAAGAGTGTAAAGGTGAGAATCGTGTGCCCGAGGCGTAGTGTCCTAGAAATTTGACATGTGTTGGACTTTAAAGCGTTGTTTTGATTCAGCGCTTGTTAATATTAGTATTTTAACGGTATAGAGATAGTAGCTGCCTTACTATGAAGGCATGACTAAGGTACATTAGGTACAAGAGACGTATCGGTGCAACGCCGAAAAGCATCGATACGTATGTCGTCAATGCTTGAGTGAAATAATAAGCCCTGCTTGAAATAAAAGGCAGCTTTTCTCTCTACACTGCGCAACTACTCATAATACCCAATGTGCAAATGTTTTAATCAATTATAGTAATAGATGAAATGTCACCAGAGCGAGTATCAGCAAGATGTGTTGCATTTTTACATAGTATTTATTGTCGATCGCTCAGTACTGATAAAACCCATAAGTAATTTAAACTTTATTGTTGTATTAGCGAGTTTTAAGAATACATTAGCAATTTTATAAATCTGATTGTTGTAACTGAGAATAAGTTTTATGTAACCTCAAATATAATATCGTTTTGTAGTGGTAATGTTTGCTTCACAGAAGTGTCCCGCGTAGAAACATTCAATTAATTTTATTGTGGAAATGTTAATATAAGAGAACTATAGTTAAGTCACAATGCAACGTCTGTTTAATTGAATAAACGGTTTACACTAATACTTTCTTATTTTATTGTAGTAGCGAGAATGGAAAATCAAAATATTTGATGTATTTTATGACTTTGAGAAGGGAAACCTTAATTTTTATAAAAAATAAAAATCATAAAGATAAATGAATTTTTAATACTTACCTTGATTTGTTAAGAGAGCGTTCCTCCAAAGTTTTCCTTGCTTTTATGTAATTGAGTAAGTTTGACGTAAATGAATGAAATGAGAATCATTTTAATATTATCATAGTGTAAATGGTGACCACACGCAGAGTTTAATGTTGATTTGTTCCGAAGTGGTGAATGTTGCGTTATGTTACATATTTCTCAAATTATTGTCATCCTATGATAAGCTAAATAAACTAATATTAATATATTATTACTTTGATTATAATTTATTTACATACTCCTATATTTTCTAGATTAGTACTACAAAGACTGATAACATTTGGCAATAAATGACAACACAAAAAAGCCCAGAATACCATGTTCGTGACTACGGCAGGGCCACGAACCCCAATCCCTTCCATATTTGGTAAATAATTAGTACTCAATTGGTACTAATTGGTACTCGAACAACAAAATTGGTGCGTTCGTTCAGCAGGACCACGACTTAGAATGACGATTATTAGTCGATTTTTATTATATTGGTCATTGTTTTTCCTTAATATTTACTTAGGTACACAGTTTGTATATTGAACTGTTATTATTACTATTCCGACATCAATAAATTTATGTGCATGAGTGTACATCTCCTAAATAGCTCAATACTATTGACAACTTAATTTGGTTGGGTTCTTAATTTGATGGAAAAGTAATGAAAGCTAATTTCTCAAACAACACTTAGGAATATGATGTTTTGGTCACTGACTTCAGGAGTACTAATTTTTGTATAAATTTTGGGACAAATTACAGATTTTTTAATAGGGAAATCTTGAAATGAAAATTTAACACCGTGACTACCGCCACCCCACCAATGGCATGGTATATCTCGTAAACTACTGGAGCCCTAATTTTGAATTTTGGGTAAGTACCTACTAACTCTACCTTGTAGGGTACTAATTTTCTATGTAGGCTCGAGGAAAGCGACAAGCTCCTGAAACTTGGAATCGACATTCAAGTCCTGCTGAACGACCACACGAAAGTTATCATCGTTGATTTCTCGGTAAACACAAATGCACAAATATTTCAGTTCTGTTTGTTTTACGAAATGAACCACATTTAAGGGTACTAATTGTACTATGTCCTGGACTAAGCAACTGCAGGAAGTAAGTCGTAAACTGTTTGCTTCTGCGGGCTCCCTGAGGCGTCTTCGCAATTTTCTTCCCATCACCACCAAAATTGCGATAGCACAATCTCTTCTTCTCCCTATTCTGAACTATGCTGATGCCAGCTATCTTGATCTCAAACAAGACCAATTGGACAAGCTTGAGCGACTTCAAAATCTCTGTATCAGGTTTATATTTGGCTTGCGCAAGTATGACCACGTTTCTGAATTTCGTACTAAGCTCAAATGGCTTCCTATCCGCCTTCGCCGGAATGCCCATATA
This sequence comes from Melanchra persicariae, assembly GCA_947386135.1. Taxonomy (NCBI): domain Eukaryota; kingdom Metazoa; phylum Arthropoda; class Insecta; order Lepidoptera; family Noctuidae; genus Melanchra; species Melanchra persicariae. The sequence goes on from OX376652.1 coordinate 1,379,758, forward strand.
CTTTCTTTACTTTATAATGTGCTCTTTAATCCATCTACTCCTTTTTATCTTAAGAACGCTTTCAGTTCCTCTGTGACACGCATTCTAGGTCCTTGAGATCATCGGAAAATCTAAAATTAAGTATTCGTATGCATTCTACTTCCTTCTTTGATAAATCATTTAGTATACAAGCAGCACGTTTATGGAATGCATTACCCATAGAAGTAAGGCGTGCTCAAACGCTACCAGCATTTAAAAAAATGGTGAAAGAGCATTTCTTTTCACTCTAATTTTTTCACTCCTTTCCCAATTATATATTTGATATTTATTAGTATATTAACTTTTATTGTATTTGTGTATTTTATGTTATTAAGTATATTTAGTATTATTTAGAACTTTTGTACACTGACAACCCTAAATCTATCTCCTTTCGTTCAGTCCATCCAAAGGTTGTCTGTAAGAGATTGCCTTGTGCGATAAGACCGCCCATTGTACACTTATTTTTATAAATGTTTGTCCTGTTCTTGTAATGAGGTGTACAATAAAGTATAAAATAAATAAATAATAAAATAATTATTTGTATACCTACTGCGCTCATGGTGGTCATGCTGAAAGGAGCGTGACTACCGCTGGACCACCATCAAAGTCGATTTTGTCGAAAACTACTGAGGCACCAATTTTGTTGTTCAAGTATCAATTAGTGCTAGTTATTTACCAAATATGGAAGCGATTGGGGTTCGTGGTCCTGCCGTAGTCACGGACATCAGAATACTATACGTAAACAATTTACACTACAAAAGAAAGTTGCTTTGCATTTATATAACGGGACATTAATATCCGTGACTACCGCAGGACCACGAACGCCAATTGAAAAAAAAAAACTTGTCTGCCCCATACGTTTCTGAGCGCATAACTCGACAAAATGTACCACGAACGCCAATCGCTTCCATATTTGGTAAATAATTGGTACCTACTTGGTACCTAATTAGTACCCGAACAGCAACATTTTTACCTTTATTAGTTTTTCGAAAACTACAAAGGTACCATTGTTGTTCGTACTAATTAGTACCAATTGAGTACTAGGTCATTTAACAAATATGGAAGCGATTAGCGTTCGTAGTCCTGCGGTAGTCATGGACATAGCTGCTGAGAAATCCAGATGGAAAAAACCAACACCCATCCCAGAACACCTCATGTTCAGTGCAATAGCGCTTGAAACTTATTGCTAGAACAATTCGGGCTTCAAACAACACTAAGACTTGTCTTTTGGTAGGTATCTTACTGAGATGCAGTGCACAACCCTTGTGCAATGTCTTCAAAGATAGGAATCACATTATGATATCCCACAACTGACAAATCACCCCTCTCACTTACAAACACGATGCTTCACTCGTGACACGACACCCGACAAATTGAACGGAACATACATTATTTTGATCGATGCTGACCTTCATTTGCTTCGGTTTGCAGATACGACTTTACGACAAAGTGTATTTCTAAAAATAGCGCGATCTCATGATTTACGCCGGTTGGTCACGCCACCGAAGTAGCGAGCGAGCATAAAAATCGTGAGCCGATGAAAGGTCGCCCTGGGGTAGGGAGTCGCAACTTGAGGATACATTTACAAGCAAGATTTTTTATCAGGAGGAGAATAAGGTACCTACTTTTCTACAGCCAGGAATAAATACGCTAGTAACTTGCAAAAAAACTGCAAGAAGTTTACAAGCCAGCAAACTTGGTTGGTGATAATGGTCATGCCATTGGGACTTAACAATATCTACAGTACATGTGTGCAATCTATTATTTGTAGGTTGTTGATTTGCAGGGCATTTATTTGTGGTTAGGTACCACCTTTATTTATTCTTGGCTCTAACCTACTTAGTTCATCATTCCTCTACTGGGAGAACTTGAACCCAGTTCAAGGAGTGATCAGTGTCCAGTCACAGCAACCAGTATTACCTATATCGTAATTTCTAATCCTTTAATTTTGATCAAATAGTAGTAGTGTGTAGTCAAAGAAATGAGAAGCATAGGACCGGTATTGATATGGCAAGGCTTGGGAGAGGTCTACGTCAAACAATGGTCTTCCGACCGAAATATTTTTTATGAGTAGGTAGGTACCTCGCATTGTTTTGTTAAAATTGCAGTTGCAGCTGGCAGAAGTAAATGCAGGCCCTAAGGGTAATCCATACAAATAACTGATTTGATTAGATTAGTACGGTATGTAATAGTTGTAATAAGGTTACCAGGCACATAGAGGTCGCGAGCAGGCGCCTCGCTGGCTAGCCGGTTATAGATCGCGCATCACTCACTGCGGTTACGCATGTTTCGCAAGCGCGTCACACAGGTCCGCCATGTTTGATGTTGCGCCTGCGGCCACAGCTGCGGCGATCACGCAGCGGCGTTGTGACACTGCGCAGTTCTGCGTCATTTTTTGGAAGGTCATTAGACGCATGTGCAAACGCAGGATATGGAAAATACTCCTTAATTATGATTAAGTTGCATTGAGATAAGTAGAAAAACTGGAACTGGTTCCACGAGAAAGGCCGTATTCACCAATACTATCACATGGTTTAATGCCTAAATGAATTCCCATAAATTGAGACTAAATGTTTAGCAAACTGGCAGCAAATAAAAACGATAAGCAATTATGCAGACTTCGTGATCAAGGGACATAATTATTAGCAATTTAATCAGGCGTTCACACACAATCCCAAATTCAAACTGAATTTTCCGATAACGCCCTACAGAGAAAGCACACAAGGTATAATGGGAGAGTTCCAAACACTTAACCCTAGAAGAACAAATTCATCATCATCATCATCATATCAGCCGAAAGACGTCCACTGCTGGACATAGGCCTCCCCCAAGTGTCACCACAATAACCGGGCCTGTGCGTCTCGCATCTATCGGCTACCCGCGACCCTCACCAGGATGAAATTATTTTAGTGTAAAATCAAACTTGTGCCTGTTTTTTATTAGATACCACATGGAAACACTTAATATTTTGGGTGTCCATGAAAACGGTCTGAAGTTTTTATTTGCGGTCCATGCGTGAACGGGCCAACGAGGGTTGGGACCTATTTACTTCGAACTTGGGACTAAGACACCGTCTCAGTGCCTCGGTGATATCCTGAAAGGACAACAGTCGTTAAAGGTATACGAATTATGTGGACTTCTGCGAGTGATAGAGCGTTTTATAACGACCATAACTCACAATATCCAGAGTAATAAATTATGCTAAACAATTTTTAATGTTGTTTTTCTTTCGTATTTCAAATGATTAAGGTTAACGTTTATTTATGTTCACTCTAAATAAACATAAAAGTTGAAAAGAAAAATAATTTTATTGTTTGTAAAAGTTACTTTGAATGAGCGTCAAACCGTTGGCGACCCCATAAAAAAGTCGGGTGAACATGCAAAACCGCAATAACTTTAACCTTATTATGAAAGAAACTTACGAAGAAAAATTACAAGCTTATGTTCAGTTGATTAGAAAACCTACGACCTACCGGAGGAGATCTAACATAAAATCCTTTTATGTAAAACCTCATTTTAAAATGTCTATGTGAGGATTTGTTTTTTTTTAACATTTTTTATTGACATCTGCAATTTGCGAACTATTTTCGATCTAAATTAAGCGAATATTTTGCCAAACATTTAAATTAAAGAGTGAATCATGTCGTTTCTAACGGAATATTTCGACGAGTACCGACAGCATCCCATCAAGAAAACTAAAATGTAAGTTTTAAAAGCTTTGTAACTTTTGCACAAGACTCTTCTATGTTTACCTACCCAATATTTATATATTGTATCAAAGTTAAAGTCAAAGTCAAAGCATTTATTTCAAATAAACCAATCACAGGTACTTTTGAATTGTCAAAGTCAGTCAGTCAAAAACATGAAGCTATTTGCACGTTCCAAAGCGTAGATCTCTATGGAGAAGAACGTACAAGAAACTCCATGGACACTCTTTTAAACCATTTTATGTTTTACAAAAATCCTGGTTACATCATTACTTGTTGCATCTATATGTGAGAACAATGCAAAGAAAGGAAAAAAATATAAGTATTCCAAGTATCCAATAAGTATTAAATATAGAAATAAGCCAGTGACAGCTAAGATATGACCAGTCTCCACTGACGGCGCCCGTTCACGAACATGACGCGTGCATCAGCACCATTCAGCTCAACCATTTTGAAGGGAACCGAATGATCAAATACACGCGCCACCATCAGCGAGACATTCTAGCGAGCATGACACACCCTCAACTGCCCCTGCTCACTCATGTCAAACAAGGAAACCATCTATATTATTAACAGTATAGGCTCCATGGTCCTCACATTTACAGGATTTTAAAATAAAAAATGCTTCTACTTTATATAAAACTATGTATATCAATTTTCAAAAACGGAAAAAGAAAAGTAGTATTTAAAACATAACATAAGAAAAGTGGAAATTTTTTTTAGTCTACACAAAGAAGGGTGAGCATCTCTTCCAAATATCTTAACTAGAGGAACCAAGCGGCTGAGACTGTGGAGCAGGACCGGCATTTAGCCAAGCATTTTTATCAAGTATATAATCTTCAAGTTTATAATATGCTTGTTTACATAGTGTGCGTTTTATGCATGTTTTAAATTTTCTCTCATTCAGTTCTAGAATTTCAAGAGGTATTTTGTTATAAAATTTAACACAGTACCCCATAAAAGAAGTGTGTACTTTTGCCAATCTGAATCGGGGTTGATCTAATTTGTTCCTATTTCTAGTATTAAAATTATGCCTATCACTAATCTTACTAAAAAGATGAAGATTTTTCCGAACATACATTATGTTTTCGTATATGTATTGACAAGGTACCGTCATGATGTTAATATCTTTAAACAGTTCTCTTAGGGAATCGCACCGACCCAGATTATATATGGCTCTGATGGCTTTTTTCTGCAGAATAAATATAGACTCAATATCTGCAGCTCGTCCCCATAATAAGATACCGTAAGACATGATACTATGAAAGTAACTAAAATAGACCAGCCTCGCGGTATCTATATCAGTAAATTGACGGATTTTTCTGACAGCATATGCTGCTGAACTTAGCCGTCCCGCAAGAGATGTTAAATGAGGACCCCATTGTAGCCTTGAGTCCAGTGTGATGCCCAGAAAAACTGTGTTTTCGACGAATTCAAGTTTCTCTTTGTTCAATACTATGTCGCAATGATTACTTTTGACATTCGGTAAAGCAAATCTGATACACTTAGTTTTCTTTTCATTTAATACTAAATTATTAGCAGTGAACCAATTTTGGACCTGCTGTAGGGCGTTATTTACGTCGTCCAGATTTGTAGAACGTCTATCTATCTTAAAAATTAAGGATGTATCGTCAGCAAATAACACCATTTGTGGTTGATTTTTTAAAAGATGGAGAAGATCATTTATGTATACTAAAAAGAGGAAAGGACCCAATATTGAGCCTTGTGGAACCCCCATTTTGACTTTTAAACCCCTTGATTTAACACCGTTTATTTGAACTTGCTGCTGTCTGTCATTTAAATAAGACTTCAGTAAGCTGAGTGCAAGTTTACCTAGTCCGTAATGTTCTAGCTTTAGGAGCAAGGTTTCGTGATTTACGCAGTCAAATGCCTTGGAGAGGTCACAAAAGATTCCTATGGCATCTTGCGCCTCTTCCCACGTTGTATAAATGTGTTTCAACAACGTGACACCAGCGTCAGTCGTACAGCGACCTTTGGTGAAACCATACTGTTGATCGTGTAAGATCCTATTGATGTTAAAATGAATGAGCATTTGATTGAGCATTACTTTTTCAAAAACCTTGCTGAAAACCGGTAACACGGAAACAGGTCTATAATTATTGGTGTCTTTACTGTCACCGGATTTAAAAAGTGGTATAACCTTACTGTATTTCATTACATCTGGAAAGACACCTTGGTCCACACATAAATTGAATATTAAAGCCAAGTATGGTGCTATGGTCTCAATTATGGACGTGCACACTTTCATAGACATTCCCCATAAGTCTTCGGTCAATTTGATTTTGATTTGCCGGAAAGCTTTGATAACTGCCATAGGGTTGATATGTTTGAATTGGAATTCAACCGTACAACCAGAAACGTTTGCTTTTAATAAATTAAGTGAGACCTCGGGTGAAGAATTTAAAGCTTCAGTAGTTTTTGATGGTATTTCGGAGAAAAAATTTACAAATTCTTGAGCTACTTCTAAATTAGTATATATATATTGTATATTTAGCTTACCTATGTATTTACACCACCTACACTTCACGGTTATTCAGGTAACCCATCCACTACTAGGACTAGTAGGTAGCTGCTATGTTAAGTAGGTTCAGCAGAACCATAGTATTTGACTTTCAAAACTAACATTTTGAATGTATAATGCTATCTCTTTGAGAACTTGGAATAACTTCTTGGAGTCTAAAATTCTAAATCAACTCGTTATTATAAACTTATAAGACAAGAGGATTTGACTTTTTTGCTGACCGTACCTACTTAGACAAGGAAATTGCAGTTTGGCGCTGTTTGCACAAGAGGCATTCATGTCTCATATTAACTTCTTCGAAAGAGTCACCGCGGCCCTGGAACGCAAAGGGCTTATGGAGGAACATAGATGGGTTTTAGTCAGTAAGAGCCTGACACTACCTTCCGCTCCACCCAGAGCGGAAGAAGTCATTTGATGATTTTCCATCCTTATAAAAGGTAGAACATTAGGTAACTTACCTTACATTCTTTTTATTAAATCTCTTCAGGTGTCGGCCCGAACTAAGATGGGCGAAATTCGAAGGAAAATGGCTGGATCCAAAAGTTGGGACGCAAGACGTAAGTTTTTTAATTAATTACTGATCCCACCTTCAGAATCAAGCCCTTGAATTGAGGCAGCTGTCTAACGAGAGCCTCTTAAGGCGTTGTTCGAGGCTCGTGGCCATGAAGCCACTGACTGACATGAGTTGACACGTCTATTGGTACAATGATTGCTGAGTTTACTCGTACAGCCCTCAATAAGTATGTTGGCAGCCTTGCAAACCCAGTCAAGATACTTGATTTGCATCTTTTTCGGCTTTCTCGAGGTTCTCGTCATGAGAGAGGCACTTCTCTCGATTCGGTCCACCCACCGCCACTTTATTAGGCTTATCTTATTATAAGTTTTTCTATAGAAAATAAACCTTATCTAAATGCCTCTAATTTTTGACTTGAAGTCTCCTATGTCAGCAGCTTTTGCAAGGAATTCCCCCTTACGTTCCTACTAATGAAATAAGCTATAGATAATTTCAATGTTAATAATATGCTCCTTATATCTTATGTTACAGAAAGAATGGACCGACGAGGAGATCCAGGCGTTTATCAAGGAGACAATGCAGAGTCTCCGAGGACGCTCCACCTACTATAACTCCTACTGTGCACATCATACTGAAGGTAACTTAAAATGCCAGATCTAAATATCATATCTAGGGTCGATTTTTTAGATGGGGCAGTTAGGCACTTTGACAGAACAGTTATGGTTGCAGGAAAACGTTCTTGGGAAATTGAAATTAACTTTGAAGTTGGTGGTATCACACCACCAACTTCCAAACTCCAGGTCTGCGTGTCTCGAGCGGGCGCTGTACAGTTTGTTTATATCAACACACTGGCACCCAAACAAACCATAACAACTAAGTAACAGCATAAGTATGTATAGTTCCTTCCCTCTACTGCCACTAATCAATTCTCCACCAGACTACGGCAACCGTCCCTTCGTCCCGCGCGTCAAGAAGCTGCGCCCCTGTTCGGAGCTGCTCGAGAAGAAAGAAGAAGAAGTGGTGATTGCCCAACCCGCGAAGCTGGCTATGAAGGACACGGAGCTGATGAAGGTGGCCAGGGATCTCTACGAGATGGACTTGGACAAGCCCACGCTGCAGCCACTACCGACAACGTTGAGGGGTTAGTCAGATTTAAAAAAAGTTTCAAAGGGTCTTTGGTTTCTTCAGTACGTTCGTTATAAAACGAGCAAGAGTTTGCGTGTAATGCTGGGTTCAGACCAAGCGAACGGAGGTGCGCCCGGTGGACGCTTTGGAAAGCCTGCCACACGGTGGACGCTTTGGAAAGCCTGCCACACGGTGGACCAATGACCTTATCAAGGCCGTGGGAAACCGCTGGATGCGTGACGTTTAGGACTACCGGTCTATTCTGTCGACATCTCATCGTGTACACTTAGACGAAGTGAACGATAAGTGAGTCATTCCATCTTGTTTGTATGGTTTGACAGCTCACTTCTCGTTCACATCGCCTAAGTTTTCACTTCGACATGTTTACAAAATCGCACTGCTGGTCGATGTGGCGATGCCTATATCTAGTTGACGACTTCGGCTGAAGTGATAATGAACGATGGTGAACGGGAAAGAGTGTTTGAGATTTATGAAAGCGAACGAGTGTGGGGTCCAATGGTGATTCACTCGTTCGCTCGCTCGTTTGGACTGTACCTGGCAAAAAAGAAAGTCGCTTATTGTTAATAAAACTTTGTAATTGTAACTAAATAATGTTGACTAGTTGGATATTAAAAAATCATAGGTTAGGTAAAAGTGGATAAAATATTATAATTGAATATTAGAAAGTATACTAAAGTAAATATAGATTCTATATGTTAAGAATTGGTTTGTAATTAATAGATAGAATTGGTTTGTAATTAGTAGAGGTACTTACTATTTTTGTCGAAAATAGGTAAAATATTGTTGATGTAGCCTAGAACGAATTTTGTAACCTATTTTACCAAGTTTCTAATGATTAAAAAACTTAAATACTTAGTCCTGTTTGCATTCTAACTTGGAAATGACAAAAGTCGTAAGAAGCTTTCATGGCAGAACTACAATAATGAAGTTTATAACAAACTTTCAATGTCAGACGTGATTCAAAGTCGTTAAAAAGCTGCTTAGCAAGCATTTAAATTACGTTTTGTAACTTGTAAAGGATTGCTTTCATATCGGGGTTTCGTATCACAACCGATCATAGTTCAGCCAACAATGAATGACGTGCCAATGTCATCATGGTGCCATTGTGGGAGAGAGACGGAGCTAGTAGCGATATATAAGGAATTTCTCATTAGCAGTTCCCATCACTAGAGAATGGGCAGCAGCATTCTCTGTACATTGCAACAGCTAGGTACACCTGCCAAGCGTGGCGATTATGGCAAAGCCCCCCATATGATAAGTACAAGGAAAACATGGCGACACTTGGGAGAGGCCTATGTCCAGCAGTCGATGTCTTTTGGCCGATATCATGATGCGTCCCTATTCCTGCAGTTTTGAAGTTGGTCCGCATTATGAAGTCTTTGCTTCTGCGCCTGAGTCAGTCGTGTCGGATTCCCGTCCCATCCGACTATAAGAGTTAAGGAACAGAGAGTGCACCTGTGTCTGCACCCTAACGCTGTAAAGCCGCGTATCCACTAGGCAACATTTATGATGCACAACATGTTGCTCATCATATTGAACTTTTTTTAGTGCCATTGTCAATATTGCGCGCCTGCTGGCAACGTCGCGCGCGTTGCTAAACATGTTGGGCGTCACGGGTTGCACATCAAATGTCACCTAGTTAGAGACGCGGCTTTATATCTCTTGGTTAATTGGCTTATCTCCGTTGAGATGTTCGAAATTCGGCCGGTAGGATAATTGTTTTGATATTGCTCGATTGATTCACGGTGCATGTCCTGGTGAAGGCCGCGGGAATTTGTTGGCTGCGAGACGCACAGGATCGATCGATGAAGAGATATTGAGGGAGGCCAATGTCCAGCCGTCTGCTAGACTTTCGGCAAAATTAATGATGAAGATAATGATGGTGATTGGTGCATGCAAATACCTTTTGAGATATTTTCTCCAAAATTATCTGATCTCCAAATAATGCACAGCGTACAAAGTGTAACAAAATGTTTTGTTGTGCAAACGAACGAACCATTGACGCAAGTGAGTATATGTTATTAACAAACGAACAACATGCACAGATATTTTTGTTAATAACACGGAGCTAATTCCAGAGCACTTCCTTTTACAATGTTTGTTTTACTAATTATTTGATGTTTTCATTTTGTTAACGATATTCTGAGTGTGCATTTGGATATAATAAGACTCGTTTGACTCGTGCTTGAATTATTTAGATTGTAGCATGTAGAAAGTACCTACTAAGTATTTTGTATGTCATGTACCTAAGTAGCCAGTATTTATTACAGTAGTTCATCGCTACGATGCACACTCTTCTAAGTAGGTATTACATACACGCACGGTAGACAGAAATATCTATATTATTTATATCGATATTTCTGTGTTACTTTAATACATGGACTATTGCAAGATACATTTTCAACGCGCTGACATGTCGTTTAGCTAGCTAGAACTTTGCAAACATATTCGGTTAAATCTATAGCCCTTTCATCAACTCAAAATCATTGCGATAGGAGCCATAAGACACATTACATTATCGGTAAAAATTGGGAACATTGTTTTTTTTAACGTTTGAAAATCCTCTTGAATATCTGCGGAGCGGGCGCGGGGGTCTATCAGACTCTTACTAACTAACACCACACGGTATTCTGCAGCTACCTTTGGCCGGGGCGCTGGAATGTCTGCGCATTTCTGATGTCTCTGTGTTTGTTTTTTGCCTCTAGTACTTCAAAAACACGTGTTTCTTATTGGTTTTATTACTCGGTGTCAGAATATAACAAGAGTGACACACTCCCCTTTGTTCCTCATTATCTGCACGCCACTGTATTCCTGTGCGGCCATATTATGTTGATGCCGTGTCAACAAGCAGGGTTATGTTTAGGCTCATGTAGTCATGTCACGACACAAATGTGGATGCATTGTCGTGATAATAAAGCTTACATTTGGCACGTTGTTTAAGAGTACTTACTATACGTATTCAGGGTGTTTTATTCACTATGTGTCTATGGGGAATAGCGAAAAATACTTAAGGCACTCGATTTTGATAAAAACTAGCAACAACCTAAAAAATTCACCTGTCGATTTAAGAAAAATGTCCCGATACTCTTGAGTAGTGAACATCTGAACTGAACAGTTTCTCTTGATTCATTATAAGGCCTGGACTTTACCAAAACGTGCCTTCATCAGATGTGTGAAGCGCAGAGATATATTGTTAGCAACCAATAAAATTTCCGCCTTGCTTTCGTGGATTCTGCTGAGAATCTTGGCCTTATGCTTACGGCATGGTCTATAGTTTTTTCATTTTCAAGTCACCACCCACACACACATCCATTCCATCAAATACCACAATCGCCTGTCGCTTTCTTAATCTTCTTATATCACCATAATCTCATTTACTGACTAATTATTCCTTTCCTAACCACAGTATACAGCTACGTCCGCCCACAACTGTACCACACTGGCATCAGCGACTACCAGAATGGCATAGCTCGGCTAGCGTATGAGATGATCCGGGACGACCGCATCCCGCGGTACCACGCCCACAACGGCTGCCGGCCGAGGTGGGGCTTACCTCCGGAAGGCGAGAGGCAGCCTGAACTGGATGGAGCGCCTTATGATGGAGAGAGGCTGTTTTAAAGTACTGCATGAGGCCTTTTTCTTCTTTTCTAGAACAAAGAAGAGTACAGTCCGATCACAGTTGTTTTATCTCATATTTTTCATGACACCATACCATCACTATATCAGTACAACTAATGTAAATAACGATCCTCTGAAGCAAACAGCACCCTTATGGTAATCTATTTTTTATGTATAAGTATGGGAAATCATCAAATGACTCCTGAATCTGAAGGGAGTGTCAGACTCTTGCTGACTAAAACCCATCCATGTTTCTCCTAATGCCCTTTGCGTTCCAGGGCCGCGGTGATTACTCTTTCGAAAAAAATCCGCAACTATGGTCATCCATAAGGTTGCTGTTGGCTTGCTCGGTCAGAGGGAAAATAACAGCTAGAGGTAAACTAATTATGAATGGATTGTATAGTTCATAGGTGAGCGCGTCGAGTTTTAGAAAAAGTTCTAGGTGTTAGAGCGTTGTCTCCGACATTCATACATTTGTGAAAGGCTCTTACTAAAGCTCGTTATGTGCTTATACAGTAGCAGCATGACTGTAAAGTTTGATAGTGCAGTTTGTATCAAGCAAGCAAGTTTATCTTTATGGTGTCAGTTGTCTAAGGTGATGTGATCACATACCTAAATGTAGAATTTTGTAAATTTTTGAAGCTGAAGTTCCTAAGCTTCGCAATTCTTATATGTACTTACTGTACCTACAGTCAAAATAGTCGTTAGCACATACCTTCGTCAGTTTTAAAAAACTTTCATTTATTAATGAAGGACATTTATCGAAATATTCAGTTATTACGAATATAGAACTAATTTCTGACTGCTTTTAGATTTTTGCCAACGACTAAGCGTAATCTATGCTTAGTTTAGATTTTTCTTAATTCAAATTGTAAATTAAATGATATGTATTTTGAATTGTTTTTTTTGTATAAGTACGTTTGTTTTAACATTAAATATTAAGCCAGTACAATTAAATGTTTAAATTAACAGGATATATCCTTATTTTCTATGCAGTCATGTAATAATTTAATATCTTAGTTTTTTATCGCAAGCTGGGTATCGTTAAAGGCGTCATGCGAATTATTGCACAAAAGAAATATAATCTAGTCTGAAAAAATATACAAAACAAAAAACATCATTCTTAAATATTTTTCTGTATGAAGTTTTGATGATGGTGTTTACATTTTCATCATTATATGAAACACTCAAATAAAATTTGTGAGTGCAATTTCAGCATTTTAATACGTTATTAGACAGTTTGTGTACCAGGAGCGCATGAAATATTGAGAGGTGAACGTTGTTTGTAGCCAGACATATTAGCATGAATCTTTATTTCGTAGACCTTATACAAGTTGCTACGCCGCTCTACGGTGCGTAGCAAGTATCCGTAGGTCAGTCGTAGCAAAGTGCTACGCTCGTAGGCAGTCTACGACAAACTAATGACAGGATAAGCGCCATTTATGTTCATCTGTTAAAAGTTCCTTGAGGATTTTTACCCTCTTAGTCCTGCACCAGGCAGAGCTGTTGTCTTATATTAACTTCGAGTTAGTCCTAGCTGACTCTGTTAAATTTTTAACCGACTTCTAAAAAAGGAGGAGGTTCTCAATTCAGATGTTTTAGCTCAATTTATCCTTATTAGAAGATATTGACTAAAACGAAATTCTTTGTTATAATCATTATTAAAGTAAAATCCAGCAGACAGAACACACAAGAGCTGTTAAAATTATTTTAAACTTTCACAACACCGAGTTTTCGCAAACGGATGCATATGGCTTAACAGAGATTTGTTCTGTCCAGACATAATTAATTCAAATGGTACTTGTTCACGCTGTACTAATAAACGGCATTTTTAAGTTCAATTTTCTGCGAGATTCACCTCATTTACACGTGCTAAAAAATCTTTTCAACACATCACACTATACACATATCTTTGATATTTCGTGTTTTTGAGTTTAATGACCCTCACTGATAAATTGACGTTTACGATTCACAAGTGAAACATCAAAAGTAATTGTAAAACAAAATCCTGTTAACAACGGATTTTGCAAAAAATATAAAAGGAAATAAACAAAGGTGCTGAAATCAATCAGTCTTCACATAATAAACGAAGAGTTACGAGTTTTAAGAAAAGAAGGATATTGCTGAAGACTGTAAGTGTTAAATGTGTTGTTTGTTTGAAAACAAGGAAATATCTGACAAAGGGACGCGTGTAGCACGTGGTCATGTATTGTGCGGATTGTCGAGGAGTCAGGGAACTCCAAGTTAGCAATCCATCTGCCTAGCCTTTTCCACAACCCAGTAACTGGGTAACACGGTACCGCTTGGCAAGGCTGATGTCAGATTTTCTCGCTTCTGACCATCCTTATCGACTGACAAAGATTGACTAATGACAGCATAAATATAGAATAGTTACTACGACTAAGACATAAATTATTTAATGCCGATGGATAGAGACGAGAAAGGACCTGAAAGAAAGGTACAGACAGAGCTGGGCAAAATACATGCTTTGCTTTAATTAAAATACAAATGACAAAATACTATATCGCATGTATTTAAAATACGAAATAAAAAATACTTTCGAGTCGTGTATTTGAATTATAAAATACTATATTTTAAATATATATATATTGTTTTTTTGTAAATACAAAATACTAATTACAAAATACAGGCAGGTGTTAGGTTAGCCTTTTTGCTCACGAACGCTATCAACCACTGTTTTCTGCAGAACGCCCATTAATAAGTTTGCTAAATGTATTTATGTTTAAATGTAATTTGAAGCCATAAGTATTTGAAATATCAATTACAAAATACCACAGCGTCCGGTATTTGAAGTAACAATTACCAATTACATTTTTAAGAAGTAATTGAAATACAAATATCAAATACGTATTTGTATTCAATTACGTATTTTAATTACAAGTAATTTAAATACTGCCCAGCCCTGGGTATAGAGAAAGATAGCATGACGGTTGATGATTTTCCTGGACAATGAAAGAAGATAATGTTTTCCGTCGAACCCAAATAGCCTGCGAAAATGGGAAAAAGATGATGATTAACTTCACTACTACGTTTCAGATAGCGAGACCATCTGCAAAGTGACGGACACGTAACTTAAATTTTTAACGTCAATTTGTGTAGCCCTATCCTAACTATATTGGGGTCAGCTTCCAACCTAACCGGATGTAGCAGGATATTTTACATGGTGTGACCTATCAAACCTCCTACAATTCAGAAACTATAAAAAACTAAAAAGTTTTTAACCAACTTCAGGAAAAGGAAGCTTTCGGAATACTGTGTCAAAAACGACGTAACAAAATCAAAAACACAGGATCTCGAAATTTTAGTTACCTATTTTGCACTTTTTTTATTTAGTTAAACTTTATGTACAATAGTGGTACCTACATGGTCGTACTTAATGCAACAGGGCATTCTCTACCTGTCAACCTTTGGGTTTAAAAGACTGAACTGAGGCAACAAAAAAAAATAGAATTAAAAAAGACGAGAGTGGTTTTTTTTTTGGAAATCACATTTATTTGATTGCAAAAAGTTTTTTAATTAATCTGCCATCGCTCTCCCTAGCTCCTAACCTACACTCCAGACTCCAGACACAGCTGAGTTAATTGTTCTGGCCACTCGCCAAGTACAGTTCCATTGTCAGCTCCTACATGACACACGTTGTTCGTCGCGTCACGCTGTCCGTTTGTTTTGCTCCTCTTATCTGTCATTGGCCTAGCTCGGGAACTTGGTGGTCTTGTTGGTGTGGTGAGGACTGTGCTGGTCTTTATATAGGTGTGAGTCAGGAGTCAGAACTCATGTTGAGGGGTTGTAGTTCTATTGAGATTTGCTTTTGATGTTTTTCTAGCTGTGGAGTTTGTTATGAATTATTTTTATGGCACCATTTTATCTGTGAGTTGATTTATCATGAAACTAAGGCTCACTTGCGAGTTATCTTTTTACTCAGTTAGTTTCTAACACGAGCTTAGAAAAACTAGGAGTTGAAAGATAACTTTGGTTTTTGCAAGTGGGCCTAACAGCAGTAGTGATTGCCGTTGTCCTTTGAATGAAAATTGTTTTACTTAAGAACTTTTAAACCTGATTTATAAATAAATAAATTTCTTTATTTTCAGGCTACTTTGGCCCATAGACCCCACCTACCAAAATAGCATATATATATATTACTAGCTTTTCCCCGCGGCTCCGCCCACGTGGATGTCGGTTATCGCGTAAAAAAGTAACCTATATCCTTTTCCATGCCCCAGGCTATATATCTGCCAAGTTTCATGACGATCCGTTCAACAGTTTTAGCGTGAAAGTGTAACAGGCAGACAGAGTTACTTTCGCTTTTATAATATTAAGTAAATAGGGATAATACAGTTTGTGTTAGTATTTCGAAACTTAAGCCAACCTTAGTAAAAACCTCACTTCACTTAGCACTACGTCATTGTGCGTTCTGCCGGTCGATTCTGGCGACATCTCACGGTGTACACCTGGGCGGAGTGAACGACAATAGAGCATCCGGTCGATTCCGTCGACATCTCACGGTGTACACCTGGGCGGAGTGAACGACAATAGAGCATCCGGTCGATTCCGTCGACATCTCACGGTGTACACCTGGGCGGAGTGAACGACAATAGAGCATCCGGTCGATTCCGTCGACATCTCACGGTGTACACCTGGGCGGAGTGAACGACAATAGAGCAGGGTGGCACTTGTCTGCGGAAGCGATGGAACACCACACCTGCGGACAAAACTACTCCTCCATGACGAGGTGCAGAAAACCGCGCAGTGCAGTTGGTACGCGCACCACGAACGTGCTGCTCTGCCTTAGTGGTGTAGTGTAGGCGAGAGATACCGGAGTGTTCGGCTTCGCGGCACGTACATACTTTGGGCACCGAGGGAGGCGTGCCGCAGCGGTTCCTGTTGGTTTGCCTACAGCGCTTCCTCCTTTGCTGGCTCACGAGATCATCGTCGGTTCCTTTTGCCTGACTACAAAATAATAGTTTAAGAGATACCTCACACTGGTCACGGGCGCTCTCTCTTTGTTTAACAATATGGTGGGACATGGCAAGAGGCTTTTCAGCGAAGACAGGAGTTTGCTTTGACTAGGGACAAGGTATATCTATGCTCATAGTTCGCTTGAAAGTTTAGTATTAAACTGACTTGTATAGTAAAATATATTTTGGATATGCTGTAGGTAAAAATGAGACATTAGGAAAGCATCTGTAAAATTTATTTAATGCATTTCATTTACAACCATTTTATGGATTTCAGTAAAAAGCTGTAAGTAATTAAACCACATCAAGCAGAATTTAACAGTGAGTTATGTTTGATCTCTTCGTACGGACGCATGCCAAATG
Source organism: Melanchra persicariae (assembly GCA_947386135.1). Classification (NCBI taxonomy): domain Eukaryota; kingdom Metazoa; phylum Arthropoda; class Insecta; order Lepidoptera; family Noctuidae; genus Melanchra; species Melanchra persicariae. Next base: position 1,396,642 of record OX376652.1, read on the forward strand.
TGCATTGTTTAATTGAACAAATAAACCTGTTCTTAAATAACTTCATTCTTTCCAAGTTAAAATAATATGTTTTTAGGTATACAGCTTTTCTTGAGTATAAAACCAGGTGTTTCTTGGCGAGTTCTATAATTGAACCCGTGATTTCGAAAAGGGTGGAAGTCCATTAAATAAAACTTTACAGGATTAGCAAAAATGTCTCGACTCTGATTGGATTGCTGTACAAGGTTTCTTCGGAGACAGCGCGCTGACGTAGGTATACCAAGTTGATTTTAAATAAATAGACTCGTATTTTTGGTTTTATCATGTTTCGAACAAAAAAAATCAAAAGTATCGTGGTCATATTATTTTCCGTAACGATAATTTACTTAAGTGATGCCAATTCTTCAAAAATAAAAGTTTTTTCCGAATTGTGTTCTATTAACGATAAGAACTAATTACATGGTGACTAATGCGATCTGACTCTGAATTAGCCCTACGTCGGGTTTAATTATCCCATTTACACATCTTTAGATTCAAGAATATTCTTGTCTTGTGAGTTGGATTATAATAAAATAAACCCAAAAAATCTTTCTAATAAAAATACATAGTTATACCTTATGGATGGGAAATCATCAAATGACTTCTTCCGCTCTGGGTGGAGCGGAAGGGAGTGTCAGGTTCTTCCTGACTAAAACCCATCCGTGTTCCTCCTCATGCCCATTGCATACCAGGGCTGCGGTGACTCTTTCGAATAAATTCCGCAACAACCTAGATAGGTATACCTAGGACGTAGTCGCAAGCAGAGCTAAGCTAAGTTTACAAGGCAGAGGTTTTTGTTATGGTTCGGTATAAACGGAATAATAATATTAAGAAACTAACCTAGCGTAGTTTTTTGTCTACAGTCAGCTTTAGATAGCGAGGAAAGTCGCTGTTATACTTCTTGAATTAAACTGTTATCGTCTCCATCTGTCGTTAAAACGTTGATTTGTTATGGAAATAAAATTGAAGTAAAAATAACCACGCATGAATATGATTATATTTATTTAAGAACTTTTCTATTTTGTGAAGATGAAAGTAAATTCAATAAGTGTTTTAGAAAACCTATAAAAGAATATCATAAGACAAGCGTTGATTTCATCAAGCACACTTGTTCTGAATTAAATAGCAAGTCTTTGTAGTGATTTCATTTTAGAAATCCATTTTTTTGTGACAGTTGCAAGTTTAGAAATAGCTCGCTGAAATCTGATGATGTTCTTTCACTGAAATATTATAATAATTAATTTTAGCAGTCTTACAAAAATGTTATTAATGGTATTACATAATTAAAAGATGATGAAATAGAAATGTGATATAAATGACCCACTAAGTAGTAGAATTTAATGAAAACGTTGGAAACTCTACTTTAACTTTGTGTTTGAAGTTTAAAAAGCAAATATCTTAAACGAATATCATCATCTCATTTCACAAATTAATAATGAACTTTCACGCAGCCTTTGCAGATTTCAGCAAACAGAATAGAATACTTTACCACTTCTGTGCCGCTTCTTAAACAGTAACTGAACACGTTACATAACATTACTTCTATGTGGAGAAAAGTGACAGATCGTTGAAGAGGCAAGGAGCGTCACGGGGCGGCACAGCGCGGTGCAGCATAATACAGCGCGACGTCGTTAGGCGCATTATGAAGCCGCGAGGCATTCTCAGACAGGTGATTCAAGATGAGACGGGTATCTGTCACAGCCAATTATCTTAATCAGCCGTTTAATTGGTAGCCTAGCCTTTTCATTTAAATGCGCCGATTTTTCAGCGATCTAAGTGACATCTTTTGTTCAATATCGTTTATTGACTTGCCCATGTAACTTATGTCACTGATTAAACGGCGCAGTTCAATGAAAAGGCTAGGCTTTTAATGAAACGGGTGATTAAACTAGTTGGCTGCGACATATCTATCGCTTTTGTGTAACAAAGAAAGTTTAAGATTGTATATTTATCTTAAAAATGTCTCGTTGCGTCGCATCACGTCTCAGTCTCAACTGACCATTCCGTTTCTTGCCTCATATTCCCCAAGGCAGGTCAAGTCAAGATACCGTGCACAACGCCGACTGGTAACAGCGCGTCGTGGTTGGGAGTCGTACGAAAGCTCGTGGATTTACATTTTTTTTATTATAATTAGATGACAGTGGTGCTTGTTGTTTCAATTGTTTTCTTTCTTTTTCATGTCATTTAAGCAAAACTTATTTATTACTAAACACCAAATTATTATGTATCGTTTACTACACATTAACATTAATATAATATATTGCCTGTATATTTAACACCTTACAAAACTGATTTACATCCGTACACTTCAACGTGAGGTTCAGTTGAAAACCAGCGTCAGGCAGCTCTTAGTGGTCTGGCATTTTGCTGAACTCCGGCCATTCTGTAAATATTTCGAAGTGAAGGCTTGGGTGAAGTGATCACGAAGTGAGCTGTCATTCCATCTTGATTACACGGATTGACAGCTCACTTCGTGATCACTTCACCCAAGCCTTCACTTCGACATGTTTACAAAATCGCACTACTGGACCTACCTATTTGGCGCAGCCGCGGGCATAGTATGTTATTAAGTTTCCTTTTATTACTAGGTACATTGTGTGTATCAGTGTGTGCAAAATAAACTAATTTTATTTCTTTCTCCTTTACTCTCACTGATAAGCTGTCCTATAGATCAGCTGCACACCATTCATTGGCTCCTGTTTTGTCCCTCTTGAACAGTTTCCTCAACAAGCGTCCAAGAATCGTCACGAGCATATCTACACAGCAGCGTGAACAAGGAGCTAATAATACCCACGATATTCTATTACGGGACGTACACGTTTATTTATAACGGATCGAAATGTTTATTTCAGGGAAATTAAGGTAGAATTTGGAAGCAAGTGGTACTGGGCTGGCTGGGAATGACATTAGAATATTCGAACTGATCAAGTTACAGTCAGTAGACATCCTCAGACGAGATTATTGCCATCGAGGGTAGAACCTGGATGAGACTGGCCGGGTACGTGGGTATTGGCACAAGAGAAGAGAGGCCCATGTTCAGCTGTGGGCAAAGTTGGGCCGTGATGATGATAATGAGACATCCTCATCGTCTTATTGCCCTGGTGCTTTGTGAGATACTTGGGGCTTATTTATTTGTTTAACACTTCATGCACACAAATCTACAGTGCCCTAGGCATTTTCTATCAGTCAACCTTGGCGCCAATCGTTTCCTTCTTTCATTCCGTTCTGTCAAGCGACATCATCAATAAAATTATCTTTTCATTGATATCATGCCTCACAGAATCCAGTCATCTGTCGGTAGACTTCTTATGATTGAAATATGAAACTACTTTTCGAAGCTATATAACGTGTAACAGAATAAACGCAATACCTCTTAAGGGGTCATTGTACTCATGATTATGAATCACTTTTACTATGGGACCATGCCCGAAATCACGAAAAAAACAGCTGTTCAGTAGATTTTGTCGAGTTATGCGCACAGAAATGTATCCGGGGCAGTCGATTTTTTTTCGCGTTTCCCATTGTTGGTCCCATAGTGAAAGTTTTTCATAATGAAGAGTAAAATGACCCCTTATGGGGTATTGCGTTTATTCTGTTACACGTATTAGTTTTCAAAGAGGAAAAATTGTTTGCTTGTTTTTAAACATTTGTTTAATTTGATTACAAAAAAAATATTTTACTGACAGAAGAACGTTCAGTGTAAGTAAGTAATTTATATCTGTAAAGTTGGGTAGGCCACGGGGTGCCGAGGAAAAAGCTAGGGCTAATAATTTGGGGAAAAGTAGCAGTCGTTCCATTTGTCTACTAATTCAGTTTTCTTAAATCACGTTGAGTATAATCCCCTAAGACACCGGCAGCGTGTAGTGAAATTTAACATCTTGAATATCCCGTCAGACTCGAGTAGCTATGAGTATGTAGATATCTCATTACTGCCACTGCTGGAATTCAGGAAAATCCTTTGATGTAGAATTCAGGAAAATTCTTTGTGTCATCTACAAGCGATTGGAAAACCCTGGATTAGTCGGATTGGCGTCGTAAAAAGCACATAACGTTTCTGGGACTGTAATTCAGTTTCTGTCAAACTATTTAATAAAATAATGCAGATGGACCAGATGAAATAAAACGATAATTGGACAGTGCGAAAGGAGAAGTTTGTCAGAAAATGCATTGCGTCGATCCCAAATACATTGTAAAAGTACCTGGCAAAAGTATTTAATGATGAATCCAACCCCCAAATCGTGAAAGAAAAATCAGCTGTTCAGTACATTTTGTCGAGTAACGCGCACATAAATTTATGGGGAAGTCGATTTTATTTTCCCCTAGTAAAAGTTGATCATAATGATGAGTACAATGACCCCTTTTCAGGTATTGCGTTTATTCTGTTACACGTTGTATAATTTCCACCCGTGTGAAACTGCGGTGGGTCGCTATCAAAATATAGGTATTGCTCAATGTTTCAACAAGAAATTAAATCCACAATTCTGTTACTGACTTGGAGAGGAAACTCTACTATTGAGAATTTATCACAATTCTACGGTAGTAGATAATTAATTGATCTAATGATTAGTTCTTAGCAGAATGGTTAACGTGGCTTGCGTCCACAATGTTGCGTTTCATTACCAAATCAAGTCTTAAACAATTCCAGTTGATATATAATTGTAAATAAAATATGGATGTGACATATTTTTAAGAAGACGCACTACTTTTTGTTTCACGTTGATGACGCTAATTCCCTATTATATGATTTTATTTTAATGTTTAGATTTGCTTGTGTGACTAGTGGGCAGGTTATTCTTTACCTTATGCAGACTAGCTTTCCCCGCCTTTGCTAGCCTATAACCATCTCCAGGGACCCATCTATTAATGTACCAAAATTGATCAAAATCGGATCCGCGGTTTAGGCATGAAAGCGCCACAACGATACAAACATTAATTTTTTCTCGCATTTATAATATTATATTAGTTGGTTTTTATAAAAAAAACGTCAGTAAACGTATGACCAATGAAGATGGTAGAACACAGTATTTCTGCTTGTATAAATTCGCAATAGTTAATTCTATTACATTGCTGGGTCTCAGCTACCTCGCCCAATTTACACAAGTAACTTTCTGTAGATTTTTCAAATATTTTTTATCACAAATCAACATTAATTGTATGTTTCACTATAGCTTCTACATCAGACAAAGCCAAGATAAACTAAAACCATTTCATCAGAACATTACTAACTCAATTTACTGAGGAAGAGGTGATTCTCACTTCGTTGAACGAGCTCTGTTCTATATCATTGACTTCCCAGAAATTTCAATCAACTCAAAATTTTTGAGAATCCTCTTAAGATTTGTTTCAATGTACAAGAGAAAATGTAATGTGGCGGCTCTAAATCATCCCAAACAAGATGGTTGAAGTGATAAATTGAGTGTTCTTAGCGATTGGGACAAAGAGGATGATGTCATATAGTTTTAGGAAGTTCATTACGTAAGCAGCGTTCGACGAAATAAGTTTAAAAAAATATATAATGAAGAAAGAATCGTCTGAACTTTTCTGAGGTCATTTCTCTTGAATTTCTAAATGAAGATTTTTATTTTGTGATTTTAGATTGAAGCTTTTTCTGCTTAAGTTATTTTGATGTAGGGTGACTGAATTAAAAGCTGCGTTTCAGGGAATGTAGCCTGATTTTTAAGCTAACTCAGTTTTGATGTTCGTGAATCATTTGGGTTTTTGTCTCTGCCCAGAATTGGAAATCTGAATCCTGTCTTGTTTTAATGATACTAATCCACGGCAGAGAAATAGCATACAAGGACAACAGAAATACACACTCTGTGAAATTAATTTCAACTCTGTACCTATTACGGTTAATGAAATATAGCCGCTGACAGACGAAGGGATGGACAGCGGAGGCTTAGTAATAGGGTCCAGTTAGCATCCTTCGGGTACGGAACCCTTAAAAAGGCTTTCTGAACTAAGGACAAACCCTGCATTCGCTTTGCCGAAGCTTTTGTAGCTCCCTGGATTGCAGAAAAAAATATTATTGTGTAGATGAGGGTAAATGAAAGCATCTTAAAAATAATCAAAGCATATTTAAATATTTATTCATATTATTTACATCATTCCAATGAAATATATAACATAAAGTATTTCACATACTAATAAGCTGAGTATACTTTGTATATACACACCTACATAATCTCAAAGGGAAAGGTGCGCAAAGTACGTTGCGCAAAGGAACGTAACGCCTCACTTTTAGTTAACGCTCGATTTTACTTTTCATAAAACTTTCATACCGCGAGTTAAATATGAAAATCGTTTCTTAGGGAGTAAACTCCAAAAAACTTCTTACTCGACACTCCTGCCATAAACCTTGAAAACATTTTTCTCATCAATTTGTGTAATAACTGTCTCGCTTCTTTAATCTTAACTTCCGAAATTATACTGACATTGAGAGATTTCAAATGAAGTTGATCTCATCGGCCCTGTCCTCGTTCGAGGACACCATCGGCCCTGTCCTCAAGCGAGGACACGGCGTGTTGTTGTTGTTCATATCGCCCAAATGTTTTGTATCAAACTCAGTTGTATCATATCAAGCGTTTTGAAGGATCAAAGTAAACTTTGATGTGGGTTCTTGGGGTTTTAAAAGCTGTTGAGTTGTTTTCTTGTTTTTATATTGGAAGAAAGTTTCGTTACTGTGATAATGACGGGAATTGAAGATGTGCTGCGTCGATATGCAGGGTTATGGATGGAAAAGGAATTGTAAATCTTACACACCTGTTACTACGCCTTCAGGCTGTTTGTTTGTCTGTCATCGGTTTGATCTCATGAACCGTAATACAATAAATCGTAACTAACAAAATAATGTCGATATTTTATTTGAATATCTGCAATTATGTATTGATAACACCATGACCTGAAAATGTTTGCAGAAAAAAAAACTATTACGAAAAATACGACCACCTTAAAATAAAAACTTGAATTTTGGAAGTCAACATTTCTGGTGTGGTTTTTTCGTTTTAATCACCGACTTCCAAACTTAACTTATTTTGTTCTTTGTAGTGGTTTTTTTTTTTGGGAGATTGAATGAATGCCACCGATGCTGCGATTAACGTAGCCACCTACTGGGCCCAAACAATTATAAAGAGTTAACCATCGACACGAAGATCGACACGTAAAGAAGAAGTAGAGGTTTTAACTTGAAAGTCGGTTGTTTTTTTTTAAGTTTTTTATTTTTTAGTGCTGTTTTCCCTCGACATGCCAAACATTCCAACCAGTCCATATCGATTTAATTGTCTATCTCAGAATTTCTTCATCAGATCTTTACGAAATTTAAATGGGACCATTTCGGAATAAACATCTTTCGAACAAAAAAAGAATTTTGAATATCCGTTTTTACATGACGAAGTTATACATAAAAAAATAGCTTAAATATAAACATCCGAATTGATAACCCCCTTCTTTGGAGTCGCTTAAAAATCCAGACCTCTGAAGAAAGATCCGCTGAGACGCTTACTTGCTGAAAAAGATAACCAATGTGGACAAGGTGTATGTATTTTCCCTTGTAGACTCACTCCTGCGCATTTAATGAGTCAACAGAGGAAAACCCGTTACTAATGTGTTCACACATTGCCTACGACAATCCGCCTACGTTGATATTTTAATGTTAACTTGCTATTGTTCACGACTTCACCCAGATAAAAAATATCCACAGGAATCAAATCGATTTTATACCGAAACAATTTGGCTAGCCAAATGGAACAAACTCGCATTTACAGTATAAGTTACGATTAGCTAGGATTGTATCATCTCACTCGAAAATAAAGCCATTAAAATAGAAGACACACCAGAATGACTGAAACTAATCCCCATGTCAGTTGAATAACTGGAAAACTAGAACTGCGACGTCAATGAGAAACTAGGTCCATCGTGTACGGTCCAGTTTCGTGATTAGCCATTCTCCTACAAACGATACTAATTATTGTGATACTATTTTAGATATATTTTCACAGAACCCGCCGACAAGCGTGTCAACAAATGTAAGCCAAGCCAGTTCGCAGTGTCTAGCGAGCGATGCGATGGCCGCCTCCCGACCATTATCCTCACTCCAATTCCGTATGAACCTTCATAAGCTTTGTTTAGCGTCGATATCAACCGTATTAAAAGACCAACATGAAAATAACGCGATTTTATGTGTCATTAACTCAAGCCAAAACAACGTTGGCTCAATTCTGTGACACCAATGCGACAAAATACAATACCACCAACATGAGCCGCTTTGTAAACAATCCGTGGTGTATCGAAATGGTTGGCAGAAAGTTGGCTTGTGCGCCAAATGTTGGTAGTGACGTAGCCTGGTAGGAGTTGGCACGCACCGGCCAGTTTCAGTGGCAACCGCGCGTGCGCCGGCCGGACCGCCCTCCAGTTTTCCCGCCTAAGCGACCGCGAGTGACATTTGATTTTTTTTTAAATCGATTTTCCGCGTTCGAAACAGTTTGGAATACCGCAGTGGTTCACTTAAAACAGCTAGTGTTGTACAAGTGATTATGATCAAGTTATATCGAAACATCGATGCTGTCCTGTGACTGGATAATATTGATTTGTTTGCACTAGTGTCCGATTTCCACATCCGCAGAAGATTTGCACGGACGCCATGGTAATATCTTTCGTTTATTTGTGAATGCATTAGAATTAATTCTAGTCGTAAATCAGGCTTACCAGCCTTGTCTGGTGCAAAGACCTTAAGCCTTAATATACTTATTTATAAGTTTTATTAGTTGTGCGACCAAGCGGGCGATGCATGCAGATTTTATTGGAGTCGTCAACAAGTTGATGACACGTTTGTGTGACGTTTAAAAAGTCTACGAGTTTTTATTTGATTTATGGACAAGATATAACATATCAAATTATATTCTGCCATTGAGCAATCTATTTGGGACCTCATAAATTTTACTGTGATATTAAAATACACGAAGAATGTTTTTCAACGTTGCGGTTATTTACACGTTGAAATTAACTTAATGGTAATAAGGTACATAATGAATCTACTGAAATGAAAATCGACATAAATTTAAGCGGATCCTTCATATCGTCATTATTAGCGACAACCGTAGGCTTCATCCTACAGCATATTTTTTCAAAACCGGCTTACGAATTGTGTCATCCTCGACCGTGGTTACCTCAATAATTGAAACCTGATAATCCCTCATTAAGCTAACTTATTTTTGCAGCGGGCTAGTTGGGTACACAGTACACTTAATGATTCAGAGCTGTCTATATGTATAAGGTGTTAAAAAATCAATTACAAGAATTTCGTGTACTTGCTTGGTATCATCTAAACAAAGTAAGTAACCAAAAAAAATTTTTTTTCGAGCTATGTTGTTTTTTGTACTGCACTGTACTGTGGGGCTGCGCATAAGGCGTGGCGGCCTACGCAGAGTACAGTGCGCATAATCAATAAATTGATGCGTAGTGAAAATATTGCATTTTTTTGAAACGGATGAAAACATTTTTCGTGATTAATATTTATTTGTTATTCTAAACAACTCCTTAAATTTCTTGCAGCTGATTTTGTAACGCCTTATATAGGCCACTAAAATTCACGACCGGGGGGCAACTGCTCTTTCGACATCTGACCTCTATTTACATTGCAAGGTCCTCACAGTTAGGCAGCTCTTCGTATTACAGACTGTACTCCGAAAACACAAACTGATACACTACGCCTCTCTGACAGAGTTTGCAAAAATGTTCCCTGTGGGACAGCAGTAGCGAGAAGATATTTCAGGTATATCAGCTCCAAGCTCTATAATAGCATAAATAGGACCTTACCTACCGATTACACCGTAGTCTCTTGAGGAGGAAGTTGACTGAGTGGTTGAAAGCAATGTCATATGACGCAACTGAAAGAATTGTGGAAACTTAACTTAGCTAGCACAAACACTGACACACACCCAAACTCTCACTCACATACACACACCGCTCACACTCTACAAGAAGCACACCCATCCTCACATACACCCCCACTCCCTCCCACACACACACCCCCACACACCCCCTCTTTATTTAAGTTTACTCCAATATTAGTATGTTTAGTATAAGTCTGGAACAAATTGATTCCCCGTGTAGATGGGCGTTGATAGCTGCGACACAGTTATAAATTTTTGTAGCTATCATCGTTTTCTTTGTATTAAAGTCGAACTGTCTATGTTCCAAAATAAAACTTTTTACTTTTACTTTACTTTGGTTTCGTCGAAATGGTCGGTGAGGTCGTGAGGTGGTGGTTATTTCTCTTCCCACAGTTTGCTGATCTGCAGCTTATATATTCGTGTCAGCGTATTGAATAAGACGCACACTATCCTGACAGTAACATAATTCCTAATCACCTTTTGTCGTCCACACGAACATGTTTGATTGTTTCATGTGAAGTCATGTCACTTCGGTCTCGTATTTAAAAAACCAACCATTGTACTTTCATTATTTACTTAGTTCTATGTTTTTCTCTTGGGCTCTTGGATACAATAGACTTGGCTTTCTAAATATTTAGAGAAAGAGGCATTGCGCACTCTAATGACGTTAATCATTTAACAGAGATAGGTACAGAGACTCAGAATGTTGTTTAAAAAGAAAGTAAATTATAAATGTATTATGTCGCAATCAAATAAAAAATTCGGGAATTTGATTACAGTGAAGATGATCTATTGTCGGCCGACCACAGAGTACATTATAATATATGATAGACTAACAACAACTCTCTGGGGTCATTGGGTATTTAGGTGAAAAGTTCAAATAATACCTATTGTTTAGGTAGATATTAAAAGCATTTATTTGGTAAACCTTGTGTACCCCCAACCATATATTAATACTTCGGGATAATATAGAACTGTGATTTATACATCGGTAAACAAACTCACACTGAATACATCAATCAAACATTGTACTCGTACACATAACACAGAAATAGACACAACGCAAACCCATCGACACTTCAGCAGGAAATCAAGTTTCACAGTTACCACAAGTTAAAGAAAAAATAACTTTACCGCCACGGTGTAACACAAACATAGAAAAGGTCTTTGTTCCGTTCTTCTAACAACTAAACATATTGTAGATCAAAAGCGAACAGATAAAGTCCGTCAAATAATTTATTGCTTCGTATCTCAAGAGATAGTGAGTGATTTACTCCGCAATGCGAGGGAGTACATATTTTATTACCCTCTAATCCCTTACGCGATAAAATCGATGTTTAAATCGGTAACGCATCACTTTAATCGATGATAAATAAAATACTATCGATAGTTTCCGATTTTTGATGGACATCCCTAGTTATGATGTTGTGAAATTAATAAAATATTGTTTTTAAATTGGGAATGAATGATAATTATTTGTTTTTGAAGCTGTGGTTTTGTTCTGAAGTGCATTGTTAATTTTTGTAGGATTTTGCCATTTAAAGTAAGATGTAGTATTAGATTTATCATTATAGCTACTGTTCAAAATAAGGACTTTTGTGGATTTTTTTATACTGCCGAAAGAACGTGAGCAAAATAACATGTTTTATGCAAAATGATGATATTCATAAATATTATTGTGATGTGATCGAACTATAAATAATTTCAAAGAAAAGTTGACAACACACTAATAAACATCACTTTCATGAACCAAGCTTTTCAAGGCCAAGCTTTGCAGGGCCAAGGCCGACGGGACCCCGACTCCCGACTCCCCGCTTTGGGCAGTGGTTTTCTGTTCGAAATAACAGTTACCGAATTAAGATAGGGATGTACCTATGTAGTTGTCGCAGTAAGATAGATGAAGCCGTAATATAGTTATATCCCTAGGGATATAATTATATACCGTAACATAGTTATACGAAAGCGATTCTTTACTATCTCACTAGGAATATAGTTATAGAACGGTCCAAGTTTAGTGATATACTTATATTACTAGATTAAGTTTAGTGAAATAGCTGTAAGAAGCATTCAGTGCTATGTAATTCTAGATGTCATGATTCCTCTTCTTGTCTGAACAAAAAATAAAAAATAATAGGTCTTTACCTAGTCACAAGTTTTAGCACATTTCGAACCTTTGGTCGTTAGCCAGATGATCATCATATTTTTTGTTTCGACCAGTGACATTCTTGTTACACTTCTACTTCTTGTACGGGCTAACAAAATTTTGTTTTCTTAATTTATTTTCAACCTGTTTTGTTCCACTGCGGAGTCTCTTTCTTCCTTCCATACCTCCTGGCTTTGGGCTAGTGTGGACTAATCGAGTCGAAAGCTGCCAAGAGGCCCTAGACAATGTGCTATTCGATTAGCGAATGCGACTGTCGACATGCCAAAATGTAGGAATTTGATCACGTGACATTTCGATAGCATCTGTCCTGTCATCCCATACATTTTTGACGTATTGACAATCGTCTTCGCCACGCTACCGCTGACAGAATGTTACTTGTCTAGAGCCCAAGGTCTTTCCGCCATCAACAGTATTATCACAGTTCACGATGATCAGGGGTATCCGTAGTTGTGTCACAAAATTAGATCATTTCTTGATATCGCACAATTTTCAATTGCCTAATATCACTATTAAACGTGTCTGTTTTATAGAAAATCTGTGCGGTCATGCGACCAGCGCCAATACACAAAATAGCAAATGAAGTTATTATAAATTACGTCCATTATAAAGCGAGACGGCAGTATCTCTATCTCGCTCGCCCCTTCGTCATCTGTCATTGATTATCTAAAAATAAGATGCGCTGGAGTGCGCGAATTCTAGAATTTTTTGATACATTCAAATTGATGGACATATGTCGAAGTACGAGTAACATGATGCTGATTGAACAGATCTGTTCAGGTTTCTTTCGTAACAGCTTGTGATTCTAAACAGACACTTTTGAAGTTAATTTTAATTTGTGTTCTTGGTTAAAAATATAAGGAATGTTGCTTCTGATTGACGGTAGATTCCACGATTCTTCGCTAGAGTTTCAACCTAGGTTTTTGATTTGATAACCAGGCGAACTAAGTTTCTGAATTGAGTATTTGGAGTCAAGAATGTGTCAAAAACTTAATGTGCTGCCAACCAAATTTTCTCACTTTTCAGAGTACTAGAATTTGACGAATACTCTACTTCAAATCTTTAATTCAGATTCAGACACACAGGTTTTGACAAATTTTCATGCTCGAGTACAGTTTGACCAAGTTTTCAACTGGGAATTTTGTATACTGAAACCTGGGGTTATTCGTCTTAATTGAAGGTTGGCGTCCAAATGCTTCAACAGTGCATTATTGCTATCATTAAATTGATTATGATACTATTACATACAGATTTAGACAGTGAACATTATAGACTCATCGGAGAGTAATGGATTACAACGCTCCTTTGTTTTTGTTATTTTAATGTTGTTGAAAAGAAGACAATGTTTTGAAACCCTCTTTGCCTGTCTTGTCCCATTATTTGGGGTCGGCTGACTCCTTTAGTACTTCCACAGATTTGTGCTAAAAACAATTTTAACTTTTTTAGTTTGTTCTTCTCAAGCGCTTCTGCAGGGTCAATTGCGATAAAAATCATATATAGGTACTGTCATTTTGACATTGCAACCGTATTCATTGCACGCGTGTATTATGTTGTCAAGTTGTCGAATTTTTTAACCTATGAAGCAATGGATTTTGAGTTCCATGCGATTTTCAAAGAATTGGGTTGCAGGTCGTTGTGTTGTTGCAGTAGAAGTCTTCTATTTGTACTACATAGTGCAAAATACTGCCTAAACCAAGGTTACTCCTAATTTTCAGTTGTTCAACGAATATTCTTGTTCCTACAAACGATTCTCCCAGTAAATCACACAATTTAATATTGTTGGTTGTATGTGGGTTATACAAACGCATCAGAGATAGCACCGCCATCTGGCGTTGCGCTCCGTCACCCTTTGATCTCGATCGACGCGATCCGCCGGTTTTACGATCGAATCGAGAATCGATGTAATATTATCGATATGTTATGTGCAACACTGTTTGTGTTTGTTGAGATAGTGTGCGCGTAATGAGTTTTAGAATCGGTTTTAATATTTTGTTGATTATTTGCTGGTGAATGTTTATTTGCATGCTGGAAAAAACGCTTAACATTTATGTAACATCATTAAATTTTTAAACGGTATAATATGTTTCAAAACAGACACAAGATGTGAAAGTTCAGTTAATCACATATCTGCAAGTCCAATTATTGCAATATACAGGGCTCTGGTAGTAAAAATAAATACCTAAAATCACTAACTTATTTGCCACGAGAAACCTTAGTCTTATAATCTTAGTTCTCAGCGTTAATAAATAATGAGGAACAAATAAATTAATGAAACTACTCCAATGAAAATTCAACATAAAAAAATGAGACGCAACTTAATGAGACAATTACCTACGTTTATTTATATTCTAAAATTTAAAATAATTCTTTGCAGCTTATTAACTATGCGAACTGAAAAATAGTGGAAAAATATGTTGGCACAAGCATTGCAGTTACCTAGACGTACCTTTAGCACCAGCTAGAAGCATCATTTGGAAACCCTTTTAGTCAAAGTGAAAGTATAAAAGTGAAGTTTCAGAGGGGCCCGACAAAAAAGGGGCACTTTTATATAATTTCAGCTATTTAAGTCGTTTTCTTTCTTTTTTTTTTTTCTTTCTTATAGTCTGTCTGTATGACGCTGTATACTGATATAGGTACCGGAAGCCGATCCCAACAAAGCTGGTAAAGGGAACGAAGTAACTTTGTATGACAGTGACGGGAAACAGTATTCTCGTAATATTTTCTTAATTGCATCCATAAAATATGTGAGGAGCTCGAGCAACGCTTACTGGGGTTGGTCTGTGGATGGGTGACCATATTAATTTACCGGAATTTCTCCGTACCTCGTGCTGTCATTTCTAGATCTTTGGCAGTCGTAACGGATTGTCGGAAGCCAGAGAATCTGAGTCCAGTCTTGCCAAGAAGTACCGTGTATCAGTTAATGGGTTGTGGAGGTCTGGTAGGCAGTCGCTCCATGTAAAATACTGGTATTCAGCTGAATCCGGTATGACTGGAAGCCGACCCCAATATACTAGCGAAAAGGCTAGGCAGATGATGATGTGAAGTGCATGAGAGCGAATAAATGATGTAGGCGTTCTACCACTTTATTTAGGTACAATACCAAACACATCTAGTCGATATTATAGTTCATTGGCGATAGAAAGACAAGCACGTCGCATGGTATTGTTCGCCATGACCCGACCGGCTCGTGTTTACAAAACATGGTGTCGGTCGCATAACTGAACCGGTGTACTGGTGTTACCTAGGTTTACATGACGTCAATGACTATGAGTGGCTGTCAATGTGTTGGTTAGATTGCAAAATGTAATGTACCTAAGTAATATGCAAATAGAGTACCTACCTAGTTGGTGGTAAAGGGCACCGATGCGTTTCATTGGTGATAGCAAATTTCTAGCTTTACCATCGACTTGTGTGAACGTCGAAAGCTATCACGGGACCGTATTCATAGCTACAACCTTGATTTTAAGTCAAGAGTGAATAGGTTCATCTATAATAAAAGAAAAAAATTCTGGGTGGAACCGTCAAGGCAGGTTTTACTGTAACATGGATTACGTAGTACGTTTCTGGAGAAACTCGATTTCTCTCATGGTGCAGCGTGCTGTGTGGTACGTGCTGCAGTTAAAGCGCAAATAAAGTCTTTTTCTTTCTTTTCTTTTTCTTTCTTTTTTGTTGTTTTATTTATTTCTTCACTTACAATATCATTCCCGGTTTTCTCATTATTTTATTTAATGAAAAAGGTTTTCCAACAGCTTCTGTATAAAGCGTTTCTCAGCATATTATATGTTATAAAGGCCTCAGGCTTACACAGTCGCCAATTACGGGTTAACGTTCCCCAATGCGATAAATGCCTTTATCCTAACTTATTCTAACATCGTTAGCTAATTGTACTTGTTTTAGAGTCGCCCATAGCCTCCCCTGTTAGAGCCAATGGTTGAATCCGATCCACCAGTAGCCCTGACGATTATAATTTGTAAGTTACGGTATTCTTTACGAGTATTCATGCCCACCTTGTATGCTTCATTGTCAGTATTTGTATGTATTCGTGCTGTGACCTTTGGGGCAATCCTCGTATTTTAAGAAACGTTCGCATTCGCATTGTAGTCATAAACTGTCAAAACATCTCTAATTACCCCTTCATTTGGACAAGCTATTGATAATGTATGTCGTTGAGATAATATTGCGACATGAGTTTGAAAGATTTTCTTTTTCTCAGATTCTCTAGGGTTGCCAGGTGTACGTCTAGCACTTGACAGATGTTTAGAAATCATAGTCGAGCTGTTTATTAGTTTGTGCTGGAGTCATAAACTCGCAAACGACTGTTTGAAGATGTAATGGTTGAATTGAGTGCAATATCTGGATTGGACAGGTGTCCCCCCACAGGGTTAATTTGTTGTTTAGCGCTGGTTATGTCATCGTCATCGTTCCCTATGGTGTCCAGACGTAAAAGAATAGCACCATCCCATCACTTCCCGTGGCTGTCGTAAGAGGCGACTAAGGGACTCACCAGAGAATGGGCAGCAGCATTCTCTGTAGGTACATTGCTACAGCTACATTGCGATCGCCAACCCGCCTGCCAAGCAAACCCCCCCAGTTGGGGGAGGCCTGTGTCCAGCAGTGGACGTCTTTTTGGCTGTTATGATGATGTCATCGTCATAATCTCCAGCGAAAAGATGTCCACTGTTGGGCAAAGCGTTGGTGCCTCGTCGATTGGTCTTATGCATAACAATTCTTTTGACGTTGGCGTGTCTAATGTGGGAAAAACAATGTTATTGTTATTATTATGACTGGCCTGTTGGTCTAGTGGTTAGTGACCCTGACTGCAAAGCCGGAGGTCGTGGGTTCGATTCCCACCCAGGACAAACTTTGTGTGATGAGCATTATTGTTTGTTCTGTGTCTGGGTGTAATTTATCTATAATATGTATGTATTTATAAATTATATAAGTATGTATATCAGTTGTCTGGTTACCATAACACAAGCTCTGCTTAGCTTGGGATCAGATGGCCGTGTGTGAGTTGTCCCAAGATATTTATTATTATTATTATTATATTATTATAAGCCTGTAGTGTCCCACTGTAGGGCAAAGGCCTCCCTTCCTTCTTTCCAACTCGTCTCGCCTTCTCCTTTTGTGTCTACCGCGTCGCCGGTTCCTGATATTCGGGACCCAATCCGTTGTTACTTTCGCCCAGTATTGCATTAAAAAAAACATCTGAATCGGTTGGCAATTGGCAAAAATATCGCTGAACTATCTTTTTTTTCTAGTCAGTTAAAAATTATGTCTCCTTATTTTTTGTTTTTACATTGTGTGTATCTCTGTGTACATTCTGTGTGTGCCAAATAAACATGTTTACTTTCTTTTTTTTTCTAAAATACTGAACTTGTTGAGGATGGTATCAGGTATGGTCTTCAATAACCGATCGTCGAAAATAGTCTAAACTTTAGACTATTTATGATTTTTCTGAAGGTATAGAAGAGAGAATTAATTAATCATTTTGTTGTCAACTGAGGTCTTACTTAAAGGTTATGTGGTCAAGTAAGTAGTGGAAATCTGATAGGCATTCGCTTTATCCATGTATAATGATTTAGCTGCATCCTCCTGCCTCTCTGTCTCCATTTGCATCAATTACACTTGACAGAGATCAGTTTAAAATCCCTCATATTACTACTACACTCTCACACACAGAATTGTGAATTGTACGGAAGTTCCATGCTTCTTCTTCTTTTGGAGTCGATGGTTAACTCCCTCTGTTATGTATGGTGTATGCCGCACTTGGTGCACTCCAACAAAGCCTCAGTTACATTGGATATCCGATGGATCTATAAACCCCATTTCACCAAGTCGAGTTTGTATTTTCACCCAGAACTCCTTGAAATAGGTACATACGTGAAAATGGTTGTTACGAAGTCGGTACAATAAGCTTTGTTTGAAAACCGAGGGTTTAGACTCCCATGATTTAGCACCTGTTGGGGCAACGAACGACTTGTAGATATTTGTGCTGCAAACGTTCTAATTTTATCCTTAGTACGCTTAGTGATTGATATTAGAAACGCTCTACTGGTTCTGTGTTTCGGTTTGAGTTCCATCCGGAAAAGCGGAAGATGTTTGAAAATGTGCCTAACAAGATTATTGTTATTGTTTCAGTCTATGACGTGAAATTTTAGATGTTATTAAATTTGCATTAGGATTTTCAAACTAGAAAATTGAACACTTCATAAAAAAAACTACAAATTATGGTACACTTCTACAATCTGTTCCGTTATCAAACTTGCTGACTGTTGCGAAGAAACTTGAAAAAATTGGAATCAGAGGAACACAGCTCTCTATATTTAAAGACTATCTCTCTGATAGAAAACAAAAGGTTAAACTGGAACAGTACATTAGCGATGATATTGGCATAACATGTGGTGTACCACAAGGGAGTGTCTTAGGACCTACCCTCTTCCTAATATACATTAACGACCTCTGTAATATGAAGATCAAAAATGCCTAAATTTTTTCATATGCAGACGATACTGCCATCGTTTTCTCTGGGTCTTCCTGGGATTCTATTAAAACAGACGCTGAATATGGTATGTCTAGGGTTGCTAAATGGCTAAAGTATAACCTCCTTACGTTAAATACATCAAAAACAAATTACATTTGCTTTACTATCAATAATAGTACTCAACCCAGTCAAGATTTCAAATTAAAAATACATGTATGTAATAAAAATGATAGTACAGCAAGAAATCAATGTGATTGCTCAATAATAGAAAAAGTGTCTTCTTTTAAATACCTAGGAGTTATACTAGATCAGAGACTATCATGGTACCCTCAAGTCGAGCAGATTACCTCTAGGATAAGGAAGTTTATATGGATGTTTAAATCGCTACGCCATGTTGTCCCAAAAACTGCGTCCAATACCCACAACTCTGAAAAAAACCTCCTAAATGAAATTTATATTGCTTTAGTGCAATCCATAATTTTATATTGTATTCCCATTTGGGGAGGGGCTCTCAAAACCCGGTTTTTAGATGTAGAAAGGGCTCAAAGAGCACTTATAAAAGTTATGTACTTCAAAAAACAACGTTTCCCTACTGTGAGTCTATATCAAGAGTGTCCAATCTACTGTCAGTTCGAAAATTGTATATTGTATACACCATATTAAAAAAACATAAATCACTAACCTATGATCCTTGCATAGAAACAAAACGTAGGAAAAACATAGTCACAAATGTTCCTATAACAAAAACTACTTTTGCTAGTATCCAATTCAAAAAACGATCAGCTTATCTTTACAATAAAATTAATAAAATATTACAGATTTTTTCTAAACCCTCTCATGAGTGCAAATCTGTACTGATAAAGTGGATAAAAACCCTTAGTTATGAAGAAACCGAAACACTATTGTTATACGTGGAATAAACATACATTGATAACACACCATTACTTGTACAGACATCCATACGAGGACTATAGCTGTAAGTCACCATCCGAGGACCTTCTAGAAAACCATGTTAACGACGACTTACGACTTTATTAACAAGACAGAAAGAAAGAGAAAACAATATTTAGTTTGATGAGCCTATTCGTATAGCGCTATCTCAATCTTTTTTTGATATGACTTCCTATGAACAGTGCGAGGACCTAAATACATTCGAAAACCCGCCTGGGAAGTACCATCCGAGGACCTGTGTGTGAGCCAAACGAGGACCTTAACCATCTGACCAGGGACACCAATGCGAGGACCTAATTTAACACACTTTTTCTCATTTCTTGTACAATGTGAGGACGCAGTACTAGACTTTTCATGATCAATACGAGGACGTTTTTCCGAGTAGACGGTGTACAAAGCGAGGACCTTTTGAAAATTTCCAATAAAAAATTTTAACACACTTATAATTTTACCATAATAATATTTGAATCATCTTCATGTAGGCAATTCTATTCACACACGTCAATTTCTTGATTTAAGTACCATCAGAGGACCTTATTTGATTTTAACTGACAAACGTTCAAAATGTAAGTGTGATATAACAATTTTATAATCATGATTGTTTTATGAAGCTTTCGCTGGAATTATCTCCTCAACGGTTACTTGTATCGTCTTGAAACTTTGTATTCTATTTGTTGACATTAAATTTCATAGTAATACATCTGTTATGGTGATGTTATTGTAGCTACCTAGTCTCCATGTGAGACAACTCTTCATCGGTTACTTGAAGCGTCTTGAAACTCTGTGTGCTTTTTGTTGATATTTCATAGCAATACATAGTCATGGTGATGCTATGTAGCTGCTGCTCAAACGGAGAGGAGAACTACTGATACCATAATTCTGGAGCTCGAAAGACAATATTGTTCAAGCAAACCCCCATCTAGCATCGTCGCACACCTTCACCTAATGTGGCTGATCCAACGACCGCAGCAGCACATACTCCCATAAAAGGCATCTTCATCTGCCTAGCCTGTTCCCAACTATATTGGGGTCGGCTCCCAATCAAACCGGATTCAGCTGAATACCAGTATTTTACGAGGAGCGGCTGCCTACCAGACCTCCACAACCCATTAACTGGGTAACACGGTACTTCTTGGTAACACTGGTGTCAGATTTTCTGGCTACTGACAATCCGTAACGACTGCCAAAGATCTACAAATGACAGCTGGAACCAACGGCTTAACGTGCTTTCCGTGGCACGGAGGAATCTCGGTATGTTAATATGGTATATACTCCCATAAAAGGCATACACGTAACATATTGCTCAATGGCTCTTTAGGCCTCACTGGTCAGGCAACAACTCCGCCCAAAGTTCGACGCCCTTTTCCTCATGTTGCCCGGAGATCGTTGAGCTCCCGTCAACGCACGGCTGCCTTTCTGGTGCAGGTGGAGTGAGAGGTATGCTGTCTTTCCCTCTTTGACGTTTCCTTTGAATGTATCTTTGACGGCATTCCGAGAAAACGGAAGCGATAGACCACCCCCAGCGTCCTCGCTAAACGTTCCTCCAGTGTATGCTGCACGGTGTTCTCGGGACATTCCACGCGCTAGTGACAAACGGGCATCCGCTTCCGACTCATGCGACGCAGGTACTTCCCAAAGCATCCGTATCCAGTAAGCGCCTGAGTCAGCTGGAAACTGAGGGCGCCATGTCGCTTATCCAGTCACTCATGAACCTAATAACCATCGCTTTCTGCGGTCTTGGCAGTGCCACGGCGTTTCGGGCTATTAGGCGGTAATCCTAAAACCCACATGGGTGCCCCATAAATAGCAGGCGGGCGGGCAATGGACCACACGATTCCTACATAGTCTTCTGCAGGAAGTGTTTGGCCCTGCTAAATTGGGTACAACCCACAAAAGAGCAGCTACAATGCACATCAACCTGGGGACCGAGTCCTAGGTACTTAGTCATCAGCTCGATACTGATGCGAACGCCACCAACCACTATATGGTTATCCTGAGCTGGCTTGTTCCAAGGTTTCCATGGGGAAACAGAGGGCTTCGGACTTATGCAAAGCCACTTCCGAGACCCAAACGCCGGATTCTTCCGACGACCTGCATAACCCCTGCCGTGGCCAGTATTACCGCTTGCCAATGTCATTGCCCCCGGGCCGTCACCAGGGTATCATCAGCGTAACATATCTCATCGACACCGTCGAGAAGTGCAGTGCCCAGTCATATCCAGTTCAATGTTCCACAGCGGTAGCTCTAGGACCGAGCCCTGTTGTTTCTGACCAGCCATAAGGATGATGGTTGAATAAATGTAGTAGTGATTGTCATTGATTACAGCTGTACAGCCAGGTTGGGGGCAGTTAAAAAATAATATTGCTTGTTTTCAGTGTTATCTTTGCTTCAATTTACAACCTTAAATGCTAAAGGGAGTTCTATAGATTTAACCATAAAAAAAATTTACGTACACACTTAATTAAAATAATAGTTATTTAAACTGGTCCGTAAACATCCAGATTCTTATAACACTCGGGGAGACATGCAAACAAAGTATTCGTTGCGCCATGAAAACAGAATCAATTTGCCTCCCTCCCGCCTTAAATTACATTCCTCTAGTCCATATTCAATGTCAATAAAAATATATAGTAAATTACCAGTAGACATAAAACAACAAAATAAAACCAATATATTTTTAAATAAATTAAAACAATTCTTAATTAAAAAATCTTATAACACTGTAGACGAATATCTAACGGATAAATCCATTAATACATAAGTATTAATAACAGTTACTTAGTAAGTAAATAATTATATTGAGTACCTAATTACAGTACAATTACATTTAATATTATATAGTTATACTATACTAATAATAATGAAAAATCTTTAAGTGAATTCACAAATAAATATTATTAATACATACCTAGATAATATTAAATAACTAATACAATTAAATAAATAATTAATATGAATGAATAGTAATTTAAAAAACTTATTATGATACAAAATAATACAAATATAGTTAATAAGTTTTTTGTTTTATTTTATGAAAGCGCTCTTCCTCTCTCTACTTATTTAAAAAATTTGCTGTGCCCGACAGGGTTCATAATTGTTTCCATTTTTATATTTGCCACCTGTATTTGTACATTATGGATAGCAAAAAACGATTTGATTTGATTTGATTTGAACAGAACGGTGGAGCAAGCTCCGGCGCGATCTCATAGTGGTATGGAATAAGCGACTGTCGCAATCGCAACCCAGCGCTGGGCCCGCCACAATCGTGGCGAGAAAGTCAACTCTTTGAGGAGTGGTTAGAGAGGCGCCACGACGTCCTCGTATTCCATCTGACGCAGGTCCTCACCGGACACGGTACAACACCCAATTGTCACCATTGTGTGGATCGTAATGAGGACACTACATGTCTTTGTAGCGGCGATCGGCAATGGTGACTTCTCGCGTTCGGCCCTGGTCCAATCCAAGGTCCGGAGTCAGAGAGCATGGGAAACAGTCACCTCCTTCTGCAAAACAGAAATGCAAGCGAAGGAGGAAGCGAGATGGGTGAGGAAGAGGCAATCCTCACGTCCCAGCCGCCGAAAGAGACGCTCTGTGCGTCAGCAGTCGCCCTCAAGCTCCGCCCAGAGCGGGAGAATTCATTTGATGATTTCACATCCAAAGAAAAATGGATATGGTTCTAGAGTTTCAAAATTTTTTGTCTCGTACTGTGAATATGACGTACTTCCATGCAAATGGTCATCCCCAATTTCACCATCAAGGACGAGAGTTTTGTTACAATGGAAAAATAACCCAATTGAATTGTTACGTAGTTTAAGGCCTCTGTAGATTGATTTGATTTTCAGCACTCGAGAAGGAAGTGATTTTATAAAATCAGACAATATTTTGAAACAATTAAAAGCCAATACACATGGAAATCTATCCAAATGGGGACCTGAATACACATGTTCGGAAAAGCTATCAATATGAGGACTTTTAAACACACTGCGTGGAAAAACTTCCATCCGAGGACATATGTGTGAAAAATAACACATAAGTCCCCGCAAGGTACTTAAAATATGACTGAAGTGTAAATGTAGTGTGTTAAAAATTTATGAGAGCTCACACACGTTCGGAATGTGAACATGACTTTCCGCGATCAAACTGAGGTCCACCTCGGTCGACATCGAGTTTCCCTTATTAAGTATATAGAAAGGCTCAAAATCGAATGGAGAATACGGTGAATTGGTCGGGTCAATCCGAGGACGTACGAAAAGGTCCTCGGATTGAAAATGTCCTCGGATGTGCCTTGTGTATTCAGGTGCATGTCCTCGCATGGTACTTAAAACAAACACAAACACACTCTGATACATACACACACACGCCATCACGCACACACACACACACACGCACACACACCATTACTTGTACAGACATCCATACGAGGACTATAGCTGTAAGTCACCATCCGAGGACCTTCTAGAAAACCAGGTTAACGACGACTTACGACTTTATTAACAAGACAGAAAGAAAGAGAAAACAATATTTAGGTTGATGAGGCTATTCGTATAGTGCTATCTCAATCTTTTTTTGGTATGACTTCCTATGAACAATGCGAGGACTTAAATACATTCGAAAACCCGCCTGGGAAGTACCATCCGAGGACCTGTGTGTGAGCCAAACGAGGACCTCAACTATCTGACCAGGGACACCAATGCGAGGACCTAATTTAACACACTTTTTCTCATTTCTTGTACAATGTGAGGACGCAGTATTAGACTTTTCATGTACAGTACGAGGACGTTTTTCCGAGTAGACGGTGTACAAAGCGAGGACCTTTTGAAAATTTCCAATACAAACTTTTTACACACTTATAATTTTACCGTAATAATATTTGAATTATCTTTATGTAGGCAATTCTATTCACACACATCAATTTCTTGATTTAAGTACCATCAGAGGACCTAATTTGATTTTAACTGACAAACGTTCAAAATGTAAGCGTGATATAAAAATATTATAATCGTGGTGATTTTATGAGCTTTCGCTGGAATTGTCTCCTCAATGGTTACTTGTATCGTCTTGAAACTTTGTGTGCTATTTATTGATATTAAATTACAATCTGTTACGGTGATGTTATTGTAGCTACTGCTGGAATTGTCGACATGTGAGACAATTTTTAATCGGTTACTTGTAGCGTCTTGAAACTCTGTGTGCTTGTTGTTGATATTTCATAGCAATATATAGTCATGGTGATGTAATGTAGCTGCTGCTCAAACGGAGAGAAGAACTACTGCTACCATAATTCTGGAGCTCGAAAGACAATATTGTTCAAGCGCACCCCCGACTATCATCGTCGCACACCATCACCTTCTGTGGCAGATCCAACGACCGCAGCAGCACATACTCCCATAAAAGGCATCATCATCTGCTTAGCCTTTTCCCAACTATATTGGGGTCGGCTCCCAGTCAAACCGGATTCAGCTGAATATCAGTATTTTACGAGGAGCGGCTGCCTACCAGACCTCCACAACCCATTAACTGAGTAACACGGTACTTCTTGGTAACACTGGTGTCAGATTTCCTGGCTTCTGACAATCCGTAACGAATGCCAAAGATCTACAAATGACAGCCGGGACCAACGGCTTAACGTACTTTCCGAGGCACGGAGGAGTCTCGGTATGTTAATATGGTAAATACTCCCATAAAAGGCATACATGTAACATATTGCTCAATGGCTCTTTAGGCCTCACTGATCAGGCAGCGACTCCGCCCAAAGTTCGACGCCTCTTTCCTCACGGTATGATGTATGAGGAGGGGCTCATGGTGCCCAGAGATCGTTGAGCTCCCGTCGAGGCACGGCTGCCTTTCTGGTGCAGGTGGAGTGAGAGGTATGCTCTCTTTCCCTCTCCGACGTCTCCTTTGAATGTATCTTTGACGGCATTCCACGAAGACGGAAGCGACAGACCACCAGATCACCCCCAGCGTCCTCGCTGAACGTTCCTCCAGCGTATGCTGCACGGTGTCCTCGGGACATTCTACGCATTGGTGACAAACGAGCATCCGCTTCCGACTCATGCGACGCAGTTACTTCCCAAAGCATCAGTATCCAGTCAGCACCTGAGTCAGCTGGAAACCGAGGTCGCTTATCCAGTCACTCATGAACCTAATAACCATCGCTTTCTGCGGTCTTCGCAGTGCCACGGCGTTTCGGGCTATTAGGTTTACCGCCCACACAGGCGCCCCATAAATGGCAGGCGGGCGGGCAATGGACCGCACGATCCCCACATAGTCTCCTGCAGAAAGCGTTCGACCCTGCTGAATTGGGTACAAGCCACGAAAGAGCACCTACAATGCACATCAACCTGGGGACCAGCCGCTGAATGTGCGTCTGGTCCCCAGAAGTCCCCAAAGTCACATCGGCTATCGAGGACGAGTCCTAGGTACTTCGTCATCAGCTCGATACTGATGCGAACGCCACCGACCACTATATGTGAATTCGAGACCCAAACGCCGCATTCTTCCGACGACCCACATAACTCCTGCCATAGCCAGTATTACCGCTTGCCAATGTCATTGCCCCCGGGCCGTCACCAGGGTATCATCAGCGAAACATATCTCATCGACACCGTCGAGAAGTGCAGTGCCCAGTCATATCCAGTTCAATGTTCCACAGCGGTAGCTCGAGGTAGGACCGAGAGCCCTGTTGTTTCTGGCCAGCCATAAGGATGATGGTTGAATAAATTGATTGTCATTGATTATAGCTGTACAGCCAGGATGGGGGCAGCTAAAAGAAAATTTTGCTTGTTTTCAGTGTTATCTTTGCTTCAATTTATGTACAACCTAAACTGCTAAAGGGAGTTCTATAGATTTAACCATACAAAAATAACGTACACACTTAATTAAAATAACAGAACGGTGGAGCAAGCTCCGACGCGATCTCATAGTGGTATGGAATAAGCGACTGTTGCAATCGCAACCCAGCGCAGCGCGAGAAAGTCAACTCTTTGAGGAGTGGTTAGAGAGGCGCCACGACGTCCTCGGATTCTATCTGACGCAGGTCCTCACCGGACACGGTACGACACCCAATTGTCACCATTGTGTGGATCGTAATGAGCACACGGTAATGGATGCGATGGAGGTCTGTCCTTGTAGCGGCGATCGGCGGTGGTGACCTCTCGCGTTCGGCCCTGGTTCAATCCATGGTCCGGAGGGAGAGAGCATGGGAAACAGTCACCTCCTTCTGCAAAACAGAAATGCAAGCGAAGGAGGAGGCAAGATGGGTGAGGAAGAGGCAATCCTCATGTCCCAGCCGCCGAAGGAGACGTCCTGTGCGTCAGCGGTCGCCCTCAAGCTCCGCTCAGACCGGGAAATCATCAAATGACTCCTCATTTGATGATTTCACATCCAAAGAAAAATGGGTATGGTTCTAGACTTTCAAAAGCTTTTTGCCTCGTACTGTGAATATAACGTACTTCAATGCGAATGGTCATCCCCAATTTCACCATCATAGGACGAGAGTTCTGTTACAATGGAAAAATTACCCAATTTAATTGTTACGTAGTTTAAGGCCTCTGTAGATTGATTTGATTTTGATCATTCGAAAAGAAGGTGATTTTATAAAATTAGACAATTTTGAAACAATTAAAAGCCAATCAATACACATGGAAATCTATCCAAATGGGGACCTGAATACACATGTTCGGAAAAGCTATCAATATGAGGACTTTTAAACACACTGCGTGGAAAAACTTCCATCCGAGGACATATGTGTGAAGAATAACACATAAGTCCCCGCAAGGTACTTAAAATATGACTGAAGTGTAAATGTAGTGTGTTAAAAATTTATGAGAGCTCACACACGTTCGGAATGTGAATATGAATTTCCGCGATCAAACCGAGGTCCACCGAGGTCGACATCAAGTTTACCTTATTAAGTATATAGAAAGGCTAAAAATCGAATGGAGAATACGATGAATTGGTCGGGTCAATCCGAGGACGTACGAAAAGGTCCTCGGATTGAAAATGTCCTCGGATGTGCCTTGTGTATTCAGGTGCATGTCCTCGCATGGTACTTAAAACAAACACACGCACACACACACACACACGCACACACCCTCAAACATGCACTTACATACTGCTAATGATACTCTAACCGACCCCAACTTAGTGGGGCTTGGGAACCTTACAGCACACCTTAGTCTCGCAAAATCATATTTACACACTTACACTTCAATGAATTTATACATTCATACAACATTCATACAACTTCTTCAACTATTATAAATAAATCAATATTTACTTTATTTACTTACCTACTAAATAATTAAAATTAAAATTAAAATGCAAAACTTATGTTTACATGTTTCTTGCTATGCTGTTAACACGTTAAGGAAGAGCGGAGCCTCCTGACACAGGCATATTTACATGCTTAAAAGGAGACTCCAGCAACTAATTATTAGAAGAAATTTGTTATAGAAAATAAAGATTTTTGTATTTTTTTTTTTGTATTTTTTTTGCTGACTACCTCGCCATTGAAGCCAGAGGGGATGAAACATGTGGGTAAAGATTATTAGATAGGACAAAACCGGGATAGATGCCACACTATTTGATATAATTTTATGTTTCCCAGTGCAAAAATCTAAATATTTTATTTGCAAAACTGGCAAGTACTTTGGTTTTTTATCTACAAATTTATGAAAAGTAAAAAACATTTTCTTTTATATTTCCAGAGTATTAGCGATTTTTGCGGACCTCTACATTTTGGGACATCTATCCCAAACATGGGATTGTTGCCTACTCCATATAAATCACGTTTAGGATAGACGACCCGCTGAGAAACAGGGCATCTATCCCGAAAAAACTTTGATCGCACTTTGCCTTCCCATGCAATCACACAGAGACATGAGACACGGTCCACTTAGTGGTAGTTGAAAAGTCTCTCGATAGATAAATAATAAAGTACGCGATTTTATCCGCGAAACTAGAGAAATTGCGATTGGGGCACCTGTACGGCTGTACCACTGGGGCATCTATCTCGGCTTTACCCTACGGAGTAAAATGGCTGTGACAAACGGATAGACAGACAGACAAACAGAGACACACTAGTGATCCCATAAGGGTTCCATTTTCCATTCGAACGTTCGGATTCCTAAAAATGGGATGACTATAAATGGTGATGGATGGAGTGGATGATGAATGAAGCCAGAAAAGACCAAAATTAAAGAAAGTTTTAATACACCAGCTGACTAGCTCATACTCTTATTGCTTCTATTTCTCTTATGTAAATCCGCACACAATTCGCACCAGCCACATTTATTTTACGCTATTTTCCCGTATCTACATTTAATACAGATTTATGATTTTTTCATGGCGTACTATGCGTGGGAGTGGTGTATATAATTATGTCTCTATGTCCGTGTTGTCAATGTCGCGTATTTGACACAAGTATAATTGGAATGGATCTGTGTTTCTGTTAGAAATGGGGATGAGATCATCAGTAATGAGGGAACAACTGCTTGGTCCAGATTTTATTGAATTTGACATATTAAATATAATCGAATATGATTGGAAGTTATGTAAATTTGTCATCAAATAACTCTTTTATATTAACTTCGAATTGGTTTCTCTACTTGATGTTTTTTTTGTAAGGATGGGAAATCAAATGACTCCTTCCGCTCTGGGTGGAGTGGGAGGGAGTGCCAGACTCTTACTGACTAAAACCCATCTGTGTTTCCCCAAATGCAATTTGCGGTCCAGGGCCGCGGAGACTGTTTCGAACAAATTCCGCAACCCTGGCGGGCTCTGGCCCTACTTGATACTATTGTGTGAATTGTGTAACGTTGATCTTCCTCGTTCATTTCATCTTTCCATATTCCTCTTCTTTCCTTTTCTTGACATTTGACTATGTCAGACCAGTAGCTGGCTTTGGTTTAAAGGAACTGCTGAACTGGAAAGGATGTGATGTATCTTCCCTGAAGAGGCTTCATGCACGCATTGTGATGCAATGGGTCGACGACACCCCAGTTTTATCAAATTGCCATGAATGTCTGTGGGAAAATTTGATCAAAAATGAGTTGTCAAATGGCGTGAAGTAATATGAAATTACGTGTTTCTAATTGATCAAACAGTTTGTGGTTCAAACTGTTTGATCAAATAGAAACACGAAAAATCTGATCAAATTACTTGAACTTGTATGGCCCGCATCAGGCACCCAACCTGGGCCTGCGAACAGGTATTTCCAGTTTTTCCGAACTATTTTCTCTTCTCTATTACACTGTATATTCGTTACTAAGAAAAAAAAATACGGAAAAGATGACCAGACATTATGGCTTATATTTCATTAACTGCAAAAGTACAAACGGCCGCTGAAATACAACTTGAAAAAATGTGGTTTTGTAAAACACCATTTTGTTAAGTTGTATTTTATCACCTAATGTGAGTTTGGTGCCCTTGTCCAACGAATAATCCACTTTTCGGAGTGTCTCAAGTAGTTTCATCTCCATCATTAAGGACTTTATTAATGCCACTGATGCGTGTCGGCGCTAAGGTGGCCGCCTACTGAATACAAACTGTTCAAGGGTCACCATCGACTCGAAAAGAAAAAGATTAACGAAATTAAAGCTAAATCTAACTTAAAAAATACAATCGCCTTTGACTTTTTCACTTTTTAAAATTGACATTATTCTAAGTCCAGACCAGCTCAAAGTTTAATATCTACTTTGCCAGACATAAACCCGACAATATCTCACTTTCCTACATTTTAAGTTGAGGAGGTCACTGGTTTATCTTTAAAGTTCAACGTCCAATGAAAATTCATGATAGCTTTATCTAAAACCAACTCAAAAATTATCATCAAGATCCGTTCATAAACACTAACGTTATGCCCGAATAGATAACACCAAAATCATGGTTGACTTGCGATTTCAGCAATCCCTGGAGATTTGCTATTATTTATTGGACGCTGCCTACCTCCGAAATTCTTCATCAGATCTTCACCAAATTGAAATGGGACTAATCTGGGAAAATACTCTTCCAAACAATAAAAATCATCTAAATTGGTTAACAATTGGCGAAAATACAGCTGAACAAACATACAAAATAAAAATTCAGTCGAATTGAGAACCACCTCGTTTTTTTGAAGTCGGTTAAAATAAAGACACAACATAGACATTTCTTTATTTGAGTGTGTAAACGGGGTGAATCATCTTCAATGAGTAAACGACATTTTTAGCTTTCAGTCTGAGTCTCATTATTTATAGTTGGTAGGTTTTGTCACTTTTGATATTGTAAATCATTCCAAATTCAAGTCCGTTATTTTTCTATAAATCTTTGTTGTAATGGATGCATATTCTGGTCCTGTTTGCACGGACCTGGTAGAACGGTGCATCTTGAATCATTTTAATATTTTCAGCTTTTTGCGCCATGTTGTCATGTCACCCTCTTCTATCTCTGCGACCCCCACTTTATTTTATTTTGCAACAAATTAGCCTAAATACAGTCCGATATGATTGGTGAATATTATGAACAAACGATTTACCATAAGATCGAATAAATGATTTGAGGATTTCCAGAAGTGACTGGACTTTTATCGTACACGAGAAAAGATATAGATTTTCCGCTAACCAAAATAAAATTAGAATAAAATCGGTTATTCAAATTAAGCTGAGAATTAGCAGCAGCTTTTTGAACATCAAAAATGTTAAAAGACAGTCCCAAAAACGCTGACCCAGCGCTATTCCGAAGTATTTTAGCTAGGAAGAAGACAGCAACAAACTCCAGAGAATGGAGAAAGTTCACAGTGACGTCTTAATTACTCACTCCAGCGAAGTTCAGTGACTAACGAATGATATAACCAGCCATGATAAATACGCAGTTTTGTCGCCAAACAAAAGATCTACTAATACAACGTTACACTGCTAGTTAGTAATGCCCTTGCGTTCTCGCCAACTGAGCGTCGCGCGTAGCTTACGACAACACCACTGAACGGGGAGTAGAGTAGGACAACTTGATTGTGTCTTTTAAACTTTTATCTCTTGAGTGGTAGGCATGGTGAGTAGTCCAAACGCCTCCTGCCAGAGGCTCTATGCGGGGATCGTGTGGTCCATGGCCCTTTATGCCATTGATCGCAACATAAGGAGACGCCCCAGGCGTCGGGAGTAGGGCGATTCCTGGCCACCGTAGGCGCGGGCCTGCGGACGGCGAGCGTTGGGTGGCTCGCCGTCCGATCAAAGCCTGGCCTAGGTCGATGGCGCGTTGTGTTCCACACGCGCCTTAAAGAGATGTCAGCATAGTAGACGTGGCCCGTTAGGGCCAGAGCCTGCCAGGGTTGCGGATTTTGTTCGAAAGAGTCACCGCGGCCCTGGAACGCAAAGGGCACTAGAAGGAGCACGGATGGGTTTTAGTCAGTAAGAGTCTGACACTCCCTCCCGCTCCACCCAGGGTGGAAGAGGTCGTTCGATGATTTCCCACCCATAAAAAGCCCTTTGCGTTCTAGGGCCGTGGTAATTCTTTCGAACAAGTCCGCAGCTCTACCGGATACTATGTACCCTAGCTTGGGCAGAGGACGTCCTCAGTAGTCTTACATCGCGAGCGGTCTTGAGATTTACGCTTCACCGCGCTCCACGTCATTCCGATGCTCGTCGCTTCTGCTAGCATTCATTTATTTATTTATTTATTTGGGACAAATAAACAGTAACACATTATATCTGCGCAAATAATATAAACATTCGTTAAATGACCCTGTTTAGAACGATATTACTATGTTGCTATGCAACAAAGGAGTGTTGAGAAAAAAATAAATACTAATTTATTTTTCGTAACACGTGATGTGCATGCACAACAGTGATGATTTAGGTATATTAGGTCACAGATCACCGTCATGCTGCAACACGCACACAAATGTAGTTCACGCTCATTCCCCTTAATGTTATAGAAGCATTTGTCACACCTTTATGTTATTTTGCATTTCCGCTCCAGACGTTTTGTCTGAACACTCTATTAAGTTTGTGATTTTAGCGTATTAGTAACAGCTATTAACTCTTCTTACTGCACGCTGTTAGCTCAATAAACAAGCAGGCTTGTCATAATACAAAGAAGCCTGTTATTTTTAATCTTCCTGGTCTTGTCACAATCTGTTACTTTGGGTCGGTGCAAAACGTTTTTGTCTTCCATTGTCCCCTTAGATATATTATGATGAGCAAAATATTGATATAGGTAAAACATATTTTTAGTCAAAATGTTCTCTTACGCAACATCTCCAAAACCTTGAACCTGACCTACTGCCTCCACTCCACAGTATGCGGATACGTGAGGCGTTACAACCGTGTGTGTAGGCACAGCAAACGGCGACGCGAATGTTATGATCTGTCGCGTCTGTCGACACTCTATGACACATTGTCGCTCTATGCACGTCTTGCAGTTTTGGCAACTTTATGGTTTTGTCGTTAATTTGACGTTATTCGTCGAAGTTTGGTACTGGCCGATTAATTGATATGATTTTGGCTTTTCCCTGGTTTTGTGGACATCTCGTGAGAATTAAAAGGAGCTGTGGACTAACATTCGTATTCTGCCATTTCCTCTACTCTGTTCAACCTCGTGTCAACCAAATTGAGTCAGATACCTAGCTAGCTCACACAGACCAATGAATGTTATTTTATGTCATAAACGTCCTCGACGCGATATTTTTTCCCCTTGTCATTGTGACCGAGTTGAGTGAAGTAATTTTCGTTCCAAAAAACTTGGTGTAAGCATGATGACCTTTTTTTTAAAACTAAAAAAAAAAATGTCGAAACGAATGTTGGATGTCTCCAAGCCAGTTTGAAAAACACGCATCAGCTAGTAGCGGATAGCCTTACCAAATAAATGAAGAATTAAGTATTTGGTAACCTGACTGATCTCATGACCCATTTGACTGAACTAGACCATACTTGGATCCGTCTTGTCATCCACTAGCATGACTAGCAGCACATCAATCAGCACACATACCTATAGCCTCAGCACACAGCACACACACACAGCTGACTTACTGCACAATCCCTGCTCATCCGTCGCATGATGCGATTCTATTTCCGTCTACACTTGATGCTTCGGAGAAGTCTGTCGTACGCGTATTTATATAGCGGACTGTGCCCAGGGCTCAGTGGTGGATCTAGCATTGGCGTTTACTTGAATAAACGGCCACTGAACAGGGCTAAGTAGCGGATCTAGGATTATCGTTAGTGGGCTTGACCCCGGTTTTGTGCAGTAAACACTAAAAAACACATGAACATTTTATTTTGCATAACGCATATAACAAGCCTTTTTGTATTACTTTTCGTAAATTCCTCAATGACTTCGTTAGATTGTGGACTACCAAGGATATCTGGGTCTGTTTTGAGCTCCACCTCAACCCTCCCCCTGGATCTGCCAAGGCCAGGGCTCCAATGTAAATACGATTATTGACCCTGGTTTATAGCCTCGTCGCTGATGCCCCTTAAGAGCCTCTAAATAGTTATCAGAAAACATTTTTGAAAAAGATTTTAGAGGAAGAGAGAGAGAGAGCGATTTTAAGTTTTCTTCCCCCTGAGCTCTTTTTCAAAAATTTTCTCTGATAACTATTTAGACCTAGATATCTAGCGTATGCATACCAAGTTTTATTAAAATCGATTCATTGATTTCGAAAAATAAGGATTTGAAAGTTTGTATGAAAAGCCGTTCCGCGTAAAGGCTCTTAACAATTGAGTGGATAACAACAAATAATAAAAATAAAATAAATTACGAATGAAAGGAGGCTCATACATGACACGTGTTTTATTCAGTTTATGATACGGAACCCTTCGTGTATGAGTCCGACTAGCACTTGGCTGTTTTTTTTTCTTTCTATCTTTCAATGGTGCTCCCTACAGCTAATTGTCCGTCAACGCGCCGTTGGTGGTCTATTGTCACATCCGACACCTCGTTCGGCATGGCTACGTTGTGCCAAACGTGGCTAACATTACAGTCAACATTACGGCTATCGTTGTTGACAAGTCTATCGCTGTTATGTGACGAAAACCTTCTGCAAAAGGACCGATTTTTCCAAAGTCTACTATATAATTATTAGACGTTGGAAAAATCGGTCCTTTTACAAATGACATTGGTGACTAAACATGAGTAGGTAACCAATGGTTTTCGTCACATAACAGTTACAGAGTAACTTTCTGACAATTGGGAATCATGAATAAATAATTTATTACATCTTCAAGCTAGTTAGTACTAGCTTGAAGATGTAACAAATTATTGTCTGTACATTTTATCGAGTTTTCAAACAAAACAAACAAAAACTTTATTTCAAACTAGAGTCCATATGGGTTAGTAGCAAGTACTTAGGAGCTATGTTAGTACGACAAGAGAAAACAGTCTTAATTATTATTAATTAATTAAAAATCAATTTAAAATACATTCATTCAGTCTAATTTAATTTAATCTAAATTTAATTTAAATTATCCTACACTAATTCAAAAATCTTTCTTCAGCACCGGGCCCGCAGCAATGCATACGGGACCAGTGCATCAGAAAAGGGCAGTCTGGCCTCTCCACAATAACCTTCAGAATGCTGTTGTTAGGATGTTGACGAAAGTCATAACATTTTCCTAAAAAAATCGGAACTTAATCCCTGCCAAATAAGAAACTGCAGCACAAGTACGTCTGCGAAGGTCACTCCTCCGAGCAGATAATACCGAGCTCGCTATATATGCATGTGTTTGCTATATTTGTTCCAACGCGACACTGGCTATAAAAAGATCACGAGCTATTCTTGTTTGACGGAGTCCAAACACGGCACACGGCGATGCCGATGCGCTGCCATAGTGGCGCGTGCACATGGCCATAGGCTGAGAATAGTGGCAAGTTGGTAGCAACGCTGATCTTTGTGCATTACAGTATAGCGATTATTATTTTGGCCAGAGTGTACAGAATTTGACTGAAGTAGAGAATGCCTTGTTGCATTAAGTCCGCCCATGTACCACTATTGTACATAAAGTTTAAATAAATAAATAAATAATAATAAGTTCAGGTTGACTTCTGTTCTCAGTCGAAACCTACGTAAATGTTTCCATATTACATGTGGAAAACTATACCTCTAAATCAATGAACACTAAATACACCTTGACCAAAAATAGATATCACTATCACTCACGAGGATTTGCGTTTTTCGTTAAAAAATGTATTCTGAAAACTTACAAACACAATGCCACTCGATTTGAACATTAGTGGATGGGCCGCTATGATTTACCTACACCTCTTTAATATATGTAGCGCGATAAAACAAAACTCAACGCCTAACAGTCTTCGAAAGAGTCACCGTGGCCCTGGAACGCAAAGGGCATTTGGAGGAACACGGATGGGTTTTAGTCAGTAAGAGTCTGATGCTCCCTCCCACTTCGCTCAGAGCGGAAGGAGTCATTTGATGATTTCCGATCCATAAAACTGCTTATCCTTATAGTATTCAAAGTACTAGTAGTCATCACCTGCATCTCAACTATACTGGGTTCGGCTCCAAGTCAAACCGGATTCAGCTGAACTGTACTAGTAGTCTTTATAGGATAATACTGTATTCTCTTATCACTACCAACTGCTGTGTGATGTTCCACTAACTCTCTCCGTGTAAAACCAACGTTAAGCCGAGGGTCGGGCGCCTCGCCAACAACGAGCAAGCCGCTAATTGAACAGCGGGCGTTAGATGCAGCCCACATATTTACTCTCGACTCGATACATACACACTGTAGATACCTGCACACGGTGTAGTATTCCAAACGGTCATGTGACGCCAGCGCCGTGATGCGAATGTGAGGCTCGTGGCAAGTGGAGTGGGCGTGACGAGTTGTTTGTGAGGTGGGAAGACGATGGATGGTATCTGGTCACTAAAAACTTAGACTTGGCCTAGTGTGGTTTCAGTTTAAGTCCGAACCGACCGACCGCTGACCCGTCACGAACTGTGAGAGTGTGAGTGCGGTCCACCAAAACATGGTCCACTTGTTGGGGTGCCCCAAGTGCCCTGACACCTGCACCATTTAACTAGGACCTAGCCCACTGTTGCCGCTATAAACGTGGCCACCAACTAGACACAAACTGTTTAAGAGATACCACTCGAAGAGAAGAAGTTGAAGGAAAGTCGTGGCATGTTTGAAACTTGCGCGAGGATGACTGAAGCTGACCTGAAGTTTCATAAACTACTGATATTGGATATTATTTCAGCTGCTATGGGTGGCTGCATTTTTATGCTTGCGATTGACCACTGTCTCACTTGATGGTAAGCGATGACGTGGTCGACGATGGAGCTCACTTGCCAAGAAGGCCCTGTTCACTATTGACTAATACCCCAGGCTGGCAAGTAGGCAGCTTTCAGGGACATTTTTCCGGTATGGAATTCCCCTTCTTAGCAGTACCTACGCATAGTTAAATTGTTCCCAAAAAGATTGGAAACGAGAAACCAGAGGACACGCTTTCAAATCCCGAATCCCTAAGAGCGCCTTCACACTAGCGACTGTCCAGCGGAGGCGTTCGATAAACGTATACGCAGCGAAGACGCCACGCCAACGCGGCGCAGGCGTCGCGTTGTTGCGGCGTTTCCTCTGGAGTCAATTGAACGCTGCGCTAACGCGGCGCTATCGCGGCGCAGATGTCACACAATTGCGTTGTCGCTTCGGAAATATCATTAACAAAATGGATTCTGACGAGGAAACTCTATTGTTGGTTTTGCTTTTAAAAAGAAAATTATTGCGAAAACGTTAAAATAAAAATAAAAGGATATGTGAGAACCCAATAGCAGGATTGTATATGACTCCGCAGTAACGCGGCGCATGCGTCGCGCACCTGCGGCGCTAACGAAGCGTATTCATTTACCCTTGCACTGACGCCGCGACAACGCGAAGCCTGCGCCGCGTAATCGCGGCGCCGACGCCTACACTGGACAGACGCTAGTGTGAAGGCGCTCTAAAGGTTTCAAGTTTGAATTCAAACCGATTACAATGGAATAAAAAAGCTTAACGTGTGATTAATCCAATCAATTTTATCTCAACCAACTTCGGAAGGTGCCAAAAAGTTATGTCTAATAACAATCTTTCATCTGTGACTTCCATCTTATCACAATGTTTTATTTATTGTTTAACTGTTTAGTATTTGTGTGTTAGGGTACGATGGGGTTGGCATATATATGTTTAGATAAAAGCCCCAAAACAAATAAAGAGAAAATAAAAGAATGCAAACCGATTGAAATGGAACATTATGTAAACATACCAGAGGTGACAAATCGTTAAAACAAACCTGTGGAGCTGGTCGTGGAGGGAACTAGTGGGTACTGCTGCGTATCAGCGAGTGACCTGGCAAATGAGGGTATGACGTCAAGGATGATGGCAGTGAGTGGCGGTGTGGTGGCTGGAGTGGTGCGGTGCCGGTGGTGGCGGGGAATAAATATACCACTTTCGGTTATGAGTTGACAAAGTTAGCGGAGAATGTTGACCATTAACGCCCGAGATATTTATAGTGCACAAGTTTGTGGGTCCGAATTGTTAATTGTGAGTGGATTTCAAACTAGCCTGTAAGCACTGCTTGCAAAATGAGATCGCTATCACTGGAACCACACAATTGTTTGCTGCAATGAACCTTTATTAGCGATCGTAAACCCATTTCAAGAATCACTATCTGCTCAGCATTATGTTGTATTAAACATTAATTATGTTGTGTGCAAAATTATGTTATGTTCTACATTATGTTATGTTCATCTTTATGCTGTGTGTTCAACATTATGCTGTGTTCAACATTATGCTGTGTTCAACATTATGCTGTGTTCAACATTATGCTGTGTTCAACATTATGTTGTGTGGTCAACATTATGCTGTGTGTTCAACATTATGCTGTGTGTTACTTAGGTATAAGTTGTAAGCGGTTCGATTGTCCGTTCGTTAGATTACGTTTGTTGATTTGGTATTTGATGATTTCATTTTAAATAATTTCTGGTTATTTTACAGTTTATAATGTGATTCATATTATGATTCTTCATGTACTTACTAAGGCGCTATTTCTTTATTGAAAAGGAAGAAACAAGTGGGACAGATTTATGTGCCTAAAGCCGTCATCCATCCAGATCTAATCTTAGTTCAGCTTCTAAGAATCGTTCAAAAATCTCCTGAATGGCTGAAGTAAGCCGAGGCGTTACGGTTGAGTGGAATAAATCTCAATTCATATGAAAAGTTGTTCTTTTAATAAAACTGTGATCGATGAGGTGTGCTTGTAAACCACTTTGTTTTCAAAACAAACAGTGCAAGACTTAGAAACCGATTCGTTTTTATGACGGCGGCGTGTTGGTGGTAAATGTGCAGTCTTGGAGTAAAAAGGATAAGCAGTTGTAGTACGTAGTCTTATGATCTATAGTTTTGGAGGTTTTTAGGGTTTTGTGTCTCAAAAGGAACAAACCACATCATCGCCTACCATCAGGTGAGATAGTGGTCAAGCGCGTGCCTATCAATAATAATAAAAAAAATAACCGAACCCTCACTACATTGTCCGCCCACCTGTCTGTCTGTCAAGACCACAGATTTAGATAGATATAGATAACGCAAGCATCACGATCTGTATGAAAACCAAGCGTGCCATTTGACTTCCTACTATGAAGTCACACACAAGCACTTTTAAGTGATGGGAAAATCAAATCGATTCAAAGATGCTGCCGCGTGTGGCACCTAACTGACGACCGACTAGGGTACACAGATGCAGAATGAGTGCAAAAGTGGCGGCTTACGATTTTTGTACGTAACTCCGAAACGGGCACGCGAAGTAGTTGCTCTTGCGTTATCTATGTCTATCAATATCTGTGGTCAAGTCCCTTTTTCGCAGTAACGCTTGAAGGTAGAAAGTTGAAAATGTCAAACACGTAGGTCTCTGACCAGTTGGCTGGTCGTTTGTCTGATGATGGGTTCTCAATATAAATATTTATCACTAACAACGACGATGTTACAACATTCATTTATGGCACATCATCAACATAAACATGGACTACATTAAGAAGATAAAATTAATGAATTTATTTTCTATAAAATCAACTAGCTTTTGCAAGCCATTTCGTATCGTTCGTTCCCGTATAGCCTAGGTATAGTCTTCCTCATGAACGTGTCTATATCATAGACACAAATTATTTAGAGAGAAGCGCAACAAACTATTCACCTGTATTATATTATAGTATAATATAAATTTCAAAAGAACTCGTATTTTGTTGAATAATCTTAACAGAATTTCGTTAATAATAATAAAATAAAGTAAACATCGAAACAACAACATCTCACTTAATTTGTCTAGCCCATGAATATTAAACTACAGCGTTATGAGCGTATCACCTTGGGTGTCAAACGGTAGCGAATAGTATGATATCTATAAATACCACTAATACTAGTGTTCCGCTGATCAATGATACTCACATCGCATCGCTAAATGTGAACAGAGAATAGGGTTCTCGATGTTAATATCTACAATAATATTAAAACAAAAAAAAAACAACGGGTTGCACTCCGGGAGTGCCAGCAGAAGTGAAAACTTGAACATGCACTTTGTTCAATTTCCATATTTTAAACACCTCCCTCCGTCTTACGAAGTTTCGATCAGGTCACGTGTCCTGACGCGAGTTTAACATTTTTACCCATCCCAAAAAGTGCACAACGCCGCTAAAGAAGTTTTCACAAAAAAAACATTCAATCTACATAGCAAGGAGCCCGTGGGTGTTATTATTTAATAACAGCCGTACCATGGGTCGAACTTTGTCCGCGGATGGGTGGAAACTCGGTACCTATGTTGTGAATGTATCATTTCATAAAGAGTTTTTACCGTGTCTCGGACAGTACGGTTGGTCCCA
Organism: Melanchra persicariae; assembly: GCA_947386135.1. NCBI lineage: Eukaryota > Metazoa > Arthropoda > Insecta > Lepidoptera > Noctuidae > Melanchra > Melanchra persicariae. The sequence continues at coordinate 1,436,982 of OX376652.1, forward strand.
GCTGTCATTTTTACACCTTTTACCGGTAGTCAGAAGAAAGAAAAACTGACATCATGGGGCTTTAAAATACTTGCCAAGTGCAAGCTGTTTTTTGTACCATGAGCATTTCAAACCTTTGAGCTGCTAGAGTCCGTCCAAGGAAAGAAGTTCCGCAACCACGGCGCTAGTTTCTATGCGACTGCACGCTATCCTCTAAAAAATGTTGTTGGTTTCATTTATTTCCGCGGGACTTCTTTCGTTGGACAGACTCTAATCACTCACCGGTTCAGGTTACGTTCAAGTGATCGCTAGCTTGCCTGCTACTAGGCGCGCTCATGGTACAAACTAGCACGACAGGTTATTTTTCGTGTAAAATTGATCTGCTGTAAGAGTTCATGGTAGGCCCCTAGTATTGCCAAGAGATATCTTAAAACCAAGTTACTTGGTTGGGCAAGTCAGGACAAGGCTCATCCGGACCCGAAGTGCCGCACCTCACTCCCCCCGCTGACCTGAGGTGGCCCGCAGCGGCGGGCTGAAACCAGCAGGGGATTACGGAAGTCGCGTTCGTTCCCGCAATCCGATTCGAGTCTGACAGACCATGGATGTCCACCGTAAAAAAAAAGCTTGGGAAAAGACTAGGCAGATTGTTAACCCAGAAAGTTACTCAATGGCAATCCTAACAACCTGTCATTTTCAATCCTCAATTAAAAGTTATCAGATGATTGAAAAAGTAGGCTCTTGTTAGTCTTAGTATCTGAGGATTGTCTATTTCCAGTTCGGCAGCCCTATCCTTCAGTGGCCTGTAGCAGTAGTGTTAGTTTTATTACGGATCTGTTGTGTGACTCAGTGTTGGCGGCAGACCTACCGCGCATCAGGAAGTCGTATACAAGTGCTGGGAGACGAGGCAACGTGGTATTGAGGAATTGAGGAGTAGTGTATTCATTTACTTATAATCTTTTTTAATTGTACACCTCATAATGAGCACAGGACAAATATTTAGTGTGTAGTGATACAGAATCAGTTTAAAGCATTTTTATAAAGTTTGTGCTGAAATACTTATTATCCCTTTTATAGGATTATATAAATTATGTCTTTTACCATAATACCAAACAATCGCATTCATTTTCGCATTTAGATATATAATACCAGTAAGGGTTCACTGCTTCCTACACAGCAGTGGTTTCTGACTCACAGAGCCAATAGTAAATCGTAGTTAGGTACTGATGTTTCAAGCACAGAAGTGCTACCCATCTTGATCTAATCCCTTTGCCACACCCACGGGTATAATGATAGAATAAATTTAGACAGAACTCGAGTTAATCATATTATCGCAAGAAGTTTGTATTTATTTTAGATCGGTTCATAAAAAAAGACAATTGGCGTTCAGTATAGTCAACAGCCAGCATATTATGTGTTGAAATTATTGTTAGCATCAATATTTATCTCATTTCTTAAAAACCATAATTGGCTTTTCTTTTCGTGTCGATTTGACTAACATTTTGTCCGATCAGCAGCCTTACCACTTTAGCAGTATACTGCAGTGTAAAACGTATTACAGACTAAATGCAATAAAGGGGTCATGACATGATACATTATGAACAACTTTTATTAGGGAAAAAATCCTGAAATCGCGGAAAAATATCAGTTGTGGACGTCTTTCGGCTGATATGATGATGATGGTTATTATCAGTTTGATTGTCTGAACGTCTAGCATTACGTCTAGGACCTAATTGCATAGCTTCTTTTGATGCCATCTGTACTGACTGTGTTTGTGTTATCGAAGAAGTAAATGATATTGTGGTTGTTATTTATGTTGGTTTCCGAACGAATTTGTTTGAGAACGTCTGCTATATGCGTGATATATCACGGACTCATGGTTAGAAGAATATTTCACAAAGAGTTATACATGTGGTTGAAAGCTTACGGAAAACACGGCTGTTTACTTTCTCTAGGAAACAATTTTGTTAGCTGTACCTACAGAAAATACTTAGGAGTGGCTAAGTAATAACAGCCGCACGGATCGATCTTCAAGGTTAAGCCACGCTTGCCGAGGTTGGTCTGTGGATGGGTGACCATCTTAAGATATCGAGACTCCTCGGTGTCTCGGAAAGCACGTTAAGCCGTTGGTCCGTCTGTCATTTGTAGATCTTTGACAGTCGTTACGGTTTGTCAGAAGCCAGAAAATCTGACTCCAGTCTTGCCAAGAAGTACCGTGTTACCCAGTTAATAGGTTGTGGGGGTCTGGTAGGCAGCCGCTCCACGTAAAATACTGGTATTCAACTGAATCCGGTTTTTCAAGATTCTTAATAGAATGTCTAAAATACATGATAAAGAAACTATCAGGTGAACTATCGTCCTGGCATGATACCTTGTTTACTCAATAAAGAATATAATGATGGCTTATTCCGCATCCATCGTAAAAGTCGCTTGTGAGAAAACAATTTCGCGGTCAATTTTACGGGTTCAAAGATAAAAAGATTCAACCTTGAGCGGATCAACGTTTAAAACACAAGATTACATGAAACTTCCGTGTCGATCTCACTTTAGTAAGCAGTTTCTATAAATACTGGTCGGAAATAACAGAAAAACAGTACATTAGATGAGTGTTATAGGTACCGATATTCGAAATGAATTTGTAAGAGGAGGAAACAGAAATAAAAACATTTTATTTTACAAATGTACACCATAAAAGTTTACGTATGGAGCTTAAAAAATAGTAGGATGTAAAAATTGGCAATCTTTTCGCTGAGAACGATATTTTACAGACAAACCTTTGGAAACTCCACGGCTATTTAGACAAAAAACTTTGTCGTGAGCGTCTGACGTTAACGCTAAACAAAAGTGTTTTGTCTAGGGCTGCTGATCCCACCATCGCCCTTTTACTATCGGAATTACCAGACGTACTGCTGGGTACCATCCGCTCTTGGTCGATATCCCGACTAGTCGTACTCAGCGCTTCCACAGTATAAATATGTTATGCGCACAGCCAAAGCGTGGAACTCTCACTGCCAGCGTCTGTGTTCTCTTCCAAATGTAACCCGTCTGTTTTCAAAGCAGTGAACAGGCATCTTCTGGGCACGCTCGCTCCATCATAGACCTCATCTATCGCTTTCCATAAGGCGTGATCGAGGTCAAGAGCAAGCCTATTCCTCAATAAATACACAAAAAAATACCGGAAAGATGTGTGGAAATCGGTTGTCATGCTATGGGCATGTGATGCGGATGTGAATGGGGAACAAGGCGTGAGGAAAGTTTAATCAATATGTGGATGATAATTAGGGTTGGGAAAGACCAAAGAAATTGTGAGTGAATTGTATAAAGGAAGCAAGAAAGAAAAATGTTGTTTTTCTACTAACACCAAAAACAATAATTCATGCCAAAGTTGTCACCTAGTTTATCTATTTATCTAGAGCTAGAAATATTATTTGAATACATTCTACTGCATACAATAAGCACGTGATAAGAACATTTTGAATGATCTTTGTTTAAGTGTCCTCTACCCATCTGCTTTATCGCGCGCCGTGATTTTGAAAATTATCAAAATGGCGACCGGCGCTATGCCACAAAGGTTCTGTCCCCTTTGGATAAAAGTTATAACCCTTATCCAAAGGGGATAGAACCTTAGATAGGATAGTGGGTAACCAAAGGGGATAGTGAGATATCTCGAACTTTTAAAGATCAAGGGCAAATAATAATTTGTTTAAGACTGCAGGCTTGAATCACATGTGCTGGCATCTTGAAAACGTTTCAGGTGTAAAAGGGTATATATTATAATTATACTATAATTTTACTGAATCGCTTCTTTTTATAACCTAACATATTCTTGTGTAGGTACGTGACGTCTTCGAGAAAAGCTTTGATTTATATTGTTAATATCATTGAAGTGAGTCGTCTGAAGGTATTTTCAGTAGGTACAGATGTTTATTCCACTGTCCATTCATGTTGTTGTAGAAAGCTGTTCTTCATTTTAAACCGACTTAAAAAAAACGAGAAGGTTCTCAATTCGGTTGCATTTTTTTTTGTTTGTAACCTCATATCTCCGTCATTTATGAACCGATTTGAAAAATTATTGTTTTATATGAAAGGATATTACTTTTCGATTGGTCCCATTGAAATTTTATCACACTTGGTTCAGTAGTTTGGTTTTAAATACAAATAGTTGGAAAAATATGTGGAAAATCATCCATGTACTTATACGAAATTGCGTATTCTGCTTTCCTGTGACTTTCCAGTGGTGTTGTTAGGCTACTTTTTCACAAAAAAAAAACCGACTTCCAAAAAAGTTTTTTTTTTATTAAGTAATGGGCTTGCTATTGACCTCGATCACGCCTGATGGAAACCGATAGATGAGGTCTATGATGGAGTGAGCGTGCCCAGAATAGGTATGCCTGTTCACTCTTACTTTGAAGGCAGATGGGTTATATGTGGAAGGGAACACAGACGCTGGCAGAGAGTTCCACACTTTGGTTGTGCGCATAATGAATGTTCCAGGGCCTAAACCACCAACTCTTAAAAAAGTATTACTTTAATATTGCTTCTAGTGGGAAAGAGACGGAGCTATACGTCCTTTATAGCTCCGTCTCTTTCCCACTGGAAGTAATATTAAAGTAATACTGCTTTAAGAGTTGGTGGTTAGGCCCCTGATCATCCATGCTGGGACTAGTCCGTTTCCCTTTTTTTAATTGGCGGCGTTTATGTAGCTGTCAGTGAAAGCATTTCATAAACGGATCAGTACCTACATTATACCTATAGGTACTTCACGAGATTAAACTCTTTCAAAAAAACTATTTTACCTCATTATAAACTAATTCAATCTAATAATTATCTATGGAACATTTTCGCATACACATCTTCTGCGAATAAGACGTTTTATCTGGAGAAGCTCTAAGATCAGTCTGACGCAATTACACTTGATAACTGCGATATGTAACTGCTATTGAAGGATCCACAAATAAATGTTGCGTGGAACTGTTAGCTAAGAAGCGTTTAGAGAATTGTGGGTGTAGCAGAAGCAATAGTTGACCTTCACGCATGTCAGTAAGGGAATGGTTTTATAACGTTCTTACAACTCTGATTTCGTACCGCAACAAATTCTGTTCTGTTGTTTTGCAGATAATATTATACTAGCGTGTTTTGTGATTATAGCTTTGCAAAAATATTGAATGATGAATAGATTGCGCCCATACCCACAGCACGAACACCGGCCACCGGTACATGGTGGACATCCCCACACGCACAAAACGTTTTGGGAACACATTCATAGTGCGTTAATTCTGAATTTAAAAAAAAAATGTCAGCTTCAATTTTTAGTCCGGTTAAGCAGTTGATATCCCAAGTGTGTTAACTTGCTAGTGGTCATACCTGGGTAATATAAAAAAAACCGTACAGTCAACAAAAACCAAAAACAAAAAGGAAAAGAGTTAGAAAAATGAAACCAATTGTTAATTATTTAAAAAAACAAAGCCGAATCTAGATAGTCTTACTAACACTAAAGTTATTTTTTACCTATAACAAAGTAAATTATGTAGTAAGAAAGGCAATAAAGGCTCTTTTGTAACGCACGAATCTTCCAGGACATGACTTTTTCTATTGAAGAAAAATGAAATGAATGAATCAAAACAAAAACGTGAATTAAAAATATAAAATGACTTGAATACCGTAAAAATCGTAATGTTCACACATACTACTATTACTACTTTAATTATTCGTGTTAGAAAGTAAAAAATGCAATAATATTGACAGAAACCAGCATGGACATTTCAGCATATTGAAATGTCCAATTTTTTGTAATATTGCCCACCTAAAAAAAAAAATCAGCTTGAATTTAGCTCAGGAGGCCTACCACAACCTGTTAAAACAATATTATTTTAATATTACTTTGTAATTTCTGTTGTTGCATTTTCAACTCTCGGCGCTGATCCGAGCGTTGAAAATCCAACAGAGCGGAACGCAAAGTAATATTAAAGTAATATTGTTTTAAGAGGTTGTGGTAGGCCCCAAGGGCCGATTTTTCAATAGTCAAATTATATTACCCCGAGGAAAATAAAATGGCGGTTTGGCTGTCCAGACACCATTTAACTTTTACTTGAAACATTTCTGAAAGTTCAAAAATCTGCCCTAAAATTTATTATTTTGCTCATTGATTCCGGCCAATTGAATAAAACAGAAATGCTGCTACTAGGTATTCCCACATCTGTGATTGAGGTAATTACAAGATGTCTGTTTAAAGGTCACCTTTAATGTAATGTTTTTTCAATATTAATATTAATATCACATTGGCATAAGTTATTAACCTTTTATATATATTTTAAGTAACATAACCTGTGATCGAGTTTGCTTCCTCCACTGTGTCACATAAACCTTTAAAGGTTTTAGACTAGTGGTATATGTCTTCATTATTATGTAGTGTAAATTATGTTGGAAAAATAAAAGAAAAAAAAAAGAAAAAACACGTAATAATATATAGAGTAATAATAGAAATACGTTATTGATCAATATATGAAGATTTAGGAGTAGCGTTGATGTGTTTATCAACGCAAAGAAATGTTTATTAGGTACCTAGAACGTTCATCTTCGTGCCTTCAATATCACAAATTAAATTATGACATGTACAATATTTCATACAATAATCATAACAAGGGCTCACATGCTGGTTTTAAGTAATTAACTTACTAAACACATCAAAGGGCTCACATGCTGTTTTTAAGTAATTAACTTACTTAACTTAATTACCAACTGGGTTAATCAGCCATTTAATTGGCTTCCTAGCCTTTTCATTGAACGGCGCCTATTAATGAACGGCCTAATAAACATCCAGCCACTGTTGCAGAGACAACTTAGCAGGTGAAAATTACAGGAAAGACAAAAAGAGAGAAAACACACAGTCTTAAATGCAGAGAGAAAAGTTTGTTTATTTGAATGCGCTAATCTTTGGAACTACCAGTCGGATTTAGAAAATTCTTTTTGTATACGATAGCCACATTAATGAGGAAAGCTATAGGCTATACGGAAACGGGAAATTCCTTAGGGAACGGGAAACACGGGATATGCGCGAACAAGTCGCGGGCAAAAGCTGTACTTAAATAACTGTAGGTAACTCTAAGTAGTAGTAATCATCTATTATTTGATAATTGTTTACCCAAAGCATTTCCTGTTGACGTCACAACATTATGCAATAAGTAAATAAATCCATGTTTAATATACCCCGTTTCTTCGGTAAACTTCGGCTATTTTCGGCAATTTATTGTTGTATGTCGTCAATCCTGTGTGCTCCTGTAAATAATTGCTTTGTTTCGTGGTTGTAATAACAGGATATGACATTATTATAGGTACGTGGATAAATGAAAATATCGCTGATTATGTAATAGTTCAATATGTTGGCACGTGTCGAAAGTGCTATTGTAAATCGATGGATGTATTTTGGGGTTTAATATCTTTGTCATGAATATATTTTGGTGAAGCACTACCTAAAAATACCTTTAATTTATTAATGTTTTACCACAGTCTCCCCTGATGGTAAGCGATGATGTGGTCGACGATGGAGCACGCTTCCTTAGAAGTAACCTATTCCGTTTGATTTTAAAGCTCCCAGGTTGTAGCTATGTCGCAGCCAAGGCTTAATCACCCACTTAATTGGTGGCCCAGCCTTTACATATAAATGCGCTGATTTTTCAGCTACAGCAACTGACATCTTTTGTTCAATATCGTTTAAGTAAGTGACATGGGCAAGTCACCATGTCATTTATGTCGCTGATTAAACGGCACAGTTCAATGAAAAGGCTAGGCTTTTAATTAAACTGCTGATTAAGCTAGTTGACTGCGACAGCTATATTACTGTATCCCAGATACAAAACATCGCCTTTAAATGTGACCAAGCAGTTTTTGGATCCAGTTGAGAAAAGAAAACTTGTGGTCGGCCTGATATCTTCAAACCTGTGGCTTTTTCTCAACGCCCATAAATACAAGAATTAACACTTTTATACGACCCATCCATCTGTCAAGTGGACACGATCCTAAACCTGTAGTATGCAAGTTATTTCATCAGCTACCCATTTTAATACCCCTAGTGACATCACTAAAATTAAAAGAGTTTTATGAGGTCGGACTAGCTATAAATTCACGACAAGCTTGCGAAGCTCTAAAACTAAACTCTTGCGCATAAAAATGGCGGAAGTGACGAAATACCGAGCAATGACGTCAGCTCCTGTCATCGGGGTATGTTAGACGATGCACAAAAGAAAATTAATAACACATCTTCATTTTTAATTATGTTATTAGAACTGGAACAGGGTATGGGTGGATTGCCTGCTGACAAAATTAATCCATCATCACCTTGGGTTGGTTCATTTAATCAACTGTTTAACAAAATGTTTAGGTTCTCTGTTTGTCAATTTTTAGAAAGCATGTCGTCGCGTCAGCCTAATTTGTTAACCAGCTAAGTTCATTTTTTGGGCTAATTTAATTGCCAACGATGTTAAGAGCGTTTACGCCGTACGGCATTTCATACAAACTTTCAAGTCCTTATTTTTCGAAATTAATGAACCGATTTTAATGAAACTTAGAGTTGGTATACATACGCTAGATAATAATAATAATAAAGCCTTTGGAACTGAATTGATACTTCTTTTGTTATTTACAAAATATCTCTTAATTCAGTGTGCCTCTTGGCATAGGCCTCCTCTAACGATTTCCATTGAGTTCGATCTTTTGCCACCCTTCTCCAGTGGTGGCCAGCAGTCAGTTTCAGGTCATCCTCCCATCTCTTTTGTTGGCGTCCTCTGCTGCGTTTGCCGTCTCTAGGGTACCAGTCTGAGACAATAGAGCTCCATTTGTTAAGTGTGTCCCGAATCGTGTGCCCAGACCATCTCCACTTCTGCCTATCTATGTGTGTGAGCATGTCAGTAACTTTAGTATTTTCCCCAATTGTGGTACTTCTCACTTTCTCCTGTTTTCTTATTCCTGTCATGCTCCTTTCCATAGCTCTTTGACATCGTACTAAAAATCACAGAGAAAAGCTAGAACGATGTCAAAGAGCTATGGAAAGGAGCATGACATACGCTAGATATCCAAATCTAAAAAGTTAATAGAGAACATTTTCGAAAAAGAGTTCAGGGGGAAAGATAGAGTGATTTTAAGTTTTTTATAGAAAGTGAAACTTTCCCAATAAATTTTTTTAGTACCGTTTTCTGATAGTTATAGTATAACCTGGAGGTTTTTAATTTAAGAGTGAATAGGTACATAATCGTTTATCTCCCTATCAATTATTTAAAAAAAATCTACTCGGTCTTGTAGACATTTGATGCTGGGATGATAACTACTGTAGTTGATATTCCCAAAACGTTTTGCGTAAAACTGTGCAACTCAACGAAAACGTTCAAGGTTTTGGCTATCATTTGATGGTGTGGTTTCAAGATATATTTCATTACTAAAACTGCTGGCGTCACGGACCAATCTCATGGTCGTACAACCAACGTCATATGACGTCACGGTGACCACGGTTTACGATCCCAGCCTGTACCCGGTTTATAGCCGCAGTGAATATACAACAAAGCGACAGCTACAAGAATTATTTATGCTCGTGTTGAGCATTTTTAATGAGCTTTGTTTGTTCGTTGAGGAGCTCGTCGATACATAATAAAAGCAGCACGGGTCGATCTTCGAGGTAAAGCGACGCTTGACGACGTCGGCCCGTGGATGGGTGACCATCAATTACATACCGAGACTCCTCCGTGCCTCGGAAAGCATGTTGAAGACGTCCCGGATGTCATTTGAAGATCTTTGACAGTCGTTACGGATTGTCAGATGCAAGAGAATCTAACACCAATCTTGCGGAGGGATATCAGGTTACCCAGTTACTGGGTTGTGTTGGTGACATTTCAGAGTACCCCGTAACCCACCTCGCAAACCTATAACCCACCTCTTCGCCGTACACTGTTTGGTGCTAATTCGCCTATACCCCGCATGTGCAAACTCATAAACGAACGCAGCGACCTGGTTGACGTTCACGCAGACTCAATATTGACGTTTCTTAGACGTAAATAGTTTTAGAATTTAATATCATTAGGTATCTAGAATTTTAGTACTTTAAGTCTTTAAAGCTAAATTTATAATTAGGTACAAAGAGCATCTTGCATGTGGTGTTTGCCTGTAATTGGATGTGCAGTTAGATTTAAGACACAATTACTTAATGTTCCTATCTGTATAATATCTGTAACAACTGTTGGTGAACCTTAATTAAATAAATAAAATAAACATTTGATGATTTGTCATCCAAAAAAACTGTGTAAAATTTTTGCAGGGGTTTTAAATCACTGCATCTGAACATATTGTAAGTCTACGCTACGCGCAATGCACCACTGAAGAAAAAGTTTTATGTTCTCAAGTTATTTATGCTCTTCTCATCTAAAATTCCTCGGGATTTTCCTACTATTTTCAGTATGTGTGTTTTAAAGTGTTTATTGTATTTTAAAATGTAAAAGATTGCGTGTATAGCCGTCTTTTTGTCTTCTGAAAAGACAAAAAGAACATTTTCTTTCTGGGCCTTCCGATATTCACACACATTCTATCAGCGACAACGATTCTCGAAAAGTTAAAAATCTATGAGATTGACATACACTGCCGAAGTCTTACGTATTAAACCATGTCAGAGGCCCTTGAGGCGGTTTACAAACTCTGACACTAGGGTGTGTGGGGTCGTTAGACCTTACTGCCCAGACGATAAGAAAAAGAAGACGAGTTAATTCCAAACATTTTAGCATTTCATAATTGCTAAGCGTCACTGAGCTCCAGACCTAAGTTACTTGGGGTCGGCGTAACACGTCCCTGTCAATCGTCACACTATCTCAGACTCCCTTTTCATTTACATAATTCCTGAAACCTTCCATTTATCATTTCGTTTTGGTCTTCTCAGTCTCCATACGCTAACAATTTTTGGAGAGTTTTCCATTTGACATTCCACTGTTGACAAAGCATGGATTGGATTCCTGTGTTGAGCTTGATAAGCATGTTGTGGTATGCGTCTACCGACCTCCAAGTTACCAGAATCTATCAGTGTTTGATACTGTAATGGAAGATGTGTTAAAAAAAGTTAGTACTAGTAGTAAATCAATCATTGTATGTGGTGACTTTAATATTAACTTATTAGAAACAAACTCGAATAGTATAAGGTTATTGAGTCTTTTTAAATCATTTAATTTGTCAAATGTTTTTATTGAACCAACCCGTGTGACAGCTTCTACTGCAACTTGTATAGACAATGTATTTTGTAATTGTGATTACTTACATAAAGAAATTGTAAATAAGTTGCCGTCTGATCACAGCGGACAAACAATAACGTTTTGCACCTACATACCTTTACAAAAAATTCAAATAAAATTTAGACCAATTACAGATAAAAATATGGAGAAACTTAATAATACTTTGGCTCGTAAACTAGGTGCTCATTGCTTTAATAACATAGAAGACCCGAATGAGTTCTATGCCGAATTTTTTTCATTATTAAACACGCAATTTAATGACACTTTTCCTCTAAAGTCTAAAAGTATTTACACTAAGTTCTTATTTAGCGATTGGGCAACTCCAGGCATTCGCATAAGCAGGGAAAAGCTATATGAACTATATGGTTTAAAGCAACATATGAATAATACAAGCTTTCAGAAGTATGTTGCGAAATATTCAAAAACATATAAAAGTGTGTGCAAAACAGCAAAAGCTCTGCATATTAGCAATAAAATAAAATCAGCAGACGACAAAATAAAAACTACTTGGAAAATAATTAATAACGAAACAGGTAGGAAGAAACAGCGTGAATCGAAATTTAATTTAAATACTGTACATGGTCCAATAAACTCAGATGCAGAGGTAGCTCAGGAATTTGAAAACTTCTTTGCTAATATTTCTCTTAAAACTACAGAGTCTCTCGACTCGTCACCCACGCTCTCTGCTGCCTTACTTAGAAAAAATGTAAAGGTATGTCCATCGGAGTTTAAGTTTCAACATACAAACCCCCAGGCTATTATAAAAGCTTTTAAAGATCTTAAAATTAAATGAACAGAAGATCTTTGGGGAATCTCTGTAAAACTTTGTAGATCGGTCATTGAAACTATTGCCCCCTACTTAGCAGTCATATTTAACACTAGTGTAGACCAAGGAGTTTTTCCAGATCTCATGAAACACACTAAAGTCGTTCCGTTGTTCAAATCGGGTGATTGTCAAGAACCCAACAATTATAGGCCTGTGTCAATTCTGCCAGTTCTCAGCAAGGTGTTTGAAAAGTTAATGCTTAATCAAATGTTACGTCACTTTAATAAAAATTCCATCTTTCATGAACAACAGTACGGTTTCACTAAAGGGCGATGTACAACTGACGCCGGTGTTACCCTAATAAAGAACATTTTTAACGCCTGGGAAGAGTCGCAAGACGCCATTGGAATATTCTGTGACCTCTCGAAAGCGTTCGACTGCGTTAACCATGAGACGCTTTTGTTGAAACTGGAGCACTATGGGATTAGGAATAGAGCCCTTGATTTGATTAGTTCATACTTGATGGACAGACAGGTTAAAGTTCAGGTTAACGGTGTAAACTCACTAGGGTCGGAAATGACAATGGGCGTTCCACAAGGTTCAATATTGGGTCCATTCCTTTTTTTAGTTTACATAAATGATTTGCCCCAACTATTTCAAAATCAACCAAATATGGTATTATTTGCGGATGACACATCTCTAATATTTAAAATAGATCGACGTTCACAAAATCTTGACGACGTCAATAACTCTATTCATCAGGTCCAAAATTGGTTTACGGCAAACAACTTGGTACTAAATGAAAAAAAAACCAAATGTATTAGATTCACTTTACCTAATGTTAAAAGTAGCGAATGTGACATCATATTGAATGGAGAAAAACTGGGCTCCATTAATCAGACGGTTTTCCTAGGAATCACTTTAGACGAGAAATTACAATGGGGGCCCCATATAACATCTCTTACGGGTCGTCTAAGTTCAGCTGCTTATGCTGTTAGAAAGATTAGACAGTTAACAGACGTAGAAACCGCACGTTTGGTCTATTTTAGTTATTTTCACAGCATTATGTCTTACGGTATTTTGCTGTGGGGTCGGGCTGCTGACATTGAATCCATATTTATTTTACAAAAGAGAGCTGTCAGAGCCCTATATAATCTGCGTCGCCGTGATTCTCTAAGGGATTTTTTTAAAGAGATTAATATTATGACAGTCCCTTGCCAATTCATTTATGAAAATATTATGTATGTTCGGAAAAATCGACATCTTTTTAATAAAATTAGTGATCGACATAATTTTAATACTAGAAATAAAGATAAATTAGATCAACCATTTTATAGGTTAGCTAAAGTACACACATCTTTCATGGGGTACTGTGTTAAATGTTACAACAAAATACCTTGTGACATATTAGAATTAAATGAAAGAAAATTTAAAACGTATGTAAAAAGCACACTTTGTAAACAAGCATATTACAAGTTGGAGGATTACATTCAAGATAAGAATGCTTGGAAACATGCTGGTCCTGCTCCATAGGACAATCAAGGGTGTAGTGTAGGCAAAATCAAATTGGTCAATTTATATATTCACTTTACAGATGTAAAAGAGTTTTTATTTTTCTGTTAACACACTCTGTTTTATTAATGGTTCCAAGATTTGTAAATATGTGAGTACCATGTACTATGATCCTGTAAGTAGTATACTCTAGGTGCATCGACCTCACATATATTAAAATTAATTTTTGTACTCAAAATATTGTAAACCATTGATTTGAAAAGAGTAAAGATGGAGTTTCTTGTCCGTTCTTCTCCATAAGAATCTACCCTTTCGAACGGACAGTAGAGTCACTTTGTATTATTTTTAATGTAGATGATGACGTTCAAAAGTGCCGTTTAATGGCCTAATTGAAATAAACGTTTTGACTTTGACTTTGACTTTGACTTTGACATGGCAACGATCGCGATACCGTCAATAAACGGCTAGTTAAATACGTCTATTTTCTTCTTAAGTTTTACATCTTTTTCATTATTTAAACATTGCTTTACTAGGGTTTTCCCCGTAACGTCACGTGGTCGCGTTTTATAACCAATCCAGCTGTTTAACGACTTCTATTTCTTACAAATAGAATATTATACAGCTCTTAGAGTTTTTACGTCGACCTCCATTACTCCCTACTCAGCCCACTGCACTGTGTTATACTGCGTTTGTATTTTCTTTTTCAAGTACTATAAATTCATCTGGTCTCGCGGTCGCAAGCGCGATTGCCAAGCGTGGAGTCCTGGGTTCGATTCCCAGGTTGGGCAAAAGAGTCTTTGGGTTTTTCCATTAGGAATGTTTCTGTGACATCCCCGTGCCTCCGAAGGCATGGTAAGCAGTTGGTTCTGCGCCAGATCTCTCTCCGGTCGTGTCAGGTTGCCGTCCCATCAGAATTTGAGAGTGATGGAAGCACAGTGTGTTTGCGCACACGCCTGCACTGTAATATCCCGCGCTGATGGCTAGTCCCGTTGAGATTGACCGCCTGGGCCGAAATCGGTCACGATGCCTGATGGCGTCGATTGGTTGGTGGGTTGTGGTGTGATCACCATCCTAAAATATCGGTAATAGGGATCAAATTCGGGGAAGTATACCACATAGCAAACTAATCGAAAGAGCTCATTTTTAACAAAATACTTTTTTTGTAATTTTCAAAAGAAAAATTGTAGAAAGAATAAAAAAAAACAACTTGAAAGGTGTCAAGAGACACCCGGATGGAACGAAGTTCCTTTCGATTAATTAGTGAAGGAATTGTAATATTTTTTTTTAAGTTATACGCACGGCTTACATCTATAGCAAAAAGTGTCGTTACAACTTTTGGTCTTACTTTTTTCCGTCCAGCCCCCTTTCGCAACGCGCGATAAGGAACTTCGTTCCAAAAATTCAATGATGCAGTTGGTTCAAAATAGGGCTCGAGACTCCTTTAAGTGTTTTTAGATATTCATCATAGTTTCGGATTTGGCTATCCACGCACATTTTAAAAATTCCTAGGCTATAAAAAATATCAATGATCGCTTGCAGCGATAAGGCTGCACATTTTTACACCCTTCTGTCTTAAAAGCTTTAAGTTGTAATTTATTATAGAAGAAAAGAAGAAAGAAGAAAGAAAAAGAGTTTATTTACGCCAAGCATGACGCACACCATAAAAATAAATGAGTATATATATAAAAGTAAAAAGGGATTTTGAGGAAGATATGCGTCACATCGGCGCAAAACGGCCATCGCTCAGCATAATGCTGGAACTCGTGTGCGAGACAGAGCCACAGCGCTGGTTGGATGTTCAATGAATAGCATTCTATCTATTTTATCCGTGTTTACCTTCTCAGTACCTACATGCAAGCTGTCACGTACGCAAAGTTCTGATTCAGAAGCTTTTAACGTTTAGAACGTTTACACAAAAGTTGAACGATGGGTGCGTTGCGTCAAGAATGATGCGGTCTTGTGTATGTCTGTGTGTCTATGTGTCTGATCGGAGGCGCCATCTTGATTGATGCGTGATCGGCGTTTTTATTTCCAGTGTTAGGAATATGCTGTTGGGTTATGGGTTCTTGGTATAACTAGGTCGTGAGGGTTATAGAAGGTAAGGCTTCAATGATTCGTTGAAACATTTTATTTATTGGATATTTCGTTATATTTTGCAGCTCAATCTTTTACATTTAGTTAGACCTACTAAACTGCGCTAAAAACTCTTCTCGCCGACTTATACAAGTTTCAATCTTTCTGATTGCAACTAAATTTTGTTTAAATAGCAACAACACACGACCAACCAGCACTGTACTCGCGTGGGGGATTACGCTTAATTCCCTCTCTTACAGAGGACACCCTAACAGACCGTATGGGCTTATTATGAACATTTTGCTTTGTCTAAGGGTGGGTTTCCCGATTGCTCATTCTATTACAACTCTACTGAATTATATTATAACAGTGACTGTCTATTTCGTTGGTCTTTCTACAGTCCACTGTTTTTTCTTCTAAGCATTTATAGGTATAGGAAATACAATTGAATGTTACAAAATATGCTATTGTTCTGGTTCTATGTTCGTGTGTTCTAAAGTGAAACTCACCTTAACACAACTACGAAAACAATCACCTATATACACAAAAAAAAACAAATGAATTCCCGCAATATCTCGGTTATGACAAGCTGATATTAGTTGAATATCGTACAAAAAGCAGCCAGTTTAAAATATAATGCGGGAACAGCAGAGAAGACAGTGTCTAATGGTCTGTTCAGCTGGCATGCCAGGAATGCGGTCAGGGGGAGTACCAGGAAGTTGGAAGTAGGTGAGTGGAATAAAGAATGTACGCGTACTTTTATTTTTGTGGACAGTTTCTGTTGCGATTTCGTAGTACCTACGTTAAAAAAGTTTTGGATTGTGCACGGTAGGGAATAATGGAATGACCAAATATTTTCTGAATCCTAATAATAATAAACTATAGGTACTATCCTAATCCGCAATCCACCTCCAATGTTTGATGATTACATGACATCGGCCATTACTGCCGCAGCTTTACATTCGTAATAGCTTTTGCCCTGGGCTTCACCGCGTGGATATTGGTTCCCGCGTAAACAAGTAGCTTATGTCCTTCTCCATATCCCAGGCTATACATCTGCCAAATTTGATGACGATCCGTTCAGCCGTTTCAGGGTGAAAGCTTAACAGACAGACAGACAGAGTTACTTTCGCATTTATAATATTAGTTGGGATATAACCTATAGCGAGTCGAACTAAACTAATTAGCCAAACGTGACTTAACTAATGTAGCTAAACTATTTGCCATCTACTCACACTAAAACCAAATATTCCAGATTCAAACTTAATGACGTCTACAAAGTTTGGTGCCTCACCCATCAACCTCTGTCACGGTATGTTCAAGCCGCCGTTAAGTTTAGCTCTACTTGCAATAATTGTTACACCGCAGTCAGTCAGCCCAAGGCCGTATTTTCCTACGCTGTTTTTCTTCACCGCCTTTTACAAAATATCAAAAGACTATCACCACATTAAACTGACATTTTCACTGTCACAAGCTCATCACCTGTACCAACTGGAACGGATGAGCAGTTGTCACTTTAAATCCGAGTTTTCATCGTATTCGCGCGTTATGTTCGCGCCGCTTGTAAAAAAATGTATCCGTTCTATAAATAGTCCACAGTCATCGGACGATGACTACACAAACGTGGTTGATATTGAAAAGAAAATAATTAACAATTTTCTGTGACAGCAAAGTATAATGCAAAAAGTGTAAGCGCAAGTACATGCCAAATAAAATTTAATTAACACAAAAATGATTATGTTTAGATATAATAACATTCACATTTAGTTTATAAATTACGCTAAAATAAACATCCATCTTGAAGCGTAACATCAAACATTGTGAAACCTTGCATCGTTTTGTAAAATAAATAAAATCTAACATTATACAAGGTGTATGGAGTCGATATGGAGAATGGACTGAGCAGCACACAATAGGGAATATGCATGAAAATAATATTTGTTATCGAAATTGATTAAAATTAAGATTAATTTGATCGAAAAACAAAGTCAAAGTCAAAGTCAAAGCATTTATTTCAATTAGACCTTTTACAGGCACTTTTGAATTGTCAAGGTCGGTCGGTCAAAAAAAAAAAAAAAAGATGAAGCTATTTGCACGTTCCAAAGCGTAGATCTCTATGGAGAAGAACGTGCTAGAAACTCCAAGGACACTCTTTTAAAAATGATATTTTGTTACAAAATTATGGTTACATCATTCATATTGAAATTATACATAATAATATATATGTGAGAACGATGTAAAAAACGTGCAGGATAAAAGAGTCCGGAGTAAAAAAAGAATCAATTCAAAGAAATAATTAAAATAAACCATGGCAGCCGAGAGATGACCAGTCTCAGCTGACGGCGCCCGTTCACGAACATGACGCATACGCTAGCACCATTCGGCTCAACCATTTTTAAGGGAGCCAAATGATCCAACGCATGCGCCACCATCAGCCAGACTTTTGAGTGAGCATGACATCCCCAATCGCCAGGGTACATTCAAGTCAAAGACCTACCCAAAATGATCATTATATCGGACTTCTGAAGTTACTCGTATAAGCTAATAAGTATTTCATTTTGTAAATAAAAAAATTGCATGCACGTTCCCTATTGACCACTTTTATAAATGAGAAGAAAGCAACTGTGTGGCCTTTAGCTATATAGATATAAATTTTAATAACAGTTTTAAAAACACTTTATCTCATAATTTTATTTACCTTCGTCCGTATGTACCTAACTGCGGGGTGCCAAGTGGAAACCAGCGCTTTGTATCTGACCAGCAAGTGCCGAGATGGTAACTCTTCGGTATGGGCACGCTCAGCGCAACAGTTGCACGGGTCGATCTTCAAGGTTAAGCAACGCTTGCCAAGGTTGGTCTGTGGATGGGTGACCATCTTAACATACCGAGTTTCCTCATTTCCTCGGAAAGCACGTTAAGCCGTTGGTCCCGGCTGCCATTTGTAGATCTTTGGCAGTCGTTGCGGATTCTCATAAGCCAAGCCCGCCACACCACATTCCCAAACCACTGCAACTCCTGAAAGCCAGAATCAACAGTGGCGACCACCAGAAAAAACGCCGAGTTAAAGAAGCTCGACGGGTCCCAGAGAAATGATTCAACTGTCTCGGATCCCGCAACGAAATTGATCAGAAAATGATGTCATAAGTCAGTAAATCTGACACCAGTTTGACAAATATGGCGTGCCTGCCAGCCTGGGATATGGAGAAAAATATGGGCTACTTTTTTACGCGAAAACCGACATCCACACGGGCGGAGCCACGGGCAATAGTTTAAATTTAAATTAACCACATTATTTTTAATCCATTTCATTAAACACAAACACCATAAAAACAAACGGTACATGTCCACTAGTATTGGAACTAGCCATCATAATTTCCTTGAAAAACATGTAACGTGTTACCTTGAAGCCCTGAAACCATTAATTTACGATGATCGGGCAATTACCATTGAACTGTCATAACAACAAAATTATGATGGATGTCGACGTGTGGAGGCTGGTGAGGACGTAGCCGACGCTGTGGAGAACAAGGTTAAGTACCGCGGATCTACGGGTTGGCGGATTGTTGTTTTTTTTTCAAAATTATCAGATAAAAAAAACATATCTCATCCATACAAAAGAATAAAATAAAAAGATTTTCTACCTCAACGATTGTTAAGAGGGCGCCGACCAAACGTCGACCGCGCAGTGGCGCCCTCATCGTTTGTTTGGTTATTTCTTTTATTTTAGAATGAAAATGCAGAAAATATGACATTTCAGTTGTGTTCCACAAGATTATACGTTAATATTATTATAAACGGTAGTTTTAAATTGTTCAGTTTTATTATAATCACTAAAACGGATAAAAGTGGCCACTATTTGGAAAATAGTGGCCACTGACCACTGCGCGGTCGACGTTTGGTCGGCGCCCTCTTAAGAGCGTTTACGCGGTACGGCTTTTCATACCAACTTTCAAATCCTTTTTCTTCAAAATGAATGAACCGATTTTAACGAAACTTGGTATGCATACCGTAGATATCCAGGTCTAAACAGTTATCAGAAAACATTTTTGAAAAAGATTTCAGAGGGAGAGAGAGAGTGATTTTAAGTTTTCTATAGACTAATCTAAACAACAATCTAATACTAACACCACCACCACAACACACCACCACCACCACTACTATATACTAATATTATAAAGCTGAAGAGTTTGTTTTTTTGAACGCGCTAATCTCTGGAACTACCAGTCGGATAAGGAAAAATCTTTTCAAAACCGTCCCCCAAAAACGCCCCGCCCGTCACCAGTTCATCTGCCACCGGACTATTGGAAACACCATTAGTTTCTAATTCTAATAAATCTTATAAGATTCAAAACTCTCTATTTATATACTGTAAACGGTTTATTTTAAATATACTAAATACCATTCAAATATGATAGTTAACAACTACCTATAAATTACTTGAATGAATGAATGAATGACATTTATTTGCAAGAATAGAGGTAGCTAACATAAGTTCTTAAGATCTATGGGGTTTCACTCGGCATTTCAGACAAACAAACATTTGTATTTTCTTATTTTTAACCGGCTTCTAAAAAAGGAGGAGGTTCTCAATTCGGATGTTTGTATTTTTTTTTTATGTTTGTTCGCGCATAACTCCGTCACTTGCCAACCGATTTGAAAAATACTTTTTTTGTTGGAACGGTCCCCAAATGGTCCCATTGAAATTTTATCAAAATCGGTTTAGTAGTTTGGTTTTTAAATCCAAATAGCTGGAAAAAATATGTGGAAAAATCATTCATGTATACGAAATTGCGTATTTTTGCTTTCCTGTGGTGCAGTTAGGTGTGGGTACCACTAAAACGTGAAAAATATAAAACTTTTTCACGAAAAAAAGAAACCGACTTCCAAAAAACACTACAAAGTTCAAAATAACTTTAATTTCGGAAGTCGGTGTCAAATAACGAAGAAGCAACCAAAAACACCGACTTCCGAAATTAAAGTTATTTTGAACTTTGTAGTGTTTTTTGGAAGTCGGTTTCTTTTTTATTATATTATTTCATATTTCTTTCTTATTATAATCTATAGTTTTATTATATCATATTACATTTCTTTATTATTATAAATAATGAGTGTATAATTTCACGCCAGTGACACATACACCGCTTTTTTGGTCTTCAACAAAACAATCTGGTACGAAATAAACGAATGTAAGTAAATGTTTATTGATCAATTGGAAACAACAACTTCATTGTGTGTTCAAACATCAACTGGTTTCTAAGAAATGTAATAAATAACTTCAACATATCTTTGTTTTAAGCCTTAAAATAACGTGAAACAAGTCGTGCCACCGTTTTATTGGCCCACTCGTTTCCTGTGCGGTTTTGTTTCCTTTCTACTGAAACATGACCGGGCCCTGAAGGGATTAATTAAAGACTGCAATCATAAATACATTAATGACTCACTGCCTTGACTTAGTTGCTGAACTTGACAAAGGGATTACGCAAAGGGCTGTACTTTGTATTGAAGATTTAAAACGGGGAATCCTGAAATGCGATGTTGTTTGTTATGGAAACTTACTACGTGAAATATTTATTCCGATTTCGTTCTTGGCGGCCAATCTCAACGGGGATTAGCCAGGTGCGGGACATATAGTGTACAAGTGTGTGCGCAAACACACCTGTGTTTGCGCACACACTTGTACACTATATGTCCCGCAGTATGAGAGTGATGGAAGAGGGAGTGCACCTGCACTCCCTCTTCCATCACTCTCATACTCCGATGGAACGGCAACCCGACCCAACTGGAGAGAGATCTGGTGCAGGACCAACGGCTTCACGTGCGCACCGAGGCACGGGAGTGTCGCACCACTAACTTCCAAACTCTGGGCTGTCACAGAGAAATTCCTATTGGAAAACCCAATAACTTTTTTGCCCGACCTGGGAATCGAACGCGTAACGTAAAAAGTAAACTACAAATAAGTAATATTTAAAATAGAAAAACTTCAAAATCTAATACGTTTTATGTTTTTTCAATTTTGTTTTTTTATTTTTATTATTGATAGGCACGCGCTTGACCACTATCTCACCTGATGGTAAGCGATGATGTGGTCGAAGATGGAGCACGCTTGCCTAGAAGTAACCTATTCACTCTTGACTTAAAGACTCCCAGGTTGTAGCTATTGATTTGATAAAGCAAATAATATGGGACAAATATGTTTTGATACTCAACTAACTGACGGACTAAAATATAATCTTATTTTTAATCTAGGAAACAACCCCACTACTGTGATACTAGATTTTTTTGTGTCAAACCAGACAGATACTTTAAAATCCCTTTTAAATCTCTAACTATGTAACAACAAGTCATTTCTAGCAATATATCGTAGAAACTAAACATCCGTACTGACAAACTGTCAGTACGTAGTATAAATAACGTCTGTTCTTCATATCTCGTATATCAGTCGATAAGAACATTATTTTATATTAGTTCCCTCTTCCTTGAACTTGGCAGAATATTGCCAACTGCTGGACGAACGGCCAATTAAATTTAAAATTGAGTTAGAATAGGAACAGCCAATGGTAGTGGAGAGATTTAGCTGTTCCTGATGTAGTTTTGTGTATTATAATAAGTCCATTACTGTTTCAATAACAATAGTGATGATTCCTGAGTAAAATCAAATTGATTCTATTTAGTCCGGCAGTTAGATTATCGAAGAATATTGGATACCTACGTATTTCAACCACATAATCGCTTACGATCAAGTGAGAAACTGGACAAATTTCGTTTGTCTAGTTTCTCACTTGATCGTAAGCGATTAAAAGAAAGCGATACGCTTTCTTTTAATCGCTTACGATCAAGTGAATAATAAAAATCTCCGGTCTGATAAAAATAAACTATTCAGCAAGTAATTCAGACATATTTCCCTCTCAACACTGACAGTGTGAATATAAAACTTGGGAATGACGAAGACCCTTAATATGTCACAGGTGATGTGTAGACCATGAATGAGTCACTATAAATATTAATATGAAGTGTGATCATCTGCGCGCGCGCACGCTATCGCATTTATAATTTAAACTAATTTGCGTCACACGCTCTATTGAGAATACTTTTTTTGTTGATATTGTTTATTTTGGAAACCATTTATTATATTCTTGCAGATTTTACTCTTAATAAATTGCCATTTTATACTCAATACTTTCATCTTCGATGAAGACAAGACCCATCAAGACAAAGATGACATGGTTGGCGCCGTGGTTGAGCGATCGGCTGCTGCGCTGCGTTTCGCGGGTTCGATTCCCGCACGGAACAAATATTTGTATGGCCTACAGATAGTTGTTCCGGGTCTGGCTGTTTGTGTATGTGACTTTGTATGTTTGTAAACGCACCTACGATACAGGAGATATTCCTAGTGTGGGGCAACGTTTTTTTTTTTTTTAAAAAAAGAGTTATAATAGTAACTTCGTCTTATTTCTGTTTGTCCATAACATAACATCCTACCACTACTAGTACCTAATAGCATGCACAAGTAACAAAAATGCCAAAATTTTAAGATTTTTACACAACTTTTACTTAACATGCAAAAAAAATATTTAACTATCAAGCGAATTACTAGTCATCTTTTCACTCAAGAGTCGTCTCACACACAAAATAACGCCATAGGCAAATTAAATCTGTCAGGGTTGCGGATTTTGTTCGAAAGAGTCAACGCGGCCCTGGAACGCAAAAGGTATTAGGAGGAACACGGATGGGTTTAGTCAGTAAGAGTCTGACACTCCCTCCCGCTCCACCCAGAGTGGAAGGGGTCATTTGATGATTTCCCATCCTTAAAAAAGGCAAATTAAAAACTGCTGATTTAGAATTTTATTGGTAGTGACTAGTGACATAACCTATTTTTGAAGTGAAAACTTCTAACAGCGCGTTGAGCACTTTTTGGGTGAATAAAAATCATGGAACTCGCGTCATCGTCACCGAACGCTTTCCATGTGCTATATGTATTCTGTGTATATGTCGCAGCCAACTAGATTAATCAGCCTGTTTCATTAAAAGCCTAGCCTTTTCACTGAGCTGCGCCGTTAAATTAGCGACTTAGGTCACATGGGCAAGTCATTAATCGGTATCGAACAAAAGATGTCACTTAGGTCGCTGAAAAATCGGCGCATTTAAATAAAAAGGCTAGGTAACCAATTAAACGGTTGATTAAGCTTATTGACTGCGACATATTATACGAGATTATTTTTTAATGACCGGGCAAATTTTCACAAGGTGTTCTACCCATGAATATGAACAACTTTCACTATGGGACCAACTCTGAAATCACGAAAAAAAATCAGCTGTTTCATACTAAAGTTCAATACCTACTCGAGTAAAATGTATGAAACAGCTGATTTTTTTTTCGTGATTTCAGAGTTGGTCCCATACTGAAAGTTGTTCATATTCATGGGTAGAACACCCTGTGAAAATTTGGCCGGTCATTAAAAAATAACCCAGTATATGTGTACTTTTTGGGTGAAAAAAGCGTGAAACTCGCGTCATATCGTCACCGTACGCTTCCCATGCACAGACAATACAATTTAACTTAGTTTTCACTTTTATCGGCAGTCCCCAAAGACTAACATAGTTTTTTTTTTTTTATTCTGAAACATCACTCTATCAGATAGCATTATAAGTATCGTAGTTATTAGAGATTGTAATCTTACGAAATTTTCTCGGTCAGAAATATTGGAAAGACGTTTTCACGCAAAAAATTCGGACCGGAATCTAGCCATCGAGTCAAATTTACGCGGCGTAGTAGACAGAAATCATGATGTTTTCTTTTAACCGTCAATGCCAAGAATTCACCTCAATCTATGTGGAAATATTCCTAAGGTGATATCAAAAACGTGGAGGAATTGACTGAGCGATACTGTAACATAATTGAATACATAGTAAGAGACAAAGCGACTATGCGGCCAATACCTGTCTCTTTTCTGTAAGTCGTAGTGGCGACGGTGATTAGCACTACAAGCCTGTGACGTAGCCCAATCAGAATCTTAGAAAAAAACAACTACTGGTTCGCTTTATTTCATTCACACTTGTCTGCCCTTATTCACTTCATATTTGAATGGGAAAGCTCAGTCCATTCTTCTATGTCCATAGGTGATATCATAGCTTTCCTGACGAAAACTGACAAATGACAGGTTGGAAGGTAACTGACATTAGATGTGTTATGTCACTTGTCATGATAAACGTCAGAATACGTCATTTTACGTGTTTGTAATAAGATATGAAATTGAGAGCGTTGATGATTTTTTTTGATTTTGGTGCCAACTTATAGTTTAAATGTGGGGTTTCTCTTGGTGTCCGTACCATGTGGATAGGTAAAATTATTTTAAAATTTATATGTAGACTTTATTTTGTTTTTAATGTTTCTACGAAATTATTGGATATTTTGGTCCTTAAAAACTTAACATTTCTTAAAATATTTATATTTTCATGAAACATACGAAATTACATTTTTAGCTATTTAAAGTAAAAAGTAACAACCACAGTTTAACGACGCGTATAAAAAACGCGTTATAACTCAGTACAGTTGGTGAAATTTTTAACACAAAGTTAATCTCATAATTAAAACTAAAGGTAAACTAAACGAAAGCTAAATAAAATTAATCTTAACTTATATTATAAAGGGGTCAAACTACATTTCCTTTATTTATTTGAGATGGGTTTGCTCTACACTCTAGTCTAGGTCAGAGATGACAGAACAAAGTCGACCATGGAGCGATATCTTTGGAAGAACAGCCCCCTTCTATGACGTACTAAGGCCATCATGATTCCGCTGTGAGAGAGAGACATACTATACTTAACGAATAACATTATCTCTTCTTCATGATGGCATTTGCACGTCTTAGTAAGGGGCTGATCCGACAAAATACTAATTACAAAATACAGTCGTGTTACCTAGATTAGGTTATCCTTTTTGCTTACTAAAGCTATCGAGCGCTGTTTTTAACCGACTTCTAAAAAAGGAGGAGGGTCTCAATTCGGATGTTTGTATTTTTCTGCAGAATACACCTATTAAAAGTTTGCTAAAATGTATTCATGTTCAAATGTATTTTAAAGCCATAAGTATTTGAAATACTAACTACAAAATTCCTCAGTGTCAGGTACTTGTAATACCAATTACAAAATTATTTTTGAAGAAGTAATTGAACTACTAATACCAAATACGTATTGGTATTTCAATCACGTATTTTAATTACAAGTAATTCAAGTACTGCCCAGGGGGCCTACCACAACCTCTTAAAACAATATTACTTTAATATTACTTTGCGTTCCGCTCTGTTGGATTTTCAACGCTCGGATCAGCGCCGAGAGTTGAAAATGCAACAACAGAAATTACAAAGTAATATTAAAATAATATTGTTTTAAGAGGTTGTGGTAGGCCTCCAGCCCTGCTTCTAGGCAAGCGTGCTCCATCTTCGACCACATCATCGCTTACCATCAGGTGAGATAGTGGTAAAACGCGTGCCTATCAAAAGTAAAAAAAAATCTGCAATGTCAGTGACAGCCATAGGTTACTTCTTTCTCACAAAATGCACGATTCTGGAGGTCTACTCTCTAAGCCCGAAGTCCGTAGTTTCGGCCTTAGTGTCGGGCGTTTTCTACTCCGTATCACCTACGGACTTACGATTAGTCTTGAACCCGAACTAAGAATGAATGACAACACGATTTGACAGTTGGTCTTAGTTCGGGTTCGGGACTAATCGTAAGCCCGTGTGATACGGTAGGTGGTACGGAGTAGAAAACACCCGACACTAAGGCCGAAACTACGGACTTACGGCTTACAGAGTAGACCCCCTGGTACATTAGATGGTCTGAACTCCACGTGAGTGAAGCCACAGGAAAAAGGCTAGCAGTTAATATAGCCATTCCCATTTCATACAAGCTAATTATAGCTAATTAAAGCTGTCACAGAATACGATCCGCCGTGACAAGTTCAAAGTACGTTATTTACGGCTAACTAAGATAAAAGGGGGGAAATCGGCGTCACCACGCTATGGAAACCAATTAGCTAACGAATATTATATGTTTGTATATTTAAATTGACTTCTTGGCGCCATTTTAGAAGTATATACCTATTTATAATAATGTTTTCAGTATATAAAATGTTTGAAATTTATGCAGGGGTGTAAAAGAAAGCACTTGATGTGTGCTTTTACAAAATGTTGAGCATACGCATGCAGTGTTGCAATTTTTTTTTGAAAGAGTCACCGGGGCCCTGGAACGCAAGAGCATTAGGAGGAACACGGATGGGTTTTAGTCAGTAAGAGTCTGAAACTCCCTGCCGCTCCACCATAAAAAAAAATGTTCATTACATCGTTTTTTACAAATTCTTCACCGATTTTTAATCGATTTCTAAAAGGAGTTGGTAAGTTCTCAATTCGGTAAATATGATAGCCTGATAACCGTTGACAAGTATGAGCAACATTGTATATCGTTTATAAGTGTAATAGCGTGTGTGCGAGAAAAAATATTTTCGGTCGTCACACCTTGCCGTGCCAACAAATTCTGGCAAGCGGTTGGCGGAATGATGCTACGAGTACTACCGACTATGTTTTCTTTTGGACATTGCGCTTATTAGCTTTGAGAAGTTTGCAGGGTTCATGAGTGTAGTTAACATTGACGATACAATAATAACTGTTTTTTTGTTGTAAGCTGGTTGAAGTTTCAATGACAATTCTTCAGGCCGTTACTTTGGTTCTCCTCCGGAGATCTTCATTTCAAATTCAATCATGCAAGGAAACTCCAAGCATTTTTTTAACGATGGGGAATCTTTAAAAATTCTCCTTCCGCTCTAGGCGGAGTGGAAGGGAATGTCAGACTCTTACTGACTAAAATCCATCCGTGCTCCTCCTAGTGCACTTTGAGTTCCAAGGCCGCGGTGACTCTTTCGAACAAATTCCGCAACCATGGCAGGAAACTCCGAGCTTAGACCTTAAGCAAAGTAATATAGGGCTATAAATTTATAAAAAAATATAGCCCACATCACAATTATACTAGTTATTAATGCCTACCCGTTTACACGATACAAGTAGGCGTGCATCACATGGTCTAATGAATAGCATGATGATCGCACACACACACAAGCACACGTAAGCTGATGCATCACACTAGCGCCAAGTTTGAAGGTGCCTGTGATGCCAACTATTCCGTTTGTTCATTTAATAATATTATTTAATAATCAATAATAGACAAGCGACTATTACGGCCTTATTTTGAACTATTAATAGTTATAATGCGTAGTAGCGTAATAGTATGTAAGGTGATTAGAATTGGTGACGAAATGAGAAACGCAGATGGCGCTTAACGCCTGGCAACACATTTTGTTCATAAAATCTCTGGTTCAAAACCAATTTTTCTCTCTCTCTCTCTTTCTCTTCTTAGTTACAAATTATATCGTTTAATTCTATTAGGTTATGGGCCCAGCACGCTTCCATTGGAAATAGATTTGCGATATAAGTTATTGGGAAGTTTTAATTGAGCTGTTTTGGGGTTGAAACATTAGGCCCATGGGGTCCGAGTGCTCAGTGAGTCTTTCGGGACATCAGAAAACAACTTGCCAACTGTTCACGTGAACAGAGAGCTGGGCTTTTCTTCGGCCAAAGAATCAGCATTGCCATTCAACGCGGCAATGCTGCCAGTGTTCTGGGCACTTTCTTCCACCATCCTCGAATGGACGTATGTAGGTCGTAGGCTTTGGCGTAGCGCGTAGCACGCAGGGAGGTACTAGGTTGCTCGTAGCACGTAGCATGTAGCTCGTACCGGCGCGGCGTAGCAAAGAATGAAAAAGCATGCAGGAAAAAAAACCTGACCCATTTTGGGATTTCTCGCAGTCAGGTTAAGTTGAAATGTCGATTATTTAAAAAACAAATCACATAAACAATACAGACAATTTTCATATTCATATTCGTATTGGTATTCATATTAATTTATTGCATTTAGTAGTGTTATTTTAGATGTTACATAAAGGTGCCCCGAATTCGCGACTAAAAACGAGCTGTTCAGTATTTTTTGTTCAAATATGCTGACAGAAATGTATGGAGCAGTCAACTTTTTTTTTGCGATTTCAGTGTTGGTCCCATAGTAAAATTTGTTCATAATGATGAGTACAATGACCCCTTAAGAGATAATCCGTTTATTTTGTTACACGTTGTACAGCTAAGTGTAATTACGGATCCTACTATGGCACATCAACAAGCAGTTTTCAAAAATGTATGATTAAAATAAATAAATTGTAAACTATGAATGACTACAAAAAGTTGGTAAATGGTGACGCACAATAACACGACAGGAAATCTATAAATTAAACATTTAACTATCAATATTAAATATAGAAACTCACACGCTTATTTACAATACTTCCATTATCTATTATACTTAATTATAATACGTACTAAAAACAATGGACGGGACTAAACTAAGCAAAGTATATTTTATGAGTCATGAAACTGCCGTCAATTCGAGTCTTATTGTCAATTTTTTAGGTTCCGCATCGGCAAAAACGGAACCGTGTTTTGTTTTACACGGATTTTAGGACACGGTGTAACATAACATGCTCGCTGCGAATGTTACATTACTATTATTGACTCGCACATTAGTCTATCTATTGAATTTCTTAGTCACGTTTTAGAATCTAATGAAGTAACAAAAATTCTACCGCTGGCCATATGGAACAGTTCACTAATAACGGTATATCGAGATTTAAATATATACCGATGACTATAAGGCGTGGGTCGCACTGTCAGCGGTAGACAGAGCGAGGGCGTTGTGCTACGTCATAAACGCTTTAAGGAAAAAAATAAGTGTCATTTAATTGGAATTTTAATAGCTGGTTGAGTGTTGATTTTCGATGTGAGAAGTTTGTGAGTCATGTGTGGTTTTTAATTATTTTATAGTGAGTGTTACTGTTAGTTTGTATGTGGTCAAGAATTGGAAAAAAACAGTTTCATGATAATTCTTTTGATAGTGGAATCACTCATTCATGCAGGTTTTGACGACACAGTTGGCGCAGTGGTTGAGCGATTGACTGCTGCGCTACATGTTGCGGTTTCGATTCCCGCACGGAACAAATGTTTATGTGGCCTATAGATAGTGGTCCCGGGTCTGGCTGTTTTTGTATGTGAGTTTATATGTTTGTAAACGCACCCACGATACAGGAGTAAATCCTAGTGGGGTAACGTTTAAAGAAAAGGTAAATTTAAATAAATAGAGATAATATTTAATTCTTTGATTAGAAATAAAATATGTTTAGGCTGTTTTGATCCCTGGATAGTTACCTAAAATAAAATTATTACTTGAATATTAAGAAAATCCATTGTTGCTGACGGAAAATTATAAACCGACAGTTTTTTAACCTCCATGGTTTTCCGCTTGCCACATAACCTGACCTTACGATGCGTCTGAGTCGAATTAGATTCGTGACGTCGAAAAGATAACTAAATATACATACCTATCAAATACACTATTCGCCGCTGAAGTTTATACGTATATTTGCGAATACTCGTATGTTTTTTTTATTCCAACTTCTTTTAAGATATTGCGTCGGTATATTTCTGTATCAATTTGTAAGATGAAAAAGTGCGTAGCCTTGTCTTGCTATCTATTTTTCTTTATTATTCGTAACTAGCTTTTCCCATGGCTTCCCTCTCTCGGTTTATCTCACTCGACTCTTAGCCATGCATGCATGGCATGCAGCGTAGTCTTTTATGGGACTGTTTTTTTTGCTGCTTGGGTAGTGTGGCATCGTCATTGATAACTTTGTAATATCTATCTTTAAAAGAGTGTCCGTGGAGTTTCCTGCAAATTCTTCTCCATAGAGATCTACGCTTTGGAACGTGCAAATAGCTTCATCTTATTGACCGACCGACCTTGACAATTCAAAAGTGCCTGTATATAGTCTAATTGAAATAAATTCTTTGAGTATTTGAATTTGAGTTTTATCGGCATCAAATATTAATTAACCCTTTTTCACAACGAAATGATGATGGATTTGACACGTCATAGTGGGATTTACACGTCAAAAGATTGCAATCTACAAACACACAATGTTATTTCTTTTATAATATTAAATACGAGTAGTTTTCTATTGAAACGTATAGAAGAATGTTTTTTCTTGTGTATATTGTGTTTATGTTTTATTTTGGTAGGCGTTGTTTGAACTCGCGTGTTTTAAAATGTATACTTTAGAATCTATTGGCTGCAATCATGAGGTGGAACAGGAAACATAAAATACTTTTGTGGTTTAGTAAAAAGTATTTTGTTGCATTATTATTTAGGGTTTTTAGCAGAGTGCCAATTCTACAGATTCTTAAGCAATGTTCGCGCCTGTAACTGGGTCATGAAGGTTGGATGGGCAGTCGCATACGGATAGACGGGTAGCCGACCTAGCATAGAAAAGGCTAGGAAGATTGATTGTGCACTAACACACACCTTCACGAGCATTGTAGGTAATTTTATTTCTATTCGATTAAATCTTATGTAGGTACTTACCTATATCCTCGCCCCGGGCGTCGGGAGTAGCAGGGCGATTCCTGGTCAGCGTAGGCGCGGGCCTGACGGACGGCGAGCCACCCCAAGCTCGCTGCCCGATCAGAACCAGGTCCGGGTCGACGGCGGCGCGACATCATGTGTTCCACGCGCGCCTCAAAGAAATGTCAGCATAGTAGTAGTAGTCAGGTCCGCTAGGGCCCGAGCCTGCCAGGGTTGAGGAATTTGTTTGAAAGAGTCACCGCGGCCCTGGAACGCAAAGGGCATTAGGAGGAACACAGATGGGTTTTAGTCAGAGATTCCCTTCCGCTGCGCCCAGAGCGGAATGAGAGCATTTGATGATTTCCCACCCATAAAAAAGGTAAGGTAACCTATATACAAACTTATTATATTAGAGACCTAAATATTCTCAAATATATACTAATATTGTAAAGAGGTAAAGTTTGTGAGGTTGTAGGGGTAATCTCTGGATCTATTGAACCGATTTTGAAAATTCTTTTTGCATGCCAAATTCATGAGGAATGCTTCAGATTATACGGGAAATTCCAACGGGAACGAGAAACAACGGGATATACGCGTACGAAGTCGCGGGTAAAAGCTAGTTCATAATAAAAATATGATAGTCTGTAAGTTAAAATATTTTTAAGATGTTTGTTAGTATGAGTAGACATGATTTGCAGTTCGGAGACGTGAGAACATTTTAGCTAGTTTTAACCGAGTCCAAAAAAGGGTAAAGGCTCTTAAGTTCTTTTTACAAGTTACTTATTGGCATTGGACGCCACAAATCATAAGTACTTACAGTACTATCACAACAATAATCAGGTATGTTAAGTGGCACTAAACGCATCTATCACTGCCTCGTCAGTTGTCAATCAGACCCTGATGACGTCAGCAGACGTCACAGTTGTCACAGCAGTGCATAACGTAACGTGTTCACTGTTGATTGATGACTGACTGACTGACTGAGGTCGCGGGGTATTGTGCGCTGAGTTTGCAAACAAGTTTTAGAAAATATCTGAAAATGATTTGGAAGCTAATTTTTGCGGCATTGTGGTTATAAAGTTTGGGTGCCCTTTACAAACATGACTTTAGACTTTTACACCAAAAAAAAGCTATTCATCATGCACAATAATTTTTTTTTTTATAAAATACTGATATGTCAATTTTGCAAACTTGTAATCTATAATTAGCTCATGAAGAATTTGATTGCAGGTAGGGTGTCATTGAGGCTTAAACATATTTGATGGCATAGCTAGTGTCCATAGTTGGGGCACCATAAGCAATTTGGCCCAGCGGTACGAATTATGAGTTTGATTTGATTCAATCACGGATTAATAAATGTGATTGTATGATTTACTAACAGTCAGATGTATTGTATCGTAACTGCTATAGTAATTGGCCACGCTATAGTAACTGGCCACTCATAACAAAAGAGGTAGAAACAAGGTAATGCAAGCAAACCCATGAATGTAAAGGGCAAAAAATATTCCTGTATAGGAATATTTTTTGTGCTTTACCTTGTTTCTACCTCTTTTCTTATGAGTGGCCAGTTACTATAACGGGGCCAATTACTATAGCAGTTACGATCGATTGGCGTGGTAGCACCCTTAGATATGCCAAAGACGGCCCATAAATAGTTTCGATTTGGATCAGAGGTCCGAGTTTTCATGACTTGGCGTATAATAGCGGGAAGTCTGTGGTCACAGTCTTTAAGCCCTGACAATGTGCCTCTTGTACTACTTTATGGCACGCCTTTGCAGAGAGTCCAGAATTTTTAATACCTTTGTCATATTGTCCCCTGACCTTAAAGACGATGATGACATTGATCGAGAGGGGAGGGCGTTGTCGGTTAGAGCGAACATGTTAGCTCGCAGGTTTGTACGATGTTCACTTCCAGTCAAAGTCACGCTCTTTCGAGCAAACTCGTGCAGCTTGTGGGCTAGATATACGCAAAGATCTCCGTGGGCTAGATGTACGCAAAGATCTCAATGCTCTCCGTGTTCATTATAACGCATTTAGGATGCTGGTGGGGTTGCCGCCGTTTCTGTAGTTCGTCGAGGATGTTCGCAGATGTGTATTTTTTTTACACAACAATGCGTAAAAGATGCGCTACCCTGGTGCGCAGGGTGTGGGGAGGCACCAACAGTATCCTAAGCACGATTGCAAGTCGCCTGGACTGTGTTCATGTGGGTCTCTTTTGTGCAATTACTCATGGGTTTTGCCAGCAGTGTTCTCACAGTGCTCACTAACATAGTTGTGTTTTAACAGTTTTTGAGTCATAGGTGCTGGAGAGAAATTCTATTCTATTTTACTTTCTATTAAACCCATATTACAATGTTATATGGCGAAGTTTCAAAACAAATGACAGTCTGGTAGGCGTCCTTGGGCTCTAGACAAGTGACATTCTGTCTACGGTAGCGTGGCGAAGGCGATTGTTAATGTCAATACATCAAAAATGTTTGACATTGACAGATGCTATCGAAATGTCACGTGGTCAAATCCCTACATTTTGGCATTTCGACAGTCGCATTCGCTAATTGAATGGCACATTGTCTAGGGCCTCTTGACAGACACTCTCCACCACAATTTGGGTCACAAATCACAATTCCTA
This sequence comes from Melanchra persicariae, assembly GCA_947386135.1. Lineage (NCBI taxonomy): Eukaryota > Metazoa > Arthropoda > Insecta > Lepidoptera > Noctuidae > Melanchra > Melanchra persicariae. The sequence continues at coordinate 1,470,685 of OX376652.1, forward strand.
TCATGACGTCACGTTACGTCACAGCTAACCACGTCACACACCGGCCTCTACATAGCATCATTAGTCCGCAATTAATCCACTCAGCTAGTTTACAGTAACACCTGACTGGGAAACGAGCCAACTGGTCGTTTTAGATCGTACTAGCACTTCGAATTAGCCTTAGCCAGACTTTATCTGCCGAAAGACGTCCACTGCGCCGTCCTGTGCGTCTCGCATCCATCGAATACCCGTGACCCTCACCAGGTCATAGGTCCACCTAGTGGGAGGCCTTCCAACGCTGCGTTTTTCGGTACGCGGTCGCCACTCCAGAACTTTTCGGCCCCATCGACCATCTGTTCTGCGAGCAATTTGCCCTGTCCAAGTGTCCACTGCCACTTCAGTTTGGCGATCCTTCGGGCTATGTCGGTAACCTTGTTTCTCTTGCGGATATCATCATTCCTGATCCGATCATGCAAGAAAACTCCGAGCGTTGCCCTCTCCATTGCCCTTTGGGTGACTTTAAGCCTTGATGAGGCCAATTAATTTTCCCTTTTTTCATCCCCATAGAGGTTGAATTTCCAAAAATCTCTTCTTCGTGCTCACTAACATGATAATAGGAAGCCTTGTGCGAAATTTCATGTTCACATAGTTTATTTATTAATTTATTTAAACTTTATGTACAATAGTGGTACATGGGCGGACTTAATGCAACAAGGCATTCTCTACCAGTCAACCTTTGGGTTAAAAAGACTACACTGTGGTAGGTGTACAACAAATAAATAAGATTCGACTTTTATTGTATTCAGTAATTTGACAGTTCAAAGTCAATTTTAAATACCTAGTGTAGTTTGCTTATATATGTACATACACCAACCCACTATCCTTTTTTTTGTAAAAATTTGACAGTTGAACTGTCAAGTTCATCATCTGCCTAGCCTTTCCGAATAATATTGGGGTCGGCTTCCAGTCAAAACGGATTCAGCTGAATACGAGTATTTTACGAGGAGCGGCTGCCTACCAGACCTCCACAACCCATTGACTGAGTAACACGGTAGTTCTTTGCAAGACTGGAGTTAGATTTTCTGGCTTCTCACAATCCGTACCGGCTGCCAAAGATCTTAACGTGCTTTCCGAGGCACGGAGGAGTCTCGGTGTGTTAAGATGGTCACCCATTCACAGACCGACCCCGGCAAGCGTTGCTTAACCTTGAAGATCGACCCGTGCGGCTGTTATTATTTAGCCACGATCTAAAAACCTAAAAACCAAACTTCTGCAAATAAGCTAGCTAGATAAAGTATTTCAATTGCAATGTCTAAAAGTCACATTCTCTCTCAGCCATAAATCTTCTAGTAGATTAGTGAAAATTTTTATTATTATTTATTTATTTATTTAAACTCACACACTATCTTTACAGGATATCCCAATACAATAGTGGTTTATATACACAACAAATAAATTCAAACATCAACTTACGGCTAATACTTAAAACTCTTAACTTAAAAAATAGAACACAATACTAAACTATTAAAATCATCATCTGAAGACAGACTACTAAGTACACATATAATCAAATACAAAAAAATATAAAATATAATCTGACTTACCACAAAATAACTAATAACTATAACTAACAAAATTCAACAAAACTCTTGCGAATTCATTCATATTGCACGAAAAAATGTCAATCCTCTCGTGCACTTCATTTAGTACACGTATTGTGCGGATGAGGGGTGTTTTTGACAGCGGGTTGGTTTTGGCAGCAGGCACGGCCAGCAGTGGCGGTCGCCGCCGCCGCCACACGTATCGGTCAGGGACGATTCTCAGTATCTATTTGGGTATCATATAACCACAATTCTATGTAGCTAATGACGTCAAAATGACAAAATATGACGAATAAATAATACATATTCTGACATCAGCTCGCGAATGTCTGTGCTTGATGACATCTCTATTATATTTTATAGCTTACTACCCAACATATCCTGACCTACGTTAAACTAGCGAACTAAATGGAAATGTATTGAATCTGACAGTTGTTGGTACTAGTGGCGCCGTAAAGAAAGGCCAAGTTATGTTGGAGTGGCTGTAGATGATTGCACAAAAGTATTTAGTGAATGATTTGGAGTGGGATGTATTCTCGTTTCTTGTAGGGTTGAACACCTGTTGATGTGACACAAATAAATGCTCGTGACGAGCTATTGTGGTACTGTTGATGGATATCTTGAGATTACACTGTGAGAGATCCGCTATCTAAGAATTGATGAGAGTGAGGTCACCAACTATTTTCTCAGGAGCTCGATTATACAACATTATATTATCATCCACCATTCCTGTGGTCCTCAAAGGTTTAAGCGGAGGTTTAGTATTAGTAAACTCATCGTTCTTCTCAGTCGGTACGATCTTGCCAGAGCGGTCGTGGTCCTCATGTAGTGTTCCGGGCAGTTACGACCTTCTTCACAATTTCTCACCATTTTTCCAGTTAGCTGTCATCTTGGCACACTCATGCGATGGAACGCCCACAGCAGACCTCATTTGGCCGGTCCATCGCATGGACCGACCAAATCAAGTCTGCTGTGGTCAGCCGATCTACCGTGCGGCCTGGTGCCTTAAACTCTGCCTTGTACAACGAGGCGTTCGATGGAGTCACTGTCTCGCCGAGAGACGTGTCCGAAGAACTTGAGGATGCGAGTTTGTACTTGCGCTGATAGGCACATTTCGTTGGTTATGCTAAGTCCCATGTAATAAGCAGCAAGCCTTTCGTCATGAGCTGGCTACGAATTCAGATACCGGGATTCGACTGAGAAATTCTTAATGATGAAAATCTAGTAGTTTGTCCAACCTGGGAAGTGAATCCAGGATCTCACGTTTGTTACCACTCGACAATCTAGGCAGCCATTTTTTAATTACTGGGCTCTTTTAGGACTTACTCTTGTAGTATTCCGAAATTTATTATAAAGGGTTACCGAGTTATCAAATGATTTGAAATGCTTTACTTTTCATAGTTAAAGACTTTTGCAAAGTTTATATTCTGGAAGGATCAACCCAGGAAGGTTTATTACCTGCGGGCGGTGGGAGTACGCTGAATGCTTGAAGCGCAGGATGACGCTTGTTCATTTGTCTATGACAGATACCATAAAAAAGAAACAAAGTTAGTGACTTATGGCTATATGATGAAGCAACCCTATGCTGAGGTAATAAACAATATGAAAAACGATCTTTCAAACTGCATAAAACAATAATTCAGTGCACTTTTATCTTTAATGTTAACGTCACTGACCGACGCTTGCGCAAGTCTTAACGATAAATTCTCTTTTTCTTCAGTTTTTCTTTCATTTTCATTTTATTTCTCAGTTCATCTATTAGTTGATAGACAAAGACATTTAAAATGTGCTAAGATAATTTTCTGTCATAACTTTCAACAAGTTTTCCTTCATAATAAATGTTTTGAAAATCTAATGTACCTTTTTCTATGTTCCACCCACTGTGTTGTTCATTGATTGTAAAGTTTCCATTGAAAGATTTGATTGTTTCACTGAACATAAATTTTATTAGGCGTAGAAACATAAATCATCATCAAAATCTACTATTTTATGATTTTCACGATAGTTAACAGTTTTTTGACTTTACTCATAACATGAGTTTCTAGGGCTTTCGATATAGAGACCACATTTTGTTGACAGCCGGGCAATTGGCACAAGTTTTTTAACGTTGATAGAGTAATGGCTCCCGTATCTTGAAAAAGGTTCTCAAAAATCATCTTTAATTTACCCAAAATTTATCAAAATTATAATTTCTCATTTTATAATTGTCAGCGAAATGAATTTGAACGAGAATTACACACTAAGGGCGGATTTCACCAATGAAACTGAACGCGATCATTACATCTAAACTGCGTTCAAGAGCTGTCAGTTTAAATATTCCATAGAAAAATAATGACACTGACAGCTCATAAACGTGGTTTATTTGCTGACGAGTTCAGTTTCATTGGTGAAATTGGCCCTTACTCTCTTTTCTATAAATCGCGTAATAAAGTGACAACCACTGTAACGTTCAGATTTACTACACATTTTATACAACGTGTATCAGAATAAACGCAATACCTCTTAAGGCGTCATTGTACTCACCATTATGAACCACTTTTACAAAGGAGCAACACCTTCATGGCACGTCCGCTTCATCATAAACCTCATTCGTTGCTTTCCATCAGGCGTGATCGAGGTCAAGAGCTAGCCTAAGTATTCCTCAATACAAAAAAAACAACGAAATCGCGACAAATGTCAGCTGTTCAGTACATTTTGTCGAGTTATGTGCACAGAAATGTATGGGGCAGTCAATTTTTTTCGCGATTTTAGTTTGGGTCCAAGAAAGTTGTTCATAATGATGAGTACAATGACCCCATAAGAGGTATTGCGTTTATTCTGTTACACTTTGTATCTAGTTGATTATTATTATTACATTGTTTTCGAATTCTATAAAACAGTACATTACACGAGAAGAAAAGAAGGAACGAAAAGAAGAAGAAAGAGAAGGTTATAAGTTTGATGAAAGTACTAAATCGGTTTATCTTGACACGCTTCCTATCTTAATAAATTGTAACATAAGGGCCAAACCTTTTCAAAGCGCTTTAAATATTACAGTCGTTTTCAACAAACCTCATCCTTGAAAATCTCCATCCTCTTTTCATTGAATTCTATTCCTGCATCGATTAGACCTTTAAAAACATTATTAATTTGATTAAAATATATCTATGTTATCCCCACGACACAAAACCTTGTCTTTCCAACATGAAAGGAACAAACAACCACTCCGATTGCTACTAATTCGTTGTCAAAGAAAAATTGAAATCTATTTATCACTAGGGCCGGAACTTTGAAACAGTTCTAAGACAAGATGAATGCGTTTTTCATGGGAACAGATACCTCTTTTGCTTTCCTAACAGCCTGGTTGATGGATAGGGCTATTTTTATTTTCTTCTAACTGCGAATCAGTCAGTGAGATGATTTCTTTGGGTTAGTGAGGGATTTTGCAATGTGTACTGTTTATTCATCGTCCGTAGGCAGTTTAGTTTAGTTGATTGATTGGGATGTAAAGCAGTTGTTTTGGGAATGAACGTGTGTTATTGCCGCCATTTTTTTATTATTGATATCATCGCGTTGACAACTATGTTACCTGATAATAGGCGTTGCTGGTCGACGGTGGAGCACGCTTGCCTAGAATCTGTTCACCCCTAACTTCGGTCAGACTCCAGCAGGGAATTCCACTCCCTGCTGAACTTACAATGAAATTATTTCCAAAACGTTTAGTGCGTAGGTGGAATGTCCACAATGTACCGGTGACATGCTGAACAGGCAAAGCGGAATTAATTGCACAATTCAGATGCACTCTCCCCGAAAAGTAAGCGATAAAAAACGGCCACACTGGCAACTCGGAAACTGTTACCTATACTTTCCTTTAAGCGCGCTTACGCCGCCGCATTACGGCTTTTCATACAAACTTTCAAGTCCTTATTTTTCGAAATGAATGAGCCGATTTTAATGAAACTTGGTATGCATACGCTCGATATTCAGTTCTAAATAGTAGAGAACATTTTCGAATAAGAGTTTAGGAGGAAAGAAAGTGATTTTTCACTTTCTATATAAAACTTAAAATCGCTCTCTCTCTCCCTCTAAACTCTTTTTTTCCAAAATGTCCTCTACTAACTATTTAGGCCCAGATATCTAGCTTTACCATATCGAGTTTCAATAAAATCGGTTCATTCATTTCGATAAATAAGGACTTCAAAGTTTGTAAGTATGATAAGCTGTACCGCGTAAACACTCTCATGGTTATCCTCTCTTTGATGATATGGTCGGGAGTGACGCCGCAGGAAAAACCTAGTTCTGTTTGATCGAGACATAAAAACAGTTTCTGTTTTATGATGACCACACTGCAGTGTTAGCATTAAGCTCGTTAAATTCAGAGGAGCAAATACTGAAATACTGGATTTATAGACGCGTGCAGTCTGCAAGAAACACAATGGTTTTATTATAGTGCTTCGCAGAATTAGTGGAAAACTTTTTTAATAATTTAGTTTATTTATGCGTGGACTTTTATTGTTCGATCGAGAGGTATTAAGAACCATTTACCTAATTCTTGAGATCTTTGGGGATTGATTGATTTATATACTTAGAGTTGTATTTAAAAGGTTTTATAATTTAATAGTTTTGTATAAAGTCAGGAATATGGTTTGCCATGGACTCTGACAAGGAACTGAGTTTTTTAAAAAGCTGTTCGAGGTTGGTGTTTTGGGAACCTTTGTGTCAAATACCAATTCATCAAGGAATTAGCCCTTACCTATAGTTCCACCAAGTCCGTTCGTCATATCACTGTAATTTTGCATAGATATGCAAAATAATTACGCCTGAAAATAGTAAACATTTTTTAAAATACGTTTATCATCATCATCATCATATCAACCGAGAGACGTCCACTGCTGGACATAGGCAACCCCGCGTGTGTCGCCACAATTACCAGTCCTGTGGGTCTCGCATTCATCGGCTACCAGCGACCCTCACCAGGTCATCGGTCTACCTTGTGGGATGCCTTCCAACGCTGCGTCTTCCGGCACGCGGTCGCCACTCCAGGATTTTCGGCCCTTTCGACCATCTGTTCTGCGAGCAATGTGCTCTGCCCACTCACTTCAGTTCGGCGATCCTTCGGGCTATGTCGGTAACTTCGGTTTTCTTGCGGATATCTCACGTTTAAATACAATAAAAATTAAATACCTACCTTAGAAGGTAGATATTTAATTTTTATTTTATTTAAACGTGAGATAGATCTTGATAAATCGTGTGGATAGGTCTTTCAAAACGGGGTTGGTCAAAAGCTATGGCCCTACACGCTCTTGGCCAGTTATACCAACGATATATCCAAAACTTCACTAATTAATGATCATTGGCTTTATCTTATTTTTTAAATATTTTCTAGAACAATGTGATTTTTTTTGTAAGATTTATGGGTATTCAACATGTTACCGTGTTACCCAGTTAATGGGTTGTGGAGGTCTGCTAGGCAGCCGCTCCACGTAAAATACTGGTATTCAGCTGAATCCGGTTTGACTGGGAGCCGACCCCAATTTGGTTGGGAAAAGGCTAGGCAGATGATGATGGGTATTCAACATCTGATATTTCAACACGTTTGTTAAAACATTAAGAGGGCGACACATAAAAATATTGTTGACATTTCTCCCATTAATTTTTAACCCATTTAAAAAAAAAAGTGTTAATTATGCTACCGAGTTTCTCTTCTCTAAGTTATTGGTTGATTCGAGTTAGCTTCTGAAAAAAAATATATCGACCCTTTACATATTAAACGCGAGTGAAGGTGTTATTAACTGTTAAAACCTGTACAATCACAGCAAAATAACGCATATTTAAAAAAAAAATCAAGATCATTTTGGACAATTTTCAATTTTCGTTCGAGAAATTGAGCTTTAGAGAATAAATAAATTCAATCTAAGGACCTTCGCTAGCAATGGTTATTCATGGTTTTCAGGTTTTAAGAAGTAAAAAACAAGTTACCATTGCAATTAACCACTTTAGCACAATTACTTCATTAAATTGTGAAAAAAAATATATCTAAGTCTTTACCCCCTAGACATCAAAAAGCATGACGATTGTCAAAAACAAAATCAGCTATTAGTTTCCGCATTCCGTTTCCGCGCACAACGAAAATAAAGGGATTTTTGTGTTGGTTTCAGACTCCGGCGCAGTGACATGCCAGCGTCGGCCGTGCGCGCGCGCAACTCGCTCGCAACGCAGCGACGTACTAAACATTCCAGTTTTTCATGTGCGCCTTTCACCTTGCATTCATGTTGATTTTTCCGTGACTTTCCAATTTCAAATTTGACGGTTCTGATTTTTTATTTTACCTTCAAAAAGTTCAATTTTCAATATTTGACAAAACCAAAGACTATTTTGGAATATCATGACTAAAACCTATACTCTTTCCACAGTCAAAGATCAATGTGAATGCAAAAACAATGAAACGTTCTCAAAAAGTGAAGTGAAAAGTGTAAAAAGTGCTACTAAAGTGTAAGATGTAAAGTGATCGGATGAAGTGCATCGAAGTTAGTGGAGAAGCATGGTGTGAACGACACCATGGGCATACAAGTGGAGAATTCTGTGAACTATAATAGTAGCTCATGTAAGTGGTCACTTAACTCATTTATGTCAGGTTAGTAAGACCATTGGCATATTTATAAAGCTTCTGTTTTTGAAACTGTTCGATTTATACGTCAAAAGATAAAAATTATCTAACCACATTTATATTTTTTTCCCTAAACATGAAAAATGAAGAGCATTGATATCCCATAACTTTAGTGTAATAATCAAACCACTTAAGAGAATCGAATAGCAAATTAAATATTTTACAATTCAATTTTTTCTTTCTTTTTCATTTCTCCGACAAAATAATTTGATAAAACTGCGACTGTCCATGTAAAGCGACTTTACCTGAAAAACAAAACAAAAGTAGATGACTGACTTATTAGTGACATTTAGGTACTTAAAGACTTGTCATACTGGTGACAACTTATTATCTTAGTTAAGTTTGGTGTTAGCTGCGTAACTATGCGTTTCGGAACCCTCTTAGACATTTAACATTATTTCTATTCATAGAATGTAATAATACCTTAAAGTTATGGGATATCAAAAGGAACACAATGTATAATATGGTTGTTCTAAGCTCGAAAACGAATGATCAGATTTTTTGCATTATGAACCGAAACAGTTGCATAAACTTAAGCTGTATCTTTAATGACGAATAATGTTTTACAGTATACAAAGGGAGAAAGAAGTGTTTACTTATTTCTTTCATTTTCACAAAATCGTAAACAACTCTAAAGAATATTAGAATGTTTTATTAATAGAGGCAGTTGTTCATTGCACTGTTCAAAAATCAGGGTCGAGTACCTTTTTTATCTTTTAAACGTTTTTGGCAAAACGAAAGAAAGTGAATAGAAATAATTATTCTTAATAATTATAGGAAAGGTTGAATGTTTCTTAATTTTAAGTTAGATAACAAAGTCATTTATATTGATAAATTGTTTGCTGTAAACCAACACAGATTAATAAATATCTAGTACACAAGGAGAAAATATTCGAAAAGAAAAGCAAGTTGAGCTTTACTTTTGAAAAGTGGCTTAGTTTAAAAAAATTGTTCGGTTAGGTTAGGTTACTGAATTTCAGTCAAAAGTCATAATAACTTATTTGCTTCTTACCATCAGTCAGTAATCTTAAAAACATATTATTTATTACTTACTGTATTACATATATACGAATGTTTTTGACGTATATAGTATCGTAACGTAACATTTTACTATAACTATAATATCTACTCGTTTCACAATCGTACATAATATTTATTTGAATTCGACACTATATTTTTGTATGATAGAAATTGTTTATGTCGCATAAAATTAAATCAAAATACTTTGGGGTTGTAGTTTTTTTTTAAATTTATATTCAACATTCACTTTCGTTAACGATACTGCCGGTCGATTCTGTCGACATCTCACGGTGTTCGTCTAGGCGGAGTGAACGACAACACAGCTGTCATTCCATCTTATTTGTATGGTTTGACAACTCGCCAGTCGTGCACCCTGCCAAAGTGTTCACTTCGACATGTTTACAGAATCGCACTGCTGTATCGTTACTATGGTAGCCATCTTGACTTTCTTAATATCAAAAACAGAACTAAAGACCTAAAGCTGTCCTGAATCGAGTTCTATCGTGATCCTTTACGTTCTCTAGTAATGAAAAACGGTTCATAAATTAATTTTTCGGGTATCAACGAAGGGAAATTAGGGAAAGGTCAATGTACTTTATTGCAAGTTTTTCCTACCATTCAAAACATTTGTGGTCCTCAGAACATGTGGTTGCTACTAAGTTAATTCGTTCTTGATCAAAAGCTCATATTCTTCTTAGCCAGTCAAGATATGATGCTGCTTAGATACATTTGAAAACTTGCTTTTAGGCCTCACTAAACTTCTTCTTCTCAGTCGTACTGCCAGACCGGTTGTTAGAGTCAACAAAGAAAAATTTCAAATCAATAGAATCTGTAATTTGTTAGTTAGAATAATTGACATCGCTGATTGTGAATACTGCACGCCATGTTATGGCACGATATACTGAAACAAATTAACTGTAACACCTTATTGATTGAACCTTTGAAAGAACTGAAATAACTAGGTTCTAGGTAGGTTCCAGTTACATAGGACATAATATTATGTAAAAATAAAACAAAAAATTTAAAACGAAAACAACAGGTGCTGTTATTATAATTCTACAAATCTAAGTGCACTGAAAATGAGTAATTTTGGGTAATTTATTTTTATTATAACAGCCGCACTAAATGCTTCCAGACATTAGTATTTTACTATTGAAAGAATTGATTGTTTCCTTTGCTAACATTTTACTATGCAGGATCACAAAAACTGGTACCTACCAGTTTAAATTGTTTTCTTACGAAAATTTTCTTGAAACAATTTTAACATTATTTTAATTTTTAAGATCTAAGAACAGTGTAAAAATCTTTAAATGTAAAACAGGTCAGAAAAGCTCTTTAGTAAAGAAAAACATAAAATAATGAAAACAAGATCATGTCAATCGCATAAATCGTTTCAGTGTTCATGTTTATTTAACGAAATTAGTATGATTATGTCACTCTATTGTGTCATAATATAGTACGGCATTACAAATCTATTGAGTCTACAGAAAATACATTACATAAAAACGAAGCAGCTTTAAAAATAAAATCAAACACACTTTGAGCCTGCTTTCACTTCAGGACATGTAAAAGAACTCATAAATAACCCTTTTTTTGCGAAAGTCTCGCAATGCACACGTTTATTTGCACAAACGAATTTAGAACACACTAAATCTGCTATCGAAGCTAAGAAACAGGAAACATTCATCCTTGTCCTCTAAAAAGTAATGATTTCTATTCTCAGTGTCTTCAAATGTTTTATTTTTTAATTTTAGTTTAAGTTCAATGTCAAACGTACGGCCTAGAACGAACGAATGCGACTAACTCAGAAATACTGGCGATCATTTCAATTTTGTATTTGGAATGTCGGTTACATCGGCGCCGGCGCACTATTTTCGCTAGAACGTTAACAAACGTCAAAATACAACGGTAATCTGTCGATATGATATGACAGATACATTAATATGCGCATTTTGGAAATAACCTACTATCCCACATCATGGATGACCTCAATCTGTGATGGACCAAACCTTGATGTCAAAACAGTGGAAATATTGTGAGTGCTACGGACGTTAATTGAAGTTTAAAATTATGACAAATTAGAAATAACTATTTTGTTCTACATTTTTGAAGCTCTGTTTGTATGAGTCAATGTTTTTACAATGGGTAGATATAACAATGACAAGGATGGTGGTGATAAGGTTGAAGACAAAGTAGTGCAGTAAATAGCAACGGATTAAAGGTAGAGCTATGTTGCTGACACACACATTCCATTTTTTTATTATTGATAGGTTCGCATTTTATCACAATGTAGGTGACATTGTTGCTGGAAAGCAACGATGTAACTCGTTTGTCTAAAAAGAAGCAAATGATTGTTTACCTGTAATTAGCGACGGTGAAAGACTGAGGCTTATTGATACCCTGTACACAGAAGCTGTTGGTGAACCTCAACACCTAAATTCCTAAGTAACTTTTGGGAATACTAAAGATGATGAAAAGAAACTAAGCAAGATTAGCAAAACTTATGAAGAAAAGGATAATAAGTAAGTCCAAAGCAATACATCTGCTAAACAAGTAAAAAAACACAAACATCTGCAAAAAGAACATGGACTGACGCCGACTCCCTCGAGGAAAGTGACTAACTTGACCAGAAATACTACAAAATAATGAACGCGAAAAATGAAGATATTTATGATTAGTTAAGTGACGCAAGATTTACTGATACGAATATCGTGATTTTGAAGTGTTTCCGACAATTATTTGCTCCAGAGCTCATTAATAAGGCGACGGTCGATCGATCTTTGGTTCCTTAAGTTAATGACAAAGTCATCAAATACATGGTTTATATAATACAGATAATATATTATATATCAAATATACATAATACAGTCAAATTATTGGATTTGCTTCAATATTTTATAATAGTGTTAAAATGAATATTATTCTCTTATAAGGTTTTGAGTGGTTTTTTATCCAAATTTTAAATGTATCTCAGAGGTTTCAGTTTGTTGATGCAAGAGATACTTCAATGCCAAAGTTACGTAAATTACTTCTTTCATAAGTTCCTCTTCTTTGAAACTAACCATCATAATATTCATTGTTCACAATCAGGCTGATGTTTTTAACTACTATAAAAGCGGATGAGAGGATTATCGTTTCCATTATCGTATGAGCTTGGAATCACTGCTGGGCATATATTTTTTGTCAAACTTCTCGGGTCTGTGTCTACATCCCCCTGGGTCTTTGGTAAAATCATCAAACCAACGCACTTGATGAGAGGTTATGTTCACATTGTAAATTTAGTAGGAGGCAATCAGGAACCTGCATAATAGTTAAAATTGAGATACGATTTTGACTGTCGTTCTGTACCGTAAAATAATAAATCCATTTAGTGGATGCCCAAGAGATGAATCCAAAAGTTCATTAGACCTCGTCGGGTCGTCTACCGCGAGACGAAATTCACTAAAAAAATATTCCTTCTCGACAAAATAATTGCGCCAGAATCATTTATCTTTTCCGTTTGCAAATATATCTTTCTCTTTCTAAATATATCTCTCAGTTTCGGACTCTTTGAGGAGTTTTATTTCAGTTGATTATTGTTAATGTTCCGTGTCTGAATTGGGAAAGTGGAATTTAGTGTTTTTTTGTACAGTTTGAGAGTTGAAGCCCTTTTGCTTTACAGTTCATTTGACGAGATTAAGATTTCATGTGTATGTCGGTAATAAATCTTTTATTCATGATGCGTATAATTTATGTGACCACGCATCTGTTGGTCATGATCGTCTGACGCAGGCGTACACCAATTGAGAACTAAGTCATGTCTAAAAGGAAAAACTACGGACAGGTCACCTTTTCATCTCATAACCCACTACTGACTATTTATTTGTATAGTTTTGGATATAATTTCACAAAGTCAGAAAGAAAAGTTTCTTCACCATCATGTTTATCAATTATCTTCGTCTAGCATTAACATAAATACTGTCTTCAACCCAATCCTGTTTGAAAACATTACTATTCATATTTATTTATCCGCTTCCACATCATTATGATGTTGTGTGATTTAATAGATTAAATAATATTTCAATGCCAGTGTTGCCAGCATGTGGCATAATTCGAAGAGATACACAGATATTGTAGCCTAGTCTGAAACTGAAACACAGCTTGATTTATAGACTTTTCTGAGTAAAACGGCTATCGTCATCATCAGTGGCCTATTTCGCGTTGATCGTATCAACAACTGTTTGTCTGTTTTCCTCAACAAGTATAAATAAATGCTTTTCACTGTTTACGTTGTCGTCAACTGATTTTATTTTAAGATCTGGCTCCCCTGTGTCTCCTTAATTTTATTGAGTCCAAGGCACCTCTTAGTCTCAGTATATTTTTTGGTCAGTCCCATGGCATTTGATAATCCGTTTGCAAATTAATCTTGGAATTCTTACTTCTGTGATTTTTATTTTATTTTCAATAATTGTCGTCATTATCTCTGGCCTATTTTTATTAATGTCCAATAAAATATGGATACAAAATATGGAAGATTTCTTCGTTGTAAAGATTTTGTTTTTTGACTTTATTCCAATGTTTTCTATTCTAATTTTAGTGATCATTATTATTAGTGTAGTATACTTTTAGTTAATTATGTATATCAACATCTCTTTTTTCAGCTCTTGCTGTCAATTTAGCTAATTTCAGAAACCTAGAAATGTTTACGTTGAGAACACGGTGTTTGAAGTTTTTTCGTCGTTATTGCTGTTGATTGTGTTTTTAATCATTTATAGATTTGACCTCAAAACATTGATATGATCGCTTACGTTTTCTTCATTGTTTCCGAACTATTGACGCAAACTGTTCCTCGAAACGTACCCCGGTATGTTGGCAGGCCACCATTGCCATTGTAGACCATCACAATGCAATATCAATTATGGAATCGCAAAAATTGGAACGCGTGATACAATGCGCGGGAGCATGCCAAAACTTCATTACAAACCAATTGTTATCGGTTCGTTAACTCACCTAACGATCAATATTACGTGTGCACGAATTTGTAGGATAAATGTAGCTTTAGAGCCACAAAACTATCGATAGCTACGTCATCTGCATTTCATTCTGTCATAATAAGAACATTAATTTTGTTGGAGCGTAGCTTACTAAAATACATTTTATTGCGTAAGATATAATATTTGTATAGTCTAATTCATATAAATAGTGCAATATAAATACATGCATGTGTTTAAATATATTGTCCCATTCAAAATTGATTTCATAGTACCGACATCTAGCGGTCAATGGCTGAACTCAAAGCATAAGAAAATCCCGATGCAAACTCGGGTTTAATCGGGTGTAATTTGGCAAGCTTTCAATTTTCCTCGTTTACGCCACGCTCACTAGATGGCGTTAGTAGTCATTGAGAAGAGCTTCCAAATTATTTTGTTTATGTTATGTCGTGGGTTTATTTTTAAATCGGAGCGTTTTATAAGTGGCCTAGGAAGTTATGTATACCGCGGCTGTGCAGAATGTGGCGCTGGCGATGCAATGCTGAGACGATTCTACGCTACCAACACTCTACGTTGAATTTTTATTGATTTCACTGAGGCAATAAAACGTTTTTTCTGTCTGTTTTGACGCTCAGCAGTGGGAAAGTTTTAAGTCCGTTGTTGTTTTGGGATTAGATGGTCTGATAGGAGTATAGTTATTGTAACAGAGAAGTCATTTAGTTGGCAAGCGGTACTGCAACGGGGAAATAATTTAGAATTGTAGGCCACTGGTACTGAAGAATTTGTTTTAGAGTTTGGCTTAAGAATTCTCAATGAACGGGGTAATAATTGTGATGTAGGTAGACTTTATAACCAGACGGACTGACGGCCTGACGATGTCTAGAATCTTAACATATTTGTCTGCGAATTTTGCAATGCTACTTAGGTACTAAAATTTTCCAGGGTGGTTTTTAGCTAATCACCTCAGTCCATGTATTAAATTGGCTGTCTGCTTACAATAGCAAGTATCTTGCTTTTTGGTGAAAAGTCTTCATGAATTTAATTCGATTCATACAGCATTCACAAATTGATTAAATAGGAAAACATTTCTCAGCTTTTAGAGCTAACACTTTTTTTATATCAAGACCAGTACTTAAAGACTATACATACTGATCTTAAATACTATAAATTAAACGGATAATTGAAAACAAATACCAAAAATAATAAATAAAATCAAAGTCGAAGTGACTATTTATATTTTACTTTTTTCAAATAATAATATAATAATACCCCTCTTCCTCTATCCTATCTTGCTGTGCCCGACAGGGTCCACAATGATCTAAAATTATATATATTTTATAATGTACCTACCACCTAAGTTCACATTGTGGAATGCAAATAAATATATTGAGTATTGACCTTTCAGAGTGAGTTCTCCATTCCCCAAGGAGAGCCAGTTTCATGAATTTGATCTATTTTACCTCTTACTGGTCTTTCTTTTTAATCTTACTTAAAACTTGGATATCAGGAACAAAACGTAGTTCAGCAGCGTTCTCTGATATTTTATCAGAAGTAGGTGCATCCAATAAACCCTCTATTGAATTGATTCCAGTAACATTTTTTAGTAAAAAAAATACCAAGTTAAAAAAATCGTCATCAGATCATTGGGGTCTATTTATTTATTTAACACTTTACGCACATAGATGTACAGAGGCGGACTTAATGCCTTAGGATTGTCTATGTTCAACAGACTGGTGCAACAGAATCAATTATTGTCTCATTACAAATTTTAAATTATATAATTCACAGAGGTCTAGAGCCACAAATTTTATAAATATTATTGTAGTCAGGTGCCTAAACGAGGATTTTCCAAATCGGTCAAGTCTCAAGTCAGATCACCAGAGTACCAGACCCATAGCTTTTCAGGTTTGAATTTCAGTAACACATGCAAATAAAATCAGTTTCAATTTCCCAAGTTATGTTTGACAGTACCATCAGCCCATAACCAATTTTTGTGTCAACCATCATGAATAGGTGAAATGAGGATGTGTAAGTTTGTAAATTCGCTCATTTATGCAAATATCCCAAATGATTCGATGACCGCACTGAAATTAATTATAATTAGTGCGGTCACTGCCTCGTTACCTTAATTAGCAGCTGTGAATATCTTGTTTGGATCATTTGAGAGACTACATTTGTAAATTACTCGTAGCTGATTCCAGAAATATAAAAGTATGACCTTCACTTACTAACACTTGCTTTTCAATCTTGATTCTCATAATTTCTTTAGGATAGTGTTCCTCGTTTTGTCTAGCTATTACAGCTATAGATTGTTCTTCAAAGAACTTTGGTACTTCAATTTTTATATTTCCAGCTCATTCACAAGTAATTTCTTCACTAACAGCAATCTCTTCCGTTTGTGTTTTGGCTAAACGATTGTTCCTAGATAGTTATTATTAAAACTTGGCATAAACACTTATCATATTTATTTCAAAAATATGTTTGTCATTTCATAAAACATGTGAATCATTTACCTTGATAACCCAGTCTTCTTCCCTATATTTCTATATGTTCCAGAGAAGCACTGTTTGAATACTAGATTCAGAAATGAAAGCACTCACAGACTGTTACAAAAACAAGAACAGGTGGGTGAAGCTCACAGGTGTTAACAAATAAATAAAGAAAATACTGTAGGCACGGCTTTTACACTTTGATCTACTATGATATAGAATTTTAGGAGGTGGTTCTTTTTAATTTCTAAACTAAAGGAAATAAGCTGATATTTAGAATGTTTTGCTTAATGCAACCAGCAGCCTAAACCAACTGACTTCGCAATTTGGAATTTATGGATCCTGAGACGTCCACGAGTGCATCCATGAATGAAACGCATCGGCACTGAAAGCCATGACCATCGTCAATCACGGATGCTAGGGCATGTCACCACATAGGTCAAGGCGCGCGGGGCGGGCGGCGGGGGCGCGTGGGCGGGCGAGGTTTGTTTACGGGCGGGCGGCAGTCCCGTGCCGAGCCGCCGCCCGCGCCGGTCCGTCGTGAGCGAGCGCACCCTATCCAGTTCACGGCCGCTCTATAACCGGACGGCTATTTCGGCGCATAATATACCGCACCGTGCGGAGCAGTGTTCAGTTTCGCGCAAGCAGGTGCGCGGGCCGAGGTCGGCCATGCCGCGCAGCGAGCCCGCCTGACCCCATGCGACCGCGGCCATGGAGCGCCGCCGCCGCTCGCGCCTCGAGCCCGCGCCCGACCCCATGACGAAGGTGGCGCGCCGCCGTGACAAGCCGCGCGAGCGCTGGCTGCTCACGCGCAAGACATGGAAGTACATGTCCGACGCCGGCCGCCGGCTCATCCCGGACGGCGCGCAGAATCGGCCCGAGGACGTGCCTCGCCTCGAGGCCTACTTCCAGGAGGTGTGCGCCAAGGAGCCGCGCTTCCTACTGTGGCGCAAGAGCTCGTACCCCGGCGCACTGCCCCGCCCGCGACGCAAGAAGCGCGCGCGTGGTGGCTCGGTGCGCGCGCGCTCTCCCGTTGACGAAGCGCCACAGCCCCCGGCTAGGCCCACCGACCTCTTCATCGGCCACACTTCAGGCGGCCGCTTCGATATCGCCAAGCTCCGGCGTGATTTCTTCGCCGCCGCGCCGAGTCCGGCCGCCTCCACCTCAAAGTTCAACGCAGCGTCGGGTCGCGGCGCGTCTCAGGCTCGCACGGCCGCATTCGGCGACGTGAGCCGCACCGTGCCCGAGGAAGATGAGAGCTGTCTAGTTGATTTATTGCGCACGTACCTGAAAGTAGAAGATGATTCCGGTCCGACGAGGCACTCGGACACGGAAGAGCTAGTTCGATCTTTAAGGAAGTATCTTAAGCAGCAGTCGGAGCGGATCCCAGCCGACGCCGACTCTAACCCCTCTCGGGAGAGGACCCTGCTGGAGAACCTCGGCAGGTACTATGTACGATCGCCGAACAGGGACAATATAGTGCAGGACCTGTTAACCGATAGGAATTTATTGAAAAGACTGTATCATGACCTTCGTAAGACCAAACCCTACAGAGGCGGTAGGAGTGGCGGTAGTGGTGGTAGCGGTGGTAGTAGCTCCGGAGGCTATGGACCTAGTGGATTCGTCAGTGCGCTTAGCTCTAACTCTAGAAGTGTTCCGCGGTGTCGTACTGTTGGTGTTACGCGTTTTAAAGATGAAGAGGACGGTCGTAGATCGCCACCGCTGTCCCCGCCGCCACTTATTGAGGTGTTTCACGAGTCGCAGGAAGATAAGTACTTGGATTGTGGAACGCAGACTCATGCTATTCCAGAGGAAGTGTTGCAGGAGCTGGAGCGTGCGTACCGGGAAAAGCTGGAGCTGCAGTCGGTGCCGACGAGCCCGACGGGCCCTGCGCCCGAGCGGCCCAAGCCGGCGCGCCGGCGCTCCAGCGTCGACCACGATGACGTCTCTCAGTCAGTCAGTGACACCATCAAGCGGTACCTGAGGATGGCACGCAAGAAGAGTGTGGACGCCGACAAAGCGGACCGCTTCAAGCGCATCAATTATGATAAGAATTTGCGAAACATTAAACCTCGGATGCCGAGTGACGTGGACGACGATGGTCCTCACAAAGGCTGTCAGACAGAAGAGGGTTGGATTTTGACGTATCGGGAGTTGCGTTTTGCATCGGTTGCGTCGACGCCGACGTCGCCGCCATCGCCGGCGTCACCTACTCAGTCGCATTCGTTCTTGTCGACGTTGCTTGGTAGAAGTGCTCCGACCGTGGCTCCTCCTGCAGGTGGCATGCAGAAATCGCGGTCTTCGAGCAGCGTGGTGCAGAGTGTCAGCAAGAAGCTGTGGCGCACGAGGAGCCGGAGCTCGTCGCGCGTCGCCGCCACATGGACGCCTCAGGTCAGTCGCATTATAGTCTGTGTCATGTGTCACCTTATATTGTGTGGTGTGTATCACAATTTTGTATGTGTTCTTTGGCGTATTATAATGTGTCGTTTAAAGTACTATTGTATGTGTTTTGTGTAGTATTTGTTCTATGTGTACCATTCTGAATTATGTTGTGTACGTGGTGTATACAACATAATCCAGAATGTTACCCTGTACAGTCTGTATTGTGTGTCGCTTTCTAAATTGTGTCGAGCAGAACGGTAAAGTCTGCGTTGTGTAGAACGTTATATTTTGCTTTGTGTACTTCATCATAATCTATGTTGTGTATCATATTTTAATCTGTGTTATGTTTTTCACTTTAGTCTATGTTGTGTCACATTGCTATATGTGTTGTGTGGCTTATGAGTATGTTGAAGCTTACGTCATCGTGTTTGTGTTCTGTATACAAACAAATAGTAAACAATGTCATACCTAAACCAAGATATGTTCCTTTGTCATCTTATATCTATCAACGGGCTGTTTATCATTCTCAGCTCTGGTCTAAATAGTATGCTGACTGTAGTTTTTTACTTTTATATTGATGATATTTTCCAGTTTCACAAAATCATCATTGACAGTAAATACCACTTCATCTTCTTTATCTTCGACTACAGCTATCAATTACTTATCGTTCCTTCGTAAGATTTTCTCAACTGTTTTCAACCAATTCAAAAGACGATACCATACCCGATATCAACTCCTGTTTTAATAGGATATATGTATCTACTGCATATATCACCCCGTTCGTTCGAGTTTTTTTTTATATTAGTACCCCAAATACAATATCGGTGTTTGGATGTTTCTGCACCTGTAGATTGTACGAGTATAATGTTTGCACTATTCCGGGAATTCCCAGCTAGGCAACATGCTGAGATTTTTCGTTAGTTTTTTTTAATATTTCGTCTGCTTATCATGCCGATTTACTAATACACGATTTTCACTTCTGAAGAATGTTTGAAAAAAAAATTTAATTAATTAGATGGATGCGAGACGCACAGGACCAGTTGTTGTGGCGACACTTGGGGGAGGCCTATGTTCAGCAGTGGACGTCTTTCGGCAGATATGATGATGATGATGATGAACTAATTAGTATAGGTGCTTGTTTACTGTAACAACAAATATTAATCTTTGTTATTTCTCTTCTCATGAATTTTTTATATATTTTGATTATTTGTGGCTACAATATGAGGTATCATTAATATCTGGCCCTTATAAATGTGTTTGGGGTCAGCTTCTCATCTTCTTGTTCCATACTTGTTTATTAATCGTCATCTCAGCTATAATCCACTTTCTACTTATATCTTTTTCAACTCCGTTCACATTCATAGCCCAAACATTCCTAATAGCATTTTTGTTATTTCTGCGCATCACACATGTGCATACGATGACAATTGATTTGAGTACTATATGAGACAGAAGTAGTGATCATTCTCGTCTTGAAATGATAAGAACTCGTTGTATGACTATATCATATGATGCAAATCATGAGGCATCGTATGTTACAGTCAGACAAATTCTTATAATTTTTATTTCATACGCTTCAATATGAAACTGCTTGTAACCAATCGTTAATTAAGGACAGTTCAGTTTAGGGATCACTAATTGCAGTTATGAACTGAACCCTCCACTTAAACATTTCTCCAGTCTCCATTTACGTCATATTTCCAGCGTTGTAAATCAAAATATTGTGTTCACTGCAACTATGCACCAAATGAATTAGTACCGTGTTACAGGTACACACGAGTGTTGACTCTCACGATTTATCGCTTCCGGCCTTCCTGCATTATTTCCAAATTGTTATGGAATTCCTGGCGCCTATTAGTTATGATTGCATTTATGCCCATCTAGAATTTTCAATATTGTGTCTGGAGCTTTCACTTGCGCAATCCCAATTAAAATTTGAAGATCCTAAGAAAAACTTGTCTTGTGTTTCCTTTCTATGGTCTAGTCCACCAAAGTTATTATTATCTCATTAGTCTACTACCAACTGTAGTAGTACTGTTTAGGAGGTAGGGGTCCAATTTCAGTTAGCGAGTAGTTCACTGAGGTAGACAAGCGTCTTTCTTTGATTGCGTTTATTGGCAACTAACTTAAAAATATTTAATATGGTTGGCGTCTAGCTATGTTTACTTAATCAAATGACACGTGGACTGTATGTATATTTGTAAGACTTCTAACTATTGATTGTTCTTCAACACCAACCATGTTGTGGTCCGCTTTCAACCCTGAGCATCTGCATGGATGCTTCAAACCCCGCTACTGGGTAATACGATACCCTGTGATAAGATTCTTTTTCAGAGATTTTTTAGTTGAAAAGGCTATTTCTTGTCACCATTTAACACTGGTCTTAAATTCCTCACAGCCAAATTCTACTTTTCACACCACTTCCTTTCAATCCCTGGCAGCCTATCTTTGTAGTATCACATGATTCGCAAAGCCGCATTCCACATTACTTGCCTACTACACTAATAATTCTTGGAGGATCATAAATTGCGTCTGTAATGCACTCTCCAGTCCCGACGACGTTCCGTTTCAACGAGACGCGTAGGCTTGAGTTCTTCAAGTGTGTTGTTGTATGCTTTGAGAGTATGAGTGGATGTTTTTGATTTTTCACAGCATCAGTCGGAATGTCTACTTTGATGAGGGTTTCATGATTATGTTCTTAATTTTATCTTCTGGATTTGCCTAATATAATAATAAAAATAATAATAATAAAATCATAATTTTGAGTCAAACTATATATAACTATTACATTTGTGTCAAACTATTTGGACCTATTTGGCGAGACCGTAAAGCACCCAATGTTATTGTTTTAAAATCAAGTTTCCGTATATTTGTTCCTTCATTGTATGTGCTAATATATGTTATAAAATATGTTTTCTTCCTTTCAACCACAAACTCCTGCTCAATTGCAGCGTACTACTAGAAAAACTTGTCTTGGTAATTCTAAAATCATCAGGGCCGTCTCCACCAAATCTTCTTAGATGAGTTCATACGTAGAACGCCGTTTTTGGATGTCAAGTTTTTCTTTAGTATTTTCGTCATCACCACTCTCTAATCTTTTCCCTTTGACGGTGTTATCAGTGATACAATTTATGCTTTTATATTATTTAAAATTTTATTTTTGACGTTATTGTATATTTTTGTTCATGCTTTCATATAAATTCGCACGTTTATATTGGGGTTACAAACCGATGAGAGGTGCCGATGCACCTGTGTTGAAACGCTTGAAATTCAGATAACTCGTGTCATTCTAAATATACCCGAATATATTTACACATACAGAAATAACCTTTTATATTTATCCCAATACATTTATACCGAAAACCTTTTGCTTCACTATTTATACACTTTAGCTGAGCGAATTTAGTACAGGCTAAGTCATCGTAGATCCGATGCCAGGCAAGTTAAAAAACACACCTGTCACTTTTTATGCTTCCCTGGTACTGAATCATATGGTGCATTAGCTTTTCTATTTATTTCTAAATTTCTGTTAGTCATTTGAGTTATTTTTGTCATCAATCAGTCATATTTCTGTAGCACTTATTTCGTCTCTGTCATTTGACGTTTAATCAAGCACAGCCTGCGGTTACTCATCTGTGTAAACTATTAGTAGTAAAATGATCATTACAGAACGTTGACCTTCATCTAGTTCGTCTGTCTTATGTGTGTAGTTGATTAAAATAAAATAAAAATGATCAAGATTATTCATTAGTTTATTTTGTGCGTCAGTAGCAGCGTCAGTCACACTATCCAGATGAAACGTCATGTTAATTTTTATTGAAATTTTTACACCACAACGTATTATTAGACCATTATAATGAAACCCTTTTCATTCTTTATAATATAGTATAGAGTTATGGTTCCTTATTAAAATGTTTTTCATAGAAAGCCTGACATTCTTTTTTTCAAGAATAGACGCATTATAAATATTATTGAAAAACGTTCTGTAGTTTTCCTGAAACCTCAATGCCAAAACCGTCTGCATAAAAACTAAATTCTAATTTCAACTCTGCATTTTCGTTGCAAACCAGACATACTCCATCCATCAACACTTCTCCTCTTAAATCTAGATGCACTACAATCTTGATATACAGTCCGTCTTTCACACCCATCTCAACATTCAAATTACATAATATAACAAAAAATATATACAGATGCCGCGTCCAAGCCCGCTGCTCGTTTAAAAGCGGACTATCAAAGAGTATCGTAGGCGTATATGAGACACAACACATTTATTAGCGCTGCCTGACTCACTATCAGCTTCTTTAATATGGAGCCAGTGACAGACGGACGGATAAACTTGTCGTTTATCACTGTAATATCGGGTTGTGTGTAAAGAGGTAATTTGTTGTTGCTATTCTTCTTCTGTGTGACCTTGTCTCTTGTAATTGGGGTCGGAGCAAATGCTTTGCATATCCGTATTCAGTAATGTCACTCCTCCGACAATAATTCTATTTTTTCACGATATTTATTTTATCATTTTTTTTCTTTCTTATCGTCTTTGCCAACCATAATTTCAGATTTTACCCCCTCTATAGCCACATCAATTTTCACAAAATCCCATCTGTCCCACTGGCCTGTAAGCTTCTTTACATTAAATGTGTTGTCTTTCTTTCTTCTTGTATTATCCGTTAACGTTGCTTTTGAATCACCTTTGTGTTTCTTAATTCTGATAATATCACTGTTTCATCAAAACTATCAATTGTCTTTCTTTTTTAATTTGCACAATCTTCGTCCCATGAGTTTTATTTTTGAGACTTCATAATTTCTTACATATCTATATAACACGAGCAAAGTTGGAAACATAAACCTACACAGTCTGTGTGGTAGGTACAGTTAATTATATTTCATTTTGAATGTGAAATGTCGTCATTTTCATAATTATTAATCTAGATTATGAGTTCTTAACTTTAATTTGTGGGATGTACAGCATACACTAACAAATTATTTATACACTTGTTTTCTTGTGTTTATAGTATTTTTATGTTTCCTCCTAATTGTCACCTTGGTTTGAAAGTGGGATGTTAATACAAGATTCTCTTTGACAAAACATTTCTCTGTTTTACCTTGAAAACGTGCGATTTTTTATTTTTTATTTTTCCTTTTTCCTGTTGTTATTCTGATTGTGTTGCTAAATTTGACAAGTGACCCACATTGGACTGTTTTTCACATCTGTTGCATTGAATATATATTGTTTGTTTCTATTTTGTATTCATTTTAATGACCTCTAACTAGGCGGAGAAAAAACGCTTCGATTCGTCAACTTCCTTATGTAAAATTTTAAGATTTCCTTCTTTTATAAATAATAATTATTTATCGCATTGTGCTACGGCGAATGAGTTACTAATATTTTGTGGATTGTGTTTACTAAGTTTTCGTTAACAATTTTCTATAGCTTTATGTTTGTGTTTTGAGTTTGAGCTTTTCAGCATTTAATTATTAGCATTTCGGGCTGTGGGTTTCTTTTTCTCACATTAAATGATTTTAATACTGAAAGTAATATAAATTTTATTTTGTTTGTAATTTTTTAACCATTGACAGAAATAAGACCTTTGATTTTGAACGTGTCACACTTTTATGACAACTTTTAGACTAGTAAAATGAAGGTTTTTATAAATTTTGTTAACAGCTTAAATATTATCTGTCATTTTAAGTGAAATTCTAATATGACTGGATTAAAACATATTAACCAGAAAGACACTTAGACATTGCTTAACATATTACTATTCAAATGTACCAGATCAAAGAGGGCCATTACAATTTTCAGCCACATCCGTTTTTACGTTTTCACCACCGTATTGCTAGTTTGGTTGTAAACTGCCAACTTAGACAGTTATCCCACCACAGCCACTGTTAAAAACTATACAGATATCGTAAACACTTCTTGATATAAAGGCGTGGGTATCAATAAAAACGTCATGCGTACGGCTATACGGACACCTGTTGGTAATTTACTGCGTATATCTGTGACATTAACGCGGTATATTCATTGAGATAACACTTTACGGGTTCTTTACTCCTATTTGTTACTTTTTATATTTATTTTGGTTGAATTGTGATAGTAGGAAGCTTGGATTGACCTTGGGAATTCTTCGCAGTCTTTGTGTGTTTTAATTGATCTTCTAGTTCTATGCCAGCGTGTTTTTCTGATACAACCCTTTTTACTGTTTCAATGTCAACCTGCAAAAAATCTGTGCATGGACATCCGTGTCTTCTTCCCTGATAATAACAATAAAACAAATCTGCTTTTTAAAGCTGTTGGCTTAGCTTGTTGTTTATGGAAATATTTAGTTAGACATTCATAAGTTGCCCATTTTTTCTGCTATGCTTTCAAATACCTAGTTGGACACTATCAAACATTCTCCTTACTTGAGTTGGCTATACGCTTTTGCCCACTCTCAACTCAAATATGCCCCGGATTTCACCAATGAAACTAATAATAATAACTGAACGCAATCAGCGTATAAACCACGTTTATGAGCCGTCAGTGTCACTATTTTTCTATGGAATATTGACACTGACAGCTCTTGAACGCAGTTTAGATGTACTGATCGCGATCAGTTTCATTGGTTAAACTGAACGCGTTATCAGTCTTACTAAGGGCCATTTTCACCAAGCTAAATTGATCGCGATCAGCGTATTAACCACGTTTATGTGCTGTCAGTGTCACTATTTTTCTATGGAATATTGACGCTGACAGCTCTTGAACGCAGTTTAGATGTACTGATCGCGTTCAGTTTCATTGGTGAAATTGGCCCTAAGAAAAGAAAGAAATTCAACAACCAAAATAAAATAATTGGCTTTATTTTCTGTGTTTTCTTTACAAATATTCCATATAATTCAGGATGACGTTATATTATGTTACTAAATATATTAGTCCTACATGCTGATGTATTTTGGTGAGTCCTACCACTGATAACGCTTTTGCACACTGATCTTTGTGCTTGCATTGCATTACTTGCATCTTTCTGTCTGCTGCTCCAAATGCAGCAAGATCACCTGTGTGTGGTATGATGACGTCACGCGTTATGTGCAGGGCAGCTGTTGCTGGGCAGACGGCAGTGGCCGGTGCGTGCGCTTGACGGACACGTCCCTGCTGACCCTCAGCGAGGTGGAGAGGAGGGCGCTGCAGCAGGCTGCCCTCGCCCGTCTGCAGCAGATCAACCTTGGAACTGCTATCAAGATACCGGAGGGTGAGTTGTAGATTATAAATATATTAAGAAACTCTTGCTGAAAGGTATGATTGACATCTTTCAGCCGAAAGACGTCCACTGTTAGTCAAAGGCCTACCCCAAATGGGAGGGGGTGTTCCCATAATTGCCACGCTTGGCAGGCGGGTTGGCAATCGTAGTGTAGCCATTCTCGTCCCTTAGTCGCCTCTTACGACACCCACGGGAAGTGATGGGATGGTGCTATTCTTTTACGCCCGACACCATACGGAACCATCTGTTGCTATTGTTCAACTATATTATTTCCTCTACGTCGATTCCTATCAATTGACCTTTGGTCAAGCAACATTCTATCAGTAATATCTTCGCTGTGTCTATTATCTTTACGTTTACGGCCGTACGGCATTTCATACAAATTTTCAAGTCCTTATACCTACGCTAGATATGAAATACCGTACGGCGTAAACGCTATTAAAAACATTATCGAAATGTCTCGAGATCGACATTAGTTAAGCAGGCGCTACGACCGCTTTGTGTTAGGAAAACGCCTTATTTTTTTTTCCACACTCGCCATAGTTGATATGATTACACTTTATCTAGAGACAGTCTTTACACGACCATTGTTTGTATTACAGATGAGAATTTTATATGAATTCGGTCGACGGTGTAGCAATTTTTTTTGGCACCTTAAAATCAATAATACGTACAAATCACGTTTAAACTTTCATAACTACCACTAATGTTTATAAAACCACATTATTTTATTAAAATAATCTACCAAATTAAACACATCATAAAGAAAAATTATGAAACCATACCGAAGCCAACTGAAACTAATTCTTACCCGTCATATAAAATCTTATTTATTAATTGGGCGATCTTCAAAACATGTCTGAAGTTCAAAGGGTTGTTAGAAAGTGATTTTTCACTAAATCCCTTTACACCTGTGTTTATGAGGTGACAAATGGGTTTCTGAGGTGTTTAGGAGCTGAGTAATAGTTTCTAGTTGGCTGTTAAGATGTTGATGTGTTTCTGAGTTAAGATTAAGGCACATTGGCTGCAAATTATTGAAGAATTTTTCAGGTATTTTTTCCAAACTTGTCTTCAGTCCCCTCAAATGCGCACTTTTATCGTTTATAAAATTGTTTTTTATCTGATCATCATCATCATCATCATCTCTGCCGAAAGACGTTCACTGCTGGACATAGTCCTCCCCCAAGTGTCGCCACAAGAACCGGTCCTGTGCGTCTCGCATCCATCGGTTACCCGCGACCCTCACCAGGTTATCGGTCCATCTTGTCGGAGGCCTTCCAACGCTGCGTCTTCCGGTACGCGGTCGCCACTCCAAAACTTTTCGGCCCCATTGACCATCTGTTCTGCGAGCAATGTCCCTGCCCACTGTCACTTCAGTTTGGCGATCCTTCAGGCTGTGTCGGTAACCTTGGTTCTCTTGCGGATATCATCATTCCTCATTCGATAACTCAAAGAAACTTCGAGCACTGTCCTCTCCATTGCCCTTTGGGTGACTTTAAGCCTTCTGGTGGTTCTTATCTGATAGGTATTCGTTACCAAATATATTCAAATGAAATCAAATGTTAGCTTTTGCTTTCTTTGAATAGACAAACTGACCCGATGATTATCATGCTGTTCACTGCCAGTGTGCTTTCTGAAGTGCTAACAATGGAGCACATTCACTAAATGGTCGCAATACCGGTGGAATGTTAATTTCGCAGATTTATCCAATTGCATGTAGTTTCTAATATGCAATCGATTTACCCAGTTACTGGGTGGTGGATGTCAGTTAGGCAGAGGCATTACGTGGTGACTAATTTTCCGGCTTCTGGCTGTCAAAGACCCGTCACAACTGTGAAACTATCAAAGATCTACAAATGACAGCTGGGACTAACAGTTTAACGTTCCCGCAGCACGGAGGAGTCTGGGTATACATCTACGAGCCGACATTGGCAAGCATTGTTGAACCTTGTCACTTTATCTCGATTTTCTATGTCTACCTATCACATCAGCCAATTGCCGTTCACTACTGAATCTGAATCCCGGTCTTGAGCAGTCCGCATCCATCCGCTGCCAGCCACCTTCTTCAAATCATCGATCCATCGTGCCGCAGGGCGTCCCACACTACGTTTGCCCATACGCAGTCTCCACTCTGTATCTACCTATAGTTATCAATAATTTCTAATTGTGATATTGTGTCGTCCTCCTAACATTTCGGGATATGAGTTAAGATTAACTGTTCAGCGATTGCGGGGAGTAGGGAGTGTAGTGTGGCGACGGTTGTGAAATTTGGTCGACTGCCAGTCGTTTTGTTTGTTGACCGCGCGAGTGTCTTCATGTATCGCCGCAATTATTATAAGTGTTATAATATATTAGAAGATTAATAGAAGAAAGTTGGAAAGGTTTTAAGATGAGTTGTTCTCGTGAAAATCAAATGGTCTGAGGATATAGACATGTGATTTTTTGTTAGCGATAGCGAATCGTAGGCGATTGTCAAAACGTCAAAAATGACGACATACGCAACGGATTGACATACGCTGTCGAAATTTTACGTGACCTACTAAACCTTTTGTTTTTATGGTACTTTGTCTTCAATAGGAAGTGGTTTTTTAAAATTGCGAGCTTCTCACGATTAGTTGGTAGTTGTGCACCCTGACTAATCCCTGAACTGATGACTGCACCCTGAATAATCTGTTGATTGGGACAATTTAGGAATTGGGGTTCTTTTTTGTAATGAATTCCGCTGTGGGTGGAGCGGAAGGGTGTCAGACTCTCACTGACTAAAACGCATCAGTGTGTTCCTCCTTATGCCCTTTGCGTTCCAGGGCCGTGGTGACTCTTTCGAGCAAATTCCGCAACCCTGGCAGGCTCTGGCCTTAACGCGCTCCTATGCAACACAACGCGCCGTCGACCCGAGCTAGGTTGTGATCGGACATCGAGCCACCCAACGCTCGCCGTCCGATGGCATTATGGCCATAAGGGATGAATTTTGCAAGTATGCGTGGTTGGCTAACTCTAAAACTATGAGGAATAGCGAAAATAACCGAAGGAATCTCGGGTCCAATTTTGATTAAAACCTTGCACCATTGGATTTTTGACAATTCACCTTATACAGTCTAGGATGGGATAGAGTCTATCCCATCCTAGACTCGATAGAAATCGTCTATCCGATAGACGATTTCATGCTGTCTAAAGGTGCTCCCTTACTTGGAGCATTCGCCTGTAATGTAACGTTACAAATTCGAGCATTACATTGGTGTGGGAAGAGAACCGAGCATTGCCCAACTTGATGATACAATGTGTAATATTTTGATGCAACTTGTAACGTCAATGCGCATCACTTGTAATTGAGCGTGTCGCTCAGCGGTATTGTTATGTAATGTTAAAAATCTAATCTGTAATATTACATTACAGGCGAATGGCATTAATGGCTAAAACCAAGTTATAAGTAACTAGGTATACCCTTGCGCCATCGCATCTTCTTAGCATGGCGGGCTGCGCTGGGGCGGCCGCTGCAGGTACAGAAAATCTCAAACGGCGCAAATATAACAACCTTATTGGGAGTTATATATTTGAGCCATATGGGGTTGAAACTTTAGGCCCATGGGGTCCGAGTGCTCACCGAGTTTTTCGGGACATCAGCAAACAACTTGTCGACCGTTCACGTGACCAGAGGGCTGAACTTTTCTTTGGCCAAAGAATCAGCATTGCCATTCAACGTGGCAATACCGCCAGTCTCTTGCGCACATTACTAGTAGATAGCGTTGAGGACGAACTGTGTGATGCCATATTTTAATTTTTTAAAGTCACTTTATGTTTCTGTCACTGTTCTCTGGTAATCCTTCAAACCAGCTCGCAACGTGAAGCGAACTGGCACTCCACTTTAACGTAAAGAAAATATTATTATTTTGAGAGCTTTTCTTTTCGTTGTTAATAATACTTTATTTGACACCTTTTATTTTTGAAATGGTAAATAAGATAAATACTAAAAACCTTTATTGTATACATTTACATTTAGTATTTATTGATTTCTAAATAGTTATTCGCTGTGTTGTATCAAAATCAAAGACTAATAATAAAGACGCAGGTAATCAATCGACACTCGTATAATTTAGTACTAGTAGTGAGAAAAAGATACTTAAAATCACGCCCAATTATATGAAACTAAAGAAGCCCTAAAAATCTCTACTCCCATCCCATACAAACCAACATCTATAGCTACATCTTCTTTCAGTCCTACGTCTAAGTATGACGAGCAAGGCACCTGTATATATTGAAGAGCCGCTTCAGGTGACCCAGTCCCGGCTATTAATATCTGACACATACAAGACATGTGCTATTCTCAAAATGGCCGGCTAACAAAAACGTATAGCGAGCAGGAAAGGGGCAGAAGGTTTAGTGGCCGATAATGTACCGTCTACGCACGTTACGAAGTGCTATATTACAGCAGCGACCTTAGTTTCAACCTTAAAATGAAACAAATATTTCAATGGAACCATTTGTAGTCGTTCAGTAGTACAAGGAAAATTGAGCTAGTTTTTTAGGGTTCCGTACCCAAAGGGTAAAAACGGAACCCTATTACTAAGACTCCGCTGTCCGTCTGTCTGTCCGTCTGTCTGTCACCAGGCTGTATTTCTTGAACCGTGAGACAGTTGAAATTTTCACAGATGATGTATTGATTTAACGGGCTCTATTCAAAGTGAAACTTCTGAATCCATCTATAGTCTACAAATACGTGGTAGTCGCATGCGCAGGCGCCATTACGCAAACGTGACGCGCTCTGACGTCACGCGCGACATTCTACCGCGCGCTGACATACATGTGTACGCTTACATCGAAATTAAATAGCTTTATTTATTCCGCCATCTTGTTTCTTTGACGATGACAATCGAGAATCGCGATAGTTGTAACGAGGTGTCAAGTATTTTAGTATTGGGTGGTCGAAGGGAGAAATGGTATTTTAAGTTGTTGTGACGGGTGACGATTTTTCACAATTTGTTTGAATATATTTTTTAGTTCATTTGGTGGTCGATAACGGACATGCATAATACCTCGTATATCTGTGGTTGAATTTAAATTTACCATTATAACATCTGAAGCAGCTTTCACTGTACTATTTTCAAATATTAAACGATGCAGAGAGTTTTCATATTTATAATTTATTTTTAAGTTTTTGAACTCTTGAGGCTCTTCATAAGACAAGATAAAATTTAGCAGCTACATCTTTCTGAATGAAGTGTGATTTTAACAGCTTATTTTGTATCCTTCTTCGTGTCGCTGGCTCGACAGATGGGTAAATTTGGGTGGCCGAAAACGTTGCCAGTTCCATCGCATCGTTGGTAGCAAAACACAGGTCACTTAGGCTGCATGTTTTGTGGCATAGAGGGCAAGATAGGAGGTGGAGCATGGTTTGTGGCTCTACTCGGCTCCACAGTCTCACCCTGCAGTTGATGTGTTCATTTTGTGATAAGACACTTATTAGTTATTACAGCTGCCATAGAAAACGGCGTCTTCGCGAGACGGATTTATTTGATTAAAATAGTAAATCTCGTTTGTTTATCGATCAATTTTGATTCTATTTTCACTGTTATTATTATATTTTTGTATTATTTTAGATAAACTGAAAAATATATCTTTCAAAATATTTAAATATTATTTAAATAAATATTTTTTTACTTAGGTTGGTACTTAGAAAAAAAAATATATTTTAATAAGTATTTTTTATGCCTATTCCCTTCCCTATTCTGGAAAAAATATATCAACCGAATTAAGAACCTCCTCCTATTTGAAAATCGGTTAAAAAAGACAACTACTGGTTACACGATCGCTTCATCTCACACATTTCTGCCTGTATATACTTCATACCAAGATAGCTGGAAACCTCAGACTATTTTTCACGTTTTCCCCAAACTCAGTGAAACTTGTGTTCCCCACAGTACTTGGCAGCTCGGGAAGATTACCTCTTACAAACAATCACATGGTCTCTTTGTTAGATTATTTTTGATTAGGAATGTCGGTGTAGGTGGGACTTAAATCACTGTCGCGAGTATTGTCATAGTAAGAGTTAGGTGGTGCGCAGACTGAGGTGCTTTTTGCTATTGGCAGGGTAGCGTAGTTGTAGAGACAGTGTTTGTTGCCGGCAAACTATACTCCCCCGACCGAATTTCAATCGCGGTGACCGATCTCAGCAAGATCAGCTCAGGAGATATTATAGTGCACTAGTGTGTGCGCAAACACAGGTGTACTTTCTGTCCCTTTACTGTCATAGTCCAATGGAAAGGCATCTGACACGACTGGAGAGAGACCACGCACAGGACCTACGGTTTTACGTGCTTTCCGAGGCACGGGGGTTTCACACCACCAACTTACCTAAGCTTCGGGCTGTTACTGAGAAATTCCTTAAAGGAAAAACGCAATTACACTTTTTGCCCGACGACGTGGGAATCCCAAGTCGCTTGGCTGTCCTGTCGCGCTTTCGGCCACAAGACCAACGGGGCAGTCAAACTATTATGGTGTCTACCAGATAAATGTGCAATAATGGTCATTGACCGCCATACATTCTATGGTGATTCTCTGGTATAGTTTAAAAAACTCCGGCTTGTACAAGCGGGCCTTAGATGTCCACGTTTGCGTAGCGATTGTGATTTTTACCTCACAATCGTCATTAGTTTCTATTTAAATCTCCCTCATAGACGTCATTCTAATTCGTTCTTTTCATGAAATATGTACAATTGTCTCTGGTAATTATGATAACTCCTAATTCAAAAATAATTTGCAGATTAGTATTTATAGGATTGTATTGTTCGAGCGTGTACAATATAAATTATTGTGTATTATTGCTGTTGCGAAATCTTGGCTGTCTGCTGTTTCATATACAAGTCGTATTTTGTGTTTCTATTTTACAATGATTTTTTATTTTTAGATTAATTAATTAATGGCCGTGTGTGAGTTGTCCCAAGATATTATTATTATTATTTTCATCGTATATGTTTTTTTTTATCTCAGCTCTTTGGCTGGTTTTGACCACATTTACGGGCCAAGCCAAGTAAATGTAGCGTGTGGTGTGTACTTTAATGTGTTGTGTGAGGGGGTCCTACTTCGTTCTCTTCTACCTGCATGAATTTTCTAACAATTCTACATGTGTTTAAAATCGCAGCCTTTTGCAATGTTATGTAGAGGGTTTCTTTAAGGTCTAATAATTTCAAACTATGAAGAAGATGGTTTGGGATAACGCCAGTGGTAGAAAGGACTATAGGAACTACGTATACTTTTTCTTGTCGCCAGATTCTCATAACTCAATCTTTTAGTTCTGCGTATTTACTTATTTTTTCAGAGATTGTTTTTTGTATATTGTGTGTATTGGGGACTGCAATATCTATCAAGTAAGTGATTTTATTTATTTTATCCTGTAATGTTATATCCGGCCTATTATAGTGAATAGTCTTGTCGGTGAGAATGGCGCGGTCGTAGTAAAGCTTATGTGTAGTATTTTCTAGAATGGTTTGTGGTGTATAATTGTAGTAAGGAGTGTTAGTGTTTTGTATGAGTGCGTGTTTGAGAGCTAGTTTTTGGTGGATAACGTTTGCTACCTGGTTATGCCTATGAGTGTAGTCGGTCTGCGTGAGTGTTGTGCAGGCGCCAGTAATGTGCTGAATGGTTTCTGGCTGCATATGACATTTACGACATTTATCATTTGTTACTGTTGGGTCTTTAATTATAAACTTTCTGTAATTTTTTGTGTTAATTATCTGATCTTGAATTGCTATAATAAATCCCTCAGTTTCTGGAAATAAGTTGCCTATTTTAAGCCATTTATTGGACGCTAATTTATTGATGTGTGATTGCTCTAAATCATGAGGGTGCCGCCCGTGGAGCACTTTCTTCTTCCAATCTTCGATTTTTTGTGCCTGTGGGTCTTCATTGGTAGTGCTTTCTGACTCTATCTGATTATTTAAATTAAGTGGAGTGTAGTTGAGATCATTTGATACTATGGCTTTATGGATGTTACTAGTGTGAGATTTTGTATGAAAGAATGTTTTTAATCGCCTAACTTGCTTCCGCCAAAGATGTTGGATGTCTATGAGACCTCTCCCTCCATGTTGTCGTTTGACGGTTAATCTTTCTATGGCTGATTTAGGATGTAAATTATTGTGTTTTGTGAGTGTTGTTCGTGTAGTTTGTTCTAATTGTTCTATATCTGTTTTGGTCCATTTTATAACTCCGAATGAGTATGTTAGTACGGGGATAGCAAATGTGTTTATGGCTTTAATGAGATGTTTACTAGAAAGTTGGGTTTTGCAGACGGCATTGAGTCTTCTCTTGTACTCTGTGGTTAGTGTATTTTTGATTCTTACGTGATCGAGTCCTTTTAATTGCGCGTACCCTAAGTATTTATATAAGTCGGTCGGTTCCATAGCCAATATAGTGTCGGTGTTGTTCACTACATAGTCTCCGGATCGTACCTTACCTCTCACAATGTGAAGTGTTTTACATTTATCCAAACCAAATTGCATATTAATATCTTTTTATTATTATTCTCTTTATTCATCTTTTTTTACATACTTTTTATATTTTTAAATATTTCAATAACAAAAAAAAAAAAACAATAAAAAAACATTTAAAAATATAAAAATAGTAGTCCGCCGGTGTCGGGAGCTGGGTCCAAGCTACCGGTGGTTAGGGCTCCAGAGAATTATTATTATTATTATTATTATTATTATAATTACCTGGATGCTTTCTGTCTCTGTGATATTTTCATATCAGAGTGACAGATTTTTTTTTTTTATAAGATCGCTACTTAAACGTTAAACGTATTTTACTTGAACTCATTATTGATATAGTGACAAAATGTCTCTTGACAAAGTGACATTTTGACGATTGTCAAAAATACCAACTGGTTGGTCAATCCCTTACATTTAAGCCGTACATAAATCAATTTAATAAAAAATACTTCACCTAGCAGACATTTTTGAAAGAAAGAAATATCGTCGTTTTTCCAATTCAGCTTCTGCATTTGGTCTTCCTAAAGCGTTCATTCCTGACGACTTTTATTTGACCACATTGAACCTACCATCACGCTTGCCTAGAAGTTACTCCTATTTTTAAAAGAATTCATAAAAGAAGGAGGTTCTCAATTCAGTTGTAACTTTGTTGTGACTGTATGGTATGGTTTTGCAATACCCAAAACGAATTCCAAATACCTTTAAACTCACAAAACAGTTACATCAAAACCAAACACCACATCATTCAGCTACACATTTCACGTTCACCAATCAGACGCTCACATCCGTTCATCCACAGTACATACCTCCAATCCATCGTCCCTCGCTCGTCACTGCGCAAACGCAGCCATTACGTATGCACACGTATAGCTGCCAATCCGAGATCACTTACAACCAGGTTAAGCTATTTCTGGTTCAGGAATCTTGCGCATTATCTGTACGTCCGTGTGTCACTGGAGGAATGTTTATTTGAAGTTAGGAATATGGGTTGCGTTAAGTTAGTAATGTGAGTCAGTATTGTTGGGAGACAATGTGGAGCAGTGTGGTATTTGTGTAGTTACGATGCTATAAAAGTATTCTTTAGTGACAATGATTTGAGTACTGTATGAAAAAAAATAACGTTGCGCTTCCGTGTTTGTCAGAGGAGTTCATAGTCTTTCGACGGCACGGTTGGCGCAGTGGTTGAGCGATTGACTGCTGCGCTGCGTGTCGCGGGTTCGATTCCCGCACGGAAGAAATATTTGTATGGCCTACAGATAGTTGTTTCGGGTCTGGCCGTTTGTATGTGAGTTTATATGTTTGTAAACGCACCCACGATAAAGGGGAAATTCCTTTGTGGCATCGTTTTTTTAAAAAAAACAACGGGTTGCACTCCGGGAGTGCCGGCAGAAGTGAAAACTTGAACATTAACGTTGTGCATTTTTGAATATTTTGGAATGGTTAGGGAATAATTTCGCACGAATTGCTTTATTTATCAGTATAAAAGTACTATCATTTATGTGGTTAAATACAATATTCATTTATTGCGCTATTGTACACAAACATGACAATTTATATTACATTATACGTCTTACGAATTTTCGATCAGGTCACGTGTCCTGACGGTCACGTGTCCTGACGCGAGTTTAACATTTTTTACCCATCCCAAAAAGTGCACAACGCCGCTAAAGAAATTTTCACTTCAAAAAATAGTTGATCGAATCAGTTCAAAGTTTCGAAGTCCTTTGATAATTAACAGCACTTTAAACTCTCGCTTTAACACCATATAGTCAAAAATGAGTTCGGATATCAGTCATTCTTTCATGAGGCCCTCGAGAGTTCCAATCTTTCAACCGAATCGATTAACTAGAGCAAATTGGCTGTGAAAGGCGAACAGACAGAGATATAGACATTCAGACAGACACAAGTGGTCCTATAATCCGTATTTCTAAGAAAAAGTGTAAGATTTTTCCGTCACGACCCTTTCTTTAGTGTAGACGGTTATCCATAGGGTGACACGATTAAACTTCAATAAAATATCATTTTATTGAAGAGACTCCAATAAAATGATGTCCAAAACCGATGCCCAAGGCTGTAAAGAGTTTGATGTCGTGAGAGACAAAAAGCAAAAAAAAGAAGAAAACGAAAACCATAGGATAGGAACTTCATTTCAACCGAGTGTTCCACGACACTCACGCATATTTTTTTATTGACAAACAGGAAAAATAACACTAAAACTAAACCGTCTATGAGTTGAAAAACTATCACGTAAAACGATAAGTGGTTTACGAGTTTGAAGCGCACGTACTCACAGAGAGAGTTTATTTTTTTATGAACTGTTGGTATGTCCTTGACTGCCCACCAGACCACGTGTAAAACAAAGAGCCGTTGCTATGGCAACATGAGTGTCTCACCAGAGAGAATGATAAGCAGTCAATAAATCTATAAATAAGATGCCTAGATGACGGCGGGGATAAATCATTCTTTTTATACAATCGAGTAACAGGTCGGAGTTAGCGCTATGCGTTGTTGGAATGGATTCTGTAAACGTTGGACGTTGTGAATGTGAAGAATTTGACTGCGTTTAGCGGCTAGTTGACACTTATTTAAAAAGGTCTAACAAGTCGATGTTCCTGGTTAAGCTCCTCTTGTCGAGGTACCTCCGTGGATGGGTGACCATCCATTACATACCGACCCCCTCCGAGCCTCGCAAAGTACGTTAAGTTGGGCTGGGCAGCCATTTGTAAATTTTTGATAATCGTTACCGATAGCCAGAAGCCAGAAAATCTGACACCAGACTTGCTAAGGGTACCGTGTTACCCAGTTACTGGGTTGTGGAGATCAGATATGCAGTCGCAAGTTAGAGAGTGCGCAGGAACTCGACGACCTGATCTCACCATCAGGTACCATCCGCACTTGCTCGATATCCCGTACTCGCTTCTCCTCTACATTTCTTATGCCCACAGCCAAAGTGTGGAACTCTCTGCCAGCGTCTGTGTTCCCCTTCCACATATAACCCGTCTGCCTTCAAAGCAAGAGTGAACAGGCATCTTCTGGGCACGCTCACTCTATCATAGACCTCATCTATCGCTTTCCATCAGGCGTGATCGAGGTCAAGAGCAGGCCCGTTCCTCAATAGAAAAAAAAAAGACTGATAACGAACCCCAATATAGTAAATAGGGCAAATTGATTGTTCTAAATGGTTTTGAAATGTTCAAAACACCTACATAGCTTTAAACTTTTCATGAAACGACAAAAATGCTGCTGGCCATTCTGGTCTTAGTTTCTATAGGATCTCGTAACACATTTTGTCTCAGAAATACAGGGCGTTTCGCGAAAAATCGTATTATTTATTATCTAGCGAACCAGATTTCAGTGGTACTTGAAATTAAATATTTAAAAAAATATTATATAAATCAGAAAACACGTAATCTTCGGAAATAAAGGTTCACAATTTACTTTCTATTTCTATGAAGACGTCTTTCCGGACAATTTAGCGTTAGTTATGTTATTTAGCGTCTTATTCACGTAAGAGTAATAAACTATTAGACTCAAAGGTTTCAAATGAGCCACGTCGTCTGCGAATAATTTAAACAATAATTTAGAGATGGTGCGTAGAGTTATCTGACTGATCTATTTTTATGGGCACCACACACAGTGAAAAATATATGATTCCTAGAACTTGATAATGCTGTACAATTTTCATGGAATTTAAAAAGAAGAACTTCAATCAGGCTCTTTACCACTTAAAACTTCCAATAACTTCGTTTTAACATTAAATCAATTCTATGAACCATAACTTTACGGTGTATTGGGAAAGAACCAATTCTTTGTCAATAACCTCCAATATTTCTGTTTTTTGTGCGCCTACCAGATCTCCACCATCCGTTACTTGGGTAACACGGTACTTCTTGACAAGACTGGGAGTCAGATTTACAGGCTTCTGACAATCGTGACGGCTGTGAAAGATCTCCAAATGACAGCCGAGA
This sequence comes from Melanchra persicariae, assembly GCA_947386135.1. Classification (NCBI taxonomy): domain Eukaryota; kingdom Metazoa; phylum Arthropoda; class Insecta; order Lepidoptera; family Noctuidae; genus Melanchra; species Melanchra persicariae. The sequence goes on from OX376652.1 coordinate 1,509,461, forward strand.
CCAACGGCTTAACGTGCTTTCCGGGGCACGGAGGATCTCGGTAGGTTAAAATGGTCACCCATCAACAGACCAACCTTGGCAAGCGTTGCTTAACCTTGAAGAACGACCCGTGTGGCTGTTATTCTTTAGCCATGAGTTCTTCCGTCATCGTCTAGTGCAATCACATTACTTGGTCAGCTCGTTTTCGAAAACAAAACTCTCAGATTTGTCTCAAACCCAGAAGAATGAAATCCAGAACGAAATGGTTAATATTATATCGGTAGTTTGTTCATCGTCTTGCCAAACCCTTTGACAGAGCCAGCCATATAGCTGCCTCATTCCCTACTAGACACCACAAACCAGTCAAACAAAACGACTTCCGAACAAATCACCAATTCACCCGATATTAAACGCGAAGTTTTCAAATAACACTATTTCGTTCCATCCCATACTGACAGGAACATTTGACATCTGCCTTCAATCGGTCACGAGTTACATCCCTGTGACAGACAGACTAACGATATCTTTCGACAGCCTCGATCACTTTATTACACAGGTATCTACATTATTCCGTGACACTTTTGACAGCTAGGAAACATTCCCTCTTTTTCTTGCTCACTGATTTCGTATATCGTTATTTCGCTCAGACAGTTCGTCGGTGTGCCCATCACTAAATAATGGACCCGTAGTGTTGTTGTCACGTAAATCGACTAACCTTCAAGGTTCACTTCAAAGGCGTCTGTAAACAAAGATCTAAATACAATTAACGATATTAATTGCCGTGGTGGATAGTGAGATAAAAATGGAGTATTTTGGAAACTGGAATGTGGTGGATTAGTTTCGTTATGTGGCTGAAAATGAGCTTAAAATATACCGTAGATTCAATAAATGAGCTTGATAACAAGAAGGATTAATGCTAGCAGCACTGGAGCGAGATCTATACCGCCACACTCACAAACTATAAAAATGACCTCACGGCACAAAAATCCTACATCGCGTTATCATAGCTTTCCGCGTGATTTCAAAGAAAGAAAGAAAGAAACATTTACTGCCAACACCACAGTCACAATATTATGAACAAAAACAAATAGTTTTATAGCGGGCTTAGCAAATGTTGAAAGTGTGCAGCATAGCCACAAAGCAAGAAAAAAAAATATACAGCAATCTGAAAACAACCATCAGGCAGACCATCAGACACAAAGCCCGTCTGGTCGAAGGATCCTCTGGCAGGAGGATTGGCCAGATGTGGCAAAGGACAGAGAACAGTGGAAGAAAGTGAGGGAGGCCTTTGGCCAGCAGTGGGACAGTACAGGCTCATAATAAATAATAACAAGTATAAACCATAAACCAATCTACTTGATACGACGTTCCAAACAAATCAGACAAAGTTTATAATTTATTTGCAATAATTATTAGCAAACGTCAAAGAAAAACAACTTTCGCGCCACATTGACCATCGACAACACATGGACGGACGCTGGACGCCAAAGAATTAGCATTGCCATTCAACGCGGCAATGCTGCTATTTAGTGTTCTGGGCACTTTTGTCATTGACAGCGATGTGGATGAATTTTTTGATGCCCAATGATTTGTTTTGTTTTTATACACGTTTGTACATAATTTGGTAATTTTTAGTCTAGTTTGTATATACAAACTAGACTAAAAATTACCAAATTACTAGTATTAATAAGTATTAGTTAAGTTAGTTTTATGTGTTATAAATACATTCACTACCTTTACAATAATAAAAAAAAAAATATTAAAAAATGAAACGGTTGAAAAATACTGATATCAACATGGCTGAATGTAATTGATACTTGTGCATTGCACATAAATGGGCATTGAGTGGCGTCCAGCGTCCGTCCATGTGTTGTCGATCTACTTGATACATTTTAGTACAAGTTTGTACACTTTGTATAGATTTTCCGTTTTTAAGAATTAAAAATTAACTTGTTAAATAATTCAAGAAAAAAAAAGTTTTATAAAAAGATTGTTGTGATTGATCACATAACTAAAAAATATTGCCATGACAACAGAACATTTAACTATATTCTATGGTTGTGACTAATATAGACGAGGCCCATAAAGTGGGCGTGAACCACGTAAGCGACTGTTATTAATTATCATGATCAAAGGACTTTGATTTTATTTACGTAATCGTAATATACTTACTATAATATAAATCAGCAAGATCTAAAATTAATTTCAGACTGAAGTGGTAATTTGCACCTTGTAATTACGTACAGGTTCAATTAAATTAAATTAATTTCAGAAAATTTTTCGCATGGAAAGTCAACGCACCGTATCAAAAGCGACATTATACCTTGTATTTATTTGACACTTTGAAAAAAAAAACTGTAAGTAATACAATAAATAACGATTTAGATCCGCTCGTGGCTAAAGAATAACCGCCGTAAGGGTCGATCTTCAAAGTTAAGCAACGTTCGCTGAGGTTGGTCTGAGGATGGGTTACCATCTTAACATAACGAGCAGTCGTTACAGATTGTCAGAAGTCAGTTTATCCGACAACAGTCTTGCCAAGAACTACCGTGTTACCCAGTTAGTGGGTTGTGGAGGTCAGACAGCCGCTCCACGTAAAATACTGTTATTCAGCTGCTGAGTCCGGTTTGACTGGAAGCTGACCCCAATATAATTCGGAAAAGGCTGGGCAGATAATGACAATAAACAACGATATACTTAAAACTGATATTTTATGTATAACTCTACTTCCAAGTTATGTTTATAGTATAATAGTAGAGAACAACAACAACAACTGTTTCTCCGTGGACTTCCAAACCACGCAAAGGCTTATAAAATGGTTTTCAATATGAAAAGCGATATATATAATCGATAGAAGGTCTATGCTATAATTTTCACGGCTTGCGAAGCTGGCGGATCGCTCATAAACCAGTGCTGATCCGTGCAACTTTGTCTCCGTCACATTTTTCATGAACGCTCCGCTTCTATTGGTCATAGCATGATGTTATTATATAGCCAAAAGACTTCTTTGATAAATGGGCTATCCAACACTACTATTTTTGTTTTAAATTCGTACCATAAGGTCCTGAGATTAGTACGTTCAACCAAACAAAGAAACTCTTCAACTTTGTAATATTAGTATAGATGTAGAAGTGTGTACGTCTATAAGGTTTGGATGTGTCAGATGTATGGATATTTGTGAATCGTTCAGTTCCCAACGACTGACGGGATTTCTATGAAATTTGGAACAATGGTAGACTATGAACAGGTATTCTGAATGCATATCGGATTTTTATTTCAGTAGTACGTTTCCATGTGAAAATTTATGGCATACATTATTGGATGATGCCGAAGGCAAGATCTAGATAAAAATAAATGTAACTAATTAACATTTTAACTGCAAATTGTCACCTTATCATTTATTTGGTCGCATCAAACAACCGGGCTCGTTCATAATTAGTTTTGATGCCATTCTGTGGGCAGATGAGCACTATTTTATATACAATGTTGTAAATAATTTCCAGCACCATTAATTATTTCTTATACGAGGCGGTTACAAAAATATCTTTGATTAATATTAGTTAAATTAATTTTGTGTTACATCACTAGTTTGGTTACTGGGCTCAGTCTCGACATAGTTACCGTTCGCCTGCCGACCGAATTCGGTCGATAAGTCATCATAATCTATGATCTGATTCATGGATCCTGATCTAGATGGACTGTGTATGGTCGGCCTTAAGACTTATCGACCGAATTCGGTCTGTAGACTATCGGTAACTATGTCGAGATAAATCAAATTGCTGTACTGGCCAAATACATGCGAGCAGCGGCCGGTAAAAATTGTATGAAAATCCATATCGGTCGTATTTTAGCGGCCAAATAAATTACATAGTAAACTCATCTTCATCATCATCATCATGTAACTATCATGTATCATCATGTAACTATCATGTATCATCATGTAACTATCATGTATTGTCATGTAACTATCATGTATCATCATGTAACTTCACAATTGTTTTAAAGAGTTACCGCGGCCCTGAAACGCAAAGGATATTTCAAATAAAATTCAGGAACCCAGTAGTTTAGTTAGTGATCTGGTAAGAAAGTAATTCTGCCACTCTCATATGAAAATACCAGAGATACAGAAAGCACCCTGGTTATTAATCTAAAAATAAAAGATATTAAAATAGAAACACAAAATACGAGTTAGTGTATATGAAACAGCAGACAGCCAAGACTTCGCAACAGCAAATAAACACAATAATTTATATTGTGTACGCTCGAACAATACGATCATATAAATACTAATCTACGAATTATTTTTGGATTAAGTAATAATTGCCAGAGACAATTGCACATATTTCATGAAAAGAAAGAATTAGAATGACGCGTGACGTCTAACACGAAAATTTAAATAGATATGACAGAAATTAGAGACGATTGTGTAAAAATGAAAATCGTTACGCAAACGTGTCTATTGATTCTTTCGAATAAATTAAGTTTTAGTCAGTAAGAGTCTGACACTCCATTCCGCTCCGCCCAGATGGGAGAGTCATTTGATGAAAAAAAGCCATTTACAATTGGTACAAGCGACATTTTAATATCACCTTTATGACATACAAAACCGCATTTCCATGAACTAAGACCTGATTCAACGTAATGCATTAGCTCTCCTCGATGTTTTAGAAAGCTTCTGCGAAATTTCATACATTGAGATAATTCTTGGAAAACGCTGTAAGATTTTTTTCATAATTTTGCTAGACATTTTGATGTTTACTAAATATCGCGCATAATTTATAGAGCAACAAAATATTACGTTAAAATACGTCTCATATTACAACAAGATTTTTCTTGGAGTAATTTATTTATTTATTTAAACTTTGTAGCAATGAGCGAGCGTTCATATTTACATCTATTGATAAAAATTGTAGAGCATAAAATTTTCTAGAAATTTTGTACCAATCATGTTATCATACGCTTAACCTTTTGAGTTAGACCGCGCAATTTACTGACTTTGACGCGTCATAAAGCCGCGATCGTAGGGCTCAGAGACGTTCTGAATGACTATATGACATCCTTGTCTATTTCTAAATAAATTGGGCAAGTTAGAGCTAGATAGGCATAGTTTTGAAGAAAAATAACCATCAAAAATAAAACTCGGGAAGCGTTCCACTCATACTTGACCGTAGCAGTTGGGGCAATTTTTGAACGTAGCGGTTGAAAGTAACTCTGTCTGTCTGTTACGCTTTTACGCTAAAACTGCTGAACGGATCGTCATTAAATTGACAGATTAAATAGCCTGGGATATGGAGAAGCACATAAGCTACTTTTTCACGCGATATCCGACATTCAAGAGGGCGGAGCTGTCCTGAATTCAATTCTATCATGATCCTTTACGTTCTCTTTTAATAAAAAAAACTTTTTAACAAAAAAAACGCCTTTTTAGTGGTACCCCCCACACCTAACAACACCAATGGAAAGTAACAGGAAAACAAAAGTACGTAATTTTGTATACATGTATGATTTTTCCACATATTTTTTCCAGCTATTTGTATTTAAAAAAACCAAACCACTGAACCGATTTTGATAGAATTCATGGGACCATTTGGGAAGTATACCCTTTCCAACAAAAAAAGAATTTTTCAAATCGGTTGGCAAGTGACGGTAGTTATGCGCGAATAAACATAAACATAAAAAAAATACAAACATCCGAATTGATAGACCTCCAAAAAACGATTCATAATCTATAGTCCGGGTATCTACGATGGGCTCGCGCCTACCATAGTTCCTATTCTTGCACCACATCGTATGGTTGTGTGTTGCTCATCCTTCGTGTACCTAAGAATATATTACAAATCTAGTAGCAAAACAATTTTCATTTAAAACTAAGGTGTTTACGATCACTTTGAAGAGTTTAGCTTTAAATATATATTATCACTCGGGGTGTTTTAGTGTCGTTTTCGCTTTGTTGTCAAATAAATCTTTATTAAAAGTAGGTATGAGTAAGTATATGCGCGGGCGCCGGTGACGGGAGTAGGGCTGCCAAGTGCTCTTAATTATGTACGTTAATTTTAGTGCTAAAATACACCTACTACTACACTACTCTTCAATGTTTTATAGGCTATAGAAAAACATTTGAGCAAGGTATTTTGCCGAATTATGTAGGTACCTATGTATCTCAATCTCAACCATTATTTATCTTCAAAGTTTACGAGACTTGCTCCATCTAAATGCACTAACACATTTAGTCTAACATTCCTCAAACGCCCAGATCGAAGTATTGTACTCGTATGTAGACTAATGTGTAGGTTTTTTATAATCGCTTTATGCAACGAAACCGCCCTTTATATTGTGGAATTTTCCCTAAATCTATAATTTCTGTAACTTACATTATTATGACACATAATGTCGCAGCCAACTAGCTTAATCTAGCGTTTCATTAAAAACCTAGCCTTTTCATTGAACTGCGCCGTTTCATCAGCGACATAAGTGACATGGGCAAGTCATTTAACGATATTGAACAAAAGATTTTTTTTTTAAACTTTGCCCTACACTAGGAATTTCTCCTGTATCGTGGGTGCGTTTACAATCATATAAACTAACATACACAAACAGCCAGACCCGGAACAACTATCTGTAGGCCATACAAATATTTGTTCCGTGTGGGAATCGAATCCGCGACATGCAGCGCAGCAGTCGATCGCTCAACCACTGCGACAATCGTGTTGTCAAAGATGTCACTTAGGGCGCGTTCCCACTATGTCGTCAGATTATCGTGTCGAATAAAGCGTCGTGGCTTGTGTATTTAAATGGAGGTGTTCACAGCGGACGACACGATTAACGGTCGTTTTCTACTTTTTTTCTCTATTAACACGACACGACAGTCTGTCGTCACGACATAGTGGGAACGCGCCCTTAGGTCGCTGACAAATCGGCGCATTTAAATGAAAAGGTTAGGCCACCAATGAAACGTCTGATCAGGCTAATTGGCTACGACATACATATAGTAAAGTCTAAGTATAGCTATGTATTATACACATATTAGGCCAGTGATGTTATACGTCATAATGCAGTTAAGTAAGGTCTAGCGTATTGTCGTTGGTCCAAAATAAATTCAAAGACTGAGCTGCTACAGAAAATGCAACTACTAAACTAAAGTACTAATCCACACAAATAATATCATAGTTTCGTCCAAATGTTTCAACCCTAGTCGTCGGCGTCGTCTAGTACAACGCGCCATCCGTTCCGCTTATTTAGTTCTCTGCCCACCTTGTCAGGTCACACGACACGCTATGTTCCCGCCTGCGGATAGGCAGGTAGGCAGATAGGCAGCCATGTTATTATCCGTTGGAATGCTGGGAGATTAGCTAGAAATTATTGTGGGCACTGGAAAATTTCTAAAATGAAGAGAAAATGTTGGTGAATTTAATGGCGACCTACTCGTGATTAAGAAGTAATCTGTGTAACGTTTTTTTATTTACCCGACTAAGGCGAAGCAAAAAGGAGGGTTATGAATTTGATTGGTATATCCGTATATGTATGTTTATCTGTTCCCTCATAACTTCTAAACCATTCATCATAATTTGACAAATGAGGTGTCATTGGAAGCGTCTAAATTGTCCGCTGGTTATAGGCTAGGTTGTATTGCAATCAATTGTATGTGGCGCCCTCTAGGGCGCATTAAGACATGAACTACATTTTTTATTTTTTTTTATTAATATGTCGTGTTGAGTATCAAACTAGAGGGCTTAATTAGCACATTTCAATTTTTATATTGTTGAGAAATGTTGAGAACCCCAAAATAATTTATGATAGGCTCGCGTGTGACCACAATCTCAGATGGTAAGCGATGATGTAGTCGACGATGGAGCACGCTTGCCTAGAAGTAACATATGTACCTACTTACTCTTGACTTAAAGAGCCTTAGAAAGTTGCAACTTTGGTACTAGTTTTGCCCACGACTCCGCCCGCGTGGATGTCGGTTATCGCGTAAAAAAGTAGCTAGTATGTCCTTCTCCATATCCCAGGCTATAATATCTACTAAATTTAATGACGATCCGTTCAGAGTTTAAGTTCGAGCTTCACGATAACTGACAAATGCTTGCACTGTCAGGATAGGTCCACTCAAATCTGTGTGGTACTTTCCTCAAAAGGCCACCTCAGACGTTGACCAGTACGGATTGTATGGACTTTTTTTTAATTTAATTTAATTTAGGGTTTTTTGTTACACACAACATATCAAACCCATTGTACCTTTTCGATTGTATGGACTTTAAAAGAGACTTTGACCTTGCTTTGAGCTAGGAAACACCGGCCTCATCTAGCTTAAAATGACGTGTAAAATTATTTAACCTACTTTCAAAATAAATATTATTTATTTATCTTTTTATCAAACACAAACTCCGGCAGAGAATTCCACTCGTTATCCATACGCACAAATTAAAGCATTCTCAAAACGTTCTGTGCGTAGAACACACGAGTCTGAATAAAGCGATCACCGCTCGAATACGCGATCGACGCATTCGAATTTTCCCAACAACTGTGAGTAGTGTGATTCTGTGAAAATCTTATTCTAAATAAGATGGAATTAGAGTGGACTTCACTTACTTCACATAAGTTTACACGGTAAGATGTTAACCGAATAACCAGATGATCGCGTCGATCGCGTATTCGCGCGATCAACGCTTTTTCAAAGCAACGTTCGCATTCGCATGTCAGTCGCAAACTGTCAAAAAAGGCTTGGCCCATATTCCAAAACGTAAACTCCAACTCAACTCGAACATGAGAAAATGTCAATGAAAGCTTGTCTAATTGACGTTTTCGTACTCGAGAGATGAGCAAACAAATGCATAAACTTCAATTATGACAACCTCCGATGGGGTTGGAGTTCCGAGTTGAGTTGGAGTTTACGTTTTGGAATATGGGCCAAGGCTTTTTTGACAGACGACCGTTTAGTATTTACATAGTTATGTGCTATTTATCATGTGTCTGACGTAAAGTTCACCAAAACACAAACAAATGAACCACATGCATACAGGTAATCACATGATGTCCAACTAATGCGTTTTTATAAATAGCCCCAAATATTCCCGGTATGCGAGGCTCGGAGCAAACTGCATTGTCTGACACTTGGACACTTGCGATTCTTTAGTGAATCATTTAGTACTGCAGTATTGTACGACAGAAATATCTGGGTATTTTTAGTATTAGAGTTAGTTATGGTTGGGGTTTTTAAAAATCATCAGTAATGACTTCTTCTGCTCTAGGCGGAGCTGAAGGGAGTGTCAGACTCTTACTGACTAAAACCCACCCGTGTTCCTTTAAATGCCCTTTGTGTTTCAAGCCGTGATAACTCTTTTGAACGATTCCGCAACTCAAGCAATAGTTGGGGTTGTTAGTAGCTAAATTCGGAGCGTTTACGCTGCACGGCATTTCATACAAATCAAGTCCTTATTTTTCGAAACGAATGACACAGAAACATGAAACTTCCTACGCATAAGCTGGATGTATAGGTCTAAAAAGTTATCAGAGAACGTTTAAAAAATAGTGTTACAGCTAATTTCGACCGATTGTATGTTTTTCATAGAACCAGAGATTTTCAATTATCTTTTTTTAAATAAGACATTTCGAAAATGTTCTATGAAAACTTTTTAGACATAATGTGTCCTGTTTCTGCGTAGGAAAGATTTCATTAAAATCGGTACATTCATTTCGAAAGATACGGACTTGAAATATTGTATGAAATGCAGTAAAAACGTTAACGTTCTAAAACTTATATTTTCAATGGTAAGCAAATGGTGAAATTATGGAGGTAGGCGGAACAGGGTGGAAAGTCCCGCATACCTCCGTTAAAAAGGAAGGATCCTTCGACCGGACGGTTGTCGTGTCCGGTGGGCAAATGCCCGATAGTTTCTATTCGGACTGTTGTATCTGTTCAAATCGCACGGTAAACTCTGATACCACGACGTAGGATTTCGTTGTTAGATCACAGCTAACGGGATAGATCGCGTCGCGGTTCTTTTTGTTGCGATGTAGATTTTGCTACGTTAGTTTTTTTTTCTACAAAATCTTACGAGTGATTTCTGGTTCTGATACTTACTAGATTTCAGATTTCATTATATTGAGTGCAAGAGAAACTGTATTCGGTAAGACTGGAAGTCAACCTCAATATAGTTGGGAAAAGGATAATCAGATTATTGTCATGAGATAACCAGGTTTGTTTTGAACTTCACTATTACCAAATTTTATAAGACAGAGTCGGCCGCGCCCGCCGGTGCGATCAACTCAAAATCAGCCGAACGGATTTTCATACGTTTCACTATTGGACGGAGTGACACATGAGGAAAGTTTAAATGTTTTCTTTGATAGAGGTTTAGTAATTTCATTATAGTCCAATCAACGAGGATATTAGTTATATGGAGAGTTCCGAAAAATTCTCCCGCCTAAGTTTTCACTTCTGCCGGCACTCCTGTAGTGCAACCCCTTGTTTTTTTTTAACCATCGTGTATGACATAAGCATGGTCTCGGGCTAGCACTAGTGCGTAATATTTTAATGGAACATATTCTTGGCGTGGTTGGAATTCCTCTCATTCGTTGTAGTACACACGTGATATTTTATGACTTCACTACTGGCTCTGCTTGTGGTGACATTTTCTATCGAATGAGGTTTTCATGAATCATCGTCTGACACAGTTTATTTTACTGCGTAAATGTTACTTGTTAAAACCTCCTCAAATTTACAATCATACTAAGAGGTATCCTTAAAGCAAATTAAATGAGGACCCGAGGAGGACTCTGTAGGCTTTGTCGCTAACTTCTTCTAAGCCACGCAACAGATTTTGATACGGTGTTCAATAATAGAAAAAGTGATAACCGAGGAAGGTTAACGGTTGTATATCATTCGCACCCGTGTGAACCTGGGGCGAGTGTCTGTATACATAAACTCTATCCCATCGGTGTCGACGGGAACGGTGGTTCCAGTGCCTCAATCGTTCTGTTTCGTGTTTTTTTACACAAAACCCTTTCCCATACATACCTACCTACCAAACAGGGGTAACAGCACTAAAAAGCGAAAAATCAAAAACTTTTTTACAAAAAAAAAATCCGGTTATATTGTTTTGTAATATATAAAGTTTTTCATTTTTTACTTTTTAATGCTGTTACCCCCCAACATTCCCACCAGTCCATATCAATTTAATTTCTAAGTTCTTCATCAGATCTTAACGAAATTTAAATGGGACCATTTCTGAATAAATCTCTTTCGAACAAAACAATAACTTTGAAAATCAGTTTATATACGACGGAGTTATGCCTGAACAGATATAAAAATACAACGTGTAACAGAATAAACGCAACACCTCTTAAGGGGTCATTGTACTCATCATTCTGAACAACTTTTACTAAGGGACCAACACTGAAATCGCGAAAGTGATGAGTACAATGACCCCTTAAGAGGTATTGCGTTTATTCTGTTACACGTATATAAAGATTCGAAACGTCCTCCTTTTTGAAGTCGGTTAAAAATATGGTAGTCTTAGATATTAATATTATAAAGAGGTAAAGTTTGTGAGGTTGTAGGGGGTAATATCTGGATCTACTGAACCGATTTTGAAAATTATTTTTGTAAAAGATAGTCACATTCATGAGAAAGACTACAGGCTATACGTGAACAGGAAATTCCTACGGTAACGGGAAACAACGGGATATAAAGTAAAAGCTAGTTATAGATATATATGTTTGTTTTCCAATACCTACTCGCCTAGCACTTCAGCTATTGGCATAGAACGAGGCCTGTGACCTGAGTTCTATCACAACAAGTGTCAGGTTCTCGAGGCACGTTGGTATCGAATACACGGCTCTAGTTGCAAACTTGTTTTTTTCATAGTTCGGTTGTTTGTGACGAATATTTTGAGATGAGCTTGTGATGAGTCAGATTCCTGCTACACCAAACACTTTTTGAGATAAGTCCAAGTACACAGACGTAGACAGGAGCAGTCTAGATTCCACATGGTATTCAAAAATATTTTATCAATATTGACGTAAACGGATCAGCTGATTATTAGCTATTATTATCAGTCTATTATTACGGAGCGGAGAGGATGGCCAAGACGAAAATAATGCGGTACGATACTGGCGGCTAACAATTAGAACTATTGAGATCATCCATCATCTTAAATAATTGAGTTTACGACGTGAGGTATTGTGGCTGAAATAAATCATGGTGTTGCGATGAAATGTTTCCTTTGTGGGAAGGTGGAATAACTGTCATACTTTTTTTATGGCAACACTGGCAGGCTATGGCCCTAACGGACCTTTGGGCTTTAGACAAGTGACATTCTGTCAACGGTAGCGTGGCGAAGGCGATAGTCAATACGTCACAAATGTATGGGATTGACAGAAGCTATCGAAATGTCACGTGATCAAATTTCTACATTTTATCATTTCGACAGTCGCATTCGCTAATTGAATGGCACATTGTCTAGGGCCTCTTTTCTACTATGCTAACATCTCTTTGAGGCGCGCATGGAACACAACGCGCCGTGGACGCGGGCCTGGGGACTCTCTAAACCCGAAGTCCGTAGTTTCGGCCTTAGTGTCCCGAACTTAGAACAACTGTCAAATCGTGTTGTCATTCATTCTTAGTTCGGATTCAGGACTAATCGTAAGTCCGTAGGTGATACGGAGTAGAAAAAGCCTGAGTCTAAGGCCGAAACTACGGACTTCGGGCTTAGAGAGTAGACTTCCTGATTGTGATCGGACAGCGAGCCACCCAACGTTCGCAGGCCGCTGACCCGCATACGATAGATATAGAATATACTTTATCTACACTCACAACGTAATATTCCAAATAAGACTTCAAAAAAATATTGTATAAACACGTACTATTTTTTCGTGGATAGGTAAAATTAAAAAAAAATAGTTTATACAACGGTCATATAATAGGGGCTATTAAAACACAAGTGGTGTGGATTTATCATAAGAAATAATTACACAACTCTTTTACACAAACGTAATTTAATAGGTACAATATCGAGTATCTGTCAAATACCTATTGCATTACAGCTAGATTTCCACAAGCCTCATATATTTTACTGTTCTCCAGAGAATGCGGTGGCGGCGACGAAGCCCAAGCGGCGCGCCTACCTGCTGAAGCGGAAGGCGCTCACCACCGGCTTCTTCGACCAGAGCCGCGCCAAGGACGCCGACAAGGATAAGGGTGAGTCCTACATCTATTTCAGCATAATTATACAGGGTGCTTCAGCAGTGCAGATCATAATGAAAGATGATTTGTAGATATCAAACAATTGAAAAAAAAAACGTCATGTTCCTCAAAAATCGACTGAAAAGTAAATAAAATAAAAAATACAACCGAATTGAGAACCTCCTCCTTTTTTGAAGTCGGTTAAAATCAGTTTTCAAGCAGTCTGATGCAGTTGACATTGATTTTAGTTTTTTAACAGATTTGATGCCATCAACTGCATGTGAATGAAAAAAAAATATGTTTAGGTTAAGACATTCATTCTATGAGCCATGTCGCCTGAAATAAATGGTTATTATTATTATTTTATCAGATTTTCTCTTCGGAACGGCTCGAATAACGAATGTTTGGAAAAAACGTGTCGTGATGCGAATGCTCGCGGTATTTCCGTTATTAGTAACAATTTTTCGTGCCTTAGGGATACTCTAGTCTATGAGAGGCCAGAGCCTGTCAGGGTTGCGGAATTTGTAGTAAGAGTCACCGCGGCTCTGGAAAACAAAGGGCACTAGGAGGAGCACGGATGGGTTTTAGTCAGTAAGAGTCTGTCACTCCCTGCCGCTCCACCCTGAGCGGCAGGAGTCTTTTGATGATTTCCTTAAAACAGGTACATATAAACGGATATCATGCAGATATGTCTTCATCTAAGTCAAAAAATTTACAGAGTACAAAAAAGAAGATGATGATTTCATACGCATAAAAAAAGAAACCGACTTCCAAAAAACACTACAAAGTTCAAAATAACTTTAATTTCGGAAGTCGGTGTCAAATAACGAAGAAGCAACCAAAAACACTGACTTCCGAAATTTTTTGGAAGTCGGTTTCTTTTTTTTGTGAAAAAGTTTGTTATTTTTCACTTTTTAGTGGTACCCCACACCTAACAACACCACTGGAAAGTCACAGGAAAGCAAAAATACGCAATTTCGTATACATAGATGATTTTTCCACATATTTTTTCCAGCTATTTGGATTTAATAACCAAACTGCTGAACCGATTTCGATAAAATTTCAATGGGACCATTTGGGAAGTATACTCTTTCCAACAAAAAGAATTTTTCAAATCGGTTGGCAAGCGACGGAGTTATGCCCGAACAAACTTAAAAAATACGAACATCCGAATTGAGAACCTCCTCCTTTTTTTAGAAGTCGGTTAAAAAGGGCCAATACTGTGTAACCTAAGCAGCCAGAACTGCTCAGAAACGAAGTAGTATTTGACCTTCTAAACTGTCTGGTCTTTTTAACTCAACATACATACATACACGCGCCGACACAAGTGAAGAAAAATAGCGATAATAATAACGAAACAATAAAACCATCGTTATAGATAGATAACGCTATTTTTGTTTTTCCTCAATCGTAAAATACAATAATACTCGTAGGTATTGAGTATTACCAGCTTATTTTTATTATTAACCCAGAGTCATCTGCAAATACAACTAGTCAACAGTTTGCGGAACAAAACAAAAAAAAAATTTTTGCTAACCAGGGGTCTACTCTCTAAGCCCGAAGTCCGAAGTTTCGGCCTTAGTATCGGGCGTTTTCTGCTCCGTATCACCTACGGACTTACGATTAGTCCCGAACCCGAACTAAGAACTGTCAAATCGTGTTGTCATTCATTCTTAGTTCGGGTTCGGGACTTCGGGTTTAGAGAGAGGACCTCCTGGCATTGTAGTATGAAATAAAATGACAATTACTTCATCGATAGAGGAAGGGAATCAACCAAATTTAGCCTATCTGTATTATCAACTCGATTAAAAACAGCTACATATGATATTTTAATTAAAACACAGATATTTTCGTAAATATTCAGCTGAATCCGGTTTGACTGGAAGCTGAACCCAATAAAGTTAGGAAAAGGCTAGGCAGATGATGATTTTCATAAATATTTTAGACCCTACCCAAATCAGCTTTTTTTTTTTTTAGGTATGACCACTAGCAAGTTAACACACGTGGGATATTAACTGCTTAACCGGACTAACCTGTGGTGGCCTCAAATGAATGAATTTAAAGCCCCCAGCAACCAAATCAGCCTTTACCTACATAAAACTTTTACTACTGAAGCATTTAAATATTTCTGAGTTAGTAACTGTAAACTATTTTTGTAAACAACTGTAGCTAAATATAGAAGTCAGTTGTTTAAACTAACTGCTACGAGGCTACGATACTTTGATGTAGTCCCCCCCCTTGTTTCGTAGGCATTCCGTAGCCGCCTACGGCGTAGCAGACATCGTAGGCAGGTAATCCTCGCGTCATACTTTTAAGGTCAATTCGTTTGTATGTTCGAGTTTTACTGCTTTTCTTGAAAATGTAATGGAAAAGAATTGTTTTTTTTCCTCGAAAAATTAACAAATTAAACATGTGCTATAATTATTGTAATTTGAATTAAGATTTAATAGAATACCTATGGTAGGCGCAAGATAAATGTGGAATAAAGTACAATGACCTTTCCTTAAATTCTCTTCCCGGGTACCCGGACAGCAAATTGTAAATCGTTTTTCATTACTAGAAAACGCAAGTATCACGTTAGATGTCGATTCAGGACAGCTTTATGACATTATTTCTGTTTTTGAAATTAAGTGTGTCAATAAATGCAGGTGGGTCAATGACCGTTATTCCACATTTATCTGGCGCCTACCATATATTTCCCAAAGGGTTTGGCTTGTGAGGCGACCCTATTGGTTAATTAATGACAATAGGGTCGCAGACTCCGGAATGCTAGATGAAAAAGGAAACTTCTAAAAATAGGTAACTGGGGTACACTTACCCCTTCATTTAAAGTCATGTCCTAGCACTCAGGCATCTTCTGGGCACGCTCGCTCCATCATAGAACTCATATCGCTTTCTATCAGGCGGGATCGAGGTCAAGAGCAAGCCCATTCCTCAATAAAAAAAACTTCGCCACTCAAATCAAATGAAAGCTTATTATTTCCGAGAGTTCGTACACGCATAATCCATATTTCTTGTTTCCGTAGGATTTCGCGAAATACTTTCTTGGTGTGCCCCAAGGAACCTACATGCCAAAATTCAGCTTTCTACGACCAGTAGTTTCGGCTGTGCGTTGTCTGTCAGTCAGTCACTCACTCAGTAACAGAAGAGTTTTATAATTATATGTCGCAGCCAATTAGCTTAATTAGCCGCTTCACTAAAACCCTAGCCTTTTCATTTAACTGCGCCGTTTAATCAGCGACATAAGTGACATGGGCAAGTCATTAAACGATATTGAAACAAAGATGTCACTTAGGTCGCCGAAAAATCGGCGCATTTTAATGAAAAGGCTAGGCTTTTAATGAAATGGCTGACTAATCTAGTTGGCTGCGCCTTATATTGATTGATTCATAACGAGAGTACTGACGTAACCACGAGCCATAATCGTGTACCAACCAATAATAAACATTAGAACTATCAAATGCTGTAACAAAATCGAATTTCTCCACCCATCTTTCTCATTTGTCGTCATAGTAACACGCAGCTGTCACGACTTATCTTCGAACTCCGCTCGTAAATCCCGCGATATATTTCGTATTAAATTCTTTATAATCAGCATTCGGTAAACAGTGATAAATCAGCTGGATGTGTTAATTGTGACACTGCGTGGGGCCAGATTTAGTAAGATTTCTTTCAACATTGTGGTAGACAGGTATGCTTTCCGAGGCACGGAGGAGTCTCGGTATGTTAAGATGGTCACCCATCCACAGACCGACCTCGGTAGGCGTTGCTTAACCTTGATGATCGACCAGATTGATGGGGTATATGGCTAGGTAGTTTACTACTCCTCTGGTTTTTATCTAAGTTTCTTAGAACAATGAAATTCCTTGTATAAACACCTGTGTAAACGATACGTATTGTTATTTAATTGAGAAGTAAACCAGCATCTCGTAAAACTCGGTTTGATCTCAATTTAAGACCGCGTCTTAAGATTTACGGCTTGTCAGTCAATATAATTAAGTTGTTAGCGAATCTTTTGTTGTGCAGTTTTAGGAACGCGATTATTTAATGAAATAACTAGAAACGTGGTTAACAAGTTTAATAACGAATGTTATTTTGGTTAAAAAAACTGTTTTATCTCTTAATTTAAATTTTGAAGCAGATAACAACAGATTTCCCTGACAGAAATAGTCAAAATATATATTTGTTGCGGAATTTGTTCGAAAGAGTCACCGCGGCCCTGGAACATAAAGGGCATTAGGATGAACACGGATGGGTTTTGGTCAGTAAGAGTCTGACACTCCCTTCCTTCCTTCGCTCCGCCCAGAGCGGAAGAAGTCATTTGATGATACCCATCCTTAAAAAAAAGCGTAGGCTGAAGTCAAAACGAATAACTAAGCAGCTAGAGCGTCGCACTTCACCAACCTGCTGATCGTAACAGATGGAGTAAACCGTTGACAATTTGAAACGGAGTCTCAATGCTCAGCAGTGAGAAAGCGATGAAAAGAGGGAGTGAGAGAGTTGTAAGCTCCTATAATGGCAAAATAAATTTCTGAACGCCTGCTTTTGATGCGTCAAAATAATGAGATTATGAGGATATTGTTAAGACAACCTATATGTTCTACTGAAGAGTATATACCTCTTCCTATACATGCTTAGTAAAAACCGGCATGATCAGTAAGTATTTTTTTTTAACGATGTAAAATCATTAGATGACTCCTTCCGCTCTGGGTAGAGCGGGAGGGAGCGTCAGACTCTTACTGACTAAAACCCATCCATGTTCCTCGTAGTGCAATTTGCGTTCCAAGGCCGCGGTGACCCTTTCGAACAAAATCCGTAACCCTGGCAGGCTCTGGCTCTAACGGGCCCCGTGAACTTTAATGATATCTCTTTGAGGCGCGCGTGGAACACAACGCACCGTCGACCCGGGCCTGGTTTTGCCAACGCTTGCCGTCCGCAGGCCCGCGCCTACGGTGGCCGGGAATCGCCCTGCGACTCCTGACTCCCGAGGCGTCTTCTTCAGATTGATCTGTACCTACACTTGAACCATAGATATTTCATATTTACTTCGATAAACTGGAAAAAAACACATTCAAAATCAAATACTTTATTGCATTTCTATGAAAGCATATCGTATTTTATCTGTTCTCGGGGAAAACTCATGTTTTAAGTCGCGGAGTCGTAAAAGTCAAGAAGGCAATGAATCTATTAATCCTCTGGAACCATATAAATTATTTTAGTATGCTAGAATTAATTTTATATAGTTTTTTATGGCTGGCGCTACCAGTTTCATGTATAAAACTCCCATCGCTGGATAAAATATGCAGTTTTGAGCAGCTATCGATTTAATTCCTTTTTTAGGGTTCCGTTCCAAAGTGTAAAACAGAAACCTATTACTAAGACTCCGCTGTCTGTCTATCTGTAACCAGGTTGTATCTCATGAACCCTGATAGCTAGACAGTTGAAATTTTCACAGATGATGTATAATATTTCTGTTGCTGCTATAACAACAAAAACATAAATATTTAAGTGGGGCTCCCATACAATAAACGTGATTTTTTGCCATATTTATGGATAATTGTACGGGACCCTTCCTACGCGAGTCCGACTCGCACTTGGCCGGTTTTTTCCTTATATTCTGGAAAAATTGGTCGTCTTAATGCCTTCTTGGGGCCCTATCAAAGTCAAAGTCAAAGCATTTATTTCAAATAAACCATTTACAGGTACTTTTGAATTGTCAAAGTTAGTCAAAAACATGAAGCTATTTGCACGTTCCAAAGCGTAGATCTCTATGGAGCAGAACGTGCAAAAAACTCCATGGACACTCTTTTAAACCATTTTATGATTTACAAAAATCCTGGTAACATTATCCTTGTTGCTTCTATATGTGAGAACAATGTAAAGAAAGAAAAACAAAATTCTATGAATCAACTATTAAATATTAAAATAAGCCAGTGACAGCTAAGAGCTGACCAGTCT
This sequence comes from Melanchra persicariae, assembly GCA_947386135.1. Classification (NCBI taxonomy): domain Eukaryota; kingdom Metazoa; phylum Arthropoda; class Insecta; order Lepidoptera; family Noctuidae; genus Melanchra; species Melanchra persicariae. The sequence continues at coordinate 1,528,581 of OX376652.1, forward strand.
CACTGATGGCGTCCGTTCACGAACATGATGCGTGCATCAGCACCATTCAGCTCAACCATTTTGAAGGACCATCTCTCAGTACCTACCATATCTCACTATGACACCATGGCGCACCACAATGCTTGCGGGACTTAACTCTATGTTCAGCATACCTCTTAAAACCTAGTACCTAGTCGTATCAAGGCCAAAGTATACAAAAGACTTGCACTAGCAACATGACAGCATAATCAGCTTATCTCAATTTAATCAGAAAGTGTATAAAAGTAGTATTACAAGTCCTTTCAAAGTCCTTTTGAAGGAAAATGGAGTCGCTAAAACAATGTTAAAACCGGTCAAGTGCAAGTCCGACTCGCGCACGAAGGGTTCCGTACCATTATCTATTAAAAGCGGCAAAAAAATCACGTTTTTTGTATGGGAGCCACACTATTTATTTTATTGTTTTAAGTATTTGTAGTTATAGCGGCAATAGAAATATATCATCTGTGAAAATTTCAACTGTCTAGCTATCACGGTTCATGACATTCAGCCTGGTGACAGACAGACGGACAGCGGAGTCTTAGTAATACGGTCCCGTTTTTACCCTTTGGGTACGGAACCCTAGAAACACTTGATTAATGTCAAAAAACGACAAGATATAATTTTTGTCAATTTTGCTGTGGGAAGGTGAGTCAAGATGAAGTCGAGGTTGATACTAAGAAAATAGGGGTTGAAACCTAGTACCGAAAATCCTTTGTCAAGGGCAAACTATTGCCGATTTCCACGAGTAAAATTTTATTACAGCACAACATACCTCCCAATCACCGGCTTCACATAACCGGCTCATCTCCAAATATTTACGAAGCAACAGTTCATTGTTTATCCAAAAAAGTTTATAGCGAGAACAGTCAGAAGCGTTTGCTGCAAAGAAAGGTATTTCAATACTTTGTGATTGTTGAATTGTTGAACAATGTGCTACGTGCCTTCTTACACGTACCAACTGCCATGAGAAGATTTTTTATAGGTAGACGTAAGTTTTAGCAATAGGTTAACCACTTAACCTCACTTTTTAGGGTTCCGTACCCGAAGTGTCGAGGTCAAGAAGAAGAAGAAGCTAGTCCATTCATAAATAAAAATAAAAAAGAAAGTGTAACCAGCGGAATCCTATTAAGCCTCCGCTGTTCGCTGTCCGTCCATCCGTCTGTCAGTCAGCAGGCTGTATCTCAAGAACCGTAATACTGACAGTTGACAGTTGTCCAGTGCCTCTTATCAACAACTTGGGTTCGTCAAAACATGTCATCTTCTTCCATATTTCTCTATTTGTCGTCATCTCAATAGAGCCAGTCCACCCCTGGTTTCTTTGGTCATTCGCTACTCATACAGAGTGTTCCAGAGTTCCAGGTCCAGGTCCCGTGGTCATATTTAAGTGGTTTTCTGCTATACTTACACAATTTTATTGAAGATGGTGGGACGTTCTTGACACTATCAAAATACGCGTAATAAAGTCGAACGATAATAAACACACATAATTGTTTGATTACACAAATTAATACTAACGTGGCATGACTAGGCAAATTAAAGCATATTTCTAGACTAGATTCATTGAAATATTAGGCTAGACAAGTGCCCTCTCAGTCTATTGTTTACCCAGCACGTCAGGAGACGCGCCAAGCGAATTCATCTTGAAAAAAGAGATTTTAAGAGAGTATTGGAACAAGTATGATGGGGTTCCGTAGGAATTAGGTTTGAATGCACTAAGAAATCTAGAAACAGAAAGTTTTACATACTACAGTAACTTTTGGTTTTGTAGAATATAAAGACAAAATTAAAGTAAACAGAAGCATAAAGGAACAAATTCAAAACTTGCAAACTGGAAAATATTATTTATGGAGAAAAAATCACCGTCCGACAAGTTTTGACCATCTTAACATACCGAGTTTCCTCCGTACCTCCGAAAGCACGTTAAGCCGTTGGTCCCGACTGTCATTTGGAGATCTTTGGCAGTCGTTACGAATTATCAGAAGCTAGAAAATCTGACTCCAGTCTTGCCAAGAGTACCGTGTTCCCCAGTTAATGGATTGTAGAGGTGTAGTAGGCAGCCGCTCCACGTAAAATACCTTCTGGTATTCAGTTGTATCCGGTTTGACTGGCAGCTAACCCCAATAAAGTTGGGGAAAGGCTAGGCAGATGATGATGACGGCGACCAGTGGCGTGCACAGAGTTTTTAGACAGGGTAGGCAGAAAATTTTAAAAGACAAAAACTCAAGTCTCGTAAACATTGAATATAAATAATGGTTGAGATTGAGATACATAGGTACATACATAATTCGGCAAAATACCTTGCTCAAATATTTTTCAACAGGCAATAAAACATTGAAGAGCAGTATAACTAGAGTAGTTAACTGGGAGCCGACCCCAATAAAATTGGGAAAAGGCTAGGCAGATGATGAAGTTTTTAAATGGAAAAGTCAGCAGCAATTTTTCTGTTTGTCTCAGTATGCATTTAACAGGGTTTTCTGAAACAAATTATGGCATAGGAGAAAGGGTTTCTCAAAGATTGCTGTTGTCATTTTTAACTTTACTAAATTAAGCCGAAACTGAAGCTAGATCTAGCCAGATATCAATACTTATCTACAGTATTAGATATTTGAACTTTGCGTTTTATAATTGAACCCTAAACCCAGTAATTTAAATAGCATTTTAACGAAAAAAGTTCCTTAAAACATGGCTAGTGCGGGGGCAGAGAGACTAGTGAAATATTCCGACAATCTGAACTCGTGCCAAGAGTTGGTTGGGCTAAATCACGCTGTTGCACGTCGCCTTATCAACGTTGCTATCAAAGCGCTATCGATCGCCATCTACTGACTTCTTAAAAGAAGAAACATGTGTAAAATGACAGGTGTCATTGGGGAACAAAATGCTGTTTTGTACATCTTTAGAAAAATGACATGGTGCGTAGAGTACGTGGTAAGCGCCAACAGCATCTTTAGTATGATCGCTAATCGGCCGGACTGTAGTTACATCAGTCTACTGCTACTACTGCGCCATTTGTCATGAAATGGCGCAGTAGTGATTGTTGAGTTATTGTAAACCCAACAATCACTACTGAAAAAGAAAATTATTTTTATATGTTTTGTTGTGGGTAGTTTTAAGTAGGTATTACTAATTCTAGTAGTCTAGTCTATAAGAACATTATTACTAACAAAATGGACACCATGCTCTGAAATAAAATATTTATTATAGGTACCTATGATTATTATTTGGTTGTTTGGGTCAGTAGGTGGCCACGTTTATTGCTTGTAAATGCAAGGGTGTATGAACATTAAGGATATTTCAGCAACTGGGTCATGCAGCATGGTCTCAACCGCACCACACTTACACCGGTTTGATGGATCAATAATCCGGACCGAAGCGATTTAATGAAAATGTTTTGACTATTTCTAACTGCTACTGATTTAACTTGGTGGACTTACTGGAAATTACAGAGCAAAGTTAGAGATCGTCTATTGAATTGGCATATGTTTACTTAGGTCTCAGTCTAGTTTACGTTTTATTCGGGAAAATTGAACTCGGGGAAATCCTTAAAATATACATTCGCAAAAGATTTCACCAACATGTAAGTAAGTGAAATGTATGTTTTCTTTTATTTTATTTTATTTATTTTAGAGGAAAACTTACAGCTAAACAGATACAGTAAGTAACAGTTTAAACAAAATATAGCCAATTAAAAGTTTCCACGCGTAGTACTACTACAGGTTACTAGTCTGTGTTTCATGATAGCTACAACCCGGAAGTCTTTGAGTCGAGAGTGAATAGGTTACATCTAGCCAAACGTGCTCCATCTTCGGCCACATCATCGCTTACCATCAGGTGAGATAGTGGTCAAGCGCGTGCCTATCAATTATAAAAAAAAAGTACTACTTACATGTTGGCGATATCTTTGTTTAATCATGATGTCAAAACGAGAGAAACATTTGACACAAGCAGAAAAACAATTATGGCTGCTGTATTAACACGTTAAGTATTACAATTTTGGAAAGCAGTTTTCATCAAAATGAAAATTCGGAGGACTCGGATGGGCTTTCACCGGCACTCATACACTTGCAAATTCTTTCGAAAGGAACTCCAAATCCACTGTTTGAAAATTCGTCTACCTACTCGTCAACATATAACACGCAATGATTAAGCTAGCTAAGTATGTCAGAATAAAAGTTTTATGTGACCGATGGCATTGATTCTTGGAGTACCCGATTTGGCTGATAGTCACCAAGTTAATATCATTGTGCCTTAGCAACTACTTCCAACTTTTGTGTTCACATTCATGAGATCTCACAACACCGCGATACAGAATCAGCTACATGTACCTATCTATGACGGAGCGAATTCCACGAATACTGAGCGAATAGCTGTACCGTGATAAAAATAACGCAAGCTTTCTAATGTTTAAGGAAAATATCAAGCTGAATTATTATAGAAAATACATTACTGTGATACTATATTCAGATTGATAAGGGTTTTCATGGAAATGGACATGAGAGAACCGAACCAAAATCAAAAGTAATTTATTAAATCATCGAATTATTTTAAAAATCAGCACTTACATCAAGACAGTCCTCCAAAACGCTCATCGGTCTCCACTTCTTAGTGTTATGGCTACAACAATACAATACAAGACCACTACATCCCGATTAGAACAAAAATAAAACTGAAAATCTCATATTCCCAGTGTTGTTAGTTGCTTGACAACAGTCTTGATTTTACTGGTATGACCTCTAGATCCTTTCAAAACCGTCGTCAATAATAAAGTCGTTCAATCGCTGGTCAAAATGGAAGTCTAGGTTTTACTCATTGGGTTACGGAATTTATTCGAAAGAGTCACCGCGGCCCTGGAAAGCAAAGGGCACTAGGAGGAGCACGGATTATTTAGTCAGTAAGAGTCTGACACTCCCTTCCACTCCGCCCACAGAAGGAGTCATTTGATGATTTCCCATCATTATAAAAAAAGGTTCTTCTCATTGGCGTATTAAAATCAAGAATCATCAAATTATCAAAATATCCAATGCCCGGAGGTACTTTATCGGTCGTATATCTGTCCGTTAATACTATTTGTCAAAACGCCATTGGTTGCTTTGTGTTTAACGGACAGATAAACGACCGATAAAGTACCTCAGAAACTGGGCATATGAGGAGTTTCTTACCTTATGTTAAAAAAGTATATTAACTTACATACAATACCTACCTTTATTCATTCGAAATGATTATGAGATTTACTCCTGCAGTGCGATTCTGTAAACATGTCGAAGTGAAAGCTTGGATGAAGTGATCTCGAAGTGAGATGTCAATCCATGTAATCAAGATGGAATGATAGCTCACGACGAATCGACCGGCTGATGACTGGGATTGTATGGTAATGACTTCTTAGTAAATTCGATCACAATTGACATATCTGACAAATAAGTTTCCTACAATCAAAATCGTAATCATCAAAATCAAATTAGTTCGAGAGCCAGCACTTTATGAACGTCAAGGTTATGCGTAGGTACATAAAGTCAGTCCCCCAAAAGGCTCGCCCGTCATCGTTCAATCCAAATTAGCTTCCAAAATCTAGATTGTAGCACGAATAGCAACAACAAATAACATGATACGCGAACTAATTCACAGGGGTCACTACTATTATGTAAACAGTGTTATTACCGACTGTTTAATATTTACATTTGCCGCTAAAATAAACCGAAACACCGCCATTTTGTGGGCCAGTTTCTTAACTTTGTCGGCTACCATTTCAAGGTTGATAGAAAATTCACCTGTGTTTATAATTGTGTTACGATATAGCAAGAAAAACTTTGAGTTGGTAACGTTTGTTGAATTTATTTTATTCTTTAAATTTGCGATTTTTCGGACTTACCAGGCTCGATTACAGTCTCTTGAACTTTTTTTTTTATATATGAATGACCACTAGCAAGTTAACACGCAAGGGCTATTTACTGCTTAACAGGACTAACCTGTGGTGGCCTGAAATGAATTTAAGGCCTCCAGCCTAGGCAATAAAACTAGCTACACGCTAATCTACTGACCGCTCGCTAAGGGCATCCCCTGTGGGATACGACCTCGGCTTAGCCGCGTCAATTCGGTACAGCAAGGGACAACAGGTTGGGTCATTACATTATTTTTGGGATTTTAGACTAATGGTGGCTCAGCGACGCGGGCTGGCTCGTTAGGCAAAAGACGGGGAGGGGTCTCTTGAACTTTTCTCACGACGACTCTAAAGTACAGTTGGGCCTTAGAAATCATACTAGAAAGGTAGTCGAGACTTTGGAAAAAGAGACATTCTATCAGTAGTAGCGATTGGTAAAAAGTTTATAATTACTCTATGGGATTGTCAATCAAACATTTTGGTATTTCGAGAATCGTTCATCATCTGCCTAACCTTTTCCCAACTATATTGGGGTCGGCTGCCAGTCAAACCGGATTCAGCTGTATACTAGTATTTTACGTGGAGCGACTGCCTACCAGACCTCCACAACCCATTAGCTGAGTAACACGGTACTTCTTGGCAAGACTGGAGTCAGATTTCCTGGCTTCTGGCAATCCATAACGACTGCCAAAGATCTAGCCGGGACCAACGGCTTAACGTGATTTCCGAGGTACGAAGGAAACTCGGTATGTTAAGATGGTCACCCATCCACAGACCAACCTTGGGAAGCGTTGCTTAACCTTGAAGATCAATCCATGCGGCTGTTATTCTTTAGCCACGAGCTCCTTAATCCTTTCGAGAATAGTTATCACGGATATAATGTCTCTTTGCCTAGATCACACGATTGATTACTGTATGCAGTGAATAGATAAGCATTGCTTATTTGACACCATCCCTATTGTTGCTAGCCTAAAAGAGGATAATGTTGCACCCTAATTTAATTTAAATACTCCCGTTGGAGCAGTGCTTTCTCCAAAGAGATGTTTATTTGATGGAGGTTATCTCTGGAAGTACTGAATCACGAAAGTTATTTCAAAAATCTCTTAGTCCATGGGAATAGGCAATTTTTATTAGTACTTAGGTACCAACAAAATAATCCATTACTAGGTCAGCTTGATCAACGCAATTTACATTTTTTAATTGGTTATGTCAAAATGAAAGCTATTTTAATTTGCTTTTTTGGTACAGGTAAAATAAAATATGAAGTTATTATGACCTTGATTAAAGCTACGTTGATAGCTGGGTTATAGTGTACAAAGGTGTAACAATGCCCGTCTTGTTCGCGATGCGTCTGGACAATGTTTTGCAACGTTCAGACACGCCCCAGTTTTTGTAGGAAGTTTTTGTAAACTATCATCGTTGCTAAGAATATTTTTACTTTTTATTGATTGAACCATTGTCATCAGTTAACAAGAAAATACTATAAATGCACTAGATATCTATACTATACTCGTTTATGATATTGTACCAAGTTATAAAGATATTCATAACGCGCAAAAACTGGAATTAGGTCAAGTACGAAATATTTATAACTCACAACAAAAAGAAGACAATTCGATTTGTTTATATTATAGTTTGGAGGACATACATTGGCAAAAAAAACAAGTCTTAAAATATTGTATAGGTCTTTCCCATAGATATACAAAAAAACAAGTCTTTTCTATGCATAACACACAGTTGTCTCAGATAGAAGTTGCAACAAATCTAACCGTTTTTAGACATTAATACTTATTACATGTTCTACGCAAATACTTAACTCAAACTCCTAAAGAATTTCTCGCAATCGACAAAAAGCACAAACAATAGAACGCGAATCGATTAGAAAAAGAAAAACAAACTGACTCATCTATGATACAAAAATCGAACACGAAGAGAAAAAAAAAAGAAATATGAATTTTAAAATATCGTAAGCGCCAACTCTTCGTACTACAGATTAAAAATAGAAGCAGACTCGCTTTTGAGAAGTGTCCGTCAACGCGCTCCTATATTGTTTGACTGGCCACATACACACACATTTTTGATAGGCCCAACCGCGCTTTTATTGCTATTTTCTTGGGAACCTGCAAATAGTTTTGTTTAGTTAATTCGGCCTTGGATGATGGGAAAATTGCTGGCGTTGTGTGAAAGTGTAGTACTGTGTAGTATTGGTCAGTCGTGTGTGGTCTTCAAAGTTTACACTTGTAACTAGTTTTAAGTTTCAAAAGTTTACAAAGTTTTAATCTGGGGTCCTCTTCATCATTATCCACAGCCCGACTTCGCCCACTGCTGAGCTAGGCCTTTCTTGTCTGGTACCCTCATCCAGATTCTCCCGCGACGGCAACAATGTTTTCTGCCCATCCCTCAGCCAGGGTTTGCGTTGGTCCATCTAATCGTATAACAACGGAATTTTTGCAATTCTGTCTCTAGAATGCTTTACTTGCTTCTTTGCTTGAGGCGCGATGGCTTTAGAGACGCTGGTCACTCAGTCCACATTGCACACCAGAGTGACGACCGAAAAACAATTAAAGTCGTGTTATCTTACGGAATCAGGTTATAAGATTAAAAAAAGGTGTTTCATAAATTCAGTTTAAAGTTGTTTTAGTAAATACTCAACCTACTATAAATAAAAAAAAACAAACTAAGTTCCTAAAATATGGCGTCAATAAATTAGTCCGCATCGCTGTTGACTGAAAGTGTACCCAAAAGACTGGCGGCATTGCCACGTTGTATGGCAATGCTTATCCTTTGTCCAGCCCATTGGGTCACGCGAAGTGTCAACTAAGCGTCTTGAGAGATCTTTAAACAAGTTATGAGCACTCGGACCCCACGAACCGAGAGTTTCAACCCCAAACGGCTCGAAAATATAACTACCAACTAGGTTATTATATTTCCGCCGCTTGAGGTTCTCCGCAGCCGCAGCGGCAGCGCCAGCACAGAACGAAGAGCTAGGAAGACGGGATGGCGCAAGAGTATCGACACAAGTAGCGTCCCACACTAATGGCCTATCCATCCTCCATGAAAATAGCGACATGCCGTCCGGTCTATTACCATCGTTAATAAATATATTTATTATTCAGTTATTATTATCCTTCCTACAGCTTCAGCATAAATAAAGTTTCCTGTCGAAAAATCCAAAAAGTCGTCCAGATACATTTCCAACTGGAAAATTAGTGCCACATACCTAGGACATTACAATTTCGTCGCTTTGTGCAGCAATGCATCGATAATATAATGGTAACATTTCAGATGTAACCACTTCCAACCATTCGGGCTGTCGATCTGTTTGCCAACCTATCAAATAAAAAAAGCACATGCACTGTTTTCTACTATCATCCCACGTCTTTATCAATCATAACTGATGTATGTATATTTGTCTATAATTCAGGCAGCATGGTAACGATCGACTTAAAATATAACTTTGTATGTTTTTCATCAAAATAGCAATTGTATGACTTGTGAGGCTCATACACTGGTGTGTGTAAACACTCGCTTCCTCGTGCCCACGGAAAATGACTAACATATCTATTATTGTTATGTTTTAAATAGAAAAAATTAGTCATCACAGAAATATGATGGGAAGTGTACTGGTTGACCTATTCTTTGGCGCATCCATCATCGGAGCAAAAACTTTAAAATTGTGATGAAAAACACATGGGCGGGATATTGTCTAGGATTTTTGTGTTAAACTGTGCTGTTAATTACGCTAGTCTGACTGTTACCAGCTGACAATTGTTTGTACAAATCTTTATGAATGTTTAGGAGCTGAGAAAGAGTTGTTCAGCTTTGGGTTTTTACTCATAGCCTACTTACTTAATAACTGAGGGCCAATTCAAAGATTTTTAAGCAACGTTAGCATTCACATCTCACTTGCAATCTGTCAAAAAAGTCTCAATACCCAATGATATTATAAGTAAAAAGGTGTAGTAAGGTTACTAAAAAAAATCGATCTTTTAAAACGGCACAATGTCACAATGTTAGATGACACGTAGAAGTAGGACGGCAAGTCGTAATTATTGGGAGCGGAAAAGAGACAAGTCGAGGAAAATGTGGCTAATTAGCCACATTTTGACGTGTCGCTTGCGGAGCGCTTATAACCTATCTACACTTTTTACTTATAATATCATTGTCAATACCCATAAATTTTTTGACAGATTGCAACTGACATGTGAATGCGAACGTTGTTTAAAAATTAGTCCAGCGTCACGTCCGTGCCTCGTCTTTTCTATACGTTTTGAAAAGTCGCGACGGTGCGGCGCCCCGTCTGTGCCCTATCCGCGCCCCGTTCTCGTCTTACATCTTTTCTGTGTGTCCAGCGCCTTAAATGCCTGAACTCCTCTAAACTTGAGTTGGAATATGAGATCTATCTATCTAGCCTTTTTTGTCCCACTTCTAGGCAAAAGCCTCCAAACCCCCTTATCCACACAACTCAGTCTTTTGCTTCTATGGGCCAGTCTTTTAGAAGTTCGAACTAGTTCCGCCATCTTACCCTTAGTCTGCCGCAATGTCGTCTGACATTACTTGGGACGAGTTAACTAAATTTTTTATAAATTGCCACTTGGATGGGTCACCTGGTCGTGACCTCTGAAGGCCGTGGGAGTCTGCTGGATGCGAAAGGCACAGGACCGGTCGATGTGGCTTCACTTGGGGGACTAATTAATCCTGCAGTGGACGTCTTTCAGCTGAAATGATAATACGACGGATTTAAAGACAAGGATTCGAGAATCAACAAAAAAAAAATACATTTCTTTTTTTTTAAATATCTGTCCGCCTCGTTGACACTCCGCTTGACCGAAAGGCTAGCTTGTACCTTGGATAGAGGATAAGCATTGCCATACTACGTGGCAATACCGCCAGCCTTTTGGGCAAACTTCCAGTCGATAGGTAGTGGTGCGGAGAAAATTTTTTGACTAAGTGTTTCAACGACAAAATGTATGGGAATGACATTAGGTGATGACGTGTCCTTTGCGCACCTAATGTCATTCCCATACATTTTGTCGTCAGCGTCTGACGTTATCGCTACAGAAAAGCTTTTTGACTAGGCCCCCAGGTTTACTTAATTAGGAGTTTTATTATAAGAGTCAGAGAGTTAAATCAAAAATATGAAGATGATGACTATACTAAAAATGCATACCTACCGCATTGGCGACGTACCGAGCCGCACGACGCTGCACAACTAGATCTCGGAATAGACGCGACCTTTGTCGCAGTTGTTACTCGCGCGTCTGCGCCCGCGCTTAGCTTTATCAAGCGTTTCGTTCATATTAATACCCCGGTGTAAATAGACGAGCTAATATTAACATGGCATTTAGTTCCTAGCAGAGAATAGACGGGATGTCCTGGAAGGTGGCAAGGAGTTCTGTTAGAGGGATAGGTACCATTTTCATAGTCTTGAGCGTCTTCCAGCTAGCTTAAGAATGTTTACGACGTACGGCATTTCATACAAACTTTCAAGTCCTTATTTTTCTATCTCTCTGTTTTGTATATTACATATCAATACATGTCCGATGAGCCCAAAAACGATAGTGGGTATCTTGTTTGGTTCAGGAGTTCCAATGGCCACCTTCAGATTACATCATCAGACCTTGGGTACAAAATACCATAGTAGAGTAGAGTAGAGTAGGGACTCCATTTTTCGCACTGAGACTCTAAAAATAATATATGACGGAATATCAGAATGGGCAGCGGAGCGGTCTTTGTGATAGTCATCCATCATGGGCGTGTTGTAGAAGAAACGTTGAAATAATAGCACGTTTGTGATTCATAACAGTCCCTCGTTTCATTCGATTACATTTGTAAACAAAATATACGGTAAAACACAAGATGAAACTAGATTACGAGCCAATAGGTTAGCACGCGTGCACTTCGTACGCTGTCTGTCAAAAGAATGCCAGCTGTCACGGCGTAGACGCAAACTTGCTACCCTATTCGGGGTTACCCACTCATTTTTTATAAATCGCCATTTATATTCGACCAATTGAAATAAATCACCATTTTAATTTTGAATTTAACAATAATTACTATTCAACCAAATAACACAATCAGTCTCTCATCTTAAATCTTGGATTTACTTTTAATTTAGCTGCGCGCCGTTATATACATAATACCATATCAATTTTATTTCCAAAATTATAAATAACCCAAGTTTAAGTATAATCAATAACATTTTTTTATTTGTGTAACATAGGTAGTAAATACTGTTCAAAAATTAAATTTCATAGGTCGCTATGTTATGACAAGAAGCGTACAAATATGGTTGCATGCGAAACAAGAGCGAAAAAAGAAATCAACTGTATTAATCATGCGTGAAGTAAACACAAGTTATTTGGTAGGTCAACATTAATTGAATGATGATAAAAAGAAAAAATAAAAAATAAAAAGATAAAAAAAAAAAGTTAAACATGTCAAGTACATGTCACAATATTGAGTAATTTCTACAGTCAATGCATAAATAAGTCATCATCGGAAATTACTATTAGTCACAATATTCAATAAAAAATAATACTCGAAAGATGGGTGAATAATGGAACTCAACGTACGAACCCAGCAAGTTAATAAACAGCTTGTAAAATTAAAATAATTAGCGCCATTACACGGGCTGCATACCGTCAACAAAAACAGACGAGAGGTGGGTGTAGGACAATGCACTATCGCCTACCCTTTTGGGGAAGCCCGGCTTCGGTTTCCACGAAATGCTTCAATGCGGAAGTCTGGTTTCGTTGTTGGAATTTGCCCCTAAATAATAATATAATGAGCTTCTGCAATCTCTTCAAATACTTGGTTCTATTCAACTCAAATTGTAAATAAGTGGTTTTCAACACCTACCTACATTTTACACTTTTCTCTTCAGCTTTTCTTTGGCTTTTTTTTTTTTTTTTTTTTTATTGGTGATGGGTTTGCTCTTGACTCTAGTCAATGTCAGATATGACAGAGACAAAGTCTACGATGGAGCGAGCTTACCCAGAAGGAGCCTGTTCACTCTAACTTTGAAGAGATTAGGGCTGTAAGCTTTTGGAAACACAGACGCAGGCAGAGAGTTCCACTCCTTTGCTGTGCGCATTATAAAAGACGTTTGGAAACGCTTAGTGCGAATTGGTGGAATGTCTACAAGGTAGGGATGGTAAGATGCAGTGCGTCTGGATGTCCGATGGTAGAAGGGGGCCGGTGGGATGAGGTCGTGGAGTTCTTGGGCACACTCACCGAAGTACAATCTGTAGAAGACCGATAAGCAGGCAACCTTACGGCGATGAGCCAAGCTATGTAGCTTGGCATCCACCAGTTTTGCGTCACCGATGAGCCTCTTAGCTCTGCGTTCCACCGAGTCAAGCGCGGCAAGCTGATACTTAGCTGAGCCATCCCATAGGTGGCTACAATACTCCATGCAGGATCGGACTTGTGCTTTGTAAAGGGTTAAAAGCTGTCCAGGCCTGAAGTATCGCTTCACCTTATTTAGGATGCCCAGCTTTTTGGCCGCAATTTGGGCTTTGTACTCGATGGTGGCGCCGAAGTTGAGACTGGATGTCAACTCCATGCCTAGGAGCTCGAGCCGATCAGTAACGGGAACAGATGCACCCCGAAAAGTAGGAGTTTGGTCAAAGCGACTCCTTTTTGCGGTAAAAAGACACGCCTGTGTTTTGGTGGCGTTAAAAGTGACCAGATTGTCATCACCCCACTGGGAGACAACGCTTAAGGTCAAATTTGTCCGCTCTACCATGGCCTCTCTCAAGGAACGGACTTCATCCCCGCCGGTTGTTGCGCTGGACAAGTATCTCTCTGAAACCGTACTGTCATCTGCGTACCCAACAAGACCAGGCTGAAGTAGGTCATTGATGTGTAGCAGGAAAAGAGTTGCAGAGAGAACAGACCCCTGAGGAACTCCGGCATCAATAGCCATGAGGTCAGAGGAGCAGCCGTCAACGACTACTCGGATCGACCGTTCATTTAGGAAGTCTGATATCCAGCTACAAAAACCAGCTGGGATGCCATAAGCAGGAAGCTTGTTGAGTAGACCTGCGTGCCAGACCCTGTCAAAAGCCTTCGAGATATCGAGCGACACAGCAAGTGCTTCGCCGTGTCTCTCGATGGCTTCGCCCCAGCAGTGCGTGACATACACAAGAAGATCACCAGTTGACCGTCCCTGGCGAAAGCCATATTGACGGTCACTGAGGAGATCATTGTCTTCAAGGTAGGTCAGCAGCTTACTGTTCAGAACCCTTTCCATAACCTTGCATAGGATGGAGGTAATGGCGATTGGACGGTAATGTGCAGGATCAGCACGGTCTCCCTTTTTGGGCACCGGTTGCACATTCGCAAGCTTCCATGATTTCGGCACCGTTCTTTTTTCAAGAGAGAGGCGGTACAGGCGTGTCAACACAGGAGACAGTTCAGGTGCACATTGCCTCAACACTCTCGCTGGAATACCGTCAGGTCCGCTGGCCTTATTCACGTCTAGACTGCACAATACTCTTCGGACCTCTTTAATGTGAACTGCGATCTCCGGCATCGAAGAGTCACAACGAGGTAAAGTTGGTGGTTGCTTGGAGCCAGCGTCCAGACGTGAATTGCTTGCAAAGAGAGTGGCAAATAAATTTGCTTTCTCTCTTGCAGAGTGAGCCAGGGAACCATCAGGTTTTAGCATTGGAGGCAAAGTGGGTCGACAGAAATTCGTTTCAACCGCTTTCGACAGGGACCAAAACTGCTTACTACCCGGAGGGTGTGATGCTAGTTTGGCCCCGATACGTCCGACATGGTCAAAACGTGCCCTACGTAAAACGCGCTTGCAGGACTTGGCAGCAGAATTAAAGGCTCTTTTCCTCGCGCGAACCCTACGTGCTTTAGCCTTTCGGTCGCGGGCCTTGATCCAGGCTTGGTAAGCAGACTCTTTACGGGCCTCTGCGTGGGCGCATTCTGCATTATACCAAGGCCGGGACTTGTGACCGAGCGGGATGTCGGAGAATGGAATAAAATACTCCATCCCCTGCCGAATCACGTCCGCAATCACATCAGCACAGCACGAGGGGTCACCCGAGGAGAAGCACACTTGCCGCCAAGGATAAGACGCAAAAAAGTGTCGCATCTCATCCCAATCTGCTGACTCGTATCGCCATACTCGTCTCGTGCCCCTAGGACTCTTATCTGGAGGAGAGCAGGTCAACACGGATTTCACCAGGCAGTGGTCAGACGTTCCCAGCGGAGCTGAGACCGATACTGAATGACTGCCCGGATCGGTTGTCAGCAGAAGGTCCAAGCAATTGGGTGTATGGGCGTCAACATCCGGTACCCGCGTTGCCACATTCACCAGCTGGGTTAGATCTAGCGTTACAGCAAACTTGCGCGCCTCTAACCCGGCATGGTCAGTTTTCTGGTACGGGAACAACCACTCTTTATGGTGGGCGTTAAAGTCCCCCAGAAAAATGAGCTTCGCTGTTGGGTACCGTTGCTGGGCTACATCCGTCGACTCCACGAGGGAATTAAACAGCGCTGTTGTCTCCTGGTCACCGCTGTGCGATCGGTATACGCCAATATAGAGAAGTTTCTCCACGCCAGTGTCCACAAGTAGCCATATGGCAGAGAAACCCGATTTCTCAAAGCAACGGAGACGACGACAGCAAATGTCATCGCGGACGTACACACAGACCCCAGCCTGCTTCCTGAACTTGTGTTCCAGAGAGTAGCCCGGGTAGTTGAGGTACGCCACGTCCGACGGAGTTGTTATCTTCGTCTCCGTTAGGAAAAACAGGTGCGGCTTCTCGGTCTCGAGATGATGATGGACCGGATCGAGATTTGAGTGCAACCCCCTGATGTTGGTGAGGTGCACTTTGAGTGGGAGGAAGTGCAGCCGTTGTTTAACCTTATTCCTTTTTGCTTTGGTCATTGTAGTTTTAGAGTGTTAGGGGAAAAAGTCGAACTGTCGAGGCGCTGCTCAGTGAACCAAGTGGAACACTAGAGCTAAACCAACCTATGGGGAACTCATTTGGAGACTGCGGGGACGCCCGAACCCCCCCAGATATGGCCACCGGGTCCTCCCATCCAGTCGCCAGCTGGCACGGTGGAGCATACCGGGATTTTTCGCTAGTTGGCGGGGCAGCCTTTCACACGTGGCTGGCGTGCTACTTGGGCCCCCTACTAACTGCGGTCGGCCAACGGCTGGCACCGTGCTTCGGATCCCGCTACCCTCCAAAATGAGTTACCCGGAAAGCCCAGCCCAGCGACCAAGACCGGTTCTGAGCAGAGCAACTGACAGTCTCCTTCTCCCCCAATGGCACTGGCACTCCCGCACTCCGACGGAACACAGCAAGCTGCTTGGCGCCGGACTTCGGCGGGATGGTGGTCGCGAGCCAGGCGGCTCCTTACGGAGCCTACCACCGCTTTAATCGTTCTGCCGTACCACAGGCAAGCCTGTGGTGCCGTTGCCCGGGGTGGACCGCGAGGAGGTAGATCCCAAACCACCCCAAAAAAATGGCTTGACGTCACATGGCGTTATCTCGTCATCAGTACAGAGACAACTGAGGGGCAATTTCCCATAGTTAAGAAGCGTTCAAATTCATAAAAGGCGCAATATTATCTCAGCGACAATCAACGTATTTTTGACAGTTTGCGACTCCGATGTGAATGCTCTTTTAAAATAAAAGAATTGCCCCTCTGATTATGGAAAAAAGAATATCAAAACTGAATTTCATTTGTTTTTTTCACCTTCTCCTCTCATTGTTCTTTTGTCTCATGACGCCTTTCTTTTCTCCTCAGACTCATCGGGCGGCAGTGTGTTTGGAGTACCTCTCGCGCAGTGCGTGGAGAGCGAGCGAGCGTTGCGACGGCAGCAGCATGGCGGCTCCCGCGCTTCGCTCGCCTCCCTCGGAGCCCTGGAGAAGGGCGATGATGTAAGTCTTATCCTTGGGTAACTATTCATCTTCTTCTTCGTTTGCTTAAGGTTAGGCAATCACATACGGCGCTTCTCCAAGTTATACGATATTCTGATGGGTCTAACTGTTTGGTATATACATAAAGAATGATAAGAAAGAAAGGAATAGAGTAGATGACTAAAAAAATCTAATAAGTCCGTCAACTAGATTTCCAAAACATATTAGAATCGTATTTTTTCTTTTCTCACGTTAACGTAAGTTTTCAACGCCCTGTATCGTTATAGGTAATTATAATTATAACGATACAGTGCGATGAAAACTCGTGAGACGTCACTTGTAAGTACATTTTCTTTTTGTATTGATTTAATAAAACAAAAAATTACGTGTCCAATATTTTTGATAATCTATCACACGGACTAAATAGAGTCATATATTTTTGAACCAGGAATCATCCCTATTGAATGATAGCGTGACAGTTGCTAAGAGAGAATTAAAGAAGAAAGTGTGTTGGGTCGACTCCAAGTAACTTAAGACAAGAGCATGAAGACGATGATGAACTGTAATAAGATCAAAGATGAGCACGAAAGCTAACGTCTATCGACCATTGTAACAGAATTAAAACGATGAGTAGCTCAAAGCATCAATTTTGCCTGTCTATCGGCAACTCTAAATCCAGATGTAAGAATTTTACAGGTCCAATGAGTCATAACCTCAAAGTTCGATTACCAAACACCAGAACCAAAAATAGAAAACAGAAACTAACAATAGAATCGATCGATGAATTAAAAGATGCATCAATCTATATTACAATTGACATCTATTTTCTACTGCAACCCAGTAGCGTCTAGGTTCAACTATCCAACATTCGTGGACCTATAACATCTCCCTAGAAATCCCTTTTCGAACCTGTGATTGTAAGACTAGGGAGGGGTCAGGAAGGTCATGATAGACTGGTCATGTAAATGCTACCGTTCGTCATTCGCCATTTGAGCGCTCAGAAATAGTTCTAGAGTGGTCGCCAAGACACGTAATGCGTGACGTGGCCTGCAGCTGGGCATATCAGACATGCAACTCCGTTTACTCACTCTTTGAGGAAGGAGGAATAGTACAATTTAGAAAAAAATATATAAGTAAGGATTGCTTTCCAATGGATTTTGAGTTGTAGACATGTGAAAATTCCAAAATAAAAATAAATCTAACATACCTAATAGTAATAATAAACAGTAAAATCGCGAAAATCTCGCGGCACACCGGTGTGCCGGCAGTGCTCGAGCGCTTAATCGATATCCACCAATTTGAAATGCTAATAGCAGTTTCTTGCGATTATGTATATTTCAACCCGTTTGCTCGAAAACTGGTTCTTACCCCACCGCATTTAGGCACGCAATTTATATAAAAAAGTACGGTTATGTCATCTAAAATGAATTAAATATGTTGGAACGTCTTTTGATTCACGCGGGCAGTTGTAATTTTATCAAAATACATCATAACACAGTTTGAGAACGATATTGTTCTCATACTGTCTTATTTTGGGTTTAGACAGCTGTACATACTCTTCAAGACAAGAAGAGAATGCAGGTCATGTGACCGACTAACCGTACCCAGTGGCTAAGCCAGTACTGTAAAGTTTCTGCTGGGGTGGCGGAGTTTGTTCGAAAGAGTCACCGCGGGCCCTGGAACGCTAAAGGGGTATTAGGATGAACACGGATGGATTTTAGTCAGTGAGAATTTGACACTCCCTGCCGCTTCACCCAGAGCGGGAGGAGACAGAGGACTGTAAAGTTTCCTTTTCATCATCATCATTATATCAGCCGAAAGACGTCCACTGCTGGATATAGGCCTCCCCCAAGTGTCGCCACAACAACCGGTATCGGCTACCCGCGACCCTCACCAGATCATCGGTCCACCTTGTTCAGGCCTTCCAAAGTTTCCTTTTACATGAAGAAAAATATGCA
Organism: Melanchra persicariae; assembly: GCA_947386135.1. NCBI lineage: Eukaryota > Metazoa > Arthropoda > Insecta > Lepidoptera > Noctuidae > Melanchra > Melanchra persicariae. The sequence continues at coordinate 1,547,321 of OX376652.1, forward strand.
ATAACGCAAACACCGAAGTCAAATCGTATTTGTGTGAACTAGAAAATTTTCCACGCCGCATTGGCTGCACTTGCCACGTTTAGCAGAAAACCGGCATGAAACTATGTGGTAAATGAGCATTACTTTGTGTTGCCATTACATTTGCGACCGACACTTAAATGTTTTGTGTTTGTTCCTTGAGTTATATTTCTAGTGAACTGTAAAGCTTTGAGTTCATGAGAAATGTGACAAATTATTTTATCGGGAGTTTTATTTTAGAGCTGTTTTTTGGCTATTAGGGTGATTATGAACCGGTGTTCATAAAAAGCAGTAATGCTAGTGAAGGAGGAGGCGGACCGTGTGAGGGAGAGACAACCCTCACGCTCCAGCCGCCGCAACATAGGGAGACGCGTCGGGCGTCGGGAGTCGCAGGGCGATTCCCGGCCACCGTAGGCGCGGTTGCGGACGGCGAGCGTTGGGTGGCTGGCCGTCCGATCGAACCCAGGCCTGGGTCGACGGCGCGTTGTGTTCCACGCGCGCCTCATAGAGATGTCAGCAAAGTAGACGGGGCCTGTTAGGGCCAGAGCCTGCCAGGGTTGCGGATTATGTCCGAAAGAGTTACCGCGGCTCTGGAAAGCAAAGGGCACTAGGAGGAGCACGGATGGGTTTTAGTCAGTAAGAGTTTGACACTCCCTTCTGCTCCGCCCAGAGCGGGAGAAGTCATTTGATGATTTCCCATCCATAAAAAAAAGGTACGTAAAGCGACTGCCTGTTTAACCTTCACAACTTAATAACTTAGAAACACGGTAGGTAGGAACCTCTTGACAAGACTGGTGTTAGATTTTCTAGCTTCTGGCAATCCGTAACGTCTGCCAGAGACCTACAAATGACAGCCGGACCAACGACTTAACATGTTATCCGAGGCAAGAAGGAATCTCGGTACCTATGTTAAAATAGTCAGCCATCTACGGGCTGACTTCGGCAAGCATTGCTTAACCTTAATGTCAATCCTTGCGGCTGTTATTATTAAGTCATGAGCAACCAGTCTCCTCATTCCTCTGTACGTACAATTTTTTCCGACATCCATGCGAACGAAGTCGCGGGCACAGCTAGTTTTTTAATAAGTTTACTGCATTTTTCAATGTTACTTGAGGTTCATGCAACAAGTTTTGTTTTTTTCATTCCATTCTCCCCTGTCAACAGTCAAATAAGTTAGTCTGACACGGTTCTATTTTACGGCAAATGCTGAGAACGGAAATATGTGTCCCATGCGAAATCAGTATACACACGATGTTTTCCTTTATCTTGAAAAGTATCTTAAGTTGATATGTAGTACATTTTCGTGATTTAACCTTTTTGAAATGGTGCTGACGAGGTAAATCTGTGGAACTATGATAAAATGGAAAGATTTCGTTTTTACAAGAGTTCAAATTATCATTAAAATTATGAATAGACAGGTATGCGATGACTAATAAAGCTGTGTGACCGCGACCACTGTGGTCACGTACGCCAATGGTAAAAAAAGAACATCTCAAAAACATTTACCACAATCGAAAGTAGATTCATTAGTAAAAGATAAATTGTTTATCAAAGAACAATACGCACGAGTCTAAAACCAATAATAACCCAATAATTGCAACAGCTTTTACCTGAGTTAACATTAATTTACCTGTAATTCTTAGCACATGCGCCACTTTTAGAACGATATCATTATGTAAGACATCGAATTTCGTGTTAATCATCGGTTTTATGAAATGAAGGCGTCAGTAACCATTGACCTTGATACGCACTCTTCTCGTATCGTACCCATTGGTACACTATTCTTTGTTTCTGACCATTGCGAAACCATGATCAGAGTTACAGCAATAATTACATGGAATTCGAAAGAAAACTTCTTCAAGGCACTATGTTTGAAGAAGTATTTCAATATGCTCGACGTCATTGAACTACTTTATCTCAACTATCAAATAAGCATTTTATGCTTATGAGAAAAATCAAGAGTGAGATAACGGCTGAAAGAGATTTGAGAAAGCCGTATACTGTATTGATAATTATAAAAGTTTGAATAAGGAGATGATAAATCCTTATCCAAAGTTAATAATGCACAAGACACGTTGAGTTTACTCTAACCGATCGGAAGCTACCCTGTGAACTACAAATCCTTCACAATTAGGGCCCAGACAGCTGCGTAGACGGCGATAACGTAGGCGTTGCTATGACAACGCAGATCACAGCTAACGAGTCAATAAATCCCGGTAATGACAGAGCATCGTCTTGTTTAAGATTTACGTCTGTGTGACGGGTAAACATCATGTCTGGGTTCATGTGGGTGCGGTTTGGAGATTAACGTTTCAAATTGTATGGTAGTTAGCAATTCGGTACTGGTATTTGGGTTCATTTTGATTCGGAATTTATCGAAATGACTTTTTGTGTCAGTACGAGCTAATTCTCTTAGCCCTTAGCCTTGACTTTATGGCCTTGTACAACTTGACGGTTAGTACCTTCAGTGTATGATGAAGTTAGAATAAAAAGCCTCTTCCTTCCTTCCCGAGTGACAGACCGAGGTGGAGATAACGAGAAGAATTAGATGAATTCTTTCAGACTTGAAAAGATATAGCGCGGAAAGATAGCTTTTGTCCAGAAGTGTGAGAGAACAGGCACAATAGAAGAGTGTGCGCAGTGGAATTAGCAAAGTATCATTAGTGACAATGGAAAAGGCTAAGCTGCAACGCAGCTGACAGAATCAATCATCAATACCCTAGAAAGCAGAAATTAACTGACCAGTCAATTGCATCTGTTTATCGGAGGTAATATCAATCATAGACCAAGTAATGACAGCTTCCCGTCTGCTGGATGTGTCTGTTTGACAAGTAAACATGAATATCTTGGATTCTTGTGGTTATTACTGAAGATATTCACTACGATAGACATCCGTTGGATATGCGAGATGTGTCTTAATATCTTGGCATTTGTGGAATGGAGCAGTTAACAACATTGTTGTGAGGTAATTTCGATTTATTGCAGTTGAGTTTCAGTTTATGTTATGGGTTAATGATAGCGGTTTTAACAGCAGCTGGTTCTGGCTCGGTTGCCATATCAACTATCGTAGTGTTTTGTTTAATATGTCACTTTTTAAATTGCTGGTCATTTGAAGTGGTCATGAAGTTTTTGTACGTTAGTCTTCAACAAGATCTGCGATTTGGAATGGGCTTGAAAAATGCAATAATGTCTCTAAATGGTATTCTTGTAGTTGGAATTATTGCTTTTAGTTTGAATTTAAATCTATAGTAGGCGCCAGATAAATGAAGAATAACGGTCATTAACCTTTCCTTAATATCTCTTTGTAGGTACCCCCGGACGGTAAAATATGAATCGTTGTTCATTACTAGAACAGTAAGGATCACGAAAGATGTCGATTCAGGACAGCTTTATGTCATTTTTTCTGTTTTTGAAATTAAGTATGTCAATAAATGTAGTTGGGTCAATGACCGCTATTCTTCATTTATCTGGCGCATATTATAGCTATAGCTTTGTTTGAATCGACCTAAAGCTAATTCATCTTTCAATTATTTTCCCTTCCTTCCCAGATTTATTGCAATTGATTTATTGCGATTGCACCCCAATATTAGATGTCATCTTTACCACTTATGTAAATCTATACACACAGGTTTATCTTAACTGAGTCACAACCCGGAAAGGTTTAGTACTCAATCAGATAACAGTCGCCCAGTGCTTGGCATGCGAAGTATGCGTGATGCGTCTTTAGCTTATATTGATCGTGACAAACAGCGCGTCATATTATATTTATGTAGCATTTATTTAGTCTTTAATGTTGAGATTTATTACTTCTAAGGCTTTGTTCTAATGGACCGTGGTTGTCGATGTGGAAAGGTGGGATGTCCATTCGTCTCGTTTTCAGCATCAATATGTTTGATTCAACATTCCAAGGGTTATTGTTTTCGGTCATGATTACGGGCTGTTATGAAATGGCCAGATGTTACCATACTATAGTTTAAATACTATCAGCTTTATTCATTATTATGCCACTAAGAATTCGATGCTTGGAACCAGTGACTAAATGGTGGGCATTTTTAGGAGACTGCCCTTATGTGAAATTTTGTGTGTTACTGAATGTTTTTCCTTCAAGTGTAGAGATGGTTACAAGCACAATCCCAACCAACAACACAAAGTCTATATTGATAGTAAATGAAGGAAGACAATGACAATAAAGTCGAGGACATTAGCCAATACTGGCCGATTCTAATACTTAATTTCAAATTAAAATATTTACTACAGTATATCACACAGACATTTTGAGCGACATATAGAAACATTTCAAATCAAATGTAAACAAAAAGGAACACGCGCTAACATGTTATGATGATCATCAATGTCAACAGTTAATAATACCCAGAAATATTTTAATTTAAGATTCGCAAAAACTCGCCAAAGACCAACATTGTTCAGCGAAACATTGAGTAATATCTTCACGTAATCTATAAAAATAAAACTTGCAGGAAAAGCTTCCTAGTTTATTTTCAACTGTCTGAAAATAACTTGTAATTAAGAACGAACCTTGTGTTACAGTGTCAATAGGTCGTTGATGACGTCAGCTGTAGTTGTGTCGTCATGAGTATCCGGTTACCTGGCCTCACATCTTGATCATTAAGGCCGTGATAAAATTATCGCATGACGCGCCGGCGCAACGTGTATATATATACCCTGAACAAAAATAACCAGGTCTATAATAAATCCAATGAAATTGCTTACCTTGTGGGAACGGAGTGCTGACTTACAAAAGGAAGAGAATGCGATTGGATGGGTGGTTGAGTTTATTGAATGGGTTATGTACGTAGAAAGATTTAGAATTTAAAATTTGGAAAAGCTGAACCAGGATAGTTTTGGGACGGATAGTTCTGAGCCTGACTAAATAGGATTTTAAATTAATGTAGAGTTAGGGACAACAACATGAGCTGATTTCATTAACTCACCATCGGCATGTTTCGAATTACATGATGAAGTAAAACAGGAAATAATAGGAAGACTAAAATGCTCTGTAGTAACGGCTGGATCATCAGATTGGCGAGAGCGTAATTTGATTGACCATATTTGGAGCGGAAGCAATGAATATTTGACCAAAATAATGTTGACCAACATTGTGAATAGTTGATGGATGGAGAGCGAGAGGATTAAAGAAAGAATGGATGGATTTTGTGAGGAATACCATGAAACAAAAAGGAACACAAGAGAGAATTGAACCATGAGAAAACGCGTTACAGCGACCTCAAGTAGCATGGGACAAGTGCAGGAAGATTATGATGAACTAGATGACTGGTTGAACCCCCAAACTTTTGAGGGTTGATGGCAAACCCATCTGGGGGAGGCCTATGTCCAGCAGTGGACGTCTTTCGGCTGCTATGATGACAATGATGATAACACACATCTATTTAGCAATTTAGTGAAATTACGATTTTGAAACTAATCCATATTTTTCCCCCATTTCAGAGTGAATCCTGTGACTCAGGAGAATGGGGCTGGGCAGGCCTGGAAGAGGCCGGCCTGGGAGGCCCCAAGGTGCCGGGTATCGTGTCCGCCTGCCTCTCGCACCTGAGGAGGCACGGCATGCACACTCTCGGCCTGTTCAGGGTATCCGCCTCAAAGAAGAGAGTTAGACAGGTAAGAGATGGGATGGAGGGAGTTCATCTTCGAATGTTGTTCATAGTCCAACTTTCAGAATATCAGAAAGTTGACGAAGATGCAACATACCTACCAGAAAAAATATGATAAAATAGAAGAATTAAAAACAAAATTGCTACGAATATTCTTATACACCTGTTCTACATATCTAATAATATAATGTAATCACGTTAATATTATAAATGTGAAATAACTCTGTCTGTCTCTGATTGTCACGTTTTTAGACTTTAACTTCTGAACCAATTTTGATGAATTTCGGAAAACTTACAGAAAATGTGGCTGGAGATTGATTATGATACTTTTATCCCGGGATATTTGTCTGCTTTGCCGCTGGCGAAGTCACTGGCAAAAGCTGGTTATGAATAAATAGGTGGTAGAAGGATGAGAAAAAGAAAAATGAATATGTTAGGTAAATTATATTCATCTCTTTCTGCGACCAGAAAGAGATGGCGAGATGAGCTAGACTCCTTCTCAAAGGACTGGCCAAAAATTGCAGAAGACCGGAGAAAATGGAAAGAGGGAAGGGCCTTTGCCCTGCAGTGGGACAGTACACAGGCACATAATAATACCTAAAACATAATAAATTATGTCCATAATTTTATCTTATCTCATAGTTTCAAGAATCTGATGACACAATTTGCCTATAAGAGAATGCATTCCATAGTTTTCTAAACATAGCCCGATCCTTTAATAGAGCTATCACATTTAGAACAGTAACACGGTCTATTTCGATCATCTCAATAATAGCATGTGATCCAGTGTCTAATCAGCTAAAGATCTTAATTAAGGAAACAGCACACCCTTGATTGGCAAGATAACGCCACATTCTGGCTTTGGTCTTGGTTCTAAAAGTGGATGCAATTTGATTCGGTGAGCTCAGGTGACTTAGTCTCCAGCCCGCCATTTTGGGGCATGCTGGTCATGGTGCATCTCCTGTTCTCGTTAGAATTCTTGAATGTTTACCGTTTTATCTGTAGGCTACGGTAGACATGGGAAATCGATTAAGTATCATCATTATTTCAGCCTGTATAGACTCCCCTTTTTTATTTTTTTATGGATGCAAAATCATCAAATGACTCTTGCTGCTCTGGGTGGAGCGGGTGTCTGACTCTTACTGACTAAAACCCATCCGTGCTCCTCCTAGTGCTCTTTGCTTTCAAGGGCCGCGGTAATTCTTTCGAGCAACATCCGCAACCCTGGCAAAGGACTCCCCTTATTCTGCCACATGACGTTCCGGTTTCGTATGTGCGTCCCCCATCCGGGTGTTTCCCGCGGCTTAGATGAAAATAATACTTTTAGGAAGGTAGTCAGTTAGCTAACCCAGATTGCCATCAAAGTTTACCCCACTTTCTTCACCAATCACCCTACAAACGAAGCACTTCAGCTATGACAGAATTAACGCTACTAAATCACCCGGAGTCCCTTGTTTACACTCCACAGTCAACATGCTCAGTGAGAACACAACACTGATCGACGGAATTAGATGTTTTCTCAAACGGAGGTACTGCTTATAGCGGAGTGGTGCGTGGCCCAGTTACCATAATTATTACGGAGTAGTATTAGAACTGCTAAGTATTATGTTTCGTGCTGATTGCTGTTACATTGTAGAGGGACGAAGATAGAATTGTTTGGTGGTTGGTCGAAATTATTTGAGTGCGATAGGGATGATTCCTGGTTCGAAAATAATTTGAATCTATTTGATCCGTCAGTTAGATTATCAAAATGGACACGTATATTTTGCTTTATTAAATCAATAAAACAAGACGAAAATAAAACGCATCAAAGATCAGGAGGGGGCTTGTGACGTCATGTGTAGGTAAAAAGGGTACTTACAAGTGACGCCACACGAGTTTTCAACGCACTGTATCGTTTTAATTTTTTGTATACGTGGAATAAGAAAAAAATACGTGTAATATTTTTTGGATATCTATCTGACGGACTAATTAGATTTTTTTTAGTCATCTACCTTATTGGAATAGTTAGGTTTTGGTGGGGTTTTCCTGACCTATGTATAGGTACTCTAAGACAAAAAGCAAATTATGACCTTTGTGTTATTCTGATGTACAGTTCTCGTCAAATAACTTAGCCCCTCTGAAGTTGGCTACGAGTGGCTGCGTAGTAGTCAAAATTACGAACAAACTGCAACTGCGCATGCGCGGGGCGGGGTTTATGGCGGCGCGATTTTATGTCTCAGTCTTACGTTTACGTTCGATGCATGCTTGCGTCCCGCTTGCTCCCGTCTACGTGACTGCACCTGCGCGATTTTTGCAAATAGCTAACTTCAGAGGGGCAAAGTTATTTGACGAGAACTGTACTTATGTACCTATATACTCACTAATATTATAAACTCGAAAGTGAGTTTCTCACGCTTTCGCGCCTAAATTGGAGAACCCATTTTTATAAATTTTATTACAAAGATACCTAGATGGGACCCTGGAGACAGTTCTAGGCTTCTTTTTTTGAGAAACGCTATATTAACGCAAGTAATAGCTAACAAGCTATTATACTGCAAAGTTTAATTAAAATCCGTTCAGCAGTTCTTGCGTGAAAGAGTAACATACATCATCCATCCATCCCCACAAAGGTTCTCAACTATAATAGTAGTAGAATGATCTCTTACACCTTCAACGCATCTACAACAACGAACACTAACAGATCTCTATTTCTTCCATTTCCAGTTGCGCGAGGATTGGGAGCGGAGTCAGGAGGCGGCGCTGGACTCCGCCGTGTGTCCGCACGACGTGGCCACGCTCCTCAAGGAGTTCCTACGCGACCTGCCCGACCCGCTGCTCTGCAGGGACCTGTACCCCGCGTTTTTGCATACGCAAAGTGAGTAGCAGGATCTTGAGCTTTTTTATTGTGTTTATAGAAGTAGAAGCTTTGTTTTGAAGAATAACTGTGATATGATTTATGAGTGGCGCTCGTGGCTAAATTATCACAGCCGCACGGGTCGATCTTCCAGAGGCTCTAGACAAGTGACATTCTGTCAGCGGTAGCGTGGCGAAGGCGATTGTCAATACGTCAAAAATGTAAGGGATTGACAGATGCCATCGAAATGTCACATGATCAAATTCCTACATTTTGGCATTTCGACAGTCGCATTCGCTAATCGAATAGCACATTGTCTAGGGCCTCAGGTTAAGCAACGCTTGCCGAGGTCAGTCTGTGGATAGCTGACCATCTTTACTGAGACTCCTCCGTGCCTCGGAAAGCGCGTTAAGCCGTTGGTCCCGGCTGTCATCGCGCATTGCGAGACACGGAGGAGTCTCGTTATGGATAGTCAATCAATTTAAATAATGAATGGTCAATTGGTCACCCATCCACAGACTGATCTCGGCAAGCGTTGCTTAACCTTGAAGATCGACCCGTGCAGCTGTTATTATTTAGCCACCACCTCCTCTGACTCTTAAGTCTCGTTATACATAGACCTGAAATTTACCTTTACTCGAAATGTTCTCGAATTCCACACCTAATTTCGACAAGATGGAGACGGAGAATTCATGACGGTTTTCGCTGTCCCTTATTCTGATAGAAATCATGATAGCATTAAAACTTCATAAATCAGCCCCTGATGTTATGTTACGTAATTCCAGAAATCCACAACCGGCGCTTCCAATGGGAAGCTCTGCGCCTGATCGTGCAGCTGCTGCCGGCAGCCCACAGGGACACGCTGAACGCGCTGCTGTCGTTCCTGGCGCAGCTGGCGGCGCACTCCGAGGATGACCACCACGAGCCCGGCAACAAGATGGACGCCGCCAACCTGGCGACCATCTTCGCGCCCAATATACTGCACAGGAACAAGCCTAATGAGCCTGCTAGGTGGGTGTTTGAAAATTTTGTGATTTAATATGAAAGAAACTGTCAACTGCCCTGAGAAGAATTGGAGACAACTCTTTGGAAGCAGCTCGTCAGTGAATCCTTCAAAGCCTTCCAGGACGGGCACGACCTTCAGCAATGAAGAACACGATTAGGAAGAGAAAAGAGAAGATAGGAATCACCGCTGATTGCTGATCTTCGTTTTTTCAGGAATTTAAATAAATGTGCGTTACCCAGTGCAGCTGCGGATTTGATTTGCATCATGAATACTATCACTGACAATCACTGAGCATTAAGTCACTGTTTGCCGTTTGTGGAAAAAGGAGAAAAAACGTGGTTTGTCATGATTTGTATGTAAAAGGTTTCTTACTACCCTCTCTCTTCTGCTTGTCAGAAAAAAGGTGCAGTGACGGCGGCTATCGCATTGAGGAATTTCTCAAAAAATCTCTTTCTAGCCAGTACCTATTAGTTAGAAAGAGATTTTTTTTGACATTAACTTTCTTTACACGAAAGTTAATTTTAAGCAAAGTTTTGTTCTCCATTCCAGTGTGGAACAGCTCTCCGAGCGCGCTGACGTCATCAACGTGGTCCGACAGCTAGTGGAGAAGCAAGGCGAACTGTGGACCTTACCAGCAGAGCTGCTTCATGAGGCCTACATTCACCTGGCTCACACCGCACCGGCGCACCTTGACTCCTTGCTGCTGAGGAGAGCTGAGTAAGTACCAGCTGTTAGTGAAGGGTGTGGGTGCAGCATACCCGCTGAGCTGCTGCATACACCTGGCTCACACCGCGCCGGTACACCTCGACTCCTTGCTGCTGAGGAGAACTCAGTAAGTACCAGCTTTTAGTGAAGGGTGTGAGTGCAGCATACCCGCTAAGCTGCTACATACACTTGGCTCACACCGCGCTGACACACCGCGATTCCTTGCTGCTGAGGAGAGCTGAGTAAGCACCAATTGCTTATTTACCAGTACAGCAGGAGTGGCAGCTTGGAAATTATACTATTCCTCAGCGATGTCCCAAAACGTTCACTAATTTGCACCCACGATGATCTGAGATAGGTCTCCGACGCCGCTACAAGCGTGGCTACCTTACTGTGGGTCCAGTAAGGTAGTCACGCAATAGTATAGCTTTGTAAAGGTAAGTACTATCGACATGAAAAGACCTTGCTATATAATGGAGCTGTACCACCATCTGACGTCAATATCAGTCGCCATAAGCCATTTGAGATATTCAGGGTAGTGTCAAATCTTTAAGGGTATCAGATTGTCGGGCCTGCGGACGGCGTTGAGTGGCCCGCCGTCCGATCAGAACCAGGCCCGGGTCGACGGCGTGTTGTATTCAACACGCGCCTCAGAGATATGTCAGCATAGTAGACGGGGACCATTAGGGCCAGACCCCGCCAGGGTTGCGGAATTTGTTCGAAAGAGTCACCGCGACCCTGGAACTCAAAGGGCATTAGGAGGAACACGGATGGGTTTAGTCAGTAAGAGTCTGACACTCCCTTCCGCTTTGCCCAGAGCGGAAGGAGTCATTTTAAAATTTTCCATCTATAAAAAGGGTATCAGATTGTCTGTTGGATCATTGGATGTCACAGTTTTGAAAGTCACCGCTAAGAAAAGGTTTTAAAACCTTGCATGCAAGGCCACGTTTCGGCGGCTTAACGGTAAGTTTCTGAGTGTGTGATAGTGTTGTGTGAAAACAGAAAAAATAACCACCTGTTTGATGTTTTCTTGTCAAAATGTATTTAATATGTGTTCATCAGTACTAAAGTTCACAAACACCTTCATTTACAATCCCTGCTCAAATATTCACGTTGAGCAATTTTATTTATCACTCAACACAAGGAGAGCAAAGAATATTGAAAGTAAACCCGTATCCTGTACTGGTCCCAGTAGAATAACCCGATTATTATTTCGGCATTGATGAATCACTATTCCATATAAATAACCGGATCAAAAGACCACACTTACCGTGGGATCCAAAAGTCCATCTGTACAATACATTACGATTGAGTGTGTGTTCCCTCCCTCACTTCACCTATCCTTCCCCAGGTGTGCTGCCGAAGCTAATGCGGAGAACAATGAGAACAGCATGAGACAAGTGTGGTCGAGGGAACAGTTCTTGCATGGAGCAGCTGCCACGGGAGGACCCGGCAATATGCCTAGGTAAACACTTTTCAGGTCGCCAACAAGAAGTATTTTCTTCAGAAATAAACGGATGTGTGTGGCAGTTTAGTTAGATGAAGCTGCCACAAAAATATGGATTCGATTGTGCACGAACTAGATTTCTTTTGAGTGTTTTTTTGTTGGTTTTTTGGTTTTTTTTGTGAATCCAAAATCATCCCCAGGCAATTTTACTGACAATCTGTCAAAGACATCCCATAACTGTGTGTCTGTCAAATTGCAGCTATAACGAACTATTTCACTTTGGTGTTTTGTCGTTATTTACTACTTTCTCCTGTCAAGCCTAACGATGTATCAACAGTATTTTTTTAGCATCCCGAAATCTTTCTCATATCGAATTTTTTCTTTTCGAGTAGATGGTGGCCCTTAAATAGATTATGCCCTGTAGTTGATCACGTTTATAGCGGCATCAATGGCATTTATATGGTCTCCATTGGTAAAGGTGGCACTTGAGGCACTCCAACATGTGGGTAATATTTTCGACAGAGGCACCACACTCGCATTTGGTCAAGAGGAATCTGTATCGAACTTCACCCAGTTAATTCCCCTGCCTCTCCCCTCGGCAGGCGCAGTGAGAAGAGCTACTCGCGCAGCAGACGCACCAGAGACCAGACAGCTGCTTCCGACACCTCTTCTGGATCCCTGTCGTCTGCCATGACTATTGTTACAAGGTATAGAGTTTGACAGACACTCATAGAGACAGATAGATCTACTAGCATGAGTATTCAAAACTGTGAATCTTTTGGGATCCCAAAAATAGCCTACCCCATGGTTATATGAATTACTGAGGTAGTGTTTGTAGCGAAATCTACGTGGCCACCTACGAACTACAAATTAGACCTAACGTCACTCAAATCCTCTACGGCGCAAGCAAAAATTATCCGTGTGATGTGGGTGTGTATGGCCCCAATAATATATGGCCATATAATATATCTAAACCTATGAAGCATAGCGGAAAATACTCAGAGGTCTCGGGCCAATTTTTGCTGTACTTATCTCAAACATCGTCATTGGAATTTGAAAATACTTTGTTAAAAAAACTTTTTTACAAAAATTACTAATCACCGACATCCGAAATTTTAGTTATTTCATATTTTGTAGTGTTTTTTGTTTCGAAGTCGGTAATATTTTTTGTAAAAAAGTTTTTTTTTCAATTGAGGTTGAGGAACGATCCAACCAGTTCCGTCTTACCTTATACTTAAGGACAATCTTACTATTTCTGAGTGTTATCAAAGTCATGACCCCTCCTGAGTAGAGTACAGTAAAGACTGTTATTCGCACTAACACTTCAGTCTGTTCTGCGTGAGAGTCCTGGCTAAATAGCCAGCTCCGCTCAAAAGCGCAAAACGGGAGCTTCACAGGTTTCGCGGATCCACCTGACCGTGCACGATATCAATGATATTTACTGTTCAATGGTTTACTTCCAGGGTACGGAGCAGTGAGGAGTGTGGCAGCAGTGGCGTGGTATGCGGGGGCAGTACGCCTGCTGCACGCACCGACAGCAATGACTCTAACGACTCCGCCAGCGACTACAATGAGGTATTGCAAGACTTTCGACTTTTTGAAATGTTCCGAAATTTTAATACAATAATTTTCCGTTCTAATACAAATAGATCATACAGGGGTAAGAAAAATCGGTGTCCAAACGGATAACATGGATTCAGTATGTAATTAAGGCCTCCAGAACCATGTACGTATTAAATCCATCCATAAAATCGTGATGTTATTAGGACACGTACCACTTTCCAGTTTTATTTACATTGTGAAGAGATGGTCAGTGGGTCATCTTAGGGGCCGAGAATTCGAATAAGCAGTGTCTTGCATACTTAACGGGAAGCTGTTAATTCAATGTTTTGTTCTTACTCCTGCAGACGCTAGGCGGGTCAGACGACGACAGCTGCGTGATCACCGCGTCCCTGCACATCCCGGCCGCCTTCAGCCGCGCCGGGGGCCGGCGGGGCCCGCGCGGGGGCCCGCGGCGTCGCTCCACGTCGGGCTCCGAGTCCTCCAACAAGTCCTCGAACAAGTCGTCCAACAAGCGCGACTCGGCGGTGGGCTCGTCGTCGCCGGCGTCAGCGTCCGCGACGTCGTCGCCCCCCGCGTCCCCCCCGCCCGCGCCCCCCGCCCCCTCCAGCGCGCCGGCCCCCGCCCCCGCGCCCCTCCGCGTCACGCTGACGTCGGCGGCGGAGCTGAGGCGCCCCTCGCCTGATCTTGACAGACTTATGGCGCTTAGCAGGTTAGTGTTAATGTATTTGGAGAGATCGAAATAATCGATCCGCTGTCCAAGTTCTACATCGTGGGCAGCTAAGCTAGCTAATATTTCCCGTAAAACAAGAAAGCTCTTCTTTTTTGTTGAACTAGTTACACACGTATTGCGTAAATCGCAAATGGATCATTGATGGAAGTATTTTTAGTCAGTTAAAAGATCGGTAGATAGGTACCATTTATTTAAAACCTCAACTCCAAGCTTTTTAAATCGGATTCTACAGTTTTCAGAATCTCCATGCTCTTAAAACCTCTAAAAAAAATCTAACCCTTGCATTCCTCCTCCTCAGAGAGCGCAACACTTCAGACGCACGCGCCGTCATGCTGCGCCAACACGACGAGACCACCGTGCGCACCCGCAGCTCCTCCCGGCAAGAGACCACCTCCCGCAAGGAGTCCGCCGCGTCAGTGTCGTCAGCGTCGTCAGCGGCGTCGGCGCCCGCCGGCACGCTGTACAAGCGCGGCGAGCTGATCTCCAGCGCGAGGCCCTCGACGTGACGATATACTTGACTTTACATACATACACTAATATTTATCAGTTTGGAGCGTCTTTTTATTGGAGTTTATTACTTTCCTGGTACCTCAAAGCTTTGGTGATTGTATTACTAAATTTTTCGACGAAACTTGGGTCATATCTTGCGTAATAGTTGACGATATCATGATTTGAATTACTTCGTCTGTCCAAGCCCAAATCTTAGCTTAGATTAATATGAAAAGGTCAGGGATGATGTGTAAGCAATTTAGACATGGATTTACAAATGGGAGAGGTGATTGTAATTGGTTTGACAAAAGTGGAGTGGAGTGGAATTCATGGCCCACGTCTTGTGAAGCAAAATTGTTAAGGATACGATGGGACTCACATACGCTACGCGTAAAAGCCCCCATAAAAAAAGTGGAGAACACACGCTTATTTTAGAAAACACCTCCCGCAAGGAGTCCACCGCGTCAATGTCGTCAGCATCGACGGCGCCCGACGCCGGCACGCTGTACAAGCGCGGCGGCCTGATCTCCAGCGTGACGATACACTTGATTTTACATACACCACTAATATTCATCAGTTGAGAGCGTCTCTTATTGGAGTTTATCTTTCCTTGGTTTAGTTTTATGAGTTATAGTGGTTGTTGGGATAAAAATAGGCGATGTCTTGACTGACGATGTGAAGCATCTTCCTCCTTCCTCGTGGACATATCAGCAGATCAGTTACAAAGGTGACGTTATATTTTACCTGTATTCTGTATTATCATCATAGCTTTCATGTTATTTCCTGTCAAATTAACCGAAAACGGCCAATTTGACAGGAAAACAAAACCAAAAGATACTAAGAACTGGAAAAAATGAAGAAGACCAGCTGACGCAGACTAATTAAAAAAATAATATCAGATACCTAGATAATAATAACACCAATGACTAAGTTGTCCAAACAGTATATTCCATGATTGCTCCTGTAATCCGTAGTCGTCTGTGTTATGTAGTAATTTATCTCCGATGCAGCTTGTCTCGCATGATGATAGCTCCCAGCTTCGACACTCCGTCCTGGTACTCTGTCCGGCCGAGAGGTGGCACCGCCGAGGTTGTTTCTGCCAAGATAATAATAAGCGTTATTGCATTGTTATTAGGCCTACTATTCAATGGAAAGTTCTAGGGGCCTAGACAAAAAACGGCAACGACAAAATGTATGCATAAGGTGATGACGTATCCTTTCCACACTTAATGTCATTCCCATACATTTTGTCGTCAGCGTCTGACATTAAAACTACTGAAAAGTTTTTATTCAGGCCTGCTTATGTTTCAAGTGCGCCTGGAAACGACGCTAAAGCGAATCACAGCGGTAAAGATGCTAGTAGATTATTGTCACATACGTTCTACTGTTACTTTGTAACAGCACAACAAACATTGGTCGTCATCAAACAGATAATCGACTATCGATCAATGTATGTTATCAGCCGGTCGATTCTTTAAAACTCTCACCGTGAAACTAAGGTGAAAGGAACTGTCAAATATTTGTATGACCTACAGACAGCTGTTCCAGGTCTGGCTGTTTGTGTATGTGCGTTTATATTGTTATAAACGCACCCACGAGACAAGAGAAATTTCTAGTGTGGGCACAGATTACTGTGGTTTGGGCATCGTTTAGTATTAAAAAAAACCCTAGCATAGACAAGGGAACTACACCAAAGTGTCACAGTTTCACAGATATTCTATTTATGCACACTGTGTCTAAATCTTTCATCCAACCCTCTTGTCGTAGAACTGCTGGAAGTTATTTTTAAATAAGCAGCATGTTTGTGCTCTTTTATTTGTATTTTCTCTTTTAAGTGCTGTAACTTCTGACTAAAGTCTCTGCTTGTGGACCATACCCGTGTGTCAACTTAAGTTTCTTGTAAACATAACAACTGCAGCAAAATATAAGTCTTACCGCATTTCGCCCTGGGATCGCTGGCAGCATTGGCCCCAGCTTGCTTGGAGATGGTCTTGGGCGCGGACTTCTGCCCCGGCTTGGGTCCGACGCGGCACGGATCCCCGGGCAGGCGCATCGGCTGGGCGCACGGTCCCGTGCCGCTCTCGTCTGCTGCACGCTGTAGACCTTCGAACTTGGCGCCGGGACCTGGTAGAAAACAGTGAAAAATTGTAGAAGTAATAATAGTTTTTGTTTACCTATCTGCAAAACAACAATCATCTTTTACTCTTGCTATGTGACAGACCTTGAAATCGCAACAAAATCAACAGCTCCAAATGTATTTTTTAACAAGATCTTGTAGCTACCACTCATCACAGCACGTTTTGACAATGTCCGTCAAGAAACAAAGAGCAAACAGTTCTCGTGGCTACAATCTGTTTGTCGACTGCCGTGGTTGCAAGCGCGACTGCTGATGGTGAGATCCTAAGTTCAACTCCTAGGTCGAATGAGCGTTAGTTGTTGATGATTCCGATGAGGAATATCACTCTAGCAGCCTTGAGTCTTCTCATATTTGCACGCCATTAGTGGAAGGACATGATAAAGTAAGACCATTTAATTTACCTCCTGATGTATTACCTACCTATTCCAAATGAATGATCACGATGTTGGGTCTTATCAAATTTCTTATCCCGGTTTACGTGAAACTGCAAAACAAGCGAAATATACCTGCTTCGCAGTAATCGACCTGGTACGTCGTCTTGTTCCGGTCCCTGTCTATCCTCTGCTTCAGTTCCGGAGACGCCTCGTTCTGCAGGATGCTGTACAGCATCGGGTACTTCGATTGTAACTAGATGAACAGAACAGTGGATAAATAAATATTTTTTAATTCAACAATTGAGGCAGAAAGTAGAATTTGGGAAAAGTAGCCATTTTGGTTGGATTCCAAATACGCGGACGCGCGGACGCGGTAGGCCAAAAAGGAGATGGCATGACAAGTAAGACTTAGGATTCTCACTAAAGAATGGGTCAGATGTAGCAAAGGACAGAGAAAAGTAGAAGGAAACGAGAGAGGTTTTACCCTGCAATAAGACACATCAGGCTCATGATTCAGCTGAATAACAGTATTTTACTAATTTTGATTTTAGCCAATGTTATCAATGCCCTCCTTGCTATTTTGGTTCTGACTTTGTTTCATACTATCCAGAAAGCGGTAGCTTTCAATTTAACAGCGTTTTACTATCTTGTAATGGAGATAAAAAGCTTAGTTACTGTTGACTAATTTGACTCTTAAAGTCCAAAAAGTGGGTAAATCGTTACGCGAGCATTCGATCGTTTCCTATATCCATTCCGTTCCCTCCCGTAATGATTAAGAGACAAGAAGAGAAGATACGCTTCGGATATCTCCGGCTAATGTCGGAAGTTGATAACACACAATTGGGTATGAAACCGCCATAATTTTTACAAAGACATAACTTATCGAGACACCGCTAAAATCACATTATATAATATTGCGTGCTCACATGCATCGGCTGGAGGCTTCCAAGACCGTCACAGCATATAACTAGTGCTGCAACCTGCACGAGTGAACATTAAATCGCAAGTGTAGTGCAGTGACGTCCCCCGAAGAAACGACTAAGGACTCCACGTGGCCGTCTACCTCGCTGAACAGCTCACATCAGTGTCCCAGGCGATAAACAGTGAAGTCTCCGCAAACATAAGATCTTTACACTAAAAATTCCAACCCAATTACCTTATCCAAGAATGCGTTTGGCTGGTCATAACGAGACGTTGGCGTTTCTGGTGCTGCTGCCACCCGCACTGGATACAGTTTTGGATCCAACATCGGTCCCATGATCTGAAATAATTGCATTTAAGCAAGAATAATTCTGATCTTATACAAACACAAGCACAACAGGCAAAGCCTAAATGGCTTCAAAAACTTTCACTGCGTTAGTTTCGTTGACTATAAATCTGAAAACGGCGCTAGATTAGGAATTTTCTTCAAATGTAATGGAAAGTTTTTGAGGCAGTTACAGTGCCGATCCTTTTCTAAATTCCCTATAAGAATAAAATTAGGTAAATTAGAATACCAGACTAGACAGGGTGGCGGCGGTGGCAGTGGCGGAAGCGGCATGCGCGGTCGATGACAAAGGAGTTTCAAAAGCCGAGCGGCGGCAAGTCTTCGAGAAAGCGCAGCCACCGCGTCGCCTTTGACGTCAGCGCCCGCGCCGCCGTCAGTCACTCCCGTACATCGAGCGACGTCACACGCCCCGCCCGGTTGCACAGCTCCCTAAAGGCGATGATAAACTTGAGCATTCACTTGTTAAACACATCCACGCAATCCCGGGTCAGGGTGCTGTCAGGTACTGGCAAAAAATGTTTGCGTACCTACATTTTGTATGATCTTGTTCACACTGATGAAACCCAGACCCGAAAATTTGTGGATGGCGCTTTATGATCGCAGTTCTAGCAAATTTTACATGTAGGTAAATGTGTCAGGACAGAATAAACGCTAGCGAATAAAAAAAATGTTGAGCTTTTAATCCAGCATTCATTCATTGTTCTGCCGCCGCTGCTGGCCCTCTTCACACGAGTAATTTGAGCGATCCCTAAAATAACCGACCATTTCGTTGATCGCTCAAATACGGTACCGACGAATGCTCCATAATTTATTACAAGTGAAGGCTCAGGTGTATCAGCGTCTTATGGGCAATGACGTTACGGTTTTGAAAAATGCCTTTTGAAAGTTCATCAAACTTGAGGGTGACCCGTGACAAATTTGTTTTTTATTTACGGAAATTAGCCTTATGATTTCCAACCTCTATGCCATTAATTACCTCATTCCGGCTCCATCCGCCTTCCTTCCCTGGTGGAAGCTGTGGCATTTCCCCGCCAGAGTACTGGGGACAGCGGCAGTCTGGGGGTCGCGTGTGCTGCATGCATGCTTGGTAGAAGGCTAGCTCCTGACCCGACAGTTTCGGCACACTAAAAATGTGAGATTTGTCAAATTAAGACAGCATAAAGTCTCAATCATATCAAGACTTATACATAGTAAATCCAAGATTTTACTATTTTTGAGTCTTTTAGAAGAATTAAGGTATGTTCAGACCTACGCGGTGTTCGCTATCTGTAGGTAGTGATAGCGAAAGATTTCGCTCGGTATCCCACCGGGTATTTTGTATAGAGTTCCGAGGCTAGAGCGAAACGGACATGGCGCAGTATCGCCATACCGCCTCGGTAGACGGTATCATTTCCCTTTATTTACGAAACAAGTTCCACCACGGGCGGTACGCGGAGTCAGCAGCTAACACCCTCCCCGTACCCCGCAAAACAAGTGACTAGACGGGCGAGGAAAAATAGCTTCGCAAGTAAGTTTCACTACCTCTGTCTTAGTTAAGCGCTACATTTGTGTTTGAAGCCTTTAAGGATGACATCCACAACTAGACAACTAGCCATTAACAAGATAGCGACTTAGACACAAAAAACTAAATTCCCCAAGATTTTTGCGCCCAGTGATCCAACATTCTCATCAACCATATCTATCTATACTTATAAAATCGTTGGTCCTGTATGACTTTTGCCGCACAGTCTTTGGCATATAGGTTTATTTTATAACAGAAGCATCTCTTAAAAAGGATAATACGATAATTCAACTTTAAAGAAGGAAATGGGAGTCTTTGTTCTCTGAAGCAGACATCTACGCGAACGAAGTCGCAGACATCAGCTAGCTTTCCATAATTTTCTATCATCTAACGAGAATCAGAATTGCTCTCACTCGGCATAACGTCCTTCGCCGCCAGAGCCAGGACCTGCCGAAGATGCTGACTCAGACCCTGGCAGATTCGGCCATAGGTAGTCTTTGCGGTAAGTTGTCAGATAGTGATCCATAGTGACAGAGTAACCTCAGTTATCTCATCTCGTTCCCAACGGCAATTTTGATACCAGGCCTAAAGAGCTTGCATAAATTTTTAATATTTTTTCTACACAGGAATTTAGAATTTACATAAACTTGTTGCCAAAGTGACAGTTGACGGGATGAAGTGACTCGATTTTTGTTTTAATTTGTTTATTGTTGTAGGAGGTATGTGGTGAAGGTTTAGTAAAAAGCGTGTTGTCTTTGGAAGTAAAAGATTGTGATCACACCTTTTTACACATGCCCAAAAGGAGTATTAAGTTTCAGAATTCTTGTACCTATGTTTGTGAGAGAGAGAAAAACGTATTCAGAGGACTGTATTGTGTTCGATTAGTTAAGAAACGGATAAAATAAGCTTATACACACATATGTAGGTACATAATTATGTAGTAGCGTTGGTCTCTGCAATAGGAAACAACGGCACAGCACTGAGCCAGAGATGAACTGTTAGCCGCGTGCGATGCCCTGGCGAGGTCGTGCGCTATGTGCAATAGATAGTTAGAGGTGTTGGTTAATATCGTGTCACCTAAAGGTGCGCCTGTCATGTAACATTTCAGATTCGATTTTGAGCATTAGATTACAGTACCATCACTGATCACTGAGCGGGACGTGCTGCGCGTCCCCGACACGCTCAATTACAAGTGGTGTGCATTGATATTAGAAGTTGTATCAAAATATTACATATTGTATCTGATGATACAGATTTTCGACATGTTTTGTTCATTTCGACATGTTTACAGATGCGATGATGCTGTAGGAAATGCTCGGTTCTCTTTACTCGCCAATGTACCTAATGCTCGAATCTGCATCATTACAGGTTGCTCAGCCGCGCAGGTTGTCTTTTGTATAATGTCTCAAACGAGTTCACTTTTCATTCCAAATTGGTTAGCAGCCTCATAATTTATTTTAATAAAACCATCACGTAATACCATATCACCTGAACAAAAAAATTTATTCATAACCAAAACCATTCAGATTCTATAAGTAAACATGTAAGGGTTCTTCCAGCGGCCATATCTGGGCTCCTTGCGCGGTTTGCCGAAGGGGTTCTTTTCCAGCACGACCTTGGCCAGCAAGCCGTGGCACGCGCCGTATGTTGTGTCTCCTGTGTTCACGCGCAGAATGCGGCGAAGCTCCCCTGTGAAACGGAATAATGTATTGTAATCAAGTTTCCATAAGTCTGTAATTTATTGCTATCAGGACTGGTGGTTACGCGGTGGATGCCGAAGACGGGCTTACGACTGGCGTGATTAGACCCGTTCTACACTAATTCATTTTCTGATCCAGCAGTGCGATTCTGTAAACATGTCGAAATGAACACTTGGGCAGGGTGCACGACGGGTGAGTTGTCAAACCATACAAATAAGATGGTAGGATAGCTCACTTTTCGTTCACTCTGCCAAGGTGTACACCGTGAGAATTCGACAGAATCGACCGGCTGTTCTAAATCCACTGAGCGAACGATTGGTAATAGCTCAAAAAAAATAATTAACCATTAAAGAACGGAGTATTTTTTTTTTTTTTTTTTTAATTATTGATAGGCAAGCGCTTGACCACTATCTCACCTGATGGTAAGCGACGATGTGGTCGAAGATGGAGCACGTTTGCCTAGAAGTAGGGGAAGCCCGGGCAAGAAGCATAGTGCGGGTAAGAAGAATAACTGTTTTTTCCATAAATCTATAATAGATGGCGTTTTGACACATTCTCAAGTCGTGACACGTGCGACCGGCAACGCCATGACAGTTCAACCAAAACAATACGCGAGTGCATTTGTTGTGAAAAGAGAAAAACGGATTATCGTTGTTTTGTTACGATTTTTGTGAAAACTTTGTACAGTAACTTTTTGTATTAGTCATTAGTTATATATGAAATGTTTTATTTTTCCAATTGCACGTTTGTTTAAGTATTATTTTTGATCGTTACTTTTTGTTTACCTACTCAAAACATGTCAAACCTTGACTTGTTTCTAATATGAGCGTGTTGGGCAAAATGGATATGGGCAAAACGGATAGGTATCCGTTTTTCCCGTTTATTTATTTCATTATCTCCTTCTTATGTAAGAAATATTTTATTAAAAGATCTTTTACAACTTTAAGTAAACGAAGATCTGATCTTTTGGAGAAGAAGATTACGCTCCATCAACGATGACCGACCGTCCTATTCTTGAACCGCCCTCTACTATAACTGAAGGTCCTATAAATGATGCGCCATCGACAGTGGGCATACCTAGATCCTTTTAATGGCACATCGTCTACTGTGACCGTCTGCACTTTAAATTATTCTCCAGCAACAACAGTGATTTACTTGAAATTGCATCTGTAACCGCAAAGGAGGCAGTAGCTGAATCTTCTACACAGTCAGCCATTTCAGAAATAGAGGTTGAAAGGTCTACTACTCCTTTGCCTGATTCCAATTTGCTGGAAGAAGGATCAACTCATTTACTAGGAGAAAATCATCCAGTACCTGCAGCGAGCCTTACGCCATTTCAAATTAGACCTATTCCAACCATGGCTGCTCCTAAAACAGGCCGCAAATACAAGAGGCAGAAATCAGAGGTGTTGACGTCTTGAGCAAGCATTAAAATTTCCGAAGGCAAATATTAAGAAGACCAAGATTTCAGAGTTAGCAGGCCCCAGCAAAACTAAAACTAAAAGATCCTCAGTCAAACAACAGAGCAAAAACCCAAAACCAGATGTTTACTGTTTAGTGTGCGTTGTCAAATACACTGAACCACCAGCCGAAGATTGGATTCAGTGTAATCAGTGCAAATGTTGGGCGCATGAAGACTACACTTCTTATGTAGGAGTTGGCAGCTACTTCTGTGATGAATGCGATGACTGATCTTAACTATTTCAACATTATCCTTTTTGCCCTTGGGGCATATCCATTTTGCCCGACCCCTTCGGGCAAAACGGATAATTGATACTTTTTGTTAATGCTCATAATAAATGTAGAAATCGTTTAAGTTTTTTAATTTGTATGATTATTTTCCAAAGATGATTAAACATAGTACAAATTAAAAGTACAAAGAGTTCTATTGACTATCAGATTGTGGTTTTATTTACACTATCCCTTAACATATGCGTCTTGCCCGGGCTTCCCCTAATCTATTCACTCTTGACTTAAAGACTCCCAGGTTGTAGCTATCAGGAAACACAGACCCCGGCAGGGAATTCCACTCCTTAGCGGTACGCACAATGAATGTATTCCCAAAACGCTTTGTGGTATTCTCATTTTAAATCCTTATTTGATCGATGTCGCCGAATAAGTAGAGGATAGCCCCACTTCAGTATTACATTCGAATACGCCAAGGTTAGGCTGGTCGGTTGAAGAATATTTTTATTTATTTTTATACGAACCAACGTCACCAAACGCTGGCAAGTTCTGATTTGTTTGGCGTCGGTTCGTATGGCATCAGCTCTCCAAATAAAGTCATTGCAAGTGTGTATTTTCATCGTACATTAAAAAATATACTAACTCGTCAAAGAATCGTCATATTTCGGCCTCATAGACATGGCTGAAGGCGGGTCCGCGTACTTCTCAGGCCTGGGAGGGCGATAGGCGCCGGTCTGCGTGGTATCAGGGATCTCCACGTCATCAGGCAGGCGCAGGGTCTGTAGCGCGCGCGCACGACGGGCCAGGTTCACAGACATGAAGGGAAGGTCTGTGGAAAGGATGAAAAGCAACTACGAAGCTATATAAAAAAAACTACCTATTAACTACCTATATAATATACAGGGTGTCTCAGAAAGGTGTGGTCATATTTAAGGATGATGTTGGGTAGCTGATATACATTAAGGAAAAAATGTCATAACATAAAAAATTGACTTTTTCCCAAAAAAATCGACCAGAAAAAACAACTAAAAACTTCCGAAGTAATGACTTTTCAAGCAGTTTGTTACAGTTGGTGGCATTTATTTTAGTTCAATCACAGATTTTCAGATTTTACCAACTGCATCAGACTGCTAAAAATCTTCCTAACTTTTTGGTCGATTTTTCTGGTTGTTGAATTTTTGAAAAAAATCTAATTATTTTTAAAAAATCTTTTTATTTTTAAGTGAATTACTGTTCTTGAGATACAGCCCTCTGACAGACAGACGGACGGACGGACGGACAGCGGAGGCTTAGTAATAGGGTTTCGTAGGTTACTCTCCGGGTACGGAATCCTAAAAACCGCTATGAATTTAGCGTTACCTCTCGAACAGTACTTAGTGAGATACTCCGTCCTCTTCAAGTCCTTGATCTCGTTCTCAATGGGCGTCGGGTCGATGTCCTTCGACATGTACATCTTTGTGAGCTTCGGATAGTCTTCTGCAAACTGTTGAAAATGTGTTTAGAAGTCGTGAAAAGTCTAAATGAAATGAAAATCAAAAATCTAACGATATGAAGAAGCAGCCCACAGGATGATTCTGTAGAAATTCGAGAACATCATCCATTCGTAGTAAGAGTATCGAGAATATATTTCCTCTTTCTAAAACCAGAGGGCATTGAAAGTAGGCAAGTACCCCCATTTCACTGACAGATGAGGTTCCAAAAAACCACATTATTGACGTCGGGCTATAATGAAATCCAGTACAACATTATTGCCCGGCTGTCCCCCGGGCAATAATGACTCACTTCAGTAAATGATTGCGTGACATATAATTTGACGTTTTCGATTAGGTGGTGTGAAAAATCATCAAAAGTACGAGTGTTTAACACGGGTGAAAGTCATAAATCCCTTTAACCTCGTATGAGAATTGATTCCTTTCGACCCTTGTCTAATAATCTACTATTTTTGTTGTGTTCGTAATTGTCAGAGCGAAGTTTGTAGGCAGGCCACTAGTATTATATAAATTCTGTTCGATTATTTACCCGTTTCACAGCATTCTTGTAGTATTCCTGACTCAATGGACAGAGCTTGTCTGGGTGCTTGCGCGGCACATCTTTGGCCTTTAGCATGTCTCGGCTCAGGCCGACTATGAGACAGTCATCGTCAATCCGCTTGCGTCGAGGACTCTTGCTGCAACCAGAGAAGAAAATTACAACTTGAAATGTTGTTTTTTTATTATTGAAGACTAGCTTCTGCCCCCGTGGCGACACTGACACAGAAAGTGTTTTATTATCCCAAGGGAATAATACCATTGGCATAAAAAGTAGGTTCCTTATACTTTTCACATGTCCCAATCCTCGGCATGGTCTACCCGCGTGCCAAGTTTGTACGAATCGAATTCCGACGACGATTTTGAATTGTGCAATTCCAACGAACACACTCGAAATCTAACCGATAAAAAACAAAATGGAGCCCGTGGAAGCTTTGACTCGACCAGTGCATCATGGCTGATGAGCTACTTTGCTCTACGTGCCACCTACCTTATATTGGATGAGAGCATACGAGAAAATCATCATCATTCATAGCCCAACTCCGCCCACTGCTGAACAAAGGCCACACTTTTCCTGTGCCAATCCAAACGCTCCTTTATTTTGGAGCGAAGAAAATGCCTAACGCATTCCATGGCGTCCGGGGTGACAACGTGGTTATGTGGGGCTTGCACCCATTAGAAACTTCGCATGTGTACCTTCTTTCGCCTCCAGCGTGGCCCACTTCTTTCTCCTTCAGCGATATCCGTGCACTGGGACATCACTACAACTCCAGGGAATCACTGGGAATCCACGCTCCTGTACCAGCCTCATCCAAGTTGTACCTGAATCGCAAATAGCGGCTGCCCGACCACAATTTACTACATAAATTATTTTAATGTAAAGTGAAAAATACTCACGGTTTTTTCTTTTTCTCAAAATCTACCATATAAACTGACCGGTATTCTATTTCACCGTCGAAGACCGACATTTTGTAAATTCTATATTAAAAATAACTTATAAATAAAAATATTCGATAATGGTTTGATTGTGACAGTTGTTCTTGTATAGTTGTATAGGATTTGACGTATTATTTTTTTTTCATATTTGTCATATTTTTTATGGACCACAATGAAAGGAGTATGTCTGTTTGTAATTTAAAATAACGCCGTTTTACTAAATGCATTTATTAACCAAAAACATTTGTTTTTGTAGGTAGGTAAGTATGTCTGGTTGTTTCGGCAGATCTCCGTAACGGCTTGACCGATTTTGACGGGACTTTCAATGAGTGATGTCACTCGAGTGACGTCATTTTATCTAACCGGGAACATCAATCAGGTAACACAATCGCTCCGGATACTTTCCTAGTTTTCAAGTCGCGTGTGCTCCAGCGCTGTAATAAATGAACGTGCACATTGTCATAATGTGCGTAAGCTTGTCAGTCGTTCCCAAGCTTACGCACACTATTTTGTCTAAAACAATGTGCACGTACCTACATTTCCCTACACAACTATGGCTCGCCCGCACTCGTGATATAAAACAGTAGTTTAATGTACTCTGTGGATAAAACAACTATTCTACTTATTATTCGCTAATAACTGCACACATTGAAATGTCGATTACTTGGCAAATAGGAGTCGGAAGTTTAGTAGTTTAGATAGTGAAAAGAAACGATATTATCCTTGCAACTTTAAAGTTCTATAGCTTTTTCAATTATTGATGAAATATTTTAGTGATCCGTAGATTCATAATTTTTTTAGAACTTATTCGACTTTGTTTTCCTTGTTTACAACAGTGGTGGTGCCATAAGGGAACATATTTTTAACCACCTTCAAAAAAGGAGGATATTTCCCTTATTTTTTAGTAGTGGCAACGAAGCCAGTGGCGACAACTGGGAAAGTCAGTGTTGTATTATGTCCACTGGCAACAGTTGGGATTTTTTTTTCTCATTTGTCACCCGCAATAGCAACCAGGAATTGCTTTCTTTAATTAAATAAAAACACAACATTTTAAATAGAAATTTATAATCACTTACATTATATTAATGGTGTGCATAACAAAATAACTGGTATTCTATAATTATAATAATCCTTCATTTCATTTTCAATTCTTTCATTGCGTCGTTGTCATCACGGCGCGAACACAACACACTTTAATGCAGACAATGCGATTTTTAGTCGCAATAGGGAATTGACTAATCAGTACCTATAGAATATGGAACCAAAAGCTTTTATTATACATGGTGAATTTTTTAAGTGTGCGTGGAGGGCCAAATCCGGAACAATAAGGAATACCTAAAAACAATGAAAAGAGTCTTGAGCCCGATTTTGATGAAACCTAAAACTGCATCAAAGATTTTTCGTAGTTTCGGATTTGGCCTTCACGCACACTTTAAAAAAACACCCTGTATAAAACCTATTCCTGATTAATTTATTTTATTGGCCCTTGTTTGAGCACAATCTCACCTGATAGAATGCGATGATGTGGTCGACCATGGAGGACGCTTGCCCAGAAGTAACCTACCCAATAATGACTTAAAGTCGTACTATTAACAGTCTATTGTCGACTAAAAATCGCACTGTCCACAAACACGTTATCATTCGAAACTTAAAATAACTTCTTAGGGTGGTTTCACACTAGCGAACGATCGCTACAAAAACGCAAAACGCTTACAAGTTGCGTCTTTTTTAAATCATGTAAAAATGGCATCGATATTAACATTTAAATCAAGTTTAAGCTCTTTTAAATATGTAGCAAAAATTCTATACACAAATATTAGTGTGTTAGAATATCTTTAGGCATAGTAATCGTGAAAACCAGTAACTGAATTGCGGAGGTCAGAGAAGCGATCGCTGATTGGAAAATACTGGTATTTATCTGTATCTGGTTAGACCACAGATATAGAAAGACATAGATAACGCAAGAGCAACTACTTCGCGTGGCCTATTCGGAGCTAGCTTACGTACAAAAATCGTAAGCCGCCACTTTCGCGCTCAGTCTGCATCGGAGTACGCTAATCGGATGTCAGTTAGGTGCCACATGCGGCGGCGTCTTTGAATCAATTTGATTTTCCCATCTCTTAAGAGGGCGCCGACCAAACGTCGACCGCGCAGTGGCGCCCTCATCGTTTGTTTGGTTATTTCTTTTATTTTAGAATGAAAATGCAGAAAATATGCAATTTAAGTTGTGCTCCACAAGATTATACGTTAATATTATTATAAACGGTAGTTTTAAATTGTTCAGTTTTATTATAATCACTAAAACGGAAAATAGTGGCCACTTTTATCCGTTTTAGTGATTATAATAAAACTGAACAATTTAAAACTAACGTTTATAATAATATTAACGTATAATCTTGTGGAGCACAACTTAAATTGCCTATTTTCTGCATTTTCATTCTAAAATAAAAGAAATAACCAAACAAACGATGAGGGCGCCACTGCGCGGTCGACGTTTGGTCGGCGCCCTCTTAATAGTGCTTGTGTGACGTCATAGTTGGTAATCAAAAAATTGCACGCTTGGTTTTCATACAGATCGTGATACTTGCGTTACCTATGTCTATCTATATCTGTGGGTTAGACTGTTTGCCGACCAACAAAGATTCGCTGTAATGTTTTTTTTTAAATCCCTACTAATATAAATGCGGAAGTAACTATCTGTCTGTTATCCTTTCACGCTAAAACGGATGAACGGATCGTCATGAAATTTGGCAGATATATAGCCTGGGATATAGAGAAGGAACATAGGGTACTTTTTTACGCGATAACCGACATCCACGCGGCACGCGGGCGGAGCCGCGGGCAAAAGCTAATGTTGATAAAAAAAAACAAGTTTTTAGTGGGTATTTAAAAATTAAAGTCATTCTTCTGTTGAAAAAGCCTCTAGATATTCCAACACGCGCTAAGTTTTCTATACATTCAATAAAACTAACTACATTCAGTCAGTCGTCTTGTTTTAGTTTCAAAATGATAGGTTTTAATATACATCGATTAGACTGCTTTCATTTAAGCCAAGGCGTTTTTTTTTTCATAAAAATGCTAATACAAGTTATACAGCGTGTTCCAAAAGTGCTTAGTCATTTTTAAGGGTGTTGTTCTGTATCTGCTATATGTAAGTATAGCATAAAGTTATAATATCAAAATATTGACTTCTTTCATTTTTTTATTGTTGAATGGGCTTGCTCTTGATCGCGCCTGATGGAAAGCGATGGATGAGGTATATGTCAATAACCTCGATCGGAAAAACGACAGTAAATACACGGCAGTAAATACCAATCAGATCACTTTCAAGCAGTTTGATACAGTGGCATTTATTTTAGTTCAATCACAGATTTGATGCCACGAAAAACATCAGACTGCATTATAAATGATTTTTATTGCACATTTTTGTCATTTCATGAGGAGGAAGTATTTTTATTATTATTTTTATATTGTTTCTTTACTGAATAGCAGTTACAGAACACCGCCCTTAAATATGACCACACACCACTGGAACACCCTGTATATTATAGTATTCTAAAGCACTGTTTCATGGAAATCATATAAACCTATAGGTAAATAAAAAAAAACTTAAAAACTTGTAAAATCAAAGCAGTCTATGGTATTATATTATTATCTATCAGACACATAATAAGCCTACTAAATATTATATATAAAAAATCTGCATCACAGATTCCTTTAGGCTTAACCTGGTTATTTACAAAACTTTAATAAATAGACGCAGCAAACTTGCGATTAATCGCCGCAGATATGCTGGACTAGTCGCAGGTTTGTAGACTGCCTTATTCAGGGAAGCAAAACCCCACAAAATTCGATCGTAGCATTTCTAGGTGTTTTTTAGCATTTTTGAATGTCGTAAGAGATATACATTGCACAGTTGGATTCCAACCGTCGGCACTGAGCTTAAGGTTCAAAATCGAAATTGCATTCCCATGACTTTAAAAATTTCTAAAATCGATTTGTTTTCCTGCATAAGGTACAGTCGTTACAATTTGTCTACAATTTATAAGTAATATATTTTTGGTTCTAATTTAGGATGTTAGTCAAAATTTTTAGTTTACACATAAAAATAAACTGAAAAATGACTGCTTCAACTTCAATTTATATTTTTCGCTATCGTTATTATTTTCTTAGATTAATTTCATAGTTATTATTAATTATCTGTCAAATAACATCAAGGTCTTGGTATAATATCATGAAATTAGTCTAGAATCATGCGAACACTGTTTGATGAAATAATTACACAATAAGACATTGAAGTTGTGCTATACTGACTGACAATGTTTCACTATCTCCCTAAACTTTGAAAAAAAAAACTGACAATCATGTGTATGAAAACGGCAATAAAATCGTTATAAATTGAGTTACATGTGAACAAAAAAAAGCTGTGATTCTTCCAGTTTAATGAACAGATAACGGCTTTTGCATGGCACCAGTTTTTAATGTACTTTATATAAACAGTATGTTGCGCGTTTGTGGCGCAACTGTTGTGCGGTTGTCGCGGAACAATCGAAATCTGTCGGTCAAATTGAACACTGTGATTTCAAATAACGACCAGCTAGCTCATTCCTGGGCTAAGTAACCCAGTTCGAGTAGTTTATTTCCAAAGTTCTAAGAAACAGTGAAAAATGAATAATGAAATATTATCACACATAATGAATACTGGTTATCCATACAACTTAAATCTATTGAATATTTTTTCAATAAATGATATGATAATGGTCCTATTCCGTTTAAATTAATATTGGTGTCGAGTTTTAGAATATACATACGTCCTAAGCCCATGGCGGTAAGTGTCCTTATTTTAAAGACCTGCTATTTTAAATAAAGTAATATACATATGAATATTTCGATTTATAATTGAATAATAAAATCGTTGTACAATTAATAACGCTTTTTCTTTTAAAATCCAATATACAAGGTAACAGCGAAAATAATAAACAATATTAATCTGCGAACTATTTACAATTTCACATTAAACATAAATACAGATAATTTAGAAGTCATAGATAAATATTGCCACAAATATTAAAAGCTTACCTTGGCATAGACGCTACAGCCATGGTACACACAAATGATAATGGAAAATATTATAAGAACGTTAAATTATTATATTTTTACTTCTAGATTAATAGCAGTTCTATATTGCAGTGACTTGCAGTTAAAACTTGAAGTTTCAACTGCAAGTAACCTGCAGGTATAAGTTATATCTTAGTAGTATATGAAAGTCTGGCAGTTACTTGACTGCAATAAAAAATGGCGGGACTAGTCTCTTCTTGCAACTTTACACGACACTGGGTATATTTTTACTTACTTAATTTTCTCAGTTTTACCTTTAACAATTTTATTTTCCATTGATAGATTAAACGAAGAAAAAGGTAGGCAAACACATGTATACCAAAGTCTAGATGATTGTTAGCTCGCATCTGTATCTATGGTATCCATTTTGAAAAGTACTGATCAGACTACCAATGACAACCGGAATGTCAACCACAGCTATGCCTCTTTCTTGGTCCACCTTTTTCTCCAAATATTATAATTTTGTGATCGGCACTATAACAAATCAATATTAACAAACAGGTTTAAAGACCACTTTAAATAGTCTTTCCAATTAAAAGGCCAGCTAACTTCACACAAAAAAAATCCATACAAAAAGTCGCGCGACTGTTGCGCAACTAACGCTTCAGACACGCGCAACAACAGCCGTGATTTTTTGACGCCCCGAAAGCGAAACGTCAGTTATGTGAACAATTTTGTTGGGACTTTTTTTCTCTTTCGTCTTCTTTGTCCTTATATTCTCCTATCTACTTTTAATTCTTATAGTGGGTCCACACAATACAGACTTTTGACTGTACATACAAAATTCTATAGTAGTTTATGGAAGTCTGTGTCGTGTGGACGAACCATTACTGCTATGTCCCGGCCATGTATCGCGTCAGTAAGGCCGCTCGTCCTCGCAGTACGACGCGGTCCGCCGCTGCTATGGGACCCTGAAGGGCACCACCAGGTCTTCGTGGTGTTCCACTCGGAGCTCCGAAATGGCGGCCGCTGCTTTCTTGACTGCGCTCGTTATCTGAAATGAAAAAAGTCGTTTTTGAGGTTAGTTTGATATTTAAGAAGCAAGCGAAGAAAAAGAGGGTGTCAGGACTATGGTAAGGGACTGTAGCGTCTGCTTACCCCCATGGAAAAAGACGTGAGTTTGTTGTAACGGTTCAGGTCAAGTTTCAAAGGCTTTTGAAACCTGAACCTTGTGTTTTATCTATTATTTTAAGGTACAGTAAAAGTATGGGGCTAAACTCGGAATTACAACGGAATGAAGAAGGGAGATGTTTGCGAAAAAACGATTTTTGTTGCCTTTGGCCCTGATCTTAAGACGCGGACACTTAATAAAGGTTAAGGCGAGCCTGACGTGAGCGCGTAGGCATCTAACGCTTACCCCAGGCCCCGCAAGGAGTAGCAATACGTAATACGATGCGCGGGAGACGCGCGCACCAAGCGCACCGCTCGCTCATGAGTTCACGGACTCGGGTAGGTACTAAGTTCCGTCACAGGATAAAGTAATGCAGTAGATCAACTTGAATTGATTAGTATAAGTTTATTTTGTTTTATTTTTCTATTAAGTATTTTTTAAGGTTATAGATGGATTAAGTACGTATTGTACAAACTTGAATCCAATTACTAATCATTAAAAATCAGTAATAATACTTATTTATTTTAGAGTATATGGTGGATTTAAAATCTGACTGACACGAAAATTATGAATACGAGTACGATACAAAAATACGCGTCGCGCGCTATTTGGCTTTGGTGCGATACCTTCGTAAAAATCAAGTAGTAGGTAGGCACACTTACTTTAGGAAAATTATGTTACAATTCTTGAATATTATAATTCAAGAAAGCTTAGAAGTATAAATGGTTTGGAATTTGCCTAGATGCTATTTAAAAAAAAACAAAAACGTTTTTATATTTTTTAATCAAATAGTTAACATAATAAAAGTTACCTATGCAACTGGCTAAAATTCGTTGAACTGTAGCTGTCTCGGTTTGCATGGACCTAGCTGAGTAGATTGACACGGAATATGGTCCTTGGATTTGCTTGGACCTGGCTGCACAGGCTTATCATTAACATTTTCTTTGTTTTCTTTCAATATTATGTCTCGTATTGGCATACCGCGATTTTGGCGCGGATCCACAATCTCTGGCAATATACATTTCAAATAAAAATCTATAATTTTTTTCTACATATGCACCCGCCAAAATTCGTCATCTCTTGAAATATTTTCTACTACTAGTTTTCACCGAACCATATTCCAAAAATGCATTGGTTCCTTTCTGTTACATGAAGTTGACCCTGCACTTGGTAATACCAATTACTTTTTTTGTTTATAACCCTGGTATGTTTTATTCTATCGAATTTAAATATATGTATTTTACTTTCTTCAATAGCAGCATTTCCCTTTTCTAAATGCCGTTATTGGACATTTAATTTCAACAATGGTGTCGTTCCCAACTATACCGTCGGGGGTAACCCCAATAAATGAGTATTATTTTGGAGACAATTCACGCCCTTCCGCATGCTCTATTGCCCTGTAACGCAAATTTTGATTTTGATTTGTTGGTAATTAACAAGTAAAATTTTAAAAACTTACAAAATATCCCTGTTCAATAAAGATAACGGAGCTACAGTGCCAAAGACAGATACACAGGCACACAGACGCACGTACACAGAAACATAGATAGCAAACCGTTATAAATAAATAGGATAGAATTGTAATATGGTGTGTGTTTAATTTCTTTATGTATTTTTATGGTGTTACAATAATGATAATGAGATACTACTTTATTCAAATCTATACTAAATAATATTATAAAGTGGAAGTGCGCTAAGTGCGCTGTGGTAATAGCTAATTATACGTAAGTACCATGTACAACAAAGATATTGTTTTTCATTCGATCTAAAAAAAAGTCCGCGACGTTACACCTATATCTATCTCTTATAAATATGCCACACTAAGGCATTTTATGTCAAATAATTTATTTAAAAATTAAAGGTGGTTTTTCAGCATTAATATTAGGCAGGCATATTAATCCTTACTAGCGAAAGTTATTATGTTCATTATCAAGATAATTTTATGAAGATAAACTTTGTCTTTTACAGCATGTTATTTGAACTCACCGTTTAGGAGATAATGTAAAATTAAAATAATTCAACAATATTATTAAATCGAACGGGCGGTGCGCGAGACGCGGCCACCAAACGAGAACGCGTCGAGCCTGCGTGACTGCGTGCGACGCGGTGCAAGAAATTCTTTTTTGTATTATGATTATGAATTTATGATAGTTACATTCATGGGGAAGGCTGTACGGCTATACGGGAACGGGAATTCCTACGGGAATGAAGAGTTCCGTTACCTGTCTCCGAAGTTCTTCATCAGATCTTCACCAAATTGAAATGGGATCAGTCCGGGAAGATACACTTCCAAAAAAAATAGAATCATCAAAATCGATTGACAATTGGCGAAAATATCGCTGAGCAAACATACAACAAAAAAAAACAGTCGATTTGAGAACCTCTTCTTTTTTGGAAGTCGGTTAATAATATACAATACAATAGTCAATTAAAAACAGTTTAGTGTATGTAATTTATAATTTCTATACATTTTTCCTCTTGCCAATAAACACCGATAAAGTAACGCATTGGATTGGAAAAACTATCCAAACTGACCACATAGTTTTTTGTATGTCTTGTCATAACTTGATACATTGTTAGTAATTAGTAAGAGGATGGACTCTAGTGTACAGCGCATAAATGAGCTGGTCCGGTAGCCTAAACGTTACCAAAAGTATGTTATTATAATATTTTCATAGGAAATGGTCATACTGTAACACTTTTACACTATGGCACGCGACTCACGAGTGCGCTGCGCGTATTGTTTGGCATAGACGAGACCTACACAAACGTTGCGGACACCATAAATATTATTATTTGTTGTGTTGTGGTGGCTGTGAGTAGGTACCCACCTAGCGTATAACTGCACCGATATTCAACTCTCATGTAGGAAATACGAGCTATTATTTTTGCATTTGTTTAGGAGTAAGATAAGTGAAAACGGACATTTCTAATAAATAAAAAATATTATAAGACTTATACAAACTCTCCGAAACCATCAAGACTAACGTAGCGGGGTGAACTACCTATTTGACATTTGAAAACAGTAAATCATTGTATCATGTGCGCGCGAGGTGGCTTTATGCACTCTGAAATAGGGTTCAAATTCAATTGTTTTACATACTCGATGCGGTTGGTAAATCTATTCCGCGCGAAAACTAAACCACTAAAGCGCACGTCTTTATGCGTACTGAAATAAGGTTTAAATTAAACTGTTTACACACATGTTTGCGGTGCGGAAATTTATCTGTTTCGTGTCGGTACTTACCTAGTTAGTAAAGTAAATTATGTATATACCTTTTTGTTTATTCAGCCAAAGTTTATAAAAAAAAGTAGTCACCGCTGCAACGAAGAGCCGTGACAACTTTTTTTTCCCCCATTTTTTTTTTACAAAATTATAGCTACATCTAATAAAAACTAACTATATTACAACTGTTTGAACACTAAATTGTATACAAGTAGGTATTATTATTTAACCACTCGACACGTGAAAATTCCAAAATAAAAAATAAATCTTACGTAAATAAACATAAACATTAAATTCGCGGCACACTGGTGTGCCGGCAGTGCTAGAGCGGTAATCAATTTAGGCTTAGCCAGTAACAGAACTTAGCGGGGGTGGCGGGATCGCAAAAATTTGGCACACGTCCGACCTCCAACACGTTCCGCTCGGGACTAAATGACACGGGGCGCGCTCATGAAACGACAAAATCACTTGATTTTGGAATTAGTGGGATACGTATTTTCATATTTCACATTATGACGGCCGATTTATATCACATTTTTTACGACCTTTATTGTGGTACTAGCTGTGCCCGCGACTTCGTTCGCACTTGCATTTCGTATTTAGGAAGATATTAAGTACACAAACTCACTAAATGTATGTAGGTACTCATTATGATTATGACATGACTTACAAAATTACGAAGAACGAACGAATATTAACACTTAAAAAATTTCTTCGTAAACAATATTACTTGTTATGTGATATTCATCAGTACGTAGGCTTTGCGCGCTGCTTACTTGCGACAAAGCGACATACAGCCTGACCGTGCGAGATACAGGACTTCCGCAGATCCACACCAACACGACTAATAGTTTGTCCCTGAGCTTGATTAATGGTCATGCCGAAACTATCAGAAGAGAAGTCTCCGCAGAGGACATGGTGGAGTATACGGTGGAGGTCTGCCCTGCTTGGGCGGAGCATCACCGTGTCCTCATCGAGGCGATCGGCTGCGGCGTCCTGCCGGTCGATTCTGTAGACATCTCACGGTGTTCACCTAAGCGGAGTGAACGACAATAGAGCTGTCATTCCATCTTATTTACATTGTATGGTTTGACAACTCACCCGTCGGGCACCCCGCCCAGGTGTTCACTTCGACATGTATACAGCCGGTCGATTCTGTCGACATCTCACGGTGTTCACCTCGGCGGAGTGAACGACAATAAAGCTGTCATTCCATCTTATTTGTATGGTTTGACAAGTAACCCGTCGTGCGCCCTGCCCAAGTGTTCACTTCGACATGCTTACAGAATCGCACTGCAGAATCGCACTGCTGGTTCACTCCATGGTCCGGAAAAGAATATAAGAATGAATGACAGCACGATTTGACAGTTATTCCTAGTTCGGGACTAATCGTAAGTCCGTAGGTGATACGGAGTAGAAAACGCCCAACACTAAGGCCGAAACTACAGACTTCGGGCTTAAGAGAGTAGACCCCCTCAGCCGCCATGGATCATTATGGATTGCAATAAACGATTTGATTTGAAACCTGCACCTCACCGTTCCGAGGATTTTTTCACGTTGGAAAGTCATGGCCAGGATGACGTAGCACACTGATTCCTCGGCGTCGAAACAACCTCCGCAAATTGGCCTGTCTGTGGTGCATAAGTTAAAAAAAATTAAGGGCAATGATCCGTAACAATAATCCCTATTATTACGGAGGTAATTTTTACTTAAGCTGAGAAGTCATTTAGTTAGTCACGTTTATAGACTTGTCATTGCCATTTTTCACTGCAATCTGTAACCCGTGACCATTTTTTGTCATGAAGTTCAGTTGTTCTCTGGCAAATTCATGCACGAAACTGTGTGAAAGAAAGAAAGAAGGAGGAGTGGGTACGAGTCCAGCACTACCATCTCGAAACCTATCTTCGAGAGTTCTTCTGTGGCGTCATTGCCTAGGGATCCACAGTTCCCCTTGAAGCTCTGGAGTGCGAAACCCGCTACTGGTAATTTTTGGCTAGACTGGTCACGACGAATCACCAGCTGACTGGGAATTGAACAGTTTTGTTTCAAAATAAACAGAAAATAATTAGGAATGAGGGAGATCCTGGGAAATAAATCCAAGAGGTGAAAGGCTCACCGAGTCGAAGCTCCAAAGTCTTGAGCATCGAAGCCGAGATTTTAGCCTGTCGGTAACTCGCACACTGTGTGCGTGTGTGCGATGGAATTGCATAGTTTAATTCCGCCAAGCTCGTTCCATCATCGGACCACAAGACGTACGGCGGTACGCCACCGGTACACGGTGGACCTCACACCCACATGAACAAAACGTTTTGGAAACACATGGCGTGGAATTCCCTGACTGAGTCCGTGTTTCCTGATAGTAACAGCCTGGGACTCTTATCAAGAGTGAGTAGGTTACTTATAGGCAAGCGTGCTCCATCTTCGATCACATCATCGTTTGCCATCAGGTGAGATAGTGGTCAAACGCGTTCCTATCAAAAGTAAAAAAAATGAAAACAAAGTCAGTGGAGCAATATTTTTTTTGTTTTGCGTCAAATACGTAACGACCAGGCGTTACGTAAGTATCAAAAGAATCTTTAACTAAAAAATATTTTTTGGTGTAATTCTCGTGATGTTTATGGTAAGTACAGTTTCGCTCAACAGATACTTACCCCTACTTACTACAGATGCATGTAGATAATAAGTTGATTTCTTCTAGGTTGCCACAATCGTATCAGGTTTATGTGAATGTTATCTACATTAGTTTTGTATTTTTTAGCGTGATGCAAACAAAACAGAATACATATAAACAGAAAATAGGTTCTGCTTGTCTTGCTGAAAAGATATGCAAAATACAGCAATAACATATTATTAATATTTGAAAATATTAGGTTTGGTAGGAATAAAAAAATAAGGAAATAAATGAGATAAAAATAATCCAAAAATAATTGCAACTTTCGTGGGATTCGAACCCTCACCAAGTCTTTCGAGAGGCAGGCTTTAAACCAAAGGACTATGAGATCTGTTGACAATTGATTCAAATAGCCGATAGCTTAACTCCCTGAAAGGGTTCCATATCAGGTGCTCTAGACCTTCATTTTTTTTATGTCGACAGACAGTACTCATCATGTTGACCAACTATTCCTAAAGCGGTACATTAATATCTCTTATAGATTAGCCGGGCTGCTAAGGTTCCACGTCTTGTATTCAGATCTTCGAAATAAATTATAGCCTATATGTTGGCGAGGACTAATAGCTATACAACAAAAAAAGTTTCATTAAAATCCGTCCAGTGGTTTTTGCGTGAAAGACGAACAACAGACAGACAGACAGACAGACAGACAGACAGACAGACAGACAGACAGACAGACAGACAGACAAAAAAAGAAAATAAAATATTTTTGGCTTCTATTGGTTGTATAAAGCACCCCTGGAGTATTTTTTTTAGTTTATATTCAATGTACAGAATTGACCTCTTCTACAGTTTTATTATATGTATAGATAAGTTTTATTACTCAAATCCTTATATAACTCAAATGAAATGATAATTACATCTTGATTTTGACTTGTCTTTGCGATTTAATTGGATGCAGTAAAGTGCAAGTAATCGTGTATCGCACGGCCGAAATCGCAAGATCGAAATGTGAATATAGAATATATATGTAATATATTTTTTTTTAAATTTAAATCCGTGTTGTTTACGAATAAAACACAATTTTACACATTGCAAAACAACGTTTTTCCGGTTAACCTGGCCTTAATACAAGTTTACAGCTTATAAGATACCATTACGGGATAGACTCTTTTTTTAAGTTTAGTTGACTAGACCATTATGCAATTCAGGTCTAAATAACTGATATTTAACAATGTATTAAAACACGACAAACTCACATAATGTGGATTACAATATTGGGTTATTGGGCATGTGTGTATGTATGTCTATAATAAATAAAAAAATAAAATAGTAGTTTATGCAACGGTCATATAATAGGGGTTATTAAAACACTCGTGTGTATCACACACGAGTGTTTTAATACCTAGTAAATTATATGCCGTTGCATACACTACTGTATCTTCACTCATACAGTTTAAATAAAACAAAAGCGGAAGAAATAGTTTATTCCAAAATCACAGCCACGGAAAAAATATGTGGTATGGCGGGAAATTTAGATTCTCATTGCGCATAACGGCGCAGCGCGCGCATCCATAGACAATGACACTATTTTTCTAGTCATCATTGACTTAATGTAGAAAAATAGTGGTGGTTATGGATATGAGCATGAGCCGATACGCGCCAATAAAATAAAAGTAAGTGAGGAATAAAAATTAAAAAAATATTTTATGGTGTAGTTGTTTGAAAATTGAAGGAAAATGTTGCATTGTTATGGTTTTTAAATTTTACTTATCCACGAAAAAAAGGACATGTTTATACAATATTTTTTTAATTCATATTTGGAACATTACGTTGTGAGTGTAGATAAAAGTCAACAAATTGCCGTTATTTCTTTGCAAACATGATACATCTATAGTCGGTGTATCTTGAAGGTCACGTCTGTTTATATAAGTGGTAGCTCCAAAACCACATTTCTATCGTCATTGTGGTGTCCTGTAACAGTTGGTGACGATAATACAATATTGATTGTAGCATAGCATCGCATTCTTTCTTTATAATTCTGAGTCATCTTTTTCAAATATCATTCTTAGAATTCCTGAGTATTCACTTCAAGTAATGTTTATTCTGTAAATGATGTTTAGGACATATAATAAAGCCTATTATTATCCACAATCGGGCACAAATCTGACTCCTCATTATTGAGAGATCTCTTTTCGAAAACCCGGGAATGCATCAACCAAACAGTCAAGCTTGTGACGTAAAGACAAAGAGCTGTTGTTTCAGACAGATATTTTATCTGTGGAATCCTAACCTGTATATATATGTACAGGTAAATTGAAACCTTAGACCCCACACTAGGATTCCGTGTGTCGTGGGGCTAGTCTGTTTCAGTCCAGGCGAATAAAATTCTGCCAGAGTTGCGGAATTTTTCGAAAGATTTACCGCGGATCTGAAACACATTTCATTTCAACAGAAGGAACACGGGTGGGTTTTAGTCAGGAAGAGACTGTTTCTTTCTTCGGGAGTGTTCCCAGAGAAAGAAAGAAGGAAAACACATTTGTTCCGCCAGAAATGACGCTCAAATAATACGAAACTAAAAGAAAATAACTTATCAACTAACGAAGCTCTGCCCAGAGCGAGAGGAGTCATTTGATGATTTCCAAAACACAAAAGGAATTCTAGTGTACGGTCTACAATAGCATCCCTTGTGTCATGGGTTCAAGTCTCTTTCAGATCAGAACAATAAAATTAAAGTTTGACTATTTTGTCGAAAATCTGTAAAAAATAAAAAATATTCCTGCCGTCTCTGGTGTTGGAAAAATATTAAAATTCACTTACAAAGTCCTTATCCTCAGCCGCCAACGCTGGCCTCGCCAGCAAGGCAGCGCGCTCGGAATGCGGCAGGTCAGCCAGCAGGCGCGGCGCCGGCGCCCCCGCCGCGCCCAGCCCGGCCACGCGCGCGCTGTAAACGCGCACGCGCTCCGAGTACGCGCCCGCTTCTAGCGCGTACGGACCTAGAGCGCCCACGTCTATGACGTTGCTGGAAAATAGGAAAGTTAACTTTAGTGATATAGAATTTTGGGCCCATAACCTATTAATACACGTTGAATTTTTATAAACAAGTGACATCTTTATTACTTATTTTTACTCTCATAGTCCCTCTGGATGGCAATTCTATACGATAGGGGGGAGATCAGGTGCAGGACCAACGACTTTACGTGCTTTCCGAGAACACACAAGGGTGTCAACACCATAACTACGGGCTGTTACTGAGAATTAATGTCTAATGGAAAAACCAAATCATATTTTTTATCTGACCAGGGAATCAAAACCCAGGACTCCACGCTCAGCAGTCGCGCTTGCGACCGCGAGACCAACAGAGCAATTAAAATGTCGGTGTCAACATACAGTGCCGCCGGATAAGACATCCTCTTGTTTGTAGGCAATAACTCGCTTGACCAATCATCAGGGTGGCAAGTCTACTAGACCAGATCCAAAGGCTAATCACGTGGCAACGTCCTGTTGAGCGCGCTCTGCTCGTCAGGCTTGCGGAGTGGGGTGGACACAGTCTGCTGTTGTTGTTACTATAGCTAGACACTCACGTGGCAGTCTCGTGCAGTATCCTGTTGAGCGCGCTCTGCTCGTCAGGCTTGCGGGGCGGGGTGGACGCCGAGGCTGCCGGCACCGGCGTCTCCTGCTGCTGTTCCGTCACTTCGAGGAGGTGAGTCCTCTCGTTGACTGTGTTCTCCTGGAAGGATAGTAGAGTAGAAAGTCATATCTTGCTCTGTTCTTTGCCATACCGATATTAACCTATAACTTTCAAAGTTAGCTAGGTAGTCTGTTCCTCCTATGAAGAGCGAGAGACTGAGCTGAAAGTCATACTAATAATTTTACTACAGTAAGGTAATTTTTTTTTTTTTTTTAAAAACGTTGCGTTGCGTTGCGTTGCGCTGCGTTGTTTATTATATTGTTCTCGTATTTGCGACATCAGGCACCTTAATTTTTTCCACATCATTTCTCTCTTTCAATTTGTGTCGTATCAGAACAATATGTCTTCTGCTTCTATAATCCACAGCCGTCATTTTAGTAGTCATCTCCTTTTCTAGATATATATCTTTCACACCATCTATCCACCGTTGTTCTATTCTATCCCTTCTCTTGTCCTCTTTGATATTGTGACTAAAACTTCTAATAATAAATAAATATTTATTCTTATTATTACTTAACTAGCCATCCATCTCGGCTTCGCACAGGAGCAAATTATATGCAATCCTTCCTCAATTTATCGATCGTTCTATTAGTTAAAGGGTATGATTTAAGCTATCGCCAATTTAATTGGTTTTGAATTGGTTCGTCGTGATAACTGTTTAATCAAATTATTTGAAAACGATCATTCGACGAAGCCCCGGGGCTTCTATTTCTATCGTACATGAACGGAAGAACGTGGGCTAAGTTCGCTTACTCACTCTAGCTCCCGTCATACCATTCAAACCTAACCTATCCGTGTCGGGGTGCCCTAAGATCCCTGTGTCCTATGTTAGAATATTTGGTGACAGATATACCATTCGTAGGTAGGTGGTACGTGGTGTGGGACGCCCTGCGGCACGATGGATCGATGATTTGAAGAAGGTTAACAGCGGATGGATACGGACTGCTCAAGACGGGATGGTTGGCGATCATTGGGGGAGGCTTACGTTCAGCAGTGGACGGCAATTGGCTGATATGATGGTACCATTCTGAGTACGAAGCTATTATTTCAGGAATAAACCTATTATTTTGAGCACAGTTTTTATCCAAGGAATGAACTACTTACGTTTTTATTGATAATCCATCTCTTATTTTAGAAACATACAGATATATCTATATCTGTATGTGTCTAAAATAAGAGATTGACAATTTGTTAATTCATACCTGGCGACACTTTTTATTTATCTGAGAACGTAAATATAATTATCCAGGGATAGATCTATTAATTAGATGACACAAGCTGATGCCAAATATAAACATCGGTGACAGCAAATCT
The DNA here is from genome assembly GCA_947386135.1 of Melanchra persicariae. NCBI lineage: Eukaryota > Metazoa > Arthropoda > Insecta > Lepidoptera > Noctuidae > Melanchra > Melanchra persicariae. The sequence continues at coordinate 1,590,444 of OX376652.1, forward strand.
ATTTCCCTTGCTTAAAACCATAACGAAATTCATTGCGTGGATTGTAAGCAGAGAAAGAGACAAAGGGAGACAGCGACTTTGTTTTGAACTTTTTAGAGATATTTTTACTTTTTTATTGTGGGATGGGCAACCTCTTGACCTCGATCACGCCTGATGGAAAGCGATGGATGAAGTCTATGATGGAGCGAGCGTGCCCAGAAGATGTCTTGAGGCACTGGTACTCCGAAACACAGCAGGCTGCTTGACGCCGAACTCTGGTCGCGAACCAGGCGGGTGTTAGTCCTACCTAGGTGTTAGGTGAGACTGTCCAGGAAGCGCCGGTTCAGTTGAATGTCTGATGGAACAAATTGCGCTACACGTGGAGGCTCCTTCATGCATCCCGTTTACTTGCAAACTAAGTGCATTGTAAAGTGGATGAATACATTGTAAGATTGTATGTTGTTTTTATTATAAAATCAGAAGGTTACTGGGTTAATGATGCAATCAATTGACATTAATTTCAATTGTCAGTTTATTAATAAACGATTAATAAATCGATATTAACGTTTGATTTTTTTAATTGGTCCAAGATTTTTTTCATTAAAAAAGCTAATATGTAAGTTGTTTTTATTTCCAGAATTTGTCCTTGCGAATACTGCACTTCAGCATTTCTCTGATAAGAAAAATGCTGTGGTATTTTTCATCATTAGGAGGACCAGACATGTAGATAACACGATATTATGTAGTAACAAATTATTGTATTCGAACATACTCTGTAGCCAGAACTTAATAAATACCAAAATAACTCTGATTGTCACCTCGTTACGTCTTTACAGTTTTAGACAACCATGTCCTAGGATAGAACAGAATACTTTTTATCCCGGGACTTTTTTCCCTTGGGATAATTTTCGAATTTCACGCGGGCGAAGCCGGTGGCAGACGTTAGTGCCTAATATAATAAACCAAAGAGTCTTTATTTAGTTCACAACAACACAAGTCATACAGATATGTAATTCTAAACCAAGCCTACTTGTGTTGTGTGTGGCAATTACGGTATCATGTTGAATGCATCAAATATGAACTGTTATTTGATAGGATAAAAACGTCCGGAGTAAAAAGTAAAAAAGAAACAATTCAAAGAAATAAATAAACCATGGCAGCTGAGAGAGTCCCAGCTGACGGCACCGGCGCCCGTTCACAAACATGACGCATGCGCTAGCACCATTCGGCTCAACCATTTTGAAGGGAGCCAAATGATACAACACTACTACTAGATTCTGCCACTAACTTCTCCCGTGTAAAAGTCGGAATCCCAAGGAAACACATAAAGTTGGGAAAAGGCTAGGCAGATTATGGTACTGATTCATTATAAAATTAATGTTTATCCATCTAAAATATTGCCAACTCAATAGATATCATTAATTTGTTACCTTATCGTAACTGTACGAAGTAATCTATTAAATTTCACTTGTATTATAAAACAAATTCATAAAAGAGAGCAATATATATGTGTGTTTTGAATTGTAGCGAAAATCATTCATCATTATTTGCCTGTTATTGCTGTTTAGTATGTTATCTGAATATCAATATCCTGTTTATTGAATGGCAAATTGAAAAGATAATAGTTTTTTATACATTGTATGTTTTATTCCACAATAGCAATTTTAAAACGTAGTCTGGTTCCGAAGTACCTACCTAATTAAAAAATCGCCCAAGTGTGAGTTGGACAAACACTTGTACAGTTATCGTCAAATAACTGAGCCCCTCTGAAGTTGGCTACGAGTGGCTGCGTAGTAGTCAAAATTACGAACAAACTGCAACTGCGCATGCGCAAGAGACATGGGGGCGGGGATTATGGCGGCGCGATTTTATGTCTCAGTCGCTCGTTTATCGTAGATGCATGCTTGCGTCCCGCTTGCTCCCGTCTACGTGACTGCACTTGTGCGATCTTTGCAAATGGCTAACTTCAGAGGGGCAAAGTTATTTGACGAGAACTGTAGGTTCTATCTATCTATAGAGTATGGTTTCCGCACTTAGTCCTATGGCTATATCTAAACTTTTATTTCATCCTATTTATTTAAAAACATGAAAAAAAAAAATATTTATTTAAACTTTATGTACAATAGTGGTACATGGGCGGACTTAATGCAACAAGGCATTCTCTACCAGTCAACCTTTGGGTTAAAAAGACTACACTGTGGTAGGTGTACAACAAATAAGATTAAAAATAGAGTTTTGTTTTGGAAAAAAAAAAACAATAATATACATAATACTAATAAAATACATTTAAAAGCTAAAATAATAAACTAATAAATATGATTTAATATACTAAAATTTCTGATTGAGAGAACTCAAAATAATTATGACGAAGACAAACTAAGAATGACAGGCTTTTAAGTAGTGTCTTCGGATTTTACGCTTAAAGGAAAACTTGGACTCAGCCTTCTTGATGTCAAGGGGTAGCATATTCCGGAGTTCAAAAATCACTATTTGATTTCTGCAAAAATATTTAGCCAGTCTCTCAGGTCCCCTCTCCTCCATCCCTATCCCAAATATGTCAAAATTGCTTCAGTGATTTATTTGTTCGGGGCACTCCCATTGACAGTGATGTGGACGAATTTTTTGATGCACTGTGACTTTTGAGTTCTTCCCCTCCCCCTTTTTACTCCGCTTGTACATTTATACATATTTTCTACTAGCTTGCATATATTATCTAATAAATTTTAATGCATTTTTATGTGAAAGCATTACAAAGAAACTATACTTCAAACTCATTTTATAGTGCATTATATTTGTGAAAATCTAAGAAGTCAGATTTGACAACTGAGTAGAGGTATAGAAGATCGTTTTACTACTAAGTGCGAAAGAGATTTAAATCATGTCTCTTTCACACTTACTAGTAAAGCAATGTTGTATCCTGCTGTCAAATCTGACTTCACAGATTGTCACAAATATAGGTTTGAATTTTAACATCCTGAGACTAACTTCACCAAAGTTAGTGTTGATTCATATCAATGAAGTTTGTTATGTATTTTTCAAGGCTAGAGCAGTTCATATATTGATTGCAAATTATAATGTAACCTCGTTAGTCATTATTTAAATCAGTGGTTCCCAACCTTTATTTGACCCGGCACCACTTTGACTTCATTGTTGCTAGCCCCGCTACCAGAAATCAAGAAGAATAAATTAAACCATTTTAATCTTAAAACAAACTTGTGTCATTATTAGATATTCAATTTAATAGATATTAAAAACTTCTAGCTAGTTTATATAGGACTATTCTTTGAAATGAAAAATAAAGAGCAGTGTCATTGAAATCACAACATTTCAGATAGAAACTTAAAATCAAATAAGAGTGAGAAGATTGAAATTTTAAACCTTTCACAGACCATTATTTTAACCCTTGTGGACCACAGGTTGGGAACCACTGATTTGAATGAACAGTGTTATTATAACAACTTGTGTCCGGGTGGAACCAATTGGTTCCAGAACCTATTTTACGTAAATTCCAAGTTTTTTATGTTTTATTTTTATAAAAATGGTTGCTCCAGATAATAGAGGATAATGTTAGAATATACTGCTTTACCTACAAAGATGTGGAACCGAGGAACATTGAAAGTAATAGACGCTAGCACTTAGTCAACATGTTTCCATTAGTGTAGTTAAGCAAAACTACTCATGACATATTGTCCATTGAACCATAAGAAAGAGTTTTTTGAATGCAAAAACTGGTTGCAAAACAAGGTTAATGGAGTATTTATGTAAAACTTGTTTGTAATAAACAACAAAGAACAACTGTTATAAATAGCTATTTCAGTCTTATTGGATTGTTTTCAATATGCAATGTTGGTTATAAAGTTATTGATAATTGATTAATGTTGGTTATTTTACAATTGATTATTTGATTGTAGGTACAATGATAGTGCACAATGGATTTGGACTTGATACATAAACATGAAAAGACAAAGACTTCCCACACAACCGCACAACTTCCTAAAACAATGAGGTATTTGTAAACTCTCGCTATGTAGAAGGTCTACAGTAATGACTAAACCATACTGTTTATGTATTTAATTAGATAAAATGGTCAGTCAACTGGAAATTAGACGATACTGATAACTACTGTATGTCAGTGTCAAAGCTAGGAAACGGGAAATGATCAAACAGTTCCCCAAACCACCCATATTTCACGCTCGTAACATACAAAAGACGATTATCAACCTCTATCTAACACACACATGCTATTTTACAAATTATAACGTAAAGATAGCGTAAAAATTACCTGTGGATCAGTGTCTTTGTGGCAAATACTATAGCAGCACCCCATGACGGCGGTTTTTAGCGAGTCGAAGCATGAATGCAACGAACTGTCTTCCTCGTCGGACTGCATAAATGTTTTTATTTATTGTCTCCGATGCGGATAAAAATAGAAAATTCCGTATTTCGCAGCGGGCGAAACTCGGCAAGCAATAACGAATGACATATAATATGACACACACAGAAAACATGAAATGTCGTTGTCAAACTTGTCAAATGACATACATGGCTTCGTTCAGAAAGGTCTCGTTTTATCGTGACAACCGAAGGACATTGATTTTTTGTCTGCTCGTTAGATCCTTTTTGATTTAATCTTTATTATTCATTTGTAAATTAACGATTTGTAAATTATATTCAAAGGAGAGTTCAATTATTTCATTTGACGACTACCACAGAGCATACCGAGGCCATTCATTGAAACAAACTGTGACTATACATGTTGCAATTGTGAGATAGTAAACGTTGAATGAAAATTAACACAAGAAAAGAGAGGCCTACGCTAAGCAGAGGGAGAAATTCGGATGTATGAGTAAAAAAAACCCTGCAATGTAAGTTGCAAAGCTTGTTGAATTAAATAATTGAACGCACACCTGTGATTCGTTGCTTTGCTGTCAATCAAACTCCAGTTTTCAACTTTTCAAGTGTCAACTTGGCATTTGTCAAGTGATAGCAAAATATTAAAAATCACAAAAAGTCAAAAACACGTCGACGGAGGAGTTTACTTTAAATACGGTTATTTTTAATTAAAAATGTTAAGATATAGAGGCAAAAAGAAAGTTATTGACAGAGTGAAGGAGCTGGACGCCTTCCCTAAAGTGCCGGAAGAGTACGTGGACAGCACACCGGTAGGCGGCACTTTTTCCGTTATCGCATTTCTTATTATTATGTGGCTGATATACAGCGAAGTTACTTACTATCTAGACAGTAATTTAGTGTTCAAGTTCATGCCAGATGTTGATATGGACGAAAAGCTCCGAATAAACATAGATATGACTGTTGCTATGCCATGTTCGAACATTGGGGCTGATATTCTGGATTCGACTTCGCAAAGCGTGTTCGGTTTCGGTGAGCTACAAGAGGAGGACACTTGGTTCGAGCTGACACAAGAGCAACAAGACGCCTTTGATGCTGTAAAATACCTAAATTCTTACCTTAGAGAAGAGTACCATTCTGTTTGGCAGCTGATGTGGAAAAAGGGCCATGGATCTGTTCGTGCTACGATACCAGCTAGGAATACAAAGCCTAACCGTCGTCCAGACGCATGCAGGCTTCATGGTGTGCTCACACTAAATAAAGTTGCTGGAAACTTCCACGTAACAGCAGGAAAAAGTTTACACTTACCAAGAGGACACATACACTTAAATATGTTATTTGATGACACACCCCAAAACTTCAGTCACAGAATACACCGTCTCAGCTTTGGTAGTCCAGCCAATGGAATAATATACCCACTGGAAGGTGATCTTAAAATCACAAATGAAGAAAACATGCTGTACCAATACTTTATAGAAGTTGTACCAACTGATGTAGATACTGCATTTGAATCAATAAAGACTTTCCAGTACTCAGTCAAAGAGCTTGAAAGACCTATCAGTCATGCAAAAGGATCTCATGGAGTGCCCGGTGTATTCTTCAAGTACGACATGGCTGCATTAAAAGTCAAAGTGTACCAAGAAAGGGAAAATTTACTTCAATTTATGCTGAGACTGTTTTCAATCATCGGTGGCATTTACGTTGTTATAGGGTTTATGAGTACGATAGTTTTAGCGATAAGAAAAAACTTTGTTAACAAAGTTGCACCCATTGCGGTTGCACAAAAACATGCTTATGATGCTAAGATTCGTCCGCAGACAAATCCGTTGTTAGTCACACCAGATTTAAGTGTTCCCGTTGAACTAGTGAGACCATGATAGCAAATGAATATTAGTGATAAGTATTCTTTACCTTATTTCGTATTGTATATAGAGATTTTTATTAGTATTGTTTCACTGAAATGTAAATTGAATCTTAATTATTATTTATTGTACTTTCTACTTTTATTGACTTCAATTATTTTCCTCCACTATAAACCAAGATTGGTGATAACTGATAAGTTAAGTAGACATGTTATAAACAATTTTAATATTTACAGAGATTAATCATTTTACATAACATTGGATTTTCTGGGTATTTATTATTTTAAATTATGCTGTTAAGATCACAATATTAATATAAGTAATATTTTTTATAGGTATCTTATATTGTTTTGTATTTTTTGTATACCTATAATAATCATAATGTATTCTTTATAATTATTATTCTCTCTATGTGAATACATTATCTGATGATTATTGTTTGATGTATTCCTTTTTTCTTCCGTAGTTACAAATTTTATAAGACTGAAGAATAACACTCCTACAAATAAAAACTTTGTAAAGTAGTCCTTGTGATGTCACATTGACTCGGATAACTTCCAATTAAGTCAATAAAATTCTTTGTAATAAACAAACTTTGCAAAACATCTGGGTCTAAAATGTTCAATAAAATAATGTTTTACAGGCAGGTGTTTTACTTCCCCTTAAATTTCGCGCGCGGGGCAGGGGGTTGGCAAACGGTTCTGGGTGGTTGTCTCTTTCACCCTCGTAGTGTCAGTGTATCTTTCGTCGCGGCGCACGCTCCGCTTCTCTCGACTCGTCTTGTTCTCCGCGCCGAGCCGGCCCCGGCCGCCATTCGCGCGGCGGCATCGCCCTATGACGGACGTGTTGCCACGTTCGACCAACGAAAAACAGTCGAAAAGTTTCCCAACTTTTTTAAACGGGCCCATGATACAACACTTTTTTCTCCAGAATCAGCAGTGCGGTGAAATAAAAGTGGTCAATCTTGACGAGTGTTTGTGAAGTGCGTCTATGGTTTTTTAATGCGATCGCAATTTACCGTTTCAATTGTACTTTACTGTTTTGTTCGATAAAAAGCGCGTAAGCAAAGTTGCAATATTCGTCGAGAGGGCCGTATATGGTATAGTTGAATCTTGGGGGCTGACGTCGGTGAAAGTAGACCTTTGTTAAGTTCAAAAGGACACTGGCGTGCAACTGGCTCGAAACGACACGTTTCGCCTGCAGTTTGCGAGGTGAGCGGCATGAATTACCTACTTAGTTACTCTTCAAACTACAGTTATCTTTACAACGAGAGTTTTTTATTATAGTTGCATTCAAAATAGTATTTCTTTCACTTTGGAATTAGTGAGATAAGTGCCGTTATTTGACTTGCTATCAGTTGGTTTACTTAGTCTACATGCTGCTTATTAGCGTAGTTATTATTCATAAACATACAATGCATGGAGTGATTAAAAATTCTCTACCTACTACAAACGTACAGAACGTACAGACGACTTCGTAAACAGAACTCCAACAAGTTTTTTTTTAAGAGCAATGGAACGTCTCCCATTATTCCTGCCAGTCCTTTTTTCTATGTGAATGTGAACCTCATGGTGTGGTAGTCATTGGTTCTGTTTTCAAAAATCGATAGTTCATTAAGAGTGGCAGCCAGCTGAACGACTTCGATGCCATTCATGCAGCGCAACTGTAGGTCAGTGCCCTATACCCTACCTGTTGACTCGCGCTCCCGTCGAGCCGGTTCTCCTACACCAACGTCTCACTGAAAAAAACAGCAGGTCTCAACTGACATTGAATAATAAATCGATGGTTTCAACTGGTTTCAATAGAAAAACATGTTGAGTAACAGATGACTTGACTCGTATGCAAAAAACAGAAAAGAGGGAATAACTTTTGAGGGCTGCTTTTAATTGAAGTAACTTACCTACTCGGAAAACCTGACTCACTTAATTAACTTTTTTCTTCCTTTTCATAAAGAAACTTGGCGTTAAATTAACTTATTATTAAGAACTTCTTCTTTTGTAAAATGAAAAGATAGCGAAACGTAGGTAACAGTGATCTAAATCGTTTCAACAATTTCGAAGATTATAATCTGGCGAACAAGGTTAGCAACTTTCTCTCACCGATAGATAAGCAAACGAAATTGGCACCCTTTATTATTGAAGTCATTACTGGCAAAAGAAAAAGAAATAAGTAGGATAAGCACCTTTATGAACCATTCGCTGTAGAATTTAGCAGCCAAAATGGCTACCGATTTTTGTACTCAATTAGAGCTAGCAAAACAGGAAATTACAAAAGATACGATCGTTTTCCCGCGAAAAGAATAGAAACAGCTTGATAGATTGTGTATTATGTAAATTTCTTTAGTGGTTTAGCAAATAACACAGTTATTTTCACACTTGCATGACCAGTTCGTGCGTAATTAGTTAGAGGTTCCGACCATTACCACCAACTGAGTTTTATACGTTGTGATGGGCAGATGCTATCGAAAGATACAATAAGATGGGTAATTGCTTTTTAATAACATTTTTATTGATCAACAATAATTGTTAATAATCGTTCATGTGGGTTATGATAGCGAAATTGTAATTGGAAAACTCGTCATATGCCCGAGTTATTTTTCGTCAGAAAACCAGTAGGTACCAGTCAAGAATTTAAATTGAATAGGAAGTTTATATCTAGGTACATAGGCCTCTAAACTTCTGCGCAACTTCATAAAGTTGTTATTTATAAGAACACCTTAAATATTTTTTTTATTATGTATTTAAACTAGTAGAAAATATAAAAGCTGAGTAAAAAGGGGAGGGAAGAACTCATAGGGCATTGAAAAATTCGTCCACATCGTTGTCAACGGGAAGTCCCCAGAACACTGGCCGCATTGCCACGTTGAATGGCAATGCTGATTCGTTGGCCACCACAAAAATATGCTCATAAAGACTACATTGAAGCGTAGTTAAAAATTTAGGGAGCACCAAAAAATTCTTCGACAAATAGTTTTTGTTGATCCAAGCCACCTGCGAGACACGCTAAGTGTTCAAGCGACGCTTATTTTTTATCTCAACACATGTATTAAATTCCTTCCAAGCCGTTTCTAAACAAGCGATAATAGCGCTAACGGGGCGCGACAGAATCAACCGCGCATTAAATAGAAATACGATTACAGAACTAGAACTATGGCCTGCCTTTAATCAAACGCTAGAAATTAACTTTCCAATGAGATCGCAAGAACAGCTTTGAACGAACAAATGACAGAGCACAAGGTGCATAATTTACGGCTTGAAGTTTTGAATCGAACTTCAGGAAATATAAGTTTTGATCCGAAATCGAACATAAATTCTACGCCAGGTGTACTCTCAGAATACTAGGTTGTTAGACCGTATTTAAATGTGGCGAACCACTCATTTCAGTGTGAGCGACAATTCAATTTAAACTTTCTATTTAATATTTAGGAACTCAGCTTTCAGAACGTGTGTCAAATACGAGTGTGTACGTTAGATTTGAATCCTACAATGTGGCACGAAACTCTGACTAAGTTTTAATAGGCTTATTATTCATATTTTGGGAACCTGGCTTTATTTAATCCTTTTACTCACACTTCGGGCAGGATATTTATTTTGCATATTTTCTGCTTTATTTGTAGTAATGTTGTTAAGGGGTTTAGGATCTACACAATTATCTTCAACCCTGAATTCATCTTATCCATTGCTTTTCTGCTACTGTTACTAAACATTCTAGCGAAGTTAAACCCTTTATCTTCTTTATTTTTACCTAAGTATAACGGCAGACTATTCCCTTTTTACTTTAAGTTCTTCAGCGATTATACCACCATTGTACCCATAGAATTAAGTTTATTCAAAAGTAAACAAAGTACCTACCTAGGTTATTCTATCTATCTATAGTCACTCCATTAAAGTTCGTTCAGCAAGTTAAGTCCCTTTCCCGAAGCTCATTACGTTATTCAGCCTTCGTTTCACTCCAAATATTTATTTGTCTCGGCCTTGGCCCATCTCCTAGCTTCATTTGTTTAGTTTCGACTCAATGTTGTTCTAATAGTTCAAACAAAAAGGTTCAAACTCTTTAACACGGTCTATTTTAGAGCGAAAAGAATAATATTGGCTACCACAACATTTTTGGAAGAATAATAGTAGAGTGAAGGGTTTATTTCAAGAACAGGATGCGGGATGGTTGTTTTTTTGTAATACGATAGTGTCTTTGATAGCGTGAGGATACTATAGCACTTGTTTGTGCGGTGAAAGTTAACCCAGTCGACTCCTTTCAATGCTATTGACGTGTTGATGTGTTATTTTAATCGTATCATCACATCACGTACGACGCAGTGTAACGTGTTATTTTGTATAGTTTGGATCGCCATTTATGAGAATGTAGCTACAAATACTACCTGTGCAAGATAAATTAGCTGTCTTGGAGTATTTTCGCTTACTGAGTGAGCAGAATTTCAACTAAGCATTTGGATTAGAGATGCCATGAATATTCGGCAACTATTCGGTATTCGGCCGAATACCGAATACCAAACACCAAATAATAAAAAAGAAACGCAAATTGTTATTTTAACAATAAAATCATTTTAACTTAAAATCTATCAGTGGTAGGTAAATTAGGTATGTCATACAGAATATTTACTTTTTAAGATAATTACACACTGATGTAAAAATCAACAAATAATGCGAGATACGACACGAATTAGGTACCTACTCTCAAATAAAATAAATAATTCCACGGCCACGGCCGCGGCGGCGGAGTTACCTACCGTACCCACTTCAATGTAGGTCGGAACCTGTCACCTGCAAAATTATCTAAGTTTCGCCGAAATGTTACAATAAAATACCTCCCCAGATATTAGAATTAAATGAAACAAAATTTAAATCTTGTGTTAAGCGCACACTATGCAGGCAAGCATATTATAAGTTGGGGGATTAAATTGAAGATAAAAATGCTTGGCTCAATGCTGGTCCTGCTCCACAGCCACTAGGGCGCACAAATTAGTTATTTAATTATTATTTTATTTTCATTTTTAGCAGTTGTGAGACCCGCTGAATATTGAAAAAACATAGATTTTTCATTGTATAGACTCGAACTAATTATGCATTGTATAATTTCATGCATTAACGGCACATGTGTGAGTACTGTGTACCTTCAAGTCAAACTATCATTTTTGGGTAAGACTTTAATGTGCCCTGGCTGTTGGGAGTGTCATGCTCACTCAAGTCTCTCTGATGGTGCAGTTTGTGTTTCATTCATCGTTTGGCTCCGTCAGCTGGGACTGGTCATCTCTCAACTGCCACGGTTTGTTTTGATTTGTTAGTATTTTGAATTGTTCCTTTTTTGCTTTTCATCTCTCAACTGCCACGGTTTGTTTTGATTTGTTAGTATTTTGAATTGTTCCTTTTTTGCTTTTGTCGTGCACGTCTTTTTACATCGTTCTCACATGTCTATGAATAATTTCAACAAGAACAATGTAACCACAACTTTGCAATAATTAATTGATTCAAAAGAGTGTCCATGGAGTTTCTTGTACGTTCTTCTCCATAGAGATCTACGCTTTGGAACGTGCAAATAGCTTCACCTCTTTGACTGACCGACCTTGACAATTCAAAAGTGCCTGTAAATGGTTTAATTGAAGTAAATGCTTTGACTTGACTTTGACCGAATACTTATTCGTCGCTTCGGCCGAGAGCCTAGCCGAATATTCGGTATGCAGCGAAATCACTATTCGTGGCATATCTAGTTTGGCTTCATGTGCTTGGTTGGTGCTTATGTTGTTTTTGCAAAAGCTTTCATAAATTAGTAACCTACTTCATTAGTGTGGATCCTTGAATTACAATAATGAGTTTTGTTTAATCAATATTGTATTGTGAAAACATCCAATTCAACGGAGACAAATGTCCAGAGGAGCTCGTGGCTAATAACAACAGCACGAGACGATCCTAGGTCGGTTCGCGGATGGGTGACCATATGTACTGTGCGTGCGAGACTCCGGAAAAGCCTAGGCATATTGATTGAAAAAGTTTTTTTTTTTTTCTCATTTTACGAAAACCACTAATAGCAGCAGATTTTTAATGTGCCAGTTCTAAATCAGAAAGATTAACACTATTAGCAGTCCATTTCCTCGTCGACCTACTAAGAAAAATTCGTCTCGACATCAAGCCTAGATAAAAGTGGCTAGCTAGCTTCTTGGAAATAACTAAGTAATGTCTTCTTTTGTGTACAATTTTATATTTGTGCGTAGAACACAAAAGATATAACGATAAAGATTTATGGTATTATTTTCTTTCATGTTTTTTATAGTTTCCAAACAGCTGTTTAACGTTTTATTGCATCAATACTGACCTTGAAGCGTCACGGTTTGTGCATTTGTGAACGCACCTTAGATGTAGTATTGCATGTTTTAATATTTAACGTAAGAACGCACCCTTGTTAAGTGGCAACACAAGAGACATCGTGGCGCTACCCTTAGCATCCCTCTCTCACTTCAACCGCAGCGTGACACTGACTACGTTAGTCCATACTGTGTTATCTAGTAGATAATAGTTAATTTTACACAATCAATACTGTTCCATAGGGTGTCGGACATGAAAGAATAGCACCATCCCATCACTTCCCGTGGGTGTCGTAAGAGGCGACTAAGGGACTCACCAGAGAATGGGCAGCTGCATTCTCTGTAGGAACATTGTTACAGCTACACTGCGATACCCAACCCACCTGCCAAGTGTGACGATTATGGCAAACCCATTTGGGGGAGGCCTATGTCCAGCAGTGGACGTCTTTCGGCTGATATGATGAATCAACTGTTACCGCGTGTCAATATATTTCTTTCCGTCTCCGATTCATCAACCTCATCTTAAGACGCATCAAAGGGACAGAGAATACCCGTCTCCAAAACCTTAATATTTTTTCCATATTATTTGCTTTTCATTGCTAACACTTGCTGTTCGTGAAATCTCAGCGCTTCTCCACATTTATTATGTGCACAGCCAAAATGCGGAACTCTATGCCAGCATCTGTGTGCCCTTCCACATATAACCCGTCTGCCTTCAAAGCAAGAGTGAACAGGCATCTCTTGGGCACACTCGCTCCATCATAGAACTCATCTATCGCTTTCCGTCAGGCGTGATCGAGGTCAAGAGGAATTAAAAATAGTCCCTGCTGAAATTTGGAGTTTTTAAGTACCTAGGTACATATTAAGTGAATAGGTTACTTCTAGGCAAGCGTGCTCCGTCGTCGACCACATCATCGCTTACCATCAGGTGAGATAGTGATCATACGCAAGCCTATCAATATTCATTAAGAAAAGTAGGTAGGTATTAAAAGGAAATATATTTTTCACGTAGTTTCTTCACCTAATAATATACCGCCAACTACTTCCATTCTATGTACTTACAAGTGTAATACATTTACGTATTACAACAGATGTTGGTTCAGAACAATGGTTTCGATTCATAAACTGCCGAGTAGGTGGCTACGTCACGAGTATGGCATTCCTGACTGCTTGATCAAACAAAGATCCTTTTGCAAAACACTCGGTATTTCTGAACCTACCTACTTGATTTGTTGAATTAACTGTGCTTACCTAGCGTTTACCGAATGTTAGTCGTTTTAAGGGGTTTAGAAATCCGTATGAAAAAAACCGGCCAAGTTCGAGTCGGACTCGCGCTCGAAGAGTTCCGTAGCATTATCTATAAAAACGGCAAAAAAATCACGTTTTAAATACCTATTTATTGCATTCTGTTCTTATTGGGTTATAGCGGCAACAGAATTACATCATCTGTGAAAATTTCAACTGTCTAGCTATCACGGTTCATGAGATACAGCCTGGTGACAGACAGACGGACAGCGGAGTCTTAGTAATAGCGTCCCGTTTTTACGCTTTGGGTACGGAACCCTAAAAACGGAATCCTTAACCGCTGCGGCCCCGACATGTGAGAATTCCCAAAAAAATATAAATCTTATGTAATAGGTAAATAAACATTAAATTCGCGATTAATTCGCGACACACCGGTGTGTCGCCGGGGCCGGAGCGGAAGATCAATCTATGTGTCTATCTATCCGTAGTCACTGCCAATTTGCTTTGAATCTACTGGACCGGTTTAGTTAAAATTTGATACAACTATGACCTGTGACCCAAATAATACTGGTGTGTAACTTGGGGAACAAATTAGAAAAATGAAAAACACTTTCTTTCAAAAATACCGTGGGATATCAAATGAAAGTTCGTATTGTATCGATCTCGAAACATTATATATTTTTGTTTGATAACGAGGAGGTCACCATAGGATAGTCCGGTTTAGCAGTTGCCCTAGCTAGAGTGTAAACCTGGAAGTGACCATACCTAAAAAAAAAAGTAGGGTAGTCTGGTGTTTTCTGAGGGAACCTGTATCAGTTAGGTACTGGCTGTTCTTATTTCTATCAACTCGGCCTATTCTTGAAGCTATATTAAAAATAAATAACTGCAATAACTTGTGCCCACGCAAATAAACTTATTATACGGTCATAATTTAATAATTGCTTTAATATTTATATAGGAAAATACCGTTTCAAAGTTTTCCTTTATGCCTTGTCTCAATTATTATAAATCAAGTTTATGTATATTTTATAAACTCCAACAACTTATGGCTTCTTATTTTTTTTGTTTCTTTAATCTCGCGCTGATGTTCTGAAAACAAAAGAAAAGCGGATTAAACCCGTTTATTATCTCTTTGAAGATATCCGATTAAAAATCATGATTAAGAAATAATGAGACTGGAATATTGTGTCTACTAATGGTTTCCTAACAGTTGGGAAAAGATTTGCTCCATGGACCTAGGTAGGTTCCTACCTAAAACCTTACTTAATCCGTCAAATTATACAGGGTGACTGGTAATTAAGTGCGTTTCTTGAAATTTGTTGTACTAGTTTAATTTCCAACGTTATTGACCCCGAAAACAGTCTTCAAGGTTTTGGTCGTGAAGTAGAAAAAAAAAAAATCTTCGAAAACAACCCAATTTGGAAGATTTTGAAGTGAAAACTTCTTTAGCGGCCTTCATTGTGCACTGTTTTGGGATGGGTAAAACATGTTAAACTCGCGTCAGGACACGTGACCTGATCGAAAATTCGTAAGACGAAGGGAGGTGTTTAAAATATAGAAATTGAACAAAGTGCATGTTCAAGTTTTCACTTCTGCCGGCAGAAGTGCAACCCGTTGTTTTTCTCTTTTTTTTATCAATATCGTTGCAAATTAGCTCTAAGTAGTGCAACGCATTTCAAGGAACCCTCTCTATTAACAGTCACGCTTTAGAAACACTTGCCCTAAACGTTTAAGGTCTACCCCCAAAAAATCTACCACGGTGTCTAATATCCCAAGCAATCACCATTGATGAGGCATTCCTCTCCATCTTCCGCCCACCAAAACGTTCCTTAAATTGCGTTCTACGTACATTTTAGAAAGTAAAGTGGAATGACGTACAAATAAGTCATTATCGATTCTGTACATGTCGTGATATTGCGTCGCGTTCGTACTGAGTGTGTGCTGTGTTATTTAGTTTGATACCGATCTTCACATGCTAATGCTAGGATTGAATCATGCAGAACTGGGTGGTATAGTACTATAGTAGTATGTGCTGTAGAATATCGATTGATTTATTACTGCTGTTGCGCGTGAAGATGCCGAACATCAAGAATAGGGTTGACCTAGAATGTGGTTCTGAACATCATAATAATGTGTTATGAACACACGTATGTAGGTATACAACGTGTAACCGATTAAACGCAATACCTCATAAGGGGATAACCCCTTAACAGGTATTGCGTTTATAATTATGTACCTACTTATAATATGTTATAAGTTGTTCATAATGATGAGTAGGTACAATGATGTAGCTACTCATCATTATGGACAAATTTTACTATGGGACCAATGTAGGCTAGACTTTGAATGAAACGGCTGATTAAGCTAGTTGGCTGCGACATATAGGTACACGAAGTAGGTTATACTAAACTTTCAAACACCTATTACTACCTGCTGAGATATTGACATTATTAATATTATTAAAATAAATTGAATTATACTTAATTTAATACCGTTTGGGAGCTTACACATGCTTTGCTACACGTGCGAAGCCGGGGGCGGGGGGTGGCGTTGCTTATTTAGCTGTCAATAGCAACCCCACCCCCCTGACATACAGAAATTTTACAATGTGGAGGTATGGTGATTTCAAATCAATGCTTGTTTTTATCGCACAGATATCTTTTTCTACCTAAACACAGGCAAATTCCCTTCAGTGAATTAGAGTTCACTCTCCTAAATGACCGTATCACCGTATTGTTAACGGCAATACGTGATTTCTGTCGATCGCATCGTCGAAAATCGAGACAATATGTCGAATACTGCTAAATCGATTGTAGGAAATTGTGGAGCAATTAATGTGTGTTAGCAAATTTGGGTGCTAAGAAAAGCAGAGCATTTATAAATGCTTATACACCTATTTTATTTCCCCAGACAGTGGCACCATTTTTATAGCAGTCCAAATCTTCTCCCGTGCCAGCGTACGATATACGAGAATGCTCATGTTGTGCTGAAAAGCTAGCAAGTTTGCAAGTTGCTAGCTCGGTTGACTGCTCAGGGTGCTTCCTCTTCATCATCATATCAGCCTCAAGATTTCCACTGCTGGACATAGGCCTCATCTTGCCATAATCGCCACGCTTGGTAGGCGGGATGGCGATCGCAGTTTAGCTGTTGCAATGTACAGAGAATGCTGCTGCCCATTCTCTGGTGAGTCCCATAGTCACCTCTTACGACACCCACGGGAAGTGATGGGATGGTGCTATTCTTTTACGTCCGACACCATACGGAACGAGAATGCTTCTTGCGAAGCTCAAATGCCTACCGTCACACTAGTGGCGTCAAACTTTTGTGGAAGATGCACCACATTGTTTATTGCAGAATACGTTGCCCATTTTACTCATGTGTTTTTTCTTTTATGCTTTTAAAATAAGGCTTCATAATTGACCTTTCCAGCATTTCGCGGCCTCCTGCAAGGTCTAACTATCAAGTACAGCCAATTCAAGGCATCAATTTCCTCCGAACATGCCCAAGTTTACATTTGCCACATATTACTTATATCCGCAGTTAGTTTATGTTACGCCGTCTTCCTGTGTAGACTTGTTGATTTCATGGTGTTAATTAGCTTAACGTAGCGTTGATTAATGTTTAATTAGTGGCATCGAAGTTGCTTTGCAGCTGTAGGTATTCTTTGGCATTTCCTTTTAGTTGTTCCGTATTGCAATGCGTTAGGGTTTTACTTCCCATTGAATTAAGTATTGAAGGATTTTACTTTCTGTTGACTTTTAATATCAGTTTTGTTAGTAAAACCGGCACAGTACCAGTAACTGAAAAAACACGTTTATGGTATGAGTATACCTACACCAAATATTGTAGGGGTGCCTAAAATATTTGTTGCTAGCGGCAATTGGTTTAAAAATAGGTAATTCAATTATATCTTCTACGGTTCATGAGATACAGCCCATTCCACTGACAGGCGGACAGTGGAGGCCCAGGAAATGGGATTCCGATGGTTAGCCTTTCGGGTACGGAACCCTCAAAATTATCCTTTCATAACCAGATTTGAAACTGAATTAGCATACCTCTGCCGCCGGTGCATATTTTTACTGAGAATCGGAGAATGCCGCAGTAAAAGAAACTTAGGCTGACGGTCCTTGTTCAATGACCCTTGAAACGTGCCTTCATAAAATATGGAGAGTAGCAACGATCTAGATAAAAATCTCGAGCGTAATTCACAAAATGAGACCTAACTGAACCTAACATTTACATAAACACGCTAGTACTCAAGTCTGAACTCAGCCCTCTTTCCTCTAAGCACCCTCCATTTTATTCCCCTTGGTACAAGCAATTTTTATACCTACCCGATACTAGGTTATGAACAGTCTTCATATAGTAGTTTTGAAATACAACCCTTTGTTTATCGATATTACAAAAAGGTCTGTGAATAAATCATGGAAAACTTTGGATAAAAGTTTTAGGATAAACTACGAAGTATTCGGAACGTTTTCTTATCGATATTTGTTGGGTAGTAGAAAGTTTTTTCTAAGTAACATGTGGGTAGTTCGCCTTTGTAGGGTGTAAGTAATCCCTGGGTGAGAATTTTCACTTTGTTTGATTTGTAGAAGGCGAGAAAGAGTAGGAATATTATTTACCTTTATGTAGAAACTGCCGCAAATCTTTTTACCGCAAAAAGGAGTCGCTTTGACCAAACTCCTACTTTTCGGGGTGCATCTGTTCCTGTTACTGATCGGCTCGAGCTTCTAGGCATGGAGTTGACATCCAGTCTCAACTTCGGCGCCACCATCGAGTACAAAGCCCAAATTGCGGCCAAAAAGCTGGGCATCCTAAATAGGGTGAAGCGATACTTCAGGCCTGGACAGCTTTTAACCCTTTACAAAGCACAAGTCCGATCCTGCATGGAGTATTGTAGCCACCTTTGGGATGGCTCAGCTAAGTATCAGCTTGCCGCGCTTGACTCGGTGGAACGCAGAGCTAAGAGGCTCATCGGTGACGCAAAACTGGTGGATGCCAAGCTACATAGCTTGGCTCATCGCCGTAAGGTTGCCTGCTTATCGGTCTTCTACAGATTGTACTTCGGTGAGTGTGCCCAAGAACTCCACGACCTCATCCCACCGGCCCCCTTCTACCATCGGACATCCAGACGCACTGCATCTTACCATCCCTACCTTGTAGCTATTCCACCAATTCGCACTAAGCGTTTCCAAACGTCTTTTATAATGCGCACAGCAAAGGAGTGGAACTGGCTGACTGAGTGGCCTGCGTCTGTTTTTCCAAAAGCTTACAGCCCTAATCTCTTCAAAGTTAGAGTGAACAGGCTCCTTCTGGGTAAGCTCGCTCCATCGTAGACTTTGTCGCTGTCATATCTGACATTGACTAGAGTCAAGAGCAAACCCATCACTAATAAAAAAAAAGAAACATTACCTATAGGTAAGATGCTTGCCTGGCAAGTTCCATATTATTTTGTGGAAGAAGATTCAATAGGAAGGCAACTGAAATGTGAACTGGGCCTAAACCACCAACTCTTAAAGCATTACTTTAATATTACTTCCAATGGGAAAGAGATAGAGTTATACGTCCTGTATAGCTCTGTCTCTTTCCCACTGGAAGTAATATTGCTTTAAGAGTTGGTAGTTAGGCCCCTGATCCCCTGAAAACGTACTGAAAAATATTAAGGTACTTTTGATGACCAAGTCCTTGGAAGCATGCAGGTTGATGATTAGATATATTATGTCTCCTTCAAGATCATAAAATAGACTACAACGATGTATAACGTGTTCATAATGGGCATCTCTTCATACTATTTATACAGCAAAATTACCATTTCAAATGCGTTAGTATGTTAATGAATAATTTATTAAACTAGTCTAATGTGTTAGTGGATAAAAAGTCAATTAGCTGGAAAAGTAACGTGTCTAGATTTATCGGTGTCGTTTATCTTGATTTTTTTCCTGAAACGTCTTCACTGAGATTTATATTATGTGCAACGGTATTTCAGATTTCTTATGGTTTGTTAAGGCGAAGATAAGTCAGGCTAGCTAATTAATACTTGAGCCTTATTGTATGACTGTAGGTCTTGGCTAATTGCTTTTTGTCATGTCTAGTTTTAAGGCAAATCAGTTGGTCATACTTTTGTTTTACTTCCTTGTTTTGGTTTTTAAAGGAAATCCTCAAAACTTACTTTCAACTCCTTCTCTAGGCTAAGGCTAACCTTGTCTAGAGAAGGAGTTGAAAGTAAGTTTTGAGGATATGAATGAATCTTTCATTCCTAAGAATGAAAGATTCATTCATTGAATACCTACAGTAAAAGGTGATTGATCATAATGAGGTATCGTTGAATTCGTCAGAATTGTGGTAGTGACATAGACTAAGTATATAAATTTTCAAATGACGCCCGAAAAAAATGTAACTCAAATGTAAAATAAAAAAAATACTGACAAAAACCTGACCGCTAAGAACTTCCAAACAAGTCGCTTTTCAAGCAGTCTGATGCAGTTCAATCACAGATTTGAGGCCTCAAACTGCATCAAACTGCTTGACAAGCGACTTGTTTGGAACTTTTTAGTCGTTTTTAGCGGTCGGGTTTTTTGAGTCATTTTTTTTTTGGTGACCGTCTTTTGCCTATACAGGTTCGAAGAATTAAATCCATTGCTGGGGCTTCTTAAGAGGCTAATGACTAGTTTATACAGTGCGAGCTAGTCTAGGCTGACTCGTAAACCAGTACGAGTCAGCCTGCCGAGTAGCCACAGTGCAATAACTCGCATGTATGGACGTGTCTTGCGAGTTACGCCACGTGCTAGTTGATTGAGCTCGCTTCTAAGTTATTTCAATTTTTTGTTTTCACCACCTGCTCGCCTTACACTCACACATGGCAGCAGCTCGGCTATCACTCGCATCGTTCGGTTGCGTTCGGTAGTTGCTCGCCAGTGTCAGCCAGGCTGTTGCGAGCGGAAACTGTATTTTTTAGGAGCTGCACATCGCAAGAGACTGGGCAGCTACTATCGCCGTGTGGACAGCTAAGACGGGCCGAGCTATTGGCATACGAGTAGACGATCCAAGTAACTGTCTACTGTCTAGTCAGCAGCTAGCACTGTGTAAAGTATAGTCATTAAGCTGAGTAGAACTTGAGACTTTTGACCTAAGCTCCTGTTAGTTATAACAGGAGCTTAGGTCAAAAGTCTTCGACATGAAAACCATTTACGCAACTAAACTAACAACGGACGTCGAATGTTATAACAACATCACACCAACCTAACATCTGTTGTTTTCATTGAACCCTATTGTTTTAGTACTACTTCTGATTCATATTTACACTTGACGAGTATTATGCAAAGTTACGGCGCCGACGATGCAATTGTTCTAAGCTTTGTCAATGACGGAAACGGAGACCTTTGGTTTATGTTTTATTGTTATTTCAATGACTGGAAGTGATCTAGACAATGTGACAATGTGATTGTAATTTGTGTAAATGTTGATAAATTTTTAACACATGTGCTGTATGTGGGTAGTTGTAAGCATTGCCTTTGTTGGACAAGTCTTGTTGTACTGAAGCAGAAACACGTATTTTTCTACTGCTTGTAAGTAACATAAATTTTCTAACATATCAATTTCTGTTTAAATAAGCAGTAACTTTGTGCTCTTCTCTCTCTCTTTATTATGTTTTCCTTTATGAGTGTATATGGGAAATCATCAAATGACTCCTTCTCTCTGGGCGGAGCGGACAGGAGTGTCAGACTCTTTCTGACTAAAACCCATCCGTGTTCCTCCAATTGCCCTTTGCGTTCCAGGGCCGCGGTGACTCTTTCGAACAAATTCAGCAACCCTGGCCTGGCAGGCTCTTGGGCCCTAGCGCGCCCCATCTTTGCAACCTACCACCTAAACTTCAGTGGCAGGCTAGAACGATCCCAGAAGACTTCGAGTGGAACTAGATGAACTGAAATCGTAAATCAGTCAAGTTAAAATGCGAAAAGGGTAGCTTTTTAGCATTGGTTTTCATGAAAAATAGACACTATTGTCGTTACTTAGGTACTGTTGTATGCGGTTTCGACTACAAGCTCTAGATTCTGACAATGGGTAGGTATTTAGGTCGATTGGTTGTCAAAAATACGAGTCATTTTTACGAGTAAAAAATCTAGAACACAGGTTTGATACCAATACTTACCGGTTGGTATACCCTTATAGGTAAGGAAACCAAAATGGAACACTTTTATCAGTGCTGAAAGTGTCCCAATTTGGTGTAAGCTATCCACGCCGCTATAAATTAAAATGACTTCATGCCAGTGTTGTCATAGGTAGGTACTGTTTTTAACTCTTTATTAAACAAATGAATATTCAGTAGGTAAGATTTCTATCATATGCGGACAAATGCTTGGCACACGGGTCAGGTCCACTCAAATCTGTGTGGTACTTTCCTCAAAGGTCACCTCAGACATTAACCTACATGGTTCCCGTATGATTTGACCAGTACTGACTGCAGGAACATAACCTACATGGTTCTAATATAATTTGACCATTAAGTACATGATTACCATTTTACGACTATACTCGTATGAGGAATTTTGATTGGACTCAGATTGCTCAAGACAGATTGAGGTGGAAAGAAAGAAGGGAGGCCTTTGCCCTACAGTGGGACACTACGGGCTTATCATAATAAGGAATTTTGATCTCTGAGTTTGTTTCGGTGTTTCTTCTCAGGGACCAAAATAAATAGTTTCCTCCCTACGCCATTTCTTCTGAGGCTTCGATGTGTTTATTTATATTCTTTTGTTATCTTGCCATTAGATTCGTCTTTCAACGCTCTTACAGACTCCATCTTTGTTCAACATGGTAAGTATTTTATTCATGTTCTCAATGTTGTAACGAAGTACGTATTGTTGTTCAAAACTTGTAATATATTATGAAATGACCCAGTTACCATGATAATTATAATTAATTAACTTTTCAACGTGAAGGTCGCGCTGTCTGGCATTTTGAAGAGTTATACAGATTTTTGCGTTTAATTTTGCAAGGCTGTTTCATGGAAAAGTTTAAAATATTATAATTTTCATTCATAATTGTGATTTTATCGTCAGGCAGGTTCATAAATGGAGACATTATTTTAAAGCTTAAAGCTACAATTAATACATTAGAGACAAGGGAGAATCTAAACTTGAATAGAACTAAATTACGTGGTAGTTTCAGAAAAGTTCAGAAGTTAGAAAATCCAAAAGTTGTCCAATGGATATAGACCAGTTTCAGTGAGTCTTTTTCAATTGGTGGACAGAACTACATAAAACTTATGATTAAAATGGCGAAAATCCAAAAGTCGCCCAATAGATAGTTTGAGACCACTTAGCCCATTCAATTGGTTGTCAAAAATACCAACAATCTATATGCTATCCTACCTACTTAAGTGGCAGATATTTAATTACATAGTTTTTCGTGTACACAAGAGGGTATTTGATAGGTATCAAATACCTTCATTTTTACACGAAAAACCTAAGCAAATTGAGACCCTTTTCAGATTCCATCTAGCTCCAAACATATTATTATGTCTGTCCATAGACCAGGCCCACAATTTATTTGCGGTCCCTCCAAAGTGCTATTCGTGTATTCAGCTCGGTATTCACATTTACTTGTCGATAAATATAGCCTTCTCATAGGTACGCCATTTTCGATGATATGTGTGTTGGTTTCGGCGAAAAAAGCTGGGTAAACAAGTGAGTAAATAGGTCCAATTTGAACATAGTGATTGTGGGCAGACGTAGTCCTTTCATGGTGATTCTCGTTCGTATCAAATTGATCTTTATTATCACACATTTAAGGTCTGCCAGAGGTTCTGTCAGAGGTTAAACAACTTTAACAGCGTTTACGAGACGTTTAGCATTTTCGAAATGTCTTATTATACATTTTAAAAACGATAATTGGAAATATCTGTTCCTATGGTAAATTTAAAATTCGTCGAATATAGCTGAAACACTATTTTTTGACATACGCTATGGAAATGTCGTGGACATCTTTACATTTTGAAATTTTCACTTTTTTGGAGCCTATTAACGTAGCAGCAGGGCACACTCGAAAAACAAGACAGCACACTGCTAACTTGTAAGAGAATCCTAACACCACAAAAGTACAGTCTACATTTCCTAAACAACCATAGAGCAGACACCATTTTGTAAAGCAACGCATACAGGCTAACAACGCCATTACTTTGGACTAACATGAATTACTTGTGTGGGTAGTAGATAACCATTGTACGCCATTGTCCAATCGATGTTCAACCAAATTGTTGCTCCAATCGCTCGGTGTTTTGTTTAAGGTAGTTACACATTATGGGGTATTGACGCTATTTAGTTGTGTTTGTGTTTGGTAGATTGAGTAAATTGTACAATGCATTCTTGGGAGTAGGACAGATCAAGGAACTTGTCTTAAGTCAACTTTTTTTTTTAAGAATGGGAAATCATCAAATGACTTCTTCCGCTCTGGGTGGAGCGGAAGGGAGTGTCAGACTCTTACTGACTGAAACCCATCCGTGTTCCTTCAATTGCCCTTTACGTTCCAAGGCCGCGGTGACTCTTTTGATCAAATTCTGCAACCCTGGCAGTTCCGCAACTCTGGCACTTGGCAGGTCTTAAGTTAACTTTAGAAGAACATTGGTAGAAACCTTTTTATTTTAATTACAGTCGGACGGTGTAATAAGTACAAGCTAAATAAAAGTAAGCAAGTTCTCAGAGGGTATCAAAATATCGTGCACAACGCTCTCAGTCGTAGAAAAGGCAGGCAGCATCGCCATATTGAATAGCAAAATGAGAATAAGAATGAAAGTTTACGTGCTATCATTTAGTAGGAGTAAGCTTGTTTACCATAAAATTGTGTCTTAATGATGGCAAAGATAATATCCTTCTCTTTAAAAAACTATTGAAATTATCTTTAACCAATTTGTATACATTTTAATCCCACCCTCAAGGACCTACCTACATCTAACTGCTTCTGCTACGAGACAGTCCAGTTTAAAACTGTAACATCACCGGGCACCACAAAATTGCAGATGTATAACCTCCTTAAACACAAGCCGTGTCCGATTGTGTCGTCAATTAGTTTAAACTACACTTCGGTAACGACTACCGTTTACGGCAGTAATGGTCTACTGATAATCTTTCCTTTACCAGTGTTTTGTTCGCGGAATGTTTTTATCGGGCGTAGAAAGTAGTTCCATAATGTATGATGTGTTTTGGTTAGTGTCATTCTATGCATATACATACATTTGTATGAACTTCGTTCTGTATTCGGCGACATACATTTGTGCTTCATTTCCGCCATGTAAGAAGCTGTTTAGTCAAGTGGTAAAAAAAAAACAAATTAAAATGTGACTATTTCTGGCAACTCTTTATCATCTGTTATCTGCTTCTTTATTTACCTCTGTTTTATGTATTTTGTGAAAATGACAATGACACATTTCTATAAGTTCTGAGACCACATTACCGAAAGATATCCAGTAAGTGCTCAAATATTGGTTGAAATAAGAGAAAAGATAAACAAGCAAAAGATAAAGTAGAAAAACAGAGCCATCAAAACGGGCCGGTGTCACTGTAACTGCTTGTTTAGGTAACACTAAGTACCAGAAGTTCTCATGACTGTCTTTTACTCCATCTAAAGCAAAATATAAATAATAGCCTTAGTCTTATCCATAGTTGCTACATTACTTTTAAATATTCAGGGTGTGAGTCAGAGTGTCCTCAGCCATGCACATATTCATATAGAGCACGTGAATATTTTGTGTACACTATGCTAATGTCGGCACAGTTGAATTTACTTTTTGGATAAAGTGAAGGCAGATGAGCTGTGTTCTTGAAACATTCGTATCTCGTTTTCATTTGTAACTTACGGTAAATTATTTTGAATTCCAATCTTCCTTCCTTGTCAGTCCTTCTTGTCTTTGTTGTTGCGAATAAAATAATTTGTTTGTCTCATGGCATAGGCCTATCTCTCTTTTTTCTGCTGCCATTTATACGAACCTCATTCATAGATGCTACTATGAGAGTCTGTTTCTAGTACCTAATAGAATAGAATATTCTTTATTATGAACATCACAAAGTTATGTATGTATAAAAGATATTTGAAAAAAACATTACACAGGAAGACACAACGGTCCGCCTAATCGCTAAAAGTGATGTTTACTGACAACCTTTGGAAATATTTAAAAGGGAGAAAGAGAGGACTGTATCTCCTTCTGCAGGTAGTCTTAGATGTACTATTTACGTAAGCCATAATTAGTACATAATAAATATATACCTTAGTATACAATACTAATAATGAAACAAAAGCAGAGAACTTAAGCAAATACATATCAGGGAGACAGGCAATATCCACCATTCAAATAGAGCGATTTATATGAGCTTGGGCTCTAGACAAGTAACATTCTGTCAACGGTATCGTGGCGAAGGCGATTGTCAATTGTCAATACGTCAAAAATGTATGGGATTGACAGATGCTATCGAAATGTCACGTGGTAAAATTCCTACATTTTGGCATTTCGACAGTCGCATTCGCTAATTGAATGGCACATTGTCTAGGGCCTCTTGTCTACTAACCTAAATTGACAACAGCATGTAATTGCGCCAATATGATTCTATTGATGTATTTCAGAGCGCCAATTCTACTATTTTTAGACAACGTTCGCATTCACATGTCAGTTGCAATCTGTCAAAGAAGCCTTAACTGCCATACATTTTTGACAGATTGCAACTGACATGCGAATTGGCACTCTGATCTTTGACAAAAATAATCCCTCGATATTCAATTAAGTTCTGTCGAGGCCCTAGACAATGTGCCATTCAATTAGTAAAATGTAGGAATTTGATTACGATTGCATCTGTCAATCCCATACATTTTTGACGTATTGATAGCCTTCGCCACGCTAGCGCTGACAGAATGTCACTTGTCTAGAGCCCCGAACAATGTTTGTAACAGTGGGTCGTTCTTCAAGTTTTGTCAACATCTTTAATTCATACAGTTTCATAATCCTAAATAGATTGTCTATTACTTATCAAACCATCCTTCACAGTTCGTTAAACTCAATCAACGAACAAGTTATATTTTATTACAATCAACGTTGTTTTATACATATAACTGTTACAAGTAGACAGACGGATTGTTTCGCATTTATTTTTATTTATTTATGAATTTGCGTGACGATGTATTATTTAACGTGCCAAATGTAACTTTTAGAAGGTATTTCCTTCTTTTGGAAGAAATCAGAAACATCTAGTATTGTTTGCTGGAAATGTTTCAATCATTTTAAACAATTCTTTATTTTTTCATTTTCTTTTCTTCGTTTTCCTTCTCTTATCTCTTTTCGTTTTCCTGTGATCTTCTGACCCCATAAAATAACCCTGATCCGTTATTTCTCCTTTCTTAATCTTCTATTTGCAATGGCAAATGGACCTATAACCTGGAGAGGGTCGCTGGTAGCCGATGAATGCGAGACGCACAGGACCGGTTGTTGTGGCGAAACTTGTGAGAAGCCTATGTCCAGCAGTGGACGTCTTTCGGCGGATATGATGATGATGTGGACAACTAGAATCTCTTAATTTTGTGTTAACTGTAAATGTTAACTTTGAAAAGTTGTTTTAAATTGTCTAATTGAAATAAATTACTTGATTTTGACTCAAGCTAACAAGCATCCAGGTGTTGAATACTGTCAAACTGTATCTTCTTTGCAGTCCACATGCACAACAATATTTTCCTGGATATTATCCAGGAATACTAACATGCTGGTTTACTTTTTTTATGTTATTGTGGACGGCAGCCAACCAAGATCAAGAACGACTTGTTGCTTGTTTACGTTCAGGAGTGCAACCTTGACTGTTTAGCACAATGTCTATGGCATTGTAGCGGTCTTATTTTTGTCTATGACAGTATGGGTAATCTAGATGTGTCATAGTTCTATTTTTTCTTTAAAGCTTACGTAAACCGTTAACCTAACCTAACTAGAAGCTTGGTAGTTTTCTTAAAAAGTTATCATCATTATTTCAGCCGGAGGATGTGCAATCATCGTGGCGATTCCATACTCTCTACCAATAACTCTTGAAATCTCTCAATCCTACAGCGCGAAGGTTCGTGCCAAACCATAGATAATGGCCAACATATTTCCACATAGTGTTCCTCATCCAGTTATCCGGAGCCGTGTTGATCAGATCCGGCCCGGACGAACCGCAAATCTTTCTGTAATGTGGGATCAGGGTTATTTGAAGTTTCATCCTATCCTCTTTGATTTAGAAAATGTTGGTACGTGTGAAAAATTTAGGGTTTATCTTGCGTTACATCTTTGTTCACGATGTGTGTAGTTGTTGAAAGATTTTTTTAAACAATATGCTCGTTTTTGACGACCACCTCACCTGATGAAAAGCGATGATTGTTGACGTTGGAGCGTGGTTGCCTAGAAGGAACCTATTCATTTGAAATGTTGACTATAAAATTAAGAAACAGTCTTCTAATCCTTGAGTTTTGTATGATCCTTTCGTTCTGTTCTCTTCTCTTCTTTGTTTTCTTTCATAGTTTCCTGTTAATAGCTCACTGGGTAATCAAATCTTGATATAGGTAATATCTTATACCATAATGATGGAAAAATCTGTTCCAGATATTGAGTCTTAGAATGACGCATATACTCAAAGAGTCCTTATTTAGAGACACGTATTGGAAAAATACTAAAGGTTATGTGCGTATTAATATGCTTCCTTTGTACGCATATCCGTTTGAGTAAGTACCCAATGTTTATTATCTTTAGTCACTTTTAGGTGTGTACAATGCGAAAAAAAAAATTTGGAGAGGAAGACGTTTTCCTGTGGCGCTTAGCTGTTATGTTATCTTCGGCATATTTACAAGATTTTGACAAAATTAAAATATTATTAATCTCCTTCTTTGTGTTGAGTGATGTCCATATCCAGGCCATCGTCAACCAGTGTACCAAATCACTCATATCTGGACTCGAGACAAGTGAGATTCTGTCAACGGCAGCGTGGCGAAACCGATAGTCAATACTTACGTCAAATGTATGAGATTGACAGATGCTATCGAAATGTGACGTGATCTAATTCCTACATTTTGGCTAATTGAATGGCACATTGTCTAGGACCTCTATCCAGCTATTGAAGTGCGATGGATTAACAATCATCCAGACATCAATATTTATAATATTATAATATAAGGATAATCCCGACCATCTGCAGTTCTGTTGCTATTTTGCTTGCGGCATAAAACAACAAACACCTCGTGCAAACACGCTTTCAAGTTTACAGCATAATTTAAACCACGCGTAACCAGTAAACGTTACCAATACGTGTCGGTAACTAGAGCAAGAACGTCATGAAGCTACTTCACACCGTCTGCATATAAAATCTAATGAAAATTCCTCGTATCACATAAAACTGAGCTAATTTTCACTTAGCCTGATATATCTGCTGTCTGAGACTCAATAACTTTGCTAATCGTTTCGTGGTGGTGAAGTAAGCGTGCTATCACGCTAACTAGACGTTACTTAGGACGTGAAGAAACTAACGCGTTTATCACTTTTTGGAATTAGAAGTCACTTTGTGAAATGAGGGTAGTTGTAGTATGTTGACATGGTTGGAACAACGGTTTCGAAGGCGATTTGAAAATGATATGAAAACTCTTTTATTTTTTGGATCTATTTAATGCTTTGCGCACACAAATGTACGGATGCCGACTTAATGCCATTAAACATTTGCTCACAGTCAACCTCTGGGTGATACATGTTCAAGAAATAGTGGTTGGTGCAATGATGAGAAAAATAATGCCGTTTTTCACAGAAAGAAACAGCTCCCAAAACACTCGTCATTCATCGTATCAATGTAGACAAAACGAATCAGAAATAAATTGAAGACTAAACATTCCGTGTGTACTTCAGTAATATCATTATATTTATTAGTAACAATCAGCCACAAAAGAATGTCGACATTCTTAATCAATTAACTAACGATAACACTGAATGACAACGCTATCATATCGTCAATATATAACTTACTACATTGCCATTAGAAATTAGCCGAGTTTCCCCACACTAACACGGTCATTGGTTCGGACACGGTCCACTAGCGCCACTGTTTTGTATCGCATCATTGTCAGTGATAGCTGACTCAGATTAATTTGTTGTTGGCGCATCACTAGGCCAGAGTAACGTGAGCAGACAGAAGGGCAATTCTGATTGCGCAATTTAGGCCAATGTCTGTTAAATATGAATGACAGCTAGAAGAAATATTCTAAATGCAAAGAAATTTCATTTCAATATTTATGTCATTTGACACTCATGTCCATGGAGACAAATGCAATAAATAAAATAAAAACTATATTAAATTGTAAATTTAGGCATTAAACGTAGATGACCGCGAAAAATGATTACCTATGAGGGTGACGTGGTCTTGCTGATCAAATCCTCTCTAAATAAATGAAGAAAAAAATATTTCATCTGCACTGTTGTATGCAGCTACTAGGATTTATAGGCACCTACCAATGCTGCTCACGTAGCATCTTTATCAAAAACAAACATTAAGAAAAGCACTGCCGTATTGTTTATCTGAATTCCGTCTCCTTGATTTGTGCTCTAACCATAATTTCGTTCCATGTGACACACAGATGAATGCATGTTTACGCGCACTGGATATTCTGCAGCCATTCATTACAATGTCACACTGCTGCAAGAGTTGCTATAATCCTCAAGTGGCTGCGGAACTTATTTCCTTTTCTAGATGCAAGATAAAAACAACTGAGAATCTGTTTGCTAGTTGTCAGCTTGTCAGGTGTAATTAGCTACTATGAAGGAATCGTGTGTGGAATGTTGTGAATCAGCAATTTTACTTTTTAGCAAATCATCAATGTTAAGTGTAGAATTAACGTTTTTATTGTCGTTGTTAATCCTCAAATGGAGATTAATGTCAAATCGGCATTCGGTATTCTTTCTTCACGCTTCAATGCCTATGAAGTGATGGCTATCTCAATGCAATACTTAAGAACTAATTGCAATACTTATTGTTGGACTTGTGATCGTAACAGTCATGATATAAGAGAACGAGTTGAAATTGTAGGGGTGAATAAAAATAATTACCTCGATCTGTTGAAAAACTCCTCATTTCTCATTACTTTCATCACCGTCGCTTTAAACTCCTGCTGCTATTATAACTAATTGACCCTTGACCTGTTCCTCATTCTTCATTTTAAAGAATTGAGGCGTACTGATCTATTCACTGTCCTTATTTTTACAAATCTCCTGTGTTTACTCCTTACTCCTATCATAAGGAAACCCGGCAGCATGCCCAATGAATCACACTTTCAAAAATAAAACGACAGCTCTTGATTCCCGCTACAATCCCGGTATCTAATCCAAGGCTTTCCCGGGAAGTCCGTGCGTCATAGATGGCTTCCATCGGTTCTAAGAATACATCCCGTGGTGTGAGTCATTCGGTTTTACGACCAAGTTATGGCCACTAGCAGTTCAAGGCTCAGTGTTGCTCATTTGTTACGTGAAATTGGATTTTGTAGTGACATTGGAGTAATAATCAGTGATTTTGTGCAGTGGTTTTGAAACTTCACTGTCTTCAAAATATTCATGAAAGCAGAGATATATATTAGCCTATCATGGACTTATCTAGGGCAATAGCCCAACGGGGAACAAGGAAGGCGCCTGACTACCGATTTAGAGGTCTAGTATTGAAACCCAACAAGCATGACGTGAATCTATTTTTGTAGCAAAAATGTAAACCTAAAATAAACGTAGGGGACTTCATGAAGCTTGAGTTAATGCAAATTTTGTAGACAGATCTGTCTCAAGACATATTAAACATCACATTCCCTTAACGTGAGGCAAAATTCAACCATGATCTACTTACCTCATATTCATCCCAGATGAGCTATATTACTGTCACTGATGAATGTGTGGCTACAAGAGATAAGGGGCTAATATTGGCTTAAATGTTAGCCCTTATCTTTCGCCCTTGACTTTGGTCGTAAATTATTTTAATAGTTTTAATGCACGCTTCACAATTTGTGGGACAATGGTTTGGAATTTTTATGGCCGCGTATTCGTAAATCATGCTTTATTTAAGCTTGTGTATATGTCTACAAAAGAAATAGGTATGTTATTTTGGATATTGAAGGTGCTTATCTCGTACGAGCTCGTGGATAATCAGCAACGCTTGACGAAGTCAGTCTGTGTATTTGTGACGGAACATGCAATATTTTCATCTTGTTTTTATTTTGAAGAATTCCATGTAAAATAGGCCATCCATAAAACAATTTAAATGCTTTAATTTATTGGTAAAATTGCTGTTTTAAACTGATAGTTTAAGTTTTCGCACCATAACGCTCGGTCACAGCCACTCCTGACTGTCACTGGTCATGAACTGTCTGACATAACTCATATGGCCGTCTTTTAGTTGTCATAACAGCAGTGACGTCACTGGACGCTGATTGTTCTATACGTCCCGTTTCACGTTATTTTAATTCGTAATTGTTAAAAATCAATTTTAACTAAAAATAAACCGTTGCAGTGGCCCTTATCATTGCATACTTTTATCATTGTAATCACAATTTTTGTATGTTCCCTATTATAGAGCCATCCCATGTTACCCCGTGGGTCTCGGCTGTCATTTGTACATCTTTGACAGCTGTTAGCGGACAGTCTTACCAAAGGGTATGTTACACAGTTACTGGTTTGTGAAGTTCAGATAGGCAGTCGCTCCATGTAAAATACTGGTATTCAACTGTATCCGATTCGACTGGAAGAATATAGAAACAGGCTTATTCTTAAAAAGTTTTTACGAATAAGCCTGTTTCTATAGTATATTTTTTAATGCTGTTTATGAGATTCTAAATTCAAATTCTCCATAGAACATTTTATCATTCGTTTTTTTTTTTTTTTTTTTTTTTTTTTTTTTTTTTTCATTTTTTTTTTTTTTTTTTTTTTTTTTTTTCATTTTATTTTGAATAAAGAATCTGCCTATCAGTATTTTAGCTAAGTAAAGTTTTTTTGAGACTGTAAGACGGGAAGAATATAGCTAGTTGGGAAAATGCTCTACGCAAACGACAATGGATTGTTGGAAAATTATCTGTTTATTTTAAAATACCTACGCGTGAAAATGATTAACGGTTAAACATTTACCGTAAAACCATGAGATGAATCATAGTAGAAGTAAATAATTATGAGCTGCGAAGTTTGTTTGTATTTAAACGGCACAGGGTTCACACGGAAACAACTCATTCACGTCTTATGGTCATAAATTGTGTTATATTTTTTAGTTCAACGAGATTCTGTACAATAATTATGTACCTAATAATATTTTGTCATGTCCGCAAAGGCTTTGAGTACTTAAATACTTTATTAACATACTAGCTTCTACCCGCGACTTCGTACGCGCATATCCCGTTTTTTCTCGTTCCCGTATAGCCTGTAGCCTTGCTTATGAATGTGTCTATCATATACAAAAAGAATTTTCCAAATCCGACTGGTAGTTCCAGAGATTAGCGCGTTCAAATAAACATAAGTACCTACTCCTCAGTTTTATTATTATCATTTTCAGTTTGTTTCTATCCAAGCCAAGGCCAAGGTTGGTCTTTGGATGGGTGACCATCTTAACATACCGAGACTCCTCCGTGCCTCGGAAAGCACGTGAAGACGTTGGTCCCGGCTGTCATTTGATTATTAGATCTTTGGCAGTCGTTACGGATTGTCAAAAGCCAGAAAATCTGACTCGTCTTGCCAAGAAGTACCGTGTTACCCAGCTAATCGGTTGTGGAGGTCTGGTAGGCAGCCGCTCCACGTAAAATACTGGTATTCAGCTGAATCCAGTTTGACTGGAAACCGACCCCAATATAGTTGGAAAAAGGCAGGGCAAATGATGAATTCGTACCTATATAATGTTCCCACGGCTGTGACCTAGGTCTCCACTATTTGAAAGGAAACAGGCCTAGGTAAAAATCTTGACAAGTCAGCATCTAGTGCCCATATTCCAAGTCATTTCCCTCTCGTCTCATGCTCACGCAATCAAATTAACAGTCACAGCTTGTAACTTATTCACATTAACGGCCTCAACTCGATACTTTCTCCATTCTTCCCGGTGTCATGGCGACTGATACTGCCGCAAATCATCAAATTGACAGTTTAGCTTGTTTTTAATGACAAAGATCGAGGGTGTTTCGATGTTATGGCGACTGAGTCGAGTGGTCCTTCAAACTGACTTGGCCCATATTCCATAACGTAAACTCCAACTGAACTCGAACTCCAACTTCAACATGAGCACGAAAATGTCAATGAAAGCTTGCCTAATTGACGTCGTACTAAGTCAATGGGGAAGAGGAACAAGGATTTAGAATTACTTTAGGTAGGTATCTAAGTATCTCTATCATCATTTTCGAATTTAATTCATAATGACATGTGTGTGGAATATTTCCGAAAATAAGTATTTCTCGCTACGCCAAAAATATCATCACCAAGACCACTTAACGATAACCTCCTGACATTTTAACGATAAAGGTTATAAATAATACTAATGGCGCCATTTTCTAAATATTGCTAAATTCGTCAAGGCCCTTAAAAGGACTCACTGTGTTTTATTCATGGCTCACAAATATAGGACCCCGACGACCCTCTGATGTGAACTCCGAACTTTAGTATTATAAGATGAGCAGTGTGTGTTTATAGAGACTCATCTCAGTCTTCTATTGGTAAAAAGAAGGAAAATATACAGGATTTACCTTCAATCAAAGGTTTTGATTGATTTATGATGTTGCGGAAGTGTATTTTATATTATTACTAACTTTTGCCCGCGACTTCGTACGCGTATATCCCGTTTTTTCCCGTATAGCCTATACCTAGCCTTCCTCAGGAATGTGGCTATCACACGCAAAAAGAATTTTCCAAATCCGACTGGCAGTCCCAGAGATTAGCGCGTTAAAACAAACTCTTCAGCTTTATGAAATTAAGTATATATAGTTATTATAGATTATAAACATAACGTTGTGGATAGTCAGAAGCCAGAAAATTTGACACCCGTGCTACCAAGGGCTATAGTATCGCCAGTTATTGAATTGTAAAGGTCAGATAAGCAGTCATCATCATCATATCAGGCGAAAAACGTCCACTGCTGGACATAGGCCTCCCCCAGATGTCGCCACAACAACCGGTCCTGTGCGTCTCGCATCCATCGGTTACCCGCGACCCTCACCAGGTTATCGGTCCATCTTGTGGGAGGCTTTCCATCGCTGCTTCATCCCTCATTCACCATCAGTCGATAGGCAGTCGCTCTCAAGAATTTCAGATGAAAAATAAAATGTTCTTACCTACTTACACATTTTTCTTTGATATAGCGATGAAGCACACACCTTAGAGAATATAATATCTTTAGTATAAGGAGATTTATATTTTCCAAGAAACATTGATTATGCAAGATCTTACGATTGACTTGACTTCAAGGTAGGTATTTTCCTAAAATATGCTCAGAATATAATATGTGGTATGAATGAAGATTCAATGCCTTTGTATACATATAGCAACTAATTGGTATTTTAATTGACACTAGTCTACAAAGACCTCTGTTTCAATGAGCTGAACTATATTTAGCTGAGTGATTCATTTCAATTGGTTACTTATGCAATTGGAGACTCGACGGATGTAGCTCTCCAGACTGGACTAATAAACATAGGAGTAATTATATAGGAATAAAACAAGTTCCATTACATAAGAATAAACGTTCAGCAAAAAAAAACAAGACAAGAAAGTCGGGTGTCACTGACTCTGGCAGAGCCACCATCAGGGATTTTCATTTTGAAAACACAAAAAAATTGTCGCTAATTAGTCGAAATTTGTCGCCAAATATCAGAATTTGTCGGTCACTGGTTCAAAAGATATAAGGGTTTATAGGTGGCCGATCTGGAGAGAGTCTCCCCAGCAGGGCCACATTTATATCTCAAAAACTAGGGCACCTAGCAAATATCTCTTTTCTCCCATAATTTGTCGCCAATTAGTCGGAATCAGTCGCCAAATATCAGAGTTTGTCGGTCACTGGTTCAAAAGATACAAGGGTTTATAGGTGGCCGATCTGGAGAGAGTCTCCCCAGCAGGGCCACATTTATATCTCAAAAACTAGGACACCTAGCGAAGATGTGTTTTCTCCCATATTTTGTCGCCAATTAGTCGCAATTTGTCGCCAAGTCACAGATTTAATCGGATCTTAGTTTAGGAGATATAATGAGTTCAATTAGTAAGGTATAGTCCAAGAGCTAGGTCGAAGAGTTCACGAAAAATACCAAGAAAAAAATATTTCTATTAATATGTGTAATATACTTCTAGTTTTATCGGTCTAAAGTCTTTAGAAATGTCCGAGAGAGATAAATTCTCAATTTAATTCATGTTTTTATGTTTTAAATTACTAGGTTAGAGTGGCTTAAACTTCTTTGAAAACATTAAACCTTGCTCTTGGTCTATTTGGTGAAAGATGTACAGTCGCATGCAACTGTTTTACCACTTTACAATGTTAAGCTCTAATTAACTTTAGAATAATAAATAAATGTCGTACCTTTAGTAAAATGTTTAAAATACTTAACTGGAATAATGCACACCCTGCCTGATACACCCCAATTAGAAAATTAAGTTACAATCATAATTTATGCACTGAAACACCTAAGTATTGTTTTTATTTAAATTAGCTATCCTAATTGTAGCTAAATAATATATGGACATCGACGGCTTACTTTAGCAGGTAGCGCCTCGGTATTGGTATCTAAGGACGCACACACAAACACGCTAGTGACGTGAAAAATCAAGGTAACTTACATATTAATCTGCACTCATACGGTGTCCTCTTTTCAAAACACTCTCAAATTGTCCACTAACTTGTTCAATGCACTTAAACACCCGTATTCGTAATTGTTCTTTTAATTTTTCACACAAACAAACCTTCTCGCTGTACTTTCGGTGGATGACTAAAGAAAAAATCCTTTAGAGCAAGTTTGTTTGTTTACCTATTTTTTTTTAAGTAGCTACTTTGAGCGGCGGGCGCGAACGCCGACGCGCCGCACCCGTGACGTACAGCAGGTGACACCCTCGTTATATCTCGCTCGTTTCTCCGTTTTTGTATTTTCGGAATACCTAGAGATAACAACACTCGAGTTCGTAACTATTCATAATAAGTTCCACTTTAATTAAACTGGCTGACTTCAACTTACGTGACGGGCAAC
This sequence comes from Melanchra persicariae, assembly GCA_947386135.1. Classification (NCBI taxonomy): domain Eukaryota; kingdom Metazoa; phylum Arthropoda; class Insecta; order Lepidoptera; family Noctuidae; genus Melanchra; species Melanchra persicariae. The sequence continues at coordinate 1,627,407 of OX376652.1, forward strand.
TCGTTCGAAGCAGCTCATCTGTACACGCGCATCTATCTCTTTCTTACTTACCGTAAATGAAACGGAGCGCAGCGATCTATCTGCCAGCGACTAAGTGGTAAGTGCACATTGTGTTAGATAAATAATTACATAATTATATGTATTGTAGATTTGTTTATAGGTAATGAATACAGCTTTCCTATGGTGGGTTGAAATTATAGAATAAGTTTACATTTATTTAATTCGAAACAAACATTCCTCCATAAGACGTCATAGATACTGTCTAGAAACTACATAAAGTATTTTGTACTCGCTTGTACCACTGTATGGGGAAATTGAATTCTTTAATATCTTTTTAATTACACACCGACTAAATCTGTAACTTTGCGACAAATTGCGACTAATTGGCGACAAAATATGGGAGAAAACACATCTTCGCTAGGTGTCCTAGTTTTTGAGATATAAATGTGGCCCTGCTGGGGAGACTCTCTCCAGATCGGCCACCTATAAACTCTTGTATCTTTTGAACCAGTGACCGACAAACTCTGATATTTGGCGACTGATTCCGACTAATTGGCGACAAATTATGGGAGAAAAGAGATATTTGCTAGGTGCCCTAGTTTTTGTGATATAAATGTGGCCCTGCTGGGGAGACTCTCTCCAGATCGGCCACCTATAAACCCTTATATCTTTTGAACCAGTGACCGACAAATTCTGATATTTGGCGACAAATTTCGACTAATTAGCGACAATTTTTTTGTGTTTTCAAAATGAAAATCCCTGATGGTGGCTCTGCCAGAGTCAGTGACACGAAAGTCGGTACTACCAGTACGACATCGTTTTTTTAATTGATGAATGAGCTAGCTCTTGCCTTCGACCACGCCTGATGGAAAGCGATAGATGAGGTCTATGATGGAGCGAGCATGCCCAGAAGATGCCATGACGCACTGGTACTCTCGCGCGTCGACGAAACACAGCAGGTTGCTTGACGCTGGACTCCGGTGGGAGGGTGGTCGCGAACAAGGCGAGCGTTAGCCCTACCACCGCAAGGGAAGGATTGGCCAGTCTCATGTGTTAGGTGAGACTGTCCAGGATGCGCCGAACGCTTGGTTCAGTTGAGTGCCTGATAGATCAAATTGCGCTACACGAGAAGGCTCCTTCATGCATCCCAAAATAGTGTTAGAAATGAGCTTCAATTCCGCATAATGTCAGTCGGTAACACTAGGTGCAACCACCTGACGCTAGTTTTCAGCTTGAACAAATTCTAGCGCTAATACACTTATTTTCTATTTACCTAGTTCGATCCCGGAGAACCACACCTTCGCAGAAGCTATTCACTTGAGTAGACTGTTAATGAAATACTTTACCAAAACAGCACAGTTTAAATTTAATTGATTGCTCACAATATAATTAGCTGATTTATGAGCCTTAGTTCCATCTCGTTAGTTTAATAACAAGCCACGCCCGCGGATTTACTCGCGTGAGAAACAAAAAATTATCACGTTTGTTAACTGTCTTCAACTCATATGATCACGATTATCCTTACCCAAAAAATCACTCCAAACCGTGCAAGGAATATCTGTGAAGCTCATGGACACTCGTTGATGTACATATCCAGCAAATTGCCTGCTTTAGTGTGCGTGATTTAAGAAAATATTTTGCTGGTCCACATATTATCACAGTGTCCTTATATTCTACATTTGCAATTCCTCATCTGCCTAGCCTTTTCCCCAACTATATTGGGGTCGGCTACCAGTCAAACCGGATTCAGCTATATATACCAGTATTTTACGTGGAGCGGCTGCCTACCAGACCTCCACAACCCATTAACTCGGTAACACGGTACTTCTTGGCAAGACTGGTGTCAGATTTTTGGGCTTCCGACAATCCGTAACGACTGCCAAAGATCTCCAAATGACAGCCGGGACCAACGGCTTAACGTGCTTTCCGAGGCACGGAGGAGTCTCGGTATGTTAAGATGGTCACCCATCCACAGACCAACCTCGGCAAGCGTTGCTTAACCTTGAAGCAGCCTGTGCAGCTGTTTTAATTTATCCACGAGCTCCTTCTACATTTGCAATTGCACATACATATTGTATGTATTTGTTATTTGAGAGGAAGAGGGAGGCCAAAGAAAAGATGGATGGATTGTGTGAGAAGCGATATGAAAGAAAAGGGAGTTAGTGATAGAGTGACGGCTGATAGAACAGAATGGAAGAAAAAAACGTGTTGTGCCGACCCCAAGTAACATGGGATAAGGGTAGGAAAATGATGATACATTTATGTATTTCTGGTAGCCTAAATTCGCCTAGCCTTGTATTTCAGGATTCCAGGGGTTTCTCTAAATAGGAAGGAATAATAACAATGTACCTGCAGTAGTGTGTGTCAGCTAAGACTGGATGACCAGTCCTCCAGACCAGCCAGCAACCACGGTTTATTTTAATAATGCGTTTAATTATTAGTTCCCGAACGCTTGATCGTGCGAGTCTTTCTACATCGTTCTCACATATAGATTTGTATAATTTTCACACGAATGATGTAACCATATCATTGTAAAAAAATATTGATTAAAAAGAGTATCCGTGGAGTTTCTTGCACGTTCTTCTTCATAGAGACGTGGGAATGTGCAAATAGCTCCATTTCTTTTGACTGACCGACCTTGACAATTCAAAAGTGCCTGTCAATGTGGTTTAATTGAAATGTATGCTTTGAGTTTTGAATATATTTAATAACATGAACATAAAATAACATTATACCTGAGTTCTATGTTTTTAGGCCACAAAATATGCAAAAAAAAATGAGATTGTATTAGTTAAATACCTACCATTTTATATCAGTGCTAAATTGAGCTCAGATTTTAAAAACGACATCGTTTAGAAACAGCTACCTTCAGCTGAACCTTTCAGTACAAGTCCCAGGATAACGGTTCCTTTAACGGCAGGCCGAAATTTAGATTTGTGTATCAATGCTCTTGATACATCATTTGTATGCAAAATACATTCAAGTTTCACTCCTTGAGAACCTGTATTTTTAAGGAGTGAAAGTGTTTGTTTTCAATAAAATATTATTAACTGAGTTAACACCTGGGATAGTGGACATTATGGATTTCATTTTTTATGAAGGCTTATCAAACTGGAGATACCCAGCCTTTCTTTAAATTTCTCGCTTGAAAATAGGTATATACAAATACAAATGCAAAATTCTTTATCTCAAATAGTCCAGTTATAGGCACTTTTGAATTGTCAAGGTCTGTCAGTCAAATAGATAAAGCTAGTTCTGCCGCGCTAGCGACAGGAGCAGCAAGTTGCTCTGCAGCAAAACCCGCTCACCGACCCTATCTCCAGCGCGGCAGTTGCACGTTCCAAAGAGTAAATCCTATGAAGAAGAACGTGCAAGAAACTCCATGGACACTCTTTTAAATCAGTGTTTACAAAATCATGGTTGCATTCGTTTTTTAAATAATGAATGCGTGAAAATATACAATGCAATAGAGATTGAGTCTATACAATACAAAAGAGATTGAGTCTATACAATGCAAAAGAGATTGAGTCTATACAATGCAAAAGTGATTGAGTCTATACAATGCAAATATAGTCTTACAATCTTCAGCATCTACCTATACATCCACCTATAGCATAAAATCGCAATAACTCTAGGTACTTATTCTCCATTAGGTACCTATGAAACAGTTAACTTATGTAGTCACCATCACAATGTTTCCGCTCTGATTGCTATGAAAATTCCGAGTAATTGCAATCCTACCAATCCTACATATGGGTCGGATCACGACTGAAACTTTGTTTGTTCACAATCAGAGATGGAATAAAGTTTCAGTGTGTTTTTGCATGTAACGAATGAAGTATGAAACCCGAGAGTATGCCGGAATTGGGCAGAAAGGCCATTGAATGTATCTTTGATTCCATTCTGAGTTCAGCTAAGGAATGGAGTACCTTGTTGCAGTCTGTATTGCCTGATAGCTATATCCTACTTAGGGGTTCTAGTTCAAGGCAAATGCGCTCCATCTTCGACCACATCATCGCTTATCATCAGGCAAACATTATTGAAAAAAAAATGCATGAATTGATTAGTACCTACAAATCTTTTGATAACCCAAATCCTTAAAATCTCAATGTCATCATCTGCGTAGCCTTTTCTCAACTAAATTAGGGTCGGCTCCCAGTCAAAACTGGATTCAGCTGAATACCAGTATTTTACGTGGAGCGGCTGCCCACCAGACCTCCATAACCCAGTAACTGAGTAACACGGTAGTTCTTGGCAAGACGAGTCAGAATTTCTAGCTTCTGACAATCCGTAACGACTGCCATAGATCTCCAAATCACAGCCGGGACCAACGACTTAACGTGCTTTCTGAGGCACGAAGGAGTTTTGGTATGTTAAAGATGGTCACCCATCCACAGACCAACCTCGGCAAGCGTTGCTTAACCTTGAAAATTGGCCCATGCGGCTGTTCTAATTTAGCAGAATCACAATGTGTTTCTATATAAATATACCCTATCATTTGTTTGCATGTTTTTTCAAAAGGCACTAATCCTTGGTTTTCTCAAAACATTACGATAGCACGCGTGGGCATATAATCAGCTGACATAAATTATGTTTACCTTTTATTCTCTAACCACACAGTGCCATCAACCTACCCACACATATTTCAACACAACCTTCCAGCATAACTAGACATATCACGACGGCACTACTTGCAAAGACAATTCTAAAAAATACAGTGCAATTGACGTTAGTTCCCAATTTCGCCACAGGTCAAGTGGCTCTGGTTGCACACAAATAAATCCCTATTCAAGCGAATGGAGTCGCATGCGTTTCGAAACTGTTGAATTAAATCGCTGGCTCTCATGATTTGGTTACTCTGAATTCAGTTCTGATTACTATTGAAGGGATATTCAACCTTATTCAGAGGATGTAAGGTAGGTTATCGATTGGTGCACAAATAAGGTCAGATTTGCATTAAATTTTGACGACAATTGAGTTATGCTTGCTGGGTGTGAACTGTAATTGTTTATAGACTAATCTATTGAATTAGAGTTTAGTTTAATGGAGAGTTGTCAAACAAATAGTGTTTTGTTGACATCAGTCGTTATTTTGTTATGGGTTCCACGTGGGTACGGTACTACCAATAAACCGGTTCATTGAAATTGGAGATAACTATTATGTATTATTATCAATGAAGGATGTGTTGCTTGAGTCTGTCATAATCCCTATGGGTCAAGACAAACTATTAGGTACTTACAAGATTTTGCTTCTTTCATTTTAGTATAGATTTTTGCAAAAAAGTAACCAATGACAGTCTCCTGGGTCCCAACTATTTCCGTACCACAATTCATCAAAATCGGTTCATCTATTTAGTCCTGAAAGCTAAATAAACACAAAAACTCACTTTCGCATTTACACTAGCTCTTTTTTATGGTTGGTAAATCATCAAATGACTCCTTCCGCTCTTGGTGGAACGGGATAGTGTCAGACTCTTACTGAGTAAAACCCATCCGTGTTCCTCCTAGTGCCCTTTGCTTTCCCGGGCCGCAGTGACTCTTTCGAACAAAATCCGCAACCCTGGTAGAAATGTACTAGCTCCTGCCAGCTTCTTCGCCCGCGTGAAAGTGAAAATTATTCCAAAGGAGAATATCACCGGGGTGAAAAGTATCCTATGCCCTATTCCGGGATATGGTCTCCTCGTTTGCCAAGTTTCATCCAAATTCCTTCAGCCGTTTAGACGATTTTTTTTTAAGTTGCCCCGTTCTAAAATTTCTCCTGTATCGTGGATACAAATTCACATACACAAACAGCCAGACCCGGAACAAGTATCTGTAGGCCATACAAATATTTGTTCCGTACGGGAAACGAACCCGCGACACGCAAGGCAGCAGCCAATTGCTCAACCACTGCGCCAACCGTGTCGTCAATTACTTTGCCCTTTATAATATTAATATTAGATTAGTTAGAATAAATCCTGAGATCAGTCACAGGGTTTATGCTAAAAGCGAAGACGACCCAATTGGGATCAGTCTAGAATCACACACTTAGTCAACGTGTCCGTACAGGAAGAAAGGAATATAAAGTATTTAGTTATTACAGAACTGGGAAGGAAGAGACCAATAACATCCAACTGTATATGTACATGCTAGAAGCAATCGTAATGTAGCATTCAGCAATTCTGATGAACATACTTACCTTGGAATTTACTTCATTCAGTTCGAGAAAAAAGCGTGACGATCAATGGGTAAACGCAATGCATTAAGAATGCTTTGCAGATTATTTTGTTAACAATATAACAATCAACTGAGTTTCATTTAATGCAAAACCATTTTTTCTTGAAGGTCTTTTGATACGCATTAAGGCAAGGACCTGTTCTTAAACGGAAGAAAAAGTTCAGAAAGAACGACCCCATTTGTGAATTGACTTTGTCTTCCTTGAAATAACTAGTTCATCTACATACCCATGTGTAAACAGCTTTAATAATGTGACAACACCTTTCCATTACACCCTGTACATAACCTTCTTAATAAGTTTTTTTCTTCATAATATCCAAAAAGATTACTTTAAAGCTATCGCAACACGTAAAGTGCGTGTCTAACAATAGTGTGGAAACGCGTCTGAACCACGGATGCAATAGTGTAGGCCTCTTTACGCTACGCCAGGCAGATGCGGAGATAATCAACAATAGATTGCAACTATTTTATTTACTCGTAGCTAAAGTTTGGAGCCCAACGATGCGAGATTTTAAATAGAGTTGAACGGACTCAGCTTAAGAAGACGTTAACAGATATTTGTATATGCATCATCATTATCAGTATCAGCCACATAGCAGTCGACAGCTAGACTCAGAAGTCTAGCTGTCGACTGCTTATTGCAGACAATAAGGGTTTTCTGAAATGACGTACACGAGGTAGCAGCTCTGACGCGTTATGTCCTGGCACCTGTCGAAACGCTTCTGTTGTTCGACATTAGTTAAATTGACGTCGACGTCATGGTAACGTCAAGTTACGTTTTTAGAGAAGAGGACCTCTCGCCCTACTGGCGCCTACTGGTGGCATGAATTTTCCTGCAACTCTTGTTCGAAAGAGTCACCGCGTACCTATAACGCAAAGGGCATTAGGAGGAACACGGATGGGTTTTAGTCAGTAAGAGTCTGCATCTTTTCCGCTCCGCCCAGACCGGGCGAAGCCATAAGCCAAATTGCGAAGATTATTGCTTCTCCTTGCTTAACAGCCCACCTTACGTTCACCGATTCGCAATCTCCACTCAAGAACATCAGAGTTATGCAGTCACGAATTAAAAAAATCGTAAGATACGTTTCAGATGAAAGTTCGTAAGATCTACGACCACAATGGTCAGCCACAAATGAGAACAGGAAGAGCATGATGGAAGATAATAATGACGATGATAAAGGAAACCTAGGAGACGTCTCCCAAGATGTATGTGAACAAAAATTGTTGAAGGAAAAGTAGTGCCCCACAACAAAAATCAACATCACCAATTCCTGATGTTACCGTATGAGTCATAAATTCACACACTACCTATACATAACACCTTGAGAGTGTAGAGAATATATGTACACAGTGATCTTTTGTACTGAAGGGGTGAGCTGACTTTCAAAGGGCAGTGTCTAAAAGGGCAATGACTACCGATGCAATGTAAATACAGACAGACACGACAAACGTGATTGATGACAGATATGTTTGTGATTTTGATGTTGAGTTCGTGATACACCGACTGAAGTACGTTCTCGGGTTCTTACTTAATGCCAAACCAGTTGAATTTATTTAGAGGACAGTGCAGCATATTTTCTTCTCCATAACTACATCTCTATTTGCCGTCACAATAGTCATCCATCATTGATCTATTTAACCATTCTGGGTTATTTGATCTTGCTCTATGCTCAGAATCATAGAAATATAAAAACTTCTAAATTATAATCTATATATACTAATATTATAAAGAGGTAAAGTTTGTGAGGTTGTAGGGGGTAATCTGTGGATCGATTGAACCGATTTTTAAATTTTGTTTTGTAAATGTTAGTCACATTCATGAGGAAGGAACCATCGATTAGTTCACTGCTATTTGTGAAAGTATTTACCAGATATCTTGAATTTGAGTGCAACTGAAAAGACGTGACTATTTAAAATTCATTTTTTGTTATCTGGAATCCTTTGACACGTTTTGAATATCAATGTTTCTACAAAGATCCAAAAACCAATCATTCAATTTTCCCCTTTCTATTAAAAAAAAAACTCACTGTAGGTAGCAGTACAAATACACTAACGAATAAAACTGTTCAATCATGACATAACATACTTAGCACAAGATACTCGATCGGTCAATTTCACGCGAGCAATTACCAATTCTGTAGACAATGCGTCGTAAAGATGCGCTCGCGCAACCGTCGCGTCGCTATCTGTTGCAATTATTGTTAGATTTATTAATAATGCTCGATGACGTCACGGCGGATGGGTTCTGTGGTGAGAGATGGGGATCTGAAATTAGTGATTATAATAGTTTAACAATTAACGCTTTTTTTGTACGGGATATCATCAAATGACTCTTCCCGCTCATGGCAGAGCGGGAGGGAGTGTCAGACTCTTTCTTACTAACACCCCTAAATCCCTTTGCGTTCCAGGGCCGTGGTAACTATTTCATATAATTCCGCAACCCTGGAATAAACCCTACTGCTATGGTTTCGTGGGATGAAAGCTTTTTGGTATCATTGAGATACGGCTTCTTCTTATTTCGAGTCGAAGGTCATTTTTATAGGGCCAAGCTAACGATTACATGGATGATTATTTTAGTTTCCTCTTTTCATAAAATAGTGGAACGGGAGACCATGTAGCACCAGGGTAGTCATTGATGTATTCACCTCATTTTCGCAGTCATCATATCAGCCGAAAGACGTCCACTGTTGGACATAGGCCTCCCCCAAATGGGGGAGTTTGCCATAATCGCCACGCTTGGCAGGCGGATTGGGAATCGCAGTGTAGGTGTAGCAATGTACTTACAGAGAATGCTGCTGCCCATTCTCTGGTGAGTCCCTTATTCACCTCCTACGACACCCACGGGAAGCGATGTGATGGTGCTATGCTTTTACGTCCGACACCATACGCAACCATCATCGCAGTATAAAAATATTACCTATTAGAATTTTACTCTGTAAAGATTTTTCCAACCCACTTTATTCACTAAAGATAATCTGCTTTTCTAAAGTTTCTCTAATCTGGTACCTACACGTTTCCTATTGTTTATAAAAACGGGCTGTGTAAAGCCCAACTTCGTCGAAACACGGTTCAATTCATTCCAACATAACCAAGTCTAAAACCTGCCTAATCTCTCGATCTCTTCACGTAAATCCTCAAACAAATTCCTATTCAATTTGAGTGTTACAACTTGGACTATAACATATTGTGTACGTAAAACAATTTGCAATAAATATCTGGTACGGTCCACTTAAGATCCGTTTCACTGAGGATAGTGCAATACTGTGGTGCAACGATCTCTCCCTATGTCAGGGCTGGCACGGAAGGGAAAGGGGATATATAAGACTTGGGAAATGCAATAGTAACTAATAGAAAAGAAATACTCTTTGTTGTACACCGTCATCATCATCATTATATCAGCCGAAAGACGTCCACTGCTGGACATAGACCTCCCCCAAGTGTCGCCACAACATCCGGTCCTGTATACACTGTACACAAATTATATTAGACGATTAAAAATTAAAGGGTGTAATAATAAACGGTCGTAAACAAACGATCTTTTACGGACAAGCTTTGGATGGATTTGAACGAGAAGGAAAAAATAATGTCTACTACTAATCAAAAAATGTTTGCACTTCGCAAAAGACTTAGAGAAGTAATCGTGGTTTTGACCAGCTAAATTAATTGGAGAGGCCGCCTAAAAAAAAACAGAAAAGATGTTAGTACAATCGTAACTTTCCTTAGACTACAATTGATTTTAAGAAGGGACACATGGAGAATGACTCCTTTTTCGTTGAATTCGTTTCAGAAGGTTTTTTCCTTTAGCTTTAAAATTACCTTTCCATATTTAGGAGCAATGTAAACTTCACACATCAGTTAATTTTTGAGGTCTACTTTGCTGAATTTGTAAGTGAAAATTTCAAAAAATATAATTAATGATTTTATAATATTTTTTGCTAAATCGTCAACCCTAACCACTAGTGACGTGAACTGTCGTTAAGGCGAGTGCATTCGCCCGACAATGTACACGTTACATCACACTCGTTTGTTCTATACATGATTTTTACTCGTAGATTAAACGAATGCACTTTACGCGCATAAACGTTTATTTGTGCAACAAATTGAGTGGAGAGTTTTTTTTTTTTTTTTTAATTATTTATAGAGTGCGGTGCAGATGATGTAACTTTAGGATTTTTGTGTAAGCTTCTAGAGTTTATTGTTTGCTATGTGAATGGAACTGATTTTGTTCAGGTTTGTTGCTGATAAGACAGATATAAAATTATCTCTTAAAGAAAAGAAAAGAAACGTGTCCGTAGATGACATGGTTGACGCCGCGACGGTTGAAAAGGACTTGATAATATAAGCAAAACTCAACGATGAACCACTAAATAAATCGTGCTCAGTTGAAAAGAAAAACAAGAAAGGCTGTCCCGAAGTAAATGGGACGTACGTTCTAGGAGAAAGAAGATGAGGGTGCGAGCTGAAAAAAAGAAGTTACGTTATTATCCTAGGTCTCAATTATACTCATTTCTCACACACAATGCATCTGACAATAAAGTGCTGGGTGAAGAGCATAACTTTTGTTTTAACTATTGCTGCACCATTGAAATACCAAACACAAAACCTTGATAAACGCTTCAAGAGTCAAAGTTTTTCAACTACACGAACTAATAAAACCTTATAACTAACTAACTACATCAAGAAGAAAACTACCGAATGCGTCAACAAATCACCTCAAACAAAATGATTTACAAGTACGAAAATTACAAGCTTCGACAAACTACCGCATATCGGCGCATTGGACCATAAAAACCTCGTATACATATATCGCTAACGATCTACCATAAAAGTGCTGATTGTGGTGACAGTACCAAGAGTAACGGGTTTTCGTGCCATATTTATGGGAAATTCTGATTCATGTTTTACATGAATTTATGATCGGCTGTATGATTTGCAAGTGTGTTTTTTTGGTCTTAAAATCTTTGCTTGTACTTTTCGACATTTTTCTCCTGCCTACGTCCTTATTTTATTGTTCTTATTATTATTATTGATAGGCCTGCGCTTGACCACATTCTCACTTGATGGAAAGCGATGTTAACTATTCAGAATTACCGCTGAATGTTGTATTGTTCTATACATCTCTTTTGTCCTCTTTAATTATTTCCTTGTCATAGTGTCTTTCATACTATTCATACAATCAATTAATATTTCCTTTGACAACCAATATACCTATTGCATCAAGTTCTAGTGCACTGTTATTGTAACAAGAGCATCATTCCTAGAAGAGCTTTTACTGTTTTCTTACGTGACATACCTATATATTTATGTTCATCAAGCGCAATATCAATTTCCCAGACCTCAAAATCAGAATCTCAATGCAAATTATCTTCAACTCCAATAAATAACAAAAACTGTAGAGAAATGATCCTATCATTTCTACCCAATACTGAAACGATATCACCCCAACAGTTCCGCGTTGCTACTGGACAATCTGTTCCGTGAGTTATGACGTTATTATGTCACTCAGCTCGATCATCAGTCACGGACCCACGACATACTTACACTTGGCTTGTAAATCATTGAAATCGTTTACTGCTTCAATTTCTTTTTTTTTATTTGAAAATGTCACATGACTCCTTCCACTCTGGGTGGAGAGGAAGGGAGTGCCAGACACTTACTTACTAAAACCCATCCGTGTTCCTCCAAATGCCCTTTGCGTTCCAGGGCCGCGGTAATTCTTTCGAACAATTCCGCAAGGATATCGTTTAGTTTGTGTTTATAGCTAGGTGAGTCATGGATGGATTAACTATTAGATGTTTATCTAGCTTTCTTGGGGAGTCAAGGATGTTTAAGGAACCTAGCTGGGGAGTTTGTTCCGCCACTTCTTCCCAGCCAAAACACTAGAAAGTGAAGTTGGGCGGGGTTTTGGGGGAATGTCTTTATGTAGATTTTTGACGTTTAAAAAGTGCTGGCTCTCAACCCAATTTGATTTAATGACTTTCGTTTTCTATTTTTCATTTTGTTGAACTTTTGATAGAAATAATTTTAATATTTTGTTGCCCAATGATTAAATACTTATTTTGTTTTTATACGCGTTTGTATATAATTTAGTGATACTTGATAAGTATTTTCAATTGAATAGCATTTATGATATCCTCGTTTTCGTCCATCTTGAATTGTTAGAGATTTTTAGAACCTCAGAAGTCACCACATTTGCGAATGTCTAAATTCCTCCGTAATTTTATTGCTCTTTAATCCGAAATATGTGATTCAGCGAAGTTTCATTACGCTTTAAATGTTTCTTGTTAACTGTAAAAAGCCTCATAAACCAGTAGTTTTATACGGAAACATGGCAATCAATGTAGCTACAGCCCCATGATTAGCAGTTGCCATTTCCTTATGTCTTTTCAACTAATTTTTCTGCCTGTCTATTTCAAAACTAACTGTTACTCTGCCTGTCTGTCTGTTGTTTCCTCTTTTGGCTTGGAACACAAGTAGACCTTTTTTTTTTTTTTTCGACGGGAAATCATCAAATGACCCCTCCCGCTCTGGGTGGAGCGGCAGGGAGTGTCAGACTTTTACTGACTAAAACCCACCCTTTGTCCTCCTAGTGCCTTTCCTTCCAGGGCCGCGGTAACTCTTTCGAACATATTCCGCAAAACACAAGTAGACCTTGACCTGGAATCGGTCATATTTATTTATATATACTTTATTACACCTCATAACAATCACTGGAAAAACGTTTAAAAAAACAAGTGATGGGCGGTCTTATAGCTCAGGGCAATCTCGTACAGACAACCTTTTGATGGACTGAACGAAAGAAGTTAGATTTAGTGCGGTCAGTCTACGAACATCATAAATAATATTAATTAGACATCAGAGTATAAAATAAATACATACAATACTACATAATATACTAATATAATATGTCAATATACAACGTGTAACAGAATAAACGCAATACTTCTTAAGAGCGTGTACGCCGTATGTCATTTACTATCTATTTAGAACCGATTTTAACGAAACTTGAGTCTGACTCGGTTCATTCATTTTGAAGAATAAGGACTTGAAAGTTTGTATGAAAAGCCGTACCGCGTAAACGCTCCTAAGGGGTCATTTTACTCATCATTATGAACAACTTTCATTATGATCATGGTATTTCAAAATGTACTGAACAGCTGCTTTTCTTCTCGCGGTTTCGGTGTTGGTTCTACAGTAAAATTTGTTCATAATTATGAGTACAACGACTTCTTAAGAGGTTTTGCGTTTATTCTTAATTGGCAAAGGAGAAGAAAAAATATAGTGAGAGGTAATAATCCTCCTTAACTAACTTTCATAGAATACTTTTCAGCCTGGAAGTATGTTTCTTTGGAATGATTTTCGACTTTCACGCGGGCAAAGTCACTGGTAGAAGCTAGTAAGTTAGTAGTCCAATCTTCAATCTAAAACTCGTTTAAAATGTCATAGGAAATTCACGTTACTTTTCTATTTCCTTGCACCAACTTGAGCTTGTTCTCTGATATTATAGTTGACGGGTTACTTAAACGCTTTAAGAGCATTTTAAAACAAGGGTCTTAAAGTTTTTAAAGGCTCTTCAAAATGATTTTTACTCAAGTTGACGTTTTTCTTTTGTAACATTAAGAGCTTGAGTTTTAGTAAGTGCTTCTTTATGCAAAGTGTCGTTCAGTGGGTCACTTTGTTTATGTTGGTGGGAAAATTCTTGAATAGTTTTACATAGGTGCAAATTTTTACAATGTTTAAGTACGACATTGGGTACTCGTAGTAAACCGTTATGAGAATGAATGAGGTTCAACAACAATAATAATTATTTGCTAACAAAGTTTTAATTGCTTAGTTGAGCTGCTTCATTTGCAAAAACAATACAGATCTTTTAACAGAAAAAACCTTATATTTAGGTACCTCCAAAGACAAATAGAAAATCTACGTTATGTAATTCCGATCTGAATTGGCAGCTTCATTCCGAGAAAACTCAAAGATCAGTACCATTGTCATTTACTTCCATTGTTTAATCCTTCTTTGTTTTGAGCACGCTTTTCAAACTACAATTTGTTTACGAACATACAATAATCTGCACTGTAGCACAAGTAATCACGAATGGCACCGTGTACAAGTAGTGTCCTTCGTTTGTACGAGTTATTGCATTCTTAACCTTGCTCTGTTGTGTTGTGAAGGAAACATGTGATAAACGTTGACTATTTTAAAATGACTAATATGATGTGTTGTGCCTATTTTTCTCATGTGTAATGTTTTACTAGAATTGCTGTTATGTCTTTCGTGTTTTTAACGACCTTGCCTAAGGGCATGACGTGTGTCTTTTAAATGGCGATATATTTGTAAAATACTAATTGTGCTTTTGTCTCGTCCTGTTTTGTTATGATATTATTATTCACTTGCTTTTGTTAGTGACGATAAAAACCTATAACCGTGTCCAGGTCGTCATCCATCTCAGTACTAAATTTGATCAAAGTCAAGCAAGCAGTCAAGCTCAGCAATGTAGGCGTGGAAGCGTACAGTACAAACTCACTTTCGCATATTTAATATTAGTTAGAATAGGATAGAACTTTCTTGTTCGACTGCCTTCTTCTGTTTTCTTTCGTCAACATTCGCTCTTATTTCTGTATTCTTCTCCACGAATCTATCATTTTCAGTACCTGCATCTTCAAATTACTCATCAAATTCTTCTTACACCTTATTATTTAAATGCAACTTAAGCTTAACACCTACATTATCTGGCACATGCTCAATAAGGGCTTCGTACGTGTTTGTAGTATCAATGTTGGACACGTGTGCTATTGTATGCAAAGCACGTCACAGATTATTATGTTAGTGCGGCTGTTGATTAGTTGTTAATAGTGTTAGATGTAGATTATTATTGGTAGTATAAGTAATGGGTTTAACTGGCTAAAAAGCAGGTCTTACAATTCGCTGGAATGGTAGATCAGGGTAAGGTTGTGTGGAAAAATTGGATCAGACTATACAAGGTGGAAAATTATTTGGGTATTTATTGCGAATCTATGTAATGAAAATAAAGAATTATTTGGTGATACAACTAAATAATTATGAAAATTTTGTGCAAAACTACACGTAGAAATGGGAAGACATAAGGAACCTTTAAGAAAAATTTTAAACGGTAGTTATGTAAAATAAAGAAGCTTTGTTTCCTGTAAAGGCACGTTTAAAGTCAAAGTCGATTAAAGTTGTAATAAGAATAGTTTCGCATAACAATCTGAAAGTATTTGGATTTGAAGCTTTTGATGAAAATATGCAAAACAGGAGAATCTGGAAAGTGCAGCCAAGGAATGCTGACACTGCCAGTTTTTGAGATGGGAACGTTAATTAGTTTCACATTTTAATTTAGTTTTTAACGGAAGAGAATGTAACGACTATTGCATACAAATTCAGTAGGTGACGATATCTATGCTACGATATAAAATTTGCTATGTGATCTCTATTTATTTCTGTCTATAAATTACACCCCAAATACTTTGAAAGTTTTGACTTAAAGGGTTCAAGCTTAATCTAATGAAACCTGGGCTCGCCGACGGTTATTTTAATTCAGTTCTCTTTTTTTATTG
Organism: Melanchra persicariae; assembly: GCA_947386135.1. Taxonomy (NCBI): domain Eukaryota; kingdom Metazoa; phylum Arthropoda; class Insecta; order Lepidoptera; family Noctuidae; genus Melanchra; species Melanchra persicariae. Next base: position 1,643,197 of record OX376652.1, read on the forward strand.
AAAATGAAATTATATATTATAATACAGAGGTGTTACTTGTAGTCCGGGAGCTGGCCGCTCCAAGCCCTACTGATTTGTCAGTACTTATACACCGTTAAATTTTGAATATCTAAGAAAGAAGATCCTATTGAGAACGAAATATTACATAATATTTATTTTAAGACTACTAATGGTCTACTATATCTGCAAAATCCTTCTTGCGGGTAATAAGATGAGGTATGGTTTGGAGCGGCCAACTCTCGTACTATTAAAGCCAGACTGTTACGTTTGATGGCGAGAGGCGCTCTTTTACACAACAATGAACCACCACGCCATGAACGTATAGATGTTCCAAAATATTACCTGCTTACACCTGGCTGCGAAGAGGTTGCGGCCAATTGCGTAATGGCAACCATCACTCTTCAAGTTCTCTACGAATATATCTGTGAAGTGGAGTATAGAGTTACATACCTACATAATAATATTATATAGTTTAATCTTATTTAATGTATTTACTTGTCTTTGCAATCCTGTATGATGTTTTTAATTCTTTTTCAACAACAAACTGTGTTTCATGTTTGTTAGCCAATAAATAAGAGTCACCCAATTTCTATCTAACGTCATCATGCCCACCAACTACCATCACGTTGACATGTGGGCCACTGTGATCAATTGATCCAAGGTTGCATTGATTGACTGGACCCAGGGTCCAGACGGTGGGGAGACTATTGGAACGTTCGAGACTAATGAACTTCGATATTGTCTAGTATCTGATACTGTCTAGCTGGATTGTGTCTGTTAATAAACCTGTCTTTATGGGACTGGACTTCATTTAAAATTAATAAAAGACATCGCTTGGAAATAAAGGGACAAAAAGACTGGGCAAGGCCAAACTAGAAAAGAAACTTCTGTTGAAGCTAATAGCACAACATTTTAGTAGCCACCAATTTTATTACTAAGCTATCTTCTTACAAGGTAAGGGCAATCCAGTCTGTTGGCGATCATCGCCAGGACAGTGTTGGCATTAAATCATGTATGACTTCCAAATTAACGTGAACAGTCAATTGCTAAATCTTATAAAAATTGATCATAGTCGACTCAACGAAATGCTATGATCTTTAGTACCATTGTTGTCTTTCAAAACTGATTACTGAATCCATATTTCATTCATCGTATCTTAATATCAATATGTGAACAAAGTATTTGTTCTAGAGCTATCATAATTTAATCTGGGCTTCCCCAGGCTTCCTAATTGTACAATAAGTATCTTAGTCACTGCAAGTTTTATCCTGGAAAGTCCCTGATTTTCTAAAATATGTCCTGGTTTATTGATTGTGTTTGAAACGTGCTAAGTGGTCAATTGTTCTTAACAAACATGTCTTATAAGGTGTTCATTTGAAACTCTCATCCATAGAAATTTTATTATTTTTCAAATAGTCCGGGAGCCGGCCGCTCGAATTTATAACATATCGAGTTACCAGAAAGAAGCAATTTGTAGAAAAAGTGGACCATTGGTGGTCCTAAAATAAGTTCGCGAGGCGCAACCGGGCACAATTTTTCTAGGGATTTTTGTTATGATTTTTTGGCCCGCAAAATATCATGTAGTTACCGTATACCTATATAATCGCGAAAAAAAACCAGTGGTTCAGTAGATTTGTCGAGTTACGTATGCGCACAGAAATGTATGGAGCAGACGATTTGTTTTTCGCGATTTCAGTGTTGGTCCCTTAGTAAAAGTTGTTCATAATGATGAGTACAGTGACCTCTTATGAGGTATTGCGTTTATTCTGTTACACTTTGTATACCGTACGTTATTATAAGTGTTGGATTTTCACCATACAGGGCAATGACCCTTACTCTTCAACATAATTCTGTTTTCCAACATCACACTGCAATACAAATGCATTCACCTGCCAAGGTAGTCATAGGGCTTAGTGTGAGGTTTTTAACGTACTCGATCGCGTTAACGTAAACGTTCGCTTATGTCAAATTGTATAGAATAAAACTGGTAATGGCGCTTATTCAGTTTCAATACAAATTGACGTTTTCGAGAACGTTACAAAACTCTCGTACATATACCTTCTAGTCATTAGGTATTGCGCTATCAAGTAATTTTATTACATAATCTAAAGTAATTGATCTATAATAATATGTTTTTAATTGCAATATAACTAATGTCTGTTTTCATTTGTTTCCAGGTAAGCATCGAGTTGACATCGCAACAATGGAAGCTAATTATGGACTAATGGTATAAGTAGTATTTCAAGAATGTGTTTGTGGGAGAAATAGTTGGTAGGTACTGCAAAAAGATGCAGTTGCTGGAATTTATTTGATGCCTAAGAACAGCCTCCTTCTTCTATCGTCTGGGCAGTAAGGTCTAAACCACCCCACACACCCTAGTGTCAGAGTTTCTAAACCGCCTCAAGGGCCTTTGTCATGGTTTATTTGACAACCGCATTTGGCGGCCAGGACCACCGGCTTATACGTGCCTTCCGAAGCCTGCAATGTCCTAGCCAAACTGGAAACAACTTTACTAAGTATGCTTTCCATGGGAATTGAACCCACGACCACCGGGTCGCAAGGCTAGCGCCTAAACCACTCGACCACGGAGGCAGTTCAGTTCAGAAAAACCTCCTAACAGTATCAGATAACTTGAAGTGTTTTATTTTGTGTATAATTTTTGCGGTCTGGTTTTTGGTAGGTCAAGTTTTATTTTTCTTTTTGGAAGCTTCTTTACTATACATTAGATACTGAACATCACCCATAAGTAGGTATATGAAACACCCTGTATATGGTTTATCCCTCAAACCAGTCCAGCGCTTCTAAAGATTAACTCACTTTTTTTTAAGGATAGGAAATCATCAAATGACTCCTTCCGCTCTGGGCGGAGCGGAAGAGAGTGTCAGACTCTTACTGACTAAAACCCATCCGTGTTCCTCCTAATGCCCTTTGCGTTCAAGGGCCGCGGTGACTCTTTCGAACAAATTCCGCAACAGAGTTTACATCTGTACCATATAAATGATTTATTAGAACCACAAAGCCTTGTACAAAGTTTTTGAAAAAATCATGAAATTCACCGACGTTAATAAAATATTACTATCAAAACCGTCAGTCAACAGTTAAGGATTCTTTGACGAAAGTTAATGAAAGTCAGAACTTAACGAGATGCCTGCCGTCGCTCCAATACTTACCTACTAAAATATAATAAGGATCAGCCTCTTTAAGTGAGAAACTCAGAAATTAATGAATGCTCGTTGTAGACCTTCCAAATTAATATCAGGAATTACTAACAAAACTGACATTTTTGCCGAGTTTCAGTTACTTCTTATCTTTTGTCTTATTTCGAATATGGCGGATACGACGCTTTAATCATCATTTTCCAAGTCTTACCCCAAATACAACGTGTAACAGAATAAACGCAATACCTCTTAAGGAGTCATTGTACTCAACATTATGAACAACGAAATCGAAATTGCGAAAAAAAAATCTGCTGTTCAGTACATTTTGTTGACTTAGGCACACATGCATGGGGCAGTCGATTTTTTTTTCGCGATTACATTGTTGGTCCCATAGTAAAAGTTGTTCATAATTATGAGTACAGTGACCCCTTAAGATGTATTGCGTTTATTCTGTTACACGTTGTATATTGGCGACTGCCTATTTGACTAACATGACATTTAATCAGTAAATCGGTCTAGGTTTTTACCAACGAAATGAATGAATGCAGCTGATTAATAGTATTTATTTTACATAGACAAGCCTGTAACAGGGTAACCTTTGTCCAGACTAGTGTCACATTTTCTAGCTTTTTACAATCCGTAACGACTGTCAAATACAAATGACAGCCGGAACCAACGGCTTAACGTGCTTTCCGAGGCACAGCAGTCAGGTATGTTTTGGATGGTCACCCATCCACAAACCGACCTCGGCAAGTGTTGCTTAACCTTGAAGATAGACCCGTGCGGCTTTTATTTAATGTATTTTTGTTGTATTCGGTTTATCATCACTGACACCTGTGTTACGCACATTGGTGACTTGTGAACCCTCTCTTTCCTCTTGTAAGTACCTAGTAAGTTATGCATCTATCTGGCTGTTGATTTTCCAACACCTCTTAAACCAACTCTCTTGGTGACCATTCAGTTCAGGCTACGGTACATTACACCAGTCATCTACAAATCTTGTCTTGTTCTAATGAATGTAAATCACCTCTTTCAACACTAACAGCAGCTTAATTGATTTTTTATCACCCATCAGCGTCATTAAAAGACTTCCTTCCTCTTTCAAAGTGTCATAAATGCAAGCTAAAGTCATGCATGCCAAATTAAACAAGTATTGAAACGCGTAGTTAACAATAATCATCGTGTGAGGCAATGTCCGTGCATCATTGAGGTCAGTCGACCCATTAGAGATGGATTGATGCTGGTTTTTGCAGCTTAACAAAATGCAACTAAGGTTCTGTTCAGACGACGCGAGTTATGCGCGTTTTTTTTTAAAAGCCTGTTGAGGAGCTCGTGGCTAAATTATAACAGCCGCACGAGCCGACCTCCAAGGTTAAGCAACGCTTGCCGAGGTTAAATGGATGGGTGACCATCTTAACATACTGAGACTCCTCCGTGCCTCGGAAAGCACGTTAAGGCGTTGGTCCCGGCTGTCATTTGGAGATCTTTGGCAGTCGTTACGGATTGTCAGAAGCCAGAAAATCTGACACCAGTCTTGCGAAGAAGTACCGTGTTACACAGTTAATGGATTGTGGAGGTTTGGTAGGCAGCCGCTCCATGTAAAATACTGTTATTCAGCTGAATCCGGTTTGACTGGAAGCTAACCCCAATATAGTTGGGAAAAGGCTAGGCAGATGATGAGCCTGTTGTGTCCCACCACTGGGGAAAGGCCTCCCCCATATCCTTCCAGACACTCTTTTCTTGCGCCACCTCGAATCAGTCTTCGCGGTGTGCGTCTAGATCATCTCGCCACCGCTTTCTGGGCTGGCCTCGGCGACGCCGTTCATCCTCTGCCATCCATTGTGTGAAGACTTTCGCCCATTAACAACTGATAAAATAGCAGATTTTAAATGATTTTTGTAAATTGAGGCCCTGTATAGCCTGGCCCTAAAACAAAGTTTAATTTAATTTTGCTTGCATCAAGGCTCAACTTACCTAGAACTAGACGATACCAAAATTAATGCCTAAATCAAGGCGCGCAGTGAAGTAAGCTCTCGTTTAGTGCCAATAAAAACGAGCTTTACACCGCTACAGGCGCTAAGGTCAACGTTAATCATGCCAGCCTTGCAGAATTTGTTCGAAAGAGTCACCGCGGCCCTGGAACGCAAAGGGCATGAGGAGGAACACGGATTGGTTTTAGTCAGTAAGAGACACTCCCTTTCGCTCCGCCCAGAACGGAAGAAGTCATTTGATGATTTCCATCCATAAAAAAGGTCAACGTTAATACAACTTGACATAGCTGTTGCATGGTTTATCGCGCGCTGATTCATGGCTGTTCTGAGGCCTAGACAAAACGCTATTCCATTAGCGACGGACGGAGCTTGTCGAAATGCCAGAATAAAAGGACCGATCGACAAGGATCGAGGATCGATGGAAGTTGATCGTGTGTTATTTTGACAGCGTTTGTCAAACGCATGCATGTTTGACGTTTTGACAATCGCTTTTGCCACGCTAGCGCTGACATAATGTCACTTGCAAAGAGTTAAGAGTTATGGGGGTCACTTGTCTATAGAGCTTCTGAACACTCACTCACGTCACGTGACAACGCGTTATTATCTGAACCAAGACTTATATTTATTTAACAACCAAATATTAAAACGTTTCACAAATTTCGTAAATTAATAGCCTTCCATTTTGTATAGTTGTCACGCATATTGCATAGACGATGATGCATTTTTATTACGCGCAAAAATGTTTATTGTATTTTTTGACATTTTGTCTAGTGATTTCAAAATCATCAAACAAGGCTGAATAGGTTGCAATGCCCGCATGACAATAATTTTATCTTATTTTTTTAAGAACGTAACTTTTGTTTTATTGATAGGTTCGTTTGACCACTATCTCTCCTGATCGTCAACGATGATATGGTCGACGAAGACCACCTATTCACTGAGACACCCCGAGGTTGTAGCTATTGGAAACACAGACTCAAGCACAGAATTCTACACCATATAAACTAAACGCACAATGAACATAATTCCCAAATCGTTTTGTGTGGATTTAAATACCTACCACTTTTTGTCTCTGCATCACCCAAAGGTTGACTGGTAGAAAATGTCTAAGGCATTAAGTCCGCCTCTGTACATTTGTGTGCATGACGTTTTAAATAAACAAAAATAAAATAAATAAATGTTGTTTCCACCAAGACAATCTCTTAACCGTTTCATAAAATCACGCCTTCCCTGAAGAGTCGGCTTAGGTGTACATTCACATTTCGTCAGTGAGACATCCAATTTTTCTTATGTATTTATATAAACAGAATAGTTACATACACCGAAATATTTTTTAAATTAATTATATTATTTGTTTTGTCTAAATAATTCCATACACCGCGTTGTGAATCAGATTAAATTCGTAAACACGTAAATAACCCACCCAATATTCTTACCATTTAGCTATATCTACATTGAATACAGTAATTAGCATTTATAAGTAACATTTAGCGAATGCCAAGGCAATCGAAAATGTCTTCCGTAAAATGTTTATTTTTTAAGGAGGCACCACATTTGGGTAGCTATCTAGTTCATGATAAACAGTCGACCATGGTATTTGAAGTACGACCATTATTTTTCGTAAAAATACAAGAACATTTCAAAATATCGGGTCATTATCATCATTTAATTTGGGATTTAAATATTTAGTAATTTTAAGTTTTTGTTGTCTCCAGTATTAGTTGTCTTCACTAACCACTAATTTATTTTCCCTAACGCATTGACGTTTGCTGTTAGACCAACAAAAAACGTATGTAAAAAGCACACTTTGTAAACAAGCATATTACAAGTTGGAGGATTACATTCAAGATAAGAATGCTTGGAAACATGCTGGTCCTGCTCCATAGGACAGTCAAGGGTGTAGTGTAGGCAAAATCAAACTGGTCAATTTATATATTAACTTTATAGATGTAAAAGAGTTTTTATTTTTCTGTTAACACACTGTTTTATTAATGGTTCCAAGATTTGTAAATATGTGAGTACCATGTACTATGATCCTATAAGTAGTATACTCTAGGTGCATCGACCTCACATATATTAAAATTAATTTTTGTGCTCAAAATATTGTAAAACATTGATTTGAAAAGAGTAACTATGGAGTTTCTTGTCCGTTCTTCTCCATAAGAATCTACCCTTGCGAACGGACAGTAGAGTCACTTTATTTTATTTTTAATGTAAATGATGACGTTCAAAAGTGCCGTTTAATGGCCTAATTGAAATAAACGTTTTGACTTTGACTTTGACTTACAACCATACAGAACCCATTGGTTGCACCACCCCTGGGTGTGTAGTACCAAATATTAGGAGCAAATGGAGGAAGGTAAAAAACACAGAATATTTGAAAAACATAATTAATCCCCAGCAATGAAAAAACTGAGCAAAAAGGAGTAGAGAAAAATATGAAACATCACTAGCTTTCAGTTTGACATCAATTATGAAACTAAACTTAAAAGTTAAAACTTGTTGATACTGTAGTTTATTATAAACTTAAAACTTACTTATTCATATATTTTCTTAACTTCCAAGTTATATTTCTCGAGGGACATAAAGTATGGACAACTTATACTTTAACTTTAAAACTTGTGCAACTTTCATACTTTTCGCACCCCTGTGGTGTTTGCCACTATCACGACATCGACCCCGAGGGAATGTATCTAAAACTTTGATGTTTACTTGTTTTAAATTCACACCTTCATGTTTTTAAGACATCGCTTGAAGGTTCGTTTGACGTGACCCCTTAAGGCGATTCTACACGTACGTTCATGTTCGAAACTATCATCAAACATAAATTAAGCCACGTGGATCTTGCTCTTCAAACACTTTGGTTCGATTTCGAGAAATAAGTCCTAAGTTATAACGGTCTATACGTTCAATCTTGCCCGAATGACGTAAAACGTTGAGGCGTGCTCGACGTTTAAAGGCACGTGTGAACTTAGCATTATAGACGAAATTCTATATTTTCTTCCATCTTAACGTTTTTTTTTAATATCGTGTTTAATATTTACTTGTCTACTATCAGCCATCCAGTCACAGAAGTTAACAGAAATGTTTATTAATTTTCGGTGGGCAGCACACAAAGTTGCCTGGAATATGCAGGTATAGGTACTTACCTTCCAAGAGATTTTTTCTAAATAATGGTTACAACTGCATCAAAATCCATCAAGAACCCGCCAGAGTTTAGAAGTAGCTTAGTAGTTCTAAACTAGGTTCTAGGGTACCATCGGTATGTATATGTCACAGCCAACTAGCTTAATCAGCCGTGTAATTGGCTGCCTAGTATTTTCATTGAACGGCGCAGTTTAATCAGCGGCCAAAGTGACATCCCGGCATTTAACAGTTAAGCAAATTACTTGTTTCAACATCGTTTAATGACTTGCCTAGCTAAATAGCGGATGATAGGGCACCCTGACACGGATATGTTAGGTTCGAAAGGTATGACGGGAGCTAGAGTGTGCGAGCGAACCTAGCTCACGTCATGCCATTCATGTTAGGTTCCTATAAACCCTGCAAACAGAAATAGGAGCCCGCTTTTAGAATGTTGAAATTGATTTTTGTTATAGAATTTCCAAAATTAAATATTACATGTATTTTCGTCACACGTGTAGGTACACCCTATTCTATGAACGGCCTCAGCTTGTTCATTATGTTGTATAAGACGCATTGGCTGGATGTCATTTAGGCCGCTGATTAAACGGCGCCTGTTGAATGAAAAGGCTAGGCAGCCAATTAAACGGCTGACTAAGCCAGTTGGCTGCGACATAAGAATAGGTACATAAAATGGATCCACGATACAGACTTTTGTCTGCACAGACTTTGAAAACTGAATAAAAATTGCTATCATACAGACTTGTCTGCATTGCTTTGTTGCACAGAGCAAAATCTAGGGAAGTTTGTGGAAGTCTATATGAAATTTGTATCGTGTGAGCCCACTATTAGATGAATCACAGATTACAATCCCCAGTACACACTCTCAGTAAACACATTATTACAAGTAGGTACATACGTAACATTGTTTACACTGATGTAGTAGTAAACAGATCACGGATCTAGGCTGGCCGTGTTTACTGAACTGATAAATGGGACCAATTTAACGCCCCAGCAAACACCGACTGGGTTAATACGCTAGGTGCCAAAAGTCGGATTAGGTATCCATTTAGAATGGAAGATGATAATTTTGGTAGGTGGTTTTATTTTTATTTATAGAGACATAATAAGTTAATATAATGGTATACAACGTGTAACAGGATACAAGCAATACCTGAAAAGGCCCCCTTTTGGTACTCACCATAATTAACAACCTTTATTATGGTACTGACACACACATGAAATCGGGAAATGTTAGCCCTACCACCGCAAGGGAAGGATTAGGTGAGACTGGCCAGGATAGCAGTTAATAGCCCTTGCGTGTTATCCTGCCAGTAGTCATACATACAAAAACAACGGGTTGCACTCGTGGAGGGCCGGCAGAAGTGAAAACTTGAAAATTAACCGCGTTGTGCATTTTTGAATATTTTGGAATGCTTTATTTATCAGTATAAAAGTACTATCATTTATGTGGTTAGATACAATATTTATTTATTGCACTATCGTACACAAAAAAGACAATTTATATTACATATTACATTATCCATCTTACGAATTTTCGATCAGGTCACGTGTGACGCGAGTTTCACATTTTTTACCCATCCCAAAAAGTGCACAACGCCGCTGAAGAAGTTTTCACTTCAAAAAAACTATCCAGGAGAGCTCGGTTCAATTAAGTGCCTGATGGGACAAATTGCGCTCCTTCATGCATCCCAAAATATTAAGCTATAAATGAATACAAACTGCTATAAAATTAATTATTGTATACAAAATTGATTAATTTAATCTCCAACAGTGAGTATTAAAACAGGAGCGTTCAAAGCTGATTGCTTATTAATCAACAATTAATTTTATTTGTTAAATGTCACACAATTATGTTCAACAAATTAATTGAACATCGATTGAAATTGTTGAACTTTTAGCTTCATGAATTTTGGCCCATAATTTACGGAGGAAAACCCGTTCAGAGAACCAATTCTACTAGTTCCTAAACAACGATCACATTCGCATGTCAGTTGGAAACTGTCAAAAAAGCCTTAATTTCCCTAAATTTTTGACAGATTGCGATTGAGATGCGAATTTGCACAACGACGCGAATTTGCAAAAAAATTGTAGAATTAACCCTCTTCTATTATTCAAATAACAATATCATGTCTGCCTTTTCTCCAAAGGGTAGACAGACCTGAATCTAGGACGATATTCTGCCTGTATTATTTAAGACATGAGCTATGGGCCAAGCCTATTAACCAGTCATGTTGCTTATTATACAACGTGTAAAAGAATAAACGCAATACATCTTAAGGGGTCATTGTACTCATCATTATAAACAACTTTTCCTATGGGAACAACCCCTAAAACGTGAAAAAAATCTGCTGTTCAGTATTAAACGTTTTGTCGAGTTACGTGCACAGAAATGTATAGACTGCTCCATACGTTTACAAACTCGACAAAATGTGGTGGGTGTATGGGTGTTCCATGAGTACAATTACCCCATAAATAATAGCGTTTATTCTACACGTTGTGTATTCTTAAATCGATGATCAAAACTTGTATTTCTTATTTGATGTATAAGATTAATTCTATGTTGCTGGCTTGCTACACGCTTTGCTGCAAACTATTGTGTAGTAAGCAATTGTTACTAAATAAACAATTCAGGAGTTATATCTGGAAAAACCCAACAACACTTTTTTCGATGCGCTTACTGCTCATCTCAGTTGCGCCTGCGGCCTCACTTATATTTAGAAAACAATACCCGAGCCTTCAAACAAGACAGCTGTAAGAATTCCAGCCATCCTGAAAATAGCCTGGCATAAAAATAAACTAGCCTGAATCCTTCAGGTGCAGAACTTACAGGCAAGTCTGAAGTATCTTCAGATCGTTACTTGTCTCGTTTCAGTTTTCAGTCTAACTGCACTTGGTTGTTTTGTCTGTCTATTTTCAGTATAGTCTTGAACTGAAGGACCTAAGTTTAGAAGGCTGTAAACTTAAGTGTTTGATTTCCAATGTTGTTGAAAGTTGTTAAATGTTTAGAGATTGTCACTGTGTTTATAAGTTCATCGTAAAGGTTGCTCAATATACCGGTCAGACAAAGGTCCATATTTCAAAACGTAAACTCCAACTCAACTCGATCTGCAAATCCATCGGAGCTTGTCACAAATTGAAGTTTTTGCATTTGTTTGCTCGTCTCTCGAGTACGAGAACGTCAATTAGACAAGCTTTCATTGACATTTTCGTGCTCATGTTGGAGTTCGAGTTGAGATGGAGTTTACGTTTTGGAATATGAGCCTACGTCTCGTAGGTACGAGTCAATCGACAAGAAAAAAAGAAGTTCATCGTGAAGAGTTCTGTAACCTTTTCAAACTGGCTCGTTTTAAAAGTGATAGTTGTAATATTGCCTCGTGGGGTTAGTGGCTGCAAGCGCTGCTACTGAACATGGGATTCTGGGTTCAATATCATAGTCGAACTATGTGTAATTTTTTTTTTCCGTCAGCTATTTCTTTGGAGTAGCCCAGGGAACTATGTGCTTGGTTAAAAAATAAAAAGCATGACATTTTAAACTTGGTATAACTTGATAAACATAACTGCAGAAATGTGAGTTTACGTGAACTGCTATCTGCCCCTTTAAGCAAGACAAGCGCTATGAAAAGTTGAAGTTTATTAATAGTCAAAGTCACTTGTCACCCTGTTTATAAGTTCACTATGAAGGGTCTCGTAACTTTGTAAAACAGTGCCGTTTTGAAAGTGATAGATTACATTTTTTGTTGTCAAGTTTATGGATGCGACTGTCTGGGGCTGACTTCAGACTTCCCCTTGTTCACGAAATAGTAGTTTCCATAAACACTTCGTAATACTGTGTCGTTTTGAAAATGGTAGATCAAGGATTCGATTTACTGTTGTCAAGTTTAATGGGATTGACTGTGTGTGTGACTTCAGACTTCACCTTGTTCTTGAATAAGTAGTAAAAAAAACGCGTTTATTGTATGAGTATGGTATTTATTTTAATTTAATTATTTGTTTTTATAGTGAATATATAACTAAATATTCTGTGAATATTTCAAGCGTCTACCTGTTGCCGTTATCAATATCGAGCAAAAAGGAGAAAAAAAATCACGTTTGTTAATGTCCATACATCAAAGGTGATTTATAAATATTTAAAGGTGCTCCCATGAGCATTAAATATTTATTTTGTTCTGTTTTTTAGTATATGTTGTTACAGCGGCAACAGAAATCTGTGAAAATTTCAACTGTCTAGCTATCACGGTTCATGAGATACAGCCTGGTGTCCCGTTTTTATCCTTTGGGTACGGAACCCTAAAAACCTTACGACAAATCCGATACGACACTCCGAGACGATACGACGGAGAACTGTCGTAAATTGTTTAAAGCAAGGATTTATCTGTCTAACCCCCGGATCACTGTCAATGTTCTGTGGTAACCATGAATGTTTGTTCAAGGGAAAATGTTGTAAAAGGGTTATTGTAAATTCGCTACAAAGTAAACTCGTCACATTTTTGTACTGGTACACATTTTTGCATAAAGTACCGATAGCAAGCAAAGTAATGGTTTTTAGTGCTCAAAATGAAAGACAGATAATTATTTCTAAAATTATGAAAGTACAGGTTTTAAGATACGACGATACCTACGAAAAAAATGAGAACTAACAATAACCATACATCTTTCTTTTCTCCTGCGCACATGCTTATACTAAAATGAAAAGAAAACGTGATTATTACCTGTGATTTAATTATATTTCTATTAATATTCTTACAATTTTAATATTGCAGGTAAGTCAACCTATTAAGTTGTAAGCCGAAAGTGATTTTATTTAGGGTTAACTTCTTAAAATCTCTGTGATTATGAAAAATAAATAAATAAGGTTTTTTTTCTACTTATTGTTTGTTTTTTTTTTTTGCTGTCTGTGCGGACACATATTTTTTCCGTGGCGAATTTAATTTGTGCCGAATTTACAATAAACAAATAGGTTTTTGCATGTGGTAGCATGGGTGTCTTCGAGGAGATATTTTTCACCTAGCCTTTTCCCAACTATATTGGGGTCGGCTCCCAGTCAAACCGGATTCAGCTGAACACCAGTATTTTACGTGGAGCGTCTGCCTACCAGACCTCCACAACCCATTAATTGGGTAACACGGTACTTCTTGGCAAGACTGAATATTAAAATTAGCCATCATAAATCCTTGGGCTATCCCAACATACTGTTTTACTTAGAAAATCTTACAACAATATTCTGGCTAGGATATTGGGGTATTGCGTAGTTTACCATACATGGTTATGAGTTGAATAAGTGAATTTTCTTGATTTATTGTGGTTTTATATTACAGAGCACCAATTCTACTAATTATCAAGCAACGTTTGCATTCGCATTTCAGTCGCAATGTATGAAAAACAAGTTTTTTCGACAGATTGCGACTGATATTCAAATGCGAACTTTGCTTACAATTAGTAAAATTATCACACTGATGTCCAATTGGTAAGTCAGGAAAACTATTAAACTTACTACTTATTTAGGTAGGTAGTCATGTAATCTGTCACTTCCACTGATCGCCTTCTTTATTAATATTAAAAAATATATACAATTGTTTGTTAGGCTCGCTTAGGTCGTTTATCATCAGGTGAGGTAGTGGTAGGTGACAATATAGTCGATGATGGATCACACTAGCCGAGAAGAGAAGTTACTGTATATAATAATCAAAACTTCTGCACATCATCTTTACACAACCACCGATCCCCGCTACTTATCTACAAACGGGGTAAATTATGGAGTTTGTTCGAAAGAGTCACTGCGGCCATGGAACGCAAAGGGCAAGAAGGAACACGGATGGGTTTTAATCAGTAAGAGTCTGACACTCCCTTCCGCTAAGAGCGGAAGAAGTCATTTGATGATTTCCCACCTTAAAAAAAAGTGGTGAATCGGCACAAAACTTTGAAGGGGATTTTTACGTTATTTAAATCTAGTTTGCGGTATTTACGGTCACCAATTTTATTGAATTGATATAAATAAAATACAGTTGATTTCTTAGAAAATCCATATCTTAACATTGGTGGTCTAAGAAATAAACTTTATTTTATTTTGAGCGACAGGATTAGAAGTGTCGACGAAACGGGGTGAATATAGGAACGGAGTGGTGAAAAGAAACAAAAATTTGATAAGTTTTTTCACTCAAATATTATGATATTAATTCATATTGCAGTAAAAACATACTTATCAAAGTTTATGATATTAAAGTGAAAAAACTTATCAAATTTTTGTTTTTATATCGACGAAACGGGTTGAATATGAACGGAGGAGCCGTTCCTATTAACCCCGTTTAGTCGACACTTCTAAACCTGTCCCTCAAAATCGTGGCGACACTATCCCAAGATTCAACTGTAGTCCGAGACAATCCCAATATAGCTGAGGTCATTCACCCACAGGCCACGTCTGAAGAACTGAAGGGATGACAGCTATTCATTAATATAGTTTTAGTTTAGGACCGTCATCGTCACTGTGTTTAAGAATCCAGTGATTGGGGTTAGTATTTATAGCTTTGGGTTGTTGTTGATGGACTGTCTTTGGGCGTCGCGTGTGTATTTATCAAATAGTTCTGTATTATACGGTTTTTACGTTATTATCTTGTCCTTATTGCAATGTGATGATGATAGATTTTTGCAGGCTTATCAATCCTCTAATCAATATAAATAAAATTCTTTTGTTACTGAGTGATTGAGTGACTGACCGACAATGCACAGCCGAAACGATTGGTCGTAGAAATCTGAAATTTGGCATGTAGGTTCCTTGGGGAGTGTAGGGGAGCACTAAGAGAGGATTTCCTAAAATTCCTACGGAAACAGGAAAAAACGGGAGTTACGCGAGCAAAAGCTGGTTTCGTATAACATCCTCTTGACCTGGTTTTGATAAAAAAGTGTAACTAGTCCTTGAGTTGCTTGAATTGATATAGCTGTTATGAAACGTGTAACAGAATAAATGCAAAACCTCGTAGGGGATCATTGTACTCATCATTAATCATTATGGAAGCAACTTTCATTATGGAACCAACACTGAAATCATGAAAATCCCTTATACGTACTGTTTTTGTTGGTCCCATAGTAAAAGTTAGTAATGATGAGTTCAATGACCCCTTACGAGGTATTGCGTTTATCCTGTAACACGTTGTATACACACATCATAAAATTATGTATACCAATCATAGAAAAATAAAGTTCTAAAGGTCACCATTGCAGCACTAAACTTCATTTTTAATAGGAATAAGTATTTAAAAATAATATAATTACTTATATGGAACTTTTTTGTGTACCTACTCGTCAAAAGCATTAAAACATATTTAACAATCCTAGCAGAAATTGCTAGCTGCAGTTTATTCGGCTTCGCAGTCCGAAACTCAAAATGATAGCCTGGATATCAGACTAGGTCGTCTGCAAAGCTCCCGAGCCGTCCTGGCGTACAAAGCTGCAGGTAAGGCCAACCCCAGAGAGAACGCACGGTGAACACAGCGGGCGGGCGCGATTATTGGCCACAGAGTTAGAATTATTTGTTTTAAAATTATGCTTATGACCTTCACAATTAGCTCTCATTTGATATAGGTATGTCACATTTTTATTTAATTTTCTAATTTCCCCCCAAAAATATACAGGCTGTTTTTGTTTTTTTGATATTTAATGGTGATTTGGAGGTAGCGGAACAGAGAGTGAAGTCCCGCAAACCTCCATTGAAAAGGGAGGATCCTCCGACCAAACGGTTGTTTGTGTCTGGTGGGCAACTGCCCGAGAGTTGATATTCGGGCTTTGCATATGTTCTAATCGCACGGTAAACTTTGATATCGCGATTTAGGATTTTGTCAGTTAGTTCGCAGCTGTCGAGATAGATGGCGCTGCAAGTCTCATTTGTTGTGATGTTGATTCTGCTACGTTGGTTTTTGTGGCGCTACAGTGATGTTGGGTAGCTGTTATACATGAAGGAAAAAATAGAAAAACAAAAAAATGGCTTTTGTCTAAAAGTTCGACGGCAAAAAACGACTAAAGAGTTCGTAACAAATGACTTTTCAAGCAGTTGGTGACATTTACTTTAGTTCAATCATAGATTTGATGTCACCAGCTACATCAGACTGCTTGAAAAGTATTTTTTTAAAGTTGCTTTCTATTGGTTTTTCTAATTTTTCCTTAATATATATCAGCTACCCATCATCACCCTTAATTTTATGACCACGCATTTCTGGAACACCCCACCCATATCCAAAATTGATATATTTAGATACGTCACGCGTCTGTGTTTGGATCACAGAAAATCATTATGTGTACCAAATTTCAACTGAAACGGTCTATTAGATTCTAAGCAAATTGCCCGTGTGACAGATAGATGCGTGATCGTATATACACGAGTGATCCTATTACATTTTGCCATACGGACCTTAAAAATAACGCTAAAGACACTTTCAGTATGTGTGATTCCTCGCGCCTGCTATAGCACCCGTATATCCTCTTCACTATGTCCTCGGCCTAACCCGGCGTAATGCAAC
The DNA here is from genome assembly GCA_947386135.1 of Melanchra persicariae. Lineage (NCBI taxonomy): Eukaryota > Metazoa > Arthropoda > Insecta > Lepidoptera > Noctuidae > Melanchra > Melanchra persicariae. The sequence goes on from OX376652.1 coordinate 1,660,000, forward strand.
ACCGTCAGTTCGCTGCCTCAAATCCGTCGGCATAGGCTTCTGCCGCCACGTTAGTGTGAACAGCTTATATCTCTATTCAAAGGAATATGGCAGTTTAAGCTTCTATTAAATAAAATCCTGGACTTGTGATTTTTTAACAGAATTTATTCACTGTGGTGATACATCAAGCGGGCTTGTTGCTCTTCGTAGTCATCACCATGATCATTTAAGAAATCGACTGCTACACATAGGCATCAAATAAACCTAGTGTCGCCATATTGACTGTGTTTTTACGTTTACATTGGATCCCCGCGACTTTCACCAGCTCACTTTAACTACCAAAACAAATTCGCGTACGTCTAGAATCTTACGGATTTCCTTGACTGGTATCAGTCAGCCTTACCGTTATAGTTTTTTTTTATAAGCCTGTACGGTCCCACTTCAGGGCAAAGGTCTTCCTTCCCTCCTTCCACTTCCTCCGGTCTTCTGCAATTTCGGGCCAGTCCTTAGAAGGAGTCTAACTTCATTGTTAACATCTCTTTCTGGGCCTGCCGCGATGTCGTTTCTTTGCGTTTGGAATCCAGCTGCTGCGTGGTAATCTTTGCCCATTGCTCCTCCTACATGCGGTAGATATGACCAGTTGACCAGACCAGTTCCACTTTAACCTTGCAACTGTGTGGACAACGTCCGCTATTTGTGTTTTGGACCGAAGTATAACCATTACGGGCTCTGGAAAATTCAACTCAATACCCAGTTACTTGGTTGTGGAGATCTGATAGACCGTCGCTCTATGTAAGACATTAAACTCAGCTCCATCCGGTTAGACTGGAAGCCGTCCCCAAGATAGCTGGGAATATGCTAGGCTGATTTATTTTTATTACTTACACAATGGAATTCCCTGTCAGAATCTGTGTTTCCTGATTTACAACCCAGGAGTCTTAAGTCAGGAGTGAATAGGTTACCTCTAGGTAAGCGTGCTCCATCTTTGACCACATCATCGCTTATCATCAGGTGAGTAGTGGTCAAGCGCGTGCCTATCAATAATTTTAAAAAATGCTCACGGTATCAGAATCGAACTCGCACAACAAGAAAAAGATCACCATTATCTTCTCATAAAACCTCTTTATCGACTGCGATATAAAACAATAATTAATGAGAGGCACAGTACCAACCGCCATCATTCATTTATAACCACCATCTATTTTAAAACCCAAGTTCACACGATCCATCCATATTCACATGTAAATTTACTGCTTCAAACAAAACCTGTTTGCTAATTAAAACTAAGACCTGTCTTTCCAGTAGAAGTCTCAAGGTTAATAGATTTAGCATAGGAAATGGTCTGGCTAGAAGTACCGTACTTCCAAATGTATGCGAGCCTTGGTGATGGAGCGCTCGTAGGTGCTTTTGAATTTGCAGTGGAAAAACTAGATGAGGTCGTAAGTGGGGAACTGACAGCGACATTAGAAATGTTAAACTTATTAAAGGATCCGGAGAAAAAGAAAGGAGGAGTTCTGGTGTTCATTGTTTTATAAAGAGGAACTGCTTGAAAAATAAATTACTAAATTCCAATCGGATACACATACGTACGAAATAAGGTACTATAAAGCTTGTAAGAGGAGATGTAAAGCAAACAATTTGGTGAGAAACACGAAGTAGACCCCGGCAAATTTTAAAATTTATTTCGCTAAATAATTCACTTAACAATTCCTCTTAGCACAATTCAAAATCGCTATATCCCATACCTTGTTCTCCAATGAGTTACTAACATAATGTATGAAATATCCATCGACTTGGCGCTCACGATGTGAATACTGATGCCTGCATCGATTGATGTCTCCGGCGGCCATTTAATTGTGTAATATTACCCACCAGAGGGTTAGGGCTTACCTTTGTCAAGTCTTTAAGTATGATTAGTGCGAGTATTTATTTCTATATGGAGCAGAATTGGTAATCACTGTTCGTAACTGTATGAAAGGAAAGGCATTTGCTTTGCAGTTGGGCCAGTCTCGAATTGACACTACGTATGAATTAGCAGGAAAATTGATTTGAATATTATCCTGACGAATTGATCTCAAATCGACAGTGCTATTGAACTGCATAGCCAGGACATCAAAAGCTTTAATCTAAACTTAGAAATAACTGAAAATTATAACACTAATAATCAAGATACTTTTAACAAAAAAACTAGCAAGCTAGTAGCCCAAATCCAAGCCAGCTAAACAACATGTCAACGTGCAACGTACCACGACGTATAATGCTCATTCACATAATAGACTACACGAATTAGTTCCATCGATTGTTATGGTCGATAAATTGGTCATTGTGCCCAAGTGGAGTAGGTCAGAGCACATCAGCCACCCGGATACGTGTCACCTGTGTAGGGTCGGCAAGACGCCTTTGTATGTTATCGTGGGTATCAATATCAACAGGCTTGATACTGAGATTGGTTGTTTTTGTTGTTCTAGTTGTTCTTCTTTTGGCTTCTTCATCATCATCAGGCTTCTTATTGTGAATTGTTTTCTCTGATTTTTATGTTGATATAGGATGTCAATTAATTCGCTTCTTTAAACAACATTGAGTCTAAGATTTAGCATTTTCTTGCTTGTTTATGATATTTGTCGCAATAGCAACAGAAATTGATTTCACATAACTCATTTCTCTCATAAAACATTTGAATACACATGTCATTATGAAACGTATGAAGCTCGTTGCTCGGTTGCAATTGGTCGTTAATTGTTTAGAATGTTGTTATCTTTTATTACTAAACTATCAGTATTATTCATTTGATATTTGTCCTGTGCGAGACCGAAATAGATATTGTTTTTTCTTCTTTCCTTTTTCATGGAAAGGAACTGGCACGAAACACCATGGTTTTTTAATCTTTTCTTCAACGTAACACAATTTAGTACCTTTTTATTATGGATGGAAAATCATCAAATGACCCCTTCCGCTCTGGGTGGATCGGGAGGGAGTGTCAGACTCTTACTGACTAAAACCCATCCGTGCTCCTCCTAGTGCCCTTTGGTTTCCAGGGCCGCGACGATTCTTTCGAAAAAAATCCGCAACCCCGGCAGTATAATTTAGTACCTACTAACAAAATGTACCTCAAATCCTGGCCCTCAAGAATCGTATCAAGAAATCTGGCAGTCACGAAATATTGCCTCATTCGAAGAAAGGATATAAGCAAGCCTGCTAACCCTAAAATAATGTCGCAACAGTGTTACCACACTTCGGTGTCACACACTAACGATCTTCCTTTGTCTGCACATTAATGTTGCCAGTTTTTAGGTTATTGAGTCACTGATGCACAACCGTTAATGACTTGTGACTCTGAGCTTCGGTTGCGAAAATACCGTATTGTTTTGTGATGTCACTGGCTTGTTTGGAGATGAAATTTTGAGAGAGATGAACATTCAAAATATTAGAGGCTTTGGGGTTAGATGTTTGCCCAGCTATAGAATATCGGTTGGTAAAATAATTGTAACCGAGATAACAAAATAAAGGCAGAAAAAGTATTTATTGAGAACTGGCATGCATACAAATTATAAATTTGTAATGAAATTCGTAACAATGGTATTTAATTAAATTATATTCGTAATTTACAAATGTTACTGACATATTGGTCGAAAATGCCTAAGGCATTATGTCCGCCTCTGTACGTCCAAAAATGTATGCCTAAAAACATTTATCTATCGATCTAACAAAGTAGAAAATCTGACATAGGTACAACAGGCATATTTAGGGATTTTCCTTTTCTCGAGGTTGGCTAAGGGTTCTCAGTAAAATAAGTCTCCAGTTTCCTAGGGCTTTCAGTATCCAGTTTCGTTCTGAGATCAATGAAATTGGAGGAATAGTCACAAGGGAATTTGAGCTTACGTATTTTCCTAAGATTTCTTACTTACCACCCTATAGCAAATAGAGCGACTAACGTGTTAAAGGTCTAACTACTACCTGCCTTTACATTCTAAGAGAAATCAGATTTCAAAGAATACTGTCACCTGAACCTGCTAATGTCATTACAGGATGAAAGAAAGTTTTATTCAGCATGGCACACACAACTGCAAAAATGGCGTGGTATTCAGTCCAATAAAAGCCATTAATATTTACTCAGAAATAAAGTCATTTCCATCTAAAACAGTACCTCAAGAAATCAAACTCATTAGGAAACGCTACCAAGCTTAATAAAACCGATATTTAATTACCAAAACTCGTCAAGTTATTCTCAGAAACCAACAATAAAATCTTTTGTTCCACAAATACTGCTAAGTACACAAATTGTTGAGATCTTTCATTTCAATCTCCGTTGTCCGGGACGTTTTCATTTCGTTTCGTCTTTCATTCATTCCGATGTTGATTACTTCGGTTTCAATGTAATCCTTTCCTTCTTTGTCAATGTTAATTAAACTTGGGATTATTTTTATAATCTTTTCATTATTTATACTTTACGCACACATTATGTACAGAGGTGGACTTAATGCCTTAGACATTTTCTACCATTGACTGGTAGAAAATATCCTCTAGAAAAGACCTCTTATTGAGGTCGGTGAAATGTGGGGAAAAAAAACAGAAACGCGGTTAATATTTCATTCATACAAAGAAAAAAGAGTTTAGAGGGAGAGACAGAGAGAGAGTGATTTTAAGTTTTTTAAAAGTAGACTATCATCGTAAATCTATCTTTCCCCCTGAACTCTTTTTCAAAAATGTTTTCTACTAAGTATTTAGAACGGAATATCTAGCGTATGCATACCAAGTTACATTAAGATCGGATCATTCATTTCGAGAAATAAGGACTTCAAAGTTTGTATGAACTGCCGTACGGCGCGGCGTAAACGCTCCTAAACTGTATATAACCTCATTTAATCTCACTATATCAACGACTGTCAACAATCTCTGTGCCACCACATCTGTCTCATCTTCAAACTCAATTTTAATTGCTCCTAACTCCGTAAGCGTTGACCCTTGACCCCTCCGTTTCCCTCCTCACTTCACCCCTCGTGACGTCAGACGGACACCTCAGCAAGTACCGTTAAATGAGATGCAAACTTCTTTTGTTTTGAGACGAAATGTTTAGGAGACTTTATTTTGGTGGAGTTTTTACACATTGTTTTATGATTGTGATGAATGAGTTGTAAATGTAGTGCTTTTTATTGTTTTTAGTGCATTTTGTGATACTTACTGTGTTTCTCAGCTGTTGTGTTCAGCTTTATGTCGAAATTCATAAGATCGTTTACGCCTTACGGCATATCATACAAACTTTCAAGCCTTTGTTTCGAAATGAATGAACCGATTTGAATGATACCGGTTTTAATAGTTAGTAAAGAACATTTTAAATTTTTTAAAAGAGTAAAGAGGGAGAGAGAGCGATTTTAAGCTTTCAATAGAAAGTGAAAAATCACTATCTTTCCCCTGAACTCTTTTTCGAAAATGTTCTCTTCGCTTCATTTTCATGGCCGATCCGTCCGATCTGATTTTTCGGGATGTTATATTACACGTGTATTACAGATTTTCCAGCACCAAAAGAATGATCGTAATCGGATTAGTACTTCCAGAGATTATATCTATCAAATAGGTACTTATTTTAGAAATTGGTTTAGATAGAATCACAAACGTACCTTTCTTTTCGAAAGAGTCACCGCGGTCCTGGAATACGGATGGGTTTTAGTCAGTAAGAGTCTGACACTCCCTTACGCTCCGCCCACAGCGGAAGAAGTCATTTGATGATTTCCCGTCCTTAAAAAACAAAAACAAACCTTTTTTTACTATAATAACCTCCCCAGGTTTGGAGACGGATAACAGTAAATCCGCTAATGCATCTTCCCATTTAAAAAATCTTCGAAAGCTATCATCTCTCTTCTAAGAAGACACTACAATAATAACTTTGTCGAACATTGAAGCTTTATCTTAAAGGCTAATTAATTGTCTGGGTACCTACGAAGAGATACTTATTAAGAAAAGGGCGATGTACTTTATTGCAAATGTATCTGGCGCCTAGCATAGTAAGCTGCCATTTAAACAAATCAAGAACATTTCTATATTTCTCTGCTTTAATCCGTTCAAGTTTACACTTGACATCAAATTCCGAAACATGAAACACTCCACTTCCCACAGTAAAACAAAACGACTCCACTTAAAACAATATTTCACTGCGTAATCCAAACATCCAGACTCAATCAACACGCAGTCATCATGAAGTACACTTTCTTAAAATGTTAACCTTCTGGAACATCTCTCTCAGGTCTGCCAGGGTTGCAGGATAGGTCCGGTAGATTTCAAAAAAGATATTGCACACATTTTTCTTTTTTTATTTAAAAAAAAATGAAGTGCACATCTTTCTACATCGTTCTCACATACCTATGAATAATTTCAACAAGAACAATGTAACCACAACTTTGTAATAATTAATTGATTTAAAAGAGTGTCCATGGAGTTTCTTGCACGTTCTTCTCCATAGAGATCTACGCTTTGGAACGTGCAAATAGCTTCACCTCTTTGAATGACCGACCTTGACAGTTCAAAAGTGCCTGTAAATGGTTTAATTGAAATAAATTTTTTGACTTTAACTTCAACTTTGAAGACGATACAGTGCGTCGAAAACTCGGGTGACGTCATGCGATAGTACTTACATTTCTTACTATAACGTGACGACACCATCCACCACTCTTGAATTTTGATATGCTTTATCTTTATCAATTTGTATCGATTTAAAATGGCAAAAAGTACGTGTCCAATATTTTTTGAAAATCTACAGGACGAACTAAATGGAATTATCGTTTTCATATTTAATCTATTTTATATTAATTTAATAAAATACCCTATCTTACTATCTCTCTCTTACTCAAGTATTTCCCTGTCTCGATCCCTCGCTCACGAGTCGCGTATCTCTATTGCCTTGAACTCTCAATATTTTGTTATGCGAAGCGAGACGTAAAGATTCTTACACGCGATGTTTCACTTCATTGATTATATCGTTTTTCGATTGTTATCTTCAGCAGAAAAACTGTCTCAGAAAGCTTGACGGCCGAGATATTGTTATGATAGCAAAAAAAAACGTTATTATATCACTGGGACGGACTGTTTGAGTGGATTCAATTATTGTCGTTTTGTTGGTTATTCACGAAGTAACGTCTGTTTTTGGGTTCAAGGTTCGGCTAATAATTTGAAGGTCTGTCAAGTTTCATATACGTTTTCCATTTTGGAAATCGAATAATTTTTTTTTTTTAATTTTAAAACGATGTTCGCATGCACCTGTCAGTCGCAAACTGTCAAAAAAGTCCCCGTTTCCATATATTTTTGACAGATTGCGACTGAGTTGCAAATGCGAACGTTGGGATTAAAAATTTGTAGGATTGACACTCTGTTGACAAAACGTTTTGCGCCAGTGTAGTGTCACATTACAAGTATTATTCTTCATCATCTGCCTGGCCTTTTCCCAACCAAATTGGGGTCGGCTCCCAGTCAAACCGGTTTCAGCTGAATACCAGTATTTTACGTGGAGCGGCTGCCTACCAAACCTCCACAACCGATGAACTAGGTAACACGGTTCTTCTTGGCAAGACTGGTGTCAGATTTTCTGTCTTCTGACAATCCGTAACGACTGCCAAAGATCTACAAATGACAGCCGGGACCAACGGCTTAACGTGCTTTCCGAGGCACGAAGGAGTCTCGGTATGTTAATATGGTCACCCATCCACAGACCAACCTCGGCAAGCGTTGCTTAACCTTGAAGATTGGTCCGTGGCGGCTGTTATAATTTAGCCACGAGCTCCTCTCACAAGTATTATTCTTGCCATTTGTTTATATTAGTTTATAAATAAGTACAGGTAATAATCATTAGGTACCTAAATATTATTTATCTGTTGTACAGCAGTGTTGGTAAGTAAACTGGTATAGGATGCTTTTTGCATTATGCAACGTCTGTGTACCACTATTCTTTATAAAGATTAAATGAATCCCTACTTAATATTATAAATGCGAAAGTAACTCTGTCTGTCTGTTACGCTTTCACGCTAAAACTACTGAACGGATCGTCATGAAATTTGGCAGATATATAGCCTGGGATATGGAGAAGGTCATAGGCTACTATTTTACGCGATAACCGACATCAATGCGGGCGGAGCCGCAGGCAAAAGCTAGTAAATCCATTTGCTATATGAAATTCCAATCACATGCATAGTCGCTGACTGTGGTGACCCTTATTTACCTTTTTTTCAGTCTATTATGAGATTTTATTGTAAAAATAGTAGGCGCTTAAAGAATTCATCAATACTTTATGTATTCTAATAACAGACCAGGAATGTTTTTCATATCTTCCGCGATGCAAGAATTTCATTGTAAGTACGATGCGCTGCACATTCTATGGGTGACGTCATAAGATTTGCATTGCCAGTCGCTTACGTCAGCTCTTGGGGAGCATGTGTAGCTAGCTGTGTTCCTTTGTGGGGCAGGCAGAGTTCTAAGTAAGCACTCATGAATATGGAGCAAGGGGAACATTTCGAAGAAATATTTTAGAATAGCCTTTGATAGTGTGGACTTGGAATTTGTCGGCCTCGTAAGAAATCGAATTCCTATTTTAAAAGTTTGAGCTTTTCTTATTTCGAATCTTAATATGTAGAAGAACTTCAGCATTGTAATATTTTCCAAAATGTGCCTGGGAAATAAATATGGTCTCCTGAGATATGTTGGAAAACAAAAAATAAGTTAGCCAAGACATATTTTATGTTCTCCGTCGTGTAAAATTACGAGCACCACTGTTTATGTCAACAGGCACCATTGACACAGATTCTTTTAGAATTAAATCTAAAAAATCTTTGCACTTTTCAATCTCATTTTCCCGACTTCTAACCAACCCTCCATTCATCCTTAAACCATCTCTTCAACAAAATCTAATTTAACTTAAAATCTTCCTCAAAAAATACCCCACATTTTTTCCAATAAAACCCAAGCACTGTGGATAGTGCTCAGAATTCTTCGCGAAGGATGAAACTTGGCAAGGGAACCTAGATCTGAGCCTTCAGTTTTTTCCCCAAGTCCCATCTAGTAACAAGCGCAAAATGTCAAAAGGCCATGCCACCTGTAAGCAAGTACACTTAACCTGATTTTGTAACCCACCCTCCATCCACTCATTTAATCTTGCCAGGAGAGATTAAACCCTACCTCTTTAAAATCAAGGATAAAGTTACCTTGATGAGAAGGAGAAGCGGAGATCTTTTGAAATGCGTTTGAAGTTGGAAGTCATCTCCAGTTGGAATGAAATGCGACTGGAATAGTGACGTAATTTTTGTCGTTTCGTTATGTTTCTGCTAGCTTATGATGCTTTGGTGATTATTTCCAAGTGAAGGATTTGGTAATGGAGAGGAAATTAATGAAAGAACTTGCTTACATTTTAAGATTCTGTTTAAAAGCAATTGTTTTTGACGTAGAGATGAAAGAAACTGTGTTTTTCGAAAAAAGAATTACTTGTCTTGCCAATGACTATTTTTCCCGATATTGCTCCAGTGGTCTGGTTATGCCAGTTTTATATAAGAGGAAGCGAACATTTTTTTGTATAGCTTGTTATCAATAAAAAAATTCATCGAACCAGGACTTTCAGAAATGACTCTTTGTGAACGTGTAAACAACGAAAAAATTTATATCTTCTTATTAATGTTTTTAATATCAGATTTTATTCTCAATTATACTAGAGAATTAAAAAAAAATATTAGAGGAACAATCCTCTAATATTTTTTTTTATTAATAGTTTCTCTAGACCATAAACCACATTATTATTATCACCTAGGTCATAAATAACATCATGAAGAAAGCCAGATGATATTATAAGTTCGTCATTTTATATTTTCGTACTGTACCCTTATCACGTGCGAGGTTAAAAGGTCCTCACTTTTTTACTCCAATGATAAAATTATCACTTAGCAGTTCGCACTAATTAATTACAATAATAATACTTAACTCACACATCCTAATTTAGAATTAATCACTGTAATAAACAATTCTTCAATGTTCGCTGATATTAACTATTTGCTTCTATCAAAATGGTGAAGAAAAACATCGTGAGGAAACTGGCATTTAGGGATTTATTCATTCAAGGTTGATGTACAGACGCCACCACATCAAGCTACCCGAAACTGTCAAATTTCCCCAATCAACCTTGCGATAAAGCCACAAAGTTGAAAATCTTTTAATGATCGTTTTTGTTGACGTCTGTACACGTAAGTACAGTACCTAGTGGTACACGAGCGGACTTAATAGCGTATACACCCTACGGCATTTCATACAAACTTTCAAGTCCTTATTTTTCGAATTGAATGAAATGATTTTAATTAAACTTGGTATGCATACACTAGATATTCAGGTCTAAATGCTGCATGCTTGCTGTATCTCCTAGAACCTAATAATCGAAGGCATGTGACCTCCGCCAACCCGTATAGGGTCCAAGAGCTGGATGTAAGCAGGTGTGACGCGCCAGTGCGACAACACTTTCTTGATATAAATTCTTCTGTCCATCTCTAGGGGAAGTTAAGCACAGTTCCAGGTATTGTCGCGTCCACCTGACATCGAGAGTCTTGACGGCCTATTCTCTCTCACGGGGTAGTCTTCTAATCGCCTGTATCCTAGCCATAGATATAAAAAACTACTTCTACTTACGGTAGTTGATTCCATGATCTTCTAAGTTTTGGTTTAGGCTTTAGTTTTAATAATAAGAAACCACTGAACAACACGGCATTCTTATAACTTGTCACGATCGCAGTCAAAAGCGCACTAGTTCGCGGAGTCGGCCATTTGCATACCATATGGTCTATTTTCCATGTCACGTGGACACCAACACGCCCTTCTCTCTTGTTTAGGTTATTGCTATGATCCTAGCAGTGGGAAAATTATAACAAAAACAGCTCAAAACTCTAATTACCAAAAAGGTTTTTGGGCATCGCATAATTTCATTATTTGTCAAGTTATAAACAGTAAATAGGTAATCCTTTTAATCCCTACATAACTCGGCTTTATTCCAAAACTCGCCGCAAGTTACGCTCTCGTACAAAATGAGCGCAGCTCTTGAACTAAGAAGTCTACTCCTGCCCGACTCAAAGCATTGTCATTATGAAGAGAAATATCTCGCCCGGAGAAGCGAGGGGGCTATGTCTAAATCACTCGCTAACAGAATCAACATTTTGGGAACACATTCATTGTGCGTACAGCTAAGGAGTGGAATTCCCTGCCAGAGTCTGTGTTTCCTGATAGCTACAACCCGAAAGTCTAAGTCAAGAGTGAATAGGTTACTTCTAGGCAAGCGTGCTCCATCTTCAGCCACATCATCGCTTACCATCAGGTGAGATAGTGGTCGCGTGCCTATCAATAACAATAAAAAAAAATCAACCGGTCTGTGGTAGGCGCCAGATGAACTTGAAATAAAGTACATTGACCTTTCCCTAATATCCCGTCGATGATACCTGAACAATAAATTATTAACCGTTTTTCATTGCTAGAGAACGTAAAGGATCACGATAGAAGTCGATTTAGGACAGCTTTATGTCGTTATTTCTGTATTAGATATTAAGAAGGAGAATAAATGTATGTGGGTCAATGACCGTTATAGCACATTTATTTAGCTGCTAGATAAAAGTGCTATAACGTGTGTGTGTGTGTGCGGTCGTAAATTGAAGGTAATAGAATCTATCGCCTACCATAGCCTTTTCCCCACTATGTTCCCAACTTTTTTTTTATGGATGGGAAATCATCAAATGACTCCTGCTGCTCTGGGTGGACCGGGAGGGAGTGCCAGACTCTTACTGACTAAAACCCATCCGTGCTCCTCGTAGTGCCCTTTGCTTTCTAGGGCCGCGATAACGCTTTCGAACAAAATCCGCAACCCAGACTTTAGAACGGCCTTTGCCCAGCAATCAATCGGTCAACCTATTCCCAATTGAGTTAGGGTCGGCTTCCAGACTATCCGGATGAATATGAACACCAGTATTTACATGGAGCGGCTACGTATCTCCACAACCTAGTAACTGGGTGACTTCATACCTTTTGGCAAGACTGGTGTCAGATTTTCTGGCATCTGATCTTCCGTGTTGACTGACAAAGATGTTCGACATCTTGACAGCCGGCACGAAAGGGTTAGGAACGACCTTTGCTAGCGTTGTAGGCATCTCCACTCGCTAATGAATAATGTTCGTAGTATAATCATTGTCAACTAATCTTTTTAATCATATGACTGTAATTATGATTAATTTTAGTTAAATTGGAACACTTATCAAAAAATTAAATCACTGAATTTGTAGTTGACATCAAATATGATTTGTGTTGATTTTCACATTAAATATTTCAGTTTATTTATGTGACTTCACGCGATGACTTACGATCGCTTACAAGGGAAATTAGCTGTGGCATTTCAGTCAAATTACGGTAGCATCGAGCAATATACTAAAATTTCAAGACTGCACCTGGGAAATTGCCAGAAATCCACAAGTTTTGACCATCATAGTTTAAACGATATAGTGCGCATGAAGTCTTTACTCTTAGGCCCACTTGAGCAAACCAAAGTTACTTTCAATTCAGAGTTAGTTACTAACAGAGGTTAAAAAACAAATATTCCACACGTAATGACTGAAAATAACCCGGAGAATGGCTAAACTGTAGTGGCAATGGGCAGCACACATTGCTCGCAGAACAGATGGTCGATGGGGCCGACAAGTTCTGGAGTAGCGACGGCGTACCGGAAGACGCAGCGTTGGAAGGCCTCCTACCAGATGGACCGACGAGCTGGTGAGGGTCGCGGATAGCCGATGGATGCGAGACGCACAGGACCGGTTGTTGTGGTGACACTTGGGGGAGGGCTATGTCCAGCAGTGGACGTCTTTCGGCTGATATGATGTTGATGATAAATTACTAAAAATTACTCTGCTTTGTGCGAGAGGGCTTTAAAACCAATGATAGTGGTCATTGACCCAGCTACATTTATTAAAACGGAAATCAAGACGTAAAGCTGCCCTGAATCAAAATCTATCGTTACCCTTTACATTTTCTAGTAATTAAAACCGATTCATGATTTATTTTTCTGGCACCTATGAAGAGATATTAGAGAAAGGTCAATGTACTTTATTGGCAGTTTATCTGGCGCCTACTCTATACTGTACCTATTTATATTTTGTTTTATCTCGGAAAATGCAAGTTCTTAATAAATTAATGTACTCCACGTGAGTAAAGCCACGAGATAAGGCTACTCGTGAAAAGTTCACAATATTTATGAAACTGTTCATTTCACATTTTGCGTGCAATCAAAGACTCGCATGATAGCTGTCAGCTGGCAGATATCGTTATTTACGATTGTTGCTATTCGAAAATAAGTATGAAATGTGAGTTTCGCTAATAAGATTTTTTACTTTTTTTATGGAACATAGATGGAGCTAAATTATAACAGCCGAACGGACCGATCGTCAAGGTTAAGCAACGCATGCCGAGGTTGGGCTGTGGATGGGTGACCATCTTAACATATCGAGACTCCTCCGTGCCTCGGAAAACATGTTAAGCCGTTGGTCTCGGCTGTCATTTGAAGACCGACCTCGGAAAACTTTGCTTAACCTTCAAGATCGACCCATGTGGTTGTTATTATTTAGCCTATTGTCATTAATATGGTATAAATCTCGACCTTGAGCTGCTAAAAGAATCTGCTGTAGCGTTCGTGACCACTAGACCAAATAGGTTACAAAAAAAGATAAATGCAAACTAAAGAAAAAATCCTATGGTACATATTTTATACAATTCTTATTTTTTTTGTACTTTTATGTACTAATTTTCCTATTTTTTATTATCAAATTTAGTTTTTTTTTATTTACAAAATTATACGTATACGAAACGTAATGAGTATTTCATTTCTTTTCTCATCATAACGCTACATGTCTTTTTTCTTTAGTTTGCATTTATCTTTTTTTTAATTTTCATTTAGAAGTACTTAATTGGTACCTAATTGTTTGTATAAAAATTGACGTAAAATCTTCAGCTTATTTTTATCGAGTGATACAGGGATAGAGTCCTAGAAATGGAATAGAGTTGCGACTATTTCCGTGACAATATTATGCGACAAATTCGTTGACACGAAATAGTATAATATTTTAAGAGTCAGGTTCAGGAGGGGAAATATTTTTCTAATAAATTAATGAAATAAAATTATTTAAAAAGTAAGGTCAAAACTATCTAAAATCAGACCCAGAAAATATTTTTCCGTGTCTGATATTAGATTTCCATGTTTTATTAAATTCTAAAAAAAGACTTACAGACAGAAATATATTTCTGTGCGCATAACCTGACATTTTGTCGAGTGACTGTAGTACTGAATATCGGATATTTTTTTTGCGATTTCTGGGTTGGTCCCACAGTAAAAGTTGTTCAAAATGATGAGTACAGTGACCCCTTTTCAGGTATTGCGTTTATTCTGTTACACGTTGTATATAAGTGGAAATATGAAATATATGGGCGTAAGAAGTTTTCTACTTCTTCTTTTTCGTGTGGGCAGTAGGTAAGGTCTAACGACCCCACACACCCTAGTGTCAGAGTTTCTAAACCGCCTCAAGGGCCTCTGACATGGTTTGACAACCGCCATTTGGCGGCCGGGACCACTGGCTTATACGTGCCTTCCGAAGCACGGAAACATCTTTGTATCAGACAATCAGGTAATTCAAGCCTGTAATGTCTTAGCCAATTTGGAAACAACTTTACAAAGTATGCTTCCCGTGGGAATCGAAACCACTACCAGTGGTCACAAGGCAAACGCCTAAACCACTCGACCACGGAGGCGTAAGTAGTAACTACTAGGTATACCTAAGTACATAGATTAGGCACAAGTCTGCCTAACCCCTCAGTGAATACTGTCGTGATGTCATGTTGAGTTTTAACTACAATTTACTTCTTTCACTTTCAAGTCTCTCTCGAAAAAAACACAGACATATCATAGAGTAAATAATTACCGATTTCTCGCTAATTGTGTTACTGACAAGTCGGTAAAAACCATTTGATAGATCTTAATTATCCACGCAATGAGTTAACATTTGAGTAAAATATGGCTCCTGTCATAATTTGTTAGCTATTTAAAGGAAAGGCTTATAGTAATTAATTATCATAAATTACATAAAACCACGCATTTAAATGTTGCCTGATTCTGTGGCGGAGTATATCTGTCGCAGCCCATATATGTCACTTAGGTCGCTGATTAAACGGCGCAGTTCAATGAAAAGGCTAGGCCACCAATTAAACGGCTGATTTAGGTAGTTGGCTGCGACATATCAACGGCATCACCGGCAATAAAACCTAACTGACAAAGTCAAAAATTTACACAAAACTGAAAAAAAAACTTTTCTTTTTCCTTGCTCCACATTTGGTATTTAATTTCTTGATCAGTTAAAAATTAGTTAACATATTTATTAATTTAGAATAATAATAGTGCTGTGTAATTAAAAGGAGATTTCACATAAACATGCGTATAATTATCGCCTAGAAATTCAAAACGATGAATTTGTCGAATAATTTTAATTAGGAGGCATTGGCACTTCGCTGTCGTTAAGTAGAATGCATCAAGATAGATAGGACAGATTCGTTACGTAGTGGGAGCCAGAAGACGGACGAAGTCGCCGAGGAAGGCCTAGGAAACGCTGGCGTGATGACTTTTTTTTTAAATTATTATTATTGATAGGCACGCGCTTGACCACTATCTCACCTGATGGTAAGCGATGATGTGGCCGAAGATGGAGCACGCTTGCCTAGAATTAAAGTCTTGGTGGAATTCATCATAGATTGGTCGTAAAAGTCTATGGGAAGAGTGAAAGTCTATGGGGAGACAATTTTTTTTTTTTATTTATGAATGGGCTAGCTCTTGACCTCCATCACGCCTGATGGAAAGCGATAGATGAGGTCCATGATGAAGCGAGCGTGCCCAGAAGATGCCTTTGAGGCACTGGTACTCCCACGCGTCGACAAAACACAGCAGGCTGCTTGACGCCGAACTCCCGTGGGAGGGTGAACCTTTGCCCGGCAGTGGGACAAAATAGGTAGGTAGATAAAACCACATTTCCTTAGTAAGTAGTTGTCCATTAGTGGGTGAGACTATTGCTAAATCAAGGTAACCTACGGGCTGAATCTAATCTGATAAACTCCAAAACACTTTTTTCCAGAGCAGGGAATCGAACCTAAGACCGAACTCATCTGGCACACTTGTAACTACTAAGCCAACAAGACATTCGTTAATATCGAATGTAATTAAAGATAAACCTGCTTCATAATAATTAATTACGACAGGTAATGCTCCCCTACGATTCCATTATGAAGGGTAACTGTATAGTATTTATTCGGTCGTAAAAGGCTTTACGGTGTAAATAAATCGTCCAGTGACTTATTTACTGTTATACACTGGGATTGCGTTGTAAAATATCTTTTGCAGACGTATTTTATGGGTGTATTTTCAATTAAATTTTCAATTACATACATTAAACTGATGAATTGAATTTGTACTTAAAACCCTCGGGTTGTTCAAGAGTGTGTACAAAAAGGCGTAATTACTTAAGTACTTGGGAAATCATCAAATGACTCCTTCCGCTCTGGGTGGAGCAGGAGGGAGTGTCAGACTCTTACTGACTAAAACCTATTCATGCCCTTTGCGGCCGCGGTGACTCGTTCGAACAAATTTCGCAAATCTGGCAGAATATGCAACCCTGGCAGTGGATTTGATATGCTGCTTCTATTAATATTAAAAGTAACAATGAGAAATCTGTATGTCTACACGGATTTCTCTATATCTTGACACAAAGGAAAAATGATCCAGAATTATACGGATTCTTTCAGTCCCGGTCATACCTACTGACGCTCCCGTGAACATTCACTTAGTGCGTATTAATAAATTAATGTACCAACTTAATCTTCATTTTCATTAAATGTCTAATAATTCTAATTCTGAGTGCCAATTTAATTAATTTTCAAGCAACGTTCGCATGAAATTCGCAATCTGTCAAAAATGTATGAAAAATGAGGGGATTTTTGACACATTGCGAATGACTTGCGAATGTAGAATTGGCCTTCTGGGGCTCGAGACAAGTGAGATTCTGTCAACGGTAGCGTGGCAAAGGCGATTATCAATACGTCAAAAATGTATGGGATTGACAGATGCTATCGAAATGTCACGTGATCAAATTCCTACATTTTGGCACTTCGACAGTCGCATTCGCTAATTGAATGGCACATTGTCAAGGGCCTCTGATTGCCGTAAGATGTCGCCAGATCGGCCAGTTTTGTGTTTCTCAAATGCACTAAGCCAGATCATTTTCAAATTCAACCTACGCCTCTCTAGGAATGCAGACATAATACCATAAACTAGTTTACATAAGAACACACGCGTTGCACAAAATGCTAAGTAGGTAAATACCGGTGTATACGCGAATAATACTACGTATTTGTTGTAAGAATGTCAGCTATAACGTCTGCCGTCTGTTTCCGGGTCGCTAGTGTGAAATCCTCGTTTATTTTGCAAAGTTACGGTTCAAAATAATTGGTGTTTGTATTAAACCGGTCTTAAATTGTGGGTATGTATGAAGTTGCTTAACTTGCGAATTCTATAAGTTAAAAACTTCAAACTTAAATGTCAATTTTCTATTTAACGTGGTGTCAAATACTAAAATTTAATTTTATTTATTTAAAGCAGAATATAAATATTTTAAAACGATATTTTGAAAGTAGAACGTTTTAACCGCTCCGGCCCCGGCGACACACCGGTGTGTCGCGAATTAATCGCGAATTTAATGTTTATTTACCTATTACATAAGATTTACTTTTTTTTGGGAATTTTCACATGTCGGGGCCGCAGCGGTAGGATGTTTATGGTTCAACTTACGTATTTATACAGATTATAGGTACTATCGAACTAATTTTATTTATAATTCAAATGCAATAAAAGAAGTTGAAAGTTCGTTTTCGAGTGGTTTAATACAATAATTTAGTACCTACAAATTTCACAGAGAAAATTTAGGGGCTGATACTGATAATAATATTGATGACTGCTAGATCCACAACAAGACATACCAAAGTTCGAACTACTAATATTTTCCGAAAACGAAAACCACCGCAAATTCAATTCATAAGTATTCCAAATCACGAAGTTCTACTTGTAAAGAGCCTACAAGACAGGCATTCTACCTATTACAGCTAAACGTTACTAAGTGCTAGAATGGAAGTGTCAATGCATATGACGCGGTGCACTTAGCGAGCCACGATACCGCACGACTTGTCTACTGTGGGCGCAAAATATGGGAGACTTGTGGACGTGTTTGTTGCTAATTGAAAAGTGAAATGAAATGGAGATAGGTATAAGGTGGGTATTAGATTGGAGTGGAATCGGAGGATCCTCCTTTTCCTTTGATCTGGGGGTTGAAATTGAAGAACTAGGTTTTTAGATAAAATTTTGGAGATCCTGTAGCCAGTAGACTTCGACAGGGTACGTTGTTTGCCTGACTAGAAAACTTAATAGAAAGTCTATTAAGTTTTCAAGTCAGACAAACAACGTACCCTCCTTTTTAGTGTATTTAAAGAAGTCAGAATTTTCAATGTCCAATAGCATTTATTGGAGTTACAGCTCACTTCGTGCTTTTTCGCAAAATCAACTAATAGCTTTTTGGTTTCATGATCACCAGTGTCCAAATTGGACACCAGTCAGACACTAAACTCCAGGTTTTTTTCATACCTACTCCTACTTTTTCATATCGTTAAAGTTATGGACCTTCATAGCAAAGGGTGGATCCTCCGACCGGACGGTTGTTGTTTCCGGTGGGGAACTGCCCGATAGTTCATATTCGGACTGTTGTATATTGTTCAAATCGCACGAAAAACTCTGATACCGCGATGCGGGATTTCGTCAGTAGTTCACTGCTGGCGGGATAGATGGCGTTGCGGTTCTTTTTGTCGCCGTTCAAACTTCGCTTCGTTAGTTTTTCTTGTAGCCGCTACCAAGTCATAATCATCATCCATCACCACAGTTCTCCGCCAAAACGACTTAAGAACAAGGCTAAAACATCCAAAGAAGTGATTAGAGCACCTCGCTATAAAACCTGAGCACCGCACCAGTGTGTCGTGTGGCCTGTCATTAGCGCCGCGCCGACTGCGCCACTTACACTAACGTGCCGCGAAACTCAGCCATTAGCATGTACGCAGAAACTGCAGTTTTAGTATGAGTTATGTTTGTTTATATTTGTGTCGAAGAATATTTTGGGTTCAGAATAGGCATACCTACTGGTGAGGAGCTCGTTGAATAATAACTGCAGCACAGGTTGATCTTCAGAGTTCAGCTTGCCGAGTTTGGACTGTCTATATATAATAATCTCGATATCGATATATTATAATAATATATCGAGTTTCCTACATGTTTTCCCGGCTGCCATTTCCATTTCCCATCTTTTACATTCAGTTGGGGGTTTTAATTATTTTTTTACTACTCTATGTTTACATTCATTATATTTTTATAGAAATACATTTTACTTTATATCCGTGAAAAAAAATTAATGAAATCGTGTGGCGCAGTCTCGTCGCACTTTTCTGCGGGAGCGTTATAATTAATACTCAGGCCAAATTTCACACATTTTTCTTCATTATATTCACCTCTGCTTGAATGATATTTACCAGCACGCTCTCTGCAAGAGAACCAAGGTAACCGACATGACATAGCTCGAAGGATCGCAAAGTTGAAGTGGCAGTGGGCAGGGCACATTGCTTGCACAACAGATGATCGATGGGGCCTAAAAGTTCTGGAGTGGCGACCGCGTACCGGAAAACGCAGCATTGGAAGGTCTCCCACAAGATGGACCGATGACCTGGTAAGGGTCGCTGGTAGCCGATGGATGCGAGACGCGCAGGACCGGTTGTTGCGGCGACACTTGGGGGAGGCCTATGACCAGCAGTGGACGTCTTTCGGCTGAGATGATGATGTTCTCTGCTAAACTTAAATCTAACTTAGTTCATAAAAAGTCCCTAACAAAATGTAGCCATAATCTCCACGTCTAGCAGCCCAAGTGACTAACATATAAAATAAATGACAGCAGCTGCCCATCTTACATAATCCCATAATCGCCTTAAGTTTTCTTGCTGAAGTACTAAGCCGGCCATTTTCCTTGATATCTGTTGAATTAAAAATGTGTTCACCGTACTAATTAAAGGGTATTTTTGTTTCAGGTAATTCGAGTTAAATACTAAGCTGAAAGACTGAAGAAAATGGCAATGATGCCAACTAAGGTTTTTAAGATATAATTAACTAGCTTTAGCTAATTTAAATTTTACAATAAGGGGAACGTTTATGGTAGGCGCCAGATAAACTTTCAATAAAGTACATTGCATACCCGAACAATAAATTATGAGTCGTTTTTCATAACTCGGGAACGTAAAGAATCACGATAGAAGTCGATTCAGGGCGGCTTCATGTAACTTAGTACCAGAATAAAAAGTAGATAACCCATGTTCTAATCCAATTCATGGTTTTTCGTGTTCCAAGTTTTTTCCAAATTAGTTGAGCTATTGAGGCGTGTTTATTTTTCAATATTTATCGGCACGCATTTGGCTTTTATCGCTGAATCTGGTTTGACTGGGAGCCGACCCCAATATGATTGGGAAAAGGCTAAGCAGATGATGATTTGACTTTTATCTCACCTCACCACATCACCGTTTCCTAGGAATCGGTGATGTGGTGATATCGACGAACGTTGTCCGTGTATCGTCTATCTCGTATAAAAGCCATAAGTAAAACTTATGGCTTTTAAAAATTATTAGTTTGCTACATGCCAAATTTCAGCTTTGTACGACCAGCAGTTTTGGCTGTGCGCTGTCTGTCAGTCACTCAATCACTCAGAAATGAAAGAGTTTTAAATATATTTATGAACATGGCTAACCATTTGCGGCATTGACCAATCTACAAATCATCCTATGACCAACCAATTTATAAAACAAAATCACCAATCCCGTTTTTCGATTTTCATGTCAATTTTCTCATGAATACTACCATCACAGTGTCGATTATTGCCAAATAGATTCTGGACATCGTTAATAAGATGTCGGTATAGGCCGGCGGGGACGGGCGGCCTTCAATCATGATTGGTTGATTAACCGCCGTACATAAGTATAGCCTTATGTAATTGGTGCGTAACACTTTAATAAAAATGTTGTCAGTGAAAAATGAGCCTTTGATGGGTTGATTTTCATGAAAATTTTCAAGAAATATGCATTTAGGGTTTTAATGGGTTGATTTTTGAAGCTTGATCCGGTTACTGTGAGCTAAGAAGTTAGATTAATTCGTCATAACCTAGAAGACAGTTTAGTGTAGGTACAGTTCAGTGTAGGTACAGTGCAGCGTAGATACAATTCAGTGTAGGTACAGTTTAGTGTACAGTTTAGTGTCAATTTTAGTGTACAGTTTAGGGTACAGTTTAGTGTACATTTTAGTGTACAGTTTAGTCTACAGTTTAGTGTACACTTTAATGTACAGTTTAGTGTACAGTTTAGTGTTCAATTCAGTATACAGTTTGTCTTATCCCAGGTCAGCTATGATTAATTGTAGTTATTTTGTTAAGTTCCTACACACATGCGCTACGCGAAAGTGTGACACGCTGTAGTTTCACACGCATTTTCATAGAAATTCTTTTGTTAGCCTTATCTGTGGTGACAGCTACGAGATCTTATAGCAGATTTCATGATTAGGGTCTTCGTCAGATTTTAAATATTAAACAATTATTATTATTGATTTCTGTTAGTTTTTTTCGGTCTCTTCTTTATTAACAATCTGTCTCAGTATTGGACATTAACCGCTGCGGCCCCGACATGTGAAAATTCCCAAAAAAAAAATCTCATGTAATAGGTAAATAAACATTAAACTCGCGATTAATTCGCGACACACCGGTGTGTCGCCGGGGCCGGAGCGGTTAAGTAAATTTTTTGACGTGTTAATATCTTGGTCGATAGGTGTCCTGTAAAATATATTATTACTAGCACTTCGCCCGCGACTTCGTCCGCGTGGGGATAGTAGGTACTCCACAAACTGCAACGCCCCTATACATATCCCCTTATAAAGGTTAGTTTTGGAAAATTAAGCACAACGATTCTCATTATTGGTTCATCGCAACTGTTCACCCCGTTCAGCCCGTCAGAGGTTGATTATGCAAAAATTGTTAGGTACATGATCTGTTGCAATTATCCCACTTTTAGTTTATTCATAGAATTCCGACGTAAATTGAAGCAAGCTATAATTTCCTCCCCTAAAAACTTATTCACCCCTGCTTCACCCCTTATTATGTATGTACCTAGTTGATTTTCGAAAAATCCAAACATTTGATATTCTTATTGTTTTATCGAAAACATTTAAATGCCGTGGTGTTTCAACGTAATCGGACCAAGCATTGATACGATTCTCCCCAGTTCGCTCAAGCCGCGACATTTTTCTTACTCCGAGCATGTTTATTACCGTCGTAACTTTTGAAGGAAAGGTCCGATTTGAATGATTTAAAGTGTAATTTACACGGACATAATCAACCTTAATTATCAAATCATTTAAATGGATAAGGATTAATATCATGGTACTATAATCACCATTTTTTATTTCACCATGGGATTTGCTTGACTAATATTAACAAAAAGCGGTCATGGTGACTTATCCATAATAGTTAGACATATGGTATCGCGGACTTTTTTGTAGATATTGATGACCTCTATAAAACTGTAGTACATCACTTTGCTCTATTGTCAATAGATTCCGCAGCGTACGCGATATAAGGATTTTTTCTCACACCTTGGGTCACATTATCGAAGTTTTCATACGGATCCCTAACTTTTTTGAAAATATTCTATAGCCTATGTCCATCTCTGATAATGTAGAATTCTACTGGTGAAAGAATTTTTCAAATCGGTCCAGTAGTTTCGGAGCCTATTCATTTCAAACAAACAAACAAACAAATCTTTCCTTTTTATAATATTAGTGTAGATTATCCTATTTATTTACTTATAAAGCAAAAAAAAAGAACTACACAAATGTTTATGCACTCATAATTTTTACAACATAAAATAATATTTTTGACATGTAAACTACGGAAAACTTTTAATGTAATATCATCTACCTATAATATTATATTTGCATGCGATATAAGCAAAACATGTATGCTCTAATAATTTCTGTAAAACAACTTTGTACACCATGTTTTATGCAAATAACAACAAAAACAAAAAAACAAACAATGGTGTTGGGGCTGGCGCGAACACGGCGTAGCAGAGATGCACATCTCTTTCGTACGATGGCCGAAAAACTATCAACGGCCGCATCGGCAAACATGCTAGATGCGCTACAAAAACGCGGCAGGCCCATCATCACCCGGAACGTGTTGTTATATTGGGTGCGCAGGCCACCATATGCCCGCTGCGTAAAGTTCACCCACAGGCTGCACGTGTAAAAGGATTGGCAGTAGGCTTTGAAAAGCGTCGTCTTAAGGTGAATGGATGAATGCTCTCACTGCCATTTTGTCGCTAGATGGCGACACATCCACAATTTCGAACATTTTCAATTTTTACACCTAACATAGAAAGTTTTAATAGACAACTTTATTATAGGCGACACCTAGGGCATTAACTTGATTTTTTTAGATAATCACTATGCTTGTTAACTGCTACCATACAAAGATTACAGCAGAATAAAGATTTAGCCGCATGAATTTACTGTTTACACACACATGCAAAGTAAATAGTAGTAACTTTCGACCCTACTAGATGTCGTTTTATTCAAAAATGGTTGGAAATTAAAATGTCCAGAGGACCAAATTGTTATATTCCAATCTATTTCTTATTAATATAACCTTAGCAATGATTATCATCACGCTATACTTTCGGGAAGCTGAGCAGCTAAAAACCTTGACATAAATAAGGTCGGCTATTTGAAACAATTATCAACCGTACAAATAGACTGTCGGTTTAGAGACTGCCTTTCATTAGGCTTGGTGTGGGTTCAAATCTCAATAGTTGTATTTATTTTTGAATTATTTTTTATCTTTCTTTATCCTTACCAAACCTAATATTTTCAAATATTAATAATAATATAATTATTGGTCTATGCATATTTTTGTTTCTAGGCTCGATATCCTATCGGATTTGGTGGTGAAAAGGTATCCCTTTTCACCATAACAAATTATTCAGATAAATTATTTTGGGTAATAAACATTGCATGTTACGCTCTAACATCGCAATCAGTAAACATGGGCTCGGCGTACGACTATGCACCGAAACTCACACATCTGTGATCAGTGTCATCACAGTCGCAACCTACTGTTACCGATAGACAAGGATAGAGATAGGAGACGGCGCTGTCGTGCGAGCGAAATCGCGTTAGCTGCCGAATGTTGACGAATGTTTACGATTATGAATGACATGGCATGTGGTAGCGTTAGCAAATAAAATAAAAAACATTAATTATTTTGAGGTACTTAAAAAAAGAAATATTGTTCGCTCGATCGCGCAAGGTTACTAAAGCTTTACTTCTGCCTTTGTTTTCGGACAATAACAAGCCACTTTTGTCTCCTTAATTCATCTTTGGGAAACCTGAATAAAAAAGAGCCTTAAGTATCACCATCATGCATTTATGTATAAATAAATAAAGAATATGGCTGCACATGACGTGTAGTTTGGGAGTTACGAGGAAGCCTTGAAATCATAACCGTTTGCTTTGCCACAGTCGCGTAATAAAGATAACTAAATATAGTGAAGTAGTGATTCTGCACTAACAATTAGGTACTAAAAACTAGACTTTGTCTTATAAAACATTTTTTTAAATAAGTACCTGTTGCGTAAAACATAACTGTTATCAATTATTAATAAAATTGACTTGAATTTAAATAATCATGGTTGGTAAAACAATAATAATAAAAAACTATTAATATGTTTGAAGAAATTTGTGTTGCTAACCTTACGCAACCTCGGTCTGGTACTAGTCGTCGCGCGCGTTGTTTACAAAATCTCTCAACAACTCGCGAATTGTGCGTATCGTGTCTCTCACGCATGTTTTTAATATCTATCTCGCTCTCACAAACATGGCGAAGCAAACGATAAAATATTTTTGTTATTTTCAACAAATTAACATTTTTGGCTGTATTTACGAGTGGTGTGTCTTATTTTTATTCCTAGTATTATTAAAACACTGTTGAGCTGCAAAGCATGTTGCATTTTATTACAGATTTTTGGTTTCCTATGTTTAGGTAGGTACTACTTGATACAGAAAGTCAAGTGAAGTCAATTTTTTTCAAGTCTATGCAGTGAAGGTAGTTCAATTTACACGATAATTAGTAATAAGTACTACTAATTAATAACAATTTCCGAGATACTGATAAAAGTTAGCATGTGGGTAGAACTAGGTAAGTATATTTATTCATAGTACCTACCTAAACAAAAAATCTCTAATAAAATTCTTTGCCTTAAAAATCTATGTTAAATTATGGTAATAGGTAAGGTATGTTAAGGTATCAAATAGGTACTAAATTTTTGTAAAGGCGAATTGAAATTTTTGAGCCTTTACGTGGAGATCCTAAATGTCGGCAGTCCATCCTGACATCAGAATGACTGCCCATTTTTTAAATTCATTTTCTCAGTTATTAATTAGGTACCAATTATTTAAACAAAGGTATCAAATAGTAGCAAATAGGTATTAGATCTTAGTAATATTTTTAAGCTGATCGGTCATTTTGGCCAATCATTCTGAAGGTCACATCAATGATTTTCCGTGCGCGACTGAGTGCCAACTACGGGCAATCACTTAGTTGAGTAGGACCGCTTGCTGTGACTAAGTCCCGTATCTAATGGTAATAAAGGTATATTGTACCTACACAGGTTGTTGTAATGTGACTGAACCTAAATAGTACCTAACGTGTAAATAAATTGTGACGTGTAGGTACTAAATAAATAAAAGATTATTTATGCAATTATTCGTCGCGATCTAAGAATGTTTTCTTTAGGTGATACAGTCATAACATTCAGTGATTAGTGTGATTACTGGCGTTCTTTGGTGGAATGGTTTTAGATGGCAAAGCAAAGGGTTGTTATCAGCTTAGAATATCGTGGTATTAGTTGGTTAGAGTAGGTACCTATCTATGTAAGTACTCTTATGTGTCACCGGATAATTCCAAACATCGTAAGATTGTAATAAATCTTGTTTATGTTTTAGACTATAATCGTATGATTATGTTGAGAACAGATAATGGATTGTGGAGGTCTGGTAGGCAGCCGCACCACGTAAAATACTGGTATTCAGCTGAATTCGGTTTGACTGGAAGCCAACCCCAGTAGGTATAGTTGGGAAAGGGCTAGACAGATGATGTGTTGAGAAGAGATAATTTCGAATACACTGAATCACACCCAAATTCAATAGTTTACAATACTTGTCTTATCTAGAAGAAATTATAAGTAAGTAGGTACTTGTAAATATACAATCTTACGCGACTTATAATATTACAATCATGCGACACAAATGCAAAAAAATACATCATCTGTGAAAATGTCAACTGTGTAGCTATCACGGTCCGTGAAATACAGTCTGGTGACAGACAGAGAGACGGACAGACAGACAGACGGACCGACAGACGGACGACCATTGCGTAGGTAGCTAGGAAAAAAATAGGTAAGTTTGCCTACGCTGATCGCCTGATTTAGGTATAGGTACCCTAAGTATACCTACATGAACTTCTTTTCTCTGATTTGATTCAACCCAAACCAATGAATTAGTACTTAACCGTGTCAGAAAATGTTTTATCAGTACCTACTTACATACAGTGGAAAGATTTTTAAATCTTTAGGTAGGTAGGCACTATTTATTTAAAGTAGATAAGTAATACAATAATAACATTAGTATTGTATCTGTGTGAACCAAAGGCAGATCGCAGATAATTGTTTTCACTTTCTAGCATTATTTCTCATTCCCTAAAAAAAAACATTTCATCAATCATAAAATATAAAATCCGCGGGCAAACCCGCGCGCCGGCGCACTATGGGACCAAACCGTATTTTCCATCTCGAAAATGGTTTTGGCGAAAGTCGTATATTCATAGATTTTTTTAGGGTTTAATACTCTTAAAGGATGGAACTTACGAATAAATCTCAAAAAAAAAAAAAAACTTAGTTTTACGTTTATAAACTGAACCTCAAACATTGGGTATAAATATTTTCGTGCCAATTAAATTAGCGTTAAGGAAGTTCAACACAAAATTATTCGGAAGTTTTCCAAGGAAGTATGTTAGTGTTATACATCATAAGAAAGCTTAGAATGTACACTTTCCAACCACGTTCGGTTTTTGTACAAAAATATTTTCGTTTTATTTTATTTTATTTTTTTTAGTGAAGTAAATAAAATTTCGTTTTTGTTTATTTCAATTGGAGTTTTCATTGTTGCCGAAAGCTGCCGGTGTCAAGTTAATCACTCTAGTAGATACCTTACCTATTCAGTAATATGAGGATTGAATAAAAACTTGCGCGTTTTTTGCGCAAGGGTGATTTAGAAGCAATAATGTCAATCAGGGGAAAATAAAAAAATCTCCGAAAATTACGTTCTTCTTTTTTATTATGAAATATTATATTTAATTGTTATATTTTGATGCTCCCAGACAAATGAATGATCTTTTAAAAGTTACAACGAGAGTTGAGAATGAAAATGCGTTTAAATACGGATTGTCGACACTACACGCATGGATAAGATTTATGGAAATGATCCTCCATATTTCTTACAATTTAGGTTTTGAGAAATGGTCTGCAACAACTCCAGAAAACAAGTAACTTAAAGAAGACAAGAAAAAATATGTCCAAAAACGTTTCCGAGAAGTGCTTGGTTTGCACATTGATAAACCACGTCAAGGTTCCGGTAACAGCAATGACGGAAATACGGCAAGGAGATTTTTCCAAAATTACCAATGTTCTGCAGAGATAACCGGAATTGATGAAGAATTGATTAAGAGATTATATGTAATTCTTCAAACTATGTCATCGGGATACCCTATAAACGCAGAAAAATTCGGCCAGTATACATTGATTACCGCGCAATTATATGTAAGCAAATATAACTGGTACTACATGCCATCTTCGGTCCATAAAGTACTTATACATGGTGCTAAATAATAGAGCATTATGCAGTTTTGCGTATAGGACAATTATCCGAAGATGCCCAGGAAGCCCGAAATAAAGAAATATAGGTTACATCACGCTAGGAAGTGTTCCAGATCAGCAACAAACGAAGACGTTCTGCATATTTTATTATATACATCTGATCCTTATATATCTAGCTTGAATAAACCAAGTTTTCTAATATCCAAAGAATTGTTTGACGACGTTAAAGAATTGTTAGAAATAAAAGGTGATGAATAGTATAAGCGCTAAAATTTTTAATTTTTTTATCATGTTATGTTTGTTTAATAATAATAATTAAGTTTTAAACTTATTTTAAGCAAAAGTGTAACTTTTACTGCTATTTTAATGTTACTGTATAATTTTTTGCATGAAATTTCGTATAACTGTAACTTTGTAATTTTTTTACTAAAAATATATAACTTTTATAATGTTGATGTTTAATTTCTTTTATTGCCTAGATATTCAGAAATACGCAAAAAAAAATTCAAGGAGAAAAATCACAAAACAACAGAGTTATCGATTTTTGAGATGGAAAACACCGATTGGTCCCATAGTGCGGCGCTAACTTGCTAGAAACACAATTTTGACACACAATCACGCATGGACTGGAACAATTTGGCAACACGCGTTGTTGCCAAATTGCGTCTTGAATGGCAACGTCGCATCGCCGCGTCCGTCACTCGATAACCTTGGCGCTTGTTCGAATTTTCGAACAGCGCCATCTACTTAAAATGTTCACCGCACGTAAACTCGTAACACAACAGCAATGAACTTTTTCTCGGTGGTTCTATAAATTTCTGTCAGATGGCGCGATTCAGGTCACTCACACATGTAAAGATTTTTCGTTTTTTATTGGGTCTAATTCTCATAGAAAGACTGTTTTTTTTCTAAAATTTGGGCGATAGGCGATCACAATACATTATAAAATCTCATTATACTTGCTTTATTCTGCAGAAACTGTTTATTTACGGAGATTACAGCTCCTGGAAAATGTATGGCGAGGTCTCTTTAGGGATCCCCCTTAACCTGAGCCGTACAACGTGCAAACCTGTGGGCCAACATCCCACATTGAACAGCCAGCGACCTGCGCTTCCGTTCTATGTCAGTGTTATCCCTTAAGTCATCTGATACCCATATTAAGTAATTTCTATTAAATGGTTTGGAATAAACACTTTTGCAAGGCTGAGAATGTCACCAAATGCAATGCTGTCAAGCATAAAAATATCCAGGGATAGGTAGTGCTCTCATACAGATTAAAACAGAACAATGACAAGCTATTTGCATATTGCATTGTGAGATATCTTCTCCGTACATTTTCCGATACTCGAAATATTTCGTTGGCAGGTGACATAAGCTTAAAATGTCAGGAAACGGGAAATACATAAAGCTGATACCTTGTACGATAAATTTCGTACGGTACCTATTATTAAATTGATTTCATAAAGTAGGAAACACAGTAGGTACAAAAAATTACATCTTCACTTCATATAAGTGAAGATGTAATTTTTTGTACCTACACGTTTATTGAACAACATCAAAAAAGACTGTGGTGTATTGGTGTATTCCTTGATTTAAAAAAAAATACTACATCAATTTTCATAAAGTTTTCACTTACAAAATTGGCTTCAATCTTAATACTTACATCATATCGGGTTCCGTACCCGAATGGTAACCAATGAAGTCCTAAAAACCGCTAATCGTCTGTCCGCGTCAGGACCTTTTACTTTATAATTTATTTTAATACATACAATAAAAATAAATACTTTTTCGTATTACAGTACGGAACCCTTTCATGTGGCTTATTCCACTATGGCACCTGCGCCAGATAAACTTGCAATAAAGTACATTGACCTTTCACTAATATCCCTTCGTAGATACCCGAACAATATATGATGAACCGTTTTTCATTACAAGAGAACGTAAAGGATCACGATAAAAGTCAATTCAGGAGACGGAATCGACTTCTATTGCAGCATTGTTCTTCAGCTTTATGTCTGTTTTTGATATTAAGAAAGTCAATAATTGTATTGGGGTCAATGACCATAATTGCACATTTATTTGGCGCCAGCCTAGACCTTACATTATATAAAAGCATCGCGAAAAATCGTCTCCAATAAAATTTCCCGTAAAAACAAAATTCGATCGAAATCATAAAATTCAAAACTCAACCCCAACCAAACGAACAGGGGAATCCTTTTAAAAAGTTGCCATCAGCGAATATTTAGTGACAAAATTAATATTCGTCGAGAAACAGTGTCCCCTTGATTTTTATCGGAGGCTCGGATGCAATTAAACCGAGATCAACTGGGTGTCAAGATGTCTGACACGTTGGGCTAGAGAAACCGCGATTATCGGCAATGGTTATTAGGAGCGATATTAAACAGCTAAGTTTTGAGGTTTGACTAGCGATTTTACTAACCACCTTCAAAAAGGAGGAGGTTATGATTTTTTTATGTATGTTTGGGCAACTCCGTCATAACATGTAACAGAAAAAATGCAATACCTCTCAAGGGTGAGTGGTTTAAGAGGTATTGCGTTTATTCTGTTACACGTTGTAAACAGCGATTGCATTTTTTTTTCGAAAGATGTTTATACCGAAATAGTGCCATTTACACTACGTAAAGATCTGATGAAGTACTTCGGAGACAGACGGCTAAGACCGGATTTCACCAATGAAACTGAACGCGATCAGTACATCTAAACTGCGTTCAAGAGCTGTTAGTGTCACTCAGTGTAAATATTCCATAGAAAAACAATGACACTGACAGCTCATAAACTTGGTTTATTCGCTGATCGCGTTCAGTTTCATTGGTGAAATTGGACCTAAGTAGATATGGACTGGTTAGAATTTTTGGGGAGTAGCACTAAAAAGTGTAAAAAACTTTTTTACAAAAAAATAAAACCAACTTACAAATAAAAACCACTACAAAGTTCAAAATAACTTTAATTTTGTAAGTCGTCGTCAAAAACGAAGAAAACACAAGTAACACCGACTGTTAATTTCATCAAGCAGAGAGAAAATTCTTCCATTCAAATGATTAAGTTTGTGACAAATTAGGAATTCGGTAGAACCAGCGTTATTTTATGTAAATAAGGCCCAGAAACCTAATTCTTCCTAATGTGGTCCCAGGCAAACTAATTAAATATTAACGCTTAGGTCGTATGTCACTCAATTTGCCGTGACCACGTATTTATTAGTCAGCATCCAATTTAAACTTAATTACAACTAGCAAATTGGAATTTAGTGAACTGCGACATTTAATTACAAATACATAATACCTAACTGAAATATCTCATGTGCTGAAAATGTGCTCTATCTACACTTCTACACTAATATTATAAAGAGGAAAGATTTGTTTGTTTGTTTGTTTGTTTGTTTGTTTGTTTGTTTGAAATGAATAGGCTCCGAAACTACTGGACCGATTTGAAAAATTCTTTCACCAGTAGAATTGTACATTATCGATGATGGACATAGGCTATAGAATATTTTCAAAAAAGTTAGGGATCCGTATGAAAACTTCGATAATGTAACCCAAGGTGTGAGAAAAAATCCAAATATCGCGTACGCTGCGGAATCTATTGACAATAGAGCAAAGTGATGTACTACAGTTTTATAGAGGTCATCAATGTCTACAAAAAAGTCCGCGATACCATATGTCTAACTATTATGGTTAAGTCACCATGACCGCTTTTTGTTCAAATTATTCAAGTAAATCCTTGGTGATTTGAAAAAATGGTGATTTCGGTGTCATGATGTCAATCCTTATCCATTTAAATGGTTTGATAATTAAGGTTGATTATGTCCGTGTAAATTACACTTTAAATTATTCAAATCGGACCTTTCGTTCAAAAGTTACGACGGTAATAAACATGCTCGGAGTAAGAAAAATGTCGCGGCTTGAGCGAACTGGGGAGAATCGTATCAATGCTTGGTCCGATGAAGTTGAAACACCACGGCATTTAAATGTTTTCGATAAAACAATAAGAATAACAAATGTTTGGATTTTTCGAAAATCAACTTGGTACATACATAATAAGGGGTGAATGGGAAAGGTGGTCCCCTAAAAACTTATTCACCCCTGCGGTGAATAAGTTTTTAGGGGAGGAAATTATAGTTTGCTTCAATTTACGTCGGAATTCTATGAACAAACTAAAAGTGGGATAATTGAAACAGATCATGTAGGTACCTAACAATTTTTGCATAATCAACCCCTGACGGGCTGAACGGGGTGAACAGTTGCGCTGAACCAATAATGAGAATCGTTGTGCTTAATTTTCCAAAACTAACCTTTATAAGGGGATATGTATAGGGGGCGTTGCAGTTTGTGGAGTACCTACTATTCCCACGCGGACGAAGTCGCGGGCGAAGTGCTAGTATTCTATAATGTTATTTCGCCGCAATCTGAAATGTATCAATAACTTGATGTTAATTTTGCAAACATATTAAATCTACCTACACAAACTTATCATAAACACGATCTAATTAAGACAATTTGTTACAAAATTAGGATAGGGTAAGGTACGGTAACAAAGCTGGCCTTATAAATTATAGATTGAAATGGATACCACGTTCAAAAACTAGTTTGAAAATATAATTTCTTCCAATATTTTTTGCGAATAAAAAAAGCTTGAAAAGCTGCACTGTTACTTTTAGGCTGAATCATTCTAGTGCTGGCATAACATCATCATCATATCAGCCGAAAGACGTTGGACATAGGCCTCCCCCAAGTGTCGCCACAACAACCGGTCCTGTGCGTCTCGCATCCATCGGCTACCAGCGACCCTCAAAAGGCCATAGGCCCAGCTTGTGGG
Organism: Melanchra persicariae; assembly: GCA_947386135.1. Taxonomy (NCBI): domain Eukaryota; kingdom Metazoa; phylum Arthropoda; class Insecta; order Lepidoptera; family Noctuidae; genus Melanchra; species Melanchra persicariae. The sequence goes on from OX376652.1 coordinate 1,692,943, forward strand.
AGGCCTTCCAACGCTGCGTCTTCCGATACGCGTTCGCCACTCCAGAACTTTTCGGCCCCATCGACCTTCTGTTCTGCGAGCAATGTCACCACTGCCACTTCAGTTTGGTTATACTTATGGCCTTAACATAACTGACCATAAGCTTACACTATGGTTAAATGAATTATAGGTAGGTAGTGATGCTTTTCACTTCCTTCCACATCTACCCGCGGCTCTCATGGCCCCAAAATAAAAATGGAAGCGGCTTACGACGTGACATCGGCCAGCCGGCTTACAGCGGCTTTGCCTCCTGATAGAGAAGCCGTAATACCCCGTGTAGCTTTCTACTTATTACTATTATATTTCATAATGGGCAGAAAATCTATTTAAAACTTACCTTTCAGGTAATTAAATGTAATGTGATATGGTTGGGTTTGTATTTCTGTTCTTATTATACGAGTTTGTGGCTGGCTTGTAAGTTTGTGGATTATGTACGACACTGTCAGCTCAGTTGGTGATCGCGTTAAAAATACGTGTCCTTGAACTAAAACTTAGTTTTTGGTTGTGAAGTTGAGTGTAAATGAAATACAAATGTAAACTCTGAAAGTGAGTTCAGTGATTCTTGTTTGACAGCAAATTGATAGAATTAGACAGATACCGAACATTTTTTCTAAGAATTCTTTTGATTTTAAAAATGGAGATTTTTGCCGGTTATTCTCCTTAGAAACCTACTACCGGATGGATCGGGCAACTGGCTTCTTTGTTATTATGACTGACTGACTCTTCGACAGTTCACAAGTACCTATAAATGGGTTAATAAAAAAAAATGTAAACAATAACTGCTGAAGAGAGATAAATTTCTCTATAAGCGGGCAATGCCAAAACCCAAATTGAACCAAATGTAGATACGTAGACGTAGCAAACAGATTAAGTATACAACGTGTAACAGAATAAACGCAATCCCTCTTAAGGGGTCATTGTACTCATAATCATGAAAAAATTTCATCACGGGACCAACACTAATCGCGGAAAAAAATCGACTACCCCATACATTTATGTGCGCCTAATTCGACAAAATGTATTGAACAGCTGATTTTTTTTTCGCGATTTTAAGATCTAAGGTCATAATGATCTAAGAGGCATTGCGTTTATTGTGTTATACGTTGTATTGATCTCAAAAACAACTCGCTTAGCCGACTCAATCTGCTCATCATTACCTTCCAATATCATCATACAACATTATACCTATTCTTAATTCAAACTCCTCTAACAATAAACTATACACTAGCTATCAGCCAATCACGCACGTACGTGACATGCAGACGATCTGTCAAGGTCGGCAGGAAACGCGGCTGATCGCTTTGTTTTAGAGGTGTGGAGCGCTGATTGGTTCGTTGCATTTACACTGTAGAGCAAGTAGTACACTACTTACCTGCTCGTAGATTTTTATGATGGAATTTAAAGCATTTTAGAAATGGGGAGGTGTCGTTGGTTGGTGAGGCTGCAGTCACGATTTCGGCCCAGATTCTAGGACTCTTGAAGGGCTGAAAAGAAATTTATTGCTAAAGCTTGTTGGTTCAGATGGGAAGGTGATAAATGATCATAGTTTGGAATGTGTGATTGGTCTGAATCTATATCTTTTGTAGAAAAGCACAAGTAGGTACACGCTGCATTACATAGTATCACATCTAAGTATATTCTACGTTAAGGGTCAAGGGATGCGCGGGGATGATAACTTACTACGGTAAGCGCCATATAAACTTTGCAATAAAGTTCATTGATCTTCCCTAATATCCCTCCGTAATTACCCGAACAATACCTACCGTTTTTCATTACTAGAACACGTAAAGAATCACGAAGACGATTCAGGACAGCTTTATGTCTTTATATTTCTGTTTTTCATAGCATAGACAGTCAATGTATGTATGTGGGTCAATGAACGTTATTGCATATCTATCTGGCGCCTACCATAGTAGGTTAGGTACCTACAACAACATTTATTTTAATTTCAATATGAAGACTAACAATCAATCAATCAATCAAATCCTGATCCAACTGCAGACAGTCTTTGATGGACCAAGGACAACGGTAATAAACTCAAATTTTACTCAGATTTTTGCAATGGAAAACCCAATAACACTTTGAAACAAACAAACACACAAATTATGTTTACGTAACTGCACACGCAACAATTTAGCTATGCCTCTGAAGAAAGCGTGTCGGTCGGAAGCACTTCCCTGGTAACCACAGATTACAAATATTGCAAGGTAGCGTGATAAGGAATTGTTTATACTCTGTGACAACTCACTTGGAACGAGATAAGCCTTTCTCAACCATGGCGATGTGTTGTCGTTGGAGAAACAAAAAATACTGGGTACCGGGTTTCTATTTTCTTTTGTTGGTAAATATGAGAATTAAGAAATAACACATTATTAGTCATTATATAGGTACCTAGGTTTTTCCCAACTATATTGGGGTCGGCTCCCAGTCAAACCGGATTCAGCTGAATACCAGTATTTTACGTAGAGGACTGCCTACCAGACCTCCACGACCTGGAGTCAATTTTCTGGCTTCTAACAATCCGTAACGACTGCCAAAGATGTTCAAATGACAGCCGGGACCAACGGCTTAACGTGTTTTCTGAGGCACGGAGGAGTCTCGCCATGTTATGATGGCCACCCATCCACAGACCAACCTCATATCAAGATAATAAATTAATGGCAAACACTCAACGTGGAATCCTTTTTTCTTCCACGTGCACTGAATTATTTCATACCCATCAGCCAAAAAATATTAATGTCTTTACGGAAAATATTATCTACCATTTAATTTTATTAAACTTCCAACAATTTCTAAAGGCCGTAATTCTCATGCCAGTAACTGGCACAGAAGTACGCCAGTAGCTTGTTTGTACTCACTGATGTTAACTTAGGTCTATATTTGATTTTAAAATAATTTAAAATGTTTTGGCACATTTGAAATGTAATTATATTAATGTTTGTATGCCAGCTACTATGGTAGGACACAGAGACCCATTAACCTTGTAATTGTACACAAATAAACGTATTTGATTTCATAAGCTGGCACGCCATAGTGACATCCACTTAACAGAAATGGTGCCACAATACTTTTGTGCAAGTTAAAGGCTATACACGTAATTTTATTTAACATGTGCAGATGTTGCTTTCCTCCATCATTAGCATGTTGTTGCGAATGTATTTGTTTATTTACAATCTATACGTGATTAGACTCACGAGTCTATAATTAAGACCATCTGCTAAAAGTAACACATTGCAGCTATAAAACTAGGAAATACACTGCCTGTATGACGTAGTTTTTTTTTACAATTGATTGGCACGCGTTCAACCACTATCTCACCTGATGGTAAGCGATGATGTGGTGTAGCTGACTGATACAACAAATATTTGACAATCCGGAAAGTAAACGGTGTTTCCAAACTTACTGCTGCTGTCAATCAGCTTTGTTGTCTTTCGATATTAATTTATCGTTCAATGCTGGACGCTGCAATCGATCCTGTGCGCTTCGCGTCCAGCTGCTTTCCGCCGCTGGTCCATCTTGTGGGAAGTCTTCCTATGCTGCATCTTACCGTACGTGGTCTCCACTCGAGAACCTTTCGGCCCCATCGAACTTCGGTTCTGCGAGCAATGTACCCCGCCTGCTTAAGCTTGAAGATGCTTCGGGTTATATCAGTAAGTCATCGATTACTTCACTCCTGATTAGATCACGCATAAAACTCAGGCACAGACATTATGAAAAGAAGTTTTCGCTTGAGCTGTAGACATTCTGACAACGATAAAATTGGTCAAAAGTCACAAATGTTATCAATTGTCTAAGGTGCGTATCATTTTGGTAGCGAATGTAAATTACACGCATGACTTTTTGGCAATCCTCATCGCAGATATGCAGCTTGTCTATGCCCCCCTTATAAATCTTCTTGGCGTTGCAAATATCAACAATTCTGTCTGTGAATTGTTCCTCTTTTGACCTGGAATTCCTGTTACAACTAATTATAACATGAAAACAACTGCCTTAACCTCTTAAATTGCCATTGCGGCTAATCCGCCAGCTCTCTCCTCTAATTCCCTACAAAAGCTTCAATTTAAATGAACCATGTTCATTATCCTACCCTCTAATGACGCAATAAAGGCCTTGTAACGCTAATATAAACATAATCCGATGTTTGGCTCACTAAACTGATCGCACTAAATTCAATTATGGCCGCCACAGGGTACGGAGAAGGCTTCGTGGCTACTGCCAGCGACTATCAACCTGCAGCTGCGTAGCCTTTGAAAATCGTTGGTGTTTTTATTACCAAAAATCGTAAAATACCATGTTAGTAGTAAGACTGGCACACATGAGTACAAAAACAAAAACACAGCATTCAATTTGAGGACGATTTGTCAAGCCCCATTTCTGACATGTAGCTTGATAAACCAATCAATTGCCTCCGTTCTAACCTTTCTGAAAATACCTTCAGAATGCTTTTGCTGCTTTCCCTCACTCTGTGCATCATTGATGCCACTTTCTTGCGCAAGTTCGCGAAGTAATCGTCAGTGTGCGCGTCAGCGAACATCCCTGACGCACTACAGTATCGCGGAAGCCTCAACAGAGCCTGTTTATCATACATTTTATCGAAAATTCTCACAATACTATAAGCGAAGATGTGTGAGAAGGAGGACTTTGCCCAGCAGTGGGACATAACGATCTAATTTAGAAGACTGAATATTTATCAATGGCGTCTGCTGTCGTTTCGTGGTCTGTGTTAGCGAAATACACACGAATTTTGCGTATTTCAACAGAATAAGGTTTCGGTTATACAACTCGGTGAGTGCTAAATGTGTAGGTGCTAAGTCTTCCTGAGTTTGAGGAATTATGTAGGATGTTAATGAGCTGAATGTGAAATTAGGTGGTAAAGATTATTAGATTAGAGTGTGGAAGGTCATAGCTGTTCTTATTATAGCAGCTGTAAACGAATTCCTTATTCCAGCTATCTCTATAACAAAAATCATTGAAATCGGTTCAGCGATTTAAGAAGCGTGAAAGCATAGTAAACAAACAAATTCACTTACGCATTATTTTATAATGCGTAACGAGTAGCAGTAGCAGCGGAATTTGTTCGAAAGAATCACCGCGGCCCTGGAACGCAAAGGGCATTAGGAGGAACACGGATGGGATTTAGTCAGTAAGAGTCTGCCAATCCTTTCTGCTCCACCCAGAGCGGAAGAAGTCATTTGATGATATCCCATCGTTAAAAAAAGGAGTAGCAGTAAGAGACCTACGAGACCTACCTACTGTCTACTTTCGTGACTCTGTCAAAGAAGTAGAGATTCAAGATTCGCGAATAACAATGCCCCTAAGTTTTTTCCTCTAAATCCAAGTTTTGATATCTCTTCTAAGGTACTTTATCGGTAGTTTATCAGTCCGTTAACCACTAACAAACCAATGGCGTTATGACTGATAACGTTAACGGACAGATAAACGACCGATAAAGTTCCTCAGAAACCGGGAATTGGGCGTAGTAGGGTCACCATCGACTCAGGAAGACAAAAAAGACAGAAGTTGAAGCTCGAAACTTGAGACAGCATTGTCCTACCCTGCTAGACATTTGTCAAAGCAGCCAAACAGTCCAACAAGTGAGTAATCATCATCATCATATCAGCCGAGAGACGTCCACTGCTGGACATAGGCCTCCCCCAAGTGTCGCCACAACAACCGGTCCTGTGCGTCTCGCATTCATCGGCTACCCTCGACCCTCACCAGGTCATCGGTCCATCTTGTAGGCCTTCCAACGCTGCGTCTTCCGATACGCGGTGATTAATATTATTTCGCAAATGATTGAGCCCGTAGCCACGTGTTCCTACATCTAAGTTTAGTTCTGCGGTGAGATAGCCGTATCGCGTCACCTGACTGAACCCAGATACTATGTTGAATGTTAGTTTGTTACTGGTTTTGTGTTCTGGGGTTTTGGTTTTGTCTGTTTGCATGAATAGACATGAATAGGGCCCAACAGAAATCGCAAAAAAAATCAGCTGTTCAGTAAATTTTGTCGAGTTACCTATGCGCACATTATGTATAGAGAAATTGTTATTTTTTTCGCGATTTCGGTGTAGGTCCCATAGTAAAAGTTGTTCATCAAAGTCAAAGTCAAGGTCAAAGCATTTATTTCAAATAAACCATTCACAGGTACTTTTGAATTGTCGAAGTCAGTCAGTCAAAAACATGAAGCTATGGAGAAGAACGTACAAGAAACTCCATGGACACTCTTTAAACCATTTTATGTTTTACAAAAATCCTGGTTACATTATTACTTGTTGTTGTTACATTATTAATCCTGGTTACATAATGATAATGATGAATACAATAGCCCCTTAAGAGTATTGCATTTATTCTGTTACACGTTGTATAAAACAAGAAACATAGGCGTCGAAGTATTTCTCCAAATCACTGTCCTAAACTTTGCAACGTCTTTTCAAAACAAAAAAATAAAAAATAAATTAAACACCGTGTTCTTCTCGAAAATCACAACTTTAGTTTACGTCACGCGATAGCCGGTCGGTTACCAACATAACAACAACACTACATTTGATGCAACGTGCACAGTCGAACGGTTGGCAACACGCCAACTACAGAAAACCCGGTTATCCGCCGCTGGTGACACATGTCGAAACGTAACCGGCTGCTCGGAATTAGATCCGTGTTTTCGATGTTAGGTACAGTCAGTAGCAACAATCTATTAACACTTTAATTGCTGCTTTACATTAATTTATATTTTGAGAAAATATTTGGTTGAAGTCGAAACCGAAGTCGCTACTGAATGAAATGCCAAAAAACCCGATATTGTTTGATTATAGGTAAATTTAGATGATGCGTAAAAGTAGCAGTGTTAATCCATTTTGTCGCCGACTGTACAAGAATTTTCTTGGAAATTTGTAATTGATTCTTCGTACAATTTGTAAATCTAGAAGCTGGGATGGGATTGGGACAAGAATTAAGTCAAGTAGTATTCCGGGATGAAAAGTAATTCGGTTTATGTTTAGGTCGTAAAGGCCTTCCAGTGGGCGTGATTGATGAACAAACAACATTCTAATTACATTTTCTTAATCGTCCGCTGGTTTTTTCCTGATAAATTTCGTTGCGGGATTCGAGTCAGTTGAATCGTTTGTTCGGGACTTGTCGAGCTTCATTGAATCGGCGCGTTTCTGAAGTTAAAGTAGGTACCTTTTTTTATTGAGGAATGGGCTTGCTCTTGACCTCGATCGCGCCTGATGGAAAGCTATAGATGAGGTCTATGATGAAGCGAGCGTGCCCAGAAGATGCCTGTTCACTATTGCTTTGAAGGCAGACGGGTTATATGTGGAAGGGAACACAGACGCTGGTAGAGAGTTCCACACTTTGCCTGTGCGCATAAAAGGTAAATGTGGAGGAGAAGCGCTGCGTACGACTGGTTGGGATATCGACCAAGTGCGGATGGTATCCAGCAGTAAATCTGGTATTCCGGTGGTAAAAGGGCGATGGTGGGACGTTCTAACAGAGATAACTATTTGAAAAGTTTAAAATGTTTAGGAGCGTCGTCATTACAATTCAGTTACATAGTAGTCAATATCATACATTTTGACAATTGTCTTCTCTGGTCGAATGTCACTTTGCCATATGAAGACACAATCCAGTGTGGGGCTCGAGACAAGTGAGATTCTGTCAATGGTAGCGTAGCAAAGGCGATTGTCAATACGTCAAAAATGTATGGGATCGACAGATGCTATCGAAATGTCACGTGATCAAATTCCTACAATGGCACATTGTCTAGGGCCTCTGGTCTACCAATTGGACTAAAACTTTTTTCTAAAAAAATACAACCGACTTCCACAAAAACCACCACAAAGTCAAAAATTACTTTAATTTTGGAAGTCGGTGTCAAAATTAGTTTTTTGACACCGACTTCTTTTTTTTGTAAAAAAGTTCTCCACAAATTAATTGACATTCACATGTGCGCATACAATTGCAGCGTACCGGCGTGATGTTATATTATGAACTGGTGAAAATAATTAACAGACATGCGATTTCAGCAATCCCAGTCCATTTGTTATCATTTATTTTAGAGTTTCGTTGCCTATCCCCGAAATTCTTCATCAGATCTTCACCAAATTAAAATGGGACCACTCCGAGAAAATCTTCGGAAAGATTACCCAAATCGCTTTGTTTCTTTACGGATGGGAAATCATCAAATAACTCCTCCCGCTCTGGGCGGAGCGGGAGGGATTGTTTGACTCTTACTGAACTGACTAAAACCCATCCGTGCTCCTCATAGTGCCATTTGCGTTCCAGGGCCGCGGTGACTCTTTCGAACAAAATCCCCAACTACCCAAAAGTTGTTCATAATGATGAGTACAATGACCCCTTCAGCGGTATTGCGTTTATTCTGTTACACGTTGTATACCTACTCATATAATATATCCTTTTATATTATTATAAACGCGAAAGTTTGTAAATGTATGGATGTTTGTTAGTCTTTCACGCAAAAACTACTGAATAGATCTTCATGAAACTTGGCACAGAGGTAGATTATAGTCTGGAATAACACATAGGATACTCTTTATCCCGGGAGTATGTTCCCTTGGGATAATTTTCGACATTCACGCGGGCGGAGCCGCGGGTGGCAGTTAGTAAGTAATATTATATACATATCAGTCAGTTAGGAACTATGAACATGAAACTTTGCACAAGGCTTCTTTTAAGGGAAAAGTGGGACAATCATTTTAAGTAAATAGCCGCAGACGAAGTCGCGGGCACAGCTAGTTACTAATAAATTGATTTGAAATATGAGAATACAGAACATTGTAGGTAATTTACGCTAAACGGAAGGCAAGTATCATGTTTCGCCGACGCAAATTTATTTCGGTATAAGAGGTTTATGAATATTTATGTTTTGTATTGCTGAAAGGTAATTAAATGAAGCCATGAACTTTAGATGATATTTCGATGCTGAGTTGACGACGTATGAAAAACAAGAGAATAAAGAATTTAAATCTTCTTGTTTTACTACGTCGAAATTAATTCTATAGCGGTCCCTAGACGGTAATGCAGCATGACATGCGTTACGTGCTGCTGCATGAACGCCCATGTTTCATCATGCAGCATTATCAATCATTTTTATCAGTCATTTCTATGTAATACGGCGAGAAGGTCTTCTTTGTTGCTATGGATCAGTATTTGTCAAAGGCAGATTCATTTTTTCTTGTGATGACAGCTGCTATGCTGCGTAAAAAGAAGAGAACAAGTTAAACTTTCACGGTGTATAAACAATAATAAAAAGTAATACTAACTACACTCCTTTCCGTCGAACCCTCTGTCGGTGCAATCTCGATTGAGTCTGTGATAAATAGCATTTCCTGATAATACCATAGTTTCGGTTGATACACTTCATCACTTGCCATTCCAGACTTAAGGCTTTTTTACATTCTCTCTCGCATGTTACTCGAATGTTTATACTTATACTCGAATGTTCTCGGTTAAAATTTGACCGTAATGTGTTTATTTTTTGCTTCAATTTCTCTACAGTAAAATCTTTGTCGAATCTTTTCAATGCGTTGGTTATTTTGTTTATTGCTATAGTTTTCTTATTTCTGTCCATGTATATTTTTGTTTTTGAGTCCCATAACTCTGGGTAGTCTTTATACATGGATATTAGTAATAAAACAAAATTCCTTAGAATCTGCGCTCGCGTTGATTTCGTCATTATCGTCAGGAACCTCGTGCGGTGCCTCATTGACCGTGTCCATCTTGGCTGCCGTTTGCTATCGAAATGAGTTGTTGCATGACATGCCGATCGCAACACGATCATGCGCGCATGTCATGCATGTATTGCAGGACGAAAAATAAAACGACTTGTCAATCAATGTACAGCACGTAGTTTGCATGTCATTCGCATCAATCAATACAATTAAACGATCATGCATGCATGACAGCACGTAACGCATGTCATGCTGCATTACCGTCTAGGGACCGCTTATCATCAGATAAAACCATAACATCAGAAGGCCAATTCAGTTACTTAAAAAAAACTTTTTTACAAAAAAATACAACCGACTTCCAAATAAAAAACACTACAAAGTGTTACAAAACTTAATTTCGAAAGTCGGTGTTTTTGGTTGTTTCTTCATTTTTTGATATCGACTTCGAAATTAAAGTTATTTAATAGGTACTTAGTTAATGTATTTTATTTGGAAGTCGGTTGTATTTTTTTGTAAAGATTTTCGTTTATTTTACATTTTTAGTACCTACTTTATCATTTTTCGTAATTCGGAACCACCACTGGAAAGTCACTGGAAGTCAAAATACGCATTTTCGTTTACTTGGTGTAAATATTATTTCCAAACCAAACTATTAAACCGATTTTGTTATTATGAAAAATTCATATAAAAGAATTGTTCATATCGGTTCATATTTGAATCATATATGTTAGCTACATATATTCTTGCTTATAAATAATTATATCATTCATTCATTCAAACTATCTGCTTTTATCTGTTGTAAGAATTTAAAAATACTCGAATATCATTCCATAAAAGGATGACATTCAATCAATTAAGCAGATCAGTCTCCAGTCTGCATAATGACTCATATACAGCTCAAATACGTCAACAACTGACACTCCAGACTCCAGACAGACAAACACGACCAAACCACACTGTCAAACAAAATATTAATTGAAAATCAGCCAAACCCTTTTAACTTTAGACATAATTTATCAACAAACCCTCAAAGCCAGCAATAATCGTGAGCACAAAGCAGCTCAAGAAACTTTACAATTTACATAGACAACACGAAACTTAATAACGAATTCTAGGACGCACGTCCATCAAACAAGTTACTCTGTGGGTGTAACAAGACAGGCTGGAACGGGCCGTATCGGGCGGCGACATGGAGGTGGTAAAGACATGGAATGCTCATGCAGAATATTATCTTGGAATATGTCAACGCACCAGAGGTTTGATTCTCTTTGGCCTCTTTGTAGTCAACGACTTCGAAAACTAGCGCTGTGGCTTAGTTTTGCACATGGGTTCCAGCATTATGCTAGCCGTTTGGACGTATGTTTTCCTAAATTATGGGGTTATTGATATTGTTTTTATCCGTTTTCTTGTGGCATGCGTGCCTGGTGAAAATAAGCTCTTTTTCTTCTTGTTCTGTTGACAAATAATTTTTGCTATTTGCTTTTATTTTCTCCAGTGAGGTAGTGTTTTTACAGAATTTTTAATCTTAATTCTATAGTTCCAAAGATAGTTTTTGATTGCAACAGAACAACTATGAAAACCCATGTGTAATGCGCCACCAGTGTTCGCCCAGGCAGGAATATTTTCGCTTAAAATGCTTCGATCTTACTCTATCATACCCTTTTTAACAAAATACATCACTAATCACTATGTCCACATAAGTATTTAGCAGAATAATGATAGACGCACATCCAAACGATACAAGCTTAACACTCCACGTTATTTTTTTCTCCATGACTCCCCCATATCGGGAGCTCTGTCGCAACAAGTCGCCCTAGTCATGATAGTGTCTTTAACGATGGGAAACGGTTTACAGTTCGTTTACTGTTAGCTATAGAAAAAGTAAACAACGTTGTGAACTTATGACTGATTTATTGTAGCTTTTAATTAGTAACACTTAGATTAGTTTTTTGTTTGGTGTTTCTGTGCTACAAGAGAGCTGAATGAAGGGAATTGATTATGGATTCTGCCTTGTTGGTTGAGTGGTTGAAAGTCTGATTGTTGAGCGTAAGGTCTTTTTTTAAGGATGGGTCATCATCAAATGATTTCTTCCGCTCTGGGTGAAGCGAAAGGGAGTAAGGGGCTGCTCTTTCCATTGCCCTTGCGTTCCAGGGCCGCGGTAATTCTTTCAAACATATTCCGCAACCCTGGTGGGTTCGATTCTCGAATCAGGTGAAGCGTCATGTAAACCATGGCTTCGGTATTGTTCAAAAGAGTTGAGGATGCCCTGAAAAGCAACAGGCATTTGATGTAACAGGGGTAAGTTTTAGACATCTCGAAGAGACTCTACTTCCCGCTCCGCCCAGAGAGGCAGAAGTCATTTGATGGTTTCTCCTTAAGAAAATTCTCAGTAGCAGTCTGAAATCTGATAGAATGGCAGTGGACTGTTGTCTCTTAATTGGGTCTTTGTAGTTTTTCCTCACCAGATGGAAAGCGAGGATTTGGTCGACGATAGAACACGCTTGCCTAGAAGTAACCCGTTCATTGTTGACATAAACAGCCCCAGGCTGTAGCATGAGGAAACACAGACTCTGGCAGGGAGAACCACTCCTTTTGATAAATAATGGTGTGATATTATGGGTATTATTTATTTATTTAATCTTTATGCACAAATGTACATTAGATATCATAAGTCATAGTCATAATTTCGACTGAAAATATTTTTTACGCTTGGTTTATGTTACCAAGTTTGTTTCTTTCAAGTACCTCATCTGGAAGTTTTTGTAGATACACGTTACCCCTGAAGTTTCTTTATACAGCCCCCAAAAGGCCGCGGTATAGCCACTTCTTAGGCGAGAGTTTTATCTTTGAGTGGGCTCTCATGATACTCTCGAGAATAGCTTATGAAGTGGATTCTTCTTAGCTGAAGACCACCCAGTTTGAGGATAAATATTTACATATCTTCTCATTATTTCGAACACATTCTCATCATCGTCATTCATATCAGCCGAAAGATGTCCACTGCTGGACATAGGCCTCGCTCAAAGGTTTGCCATAATCGCCACGCTTGGCAGGCGGGTTGGCAATCGCAGTGTAGCTGTTGCAATGTACAGAGAAGGCTGCTGCCCATTCTCTGGTGAGTTCCTTAGTCGCTTCTTCTTCTCACGGAAAGTGATGGGATGGCGCTATTCTTTTACGTCCGACACTATACGGACACATTCTAATAGAGTTTTAATGGAATGGAATTTACAAGAACTGAGAAGCACCATCACTTCCCGTGGGTGTCGTAAAAGGCGACTCAGGGACTCAGCAGAAACTGGGGAGCAGCATTCTCTGTAGGTATGTAGGCGAAATTAATACCGCCACAAAAAATACACGAAGCAGAATCAACAAATGAGACTCGCAGCGCCATCTATCTCGACAGCTGGACAAAATCCTAAATCGCGATATCAGAGTTTACCGTGCGATTAGAACATATGCAAAGCCCGAATATCAACTCTTGGGCAGTTGCCCACCGGTCACTAACAACCGTCCGGTCGGTCCCCCCTTTTCAATCGAGGTATGTGGGACTTTACTCTCTTTTCCGCTACCTCCATAGGTACACTGCAACAGCTACACTGCGATCGCCAACTCGCCTGCCAAGCGTGGCGATTATGGCAGAGCCCCCCCTATCTCGGGGAGGCCGAGGTGCAGCAGTGACGTCTTTCGGCTGATATAATGAGTAGATAGAAGTAAAAAGTAATTAGTACCTAATTATAAAACTAGAACATTACATAAAATTGGTAAGAAGTTGTAATAAAGGCCGTCTATTCACGGCACGTACAAACAATCGATAGAGCGACCTCCCCTGCGACAATCATTGAACTTGCGACTTGCGGCGATGGCGGACAAGTTCATTGAGTGAGTCATCCGCACTTGTAAGGCGTCGCATTCATAATACTACTAGTAGTACTGTTTTATGTGTTTGTCTCAAATTTAATGTTATGGGGTTGTTTACATAGTGGTTACTTTTACAGTTAGTACTCGTAAGCGGGTTACTGGATGGGTAGTGGTAGTGATTTTATTTGGTTTTTGGTTGTGGAGGTCAGATAAGCAGTTACTTCTTGTAAAATACTTCAGCTGCATCCGGTTTTACTGTTAGAATAAACATTACCCTCCTTCTGGGGCAGTTGGGTAAAAAGGCTTGACAGATTATGAGGTACTGACTTACTGAAGCTATTAGCTCGTGAGAGGAGCTCGTGGCTAAACTATAACAGCCACACAGGTCGATTCAAGGTTAAGCAACGCTTGTCGAGTTTGTTCTGTGGATGGGTGACCATCTTAACATACCGAGACACCTCGGTGCCTCGGAAAGCACATTAAGCCGTTGGTCCCGACTGTCATTTAGAGATCTTTGGAAGTCGTTACAAATTGTCAGAAGCCAGAAAATCTGACACATCTTGCCAAGAAATACCGTGTTACCCAATTAATGGGTGGTGGAGGTCTGGTAGGCAGCCGCTCCACGTAAAATACTGGTATCCAAGTGAATCCGGTTTGACTGGGAGCCGACCCCAACATATTTAGGAAAAGGCTAGTCAGAGGACTTACTGAGGTTATTCCTTTTGTTGGTCCTATAACGAAATAAAATAATATTATCAACAAATATTACTTTTTGCTTTCTATTAAATTATGCCATACCGATAATAGAGACACTTAAATTAAACATAGCAATGTTTTCATTGTTAAAACGCGCAACTCTCTCTAAATTAATTGATAAAGTTATTAGAAATGTAAACACGTTGAAACTTTGCTCACACTGATAAAATGTGCAGATAGAAGCAAAAAATATACGCCACGCCATTATGTACGAGGAAGTTCGTTATCTGTTCGTGTCACGACAATTACTTGCGTACGACTGCCGACTGGTTTGTCCTCGGGCGCATGGTGCATGGGAATCTTTATTGCATTTGAACTGTGTGCAATGTTAGAAGTGCGTACAGTTTTAGCTAACGCTTTATTTTTAGATGACGTCAACACTCATTAAGCTGAATAAACACAATGGTGCTTGGGGTATTCTTGCTTTTTTTTTTTAATGAAATCCAATACAAGTGCATTGGTTTACACATAATGATAATGATTGTTCTGTTCTACCTAGTTAATGTCCGTCCGTGACATGACTTGGTCGTGATATACTTTGTTTTTAGTTTTCTATTTATAAAGTTTGTAATTTTGTGTTTTTTTTCGGGCGGAATATACGGTTTTATTGTATTTTTCTTTCTTTGCTGTTCCAACCAAAAAAAACAGTTTCTATTCCATTCTTTGGTGTAAAACAATTGATTGTTCATATTTGCTATTATTTTCTAGCCATATTTTGTTGGAAAGAAATTCAAGAGCGACTATTCACATAGCGACGTTTGTTTATGAAAAAGCTCGAAATCTCGTGTCAATCACCGAACGATGATCACTCGACTAATGATTAACTAAGTTGCTAACATAGAGAATAGATACTAGATATAACTGAAGCAATATAAGCGTCATTTCGTGGAAAACTTGGAAAGAATTTCAGCTGAGATTATCCGGTGTCTTTACGAAAATGTCTGGAATTTATTGATATAATGATACTTTAGTGGGCTCGTATTTACTCTTTTTTATATTTTTCTCAATCCAAAGGTGTGTGTGTGGCTCTTAGCAACAGCATTTTTTATTTGATGATCTAGGATAAATTATGTTCTTACAGTCGCTGACTGAGCATTCTTTTTTTAGTTAGCTACGTGACAGCAAAGGCAGGGTATATTTTTTTCGTTAACTCTAGGCTAAAAATATTGTCTAGAAAAAATAAAGCCATGCTATGGCTTTTTAGATTTTTTTGACGGCTTTGCATACAATTTTATACATGTTATTATGTAAGTACCTAATTATAACCTAGCTATTTTACAAAATATTATACAATTCTATTGAAAGAGACCAGAAAGCTCAATTGCACAAAACGACTACCTACCCTCATCCAGTACCAAGATCGTTTTGAATTAGCGCAAGACAGTGAGGAGATCAGAACCCGTATAGGGGGAGAAGAAAAAGATGATTATATACCTAGTTATAACTGTTTGTTCCGTACGTTAAAACAAATCCCACCAACATAACCTTTGTTGTCTACTACATCTGCATCGTGACATCACTCGCCGTGACGTAAGCTCAGCATGTTAGTAACAGCGATAAGTGAATGCAATTAGTGTAGTTTCTTGGAACAGGGCGCACTGTATGCGCAGGAGTCTCGAAGGATGATTCACTGTTTTATCTGGTACTTATCTGACACTGGTATTTGTAGGTGATGTTGGTACTTGTTGTTATATGCTTTTTTCGTCGCCTGAGCTGATAAGGGCCCATTTTTGAATTGAACATTTGTGGTTAATCCCTTATTTCATGCCAAAGTTTGTGTGTTTACGCGAACCTTTGAGTGTGAAAAACACTACTTCAAATTCAGAAATTGAGGATGGTAAAAAGCGAGGAAAATCTACTTGAGTGATTTCAAAAGGATGGTTAACGTGCCAATAGTGCTAGGTATCAGACTTCGTACCAATAAATTGGTTTGCTTTACAGC
Source organism: Melanchra persicariae (assembly GCA_947386135.1). Classification (NCBI taxonomy): domain Eukaryota; kingdom Metazoa; phylum Arthropoda; class Insecta; order Lepidoptera; family Noctuidae; genus Melanchra; species Melanchra persicariae. Next base: position 1,709,227 of record OX376652.1, read on the forward strand.
CTAGTCTGGTCATTAAACTGAGGGTACCATGTTATTTGTTTATAAAACAGCATGTTTATCTTTCTAGTCACAATTCCACAACATGCCATTTAGAACAGGATTAATTAGTCTTAACAAAGCCAGGTTCTGTATGGTGTCGGACGTAAAAGAATAGTACCATCCCATCACTTCCCGTGGGTGTCTTAAGAGGCGACTAAGGGACTCACCAGAGAATGAGCAGCAGCATTCTCTGTAGGTACATTGCTACAGCTACACTGCGATCGCCAACCCGCCTGCCAAGCTTGGCGATTATGGCAAACCCCCCCATATTGGAAAAGCCAATGTCCAGCAGTGGACGTCTTTCGGCTGATATGATAATGATGATGAACAAAGCCATTTAGCAATGCTCCTTCCTTTTTCAAAAACTCCTGCGTTATCTATGACAAATCCACCGGCTCCTTATCTTGTCCTACAAAGGCGACCTTCGATCGCCACTAAGTACATAAACAAGCTACAAAGTACCATAAGTAAATATTTACAGACATAAGCTATTCACACAAGTGATAAGTGAAGACAATACTATCAAATTCTTGGAACAAAATGATGAAGTAACAGGGAATCGTGCGCAGAAATCACTGTGACTTATGATTTTATCTTTCATTGTTATCTTTTCGCTGAAAATTTAAATGTTGTAGTGGGCTTGAAGTTTGGTGATCCGTAGCTTATCTAAGGTAGTGTGGTGGTGGTCGTTCATTTCACTTTAGACGAGTAAAATAGTGGAACTTTACCAAATTGATTAACTACGTAGTTTTTCTAATTTTGCCAGGTTTGCGGAACTTGTTCGAAAGAGTTACCATCATCATCTGCCTAGCCTTTTCCCAACTATATTGGGGTCGGCTCCCAGTCAAACCGGATTCAGCTGAATACCAGTATTTTACGTGGAGCGGCTGCCTACCAGACCTCCACAACCCATTAACTGGGTAACACAGTACTTCTTGGCAAGACTGGTGTCAGATTTACTAGCTTTTGACAATCCGTAACGACTGCCAAAGATCTTCAAATGACAGCCGGGACCAACGGCTTAACGTGCTCAAAAGAGTTACCGCGGCCCTGGAAAGCAAAGGGCACTAGGAGGAGCACGGATGGGTTTTAGTCAATAAGAGTCTGACACTCCCTCTCGCTCCACCCAGAGCGGAAGGAGTCATTTGATGATTTCTCGTACATAAATAAAAAAGTTTTTTCTGACTTAGATCGCGGGCTCTATTGCCGGACGGTTAAAATGTCACTCGGTTTTTCAGTCTGGTTTCTCAGTGACATCTAGGACTCTGATTTGTGCCTGGTTGATGCCAATAGATTCGCCTCTTTTACGTACACGGAACTTACCTATACATAACTGTTCTATCGAACTGTGGATTATCATCTGCCTCGCCTTTTCCCAACTATATTGGGGTCGGCTTCCAGGCAAACCTAATTCGGCTGAAAACCAGTATTTTACTGATTTAAAACTGTCGAACTGTGGATGTACTTACTGTAGATAATCTCTGCCTTATCGAAGGAGACTTGCAGGCTTGATGTTGTGTTCTAAAATATCTTTCTATATCTTTAAACTACGATAAAACGAAACATTGTGAGGAAATCCGGATTTGATGAAAGATTTATAATTTTGCTCGATCTTTTTCAGTCTCACACGAAAGGACTTTGTTCTTTATTTTAAGGATTGGAAATCATCAAATGACTCCTTCCGATCTGGGCGGAGCGGGAGGGAGTGTCAGAGTTTTACTGACTAAAACCTATCCATGTTCCTCCTAATGCCCTTTGCGTTCCAGGGCCGCGGTGACTCCTTAAGCCTTTGCCCTGCACTGCAATAGGGATAAGTTTTTCATTGTACGATTATATTCAATAGCATGCGAGATAATGAGTTAGGTTTGCATGCAAATAAAGACTGCAATATACACCTGTTTATGTTGTTTCTGCTTATTGCATTAATAGACAGTAACGTAAAGGTGGTTGATCTTAAGATCCTGAGTTCGTGTTGATATTTCCTCGCTCGGAATTTTATCGATGTCTGACTGAACCCTCTGACAGTGGACAAGGCACTTAACTGAGTGCAATTGATTCAGACCTTCGTTTGTCCTGGATAAACATAGACTGTAATACAAATACTTCAGGTTTTCTGAAGTAATAATTATGGCTGTTGTTTGTTTAAAAAAGCTTGCACAGGGAGACAACTATAAAGGATAAATTTCGTAATCAAACTCAAATAATGTTTTTTAGTTAAAGTTAGACTATTTACAGGTGGTTGGATGGCTTTTAAGTATAGCTATATCGATGTAACCCTCATCATCATCATAATCATATCAGCCGAAAGACGTCCACTGCTGGACATAGGCCACCCCAAGTGTCGCCACAACAACCGGTCCTGTGCGTCTCGAATCCATCGGCTACCCGCAACCCTCACCAGGTCATCGGTCCACCTTGTGGGAGGCCTTCCAACGCTGCGTCTTCCGGTACGCGGTCGCCACTCCAGAACTTTTCGGCCCCACCGTCACCGCGGCCCTGGATCGCAAAAGGCCTGAGGTTACACGGATGGGTTTCGGTCAGTAAGTGTCTGGTACTCCCTTGCGCTCCACCCAGAGGAATTGGTAATTTGATGATTTCCCAACCTTAAAAAATGCACTTACACCCAGAAACAGCTAGGTGCCAAAACAACCAAAAAAACGCAACTAAAGTCAGTAATAAACTTGACCTTAGCTTTAACAGGCGTGTTATTTAAACTCTGAGAGTCTGTCTAAGCGTGCGGCGATGCGCGCTCAGCTGTGACATCTCCCTAGCAGTCGACCGTGAGAGAAAGCGGGCATTCGATGAGGTGCCGCAGAGTAGCGGAGTTGTGGGTATGTTGTTGGGGTACTGGCTGTTTGAGAGTTTGTGGTGATCATATTTTTTAGGCGAGGATGTATGATGCCACAGAGTATATGGTTTATGTGTGATGTGGTTTTGGTATCCGTGGTTCGGAAAGCACGTGAAGCCCGGTCCCGGCTGTCATTTGCAGATCTTTGGCAGTCGTTACGGATTGTCAGAAACCAGATAATCTGACACCAGCCAAGAACTACCGTGTTACCCAGTTACTGGGTTGTGGAGGTCAGATAAGGAATTTTTCCTCGTAACAAACTGGCTTTCAGATTCAGCTGAATCCGGTTTGACTGGAAGCTATGACCTCCGTATAAGTAGTTGCAAAAAGCTAGGCAGAGCATGGTGAAGTGAAGGCTATGGACACAACATTTAGGTAGACTAACTCGTAAAATAAGTAATTAATGCTTCTGATAGATATTGAAGTAGCCCTGTGGACGGTATTGTTTCGTTTAAGCTATTAGTAGAAATTCGCCTAACAAAACATGAGGATCCTGCAAATGCCTGAATTTTTTAAACGATAGTGCAAGGTTACTTTGGACGATTTTGATAACTCTAAATTTCCAAAAAGTGTTGCTACTTAACTAATATCTTTCTTAAATATTTGACGGCAGAATGTCCTGGCACAATCATCTTTTTTTAAGTATGTTAAATCATCAAATGACTTCTCCCGCTCTGGGCGGAGTAGAAGAGAGTGTCAGACTCTAATTGACTAAAACCCATCCGAGTTCCTCCTAATGCCCTTTGCGTTCCAGGGCCGCGGTGACTCTTTCGAACAAATTCCGCAAGGCACAATAATCCTACACTTCTATTTAGCCATTATTTTCGCACTTTACTGCTAGAATAGTTTTATTCTTTGTTTTAAATTATCTATTGTTTTTACGTAATCTTAACTCGAAATTGTTAATAGTACTAACAAGGGAAAGAGCGAGTCAGTCACACCCAACACAAGTATTGTTAATTACTTACTGGCGCTGTCTCAATTTTATATGTAATTTGAATAAGAATAAGAATATTGTTTTTGTAAAAAACATGGTACATCTAATGTCTTATTAAATAAAAGATTAGGATCTGGACATGTTTCACCATTCGCTGGCATATAAATATTTAAACAATTGTTACTTAATCGTAAAACAAATGTTAAAAGTCAAAACTACTTCTATGTAACATAAATTAAATAATTTAATTTTTATTAGAACAAGTTTACATTATAATATTAAAATCGAGTTAGAATTATAATATATTTGATAAATAAATGTGTAAATAAGGACAATAAATTGTATTTTAGAATATAAGACGTACAGCTGTATTTTCAAATAAGTTCACAACCAAATTCCCTAACATAGTAAATCTAGTAACACAGAAAACAGCCAGCCAGAACTAGGTTAATGAAAGTCCAAACCATCCCCAGTTCAGGGTTACCAGCTAGCAATATACACGGTAGGCGGCGCGTAAACCTGAACGACGTTATATACGTACGATACATCGCTAGAATGAACCTGTTTTACATAACCTTGTTTTCAGCGAAGTGATAAAGATTTTTGGGCCATTTCCTTGTGAAATTGGAAAATCTTTACATTATCCGATTTTATTGAAGAGCCTTACAAAAGAAATTCTCTTTTCTTTAGATTTATTTTTGGCGATATTATGAGCTTATAATGTGACCTTGGGCTCTAGACAAGTGACATTATGTCAGCGGTGGCGTGGCAAAGGCGATTGTCACTATGTCAAAAATGTATGGGATTGACAGATGCTATCGAAATGTCACGTTATCAAATTCCTACATTTTGTCATTTCGACAGTCGCATTAGCTAATTGAATGGCACATTGTCTAGGGCCTCTTGTGTGTATTGTTATTTGCCTAGGTTTATATACATAGTTCGCTTTTGCTTTTTCGTGATAGATATAACCTTGATTTGTTTGAGTCAAGAGAGAAAAGGTTGCTTCGGAAAACGCGAACCTATCAAAATTAATCAAAATGGAAACGACTCACCCAAGAATCTCCGTTAGCAAAACTTACGAATTGTCTTTGGCGATCTACAAAATGAGAACCGGCTTCTTTGACGATAGGTACGGGCTAGTAAATTAAACGTGCCTATAAAGCCAAAATACATAATTGAACTGTCTGTAATATCAAAATGACAGCTTTTTACTAAATGCTTATGAAAGTACATATAATATACGATATTTATAACAAAAAAAACACTTAAAGTTTTGTCTATCTTTCAGTTTATTTGATCCGGCTAATCTATAAAACAGCTGCACCGATTTTGACGGGACTTTCACTGCAAGATAGACTCTTATTTTATTTTTGGATTAGGGTTCCGTACAAAAAAAAAATAAAACCCATGAAAATACTATTAACGCGGGCAAAGGCTCGAAGAGAAGCTATTGAACAATAAAACCATTAAAGACTAACAAACCGCAGACTCATTAACCGTTTCTAATAACTCCAATCTCATACCAATTGCTAATAAGTTACGAACGTACGTAGGTACCAACGCACTGTAATACACATCGTTATTACAACAAAAAATAACAATAATAATGTGCTATTACGAAAATGACAATGGATAACATGTGACAAAAACCTGCGCGTGATTCGTTACCAACACTTTATGTCACGGAGTTTGGACAACATAATTGTGGAGTGATGACCAAGAGAAACTGGTCTGAGATGAATTGTGAGTTTTACGTTTTTTATGTTACTAGTTGCGACTAAATAATAATCTTCGTGGTTAAGTAATGCTTGGTCAGTTTTTAGATGGGCTTTCCGAGGCATGGAGGGATAAGAGAAGGGAGAATATGTTAAGAGGGTCACTCTTAACATATTCTCCCTCCTCTTATCCCTCCACGCCTCGGAAAGCCGCTGGTCCCGGCAGGTTATTGAGCAGGTGAAAATCTGTTTATACCTGTATTAAGCAAATTTGATTGATTGATTGAATACTGCTTGGCGACCTTTATTTCTCGCATGAACTCTTCCAAAGGAGCCTCACTAATCAACAGTTTTATTAATAAAAACTTTATCATAATTTGTCACGCTAGTGTAATGTCGTGGCGTCATTCGTCACGCTCGCAGTCTTAGTAATGAGCTAGCGAGCGGTGTGCTGACCGAGTGAAAACTGGCTCGTTTTAATGAGCAGTGCGTCGACTTTTGTAACCACGTGGAGGTGAACTGTTTCATTTTGTATGCTTGTTTGTTGTAAACAGTAACCGTGGAGGATTGCTTCAATGATATAATATGTTGTAGCGGCATCTATATCGCCACATATGAAAATACCTGACGTCACACAAATCTTACATGGCGCTATCGAAGTTCTCCGCGCGATTTGAATATTTAAAATATCATCGTCATTATCATCATATCAGCCGAAAGACGTCCACTGCTGGACATAGGCCTCCCCCAAATGGGGGGTTTGCCATAATCACCACACTTGGCAAGCGGGTTGGCGATCGCAGTGTAGCTGTAGCAATGTTCCTACCTAGAATGCTGCCACCCATTCTCTCGTGAAGTCGTGAGTCCCTTAGTTGCTTCTTACGACACCCACGAGAAGTGTTGGGATGGTGCTATTCTTTTACATCCGACACCATACGGAACAATATCGCCCGACAACATTTATCGAACAGTTGCCCTAGAAGACTAGGCAGTTTCATTGGCTGCCTATGACATCCACAACAGACCTTAGCTGCTTAACTGTCTGACTTTCGGGCTTTTGACTTATCGACTGTCAAAGATCTGAAATGACAGCCAGGTTCAACGGTTTAACGAGCTTTCGGAGGCACAGCAGGATCTCAGATTACATGGATGGTCATTTATCCCCAATCTTGGCAATTTTGAAGACCCGAAGGGCTGTTATTAGAATAGAATACTCTTTATTAAAATTGACTTCAACATACATCAGTTTTTGGTTCATCATCATACCGATACCGTAAGAAGTCCACTGCTGGACATAGGCCTCCCCTAAGTGGGGGGGAATTGCCATAATCGCCACGTTTGGCAGGTGGGATGGCGATCGCAGTACTGCCGTTGCAATGTACCTATATAGAATGCTGCTGCCCATTCTGTGGTAAGTCCCGTACACACACGGAAAGTGATGGAATTTTTTGGTTAATTAGACTGAACTAAATTCATACCAGTTCAGTCACCAAAAATTATTTATCAAAACAAGCCAGATCTAAGCAATTGTTTTTAAATCCACCGGTTCTTTAGCCACAATCAGTTCTTGGAAAGCTATAAAAGTCTCAACAAATAAAAAACTTAGATTGCAGACTTTATCATGAAGCTCGCAAATATAAGTTCCTAGGCATTCCTGCCTCGGCTTAGGAATTCTTATTACCGGACGTTTCAGGCGCCTCTGAGGGATTCTCCTTTTTATTCCCATTTTAATGACGTTCAATATCGTTTGTTTTATGACTAGAAATGGCATTCAGGATATTATAATTTCCTGAATTCATTTACCGATTTCCATTTGGTGCAAGAGTGTGAGACTATTTTGATGAGGGAAAATTCTTAGAAGTTTCTATTATATTTATATTTTTAATTGTCAATCATGGGAATAGGGAAAAACGGTAACAGATACATACACACGGTAACAGACATACTTCAGATAGGAACAGATTTTCTTGTTCTTCTTCTTCGTCGTTGCAGTGCTGCTGAGGATCGTGACCATATGCTCCGTATCCTCAACAGTATGGTGGAAGACATAGACATATTTTGTTGTTCTCTGGGTGGGTTCATAGTGAGAGCTCTCTTTGAGTTATATTATGGTCCTGCTGTTACATAGATAATAATAATAATGTGTTTGTAGTAGCATTTAAGTAAGTATTAAGTATATCTGTAGTTGTAATATTAATAGTTGTCTAAATTATCGCATTAGGTGACAAGCCTGTAAAGATATTGCATGATGGGTAGTAAGTAAATTAATAAACACGTTTTACAGAAGATTATTTCTTGTTACTTGAAAAAGAGACAAATGATAAATCGAGTACCAAGTTATTTCTGTGCTTAATTAAGATCATACATATATTTTACTTGGTTTTTCAAAAAAAAATAAATAGCAAGATATTGCGAGTCTGCGAAGCGAATACGTTAATTTCCACTCATTTTAATGCACAAAATTGATCAACAGTGCAACAGTAGATTGATAAGCTGAAACAACTTATCAACTCATAAAACCAGACAGTCCTTGTACCCACGTGTCCAATGCAAACGAAAATTTAAGTCCAACAGAAGCAGCTATAATAAACAAGAAGAACACCTAAACAATAATTATCAAATACAATTCCAATACAGATCTGACTCACCCTGCAGATGTTAATATAACTCCAGTTGAAACAGACAAACAAACAGATCCTTTATAAATAAATGTTGATCGCTAACTGGATAGTGTTTGAGATTAAGAAGCAGCGCAGGCAGAGTCAACTGATGGACTAGGCTATAAACTAAATGCTTTCGAATGTATGTTTGTGCAAGAATGATGTATGCTTTCAAGTGCTTTTGGGTTAGGATTTGATGGATTGAATGTAAAAGCTAAAGGTTTCATTACACTAATCAATGATACAATCACTTTTAAAAATGTAGTAGTGAATAAACAAACTTTAGTAATTTTTATAATTTTAGATCAGTGACTAAGTACTTTAAAGATTCAATTTTAAACCAATACTCTCAATACGTAAATACTGACTCAGTCTTGAAAATGTATCTTGAATGCTGCAATAGTTTTCTTTTAAGCTGTAGAAATTAATTTCGTAAGTTTAAGTAGTCCCTAGCATAAAATGTGGAAGCCACTTAATCGTAAGTCATACCTTGCCTCATATCACTTCAAAACTTCCGAACTAAATTATCCAGCAAAGTCAAAGAACAGCTAGCACAAAATCCTATCTACGTTTTAGCAACGTCATGCTTCAAAACTGCATCGCTTCGCCCTAATTCAATCCGAAATACATTACCCGTTCAAACAGAGCTTGCTACTTGAAGAGTTAATGTAAAGTCAGCAATGTATAGAGCACACATCGTTTCGACCGACGTTGGTGGAGATGCGAGTGGAGTTAGTAAAGAGGGTTCTATCTATTTGTAGCATGCTTAGGAATGCGTGCAGTGGATTCTATACTTAGGAGAGGAAATACGATGTTTAGAAACATTGACAGTTTGCACGCTGGAGAAAGTAGAATAGTATGATTATAGGCTTGTTTCCTGCCACCTGAGACCTGTTAATGTTATTTGCAGTGTACTTGTATTTCTGCTTCAGTACTTCCCTTTGGAAACCGCTGTAATGATTTTCTTGTATTACACAGTTTGACTATTCTATATCTTTCATCTTTGTTAGCACATTATTAGCCTATGTGTGGAAAATCTATACCCAGTTAAAGTTGATCAATCGTGACTTAACACTGATTCTTATCATGATATGACTTGTCTAACTTAGTCATTCTAGGGCAGCTGCACATTTGTGAATAAATAACATACTCTTATCTGGTGATCTTACTTAAATGTAGCTTACATAACTAATCATTCTTTAAAAGGAGTAATAAAATACCCAGTCATCTACTATATAAATACCCTTAAAGACATTTTATTTGCGACCACACAAGATTTAAAGGAAACTATAAATTGTCCCAAAGTTACACACTAAACTGAAATAATAAGAGAACTTACAGGCAATAAATTTAAGAGAATGTTACAAGAAAGGAAATTGCAGACATTAGAGAAAAACATAATAGACTAGACAATGTCTAAATACAACATTAGGTCTCAGAACACGATAAATTGTGAAAATGGCAACGTACTGAACGTAATGGAAATACTAACATAATTATAGAGCAGAGAAATCTATTAGAATAAAAAAAATAAACGAAGTTAATCAATGTGTCTTTATTAAGGCAGGGAAACGACAAGATAAAGGAACGAAATGAGATTAACTTTCTGGTTGAAACAAACAAAATATATTAACTTATTTAAAAGTAAAACATTAAAATTAGGAATGAGAAATAACATTGAAGTAACAAAGTTTAACATCTACAAACTTAATATAACTCAACGAAAATCTAGACTATCATAAAGCGGCGGTGAATGTTAAAGTCAGTTTTCATATTTATAATAAAATATGTCTCAGGCAGGAAGATCCGGAAATTATATACATTTAGCCAGACAACTTAGCTAAGCCTCCGGAAAATATAAAAGAATCACTAGGCTTTAACATTTCTTGCTAAATTGAATCTACTAAAGCCGACAGAAGAACATCAAATATTTAAGCCAAATGTTGTTTACTTTATCTAAAGATAAGCCTCATTTACAAGACATGTTGCTACTTATTTTTATTGTTTTCGCATTTGTCAACAAGTATTTCATCTGAATTGAGGCATCATCATTCATCATCGATCATTCTTGTCCTTATGCCAATTTATTTGGGGTAGGCGTAACATATATTTTTCTCCATTAGTCGTCATCTGAGTAGTCACGTCCTTTCCAGAGATGTAAACTACACAATCCATCCTTTCTTTGAGCTTTTCCTACTCTTCTAGCCTGCTGTGAATGGTTAAAAATTTTGAAACTTCTAAAATCCCATTTTATCTATCCATCAGATTGTTCCCTGAGAAGTTTCGGTACGTTAAGATAGTCACCCATTCACAGCCACGGCAAGCGTTACTTAACCTTGATGAACCGTGCGGTTGTTATTATTCAGCCACGAACTCTTCTAGCCACTAAAATCATCAATCATTTTACCACTTCTTCAAGAACACTCTCTCCAGCTCACCCATAACACATGTCCTATATTGATGTCTGAAGACCTGGCGTACGTGTAATATTATTCATATTCGGATGGCATCACAATAAGGAAATTGAATCGTCGGGGATCGGCGCTATTTCCCGAATATCTGGCGCTGGGAGTGATTGGATTGGTGCGGGGTATGCAGATATCTAGGATGTAGATCAAGATGTTTCGAAAAGTGGATTTATTTTTGATGTTACATGATGTGTTACCTGTAAAGAGATTTGGATGATGCGAAACTGTCTGTGAATAGTATATTTATGTGCTGTGCTATACTTTACTATACTATACTATACTTTAAGACTGTGGGTAGAACTAGTACTAACGAGCATATTATTTCTTCTGTAGTTAAAAATTAGAACTTGATGAGTTTGATAATTTTTGCCACATTGAAACCATCCGTCGGTCGGTCATCGGTCCCAAACTTTTGATTAGATACATAGAAGTTTAAGTCTGCAGGGTCTAGCCATAGTGACATTTCATCTGCGAATGTGATAAACAAAAGTTCAAGATCATTTTATATTGAGATTCACTTGAAATTTCGGTAGCGCTTATCAATCACAAACAATTTGGACGTTGAAACAGCAATTATTAAGAAACAATTGAAAAGTAATATTATAACCAAAATAATTCCAAGAAACAATATATTTTCAAAAGACAGATATCATCGGAGAACGGTAAACTTCACGTATACTTTTCCGGACACGACTCGATTGCAATTTTAAAATACATTGAACTATTTCGTCGACCTCATTTCTCTTGTACGGCACTGACTCTGAATTATATGCGGACAATTATTTGGCATCGTGAAGGAATTTGAGCTGATTTGCATGGAGAATTGTTGATAATGATGGTCGTTGGGAAAACTTGGGCTGATTGGTGGGCGTTATAATTATTTGTTGTGATCTCTCTCTCTCTCTCCGTCTTTGTTTAGTCTTTTCTCATTATAATTTGGGATCGGCTGTCCTCGATGTGATAAATGTTTGGTATTCTTTGGTATGGGATGCATGAAGGAGCCTCCTCGTGTAGCGCAATTGTTCCATCTGACACAACTGAACCGAGCGCTCGGCGCATCCTGGACAGTCTCACCTAACACCTTATAAGACTGGCCAATCCTTCCCTTGCGGTGGTAGGGCTAACACCCGCCTGGTCGCGACCACCCTCCCACCGAAGTCAAGCAGCCTGCTGTGTTTCGTTGACGCGTGGGAGTACCAGTACCTCAAGGCATCTTCTGGGCACGGTCGCTTCATCATGGACCTCATCTATCGCTTTCCATCAGGCGTGATCGAGGTCAAGAGCTAGCTCATTCATAAGTAATAAAAAAAAAAATTCTATTCTACCCTTGTCATTCTCGAAAATGAATCATTTCTTATCGCACTCTCAAAGATAGTAATCTCAAAAATCAATTAGAAATAATACCTTGTTCTAATTCTCAGACAAGTTCTCAAAATTACAAAAAGTCATAATAACGATATCGCAATCCATTGTGGGATATAATTGTATCTTCGTGACCTCACAATACTTGAAAATACGCTCACTCACGAATTGCTAAGGTCACTTTCACAATGATGCGCTGGTTTAAAAATGGTTGAAGAATTAGAACTTTTGGTAGTGTGTTTATCATGTGACATGCCTGTAGTTGGTTAGAGAGAGGGGGACTATTGAGTTAATGATTAATAGAAAAGTATGGAAGAAGATGTGTTGTATCGACACCATATCAACGGGGTACGGGGTACCTAAGGGTAAGAGAATGATCATGTTCCTGTAGTTCTCAAACATTTGATTGTAGGCAGCCCAGGATATAGTAGGCTGTTGCTTAAACCTGAGCTGTTTGATCAGAAATCAATTTGCAGCTGTAGGATTCATGATTTCTTGAGGAACTCCTATCACATGTTCTTTCAAGAACCATTATGTGAAACCTACTTAACGTTAAATATGCCACTACAGTTGTATTCTACTTGAGACATAGTGTACACTCTATATATGTAAAGGACATTGCTCGTCGTCCATACATAGCTCGCCTAAGATCCAACAGCAAGGTGTATTTACTCTTTGGGTTTTAGATAATGTATATATTCGATTAAACCTAAATTAAAACAACGGACACTTTTGAGAATTCTGAATAAATCAAAACATTTTCGGATTTTGAGGTTATAATTACGTCAATAAAAACATTCGGTATGTAGCAATAACTTAGCATTTATTACCTAATGTAAGTACGACAGATGCACGCTTCTTGACATTGAACTCTAGGAGTCGGGAGTCTTACGGAGTTGTTAGATAAAATCGGAAAAGTAAGAAAATGCAAACGAGTTCAGAACGCAACCAACGCAAACGCAGATTGAGCACAGAATACGCGAGCCAAGTGACATTACTACCTACCAGGGTTGCGGATTTGTTCGAAAGAGTTACCGCGGCCCTGGAACGTAAAAGGCACTAAGAGGAGCATGGGTGGGTTTTAGTCAGTAGAAGTCTGACACTCCCTGCCGCTCCACCCAGAGCGGGAGGGGTCATTTGATGATTTCCCATCCAAAACAAAAAAAAAGTGACATTACTACCAAATGTCAACTGTCAGTGTCGATATTATTGCTCGTTTCAAACATCACTTTCAATCGTGTTTTTTGATAAGGTTTATTATGGTTCCGCGACATCATAGCGGACTGTTTGTAACTAATAATCATTATCGTATATCAAGTGTTGAGAATACTGACGCTTGTCTGTGTCAAACTCTTATTAAGAGTGCTGTTACAAAGACTTGGCTGTATGAGCTATAATACCTTTGCCTATTAAAAACCTCAAATTGAACCAAAAAATAATAGAACTATCACCGAGGTTTATGACGGAAGCTAAGGATGAAAGTGAATACTTTTTAAAATGATTTCGAAATTAAAAAGTATCCGTTCTATTAAAATATAAGTAATGTCCATTATTAAAAGAACTAGCAATTATAGTAAATATTTCATGCATGTTGGTTCATAGGCCATTTTTTTCAATGTCCTTTAGTTTTGCAAGCTTTTTGAAGAAGCTTCTTCTTAATTCAGTTATCTTCGTAGAAGAACAAGATGAAGCTGTTTATTCTCTCCATTTGTATCGCATTTATTAAATCCTTAAACAAACGCCCAAACTTTTTCCTTCCTCCGCACAAAAACAGAAAAACGAAAAAGAAACAATAATAGGATAATCCAACATTAATTCGCCAGTTATTACGAGCCACATGATGCATTATTAAATCATAACCATCTGGGAAAACGGCGGTTTTTCCATTTGTGGCTGTTCTGTAAATCATATCTCCTGGGAATAGATCAGAGTCCTATTTTAGCAAGGAAATCGTCTTGCGGCCTCCTGAGAGTAAAGATGTTTCAGATAGCGTTGCTACGCCAAGTGGAATGTTCTTCTTTTGAAGTCAGTGGTTAACTGCTAAGATTTTTTGGGTAGGTACATTTATTAAATCTCCCAAAGTATATGTGCATGGGCACTTGGAGCCCGGTAAGTCTTGTTCTGGTCAAGCCGCCGTCTTACTCAAGAAACCAAGTGGGGTTGTGTGCGAAGTGACAGGATAGGGCTCCTTGAAATAAGAAACGGTTTGATGTGGTAGAAAGAGTCACCGCGGCCCTGGAACGCAAAGGGCATTTAGAGGAACACGGATGGGTTTTAGTCAGTAAGAGTCTGACACTTCCTCCCGCTCCACCCAGAGTGGAAGGAGTCATTAAATGATTGCCCATCATTAAAAAAAATGGTAGAAGTGACCTTTTTTGTGGACTGGATTCTCTTATATCCACGAATATGATGAGAATATTAGTTTTGAACCACGTCGCAGGTCTTTAAATCTGATTCGAAGAATTTGGGTCAATCATACCAGAAGTTGGATGACTGCCAAACCCCTATTCATGGCGGTAATTAAAACAGCTAAAATATAGTCTCTTGCTCACAGCCTTTCGCGTTAGTATAAAATTTCGCTAAAAAAATGCCTAAAGCCGTTTCGCACAACAGGATGTTTTAAACTTTAATGCCGTGAAAATCCTGTAAAATCCTTTGAAAAATCAAGCCACATCAATACGAAATACCTAAAATGAGAATTTCTATTTTGGCGTCAGCCGCGAAGGAGCGCATCGGATCCCGTGTTCCGAAGCGCGGACCATTGCACATCCCTAGTGGTACGTTATTTTTATCGCAATCTTTCCACGAGAAATATTAAACTTGGACAGTTCTATTTTAAAACATGATAGATTTTCTCTCGCCGAGATTTTGTAGGATTTTATGTTTTTATTGCTGTTTAGTGAGGTTCATGAACTGTGTCTGTCGGAGAATGTGTCTTTTACTGTGATGACTCCTATGACCTTATGACAGAATAGCTTTTTGAGCTGCTTTGGTGCCGTGGAGGGATAGTCCACGGCCGTATATACAGGGTGTCCCAAAACTCAACGTCAAGCCGAAACGGGGTGACAGGATTGATCATAACCATCACGAGAAAAATCTGAAAATAAATCTATCCCATGCAGTTTAAAAATTATGGGCATTTTAAGAAAAACCTAGAAATTTGATCAAACTGTACCATTTTTCGGTTATTGTGGTTATTCTTTTTTATTTTTGTTCATTTGAACTTTGGAAACGTAATCCTAAATAACATTTCTAGAATCCCAATAAAAAATAATGACACAATTGCCTCAAGTTTCCGAGAATTGAGACTATTTGTTAAACTACGAATTTAAAATTTTCAAGATTCGTCGACTTTGACAGGCCCTCCTATAAAAAAAATGTACTAGAGTGCCTTGGCAAGTGGCATTAAAAGTTGGCGCATTTAATCAGAATTCTAAAATGGTACAATACTTGTTAGTTCCATACAATAGAAAAGAGTAAAAAAATTAAAACCTCAAGTAACCCGATTTTTGCTATCTCATTTTACTCAGTTAAAATGTTTTTAATTCACACAAGCTCTAGGTAGGTTCTTAATTTTAAGACAAAATGATGAGAGAGATGGATAATGGGTATGTTCGCCATGAGTGAGCGAGACAGATAGTGACGCCACTTTTACCAAAGTGAAAAAAAGTTAGTAAAATTAGTAAAATAATTAGGTTTGTTGGAATAAAAGTCAGATGATAGAGAAATAACGTTTTTTATTAAAATAAATGTTCAAATTGTTTACCATCAGCCTCAATACAAGCCCTACATCTTCTTAAAAAAGATCTACTTATTAGTCGGGCATATCTTCGAGAGTTGATCGCCTCAGCTGCTTGAGAAATGCGTTCACGCAGGTCGGCTACGTTCTCAATGGGCTTTGAGTAAACTTTTTCTTTGAGAACTCCCCAATAGAAAAAATCCAGGGGATTTAAATCTGGTGAACGGGCGGGCCACGAGATAGTGCCCGAACGTCCAATCCACCTTCCCGGATATTCCTGGTCAAGGAAATCTCTTACTTGCACTGCGAAATGCGCTGGGCAGCCATCTTGTTGAAACCACATGTCGCGAAGATCTGCTAGTGGTACGTCCTCTAACAGGGTTGGTAAATCTTCTCTTAAAAAATGTAGGTAATTAGTTCCATTCAAGTTCTCAGGCAGTTCAATAGGCCCAATAATTTTACCGTTTAAAATTCCGGTCCACAGGTTTACTTTAAAACGATACTGGGATCTATCTTCTCGCATTAAATGTGGATTCTCCACATGCCACTCGTGATAATTGTGCAAGTTCATGTAACCATCTTTTTTAAATGTCGATTCATCTGACCAGAGAATTTTTTGGATGAATTGGGGATTCTCATTATGCCTCTGTAGCATTGTTCTACAAAAAGAAATCCTTTCCTGATAATCTCGAGGTAGAAGACTTTGAACTCGTTGTACGTGAAACGGATGCATTTCGGCTCTTTGTAAAATACGATGAGCAGTGCTTTTCGGTATTCCCGTTCTTTCTTCAATTCCACGTACGGAAATACTTCGGTCACGTGCGACCTCTTGCAATACTTCTTCCTGGAAAGGAAACACAGGTCTACCTCCAGCCTGTATTTGATTCGGGAAATGGCCGCCCTCTGTGAGTGAACGGTGCACATTAACAAACACGCGGTGATCCGGGTAGCGCTCTAAATTTGGATATCTTTCACGATAAAGTCTAGCGGCAGCACTTGCGTTGCATCTGCATTCCCCATAAATGAGGTGCATGTTCGCATATTCTTGTGAAGTGTAGCGCGTAGGCATGGTAGATAAAAAGGATGCCAACACAAAAGTCCAGAGAGAAGCCAAAGTTGCCGGTATGTTATCAACAAGTCCAATTCACAAAGATTCAAGTCCAAAAAGAGAAGCCAAAGTTGTCAGTACTAAATCAACACAAGCGAATACGAACGTGCGCAGTAGACGAATGAGCGAAACGTACTAACTGGTTGGTGTCGGACTGGTAGCGTAGCCATTTGCTTGGCTGAAACTAGTGCGAATGAAACAGATAGATGCCATAGCATCTATCTGTTTCATTCGCACTCGTTTAAACGACGCATCTCCGTCTCAATGCGTGGCGTCACTATCTGTCTCGCTCACTCATGGCAAACATACCCATTATCCATCTCTCTCATCATTTTGCCTTAAAATTAAGAACCTACCTAGAGCTTGTGCGAATTAAAAACATTTTAACTGAGTAAAATCTGATAGCAAAAATCGGGTTACTTGAGGTTTTAATTTTTTTACTCTTTTCTATTGTATGGAACTAACAAGTATTGTACCATTTTAGAATTCTGATTAAATGCGCCAACTTTTAATGCTACTTGCCAAGGCACTCTAGTACATTTTTTTTATAGGAGGGCCTGTCAAAGTCGACGAATCTTGAAAATTTTAAATTCGTAGTTTAACAAATAGTCTCAATTCTCGGGAACTTAAGGCAATTGTGTCATTATTTTTTATTGGGATTCTAGAAATGTTATTTAGGATTACGTTTCTAAAGTTCAAATGAACAAAAATAAAAAATAATAACCACAATAACCGAAAAATGGTACAGTTTGATCAAATTTCTAGGTTTTTCTTAAAATGCCCATAATTTTCAAACTGCATGGGATAGATTTTTTTTCAGATTTTTCTCGTGATGGTTATGATCAATCCTGTCACCCCGTTTCGGCTTGACGTTGAGTTTTGGGACACCCTGTATATGTACCCGGAAAATTGCAAACTCCGTAAGATTGTAATAAATCTCTATTAGATTATAATTTCTCAACATATGATGAAAAAATCGTTTTGTATATGTCGCAGCCAATTAGCTTAATCAGCCGTTTAAGTGGTTGCCCAGCCTTTTCATTTAAATGCGCCGATTTTTCAGCGACCTAAGTGACATCTTTTGTTCAATATCGTTAAATGACTGGCCAAGTCACTTATGTCGCTGCTTAAATGAAAAGACTACACTTTTAATGAAACGGCTGATTCAGCTAGTTGGCTGCGATATATACAATAAATCCCAAATCCAAATTCAGTAGGTAGGTAGTTGTCAATATATCCGTGTCTTATTAAGAAAAAAATGTTTACAATTTCACTAGATATTTTACAATCTTACGGCGGCGTTTGCGTTTGAGTTGTGCTCTTTTATTTAATTTTGTACTTAACTATTTTTCTTTTTTGTGCGTCATTTCGAGCAGAATAAAAGAGTTTTCTTTCTTTCTTTCTTTCTTTCTTTTTTATTGCCGCTTGTCAGCCAAAGGCGTTACAACCATTAGATACAAAACTGACAAATTCAAAAGGCCCTTACTTTCTACCACTCATTATCAGCTAAACACGACCAATTAAAAGTGAATTATCCCCACAAGCAACCGCCAACAGTAATCATCCGGAAACGCTGCAAAACCTTGAACTTACAGCAAACCAGGTTTGTGCCAACTTAACAACTTTATACCAACACTTAGATCACGCAAAAATAATCCTTACCTAAAAGCAATAAGAGTCATTACAACTGTATAGACAATTTAACTTTTATTATAGATTGACAAGCTAACAATTACGTCTGAATCAAGATAAAATATGACTTATGGGCTAAGAGATAAGTGTGATGGTATGTGCGTTAGTATTGTGGTAAATAGTTCAATGGCTTGAGTAAAAAAATAGTATGTTTTACCGTGGGTTCCGTCACGCAACTTATTGCAACTGGTATTGTTTCGATATGTTTATTTTTTGTTATTTATTGTTAGCGATTTAGTTCTATTTCTAGTTCAGTTTTTATGCGTGAATCTGTTTGTTAGTTTAAGTTAGAAATTCTTGGAAAACAAGTTGTTGGATCTTTGTGTGTTTTTTGAAGATATTGTTTAGTGTGGGAAATATTGGCATTATTTTTGTGGGCTATTGGCTAAAAGTAATAAAGTGGGCAACATTCATGATGGCATATTCAAAGTAAATGAACCGAAAGCACGGGTACCTATATATACTGTTTTTGCAAAATTAGACCATCAAAATACTTGATGTGACTCAAAAGCCTGCTTTACTTAAATCGGATTGGCTGGAGAGAACATGTTAACCGCATGCTGACAAACAAAGTGGGTCAAAGTATTCGACGCCCATCCGCGTAGTTCGAAGGATGCCGCTAAATGGACTTGTCACAGAGCTGGCGTCCTGAAACAGGACTGGGATGTTGTTAGCCACAAAGAAGATGGTGGGACGCACTACGTAGACTTCGCCAAGAAGGAAGGAGTGGAACAGAACAAATAAAATGACAAAGTCAAGCAGATGATATAAAAGAACAACAACTCGTTACTTCAAAAACTGTCAGACCTGTTTTAGACCAAGCTGAGATGGAGTTGACAACAGATCCCAAAAACAATTAGATAACACAAATGGAGGGTGTATAAATCAGGCAGATTGGCCTTAAAACGGAAACGTCTGAGTCCAAAGCCACTTCAGCATCCCAATTAACAATATCATTACTCACAAGGGGAGCAAACGAAATGATGCTTTTTAAACAGCTTTCATTAAACATGTCTGACTGTCTCGTTGGTGAAGTGGTTGGAATGACGACTGCTAAGCGTGGGTTGGGGCGACATCCAGTTTTTTTTATGGTGTCGGACGTAAAAGAATAGCTCCATCCCATCAGTTCCCGTGGGTGTCGTAAGAGGCGACTAAGGGACTCAGCAATGGGCAGCAGCATTCTCTGTAGTACATTGCTACAGCTACACTGCGATCGCCAACCCGCCTGCCAAGCGTGGCGATTATGGCAAACCCCATTTGGGGGAGGCCTATGTCCAGCAGTGGACTTCTTTTGACTGGTATGATGATGATGATGTTCTTTTTACGTTTTATGTAATTGGAAAGTTTATATTTAATTTCAGTGACAGGATTTATAATAGTTTCAAAATATTCCTATGAATCAGTATTGCCAGTGTTTTAATTTACTGTCGTTTATCGATGTCTCTACATCGTATATAAACGAATAATATGACCTCTTCCTTTTTAAAGAACCGGTTATAAACAATGTATGAGTGTTTTAGGTTATATTAAAAATTCAAGCAGCAATTATGGCAGGATCCGATTATTCACAAGGTAAGGGTCGTCGTCTAACTTGACTTTTTAGAAGGACCACTCGTGGTGAGGGACGGTTTTATATTTGACTTCGTTTTGAAATGCTGTGGCTGATGAGGACGGTTTTACTTCTCCATGGTTTACTATTGTATTTATGGAGTTTTATTTATTTTAAAAGCTTTTATTTAGCTTGCAATGTATGTTTGTATGTAACCATGTTTGATCGGGTGGATTCTTACTACTCAATTTTGAAGCAGATACCTTAAACCGATTGAGCTGAAATATTGAATACACGTTTAGTTTTGATGACAATACGTGGTTAGTTGTGTGACGTTATCTTAATCCAACATGGCGGAACACCTAACATGGCGGACAAGTTATTTTTAATGTACCTACAATATGGGTATCAAATGAAAGGGCATGGCATGCTGAAAATAATTAGAAAAATAAAGTGACATCACTCTAAATCCAATATGGCGGGCTTCTAAAGATGGCGGACTTAGTTTTTTATGCTTTCCTACAATATGGGTATCAAATGAAAGGAGTCAAAAATGATGCGTTGGATGAGATTAACAGACTGAGAAACCTGTCCAGTGATAACTAAAAAGTAATAAATAAATTAAAAGTAAAAAAAACTTCTTTAAAAACAAGCTTTTATATCCCATAATAAATTGTGTGTAATTTACTATGGGATATAAAAGTCTTCTAAGTTGATAGTAAAAGTTTTGAAGGAAATGTTTATTTTATTCTTTTTAGCTAATTTAATAAAAGCTTGTTTTTAAAGAAGTTTATTTACTTTTAATTTATTTCTATTGATATCTGGATAGAACAGATTACTTTTACAACCGATTTTGGTGCTTGTTATTATAATTATCAGAAGCGGTGATAACCACTGCTGACATAGATATGTCGATGAAAATAAATGTAGCTGTACTTTTTCAAACTTAACTAACTAAGCTGCTATAGAGTAAAGAAACAATATCAAAATAAATAAAAAAAATCCTTTTTTAAAAACTTGACTTCGTAAAACCACTCTTATTGAACACCGTATATGTACCAAAAACACCACACATGTAATAAGTAATAATAATATAATATATTATTCACGAAATAACCTTCATCCATACAGCACATCATCATCATCATCATATCAGCCGAAAGACGTCCACTGCTGGACATAGGCCTCCCCCAAGTGTCGCCACAACCACCGGTCCTGTGCGTCTCGCATCCATCGGTTACCCGCGACCCTCACCAGGTCATCGGTCCACCTTGTGGGAGGCCTTCCAACGCTGCGTCTTCCGGTACGCGGTCGCCACTCCAAAACTTTTCGGCCCCATCGACCATCTGTTCTGCGAGCAATGTGCCCTGCCCACTGCCACTTCAATTTGGCGATCCTTCGGGCTATGTCGGTAACCTTGGTTCTCTTGCGGATATCATCATTCCTGATTCGATCACGCAAGGAAACTCCGAGCATTGCCCTCTCCATTGCCCTTTGGGTGACTTTAAGCCTTCTGATGAGGCCCATTGTTGTTTGTATGAAAACGCCACCATGTCAGTCCGACTTCAGGATCAGACATCAGAACCTATCCTCCGGCAGCGGGGTGTGAGGCAGGGAGACGTAATTTCTCCGAAATTGTTCACGGCCGCAATGGAGGACGTCTTCAAGGTTTTGGACTGGAAAAGGCTAGGCATTAATGTCAATGGCGAGTACATCACTCATCTTCGATTTGCCGACGATATAGTCGTCATGGCCGAGACCACGGAGGACCTCAGTACAATGCTCGATGACCTCAGTAGAGCTTCCGAAAGAGTGGGTCTTAAAATGAACATGGACAAAACCAAGGTTATGGTAAATACCCATACAGCACACGTAGCTATAATTCCCACCAATTTTCATGAAAAAATAGTCGCACAAACAAAGCTGATAATTACCTCTCTTTTGTTCCAGGTCTTGTCGGGGCGATTGGTAACCATGGCAACAGTTACTGAAACAAACCCCTGATACCAACGGGTGAGTTCACGACCCAACCTACATAATGTAAAGAGTAGAGGTGAAGGTGAAATCAAGCGGAAGTAGCGCTGGAGGGTTGAGAGGGATGTTTTAATCGTCTAGTGATGTATGATTGCTTGAAGCGCTTTATGGCTAAGACCTATGCGAATGTATAGGGATAAAATGTGACCATAGAAACGTTAAACGTTAAAGGATCACCTTTCACACTATACATCGTCGTATACAATTTGTTCCATCAGACACTCAACTGAACCGAGCGCTCGGCGCATCCTGGACAGTCTCACCTAACACCTTCTAAGACTGGCCAATCCTTCCCTTGCGGTGGTAGGGCTAACACCCGCCTGGTTCGCGACCACTCTCCCACCGGAGTTCGGCGTCAAGCAGCCTGTTGTATTTCGTCGACGCGTGGGAGTACCAGTGCCTCAAGGCATCTTCTGGGCACTCTCGCTTCATCATGGACCTCATCTATCATTTTCTATCAGGCGTGATCGAGGTCAAGAGCTAATCTATTCATAAAAAAAAATAAAAAAATAAGGGAATTTTTTGCTATAAGGTCAGAAGTTTGTGACTCTCAGGAAATGTTAGCTAATAAACAGAATACGGAGGCAAATTAAAAAGTAATTTAAAAAATAACCCGACTTCAAAACTGTTACTTATTTAATTAATAACTAAAAAAGGAGAAATAAAAGTCTTGTCTTATAAAAAATCTTTAATAAATAGGCCAACAATTTTTTTTGAGGTCGATGCCAGCCTTAATCTTAGCAACAAACGTCAACGTTGTCGCCGTGTAACTTGACTTTTTAGAAGGACTCGTGTCCAGGGTTGCGGATTTTGTTCGAAAGAGTCACCGCGGTTCTGGAACGCAAAGGGCATACGGAGGAACACGGATAGGTTTTAGTCAGTAAGAGTCTGACACTTCCTTTCGCTCCACCCAGAGCGGGAGAAGTCATTAGACGACTTCCCATCCATAAAAAAACAGGTACAACCGGTCTATTCTGTCGACATCTCACAGTGTACACTTAGGCGGATTGAACGACAAGTCATTCAATCTGGTTTGTATGGTTTGACAGCTCACCTGTCGTTCACTTGGCCTAAGTTTTCACTTCGACATGTTTACAGAGTCGCTGTGCTAAATAATTCTTGAAGACGCATACCTATTAACAACTTATCTCAATTGACTATAAGAAACAGTGTGGGCTGTTTAATTATCTAATCGAATCAAAATACAATACCGTCTACTTTATCATTGACACCCACGCCCGTCAAAGGTATTGGTAAACTGCAGCTCAATATTCTCAATGCACTTTAGAATTATTTCTCAAGAACACGTTAGGACTTGACAGTTGTTCTTAAAATTTAATATCAATACTATGGCAAGCCCCCCATGGAGGACTATGTCCAACATTGGACGTCTTTCGGCGGATATGATGACTACATCAGCAGTGTGTTGCCTGGATTTCATCACCTTCTTGACACGGATTGTCAGAAGCCAGTAATCTGTCTCCAGTCTTGCCAAGAAGTACCATGTTACCCAGTCAATAGGTTGTGTAGGTCTGGTAGGCGGCCGCTCCACGTAAAATACTGCCTTGACAGGAAACCGATCCCAATATAGTTGGAATAAGGCTAGGCAGATGATGATGAAATTGCTTTTTTCCCTAGGATTGGTCATTATCGAACAAATTATTTCGGTCCACTGTGACCTTATATATGTCGCAGGCAATTAGCTTAATTAGCCGTTTAATTGGTAGCCTAGTATTTATATTGATTTTTCAGCGATTTAAGTGTCCTTTACGTCGCTGATTTAATGTCGCAGTTCAATGAAAAGGCTAGGCTTTTAATGAAACGGCTGATTAAGCTAGTTGGCTGCGACATAAACAAAACAATTTTTTTGTTTATTATTTTTTCCTTATTGTATATCAGCTACCCAAAATCACCCTTAAATAAGATCACGTTCTTCCAGAACATTCTGTATAAGGCTAAGTCTTAAGCTCGCAAATTACGCTGGATAACACTCAGGAGTATCTGGCCTCCCTAATGTATTCTTAAACAATTTTATTCGAAGATCATTAATTCAAGAGTTTTCTAGAGCGAGCGAAACCGTACCATTCCGTAGATGATTTGAAATTCAATACGATGACTGTCAATGTTGAATATTAAGCAAATTCATACATTTATGTTGAGTTGTACCAATGATATTATCCCCACGAAAAATATGTTCTGCTTTTGATGCGAAAACACCTACTTATTTAACACCTTTTAGGAATTTTGTCGTAGAATATTTAATGGCTAATGGAAATGACGAATGGAGGAGCTTGTGCTTAAATAATAACAGCCGCTTGGGTCGATCTTCAAGGTTAAGCAATGCTTGCCAAGGTCGGTCTGTGGATGGGTGACCATCTTAATATGCCGAGACTCCTCCCCGTGCCTGGGAAAACACGTTAAACGGTTGGTCCCGGCTGTCATTTGTAGGTCTTTGGCAGTCGTTACGGATTGTCAGAAGCCAGAAAAATTTGACTCCAACTCCAATAAGTACCGTGTTACCCAGTTAATGGGTTGTGAAGGTCTGGTATACAGCCGCTTCAATTAAATTACTGGTATTCAGCTGAATCCGATTTTACTGGAAGCCGACCCCAATATGGTTGGGAAAAGGCTAGGCAGATGATAATGGAAAAGATGAATGAATTGTGTGATGAATGAAAAGTGATATACCAAAATCCCAGAGCCGCCTAACCTTACTTCTTTTCTCACTGTTAGTACGTACTTGGAATGTACGCAAATCTGCATGAATTCAGTCTCCGTGAGAAATTCAACTAAAAAGAATCGAGGACCTCATCATCCTACCGCAGTGCAAGCATTTGTCAGTTATTGTGGAGCTCAAACTTAGAACTTTAAGGAGCTCAACGATTTGACGAACGATACCAAAGTAAGGACATTTGGGTAGGCCGCATAAAAAAAAAACTCAAATTGCCAGACATTGTTGACTAACATGAAAAGGACCCCTATCATAGCGATCTGCATGGTCCCCACATTCACAATACGATATGAGGATCATGCAGATCAGTGTCTGAAATGGTCTTTTGAGGAAAGAACCACACAGATTTGAGTGGACCCGTCCAGTCAGTGCAAGCTTTGGTCAGTAGTCGAGTAGCTCAACTTAGAACCAAAAAGGAGCTCAACTAACCGACATACGCAAAAAGACAGTACATCAGGCAATCCGCTTCCATCTACAACAAATTAAATAAAATTTTAAATATTTTCCCTATGACTTATCGGGATTGTAAAAAATCTCTGATAGATTGGCTAAAGGGTAAAAGCTATGATGAAGTTGAAACCCTATTACAAACTATCGTGTGATAATCTGGCGATAAGTGACGCACACACAAACATACCTCCATGTACACATACACAAACATCTTTACACAACACACACCCACCCACACCCACACACAATCAGACACGCACATGTTTTTAAGTTAATGGTTTTTGTTTGTTTTACCTTTTTCTTTTTCATCTATTAGTAAGCTAATAATAATAAGTTACCACATTGTAAAATTTCATATAAGCACACTCCTACATGCTATTGTATTAGTTTTAGAAGAGCGGGGCCTCCTAGCACAGGTATTTCTCATACTTAAAAGGAGACCCCTATGTAAGATTAATTGTAGAAGCTGTAAATTTACTGAAAATAAATTTATTATTATTATTATTATTATTATTATTATTATTATTATTATTAACCGACGAACATGCCAAAGAAAGGACATTTGGGTAGGCCGCAAAAGTACTCAAACTGCCAGACGTCGTTAAAAATACTTCAAAGAAGAAGAAGTATTCCAAAGAAGAGAAAAATAAGAAGTAAATAACCCACATAGTCCCCATATTCACAAAATGAGTTAAATAATAAAAAATAAAATATATAATACTTTACAAAGTAAGTATTCATGCCAAACATAATAAATTGAAAAAAAAAAGTAATAAAATATATTACTTTACAAAGTGAACATTCCATGTCAAAAATAATAAAAATAGAATCTACACTAATATTATAAAGAGGAAAGATTTGTTTGTTTGTTTGTTTGTTTGTTTGTTTGTTTGTTTGTTTGTTTGTTTGAAATGAATAGGCTCCGAAACTACTGGACCGATTTGAAAAATTCTTTCACCAGTAGAATCCTACATTATCGATGATGGTCATAGGCTATAGAATATTTTCAAAAAAGTTAGGGATCCGTATGAAAACTTCGATAATGTGACCCAAGGTGTGAGAAAAAATCCTTATATTGCGTACGCTGCGGAATCTATTGACAATAGAGCAAAGTGATGTACTACAGTTTTATAGAAATCATCAATGTCTACAAAAAAGTCCGCGATACCATATGTCTAACTATTATGGATAAGTCACCATGACCGCTTTTTGTTAATATTAGTCAAGCAAATCCCATGGTGAAATAAAAAATGGTGATTTTAGTACCATGATATTAATCCTTATCCATTTAAATGGTTTGATAATTAAGGTTGATTATGTCCGTGTAAATTACACTTTAAATCATTCAAATCGGACCTTTCGTTCAAAAGTTACGACGGTAATAAACATGCTCGGAGTAAGAAAAATGTCGCGGCTTGAGCGAACTGGGGAGAATCGTATCAATGCTTGGTCCGATGAAGTTGAAACACCACGGCATTTAAATGTTTTCGATAAAACAATAAGAATAACAAATGTTTGGATTTTTCGAAAATCAACTAGGTACATACATAATAAGGGGTGAAGCAGGGGTGAAAAGTTTTTAGGGGAGGAAATTATAGCTTGCTTCAATTTACGTCGGAATTCTATGAACAAACTAAAAGTGGGATAATTGAAACAGATCATGTACCTAACAATTTTTGCATAATCAACCCCTGACGGGCTGAACGGGGTGAACAGTTGCGCTGAACCAATAATGAGAATCGTTGTGCTTAATTTTCTAAAACTAACCTTTGTAAGGGGATATGTATAGGGGCGTTGCAGTTTGTGGAGTACCTACTATCCCCACGCGGACGAAGTCGCGGGCGAAGTGCTAGTACTTAATAAAGTAAACATTCATGTCAAAATTTACAAACGAGATGAACGAAAAGTAATAGCATAAAAAAAAAAATGACAATGTCTAAAAATTAAAAAGGTATAATGGATAAATGTAACATTAGGCCATGTACATCATTGAAGCAGCTCAATCCCAAGCCTTTTTGTCTTCAAGATAGTCTTTAATTGCTAGCTTACGTTTTATAAATAATTTGAACTTATTAATACTAAGGTCTTGAATATGGCTAGGGAGTTTATTATAAAAACGTATACATTGGCATCTAAATGAACCACCTATTTTCTTGAGCCTGGTTTTAGGAATGACAAAATTGTGTTTGTTCCTAGTATTTACGTTATGGATATCACTGTATCTTTTAAATAGATTAATATTTTTATGTGCATACAAAAGATTTTCATAAATATACTGAGAGGGCACAGTCATTATATTAATCTCTTTAAATTTGTCTCTGATAAATACTCCCTTATTTGGGACTTAATTTATAAATTGCACGTACAGCTCTTTTTTGTAAAACAAATACTGTCTGAATATCGGCGGCATTTCCCCACAACAGAATGCCGTATGACATCACACTATGAAAGTAACTAAAGTATACTAAACGGGCTGTCTCTAAATCAGTTAAGCCACGAATTTTTCTAACGGCGTATGCTGCAGAGCTAAGTTTTTTTGACAGTTTATCTATATGGGGGCCCCACTGTAGCTTCGCATCCAAAGTTATGCCTAAGAACACAGTGGTATCTTCGGGTTTCACCTCTTCCCCCTTTATATGCCTACCTGTCCCTCATAACACAAAGTACTGTAAACCTACCCAGTAGTACAGTATCTGGTCTATCGCCCACCATTCTGCTATCCTATGTTAATCTATTTTAACCCAAATATGCTCTGTTTACCTCATTTCCTACAAAAGCACCTCAGGACCCATTTGCAAATACCTAAAATCTCCTATTAAGAGACCCTCATTATGTGTGTCTCTAAAAGACTTTACCTAAACCCTTGTTAGAAATATAATTCTCTGTTCGTTATATAACATCAAGTCTATATCCCGAAGAGGTATATGCAGAGGTTTTTAATGCATTCATTTGGCCAGTGGTTTTGTTTATGAGTGTTATGGAGGTAGCGGTACAGAGAATAAAGTCCCGCATACCTCCTTTGAAAAGGGAGAATCCTCTTACCGGACGGTTGTTGTGCCCGGTGGGCAACTGCCCGATAGTTGATATTTGGGCTGTTGTATCTGGGCCCCCTGTTCAAATCGCACAGTAAACTCTAATATCGCGATTCAGGATTTTGATATGTTAGTTCGCAGCAGTCGGGATAGATGGTGTTGCGGGTCTTATTGTTGCGGTGTAGATTCTGATCCATGGTTTTTGTGGCAGAATTTATGCTACAGCGTTAACGCCGTACGACATTTTATATTATAACGTTCAAGTCCAAATTTTTCGTAATGAATGAACCGATTTTAATGAAACTTCCTAGGCATAAGCACGATGCATAGGTCTAAAAGTTATCAGAAGATTTACAAAATGTCTTATTTAAAAAAAGATAATTGGAAATCTCTGATTCTATGGAAAATTTAAAATCGGTCCCATTTAGCTGTACCTACACTATTTTTCCAAAATGTTTAATTATTTAGCCACGAGCTCTGAGTTATTAATTAAATCGAAATCTGTACCACGTCCCCATAGGGGTTTTACTAAAACAAACAATATTAATACGTCAATTCAACACAATACTACTCCTATTCTACGTTTTTCCTCCACATCCCAGATACATTCGATTGACCAACTTTTGACACCTGTGGCAACAGACCACATATAATATTTGCACACACACAAAACGAAAACGGAGCCGCGTCCTAGCAATGCCGTTCATACAACTGAGTAAATATTTTTTTTCAACAGTGTCTTCTAAACTTTACAAAGGTTTTGCATAAAATAATTTTTAGCGGCATTAATGCGCCACAAGAAAATCTATCGAAGCGAAATACGGCAACAAAAAGAACCGCAACGCCATCTATCCCGCCAGGAGCTAACTACCAACAAAATCCTGCATCGCGGTATCAGAGTTTTCCGTGCGATTTGAACATATACAAAAGTCCGAATATCAACTATCGGGCAACAACCGTCTGGTCAGAGGCATGTCATGAGGATCCTCCCTTTTCTATGGAGGTATGTGGGACTTAACTCTCTGTACCATCTACCATAATTTAATACCTATCGACTTCATTTTTTCAGGAATTAATGCGAATTCACTCTAGTGTTTTAGTATTTTAAACTGGTAAATAATATGGATTATTGTCACATTTGTAACGAAATAACTTTTATTGCCAGAAACAAATACATTTAAAGTTTTTAAGAAAATTGATCAACTACTTATATCAAAACTGATCAACTTAAATATTTGAAAAGCAATACAGAAAAAGTTTTTTACTAACAGATTGCAGGAAAACCTATAAAATGTCTATGGTTTCAAAATAACATGATAGAAAAATAAATTTCGTGTTTGACATAATTTCATGGCTTATTTAAACAAGCTTCTGTTGGGAACAAAGTAGGTATTAGTAGTATTTATGCTCATCAATCAATCTATCTAATATTATGTTTGTTTGTTGCTCATTAGCAATACATCCATTTAGCGTCCTCAAGTTTTCAATAGATAGAACCATAACATTTGAAGTTCAAAATCTTGATTTGAATTCGTATCATTACGAGTATCATTTTCAACTCCACCACTAATTGGTCCTCACCAAACTCATCAGCCATCACCATGGCAACGACAATTAATTAAAAGGAATTCCATTCAGACTTCAATTCAGAGGTTTCTTAACGAAAACAAGTCTTCAGCTCAAATAAATTACCCATTTAATAAAGCATTTGACAGAAAGCAATTTCATTCCCACTTATAAGATTTTTAATGGGTCCCTACGAAGGACCGATAAATTACTTAGTTCAGCAGAATTTAGCTGCAAAGACATCGGACCACCTGAGCCTTTAAAGAAAATACTCGTAATTAAACAGGCCTTTTTGGATGAGAAATCATCAAATAACACCTTCTACTCCAAAAGGGAGTGTCAGACTGTTACTGACTAAAACCCATCCGTGTTCCTCCAAATGCCCTTTGCGTTCCAGGGCCGCGGTGACTCTTTCGAACAAATTCCTCAACCTAGCAGGATTAAACCTGGTCTTGTAATTTTTGAAGGCCAATCTGACGTAATATTGGTTTTAAATTGGTAAACCTTTTAAGGGGGTGTCTTTGGTACTTAGTTTTAAGCTTCTAAATAGACAGTTCGTCAATATTTTAAGAGGTTTAAAATGTTTTATAGTCTCTTGAGAGTGTTTACTCCTCACGGAATTTTGTGCAAACTTTCAAGACCTTATTATTTTTCGTATATTATTCTTGGAAATTAATGATTCGATTTTAATGAACCTTGATTCGCACATGCAATGTAACAAAAATATAGTAACGGACTTTTTGGAAAACAAGAGTAATTTTTCTATTTTGGAAAGGAAATGTGTTTAGTTGCACCAAATATGACGGGTACCATAAAAAAAAGAAGCATAGTGACACAAATATATGAGCGTATACGACGTATTTAAAGATTTTCGAAATGTTACTCTGTTTCTATGGAAAACTTAAAATCGGTCGAATTTAGGTGTACTTAACACTATTTTTCGAAAATCTTCTCTGATAACTTTTTAGACCTATATATCCTGCTTACGCGTAGGAAGTTTCATTAAAATCGGTTCATTCATTTAAAAAAATAAGCGACTTTTTAAGTTTGTATGAAATGCCGTACCGCGTAAACGCTCTTAAGCAGGTTGGGAAAATATGTGTCACATTTGAACAAAACACCCATCACTCAGCATACCTAATGCTGGACTCGTCTGAGCCTCGGCTATGGTTTTCCATTTTTTTTAACCGCCTATTCTGTCCCTGCTGGACAAAGCCTCTCCCAACTCCTTCCAGATTTTTTTGTTCTGAGCCACCTCTTCCTGGGCTTTCCATAGGAAACTTAAAATTGTTCTCAGTCTCTCTAAGCACTTGTACCTAAATCATATCGTTAAGGTAATCTAGATTGGTTTGGATATAATGCAATAAATTATAAGAACCTGTAGGATTTCTTTAACTTAAAATACAACATAACATCACGCTTGTACTCTCAAAGTACCTACAGTGAAACACTTATTATTAGTTCAATATTACCAGTTGTGTAATAATTGTGATTATGAATGAAAGTGGAATAAAAGACCCTAAAGAGTGATGCAATGATGACAGACCCAAAATCAAATTTAATTCAGACCGTGTAACAATTGAAAGCCTTTCAAATCTACATTTAAAACAGACAAAAGAACGCCAATTTCGAGCCCTTTCTCCATTTTTAGGGTTACGTAGCACTATGTAAAAACGGAATCCTTTTTATTTCGTCCAGTCTGACTGGATGTTGCACAGCTCATCATTATCATCATCATCATCTCAGTCAAAAGACGTCCACTGCTGGACATAGGCCTCCTCCAAGTATCGTCACAACAACCGGTCCTGTGCGTCTCGCATTAATCGTCTACCAGCGACCCTCACCAGGTCATCGGTCCAGGCCTTCCAACGCTGTGGCCCCATCGACCATCAATGTGCCCTGCCCACTGCCACATCACAAACACACTTTGCACAGCTACATGGATAATAATGGTTGTGTATGTATATCGATATTTAAAAAAGAAATGTATTTTATGGATCGCCTAACAAAATAAATTGCATGCTATTTGAGTGAAAAATGTAAATCAATATTAAAATATTCGCTTCTCTAGTCACAGAGGCAAAAACTTTGTATTTTACCTATAGTTCTTTGCGTAACATTTTCTTCTATTAATCTGTAGTGCCATTGTTGGGCAGAGGACTCCCCCATATCTTCCAGACACTCTTGTACCACCTTTAACCAGCCTTCGTGGTGTGCGTCTATGTTATCTCGCCATCGATTTATAGTTGAATTAATCATGTTAAGTCAGTCATGTGCAATTACGCATGCGTAATATTAATCTTGGCTACGGAACCCTTTACCTCTTAGTCCGCACTTGGCCGATTTACCTTCTTTCTTCTCCAAAATCACCGGTCCCAAACCACCAACATAAGCATAATACACGCTCATACAGTATGACCACAACAATAATATTACAACATTACGGCCGTCAACCCAGTTCTCAGGGTATGAAGCAACTTGCCAACGATATAATTGTACCGCGAAAGTTTTGGGTTTAGACCACGTAGTCTGTGTGGTTTTTAATGTTGGTAGTTTGAAGTTTTATATGGTTATGTGTCTCGTAATATGGTTGGCTAAGGGTTTTTGACATGAGGGGTAGCTAGGTGTGGCGGAAATGTGTGGAAATCTTTTGGGTGGAAACAGCTCGTACTTAAAGTGAAAGAAAAGCCAGTGTAGCCCACGAAATTCAAATTTTCTAACGTTTTTTGCAATTTGCAGGTCAGTCTGTATCAGGTTGTATGTTGGTAAAAATATGATTCGCGGCAAGTACGTATTTACAGAAACATTTGTCATCAATTCTAACTGAAGGAGTTGTATTGATGATTTTAATGATCATAATTCTATCTTGTACCTATATATATTCTTTTTCCTGTACTTGTGTACTGTAAGATCTATCTCCTTGCAAAATTTTATGACTCTAGGTCAACGGGAAGCCCCTGTAGGCTTTGATTCCCTTGCGAGCGTCAAAACATACGCCATAAACGGAGCATGAACGACCTTATCTTTAGATTGCGTTGACTTAGAAGTTTGATTTTCACTGCTCCAAGGGTAGAAAACCTGAGTATTTGATATTAATTTCAGCTTGATTCCTCCACGCGTTCCTGAGAAAAAGGGTCTTGACGAACGGACAACAAAGTGATCTTATAAGGGTTCCTTTTTGCCGGCTGAGGTACGGAACCCTAAAAACAGCGCTATCGCATATCACTGTCATCAATCACCCAGTTTTTCCCTGCCATCATATGGTTAAGCCTGCCCTAATAAATGACCGCTTGACAACATACCCCATACCCCTGAACGTATTTCAGCTGCAGACACAGAGACACTGTGTTTAACTGTGGGCGTTTTAGAAGCAACACGGGCAAACATGGTTGAATGGAAAGTTTGTAAAATATAGTACGACTAGTCTTAGCCCGCGGTTTCGCCTGCGTAAATGACGGTTTTAGCATAAAAAAGTAGTCTATGTCAGCCGTTTTAGCGTGTAAGAGTAACAAACAGAGATTTATAATATTAGTAGGGATAGGGAACTCCACGACCTCATCCCACCGGCCCCCTTCTACCATCGGACATCCAGACGCACTGCATCTTACCATCCCTACCTTGTAGCTATTCCACCAATTCGCACTAAGCGTTTCCAAACGTCTTTTATAATGCGCACAGCAAAGGAGTGGAACTCTCTGCCTGCGTCTGTGTTTCCAAAAGCTTACAGCCCTAATCTCTTCAAAGTTAGAGTGAACAGGCTCCTTCTGGGTAAGCTCGCTCCATCGTAGACTTTGTCTCTGTCATATCTGACATTGACTAGAGTCAAGAGCAAACCCATCACCAATAAAAAAAAAAAGGGATAGATGATTGTATTTAATTTGGTTAAAGCGTAAACAATGCATTATTAAATAGGTAATAATCGAATGAAGCTTTATTTTTGTGTGTTATGGCTTTCTACAATCACTATTGGTACCCCGGGAATTATTAACTTGCGGTATCCCAGGGCAATCCACGATCAAAATCAATGATCAGGGCCCAAACCACCAACTCTTAAAGTAGTATTACTTCAATATTACTTCCAGTGGGAAAGAGACGGAGCTATATAGTATATATCCGTCTCTTTCCCACTGGAAGTAATATTGAAGTAATACTGCTTTAAGAGTTGGTGGTTTAGGCCCAGGGGGTCTACTCTCTAAGCCCGAATCCCGTAGTTTCGGCCTTAGTATCGGGCGTTTTTTACTCCGTATCACCTACGGACTTACGATTAGTCCCGAACCCGAACTAAAAACAACTGTCAAATCGTGTTGTCATAAATTCTTAGTTCGGGTTTTCTTTAGCGTAATGCTAGATAGCCTATGGCCTTCCTCATGAATGTGGCTATCATCCACAAAAATAATTTTCCAAGGCCAAACAAACAAACTCTTTCGCTTTATAACTAAACAAAGTATAGATATAGACAAGTAAGATTTGAGTTTGACTTTTGTCCGGTAATTACAACAAACGTGTCCTAAAATGTGCTCGTTTCCACGTACTGACTGACCGAATGCTCGCTTTGTAACATGTTACATAACATCGGTCAGTACCCAGCTTAGAAGAATACCACGTGTACCAAATACCTACTTACCTGCGAAAAGGGTTTTTTCAATAGGTAGGTACACTACATACGTCATTTCCAATATTCCTGATGGATCGGATTTACTTTGTGTTCACACAAAGTCGAAACTAACAATAGAAATAGAATAGATTACTCTTTATTATGTACACCATAGAAGTTACAGAAAAGATAGATGAAGAAAACATTACATAGGGTGACACAATGGGCGGCATTATCGCTAGAAGCGATCTTTTTAAGACAACCTTTAGATGTATTTTAAAGAGGAAGAGAAAGACAGTACAGTAGATGGAAAATAGTTCAACCCTGTCTCATAGATAAAGGAAGAAATTGAAGATGTGTATTTGTCAATCTCCACTGTAGTCTAAAAACTACCAAACCTAGACATTCAAGAAGAGGTTGACACGTTGGTAGTTGGTCCTCAAAATACTAAATCAAGATCATCATCATCTGCCTAGCCTTTTCCCAACTATATTGGGGTCGGCTTCCAGTCAAACCGGATTCAGCTGAATACCAGTATTTTACATGGAGCGGCTGCCTACCAGACCTCCACAACCCATTAACTGGGTAACACGGTACTTCTTGGCAAGACTGGTGTCAGATTTTCTGGCTTCTGAAAATCCGTAACATCTGATAAAGATCTACAAATGACAGCCGAGACCAACGGCTTATCGTGCTTTCCGAGGCACGGAGGAGTCTCGGTATGTTAATATGGTCACCCATCCACAGACCAACCTTGACAAGCGTTGCTTAACCTTGAAGATTGGTCCGTGCGGCTGTTATAATTTAGCCACGACTCCTCCAAAATACAAAATCAAGATAACGGCACTATTACCTTTGTTCATGTAATTAGAAGTTATCTAAAGAGACTAATGGAAAAGTCTTCGTCAAAACATTGTAAAGTTTTGGCCTTCATAGTATAAAAACAAAGAAAAACACATTTACATAACTTAGTAATTCAGTAAACACTTCTATTTATTTCCCAACCTACTAATATTTAAAACCTACACCACTAGAATAAAAACCCATTTAAATAAAAAAGTATTCATCTTCTCCATTTTTCTTCGCTCATTAATCTCCAAGCAATGACCTTTAACCAATTAAATTTTCACACAAGGACATCCTTACACCGTGTCGTAATAGGAAAACACTATCCTCGTATCTCTTACTCCAATGCGCCCACTCTTTCGCACTCACGCTTAAGGTATACCTCCATCCTTGTTCACCACAGCATCCGTATCGATCGGGCTGGCAACCTTGACCTTGGCAGAGGGGCATACAATGTCCCGTGTTCCGACCTTGTACTATGAAACTAGGGGAGCGTAGCGCGTAGCTGCGAACGATAGTGACTGTCGCAAGGATGTCGTAGTACCGGTTGGATCGTGATAACGTGACGATTGTGATAATGCCATTGTTTAGGGATGTCTCTTGAATTTTGGTTCTAGTTCAATGAAGGGTGGATATAACAAGTCCTTGAGAGTTCTCGCACGCTTATGCCAGTTGTAGAACAAAAGTTTGGTTAACTTTGTTTAGTTTGCATCTACATAATGTATATGTCGCAGCCAATTAGCTTAAGCAGCCGTTTAATTGGTTGCCTAGCCTTTTCATTTAAATGTGCCGATTTTTCAGCGACTTAAGTGGCATCATTCTATTGTTTAATATCGTTTGATGACTTGACCGTGTCACTTATGTCGCTGATTAAACGGCACAGTTCAATGAAAAGGCTAGACTTTTAATGAAACGGCGGATTCAGCTAGTTGTCTGCGACATATACATGAAGTGATTTTTCTTTCTAACTAGGGGCTTTTACATAGAAAATAGTCACTGTTGATTAGTACTGTTAAGAATTACACATGACCAACGTTTCATACGTTTTTGCAATGCTCGGAGTTTCCTTGCGTGACCGAATCAGGAATGATGATATCCGCAAGAGAACCAAGGTAACCGACATAGTCCAAAGAATAGCCAAACTTAAGTGGGTAGGGCATATTGCTCGCAGAACAGATGGTACATGGGGCCGAAAAATTCTGGAGTGGCGACCGCGTTTCGGAAGACGCAGCGTTGGAAGGCCTCTCACAAGGTGGACTGATGACCTGGTGAGGGTCGCGGGTAACTGCACTGCTGGACATAGGCCTCCCCCAAGTGTACACACACTTGAAACTTGGGGGAGGCCTATGTCCAGCAGTGGACGTCTTTCGGCTGTGACGATGATGAACGTTTCTAAATATACTTTAGTCAGGAATTGAAGGGGAGAGGGGACTGTCTGCTTCTCCACTTATTTCTTCTAAAAAACGCAACGGATTTGAGTACGATTTTTATTAATAAAAATAGCAATAAACGGGGAAGGTAGGTATGCATAATTTGCACCCGTGCAAAGCTGGGACTGTTCCATTTTTTTAGTTTGTGGATTGTAAATTACCAAATGATTGCTCCCGCTCTGGGCGGAGCAGAAGGGAGTGTCAGACTCTTACTAACAAAAACCCATCCGTGTTCCTCTTCATTACCTTTGCGTTCCAAGGCCGCGGTGACTCTTTCGAACAAATTGCGCAACCCTGGGGGACTGGTCCCTAGTACCTACTACTACAAAGCAATCCTTCTTCCAATACATGGCCTTATACAAACTAGGGCAAACTTACCTTCAGAATAGGACACTTGTATAGAGTAAGATTATATAAGGATTGAGGTCAAGAAACTTGGAATCCTTTGCCTACTCAACCGAGTTTGGGATTGAGTTAATTTTAATAGTGTTTGGAGGGATTCCGATGAAGTTTGTATTAGTGTTGAATAATTTGAGCAGGAGGTACTATAATTCGTGGTAATTTTCGGGGTAAGATAATTAATTTGATTATAACTTTCATCTAGCTCAGGTCAAACATACATATGATATACAAAGATATTGATAAAAAAACTTTACAAAAAAAAGAAACCGACTTCCAAAAAACACTACAAAGTTCAAAATAACTTTAATTTCGGAAGTCGGTGTTTTTGGTTGCTTCTTCGTTATTTGACACCAACTTTCGTATACATGGATGATTTTTCCGCATATTTTTTCCAACTATTTGGATTCAAAAACCAAACTACTGAACCGATTTTGATAAAATTTCAACGGGATCATTTG
Source organism: Melanchra persicariae (assembly GCA_947386135.1). Taxonomy (NCBI): domain Eukaryota; kingdom Metazoa; phylum Arthropoda; class Insecta; order Lepidoptera; family Noctuidae; genus Melanchra; species Melanchra persicariae. The sequence goes on from OX376652.1 coordinate 1,746,890, forward strand.
GAAAGTATACCCTTTCCAACAAAAAAAGAATTTTTCAAATCAGTTGGCAAGCGACGGAGTTATGCGCGAACAAACATAAAAAAAAATACAAACATCCGAATTGAGAACCTCCTCCTTTTTTAGAAGTCGGTTAGAAAAGGAAGCATAATATCGCATGTCTTCCAGATTATAGAAACAAATGTGGGATTATCATACACCCCAAAGTTCAAGGCAGTGTACATAATAGCGATTTGATCGCATTTAAGCGTTACTATGGCTTCTTTACGCAGTTGTAAAATTAGAAGCAAGACAATACAATTATTATTACGCAAACATATATTTATAGAATTAATACCTGTTATGAACACATGGCACGATGTTATAGAACAACATGAGATATGGCTTGTTGATGCTTAGCAAAAGTGTCGTAAAAGTAAACGGACAAGTGCGAGTCGGACTTGCGCATGTAGGGTTCCGTACCATTATTTAAAAAAAAAAGACAAAAATAATTTGTTGTATGGGATGGGCCCCACTGAAATATTAATTTTATTCTGTTTTTAGTATTTGTTGTTATAGCGGCAACAGAAATACATAATTTTTGTCAATTTCAACTGCCTAGCTATCACGGTTCATGAGATACAGTCTGGTGACAGACAGACAGACAGCGGAGTCTTAGTAATAAGATTCCGTTTTTGCCCTTTGGGTACGGAACCGTAAAAATGTAAGCAGAGTAACTTTACTACTTACGAATAACAACGATAATGATAAGACTGTTAATTTTGATAGTAAACCTAGCAGTGATATAGAAACAACTCGAATGTATTTCTTGTTAAGAACATACTATCAGAAACAATAGGACATACTTTGCCCTACACTAAGTTTTCCTCTTTGGTTTGCAAAAACGAATTTCCCAAAAAGTATACATTTATTTATTTTGGTTAGCCAACAATTGCTTACACAATGCAATAACCTAACCTAAAATAAAAAAGTGTAATAAAAGCTAACATCTAACTCCCCTCGACATGTACATACAGCAGGAGGCAGCACTAGCAGCCATCAGGCTTATGCACTTAGGCATATGGGGCAAGAACCATATCAGTCCTCACGCTGGCATCCTGGACCGGGCGATCGAGTATCAACCTCTCATCGCTGCCCCGTGTGATAGGACACCGAATAAACACATGTTTAACAAAAACTATAGCATACAAACAACAGAGGAAGAGAGGGATCAGTCAGGAGTCAATGAAGTACGCGTCTACACAGACGGCTCAAAAACTCCACAGGGTTCAGGGGCTGGCGTACACTCCTTAGACCTCAACATTAACTTTCACTTACCACTAGGCGAACACAGCTCGATATTCCAATGCGAGTGTGGCGCCCTAACACAAGCCGCAACAGCCGTAAAGCGTCTAGGGATACACAGCTACGCAATTAGATTCGTATCTGATAGCCTGGCTGTGCTCAAAGCCCTAGAGAACAAACAAACCAACAGTAAACTAATTTTCGAGTGTCACCTAGCCCTGGAGAGTATATCGCTGTCTAACAGGATCACCCTCCAGTGGATCAAGGGACACAGCGGATCCCTAGGCAATGATGCCGCAGACGAACTTGCGAAGAGAGGTTCCGAGATGGTAGTTTTAGGCCCATACCCACTCCTTCCTCTACCTTTCTCGCAGTTTCGTACATGGATTCGCCAGAGATCAACTGAACTCCATAACAACAAATGGTCACGGGCCACAGACTGTAGGCAGTCAAAAATGGCAATGCCATGTCTAAACCCGCGATTAACAAAACGACTACTCAGCCTAAGTAGAAACGACCTTAGAACAATAATAGGGACAATTACGGGCCATTGCCCCCTAAACAAACATCTCTATAACATAGGCGCCACGGACAGCCCACTCTGCAGGGGCTGTTTTGATGCCGAAGAATCAGCTGCCCACGTCATCCTGGAATGCGAGGCTGTGGCTACCCAACGTGAACAAATCCTCGGAACGGTGAGGTAGCGACCTCACTGTTCCGAGGATTTCAAGCTCCCAGGAAACATCTGTGCTTCTGGGCGGAGCTAGGCTGGCTAACTTAGCCAGGATACCTACGCACAACGGACCTAATGAGAGTCTAAGTGCGGATAAGGGAGACCCTACTCTACTCTACTCTACTACTAAGGCTAACACCACAAACACTAATTGTGGTTAAACAATAAATCATTATTAAACAAAACAACAAATCATTATATTTATTAAATTAAAACAAAAAATAACCAATTATATTTCAGAAACAATTTAATAACTTCACGACAGGCCCAGAGAAGACGGCGAGATAAGACTTACAAAACTGGCCTTCGATAGTAGTAGAAACAAGTGGTAGGAGGGGGAAGACACTTCCAGTGTTGAGGAATTAGGGTTGCGAATTTTGTTCGAAACAGTTACCGCGGCTCTGGAACGTAAAAGGCACTAGGAGGAGCATGGATGGGTTTTAGTCAGTAAGAGTCTGACACTCCCTCCCGCTCCACCCAGAGCGGAAGGGGTCATTTGATGATTTCCCTTCCTTAAAAAAAAAAGGGTTGAGGAATTTGGACTTTTAAACTTTTTTTCCCACTTGGTAGTGGGAACAAAAGTTGGAGAGGAAGAACACTAGGCCTGCTCCAAATTCTTCCAAGTATCCTTTTTATGAGCCACCGGCCCTTCCGATCGGTGGCGTCTTGATAATTTTGCTACCTCTTCGTGGACCGTCCTCGGCCCGCACCATCCATCCTCAGGCAACCAATGGGCCACGCCTGGAGAATACTGCGCTGGGGTCTTTTCTACGTTTACAATGGTGTGCTCTATTCCTCTGTCACAAACATTGACCTTTGGCCTTCAGACTGAACTAATAAAACACGAAAACCCCGATCCATATTGCGTCAATCGAAGCTTTCAAGCCTTGTGTACATTACTACATATCTGAACACACAGAGGTGCGCATCCCCGGGCTATATTGTGTATTCTAAGTAACGTTACTTCAGGGAGTGTTTGCTTACCCGGGCAATATTTCCCGCCCGATTTATTGCGTCGTAATGAAGGTTTATTTGACGTTTGCTCGAGATGGACGCACGGTACATTCTATTTACGTTTATTTCGCCTTTTTGTGGAGTACCGTTTTGCGTTGAGCTATTTACAATAAATGTACCTATAGGACATACTATAGAGATTCAAGATTCCGTGAATCCATATTCATGTTTGAATTTAGGAAACCTTTTGAAATATTCATAGTTTTTACTTGTCATTGTTTTAACAGTCTCCAGGAGTAACGATAGTAATACTACCTATAATGCATAGCTACATAGCCATATCATAGTCATAGTCTTATAATACCAAGAGCTATAACCATATGTGTCGCCACAACAACCGGTCTTGTGCGTCTCGTATCCATCAGCTACCCGCTCCCTCACCAGGTCATCGGTCCACCTTGTGGGGGGCCGTTTAACGCTGCGTCTTCCGGTAAGCGGTCGCCACTCCAGTACTATCGGCCCCATCGACCATCTGTTCTGCAAGCAATGTGCCCTGCCCACTGCCACTTCAGTTTGGCGATCCTTCGGGCTGTGTCGGTAACCTTGGTTCTCTTGCGGAGTTTATCATTCCGGTTTCGATCACGCAAGGAAACTCCGAGCATTGCCCTCTCCATTGCCCTTTGGCTCCACTAAAGTTGTCAAAAAATAAAAGGCCCGTTTTGACAGCAGGATATAACATTACATCACTAGTAAGTATGAAAGAGACATTAAATAAATCTCTTTGTTGTATCCTGCTGTCAAAACGGGCCTTTTAATTTTTGACAACTATACCAACCTAACAAAACCAGTCTATAATGTTTCGACTTCTGACTAAGTGCCTGTGATTGTAAGTGAGAAAGGATAAATAATGACTATACAAACTGCGATATTAAACAAAAATTCCACAAGGGTTTAGAGTAATTACGGTAAACCCCTGAAGGAGTTTGTGTAGCGATAAGCTCAAATATGTTAATTATCTATCTTCTATAACAATTGAATACAGCTGAACATTTGGAAAATTATTTTTGTATATGACAGCCACATTCATTAGGAAGCATATAGGCTATACGGGAACGTGAAATTCCTAAGGGAAAACGAACAAAAACGGGATATGCGCGTACGAAGTCGCGGGCAAAAGCTATCATATATTTATGAATGTGATGTAGCTTTGATGTGGGAAATTAATGGGGAGTGTGTACTGTACAGGTAATTTGCTGGGTACTCGTGTGTCTGATAATAGAAGCCAAAGCTTGAAGTTAACAAAAAGTTGCACTGTGGTCACACAATGTTATGTGGATTTCATTGTGGACCACTACTGATACAAAACAACAATGCAATAATAGTCGATCTCCTCGGTTATATTCCTCACCATATTTCTACCAAATCATCATCTTCGTCGCCTTTTTCTCCAACTTTGTGCGGTTCCACTTCTAGTTTAACAGGATGCAGCGGAATACTAGCATTTTTAGAGCGACTGCCATACTTTCACCATAGGTAATCCATCAGCAGATTCGTGGTCTACAGAAGAAAAAAAGGATGGAAAACTGTTTGTACTTACAATATTTCTTGACTTAGATTTTACACCCACATTTTATTCAATTTAATTTATTTCAGGAAAAATTCACACTGTGTTTGAAATTATCATAAAACTAACACATTCATAATAGAATAAATTAAATAAAACAACAAAACATAAAATACAAATCATCAAACATTATAAGCAAAAAATTCAATAACATACTAATATTACCCAGTCTGAAATTAATGTCAACTTTTTAAAATATGGATACTAATATTGTCATCGTCTATAGAATACAGACATTTCTCCTTTAGGAACGCTTTGAATCTTGACATGAATGAGCTATTTTAAACTATAGTTTTTAAGTCTAATCGCAACCTGCTAAAAATCCGCACTACTTGATATTGAGGACTATGATTCAAAGAAAGACAACAATTTTGTCTTTCAAATAGTGCGCCAGTTACTCGGACACTTCTGCAAATTTTCTTACCCCTTGACTTTGACAAAAAAAACCCACGGACAGTCTCCTTTCAAAGGTACCTATAAAAGTCGTTATTGATGTAAACGGTTTGACGTTGATGCCTTTTACTTCCTTTGGAAAGTGCTTTACAAGCTCCAAGCGAAGACCCGTATCTTCAGTAAATGAAAACTGACAGGTCAATTATTTCTTCTTTATCAGCTTCCCTTTCGGGTCCGTACTTAGTTCTTGGGAAAATATAATGAGAACTGTACAAAGTGGTGTGTGGTGTTGAAGGCCTTCCACAAGGTAGACTAGTGAACTGGTGGAGGCCACAGGAATCTGCTGCGAGACGCACATAACCGGTCGTTGTGGCGACTCTTGGGGAGGGGGGACTGGGGGCTATCTGTCCATGAGTGGATTCAATGTACTTACTATTGGATGACTGTCGTAATTTTGATGAAATGATAAAGATTTTGGAGTGGCGACCGCGTACCGAAAGACGCAGCGTTGGAAGGCCTCCCACAAGGTGGACCGATGACCTGGTGAGGGTCGCGGGTAACCGATGGATGCGTGACGCACAGGACCGGTTGTTGTGGCGACACTTGGGGGAGGCCTATGTCCAGCAGTGGACGTCTTTCGGCTGATATGATGATGATGATGATGATGATAAAGATTTTTGTTATTGAGGAATGGGCTTACTCTTGACCGCGATCACGCTTGATGGAAAGCGATAGATGAGGTCTATGATGGAGCAAGCATGCTCAGAAGATGACTGTTCACTCTTGCTTTGAAGGCAGATGGGATATATGTGAAAGGGGGAACACAAGCGCACAGCTTTTCTAACCGAAGTTCGGACAAAGTGCTACTGGGTTCTGGGTTGTTCGATCGGGTGCATTTGCTATAGAGTTGTGGACTGGTGCCCGGTAAATTGCAATAAGCTCAAACTCTGTTCCATGGAACTTTGACATAACTGGCTCTACACACAGCACTGTTATAACACCCTTGTCCATCGCTATGGAGAATAAAGCACAGGCAGGCGTTTCGCCAATGTATCCATACTCTAGGAGCTAGGCATCACGCAGCGTCTGTCGGCCGTTGTTCAGTCGCGCATACTGCACAACTTTAGACATGTCCCTAGGCAGGATAACTACCCCACCAACCGTGTCTCCACGTTGCCGTCGTGGTGGGGCTTGCGTGTCTCAGTGATCTTGGGGGCTTTGCCGGTAGAGCCACTCATGCCGGAAGGTCCCAAGTGAGAGACCAGACCAAGAGAGACACAAGAGGGGCACACCGTTCGGAGACTTGAGCAGTGTTCGGGTCCTCGGACGGTGTGCGTCTCATTGGCTTGCTCGCTGCTCTCTGGTACGCGTCTGATCATCAGACGTGACTGTGAGGGCAGCGAGCAAGCAGTGAGAGAGAGGGAGAGAGGAGGGGAGATAGGGACCGCACCCTTTAAAAGGACAACAATGGACAGTACTGAAAGAGATTCTGTACCCCAGGGCGGTCCGGACTGCACAGCAGTCCGGGAATCCGCCACGCCTCGTGCGTCAAGCCCCTCGTATTCTGGGGGGGGCAACAGTGCTGTCCACATTCCGCATGCCAAGGGCATCAGTGGCCGAGGAGGCCCCCGATCCAAGCCGTCCTTTGAGGACATGATCGGGTTTGACTTTGGATCGCCCGACAAAGTGTCGGTCGGGCGGAGCGCGTTAAGAGGCGCGTTATGTTGGAGGAGGGGCTCGCCTGAGCGTCACCCGGGTGCAGAGTCGGAGTCCGAGTTGGACTCCGACGACCTGGTGACAATAAGCTCGGCGAGCTCTGGACCCGAGAGGGCGGGGGCTGCTGCGGAGGACTCCAGGTCCTTCCGCAAGCGGCCCAGAACAGAGGAGGACCGGGGGTCGTCCGGCAGCGAGGAGGTTGCCTCGGCTCGCAAGATCCCCACCAGCAGGCGGGGCAAGGGCCGAGAGGGAGGCAAGGGGAGATTGCCCGCCTCCAAGGTGGCTGGTCAGCGAGCCGAGGAGCTCGTCGCTGACGGACGACCCCCCGTAGAGGGCGGTCGCAGGGCTCCTGGTTCGGAGTCCTCCGGCGGTGAGCCGGATGACTCCGGACAGGAGCGATTTCGGAGGGCCGGGTTTGCGGAGGTGGTGGAGGCCGCGCTTCGCGATGTGGCCTTGAAGAGGAAATTGTCCTCTAAGAACAAGGCCATAAGCGAGGCGATGGCCTCCATTCTGGCGGCAGCGGAGGCTACCAAAGGTGGGCCTCCGCCGGACGAGATGTCCGAGCTGCGGGCGGAGGTCGCCCGCTTGGCTGCCGCCACGGAGCGTCTCCGTAAGGAGAACGAGGGGCTCCGCGCAGACCTGGCCAGGCTCCGGGGAGCCGGCCCACAGGGGGCGCCGCAAGGGGGACGCAGGGACGACGGCCGGCCCGTGCCGCAGGAGGGCCAGGTGCTGGACCTGGTGCGGCAGGAGTTGGCTGCCTTCCAGGCGCGGTTCTCCGTCCTGGAGGGCATCGTCCTGCGCCCCCCGCTAGCGAGTGCGGCGAGTGGGAAGGCCGTCCCAGGCCAGAAAAAGGCGACGTCCTATGCGGCCGCCGCGGCTGCCACACCGGGGTCGTCCGGCCTGGACAAAGGGTCCGGGCCGGCACCCGCGAAGCCGGTGCCGGGGAAACCGGACCCGGCCCCGGGAAAGAAGAGGAGGGGTGGGGTTGCTGCGCGGATGGCGAAGGCTCCTGCGCCGTCTGAGCAGCAGCTCCCCCCGGCTTCCTCGCCTTCAGCTCCTCCCCCGGCTCAAGCCGAATGGCAAGTGGCCGGGGAGAAGAGGAAGGCGGGAAAGGCAGCCAGAGCGGCCAAGAGGCGAGAGAGGAGGCGGCGGCAGAAGGCGCGAAGCGTCGCGGCTGCGCTCCGCCCCCCGAAAACCGCGGCTGTAGTGCTTACGCTACAGCCGGACGCGGCGAAGAGGGGCGTGACGTACGCGGACGTGCTCACCAAGGCGAAGGAGGCGGTGAACCTTGGTGAGCTAGGACGCTCTAGCCGAAAGGCTCAGGGCGTCCCTTAGCGCGGACGATGCCCGAGTGTCCAGGCCCACCAAGCGCGTCGACATGCGCATCTTGGGCCTGGACGACTCCGTCACGGAGGCGGAGGTGGTGGCCGCCGTCGTTAGGACGGGGGGGTGCTCAGCAGAGGAGGTGAAGGCGGGCACCCTACGTCCTGACAACACGGGCATGCGCACTATTGTGGTGAGCTGTCCCGTGTCGGCGGCCAAGACCATCTCGGAGGGCCGTAGGTTTTTGGTGGGTTGGGTTTCCGCGCAGGTCAAACTGCTGGAACCCCGACCTCTGAGGTGCTTCCGGTGCCAGGTGGGCCACCATGTAGGAGCTCAATGCACCTCGGAGGTGGACCGCAGCGGTCTATGTTTCCGCTGCGGTCAGCCCGGTCACAGGGCCGGCTCCTGCGACGCCGCGCCGCACTGCGCAGTCTGTGCGGCAGCTGGCAAGCCGGCCGACCACTGGGCTGGGGGTAGGGCCTGCGCCCCACCCACCAAAGCCGGAAACCGGAGAAAGCCCTCCGCCACCGCCGTCTCTGCCGCGACCGCCGCCACCGCCGCCGCTTCCTCCGCCGCCAAAGCCGGTTCCACTGCGGCTGCTGCTACTGCAACAGCCGCAGTAGAGCCCCTACAACGGGCTCCGGAGGGGGCTGAAATGGAGTGCCAGTAATGGCCCCATTTCACCCCCTCCTGTTGAACGTCAGCCACTGCGCCGCCCAGGAACTGATGCTCCTGAGCATGGCGCAGTGACTGATGCCTGTGGACGGCGAGCAATGGGTAGCTCGCCGTCCGATCAGAGCAGGCCCGGGTTGACGGCGCGCTGTGTTCTACGCGCGCCAAGCCAGCAGTCGTCAGCATGGGTCGGGGCCCGTTAAGGCCAGAGCCTACCAGGGTTGCGGATTTGTTCGAAAGAGTTACCGTGGCCCTGGAACGTAAAGGCACTGAGAGGAGCATGGGTGGGTTTTAGTCAGTAGAAGTCTGACACTCCCTGCCGCTCCACCCAGAGCGGGAGGGGTCATTTGATGATTTCCCATCCAGAGAAAAAAAAAAAAAAAAAAAAAGGCAGGATAACTACTCCATAGAGTGACTGGTCGCGCAGGGAAAGAAGAGGGAACTAGATCGGTAGGTTACCTATACGCTGGAAATCTCAGTTAAATTAGTACTGGGAAGCCTATCTGATTGCGCCTAACAAACAGCCAACAGGGAGAGATGGCGGGAGATTGTGCGGAAGCTGTGACCGGCTCTACCACCGAAACAAACACTGCCAAGAGCAAAACGACAGAGAAGAAGATGGGGCGTTTTTATAGGGAAGAAGTCTTCCGAGATTTGTAACCTTTTAATTAAACACTGGCGCTAATTTGGCTCCGGGGCCCTAAATAACTTCTCTATGTTAATTAAATCATCATAAATAAGCAAATTAGGGACGCCTTAAATTAACATGTTGATTAAGGGAGGCACGAGAACAGGATTAAAGTTTTTAATCTAACATAATTTTAATTTCTGCGTTTTCCTCTTTGAACTTTGTAAGAATCGTTAGCTCCTATTATTTTATTTATGAAGAGTCGTTACTGACTAAACGGCTGACCGATGATTTTACTGATCACACTACAAATATTTCAGTTGTCGTTATTTCGACTGTTTAGTATAAGCCACACTCTTTTCTGCTATGCTTTCTTGGTACGTGCGAGTGTCAACCTCCAACGAAGTTTTTTTTATTCCTTATGAATCAGCTCTTGAACTCGATCTCGCCTGATGATAATCAATCAATGGATGAGGTCTAGGTATATTGGAACGAGCGCTCCCAAATGCCCCGTTCCCTCTGCTTGCTATGAAGGTCGACAGGTCATTCATACCAATTACCTTCTTGATGAATGTTATTTGTATGTTACAGAAGCGGGCTCGAATGTCGGGCGGCGGCGGCGGGGGCCTCATGTCGTGTGTGCGCGAGGGCTCGCTGGAGCCGCCATACCGACCGCCCATCACCGACACACACAACCATGGTGAGTAGGAGTACCAGGCTCACATAACTTAGTAGAGGCAAGTGCAAGTGTGCGAGGCAACACGAGATGGTTTTCGTCAGTAGGTATCTGACAGACCCCTTCGTCCGGCCCAGGGCGGACGACATCCATGAAGGATTTCTACCTCGTTACCAGCTACTCACTCGTACTTGACTCTTGTCGTGTATGTGTGAGAGCTCGCTGGAGCTGCCATACCGACCGCAACGACATATACAACCATAGTGAGACCTACCAGGGCATCATCAGATACTTAGAAATCATTATTAGACTCTAGACGCGCTCTGTAACTAGTGGCCAAAAAGAAAACTGGAGAGCATGATTACTACTGTGTATGTCTGTCAACCGTATACCACCATAAGTAGTACTAGGGCAAAAAACCCGTGAAGACTCTTAGACGCCACCGCGTTGGTGAGACAAGTTCACATAGGATGTAACTTGACGTTCACTGTACAGATGTGAGGCCTGCTAGAACGCCATACCATCATCATTTATAACCTGAACGAGTACCAGGGTGTCATAAGTATAGTAGAGAATTCTGAAGAATGTGGCATTAGGACAATGTACTCCGTGAAAATGAAAGCAAAACTAAAAGTTCTTCATAAACTTTATTAACTCAACTGAAAACACGCACGATTTCTATTAGTTTACCAAAACCGGGCCATGTGCACTCGACACTCCAAATTGTTTGATCTATTGATTGTCGTAGCTGACAAATCCGCGACAATTGACGAAGGGTGGTTTCCCCCAAAATAAGCAACAATAGAATAATAAAATTCTGCACGATGACCCCTGATTTAATTGAAGATCAATAATCGTAAATCTATCGTATAATTCGTTGCTTAGGGAACAACCCCTAAAAGTTTTTGTTCGCGTCATAAAAAGTAAGTAAGGATATGATTACGAAGGGGATGGGCGATCAACTTTAAACATAGCTGTGGTATAAAATTTGATTACGGCGGTACGTTTATTAGGCCATTGGTCTTCCCCCAATATTAGCGAGGATATACGAAAACAAAAACATCAGTATTATTACATCCCCATGCAGCCCCTACAAAATGTTTCCATCAACATCGATTGAGGTTTACAACTTAATAAAAGCATCGTCATGCTTCGTGGACCGTAGTCAAACTACAGGAACATTTTATTCAGTCAACTGAAGGTGGCGGTATCAGCTGGACATCTGTATCAAAAATTTGTCCTTAGCTGGTCTGGGAGTCTTCACTCTAAGCCCGAAGTTCGTAGTTTCGGCCTTAGTGTCGGGCTATTTCTACTCCTTATCGCCTACGGACATACGATTAGTCCCAAACCCGAACTAAGAACAACTGTCAAATCGTGTTGTCATTCATTCTTAGTTCGGGTTCGGGACTTAATCGTAAGAGGATCAAAAATCCGTCCGATTTTTGATCCTCAGAAGAGGTAACAGTTTGTATAGAAGTTCATTATTTTGCCTATAGATTATCCCTTCAGGCTCAGGCACCTGTCTTGCAAAGATATCACGAAACCCTCATAAATTAAAAGCCGATTTTCAAAAACAACTACTACTGCAACTGCTGCTATTTTATGTTCCTAATACCAGGCGTCCATGTTTCAGGCGAAGGTCGCACAGGCCGCTTTCTCCGGGGCCTGCGGCGCATGTTCAAGCGTCGCGGCAGTGGAGCGCGCACGGACGCCTCTCCCGACCCCAAGAGCAGCTCCACCTCAGAACTGCTGGACGCTGACCGACATGCTCGGAGGAAGTAAGTGGCTTGCTAATTATTGTTTGGGAGTTTGTTTCAGATTATTTGGGAGTCGAGTTCAAATTATTGGGGTTATGGTGATCTAGGTTGAATCCAGATTGGCGAGAATTTTATAATTGGTGTGACAACGAAAGCAGTTTAAATTAAACAGTCTGTTATCCCTTCATCGAATTATCAACAAGTAAATCGCGAACTTAGATAACTTGTCCTGAACTTACTTAGATGTTAAGTTATAGAACGAGTAACGCCATCTATGATGTAACAGCGGAACTTCTAAGTTACTAACTGTTCTGCTTTGAATTAAAGTTCAACGAACCGAATTGCTTTAGATAATTCAAAGTTAAAAATATGATATTTCTTGCGAGCATTATTAAGACGTGTTTTTAAGAAGTAGGTACGGAAATCGTGAAATCATCAAGCACGTGACCAGAGGGCTGGCCTTTTCTTTGGCCAACAGCATTGCCATTCAACGTGGCAATGCGGCCAGTGTTCTGGGTACTTTTCCCGTTGACAGCGATGTGGACGAATTTTTCGATGCCCTATGAGTTCTTACCCGGGGAGGGTTAGAACTCATAGGGCATCGAAAAATTCTTTTTACTCCGCTTTTATATTTTATACTAGTTTGTATTCAGTATCTATAAGTTTTATATTAGTGGTAACTAGTTTTAAAATTGATAAATAAAAGAAGTATGGAGATGCAGCGAATTTATCATACAATAATTTTTATTCATTGGCATTTCAATAAAATTCATTTATGTTACTTGTTTCCAAAGGGAGGGTGCCTACGGCAGCGGGCTGTCAGTGTCCCACGACTCGGTGTTCACGGGCGAGAGATCAGGCGACGAGTCCAGCGACGAGCGACCCACTCCTGCGCACGGCTTGAGTCATGTCGCCACATCGCACCGGGTGAGTACCCTTAGTAAACTTATTTACTGGGAAACTGTACACTGGACACTAAGTGAGCTGAACCCTGAAACAACCCTTGTTGGTGCTAAACGTAGCAAAAACACTGGTATTTTAAATAGTATTGACTGGGACAGTGGATGGCATTTCCGCGGCTGAATACTGGGCCAAGCAAGGAATTTAATTAGAGAAATATAGATAGCACGATAAGAAGAATTTTAAAGATAGTACTGTCCGTCTTGGTGGAGAGGATGATCATTATGCTAAATTAGCTGATATTTTAATTTATTTGAAAGGTATTTGCTTACCTCGGATTTCTAAAACATGAATCTCGAGCATTTGATGAAAGCAACCTATGTTAAGAGCGTTACCTCCTCAAGTCCTCACGAAGGGGGGGGGGGGCTGCCCCCACCTAGAGCGTGTTTTTTTTTAATCAAATTTCCATTTTGCCTTCATTTTTAAAATGAGAATTCTAATTTATAATTCCCGTCCCGCGCTATGCAATCTGAAACACACCTATGCGTCTACTTGTCATCATCAGGTTCTTTGTAAAATCAGTTTTCTGAAGAAAAAATGCGTTTTTTGCAATTTAGCCTCCCCCTGGCCCGTCGGCTGGCGACGCCCTTGGTCCTCACGGTACCTATTTCGTACATTGGCAAGTCTATTCTTGGAAATGAATGAACGAGTGAACCTACATTAATGAGCTAAATACGCATTTGCAAAAAACCTTTTAAATATTCTATAGTTTGTGAAAAATCACTTTCTTTCTAAACTATTGTCTAAAATTTTTTTATGAAGAAGCATCTGGTTTACTGAAAATGTTTTTCAGGAACCGGAAGACGCTGCTAAACGAAAACATTGATTTTCTGATAAAAATAACACATGTTGCGTGTCGTTACAAATAAGATTATGTGTAAAGCGCGACTTCTGACGCGGTAACATAAGCCTATTTACTCTTAGACGTCAATACAGTCAGCTACTTAAAATATTGTGTGTTGAAATACTGTAAACCTGAAAGATGACAAATCTGACCATATAGTTTCGGGTTATTCAGTGACGAAGACGTGGGGGTAAGTTTGGAAGTTGTCCATTTAAAAAAACTAATATTCAACTTCACAGACAGATGTGTTGCTGGGGAGATTGTTGCCCCATTGCTTGATCCTCCATTTCTGAAACACTAGGAAGTGGTGACGGGCGGGCGTTTCGAAGGACTGTCTTTATATGTATGTCGCGGTCAACTAGCACTGGTCAAGCTCCCCACATGTCAAACTTCAACATCACACAATATACCTTGCGTTATAGTAATAATAGAGTTTAAAACGCGTAAATCGGGCGACACACGGGTTAATCAGCCGTATAATTGGTTGCCTAGTATGCCTTTTCATTTAACTGCGCTGATTTTTAGCAACTTGAGTGATATCTTTGGTTCAATATCGTTAAGTGACTTGCCCTCACTTATGTCACTGATTAAACGGCGCAGTTAAAATGAAAAGGCTAGGCAACCAATTATACCTCTGATTAAACTAGTTGGCTGCGACATGTATAAAACGCTGTCTTTCAAAAAGTGCTGGCACTCACTTTAACACTGAGGACTCATCATCTGCCTAGCCTTTTCCCAACTTTATTGGGGTCCGCTACCAGTCAAACCGGATTCAGCTGAATACCAGTATTTTACATGAAGCGGCTGGCCTACCAAGCCTCCACAACCCAATAACTGGGTAACACAGTACTTCTTGGCAAGACTGGAGTCAGATTTTCTGGCTTCTGACAATCCGTAACGACTGCCAAAGATCTACAAATGACAGCCGGGACCAACGGCTTAACGTGCTTTCCGAAGCACAGAGGAAACTCGGTGTGTTAAGATGGTCACCCATCCAGACCAACCTTGGCAAGCGTTGCTTAACCTTAAAGACCGGCCCGTGCGGCTGTTATATTTAATTTTATGATTTCCATGTTGTTGGATACATATTTATTTTTTTGTTCGTGTCTTAAAATACTTTGCGTACTATTGTTTAATTGAAGTTCTTAAAACGTAACAGACAGATGTGTTGCTGGGGAGTTTGTTGCGCCACTTCTTCTTCCCAGCTAAAACACTAGGAAGTGGTGACGGGTGGGCGTTTTGGGGGACTGTCTTTATGTAAAATTTGACGTTCAAAAAGTGCTGGCTCTCAGCCTAATTTGAATAAATGACTTTTGATTTTGATTTTGATTCTTTAGCCACGAGCTCCTACTACTTCAACGTACATAATTATCACCATATTTTTCAATATTAATGATCATCCCTTTCGATAACATTCGACTTGACGCAGCAATATTTAGCAATCGTGTCGTTTACGTTTTCATTCTCGTTTCGGATGACTACATAAAAACTATCATGTATTTTAGCTGTATCTATTCAAATAGAAAGTACATGTATCTACATCATTGTATAAACTCTTACACAACTTTAAATACACGAAGTGCACGGTCATTGTGCGCTCTTCAATGAGTTGCAGAAGTTTTGGGCAAAGTGCGTGAAGTGAATAGAGAATGCTTGTTTTGGAGTACCTATCATGATAATATTATGCGTTTTTGTACTTTCTTTAGTGTAGACGGTTATCCATAGGGTGACACGATTCTTCATGACAAAATATCTTCGGTAAAATATCCCCAAACTTCGTTCCCAACCGAACGAAGTTTGAAGAAATTTTGTCGGAAAAAAAAAATGGGTGACTGTCGTGGAACACTCGTTCCACGACAGCACGCATTTTTTTTTTGTAAAAAGTTAAATCTTCAAATGACTCCTTTCGGTTTTGGTGGAGCGGGTGGGAGTGTCAGACTCTGATTGACTAAGACCCATCCGTGTTCCTCCTAATGCCCCTTGGCATTATGAGGAACGCAGAAGGCATTTGGAACACGGGTGGGTTTTAGTCAGTAAAAATCTGAGAGTGATACCAGCCAAAGCTACCACACCAATCGATCAACGTCGATCGATGTGTGATCGATTGGTATACGTTTTGGACGCGTCGGATGTTACATCCTGACGCTTGTTCACACTGCGCCCAGATCGGGAGAAAGTCAATTGATAATTTCCTATCCATAAATAAAACTGAATGCAGTATTTTCACGTTTCAGCTAGCAGCAAGGAATTTTTGCTCATCCTATACACCAAAATATACCTGACTCTTCGATAATCTCCTAGCCAGTCTTTATATATAAATAAACCATACAAAATGTCTACATGGATTAAACAAAAGAGGTGACCTTGGATTAAGCAGCTGACTCAGAGTAAGGGACACAAAAACTGACCTATTTTAGGTCAAGGTGATCAAACCGAAGATTTTATGCTTAAAAGTAAGAAAGCTTTTTACAAAGAGTTGTTATTCTACGGTAACAACACGCCTCTGGCAATTTTCGTATACAGCTTTTAGGGACACAAAAGCAATAGGTTTTTCTTTGTAAAGATGGGAAATCATCAAATGACATATCTCATAGGTGCCCATACCAACAACGTCTGACATTCTTCAATATTACTTCACTATATCAACGAAGAGTTATGCATAGCTTTCTGTTCCTATACAAGTTAGTCAACGGCCATATTGATTGTAGTGAACTACTATAGCGCATTTATTTGAGTGTTCCGCACAACATTCCACGGTATCCCCTTACCAGATTGTTCCATCGCCCTTCTACCCGTACCATCATAGGTCGCAACTCCCCACTAGCGAAGATGTGTGACAACCTCAATTCACTTATTAAGTCCATTCCTGAGACAGATTTATTTGGTGACTCTAAGGCGAAATTTAAATCGAGAATCCTGGCTTCTCTACGGCCTATCCAGTCTTCTGATCAAGTCAGCTGTCCAAAAAGTTAACTTCGTTTGTGTCTGTTTTCCCTGGCCTACTACTGTTATGTTTTCCGTTTATTGTATGTATTGGATGTATTGCATGTTATTGTTTTTATATCGCGTCTCTTTGTAGTAGTGTATAAATAATCTGGCGTGTTTTTGTCAATGTTGTGTTTGCCCGTAATTGGCATATATATTAGAATATTACCATAAAACTCAATGTATCTATGTCCATATATGTGCTGTGGGTGAACCTTAAATAAATAAATAAAATTACTTCTTCCACTCTGGGCGGAGCGAGAGGGAGTGTCCGACTCTTACTGACTAAAACCCCTCCGTGTTCCTCCTAATGCCCTTTGCGTTCCAGTGCCGCGGTGACTCTTTCGGACATAAGCTGGGTATAAGGCCCTGAGTAGCCCTGACGTGGTTTGCATGTGACATCGTTTGTTTTTTTCTAGTGTAGTTTGTAGTTCAGTCAAAAAGATTTTTTTTATTTTGTGTTACTTTCTTTCTTTCCCTTCTTTCTTCGTCTAATTCTTATATTATATTTTTTGTAGCCTGGTTTAAAACTGCCTGCTAGCCACAAAATAAAAAAAGCAATTTTAAATGCACATTCAATTTAATGTAGGTAATATTCCTTGTTTACGCTTCGAATGCAGTTGGAATGTTTTTTTTCCTGTAGTTCAAAAACGTAAAGCTGACAAAATGACTAATGATGGGCTAGCAACAGACTTACAAGCTTATTGCTAGTTTCCAATGAAATAAAAAGCTATGGTAGGCTCCAGATACATTTGCAATAACGGTCATTGACCCACATACATTTATTGACTTTCTTAATATCAAAAACAGAAATAAAGACATAGAGCTGTCCTTAATCGACTTCTATCGTAATCATTTACGTTCTGCGGTAATGAAAAACGGTTCATAATTTATTATTTGGGTAACTACGAAGTGATAAATGTAGAAAGATTAATGTAAAAAAAAAGATGACTAGAGTCTGGCTCTCTAGAAAATGTGCAAAAAAAGCCAAATATAAGATATTGATCACGTGACATTTTGACAGCGTTTGTCAATCCCATAGATTTTTGACGTTTCAACAATCGCCGTCGCCATGACACCGCCGACAACATGTCACTTGTGCAGACTCTCAGAACAAAAGCAAACAAAAGACTCGTAGTACTGAAAGCTGGACACGCCCAGATGCGATTAATTAATACATTTACCACTCGGGCCCAACATGTGAAAATTCCCTAATATAAAGTAAATCTTATGTATATGTAAATAAACATTAAATTCGCGATTAATTCGCGACACACCGGTGTGTCGCCGGGGCCGGACAGGTTAATACCACATAACAACATCACGTAGGAGCCGTGATAATTCAACCATAATAATACTAAACAGATGTGTGGCAGAAGTACCACTGCATAATGATGGAACACTTGAAAAAAACACTTCAACCACTGTAAATGTCAGAGCTTTGCTAAGCTAAGCTAGTTTAAGCTCAGCTCGCATCGCTGAGGTCATCTTGAAATTAGTAGTTTTTCATACTTACGCAATTTAATGTCTGCAAACTTGTGATCTTGACTGTATAAGTATGAAAAATTAGCTGAATTACCCTAAAGCCTGTCTTCCCTTGTCTTGCCTGATGAGAAGCAATGGCTTATCAAATCAGCCTAAATAACGCTGATTCAGAAGATGCCAAATTGTCAAATTAACTATAAAGTCAGCAGCTCACATGTAGAAATTGAGACCTAACGAGAACTTGATGACCACGTGGTCATACGATGATCACTTAAGAAAAGCAAAAAGGCATATTATATCTGACCTTGACTCAACTATTTTCGAGGTCTACTTTTGGCAACAATTCCATTCCAATTTTATGTTTCATGTGCGTTCTTTGGAGAACCTCTTTGGGCCTTTGCCAAGCCACAATGCACAAAATTGTTCTGCTAGATAATGTGTCACTTCGTCAAAATCGTATCCGTGTTAATGTTAAAAAATGTGACATAAATTTCCCAGTCTCTTCCCATCTATGTTGGGGTTTGCTTCCAATCTAACCGGATGCATCCTTCAAAATGGTTGAGCCAAATGAGCACCATTCGGCTCAGCGCAGGCATCATTTTCGTGAGCGAGCGCCGTCAGCTAGGACTGGTAATCTCTCAACTACCGCGGTTTATTTTAAATATTTGTTCTTTGAGTTGATGTTTTTTTACTCCGGACGCTTGATCCTGCAAGTTTTTCTACATCGTTCTCACATATAATGTTTCTAAAAAATTCACACAAATTATGAAACGCATACATTGTAAAAAAATATTGATTTAAAAGAGTGTGTGTGTCTTGTACGGTCTTCTTCGTAGAGATTTACGCTTTGGAATAGCTTCATCTCTTTTGACTGACCGAGCGGCGACCTTGTCAGTTCAAAAGTGCCTGTAAATGGTATAATTGAAATGAATGTTTTGAGTTTTTGTGCTTCTGAATGGTTAGTCAAAAGCTCTGTGTCCTGTAAAATATTTACAAATTGTAACTGAGACCAACTGCTTTTCGAAGGTCGATGATGATCATAATACTGGCCAAAACTAAATGTCAGCAGTAAAATTTTAATTATCATAAAACACAAAATACCGACAAACCTTCTGCAAAATCTTATACACAACTACGATGTAGTAACGCTAAATCCTATACAAGATCGAGTTCCGTTGCTCAGTTCTGCTCTCTCGAACACAGTCACAGTTGTGTTCCGCGCGTGTGTTGCGGTCCTAATTCAACTTATACTTTTTTTTTTTTCTTCCATCGAATGGGATGAATCACCCAGTCTGAACTGAACTCGCGAACACGACCGGCGTATAGAGCAGATAGAGCTTCGATATTTGAAAATTCAAATAGTATATTTACCATGTGTGTTGTGTTTGGTGTCCAAAAAGTTTATGCGTAAAAAAAGTGTGTTTGTTTCTAAGTTTTTCGTGTCGTTAAGTTTTCTGGTGTTACGTTAGTTTTAAGTTGGTAAATTCTGCCGGTATGGTACAAGTTTAGATCACGGTGATTCAAGTTATTACTTAGTCCGTTGAGAATCTTTATAATGATCATTTGATGGTCATACTTTTATATCTGACATTGACCTGTGCTTTATTAAGCTCTGGCCTTGGTGAATGGCTCAGCCAGGTCGCCAAGAATATTCTTAACCGTTAAGCTAGATGTCTAACTTAAAATAGTCTGCATTTTACTCATTTTAAATGAATGATAGTGCATTTAAAATGAAAATTTCCCAGCTCCAACGGGGGGTTACTTTAGGTTACTTCGAAGCAAGTGTGTTCCATCGTCGACCACATCTTCATGGTGGGATTGTGGTCAAACGGAGCCTGAAACAATAGTAAAAAAACCAAAAACAATTTATAAACAAGCAAAAAAAAAACATAAAAAGTGACGTCACGTTTCGTCTCGC
Source organism: Melanchra persicariae (assembly GCA_947386135.1). Taxonomy (NCBI): domain Eukaryota; kingdom Metazoa; phylum Arthropoda; class Insecta; order Lepidoptera; family Noctuidae; genus Melanchra; species Melanchra persicariae. Next base: position 1,766,839 of record OX376652.1, read on the forward strand.
CACCCTTGACAGCTAAAAGTTTAAAATAGGAACTCTAATTTCAAGCTAATTAGCCAGTTTTAATGTTTTACGTCTGCCTTTCAAATATGGAAACTGGGTTCGGTCAGAGTCTGACTCATACGGCTACTGATCGATAAAGTTTTATGCCAGTATTCGTTTGTTTTTCGAATTTTTGTCTGACGTCACTCTTTTGTTTTTGTTCGAAGTTGGTGTTAAGTACTCAATATTTGCTTAGGGTAGGGTATACTACCCGTACGCGTTAACTTGACACCTGTCTCGAATTACGTTTTGCCATTTTAATTTAAATTGAACAATTCGATTTCGATGCATATAATATAAACGCATCGGTAACAGTGATGCTAACGTGTATATGTCGCAGCCAATTATCTTAATCATCCGTTTAATTGGTTGCCTAGCCTTTTTATTTAAATGTGCCAATTTTTCAGCGACCTAAGTGACATCTTTTGTTCAATATCATTTAATGACTTGCCCATGTCACTTATGTCAATGAAAAGACTAGACTTTTAATGAAACGGCGGATTCAGCTAGTTGGCTGCGACATATACATTGTTTACCTACATCAAAATATATATAATTATTCAATTTAAATTAGAACCTCAAAACGTCATGCGAAATGTGTCGAGCCAGGTGGATTTAGAGTATTTTGGAGTTCTGAACGCCAGCAGTGGACGTCTTTCGGCTGGTGATTATAAACATTCCAAATACTACAGTAAACCTTTTTATCGAATACTCAACTTCAAATTCTAAATTCAGAATTAGGGAGAAAATCAACTAACACTCAATTAAATCTAAGTGAAGATGTGTTTTTGTAAACTTTAATCCCGAGCCGAACTCAAGGTAAATCATTAGTAACTTAATTAAGTACTAGTTTTTGCGAAACGTGAAAGCAAGCTAAATTATTTCAGTTATTTTTTGTCTAGTGCTTAGAAAGGAGACTGAAAGAAACTCCAATTAATATTTATAAACTTAATTAAGCACTAGGTTTGCTTAAAAATGTAGCACCTCTAACTAAAAAAATCCACGTATACCAATTCCTTTTATAGTAGACTAGCACTTCGCCCGCGACTTCGTCCGCGTGGATTTAGTATGTACTCCACAAACTTCAACGCCCCTATACCCCCTTATAAACGTTAGTTTTGGAAAATTAAGCACAACTATTTTCATTAATTACATTTATTACTTAGCCATTTCTACTTATTCTATGGTCTCAGGTTCAGAGCAACTGTTCACCCCGTCAGGAGTTGATTATGCAAAAATGGTTAGGTACATCTGTTTCAATAATCTCATTTTTAGTTCGTTCATAGCATTCCGACGTAAATTAAAGCAAGCAATAATGTCCTCCCCTAAAAACTTGCTGCAACCCCTGCTTCACCCCTTATTATGTATGTAGTTTATTTGAGAAAAATCCAAACATTTGTTACTCTTATTGTTTTATCGAAATCATTTTCAACTTCATCGGACCAAGCATTGTTATGATTCTCCCCAGTTCGCTCAAGCCGCGACATTTTTCTTACTCCGAGCATGTTTATTACCGTCGTAACTTTTGAACGAAAGATCCGAATAATTTAAAGCGTGATTTACACGGACATAATCAACCTTAATTATCAAGCCATTTAAATGGATAAGGATTAATATCATGATATCGAAATCACCATTTTTTCATATCACCAAGGATTTGCTTGAATAATTTTAACAAAAAGCGGACTTTTTTATGGACATTGATGACTTCTATAAAATTGTAGTACATCACTTTGCTCTATTGTCAATAGATTCCGCAGCGTACGCGATATAAGGATTTTTTCTCACACCTTGGGTTACAGTATCGAAGTTTTCATACGGATCCCTAACATTTTTGAAAATATTCTATAGCCTATGTCCATCATCGATAATGTACGATTCTACTGGTGAAAGAATTTTTCAAATCGGTCCAGTAGTTTCGGAGCCTATTCATTTCAAACAAACAAACAAACAAATCTTTCCTCTTTATAATATTAGTATAGATACCAACTAATCAAAAATACAATTAATAATTGCTTTTATTGAAATACATAAATATGTATTTCTTATATTTTTCTGAATACTGCACATGTCTATGGCACGCGATGTACTCGCAAAAACCATAGACAACCTATTCGTGTTTTGTTTCTATAAAAACTTAAACAAAAAAGTTCAGATCGACAGCGTGATTGTAGGTAATGAAAATGTTTTTAATAATTACGTGACTGTTCATATTTCGGGGAAAACAGAATTATAGGTACCTTCTTCATCATTAACTTCTAATTGAATCTGAATTTGGATGAAGAAGTATTAATTACGAATGTGGGACCTATACGAATAGAGGCGGACCAAAGATAGGATACATGGATTGTTTGAAAAACAATAAGGGCTAGGGAGAGCAGAGAAAACTTTGGAAATAATTATGGCTGGTAGAAATCAACAAAAGTAATAAGACAACGGCATAAGTGCAAGAGAGCAGAGTGGTAGCCAAATAACCAACATTACAGAGGGAGCAACTCGCTCCATATTCATAGATTCGAGACACTTGGTTTCCACAAATCTTGGGATTGTTATAAACGATCTCTTTAAGTCAGTAGGTGGTCTAATTTCAGCAGTAAATGATACATGCTGAAATATATGATATAGATTTAGATACCTACCTATAGATCGATCTGACCTAACATTGAATTGTAAAGATATGTAGAAATACACAACAAACCAATGACCTTGCACGTTCCAAAGCGTAGATCTCTATGGAGAAGAACAAGCACAAAATCTCACGGACACTCTTTTCAACAATATTTTACAATAATATTATCATATATGTAGGTACGTCAATAATTTTCACTAGAACGAAGTAGAAAGACGTGCACGATCAAATGTCCGGAGTGAAAAAGCAACAATTCAAAATAACAAATGATTTAAATAAACCGTCCGTGGCAGCTGAGAGATGACCAGTCCCAGCTGACGGCCCTTGCTCATGAACATGACGCCTGCGCTAGCACAATAAGGCTGCGTACCATAGATGTGCGAGGGTGCGTAGAATCGCTTGCGCTGAGCAAAGCTAGGTAAATGAAGTGATTCTATTGGTTCTTAACAAACACAATCCTCGCACAAACTCTGGTGGAAACGCAGCCTTAGGCTCAACAACTTTAAAGGGTGATCAGGGGCCCAACTACCAACTCTTAAAGCAGTATTACTTCAATATTACTTCCAGTTGGTGGTTTAGGCCCAGTCAGATTCCATCTTATTTGTATGGTTTGACAACTCACCCATCGTGCAGCCCGCCCAAGTGTTCACATAGACATGTTTACAGAATCGCACTGCTGTATATGTCGCAGCCAATAAGCTTAATCAGCCGTTTAATTGGTTGCCTAGCCTTTTCATTTAAATGTGCCGATTTTTCAGCGAACTAAGTGACATCTTTTGTTCAATATCGTTTATTGACTTGCCCATGTCACTTATGTCACTGATTAAACGGCACAGTTCAATGAAAAGACTAGACTTTTAATAAAACGGCGGATTTAGCTAGTTGGCTGCGACATATATATTGCTTATCTTAGTTTGACGATGTATTTTTAACAGTATGAAAGTGGGACCATTATTAATATAACACAGAAACTAAAGCTCAGGGCTTATACCACCAACTCTTAAAGCAGTATTACTTTAATATTACTTCCGGTGAGAAAGAGACGGAGCTATACGTCCTGTATATAGCTCCGTTTCTTTCCCACTGGAAGTAATATTGAAGTAATACTGCTTTAAGAGTTGGTGGTTAGGCCCCAGGAATACAAAATTTAGCAAGAGTGAAGTAAAGTAGACATTCCTAAGTGAGACGCAGTTGACTCATTTGTGTCGTACCGGGGTGTGTGCTGAGTAGGTGGGCCGTGGGTAGCGGCGATAAACTCGTGTGTTTTGTTTATATTGCTTTACATTCACACTTATATTTTAGACTAGCTAATAAATTGTGTGGATTTAAAAAAAGATTTGGTACACAATGTATACGGGTTTAAATTTTGTTGTATGTCAGTTTGAGTGGCTGATCTGAAAAACGGCTGGACTAATTTTGACGGGACTTCCACTGGCAGATAGCTGTTGTTATAACGGGTAACTAAAGCTTTATATATTTTTACAAAGGTAGGTCTTCTTTAATTTTATTAAAACAATAAGGATCCGCGAAAAAGAAAATCCGTGAAATTGTCAGACGCGGACGAAGTCGCTAGTTTTTAGGGTTCCGCACCCGAAGGATAACCAACGGAACCCTATTACTAAGCCTCCGCTGTCCATCCGTCCGTCCGTCTGTCTATCAGTGGGCTGTATCTCAAGAACCGTAATAGGTAGACAGTTGAAATTTTCACAGATTGTGTATTTCTATTGCCGCTAACAAGAAACGTTTTTTTACCTGTTATTGGTACGGAACCCGTCGTGTGAGAGTCCACCTCGCACTCGGCAAGTTTTGTTTTTAATGATATTATTATACAGTTGATTTTTAACCCTTTTAATATCATGAAACATGGAAGGAATGGAAGAAAGTATTTGCCCAGCAGTGAGACAGTTCAGACTGGATATAATAATGTAATGTATATCATGTAACCATCAACTTTAACGCGGGGCCTCGAAAGTTTAAAAAAACTATAAAAAAACAGTGTTACTTGCAGCCGGGCCGAGAAATAAACGGTCATTTATGTAATACCAATTGCTTACATTTAGCATCGCAATATTATTTTGAGTGCAAATATTATGAGCAGCTGATTCAGTTTTTTATTTCTCTTAAAGCAGGTTTCCTTTGGCGCCATGTGCGTCAGACACATTGCATATTCTGTCAAAATATTCGACGGCGAGCGTTGGGTGGCTCGCTATCCGATCAAAGTCAGGCCCAGGCCGACGGCGCGTTGTGTTCCACGCGCGCCTCAAAGAGATGTCAGCACAGGATTAGGGGCCCGTTAGGGCCAGAGCCTGCCAGGGTGGCGGATTTTGTTCGAAAGAGTTACCGCGGCCCTGGAAAGCAAAATGCACTACGAGGAACACGGGTGGCTTTTAGTCAGTAAGAGTCTGAGACTCCCTCCTGCTCCACCCAGAGCGGCAGGAGTCATTTGATGATTTCCCATCCATAAAAATAGCCTAAATAAAGAATTAGGATAAGAATAGTATTTAAAATATGGGTATACCGATTGCGTCATTGTTCTTGTAATGACACCAAGAACAACGAGACACGCAAAAGGTTAAGAAATCTTCTCAGTTTGAGACCAATTTTATGTGGTAGGCACGATTATTTGGTTCTTTACGTCACTTATATATTTGAGCCGTTTGGGGTTGAGACATTTGGCACATGGAGTTCGAGTGCCCATCGGAATCCTTCAGGACATTAGCAAACAACTTGTCGACTGTTCATGTGACCTGGGCTTTTCTTCGGCCAAAGAATCAGCATTGCCATTCGACGCGGCAATGCTGCCAGTGTTCTGGGCATTTTTTCCATTGACAGTGATGTCGATGAATTGTTTGATGCTATTTTATTTATTTTGTTTTTATACGCAATTGAACATATTATTTTTGTGATTTATAAATCTGGTTGTTTGGAAGTACATATTTAGTATTTACTTTAGGATACCTGTAAGTAATATTATATAGGTAGTGAATAAATTACGTCATACTAAAAAAAACAACAGTTTTCATACAAGAGACACATATTACATCCATTTATGTTGACATATACATAAGCATTCTAAAAACAATTCCAAGAATTCCGTTGATCCAAAAATTCTGAGTAAAGACATAGGAATTCTTGTAAAAAAAAACTCAAAACAAGAAATGATAATAGATTCGTGAAACAGGTTATATAACAAAGTAGTATATTTAACTAAGTACATAAATAGCGTAGGAACTTAAGTGTTACGTATATAAACGTCTAGACATTTAAAATATTCATATAAGATACATTTAAACGTGTCATTATGTCTATGGCTTATATGCCTACTGATATTTTACATAAGGCATAGTCAAAGTCAAAGCATTTATTTCAAATAAACCATTTACAGGTACTTTTGAATTGTCAGAGTCAGTCAGTCAAAAACATGAAGGTATTTGCACGTTCCAAAGCGTAGATCTCTATGGAGAAGAACGTGCAAGAAACTCCACGGACACTCTTTTAAATAGATTCATTTCATTTCATAGATTTTATATATTATTAAAGGTTATGTTATGAGCATTTACATCACGGTGTTTAAGTGCGTTTACGCCGTTCGGCTTTTCATACAAAGTTTCAAGTCCTTCTACTCTCTATAAAAAACTTAAAATCGCGCTCTCTTTCTCTCACCGAAAAAAAAATCAACTGTTTCATACATTTTCATCGGGTGAATATTGCATTTTGTATGAAACAGCCGATTTATTTTTTGATATTTCAGAGTTGGTCCCATAGTAAAAGTTGTTTATAATCATGAGTACTTTCACCCACTAAAAGGTTGCTGGTGGTTTACAAATAACCCTGTATAGGTCAGCAGAACTTAAACAAAGCTATCGTTTCATATAAGAGCAACAGTTTTCAGACGGGATTTTGAAAATGAAATAGTTACCTACTCATATAAAAGTTTTGTAATAACAAGCCACAAGAACTTAGTTATAGTTTGTATTTATGTATATTCAAGGCATATTGGATAAGTGTTGCGAAAGTAAAATCGCTTAAGATTTTAGACCTTTGCGGTAACTAAACTAAAAGATGTGAGTTGTATTAGGTAGGTAAAAAATAGTTATTTATGATATTAGTGCGGTAAGTTGGTTTTTACAAACGAGTAGATGAATGTAAGCCCGAGACGAAGTCGAGGGCTAACCATAGTCACGAGTTTGTAAAAACCAATTTCTGCACGTATATCATACAACGTTTTTCAATACATTTGCGAGAAAACAGTACAATAGACAATGAAACAAACTTTTTGTTTTTATATATCAGTCGGAAAGTCGCAACAATCTTTGACATTTCTAATATGAAAATGGCGCGAATTTGCAAACGGCGCCACAATCGCGTGGTGAAAATAAGAACTACATCTTTCATTTGTTTATTTTATTATTCTTTTCTCATTTTCTCTTTAGTATTAAAGTGAGACAAACGTATTGAGCAAATGCGCTTCCAAAGAGGTTCGATCATTCAGCTTATTTATTCTAGGATTGTGAAACTCCTTGGTGATATTCTTATTTATTTTTTTATGGAAATTAAAAGAAAAAACCGTAAAGAATACCTAAGTACATATTTTACCGCACGGCGCTATACAATAGCATCGTGTGGTAATATGTACTTTGGTGAGAGTACCTATTTTACCGCACATTCCATGGTGTGGTGTGTAAAATTTAACTTTCGAATAATGTGTACAGGCTTCGTAAATGCATTTTTTGAGCAAAATGTGTTGAAAAAACTATTTACAGTCCCTCGGCAGTCATCGCATTTCCGAATACAAACGAATGCTAATTTCCATGTCCATCAATTATTAGATTTATCGTGTATAACAATTTGAATTCAGAACTAGTACTTTATTGTTAAATAGTTCACACGGAAATCAAAATCAAACAACAATAAAGTAAATAATTTTAATAACAGACATCCATAAATCCAACATTTCGCATTTATAGTAAGATTAGCTTTTGCCCGCGACTTCGTACGTGCATAGGTATTATTCCGTGTTTTCCCATTCTCGTAGGAAATTCGTAAAATCATCTCTAAGTGCTTCCCCTACACTCCCCAAGGAACCTACATGCTAGATAGCTTTCTACGACTATTAGTTTCGGCTGTGCGTTGTCTGTCAGTCACTCAGTAACAGAAGAATTTAATAGTTATTGATAAGTTATATGCTCAGAATACAGAACGAACCAGAAACCGTCAACGCGCTCAAATGTGAGGCTGTGTACCCACGCCGGAATGGCGTGGTTCGTTAAATTGCCAATTAGTCAATGGCCTTTCTTGTTATATTCAAGGGTGCGCCCCCTTCTGTCCGGTAAATAATTGTTTTAATGTTAATTTTACTCTTAAAGTGGTAATGTCATGGTGCGCTGGTAACACTACGCGATACCGGCGCGGGAGGGGAGTTATTTTGGACACTATGCGCTGCGTACAAATGTGATTAAACACTCTTTCTGGTTCGTTCTGTATTCTGAGGATATATAAGATATTATATTCATGTCCGTATAACAAAAACATAATGCAAAAAAAAACTTCCAGCCTGTCAGTCTGTCTGTATGTCGATTTGTATGTTACTTTTTAACAAAAAATCAAGTCGCATATTAGAAGTTCCATGGAACGATGCATGATCTCGTCAACTTGTCTGCTAGATAACAACTTACGAATACCAGCAGTCTACATACTAACGAGATGCGGACTCACTACATCACTGCCGCCACGCATTGCTACTCCTCCCAAATATTCAGCTATACTTACTGCTAATTTAAAGACAGTTTAGCATGTTAGGTGCGAGACACATTGTCGGGTGGTGGCGGGGTGATTCTCGATACCTTGCATGATTAGTCTGGAACATTTCATGAGGGTCACGGTTTTTTCTTAAAGGTTTATTTTTCTAGTTTTTCTCAGGGTATACTTAAAGGGCACAGGACATTGGGAAAAGTCTGTTTAGTTTAGTCCTTTTCCCAAAAGCTGACTGGTAAATAATGCCTTGTTGCATTAAGTGAGCCTATGTACCACCAAAGTTACCTTAGTTTAAATAAATAATTAAAATTAAAGTAGTTGTTATGAGCTCCATAACTCTACAAACCATAAAATCATAATGGGCCGTAAAGTATAAACTTTACGGCCCATTATGCCAAACTGTTCATCCAAATAATCTTTTAGCCAATCATAAAATTACAGACAAACAATTTACTGATACAATATCTGATCTAATTGTTGCATCAAAAAAATCACATTACAGAAAAATACCACCATTCCACGGCTATTCGCCACTGTGCACGCGGCGCAAGCGACGATACATTAATTTCAATGCTCAGTACCGTTTCGCTTGATGCTTCTACTTTCCAAAATTCTCTTCACAGAGTAAACTATACGTCTTACAATTACTTCCAGTGGTTTTGATTCTTTCTGTCGTGCAACACTGTGCAACATTTTACCTCTTTTTTAATAAAAAAAATAGCTGTCAAAAATTTTCGCGCGGATTTTCAAATTTGGAGTTTGTTGTCCTCATTCTTGAGTTACGGAAAGTGAATTTGAATTGGTAATTTTGTTTGTTGAGTTACTTTTTAATTACTTAGTGCTTGGCCCAGGGAAGTGTGCTTATATTAAATTCTAAGCATAAAAGCTCTTGAGGGTCAAAGGGCTTTTAGGGCTCTTCGCAACTTAAAAGGTACGAAATTACGGCTCGAAAGTGTAATCAACTTTTGAACTTAAAATGTATTCAAAACATGAGTGCGAGTGGCGTCCACGATTATGTTAAGTCATAGAGAATGTAATGATGAAGCAATTATGTTTTTTGCTCATTCTGGTGTGATGTGTATTCTTTTCAAACATTATTTTCACTATGTTGTTCTCAAAACATAAGCCTAATTAGGTATTTATTTCCTCATTTAAAATTCATGTTCACAAATTCCGTAACGACAGAATGAAAAAAAAAACAATTGATTTAATTCTAGTCACTCAACAAAAAAAATTGAATGTGCACAAAAGTTTTCAAATTTGGAATTTGGGATATTTGGAGTGGTGACGTAATGAATGAACTGGATAGAACACTAGAAAATTGTTTTATGTAACGTTTACTTCTTGATACAAGTTTGTAGTTATGTAAATTCTTGAGTCAGCCTGCGTTTTGTTTAAAATAACCCGAATCTAAGTAAGGAAAAAGTCTTTTAGTTAAAAAAAAATAAAACTACATGTTCTTCAGGCCTGTTGACTACGTTTCAGTTATTTTACCATCAAATGCAGGATACACCACAATGCTTGCCATTAGGCATCCATCTTTTATATGAATATTCAGATGTAGGAGGTTTAAACGAGGACTTATAAACAGCTCCAAATTAAGGGCTTAGTAGATATACTTACGACACATCAATATATTATCATGAAATTGAGCTATTTATATGAAATCTAGGCCATCAAAACGTATAGTAAATATGATTCAGGTTCGTATTAGAAACAGAAAGGCTTGCTCACTTAGTTCACCACATAAACATTCAATAATATATATCCACCATCATCGTACAATATCGAATATCCCAGTTCACCTCGCGAGCACCTTGAAGATCTCTAGATAGATGTAAAGGAAATCTTAACATCCATACAATTAATATACTTGTAAGTAAATAAAATTCTACCGTTACTGAGTGCTTGAGTGACTGACAGACAACACACAGCCGAAACTACTGGTCGTAGAAAGCTGAAATTTGGCATGTAAGTTCCTTGGGGAGTGTAGGGGAGCACTAAGAGAGGATTTCCCGAAATTCCTACGGGAACGGAAAATAAAACGAAATATGGGCGTACGAAGTCGCGGGTAAAAGCTAGTAATATTATTTTAAATGCGAAAGTAACTCAATCTGTCTGTTTCTTACGTTTTAACATCACGACCGCTGAATCAATTTTAATGAATTATGGTTTATGAGATAGATTGGACCTTGGCGCAGGGCATTGGGTTCCTTTTATCCCGGGACTACGTTTCCTAAGAAAAATAACCGACTTAAACGCGTGCGAACGATAAAAAAATAAATGCGAAAGTCAGTCTGCTTGTCTCTCCTCTATCCACGTCTAAACTACTGAACGGCTTTTGACGAAACTTGGCACATGGATAGACCATACCATTAGTAAGTTCTTTGGATAGAAAATACAGGCGCAGGCCGTAGCAGACTCTAGTAGGTTAATAAGTATGTGCGTGCTATCTTTTTACCCGTCGATTAAGTTAATGGCGCACGGTCCAAAGCTTTTGTAATAAGAGGCCAGAAGATAATAACCTCTTCGATGGGCACCCACGCATCACTAAAATATTTAAATAAAATGGTCTCTATGGAACTTTTTCTTTTCGTTATATATAGACTAATATTTCTAAGCGCTGATTTTTCAATCGTCAGTGTTAACTTTTGACTGAAGGCAAAAAATTACCTTTTGATAAATTATATAGATACTAACGGGATCGGGAAATATGTCAAACTGTGATATTTATCCTTCAGTTAATATTTTACTGATTTATTTATTATAAGATGTGAGTTTATAGGGTGTAATAATGGCCGGTCTTATCGTTAAAAGTTTAACTGCATGTTTAAAAATGGATAACTTTACGTATATTCGTGTGTGTGGAGGAGTTCGTGGGCAAATTAAAACAGTCGCACAGACCACTTCAAGGTTAAGCAACGCTTGCCGAGGTTGGTCTATGGATGGGTGATCGAAACTCTTGCGTGCCTCGGAAAGTACGCTAAGCTGTTGGTCCCGGCTGGACAAGAAGTACCGTGTTACCCAGTTAATGTGTTGTGGAGGTCTAGTAGGCAGCCGCTACCCGTAAAATACTGGTATTCAACTGAATCCAGTTTGACTGGGAGCCGACCCCAATACAGTTGGGAAAAAGGCTAGGCAGATGATGATATTCGTGTGTGATGGGCACCATTTTCCTTGGGAGTTCATTAGAAAAAAAAACTTGGACAGTTAGCATATGATTTTCTTACTGCATATTTATGTACCTACAAGCTTGATGTTTTTTTTTTATGGATGGGAAATCATCAAATGACCCCTTCCGCTCCAGGTGAAGCGGGAGGAAGTACTCTTACTGAATAAAACCCATCCGTGCTCCTCTTAGAGTCTTTTGCGTTCCAGGGCCGCAGTAACTGTCGAACAAAATCCGCACTCACCAACTTGACGCACTAACATAAAGAAGAATTCATGCTTTATACATAACAATAAACCATTACCTATATGACAGAATTATCCTGCATACAATCTGAATGAGGAAAAAACACAAACATTTTGTTTTACTAAAATAATAATATACCACATAATAATTATTCCCGTTATTGTTTTTATAAAGATACAGAGCAGTTTACCTTCCGAAAAATTAATTCTCCTGTAAGTAATTAATACGATCAAGCACCTGCTTACTCGTACTTCATTATTAATTTTGTATACTTATAATATTCGCTCTTGTCCTCCTGAGCGATCGTTGATAATCTGTCTGTGCTTAATTGGATTAGAAAGATGAGTTCATTAAGGCTTTTCTGTTTTAATTAATTGTTTATTTAAACGGAATATTACTTCAATATATCGTGTTAAAATATAGACATTTATTGTAGTTCAATCACAGATTTGATTTGATAACAACAACTGTATCAGACAGCTTGAAAAGTGATTTATTGCGAACTTTTCAGTCGTTTTTTTCCGTCGAGTTTTTTGTTACTTGTATTTTTTTCTGTTTTCCATTGTTTCTTTTTTCTATAACAGATACAGAACGTCATCCTTAAATATGAAAACTCATTTCTGAAACACTCAATATTTTCCCCGGTTTTTTTTACACGCTATTTTAGTAACATCTAAATAAGCATATATTTATGTCGATTTCTGATAGTAATTAAATACTCGTACAATATTGCAGGTAATCAAATACCCTATTGCAAGAGTGGAAATTAGCAAAAAGTAGTTATAAAAACTTTTCAATATCGATAATGGTGGGTGCACACGATACAGACTTCCGTATTTATAGACTTCCATAAACTTCTATAGAATTTAGTCTATGCCGCAGAATACTGCCGGTCGATTCTGTCGACATCTCACGGTGTTCACCAAGGTGGAGTGAACGACAATACAGCTGTCATTCCATCTTATTTTTATGGTTTGACAACTCGCCCGTCGTGCACCCTGTCCAAGTGTTCACTTCGACATGTTTACAGAATCGCACTGCAGAACAAACCAGAAACCGTCAACGCGCTCTAAAAGTGAGGAAGTATAAAACACGCCGGAATGTCGTGGTTCGTTAAATTTTCAATCAGTCAATGGTTGACGCGCGTGTTATAATCAAGTGTGCCCCTCTTAATAGTTATTTCAATTTTACCCTAAAAGAGGGTGATGTCATGGTGCGCAGGTAACACTACGCAGGTGGGGAGTAGTTTTGGACACAATGAGCTGCGTACAAATGTGATTGAACACTCTTTCTGGTTTGGTCTGTGCAATATACTCGTAGTAATGCTGACAAAATATGTCGGTGTGGTTGAAATTATTTATTCAGAGTTCAAAGTCTGTACACTCAAAAGTATGTATTGTGTGGACCCACCATAAGTGATCCAAGAACGGGTTCTTCAGAAATCAAAACTAACAATTATTGTGAAGAAAAAATAAAACCAAATCTTACGCAATACACTTAGTAAAGATCTCCTTTGTAATATATTCACTTGGCAACACTCTCTAAAAATGAAGAAATAATTACAGTATTTAATAAAAGTATTGTGATAAAACACTTTTAGCGAATACTGTTATTAAATCTTCATTTTTGTAAAGAGATTTCAAATAGTAATTATGTAAACTAGACTATGATAGATTTAACTGAGACATAAAATGTACAAGTTTTGAAAATCATCAAACTTAAATTACCTCACAATATGTAACATCTTATAGATTTTTATCTAAATTACGACACGACAAATTCTTTTGTTATGTAACTTTTTTTAGTCCACATTACCCTCTTATATCTACTAGCACCATACATATACCATGGCAACGTTTACAAAATAAATTAAATTATTACAAAGTAATCGTGGAGTTTTTTGCCAGTTTCTCCATTGGAAACGACAAATGACAAAATTTGTAAGAATTTTGGCACTCCCCGCACTGACTGTAACACGGTACCCTCTGGCAAGATTGGTATCAGATTTTCTGGCTTCTGACAATCCGAAACGACTGAGAAAGATCTCTGAAACAGCCAGGAGCTCTGCATTCTCTCTCTGATATATAAGGTATGGTCACCCATCCACAGACTGACCTCGGTAAGCGTTGCTTAACCTCAAAGATCGTCCCGTGGCAGTTATTATTATTTGAGCCTTGCATACAAGTAAGAAATGATCGAAAAGTCGAAGTAGCACAATGTCCTTTATAACGTAAACTGAGCGGAGCCTCCGAGCTCACTATTGTGTTATTGTTCCATCATCTCGAAAGTGAAATTCTACTCGCTTTTGTGATGTTGTGGTACAAGGGATAAGATCAGAGCGATTTTTTTTTAATGAATGCAAAAATCAACTCACAACATAAAAGAAAATTAACCGCTCCAGCCCCGACATGTGAAAACTCCCAGAAAAAAAATAAACCTCATGTAATTGGTAATAAACATTAAATTCGCGATTAATTCGGCGCACCCCAGGGTGTTGCCGGTGCTTGAGCGGGACAGCTGCCTTTTGTCGTCGTATGCAAGTAAAAATGTAATAAACAACTGATTGTTTTTCTTTTTATCGTCGTAAATCGTGTCTATGATTGATACCGAATGCCTGGGAAAATTTGGAAGGTGATAAAAAACCACGTTGTATACCAATGAAGACAATAATAGGGCTTATAAATCCGTTAAACTTTTGTAATGTCACATAGACAAAGAGACGTTGTGACAAGATGTTATGTTTAGGTGTGAATTTGATCGTAGTTTGTTTAAATCATTATAAAAATTATAACTAGGTACATAACCTACTTATTGTCATTGATTTCTTGTTTCTACATTTTGATTGAATTGAGGAGTATTTAAATCTTAGTCGCGATTATCTTATCCCTTGGGCCACAGGACAAGAGGATACGACCTGTGAACTGGTGCGAATTATTTAATATTTTTATTTTTATAGCAGATTTAACGTTACCTCTGAGGTTTTGTAAGCTTTACGTGTTTCCAAATGATTGTTAACTTTTTATTGGCATGCCTTGTTTTATGAGGAACAGCTGTACGGCCATGAATATTACACTCTGTATTTATATTTGAAGCTACATGAGGAGTTCGTGGTTAAGTAATAACAGGTCGATCTGCAAGGTTAAGCAACACTTTCCGAGGTCGATCGGTGGATGGGTTACCATCTAAACGTACCGAGTATTCTACTTGCCTTGTTTACACGTTAAGCTGTAGGTCCTGGATGCCATTTGTTGATAGTCATAAACCAAGTTATCTGACACCAGTCTTGCTTGTATCAGGTTACCTAGTTACTGGGTTGTGGAGATCAGATAGTCAGTCGACTCATGTGAAATTCCGGTACTCAGCTGCCTCCGGTGCAAACTACTCAACATATGGTCGACGCCAGATAAATTTGCAATAACGGTCATTGACCCACCTACATTTATTGACTTACTTAAGACATAAAGCTGCCCTGAATTGACATCTATAGTAATCCTTTACATTTTTATTGTTCAGGTACCTTTTTTATGGATGGGAAATCATCAAATGACTGCTTCCGCTCTGGGTGGAACGGGAGGGAGTGTCAGACTCTTACTGACTAAAACCCATCTGTGCTCCTCGTAGTGCCCTTTGCGTTCCAGGGCCGCGGTGACTATTTCAAACAAAATCCGCAACATTGTTTAGGTACCTACCTACGAAGAGATATTTTTCTTCTTCTTCGTGTGGGTAGTAAGGTCTAACGACCCCACACACCCTAGTGTCAGATTTTCTAAACCGCCCCACGGACCTCTGACATGGTTTGACGACCGCCATTTGGCGGCCGGGACCACCGGCTTACGTGCCTTCCGAAGCACGGAAACATCTTTGTATCAGACAATCAGGGGCTCGATTCTGCTATTGCAATCGTGTCTCAATGACCGGTCAATGATCGATTTTTGACGTATAACGTCAAACTTTTGACACATTTCCCATACAAAAACTGTCAAAGTTGTCAAATATTCGATCACTGACCGGTCATTGAGACACGATTGCAATAGCAGAATCGAGCCCCAGGTTATTCAAGCCTGCAATGTCCTAGCCAAACTGGAAACAACTTTACAAAGTATGCTTCCCGTACCTGGCGTCGACCAAAGGATCAGCAGATTAAATGTATTTACTCATCATCTGCCTGGCATTTTCCCAACAATATTGGGGTCGGCTCCCAGTCAAACCGGATTCAGTTGAATACCTTCATTCACTCACATTCACAATATCATTCATTATGACAGATCAACTTTGTTGACAGCTGAAAACAATTGAATTGTTAAAATGAAAGCGGCTGCAATGTGTGATATTCTGTTTGCGTAACAGTTATTCTGACTACATCATATTTGACCTTAAATTATAATGGAGCTAAAACCAACGTGATATTTCTTTGTTTTGTGTGAAGTTAGTTGTACCTACTTATGTAGTTGTATAAAATTACATGATTATCATATTTTTATGGATATGACGAATTTATTAAGAATCGTGTTGGTGGGTGGATAACAAGTTATTTTATCCGCTACTACATTCCTTTTGCACAAAAAAACCGACTTCCAAAAAAAAACACTACAAAGTACAAAATAACTTTAATTTCGGAAGTCGGTGTTTTTGGTTGCTTCTTCGTTATTTGACACCGACTTCCGAAATTAAAGTTATGTTGTAGGTACTTTGTAGTGTTTTGTTTTTGGAAGTCGGTTTTTTTTTGTGAAAAAGTTTTTTATTTTCCAAAAGTCTTTTTAGTGGTACGGGGCCCACACCTAACAATAGTCACAGGAAAGCAAAAATATGCAATTTCTTATGATTTTGCCACATAAAAACCAAACTGCTGAACCGATGTCGATAAAATTTCAATGGGACCAATCGAGAAGTAGGAGGTATCCTTTCACATAAAACAAGAATTTTTCAAATCAGTCTATAAATGACGGAGATATGAGGTAACAAACACAAAAAAAAAACAGTCGAATTGAGAACCTCCTCCTTTTTTTGAAGTCGGTTAAAAATTAGTTTTTAAGACCTACAAATACAAAGCTTCATGAATTATTTTCACCCTCTAAAGAAGATTTTTCCTGCTACTGTAAAAAAAAAAATATGAACCTTATTAACATCTTTATAAAATTGATCTACTATTAGATCACTTTTTGTCTGCCTGTCACTTTATTTTTGGGGAGTGGGGCTTCCGTAGTCTATTAATTTCTTTTTAGTAGTGTCTAATTCTTCATTCAAGCCATTCAATTCATTATTAAAACTTGATTCACTTGTAAAAAACACTACAAAGGCGGACCGTTTTCTACCATTCGTGGTTGCAACTTTACTATACATTAATTTTGTTTAAAAGTGACGTTACCTATCGCAAATCATGGCCACCTCTGTTACTACTTTCCCTCCAAAATTATTCGAGATGGGTATCTACATCTCTTCCCTGTACTTAACAGGGATCCTGTTCACGTGACCAGAGGGCTGGGCTTTTCTTTGGCCAAAGAATCAGCATTGCCATTCAACGTGGCAATGCTGCCAGTGTTCTGGGCACTTTTGTCATTGACATATTTTTTTTTTTTTTTTTTTTTCGGTATGACCACTAGCAAGTTAACACGCAAGGGCTAGCAACTGCTTAACCGGACTAACCTGTGGTGGCCTCAAAAGAATTTAAGGCCCCCAGCCAAGGCAACAAATCTAGCTACAAGCTAAAACTACTGACCGCTCGCTAAGGGCATTCCCTGTGGAATACGACCTCGGCTTAGCGGCGTCAGTTTGGGACAGCAAGGGACAATCAGGCTGGGTCGTTTTATTATTTAGGGGTTATTAAAGCTAAAGGCTCAGCGGCGCGGGCTGGCTCGTTTGCAAAAGTCGGGGAGGGTTTTGAATGGGGCGTCGCGACGGACCTCGGCGGCGAGGTCGGAATACGGAACGCGGTCTGTGTTTGTTTATTCTAAGAGTGCTGGTTTCCCTACAGCTTTCCTGAATCGTTGTGATCTCGTCATCTGTCATTGACAGCGATGTGGATGAGTTTTTTGATGCCCACTGATTTATTTTGTTTTTTTCACGTTTGTACATAATTTCGCTATTTTTAGTCTAGTTTGTATATACTTAGGTTTAGTAGATATAAATAGTTAAGTTAAACATAGGTACATACATAGCTACTTAACAAGGATGAATATTTACCAATACTTAAAAAATACAAAGCGAAGTTCAACAAACCTAAGCTAAAATAAAATGACTATTAGTTGGACATGCCCTAGTTTAACACAAGGTTTTCCTGCGGTTGAGGCGGCATTGTCCATCATCAGTCATCACCCGATACTCGGCTATTATTCCACGTTAGTTCGAAATATGTGTCATTACCGTATCGCCGTCTCGCTATGGAGTCAGCAGAGATGTAAGCACGCACAACTTTTACGGTAGGCTGTAAAATATAGCACAGCGAATTTAAAAAAAAAATGATTTAAAAAACCCGACCGCTAAAAACGACTAAAAAGTTCCAAACAAGTCGCTTTTCAAGGAGTCTGATGCGGTTTGTGGCCTCAGATCTGTGATTGAACTGCATCAGACTGTTTGAAAAGCGCCTTGTTTGGAACTTTACTTTAGAAAGTCATTTTATTTATTTTCTACATTTTAGTCAGTTACATTTGTTTTTCATTTGCGGGCGCTCTTTTGAAATTTTATATAGCCTATTCTGACGAATTCAACGACGCCTCTTAAGTCAAAATCCGTTCAGCCGTTTGGGCTGTAGGGCGTGCCAAAGAAATGGACATACATACAAATTCTAAAGTCTAAGTCGCTTTTCAAGCAGTCTGATGCAGTTCAATCACAGATCAGAGGCCACACACTACATGAGACTGCTTGAAAAGTGACTTGTTTGGAACTTATAAGTCGTTTTTAGCAGTCGGGTTTTTTGAGTCATTTTTTTTAAATAAAATCCTGAACTTCTATTACAACTCCTAAGAGGACAATACAGCTAACATATCATTTGCACATTTAATTCAAATGTGTGAGTACCAAACAATGATACTGTTCGTTAATAATCTATCCATTGTTATAACGGTTACAAAATATTACACTCGGCTATTATACGAACATGACTTATGCAATCTCTTCCATGTCCTGGTTACCTGGTACTTATTGATCCGTTTAGTATTTTGATGTAGCTCGATAGAAACACTAAGAGCGGATTTCACCAATGAAACTGAACGCGATCAGTACATCTAAACTGCGTTCAAGAGCTGTCAGTGTAAATATTCGATAGAAAAATAATGACACTGACAGCTCATAAACGTGGTTTATTCGCTGAACGCGTTCAGTTTCATTGGTGAAATTGGCCCTATGCAAAACACTTTTAGGTCTAAAGCCGGTTGCAGACCAAAACTTTGCACTTGGTCGACACTATCAAGAACAAAAGTTTCAAATTATCATAACGTAAACTTTGAACTTAATTAACACATGTTTAAGTAAGAATTTGTTGTACGTCACGGACGGATGAAAGCACGTTTCGGATTGCCAGAAGCCAAAAAAATCTGACACCAGTCTTGCCAAGAGGTACCGTGTTACCTACTTAATGGGTTGTGGATCTGGTAAGCAGCCGCTCCACGTAAAATACTGGTATTCAGCTGGATCCTGGACCTCAATAAAGTAGGCAAAAAGTTGGGCAGATGATGAAGTATAAGTTATTGTTGTTGTTAAGTATAATTTTTTTTTTGATAATCTCACGTTTGACCACTAATCTCAACCATGGTCAAGCGATAATGTGGTTGACGATGCTGGACGCTTACCTAGACGTAGCATGTTTATTCTTGAAATGAAGAACACAGGTTGTTGCCATCAAGCGTAACACAGACAAAACTCAGATTTATTCATACTATGATTAAATATTTTCGTCCGGATAAGCTATCATGAAAGTATAATTTTAACGTTAACAGCAGAACATAATATTTCTCAGAATTTTCTCGCAAAAGTGGCATAGAGGTGACGATTTTCCAAGAATACCTAGTTCGATTAAGTACTCCAAAACAACCTAACTTGGACCCCACTTATTTCAAAGAATGGTTTCAATTACGAACCACCCTGAACAAACCATCATATTGAATGATGACAAATAGAGTCTAGAAAATATCGGTATTCTAAAAATAAGTAAAATGGATAAATGACATATCGCGCAAAAGAACGACCACATAAAGAGCTGATTCATAACTTGTACTTAAGTTCAATGTGTTAAGTTGAATGTTTTCAAATCAGGACTACGGAGCTGATTCATAACCATTATGCAGCTGCCTAGCAGGCTATGGTTGCCTAGTATAACGTGTGGAAAGTAGAGATAACGTTTTGTGAATAAATAAATAAATCAAACTGTGGAAGAAGTTAGATCTAGGAATTTTAGTTCAATAATTTCTGTGTTATGTTAAATATTTTAAAATCAGAACTATTTCACAACAGATTCACAATAACTATGTTATTTCCCAGCCGGCTATAACTGCCTTGTACATTTAGAGATAAAATAAAACTATGGAGGAAATTACATCTAGGAGTTGTAGTTAAGTTCAATGTTTTAAAATCAAGAACTACCACATATGGAGATGATTCTTAACCACTTTGCAGCTACCTAGCTAGCAGTCTATAATTGCCTAGTGCTGCGAATGGAACGTAGAGATAAATTAAACTATGGAGGAAGTTAGATCTAGGAGTTTTAGTTAAGTTCAATGTGTTTAGTTAAATGTTTTGAAATCAGAACTACCACGTATGGAGCTGATTCACAACTACTATGTAACTAGCTAGCAAGCTATAATTGCCTTAGAGATAAGATAAAACTATGTAGTAAGTTAGATCTAGGAGTTTTAATTAAATTCAATGAGTTTAGTTTAATGTTTTACAATCAGAACTACCACGTATAGAGCTGATTCACAACCACTATGTAACTACTTAGCAGGCTATATTTGCCTAGTACAAATAGAGATAAAATAAAACTACGGAGGAAATTAGATCTATTAGTCTCAGTTAAGTTCAATGTGTTTAATTAAATGTTTTAAAGTCAGAACTACCACGTATGGAGCTGATTCACAACCACTATGTAACTACCTAGCAAGCTATAATTGCTTAGTACAAATAGAGATAACATAAAACTATGGAGGAAGTGTAGATCTAGGAGTTTTAATTAAATTCAATGAGTTTAGTTAAATGTTTTACAATCAGAACTACCACGTATAGAGCTGATTCACAACCACTATGTAACTACTTAACAGGCTATATTTGCCTAGTACAAATAGAGATAAAATAAAACTACGAAGGAAATTAGATCTAGGAGTTTTAGTTAAGTTCAATGTGTTTAATTAAATGTTTTAAAATCAGAACTACCACGTATGGAGCTGATTCACAACCACTATGTAACTGCTTAGCAAGCTATAATTGCCTAGTACAAATAGAGATAAAATAAAACTATGGAGGAAATTAGGTCTAGAAATGGTAGTTAAGTTCAAAGTGTTAAATTGAATGTTTTAAAATCAGAACTTTCAGAGATGATTCATTACCACTGTGCAGCTGTTTATCAGGCTATAATTGCCTAGTATTGCCAATGGAACACAGAGATAAAATAAATTTATGGAGGCTGGTGGTTAAGTTCAGTGTTTTAAAATCAGAACTACCACGTATGCGGATGATTCAAAAACGCACACAATAAGTAGCTTATCCTATACAGGCTATGATTGCCTAGTACAGTGAATAAAATGGAGAGATAAATAAAACTATGGAGGAAGTTAGATCTAGGAATTTTAGCAATCTATATACCAGAACTATCACGTATGCGGATGATTCAAAAACACTAAGTATGCAGCTATGGTTGCCTAGTACAGCGAATGGAATGGAAAGTTAAATTATACTATGGAGGAAGTTGAATCTAGGTATTTTAATTAACTTCAATGTGATTTCGGACTGTTTTACTATTATTTATCTTACAACGTTATTTTTATATTCAACTTATTTTTAAGCACTATGCACTTGCCGTGTTATCTCTTCATCATCCTAATTTGCCTGGTAGGTAGATACCAGAGGCATTTTGGAGCTACACGCTTGCCGCAAACTTCAAAACTCCACAAAGGTTTGGCAAAATTTGGGATCAAACATCGCCATACTCACGCTTGCGCGAGCGTTGTATGTTTTGGACAGGCAAACATCGGACATCGAGGTAGTGTCGGCTATAACGTATTTTTATTATACAAATAAAAGAAAGAATCTTGCTGCATTTTTTTTTTGGTTTGTGCCTAAAAACAAACACTCGATCGGATCGGCTATAAACGCTTGCAAACGTACACAAACCAAGTCAAACTCCCTATCCATTTGTTTTAAATATGGGAAACCAGCAAATGATTCCTTCCGCTCTGGGTGGAGAGGGAGGGAGTCAGACTCTTTCTGACTAAAACCCATCCGTGTTCCTCCTAATGCCCTTTGCGTTGCAGGGCTGCGGTGACCCTTTCGCTCAAATTCCGCAACCCTATCGATACGTTTGTATTTGTTTTGATTTGGCAAGCGTCTGGCTCCGGCATTAAGAGCGTTTACGCGGTACGGCTTTTCATACAAACTTTCAAATCCTTATTCTTCAAAATGAATGACCTTGATATTTAGCGTATGCATACCAAGTTTCGTTAAAATCGGTTCATTCATTTTGAAGAATAAGGACTTGAAAGTTTGTATGAAATGACATACGGCGTACACGCTCTTAAGTCTAGGTACCCTTGTACAAAAGTTGTTGTTGTTGTTGTGTTTTAACAAAGAAACACAGGTGAGCAGGTAAAATAAAAACAATGTCATTTGCCACAGAATATTCATAATTAATTCCGAGAAATACATAAACAATATTCTAAAATTATATTTCCCGTACACTTTACCGCGTCATTAGGGATTACAATAAAAGAAATCCTGCCTTCCGTTTTCTCTTTACAAAAAAAACTTCGCACAAAAATTAAAGCATACGTAAAATTATCTATGAGTGCTAAAAATATTGACTATGGAATTATCTAACCGGTTTTAAAACAAAAGCTTGAGGATGGTCTAATGGATTCACGGTAAACAACATTAATTCGACTTCCCGTTGTTATCTGTCCATATTGTACGACTTTACCACTAAATAATTATGACATGACTAATGCCTGTTGGTTTCATATTAGTTATTTTATAATTAGTTCGACACAAGACTTTGAAGCGAATATACGTATAATTTTATTCAAAAAATTTGCAATACCAGAAAACGTAACGACATCAATAGTGTAAACTTTTGTAAATTGGAGCGAAAGTATTCGAATTTTAAACCAGTGTCAATTTTACGATTGTTTTTTTTTCCATCAACAGATAAAAATAAAACGGGCTTTTTAGACTAAGGAAAAATTAAGTAGTGCCAATGTGGAATATTACATAAGTGTTTCGTATTAATAGTGAGTGCAATGCTAAGTTAGTGAAAAAGTGCCAAAAATAAGTGCTGCTGTGTGCTGTAGTTACCAGTGGGTATGAGTCAAGGATGGAAAAAGAAATTCGATTGGATCACAGATGGAAAACTAGCACGATTATGGGTTTGTTCAATTGTGTACTTATTTTTACCTACTTCAATTGAATCATCATGAAAATAACCTTTATTAGGAATTGTGTTCGTCATCTTCAATTTATTTTTCCTTATATACCTTTTTGACATAAAAGCCAATAAGTTATTCGGTAAGTTAAATCGCTCATCGGACGATATACCAATTAAGACTTTTTGCTAATCAAATGATACTGACACGGTTCCTAAAGAAATAAGAGAAAAAATATAATTAACAAGAGATTAGAAAAACTTTGTACTGAGAGGACACTAAATTTTGTTCTACGAGCAATGTGTTGTCTGCTTGGGTCGGCTTTCTATGTCGGTAATCTTGGTTCTCCTATGTAATGTCTTCATTTCTGGTTCGATCACGCAAGGGAACTCGCGAGTATCGCTATCGCCCTTTCCTATTGCTCTTTTTTTTTTTTTTGAGGATGGGAAATCATCAAATGACCCCTCCCGCTCTGGGTGGAGCGGCAGGGAGTGTCAGACTTCTACTGACTAAAACCCACCCATGCTCCTCCTAGTGCCTTTTACGTTCCAGGGCCGCGGTAACTCTTTCGAACAAAATCCGCAACCTTCCTATTGCTCTTTGTTGACTTTAAGCCTTCTTAATTGAGCTATAGGTCGGCAGGAACCAGGGAATAATGCATTTCATCTGTTTTTGCCAATTTTAACATGTCCCTCAAAATAAAAACAGAGAGAAAGAGTGACAGTGGGATCATGTTGCTTACAGAGCAGATGTTCGATAGTCGAAAGCTTGGGTTCTGGAGTTTCGACAACCAAGACACAGGGTTGGAAGGTCTCACAAAAGGTGGACTGATGACCTGCTGAAGGGCGAGGCAATCCGCTAGATGCAAGACGTACAGGACCACTCGATGCGGTGACACTTGGGGAACGCCATTAAAATAATAGTATATCTATGGGGAACACCTGTATCCAGCAGTGGATATTTTTCGGCAGAAATGATTATGATGAATTCCCCCACTGCTGAGACAGAAATTATTAGTTCCGTAGGGTGTCGGACGTAAAAGAAAAGTACCATCCCATCACTTCCTGTGGGTGTCGTAAGAGGCGACTAAGGGACTCACCAGAGAATAGGCAGCATTCTCTGTAGACTGCTCATTGCTATAGCTACACTGCGATCGCCAACCGGCCTGCCAAGCGTGGCGATTATGGCTTGGCCATTTGGGGGAGGCCTATGTCCAGCAGTCTTTCGGCTGATATAATGATGATGATGACGATGATGGTGATGACGATGATGATGATGATGATGATGATGATGATGATGATGATGATGATGATGATGATGAGACATAGACGTGAGAGAGATTGGCCCGTAAAGGCGTATTAGACGACATCGCCACAATGACGGTATTTTATTTTCTTATGTCCAGCGGTGGACATCTTTCGGCTGAAATTATGATGATGTCCCAAACAAAGCGGTCCCTAATGATATAACACAACATTGTACCACATTACAAGTATCTGTAACATATTGATACGCATAGGAAGCTGCGTTCGTTATCTTTAGCGCTGTCCGCTCCTAATTATCGTGTTTATGGGTCAAAAACATGGCGGAATTTTGCACTGTGACTTGCATTTATGATAAACATTATCGTTTTGTTTTTATAACAATCAATTTGAAAGTAATTTATCGTTTGATATGAGCTAGAAAGTAGCTAATTAAATATGTACTTAGTTGAGTAGCAGAGGACTAATTTGACTAATTTTGATAATTTATCGTTTGATATGAGCTAGAAAGTTTCTAATTAAATATGTAGGTACTTAGTTGAGTAGCAGAGGACTAATTTGACTAATTTTGAAGCAACGTTTGCGTTCACAACTCACAGATGACTGACAGATTGCGATTGAAATGAGACTTGCTAAGGGCTGCCATGTGCCATCTGTCAGGTATTCTTGGTATTCAGGTCTATAGGAGCGCCTGAACGCTCCGTCCCGTCCGGGGAGCGTTCAGGCGGGGTTTTCAAAAACGTTCGGGTAGGTACAACCCGGATTCTTTTTCTCGGGATCGATAGATAAGCAATAATATAAAACATGCAAAATAGCCGACGCTGTAGTTTATATCGCAAACAAGCTGTAACAAATATTTAAAACGCGATTTCTTTCTTTCTTTCTTCTTTCTTTCTTTTTTCGGGAGTTGCCGGGGAAATACCTACTTATTTTTAACCAAATGTCGGTCAACTCCGAATTCTCAATTCAGAAACAAGGTTATTTTTACTGACTTCAAATTGGGCATTATTTTGGGTCGTCTCAAATCGAGTAAGTATGATACGATTCACATAAATAATGGATCATTAACTAAAATTTTCAATTAAAAACTATTCGAGGCAAATTAGCTTTGAACCTTTCAAAAATTTCTAAGTCTGTGTTTTTTTCTGAATCGTGTTCCTATCTTAGATTCGGTCTACCTATTCTGTTGAAATATTACCGTGTAAATTTAGGTGAACTGTCATTCCAGTTGACGGATTGTCAACTCCATAATTCAATTTACACACACTACTGTGATTTTGCAGTTGGAACGGATTAGCCAAAATAGGATATTTGACAACTATCAAAAATGGAGATGAATGAATACTTCGTACATTCGACTTGGCAGGTGGGTTGGCGATCGCAGTGTAGTTGTAGCAATGCAGAGAATGATGGATCCCACGCTCTGGTGATTCCTTTAGTCGCTTAGTCTTACGACACCCACGGGAAGTGATGGAATGGTGCGATTCTTTTACCTACGTCCGACACCATACGGAACAACAATTAATACCTAGGTACTTATCCAAAAGCTATCACTAAAATTATACGATTTGTGAAAAAATTAAATAAAATTGAAAGCAAAATAGAGGAGTTACAAGCTTTTGAAGATAATCTTCTATCCTTAATATGTCATGCAAAATGTTCGTGTTTTTGTTTAATTAACGTTTGTACTGGATGGCGCATATTCACAATGGCGATGCTAGTGAGTGACGTCACTCGCCGTGTCTGTCTTTTTTTTCTGCGCATGGTTTTGGGAAATTTACTATAAAAAAACCAGTAAAATATCCTATTACGTTTTGCAAAGAGCATAATTTTAGTTGGCTAACATATTAGGTCCGGTACCTATATGAGTAATTTAAACCAAAAGCACTTGCAATAGGTAACAGAAATAATTGTTAGCACCAGATTTTCCGTACACCTTTTTCCTACTAGACATACAAACGTATCAACCTAACTTAATAAAATAATTATCCTGGTACAAATACAATGTTCAGTCTTGCCAATGAATACAGCTGTAAAATCCCAATCAATAGGTATTCCTATAAAACAAACATACCACGCCTGTATAGATATTTTATAAGGCAGAAAAAATTAATTAAAATTAGTTGCCGGTATTTTTAACCCAATTATTTTTTTGAGCATTTTTCCGGTCTCAAATAGAGTAGAAATGAGAATATCTAGAAACCCCAAAACATCATCCAACTCGGGGTTCAAACCCCCGGACAACACAGTCTACAATCAACAGCCAGAATTTACAAACCCAGATCTACGAGTCTGATAATTACTAACAGTTCCCTCTTTTGTCACCAGGCGGAGCTAGTGGCGGCAGTGAGGCGGCGGGGGCGAGGTGACGGCAGTGATGATGACGAAGACCTGGGACTACCGCAAAGCCCACCGGCATCACCACCTACTGACAAGGTTGAACAGGTAAGACAATGATGATTTTGTTAACAGTATAAATTGGAGAACAGCGCCATCTTTTGGTATTAAAGTGAACTATTACAGACGCGGTTGTTGGTAATAAATAATTATTGTTGTATAACCAAATTGTTTGACAAACTGTAAATGTTTTACACTTTTTAGCTGTTGCCTGTAATAAATTATTTTACTCTATTTGCTAACATGTAAAGATGTTCTATTTCGTTTCTAAGTAGACGCGGTGATAGCGACATCTAGTTTACTAGTTAACAGTTACAACAAACACAGTTTATAAACTGTATTATAGATGTCGCTACTTATTACATTTCAGCCTTGTATGCACACCAATTGTCCAATTCACGTTAAGTAATTAATAATTATATTAAGTAATTAGTAACTATCTTAATTCATTCTAAATACTCTTCAAAATATTTAATAAAAATACAACAAAGTAAATTACTAAAATTGATAGGTAGGTACTTTGTTTTAAAAAGTTTATTTACCTACAAAATGGTTTTACGTATAATAGGCTTCTAATTCCACTCTACAGATTCCTTGTTCCTAATAATTTAATAGAGGAAATATGTGACTAATCTCCGAAGGTCGTTGCTATTATAAAACCAAGGTATGCTTAATAGGATTACGATGAAAGAATTTGCATAATCATTTTTTAAGTAGATAGGTACCTAAACTGAAGTATTGACTAAAATTTATTAAATTAAAGACAGCAAAGTAATATAGAGCTTACCCATACCTAGATATACCTAGCTTACAAGGTGCCTTAGGTCAGGTACCTATGTCTCGAACTTGAAAATGATCACAAAATTATTGCGACAAATCGAGTCTTCTCAGGAAAAACATCGCAAGCGACAATTTCCACTTTTTACAGCCGACGGCATTTCATACAAACTTTCAAGTCCTTAGTACCTACTTACCTACTTTTCGAAATGAATGAACCGATTTTAATGAAACTTGGTATGCATACGCTGTATAGCCAGTTCTTAATAGTAGGTAATAATATTATCAAAAATGAGTTCAGGGGAAAGATGGGAAGAGTGATTTTAAGTTTTCAATAAAAGGGAAAAATCACTATCTTTCCCCTTGAACCCATTCAAGGGGAAAGAATGAAGTAGATTTTTGATGAATTAATGTGAAAAATGAATGACCCTTCCTCTCTGGGCGGAGCGGAAGGCAGTTTCAGACTCTTACTGACTAAAACCCATCCGTGTTCCTCCAAATGCCCTTTGCGTTCCAGGGCCGCGGTGACTCTTTCGAACAAATTCCGCAACCCCCGTCTATTCTTTCTTTCATGTGCCCCTTCAGATAGTGAGGTCAAACCAGCCGTAATAAGTAGTCCTATAGTAGGTATATATACCTAGTATAAGTACTTTCCTACCTATAGGTACTTATCGAAGCCTCTATATTCTACTTAACAATCGTAAAGTACTCGATACTTAAATATTAGGTCGTTTAATCTTCTAATACCAATTATTGTTTTATAACGAGATAACAAGCAAACTATCGCAATGATAAAACTAGGCACACGGTCTACCTGTGTTACGAAAGATAATAGAATATAATTATTGATATCCTAGCTACTTTAAAAGATGGTAAACTCCTTAGATTTTTTGGGCCCAGTACCTAAGCTTCGTTAACTCCAACATTAAATAAGTCCCCAAAGTGCAGGTGTACATATAAATAATTTAACCGCTCCGGCCCCGGCGACACACCGGTGTGTCGCGAATTAATCGCGAATTTAATGTTTATTTACCTATTACATAAGATTTTTTTTTTTGGGAATTTTCACATGTCGGGGCCGCAGCGGATAAATGTAGCTGTGTTCAGGTGCTACATAAGTCGTAAAAAATATCCATGATTGTAAACACTCAGGTTACCCTCTACTATGGCGTGCCAATGCAATTGGCAATGCAAGTCGTCATGGCATTGAACGTTATATGGGCGCGACGGACCTGAGTTTCTACCTTCATGGGTATTGTCTGCGGCTCAGATCCTTTGTTCACAGTTCCCTGGGGACCTATTTATGTCTGGCCTATCGTTGATGAAATCAATTCACTAGTTCACCGTATACGGGCTATCATTATAATCTTTCTCAATTTGAGACGGTCCTTGTACCTATATCACACCAGTGTTTACCATAGGTAGATTTTAAGAACTTGGGGGTCTTTAACTCAATAAAAAATAGGTTACTTCTAGGCAAGCGTGCTCCATC
The DNA here is from genome assembly GCA_947386135.1 of Melanchra persicariae. Classification (NCBI taxonomy): domain Eukaryota; kingdom Metazoa; phylum Arthropoda; class Insecta; order Lepidoptera; family Noctuidae; genus Melanchra; species Melanchra persicariae. The sequence goes on from OX376652.1 coordinate 1,796,165, forward strand.
GTCGACTACATCATTGCTTTCGATCAGGTGAGATTGTGGTCTCACGGGAGCCTTTCAATAAATACCTCCAAACTCTTCTATCTTTTAGCCAGAATCTGCTGGCCATCTACTTCCCGAACCTAAGAATCCTGCTTACCCTTAAAGAAACCTTCGTGAATGACGCTAATAAAACGCATAACCCATTAATCGTGTGCGATATAATGTTATAAATCAGCGCAGTTGATTGAGCGTTGCAGCATGGCCGAGCGCAATGGTGAAAGTGGAGCCGAGGTCGATAGCTAGTGCGTTGGTTACATGAGCCTGCTGTTGGTGTAATGTGCCCCTTGAGCGTTGAGTCCCGAGGGAGATTGTGGCAGACGAGCCTTGTCCCTAATAATGGGTACTGTCGTCATGTAACGCCTTGCACATGGGAACCTTCGAAGTTCTTTCTGGTGGAGTTCTACCCGGTGAATACACCAAATTGTCCCGCAGGTGAATTATGTTTTGTGGACTCTTTATATTTCTTATACTAAATAAAAGTTATTAAAAATAGACCTCAGCTCCAATCAAGTAATTACGTCCTGACCTGACGTTCTAAGAGAGACAATGGACCTATTTTGTGTCTTGATCTCAGTTTTCGAGCCATAGAAAACAAAACTAGAAATGACTTTTTCTTTATCCTCGCCTTATCCCAATACCCAGGGTTTCATTATCATGCGACGCCATGCGGTTCGTTGATTCTCGTGACTAATGTCCTCAACAGTGAGATCGAGGTCTTTCCTGTCCGTTGGGACTTCTATCATCCAGTGGAACTGGACCAAAATCCATTTTAACAGCGAAAGCGATTTTCGAAATGCCAAAGTACAAAGGATTGATCACGTAAATATCACCTGCAGTGCGATTCTGTAAACATGTTGAAGGCTTGGGTGAAGTGATCATGAAGTTAGCTGTCAATACATGTAATCAAGATGGAATGACATCTCACTTCGTGATCACTTCACCCAAGCCTTCACTTTGAAATGTTTGCAGAATCGACTGCCTGATCAATGTCTTAAACAGCCTTTGTCAATCCCATAAAATATTTGACGTTTACCACGCCTTCGCCACGCTACCGCTGATAGAACCACTTGTCTAGAGCGTCAGGTGATTTGAGGTCTTCCCCAATCCCACTATTTAGTAGCCAAAGGCATTTTTATTTGCAACATAAGTACCTACTCATAGGAAGAACTGACTGACATGAGCCCGAGCGTAAAGTGTCAGCTGTCATTTGACTGTCAACTGTCATACTGGCAACCGCCCACATGACACGAAAACTGAAGTAAAAAGAGAAAAGCGATTTTCAATGAAATATTTTACTGGTAGAAAGTGTTTTATGTTATGCTGGTACTGACAAATAGCAACAGAAGTAAGATAAGAGACGTGTCACCGCATTGGTTCAGGTTTTTTTTTAGTTCTGATTATTTGAAACGGGAAACAGTAGAAATGTCGTGGTGTCCAATTAAAAAATTATGATATTGAAAACTTTCAAATTGCCGCCTCACCTAACATGTCATCGTTAGGGAGAACAGAAGAAACTTGTCGACTGCTTTTTGATATTATAATTAAAATTAGGTCGCATTCACAAGAACCCAGCTTAATCATAAAACATGTACAAAATCCATTAAAAATTGACCTACATTTCCTTCATAGTATTACTTCTTCAGCCAAGAGCTCCTATCCGTTATATTGCCAGTACCTTCGCATTATTTTTACCATTTTTAACCACCCATTAAATGCCGACTCTGGATTGGGTACTAAGAAATTCTTGATAAATTCTCCCTATCTCATATTTTCTACAGAAATTTCTCAGGAATTTCTTTAAACATACAAACCAAGGTAATAAATACCGTAGGCAAGTACAAGACCTAGACAACTAGGCGTATCTAGTGACATCTACGGCTAGCTTTATGGTCCCCCATTGTATAGGTACCGTTACAACGGTACACGCACTATCGTCTATGGTTCATTTGTTTTTAAATAACGAATGTGACATTCGAATGGCATTGCACTTTTGACATTGTGTTGTTGTGTTTTGTTTTGAAAACTTTCAAGTTTACTATTAGGTTTGTTGTCTGGTATGAGAATAGTTTTTTTTTTGTTATTTATTGTCCCTTGAAAAAAACATTCGTAGATATTAATTATGTACCTACTTATCTACTTATACTATAATATTATAAAGAGTTAAAGCTAGTGAGTTTGTGAGGTTGTAGGGGGTAATCTCTGGATCTACTGAACCGATTTTAAAAATTATTTTTGTATATGATAGCCACATTCATGAGGAAGGGTATAGGCTAGGGGAACGGGAAATTCCAACAGGAACGTGATAAAAGGGGTATACGCGTACGAAGTCATGGTAAAAGCTAGTTCCTTTGTATAATTATGAAGTTTTCCTTTACTTTTAGGAAACATATAGCTTCTTAAGGAATAATTAAATTGAAACTATTAGCTTTCTGCATATTTATAAATCATCAGTATAATTTAAAAAAACGCGGGTTTTCCACCGAGTATAGGGTGTTTTTTTTATCTAAGGCTGGCTATTTCGCGGCTGGCACATATGACCATTTGATATAAATGATGCGAGACCTATCGTGATTCGGAGTCGGCAAATCAACAACAGATATCAATATGTATTAAGTTATATTTCTATTATAATTTCTAGACCCTTATTTCTGGGATACCCAAAAAAATACTAAGTAGTCGAAATATCACTTCCTAATAGGATAAAAAAATAATCAATAGTACTTTGACATATGACGCAAGTTGGAACCCTGACCGTCATGGTCGCATTAAACATTCAGCTTTGTATGGCTTTCACACGCCACCACGGGGTTACACGACTTTCATTGTGGTTCTCTTGGGATTCTGTATGTGTTGGCAACGTTGCGCAAGGTGGATAGTGGATGGTGTGCCGATCGGAGAACTAAATTTGTCGTGAAAATGCAGATACCTGGAGGTCCTAGTTAGGCCTTTTTTAGGGTTCCGTACCCAAAGGGTAAAAACGGGACCCTATTACTAAGACTCCAGGCTGTATCTCAAGAACTGTGATAGCTAGACAGTTGAAATTTTCACAGATGATGTATCGCTATAACAACAAATACTAAAACAGAATAAAATAAATATTTAAGTAGCCTCCCATACAACAAACGTGATTTTTTTGCCATTTTTTTTTTGTTAATGGTACGGATTCCTTCGTGCGTGAGTCCGACTCGCAATTGGCCGGTTTTTTTATTAACTTAAATACGTGGTTGTGCCAAGTTTCAAGTTTATAAACCAAATCAATGAAATGTTTCATGACGAACAATTTCCCCCCTTTCTCCCCCTCGCAGTTGAAATTTCTAAAAAATCCTTTCTGCGGATACTTAGATACGTTATAAAATCAAACCAATATATTCAAAATTGCAGCTTTCCAGACTTAGTCGTTTTGGCTGTTCGTTGGTAGCCAGTAGTTCAGGATAAACCGATTTATACCTAAGTCCCATAATATGTCAAGCCTATCTTAATTTTTTTTTTTTGGGTTTTAACCATACCAAAAGAAATCCCGTGGAACTCATTCATACTTCAACGTCATCAGTAGCCAGGCTCTATCATTGAAAATTGTTCGTAATTTTAAAACCTGTAAGTAAATAACTATTTGAATAAAATCTACACCATATAAATTTAAGTATAACTAGCTACCGCCCGTGGCTCCGCTCGCGTGATCGCGAAAATTATCCCAAAGCAACATACTCCTGGGATAAAAAGTAACCTATGTGTTATTCCGGACTATAAAGTCAAAGTCAAAGTCAAAGCATTTATTTCAAATAAACCAATCACAGGTACTTTTGAATTGTCAAAGTCAGTCAGTCAAAAACATGAAGCTATTTGCACGTTCCAAAGCGTAGATCTCTATGGAGAAGAACGTACAAGAAACTCCATGGACACTCTTTTAAACCATTTTATGTTTTACAAAAATCCTGGTTACATCATTACTTGTTGCATCTATATGTGAGAACAATGCAAAGAAAGGAAAAAAATAAAAGTATTCCAAGTATCCAATAAGTATTAAATATAGAAATAAGCCAGTGACAGCTAAGATATGACCAGTCTCCACTGACGGCGCCCGTTCACGAACATGACGCGTGCATCAGCACCATTCAGCTCAACCATTTTGAAGGGAACCGAATGATCAAATACACGCGCCACCATCAGCGAGACATTCTAGCGAGCATGACACACCCTCAACTGCCCCTGCTCACTCATGTCAAACAAGGAAACCATCTATATTATTAACAGTATAGGCTCCATGGTCCTCACATTTACAGGATTTTAAAATAAAAAAATGCTTCTACTTTATATAAAACTATGTATATCAATTTTCAAAAAACGGAAAAAGAAAAGTAGTATTTAAAACATAACATAAGAAAAGTGGAAATTTTTATTAGTCTACACAAAGAAGGGTGAGCATCTCTTCCAAATATCTTAACTAGAGGAACCAATAATCTACCTCTGTGCCAAATTTTATCAATATCCGTTCAGCCGTCCTGACGTGATTCAGTAACAAACGTCCACCCATCCAAACATCCAAACTTTCGCATGTATAATATTAGTTATAATATTAGGTACCTAATAGTAATGGGGGACTATATTTCTTGTCACCAAAATTTATATTTGTCATCAAGTTGCATCACCTAATAAATAGATCTATCGCCACGAAGTATTTTCGTTCTCAGATATATAAAAAGTGTCGCCAGGTATGAATTACCAAATTAATGCCAATATGTATGTAAAATAAGAGATGGATTATCAATAAAATCGTAGTTCATTCCTTGGATAAAACTTTGTTCTCAAAATAATAGGTTTATTCCTTTAACTTCGTACTCAGAAAGGTATATCTGTCACCAAATATTCGAACATAGGGCACAGGGAGCTTAGGGCACCCCGACTCGGACAGGTTAGGTTAGAAGGGGATGGCGGGGTCAAGTGAGCGAGCGTAGCGAGCGAACAGACCCCGCCATCACCTTCGTGGTTATTTTTTTTAATCCACCCAGTAGTATGGTTTACTTCCCGTTTTATAATAAATCCCAACCTATTTATTTGATACTTGATAATATATCCCGAGGATTACATGTGATTTATTATGGAATTGCTTTTTACAATTATTTGGCAACTACATTTTGGTGACAGATCCACTATTTTGAGGACAAACCCTATTATTAAAGAAATTCAAAACGAATAAAATTGGCGATAGCTTAAATCATACCCATAGTAATGATGGCATCAATATAAATCTGTTAAAATTATCAGGTCAATTACCCACCCATCATCTCTTCACCCAGTATGGCACAGCCTACACCCACATGCTCCAACAGTATAACCATGTATGTACTGCCACTCTGCCAATGTTTCAATACAAAGCTCTTCTAATCTGTACGTCACACCAACACTACCATTTAAGGCTTCCCCTATCTACGAACAAACGCGCCAGTCTCGACGCGAACCTAAACAGCGTTGCGCGCGCGATAAAAAAAAAGAAAACAATTTTTGTCTGTGATTTTTTGACGTTTCATTTTCCGCGGGAGATATTTTTCTTTTTAATTTTTGGATTTTTGACGTTTCGTGTATGGAGTACTTGTTTTTAAATAGTGACGTTACGAAATAGTTTTTTATTTATTTAAGTTGTTGTATTTAAGGTGTTTTATTCAGTGAAGTTTATTAAGTGTAAACGTTTTTAGTGTTTTTGTTATTTTATTTTTACTAGGTACGGATATATAAGTTTCATTTGGTAAGATCATTAAAGTGATAAATTGATAATAAATTTGAGAGTTGCAAAATATTATGTTTTGTGAGATTTAGGGGCTCTTGAGATATTAATGAATATCGATTAAGTACAAGTTTTTTACTTTTGTTACTATTCCAGACAAATATTTTCATTTATAAACCTTAGTTCTTACAACAGTTACAACTAAATAGAGAGCTATTATGTCCAATTAACTATATATGTTTTAAATATAAGACCACGTAACGAAGTTAAATATAACACATAACGTAATAGAAATTCACATACCTAGGTTAGAACATAAAGCGAAACTCACACATACAATAGAAAACGGTAAATGGCAAAAAAGATACGCAGGAAAGATGACAATCGAAAGTTAAAAGATTTATTAGACATTTTCTATTAATTAAGCGCGCTAATTATTTAATCTAGCTTTATTAATATCCTATTCATTGAAATTAATTTCGCGTATAACATTTTGCTGATTAATAGGCACATTTGAACACACGGAAAGAAAAAAAAATCGTAATTCATGATAAAGATCTTTCGGGTCAAAATTTCAACAATTTATCGACAGCTCAGAAAATGTTTTTTCGGCTTAAAAAACCACATTAAATTTCAAATTGACATCATGCTATTATTAGAATGACTGTGTTCATAGCCATTGTACTGTTCAGTTTTAAATTCTACTCTCACTGAAAAAGAAAACAAACAGCGCAAGGAAAATGTCACATAAAAAGACAGATAGACGCATAGAATAGAAGTGCGTGGCACAAAAAACACATGACAATTGAAAAGATTTACAATAACGATTTACTGTAGCTTGGAAAGAAAAAGGCTCAATTATTTTATCAAATGATTAACGAAACTTACGTCGTACACAACTCATTGAAAATGGCGTTTGTTTTCCACATAATTAACAAATTTTTTTAGAAAATCATTATTCAGCCTTATTATAAAACTGTTTTTGCATTAATTAACTCCAATCTATTTTCCAAGATTTTAAGATAACTGAAATAACTTATTACGCATTCATACGTTCCCATCACTAGTATCGATAAATTCAGCCATGCATGATTTAGATTTTCTAACTTCATGTATGTATATTTTATATTTGCACTATCTAAGTGTAAACAATATCTTTAGTTGAATTGTGTCACAATTTAATAATAAAAAAACACTAAGCGTTCATATTTAAGACGAAGAAGAAAAAGTATTTATTGTCACAGAACTGTTATGCGTACAAAATTATAAACCTTAGGTAACTAAAATTCTTTATTTTGTTATCTATGCATTTTTATAGTGGGCAAATACGTGATAATAAAATGTAAAAAGGCACTTCAATAATTTATAATTTAAATAACACACATCTACGTAATGCCGGATAGAAAAAAAAACAAATGTCACTAACCATAGATAAAAGTCAACCATTAAAACACTAGCAAATGTTAATTAACATGTCAACAAAAAAATCAAAAGAAAGATTCAATGTCACAATGGAAAGCAAATAAACATTCCATTTCCGCACAGAACAAAGTGATTTACAGTTAAAATCGATTGTTATTAATTATTCTATGACATAATGCACCTGTAACTGTTATGTAACAGGCAGTTAAGTTTAACTGCTAAGCGACAGTAACAGTTTTTACGAATGAAATCATTATGTATGCTAATAGCGTTGAGCAATGATACGATAAGGCTTTTCATGCAGTTTTCTCTAGCCTTAAAGAGATACATTATTAGAATGAAAATAACATTAATAAACTGTTACTGTTATTGTTTAGAGTGCAGTAGGATTTATTGTTTTATTTTGTCCCATTGGATGGTTTAAAGACTAACAGCCTTATTCATAAAAACTTTATAACCGTTATTTAACTAAAATACCGATAAGCAGACTCTTAATTCAAAATTTTCTATGGAGAATTTGAATTTAGAATCTCTTAAACAGTATTTTAACTAAGTAATGGCTGAAAAGTTTTTATGAATAAGGGTGTAATTCTACAAATTTTTAAGCAACATTGCAACTCAGTCGTAAGCTGTCAAAATGTAGGAAAATTAGAGGCGATTTTGAAAGATTGCGATTGATATGAGAATGAAACGGTGCTTAAAAATATTTTAGAATCGCCCGCCTGGTGCGAGTTTTTCAACTAACGTTCTTGATCTAAAACAAATGCCGAGAAAGGCAATTCTAGTGACAATCAACGTCGACAACTTGTCCAAATGTAGAGAAATTAGAGGTGTTTTTCACAGATTGAGAATAATTGCGATTGAAATGCGACCGGTTCATTATAAATACTGGAGTTGCCCCTTAGATTTCAAGAACTATTTATCCCCGTCGAAGTGGAAGCAGCTTTAAACTCAACCGTAGACGAAGCCTTTTAAACAAACCAGTTCTTCATAATCTCACGGCACATAGGTACAGATGGCAGTCGCTTCATTTCTCAATCCCAGCACTGTTAATATGCCACATCCCGGACAAGTCAGCCATTTTCTATATCCTTCGACAGAGAAAGTTGAACTCTGCTATATATAAACGAAACAAGTATTTTGTTATGATGAAGTCTAGTAATTATATACCTAGTACTCCCTTTTTAATGTGTGTTTTGCAAAACGTGATTATATAGGGGTTATAATCTCGAGTCAGTTCATATAAAGAGATTCTTATTTCAAATTTTCTGTACAAAGTTTTGAATAAAGAGCCTGCTTAACAGTATTTTAGCTAAGTAATGGTTATTAAGTTTTTATGTTTACTTATTTGTTTTTTTTTGTTCTTATGGCTGTTACCACATGTCCTGAATTAAGAGACATAGTTGTTAATGGTTGTAATTGGTGGTGTAGCGAGAGTGTGTTGCCCTGTTAATTTTCGACTTTCACGCGCAAAATAAATCAATGGTAACAATATTAATTTGTCAGTACATATTTGATTACCTTGTCCTACTGGTACAATATCTAGGCTGGTTTATTTATTTGGAAACTCAACAGCTTATTATTAATTTACATGAGTTATGAACTTATGAATATTCACCTCACCATCAATGAACAGCAAATGCAGTTGCGTCAAAGTTACTAGCATCTTACGAGTCTGGTAGACCATTTTTTCTGGTGACCACCTCAAAATCATACTCTGCTACATCGGTACCTGCTGATCGCCAAACTGAAGTGGCAGTAGGCAGCGGGCAGGGCACATTGCTCGCAGAACAGATGATCGACGGGGCCGAAAAGTTCTGGAGTGACGACCGCGTACCGAAAGACGCAGAATTGGAAGGCCTCCCACAAGGTGGACCGATGACCTGGTGATGGTCGCGGACAGCCGATGGATACGAGACGCACAGGACCGGTTGTTGTGGCGACAATTGGGGGAGGCCTATATCCAGCAGTGGACGTATTTCGGCTGATATGACAATGATGATGATGACGGTACAAGTCAGATCAACTTCCGAAGTTATCCTGTTATCGAAGATGCATTGGTGGTTTCACCACCAACCGAATTCGATACGTCTATTCAATTCACCTCAGTCTTCGTCCAATACCAACTCATTTACAGCTAAACTTGACAGTTTGCCCATGACTAACGGTGTACCTGTACCTACACATGCACGCGATAAAAACGTGTGAGTGAACCAAGTACTACACGTTATGCATTGACGTATGACAATAGTGACTGCGACTGAAACATGGGCTCATGAGTAACTGTGGGTAGTTTTGTATTGTATTGGTTACTTGTTCGAGTTTGTATTGAACTCTTATATGTGTAGGTAGTTGTATTTTATGTGTGGCTGTTAAATTCTTCCCATGTAGGGAGTAAGAGTCTGGTTTCAAATTGTTTTCTCGCAGTTAACCACGTGATTTCTGACAGCTAGATAGTGAGGTTTATCAGTCATTCAGTCATAATTATTGGTTTTATTTTCTAAATAATTTGAATTGTTTTGAACATTTAAAATGATGAATTTAAATGAATCTTAATCGTGATAAATTCACGAATCAAGCCGGCCTTGTTGATTTATATGAAATTTAACATTCTCAGAACATTTTGACTCATGTCATTCTGTCACTGTGATTCAATTAAAATATTACCAATAATATGCAATCATATCTCGGACCTATTAAGGCGAATACTGTGTATCGAAAGGAAACAGGAAAACAGCGACAATAAAAAATAAACGTTTAGTTATAGACTTACAGTAGACTATATTCCGTTCTATTGATATAATCCCAAGTCGCTTTGCTGAACCAATGAGTAGGGAAGATTTTTATGAATACGGTTTTTACAACCATATTTATAAAAACTTTATAACCATTACTTAGCTAAAATACTGGTAAGCAGATTCTTTATTCAAAATTTTGTATGGAGAATTTGAATTTAGAATGTCTTTACTAAGTAATGTTTAAAAAGTTTTTATGAATAAGGCCCTTGGTTTTTATTCGTTAAAAAAAATAAAGATCACATTTTCTTTAAGAAGTAGATACTAGCATTTTTCCTGCGGCTTCGTCTGCAGTACTTTTTTCCGTAATTATTTATTTATTTAAAACTTCATACATAAAGGTACAATGGCGGACTTAATGCTTTAGACATTCTCTACAAGCCAACTAGGGGTGATGTAGAGATATCATAATTAATTAGCTTTAAATGAAATTCATAATCAGACAAGAGTTCCAATTCTATTAATTATCAAGCAACGTTCGCATTCACATCTCTATCGCAAAATGTCAAAAATGTATGAAAATTAAGGACAGACAGACAATTTTTGACAGTTTGCGATTGACATGCGCATGCGGACGTTACTTCTTTACGTCTTTATTATATTAGTTGTGATTTAAATAAAGAAATCTGTCAAATGACCCTGACCCCGCCTTTATTTACTAAAGCGAATTAAATTTCGAAACGAACGAGACTAATTGCAGCCATTGTCTTAAACGATTAAGTTAAAGTGTTGCCAGAATTAATTAGAATAGAGCACGCTTAATTTTAATACAGGTTCCGTAGGAAATATCACTTGATTTTAATTGAGTCGCATACATTTAAATAATTATTAAATCATCATTTCCAGATTAATCAGAAGTGAAACCTATGACTATATATTTTTTTTTAAATTTTACACTTTTTACGTGTTCGTGCGTGAACTACAAGTTTTTCTCCGAAATAAATCAGTACCTCGACTTACGGAACAATATATATATCTTACTTAAACTATTTATTAAAACATAACCTAACTACGTGGGACATACTATCTTATCTTATAAGTTTAAAATTCTCAGAACATAAGATTCTTTTTTTTATGGATGGGAAATTATCAAATTTCCCATTCCGCTATGGGCGAAGCGAAAGGGTCAAACTCTTACTAACTTAAACCCATCCGTGTTCCTCCTCATGCCCTTTGCGTTCCAGGGCCGCGGTGACTCTTTTGAACAAATTCCGCAGCCCTGGCAGGCTCTGGCCCTAACGGTCCCCTTCTACTGGCGCGCGTGGAACACAGCGCGCCGTCGACGCGGGCCTGGGTCTGATCGGACAGCGAGCCACCCAACGCTCGCCGTCCGCAGGCCCGCGCCTACGGCCAGGAATCACCTGCGACTCCCCACGCCCGGGGCGTCTTAGCAAGCTCTGCTCAGTGCCCAGCTTTAAATTCAAACCGTTCAAAAATGCCGCTTTAAAATTTTGGCTTTCCGTAACCCCCAGTTTGTCGAACGAAAATCATAGCATAATTATCAAACGCGCATAAACTGCTGTGATTTACAATTTATTCTACAAATCAAAACACTTTAAGCACATTATAAATTATTATGAAATCCAAGCCACATCCGGCAAACCCTAAAACTACTAAACTGCAGAACCCAAATAAAGCTGCGGTTACACAAGCGGGCCTTGCATTCAGTCAATGGCAGCACATTCACGCGGCGTGGTAGGCAGCGTGTCTAATCGCCTGGTTCCTTCAGTGGCGTGTCGATACTATCGTGTTATGTGTGCACTGGCTGATTGGCTGAAAAACGTGTGTTACGTCGTGTGCAATAAGGATTATGTTGTAGATTTTTTTTGGTCCTAGAGATTGAGATTTCTTTACTGCTGTATGAATTATATTTATTGATTTAACATGTTGCATCTTGAAAAAGGGTTTATAATGCGATTTTAGAACTCATCTTTCAAGTCAAGTCTGTGGATACATGACCATAGATTATATCCCAAGATTCCTCCGTGTTCTGGAGAGGATTTTGTACCGTTTGTCCTGCTGTCATTAGTAACTGTAGATCTCTGACAGTCGTTATGCATAGTCAGAAGCCAGAATATCTGACAACAGTATTGCCAAGGCTTACCACATTCCTCATGCAGTTAGGAACTGGTTTGTGCAGGTCATATAAGCATTCCATCAGAAATTCAGTAGGCATCAGGCATTTTCACCCTGATACTGAAATAAGTTTACCCAAAAAGGGCTTATGTTCCCCAAAGAAGCCAAAAGTGAACCTCCTTTTTCTGTTAATACACGTAACCATAATCTATAATAAAGTAAATAATAAAAACCGGTCTTATAATCATTTTATTTTTATAGTAGTGCTGTCCAGTTTCCAGAATCGGGCCTTTCCCGATTTTAATTCCCCTGAAGCAAATCCCACAGGCAAACGGATGTAATATATGTACCCAGTTCACGATACATTTACGCAGAACCTTGATTACTGATTAATATGTGTTTTTTACATCGTCATTATTATAATATTAAACTACGAAACGTCAAAGTCATTGACCCACTTGTATTGTTTTTTGATGCGGAGATCCGTAATATGAATGCCGACGCCTACGCATCCTGCTGATAACTTATTAAAATGTGGTGAATTCCCTAAAAAATATTGTGTTATGTCCCGCTACGATTTTAAGTTTCGAAACCTTATTGGCACAGTTTCATCAGCAATTTTGTTTTTTTTTTAACGATTCATGTTTGTCTTGCAATTGTTTACAAACTTTTATCAGAACCAGATTTTCGTGTTTGTTTATCTTGAACAAGATAATCAAATTGCGTAATTAAGGTATAGATATGTAGATGTCTGGCCTTAAATTATTATTATAAATTAATATTATTGGTATCGTAATAAATGACTACCAAATTATTTAGTTATAATAATAATAATAATAATAATAAAGTTTATTCAAAATAATAAGGTACACAATAAATACAGTCATAATGAAAAAAAGTTATTTGATATTGTTATGCTCCATTAAGAAAGGTGCAAACCCACAAATGCAATTAAACTATTTGCATATTCTTGCTTCATTATGAAATACTTTTCGCATTAATTCGCGTGAAAATCGACATAAGTACCTTTTTCACGATAACATTTCCTGACATATAGAGTACTTTTCAACGTACAGTCACGGTCGAGAGAATCGACAAAACTAACTTACACAATATGTGATTTTCATCCGTAAAATTACTAGTTTATAAAATGTACCTATAACATTAACGTCAAAATTGATTACGAAATCTTTTATGAGTTTCGCATCGCCGAAAACGTCAACCTAGTCTTTTACCAGCTATATTAATGTCGTTGCTATAGGTATAATAACAGCCGCACGGGTCGATCTTCAAGGTTAAGCAACGCTTGCGGGGTCGGTCTATGGATGGGTGACCATCTTAACATAGGTACCGAGTTTCCTCCGTGCCTCGGAAAGCACGTTAAGCCGTCGGTCCCGGCTGTCATTTGTAGATCTTTGGCAGTCGTTACGAATTGTCAGAAGCCAGAAATTCTGACACCAGTCTTACCAAGAGATGTCGTATTACCCAGTAATTGGGTTGTGGAGATCCGATAGGTGATTGCTACATGTAAAATACTGTTACTCAGCTGAATCTAGTTTGACTGCAAGCCGACCTTAATCATCATCTGCCTAGATTTTTCCCAACCTTATTGGGGTCCGCTCTCAGTCAAACTGGATTCAGCCGAATACCAGTATTTTACGTGAAGCGGCTGCCAAACCAGACCTCCACAACCCATTAACTGGGTAACACGGTACTTCTTGGCAAGACTGGTGTCAGATTTTCGCGCTTTGTATATCAAGTCCCAAAGATAGACCCGATTTGGCTGTTACTATTGTAGCAACAAGCTTCTCAGTTTATAATCTGTAACATGTATGTCAGATTCGATTACGAAATGTTTCATAAAAAAATTCGCATCGCCGAAAATGTGTTGTAATATTGGAAAGCGCATCACTATTCTGTCGGCAGTACATCCGTCCAAAGCGAAACGTCGAGCGCTTGAAAATCCAATCCGTTCGCAATTTGAAACTGTTCCAATATTCATTGGCTGGCAAATGAAAATGGTGTTTACGCTGTAAACAGGTTGGTCTCCGGGCTTTAAATTTATTTTAAAACTAGCTCTTGCCCCCAGCTTCGCTTCTGGGATCTATACCGCAGGAAGCTATGCAAACTTACTTAAGTAGCATAACATATCAATTAGCAATAGTTTCGCTTTCTATCAGTCCGTTTTTACCCGACTGCGTCAGATGGAGGGTAATGTTTTTCGACGTAAGTATGTCATGTATGTTTGTACGTATGATAAGTTTAATCACAGAAGACAGAGACAGACCGCGGCCAAAACTGCGTCAGACTGCTTGAAAAACGATTTGTTAGGAACCTTTTAGTCGTTTTTAGCGGTCGGGTTTTTCGACAATCACTTTTTTTAAATCGGATTCGTACTTCCAGATATATAATTGAGTAAGTGAAAATCCTAATACATAAAATTCTTCCGTTACTGACTAAGTGACTGACAGACAACGCACAGCCGAAACTTCTGGTCGTAGAAAGCTGAAATTTGGCATGTAGGTTCCTTGGGGAACTCCCCAAGGAACCTACAATCCTTTCTTAGTGCTCCTCTACATTTAGAGGAGCACTAAGAAAGCATTGCCCGAATTTCTTACGGGAACGGGAAAAATATGAGCGTACGAAGTCGCGGGCAAAAGCTGCAAATTTTATAAATGCAAAAAATAGAGCGTTTTTATTATGCTTTCACACTTAAAACGCTGAACTGATTTCAATTACTGATTGAAACCCACCCGTGTTTCTTCAAATGCCCATCGCGTTCCAGGGCCGCGGTTCGAAGAATTCCGCAACCCTGGATAGATGGGACCCTGGAGAAGGATATAGGCTCCTTATTTGCTTAATGCAAAAGCTAGTAGAACACTTAAAAAAATTGTTTTCGTTGAGATTGTAGGTAAACGATTATTTACTTTACTAATATTACCATAACTTCTCACTAATTGTTTTATGCATTATCTAATCTGATACCGGTAATCGTGTTATTACGAAAGTATGTCTGTTTGGCACGTTTTGTGGGTAATCGCCGAATTGATTTCGATATAAGGCGAAACAGATAGCTTCTTCTAGGGTAATGGATTCTTTCGCGAAAAATAGTGATGTACGCCTGCAGCGTTGACCATCTCAATCGCAGCATTATGCTGTATTCGGCGAATGTCTCCCCGACTATGCCATACATTCAAACATATTCGTTTTTTTTGTGTGTTTTTGTTCTTTCTGTAATTTTGCAATTTCAGTGTTGATTCCATAGTAAAAGTTGTTCATAATGATTCCTCTTTCATTATGTTACACTTAATAAACTGAGCAACAACCAAAGTATTGAACGATCATAATTAATTAGAACTCCTGACAATCAATCTCAACATTTTTACGTATGGTAGGGATAAACTTGCAATAAAGTACATTGACTTATCGTAGCCCTTTGTGGATACCTTACTATTAGGAACGGCTTTTCATTACTAGAGAACGGAAAGGATCACGATAAAAGTCGATTCAGGACAGCTTTGTCTTTATTTCTGATTTTGTTATTAAGAAAGTCAATAAATGTACATAAATGGTGGATCAATGACCGTTCATCATCATTATCATCATATCAGGCGAAAGACGTCCACTGCTGGACAATGACCTCCCCAAGTGTCGCCACTGTAATCGGTCCTGTGCGTCTCGCATCCATCGGCTACCAGCGACTCTCACCAGGTCATCGGTCCATTAATTACCGTTATTGCACATTTATCTGGCGCCTACCATAGTAGTTGCGCAGTTCAATGAAGCCTGCCGGCGGTTACGAAATTATATTGGTTTTACCTATTATAAAGGGAAACTCTTAGTGTTTTTAGTGTCTATCCGCGATAATCGATTAGTGCCAAAGGTAGTTTTGATTAATTCAAGGGTTTTTTCTGATGAAACTATTGGTTTAGGTTACTAGGTATGGAAAGAGGTACTATGGCTAGGGGCCAGATAAATGTACAGTAACGGTCACTGATCCACATAAGTACATTTATTGACTTTCTAATATCAAAAACCAAAATAACGACATAAAGCTGTCTTGAATCGACTTCTATCGTGATGTTTTACGTTCTCAAGCAATGAAAAGCGGCTCATAATTTATTGTTCGGGTATCTACTAAGGGATATTAGGGAAAGGTCAATGTACTTTATTGCAAGTTTATCTGGCGCCTGCTATAATGTTTTTGAACCATCAATAGTGACTCCTATTTTGGGTCAAATGAACTGCACAGCCCAGCTTGCTGAGGGATATAGCATATCCAGTTACGGGGTTTTGGATGTCAGTTAGGCAGTCATGTCATGTACATTACTGAGACTCAGCTGCATCCGGGTGGACTGGAAGCCTTACCTACTCCAACACTGTTGAGAAAATACAAGGTAGTTTGATTCTCCTACTAATAACCACTTATACAACGTGTAACAGATTTGGCAGTCGTTACGGATTGTCAGAAGCCAGAAAATCTGACTCCAGTCTTGCCAAGAAGTACCGTGTCACCCAGTTAATGGGTTGTGGAGGTCTCGTAGGGAGCCGCTCCACGTAAAATACTGGTATTCAGCTGAATCGGGTTTGACTGGGGGCTGACCCCAATAAAGTTGGTAAAAGGCTTATATGGCAACGTGTTACAGAATAAACGCAATAACTCTTAAGGGGTCATTGTACTCATCATTATGAACAACTTTCACTATGGGACCAATACTGAAGTCGCGAAAAAAAATCGACTGCTCTATACATTTACGTGCGCATAATTCGACATAAGGTAACAGCTGATTTTATTCGCGATTTATTTCATACATCTTCTTCATCAAGGGACCTACATAAAATGGGTTTATATCATCAAGTCAACGTTGAACCGTGTTATTCTACTTTTGATTAGATTCCACGGGTCATAGTACATTGGTTATACTTGAGTAACTCTTGTGAACGCTTTCTATGCGCTTTCCATGGTTCAATTGTTTTCACAGTTTAGTAATAATATAACGGATGGGCGTTTTAAGCTAAGTATCGGTTAAAAGTCAATATGCCAGTTATTTCTTATGGTTTATCTTGAAGAGAAAAGCAGTGATTTGTCAATTTTGTGTTCGTTGTAGTTGATCACTGTAGTTACAGTTTTCACTTTTGGAGTTTTTGGAAATTGTAACTATTTTTAACCGACTTCCAAAAAAGGAGGAGGTTCTCAATTCGATTATATATTTTTCTTTTTTTTTGTGTTTGTTACCTCATATCTCCGTCATTTATGACCCGATTTGAAAAATTCTTGTTTCATGTGAAAGGATTATACTTCTCGATTGGTCCCATCTAAATTTTATCAAAATCGGCTAAGCAATTTGGTTTTTAAATCCAAATAGATTGAAAAAATATGTGGCAAAATCATCCATGTACCTATACGAAATAGCCTATTTTTGCTTTCCTGTGACTTTCCAGTGGTGTTAGTAGGTGTCCACTAAAAAGTGAAAAATAAAAAACTTTAATTTCGGAAGTCGGTGTCAATTATTTAAGAAGCAACCAAACACCGACTTCCGAAATTAAATTTATTTTGTACTTTGTAGTGTTTTTTTTTGGAAGTCGGTCTTTGTTTTTGTGAAAAGTTTTTTTTTGTAAATAAGACACGGATATATTGGATTGGAAACTATTGAATTTTTTCATGATATATCGTGAAATCATTATTTAATCAAGATTTATTACAACCTTTTGGAGCTCGGAGTTCGCAATTTTCCGGTGACTCTAACTAAAATTTGCACTTTAAAGTTTAATATTTCGCAAACGGATTCTTGGATTGAAAAATGCTTTCCGCACACTCTCAATATTTTTAAGCGACCTATCCAAACACCCCACATCATGGGATAGACGATAAAAAAAACAAAGCCGCTATAAATGCACCTTAATAAAAAAAATCTAGAGTTTATTTTACCACTTTGTCGACGTGATTATATGTATTATAATTCCAACTTTCTAGTGTGCTTCCCGCGGACAGACAGACGAACATGGCGAAAATATAAGGGTTACCCTAAAAAGTCAAACCGAACATGAAGAAACATTTGACTGAACAGAATAGGCATATATGGTGTTTTACAGCCCCCTCCGTCTCACGAAAAGGAGACAGAGACATAGGCTGATTATGTTTGTAACCCTAGGTTTTTAGAAGCTAGAAAAACCAACTACATCTTTAATAGACTCGACAACTTTTAAAGCGTTTTAAGTAAGTTGTATTGTCAGTTGTAATCTAAATATACACAAGTACTTACTAGTAGTATTCTGAAGCACTTGATAGTAAGTGCAACAAGCACTTAGCTTCGATAGTAAACCTACTGTTTTCAGGATTTCCCTGTTCAAGTAAACACTTCAAGCAAACGTGGCTTTTCACGTGTATTTCTTTTTACAACTCTCGTTAGATATTTGTGGCTTCAAGTGGCATTTGGTGAGTTTTCTGAAGATATTTAGTATGGAAAACTTATAATTTTCTTGCCCTTATTCAAATTCATTTTAGGTAGGCTTTGCCTTCTTCTTTCATACTTTTTAATTAATCCTCATCTCAGCAGTCACCTCTCTCTCTCTCGCGTCAGGACACGTGTCCTGATCGAAAATTCGTACTTGGAACGGTTGTATTAATTTGTAAAAAAAGTTTTTTTTCTTTTAAAAAAATATTCAATCTATCGTTTCTTTGGTCTTATAATAACTATCTAAATTCATCCACAAAACTACTATAGAAAACTCATCGAATATGATCGATGCATTAACACAATGTTACAATTACAAATAATATACTAATAGGTTCTATGTATGTTCTACTATTTGAACATAGACTTTCACAATATAATTCTCCTCCAATGCGATATTTGTTTTTCCCACAAAATTTTACACTGCGTATCATTTAATTGTGGGGATTTGCACAGCGGATGTACTTATTTTATCCAAACGACTTTTGTATGCAAATGCGTACATGACCGATTACTGATAAGGTACTTTGTTCTTTAGCACTCCCTGATAAGGTTCCAAATCTATTATCTTAACGCATCATATGTCCAGCTTATCTAGAAGTAGGTATTAAACAATTATATATTTGCGTGCTATCAATAATAGTGCTAATGAAACAATCCAGGTTTTATGATTTTGATAAACTTGAAGTATTTCAATTAAGTACCTCTATTTATTGATTTGACGTCAAAATTGATATCAGTAAACGTCCTAAACTTACTAAGCAGTTTTTTGTGCGGAAATTCGAAATAAAACAACTTTAAATAGGTACTTACTTTTGAAGATAAAAATGCTTGGCTCAATGCTGGTCTTGCTCCACAGCCACTAGGGCGCACAAATTAGTTATTTAATTATTTTATTTTTTTATTTTTAGCAGCTGTGAGACCCGCTGAATATTGAAAGAACATAGATTTTTCTTTGTATAGACTCGAACTAATTTTGCATTGTATAATTTCATGCATTAGCGGCACATGTGTGAGTGCTGTGTACCTTCAAGTCAAACTATCATTTTTGGGTAAGACTTTAATGTGCCCTGGCTGTTGGGAGTGTCATGCTCACTCAAGTCTCTCTGATGGTGCAGTTTGTGTTTCATTCATCATTTGGCTCCATCAGCTGGGACTGGTCATCTCTCAACTGCCACGGTTTGTTTTAATTTGTTAGTATTTTGAATTGTTCCTTTTTTGCTTTTGTCGAGCACGTCTTTTTACATTGTTCTCACATGTCTATGAATAATTTCAATAAGAACAATGTAACCACAACTTTGTAATAATTAATTGATTCAAAAGAGTGTCCATGGAGTTTCTTGTACGTTCTTCTCCATAGAGATCTACGCTTTGGAACGTGCAAATAGCTTCACCTCTTTGACTGACCGACCTTGACAATTCAAAAGTGCTTGTAAATGGCTAAATTGAAATAAATGCTTTGACTTTGACTTTGACTGGGTAGAAAGTTGCGGATTTTGTCCCAGGGTTGCGGATTTTGTTCGAAAGAGTCACCGCGGCCCTGGAACGCAAAGGGCACTATGAGGAGCATGGATGGGTATTAGTCAGTAAGAGTCTGACACTATCCCACTCCACCCAGAGCGGAAGGAGTTATTTGATGATTTTCCAACCATAAAAAAAAACTGTTGAATTGAGAACCTCCTTCTTTTTTGGAAGTCGGTTAAAGAGGTAGAAAGTGGCTCTTAGAGAAGAGGGTCGGGTGATGCAGTACATACATGGTACTATGTCCATATACTATGTACTCTCATTTTGTGATGAATTATTTAGCATTTCAGCCAAAAATACTTTTGTTTTTTAAAATCATGGACAGGTCCACGTGATCAGCTATGTTGTTTTATTAGGATTCAGCTAAGGAGTGGAATACCTGCCAGAGTCTTAGTTTCCTGATAGCTATAAACTGTGGGACTTTCAGTCAGCGTGAATAGATTACTTTAAATCAAGCATGGGGCTATCGTCGACTGTTCTAGTTGTTATGCCCCATTCCCATCAAATATTTCAGTCGCCTAATATTTGAATGAAACACACGCTATGACAGATGTTGTTTATAAAAGTACCTGTTGATAATAAGCCAGATTTAATAGCCCACACATAATTGTATTCAAAACCAACATCACTGTTCACAACTACATAATTACGAGCGGCAGACAGATGACATCCGGCTCGATGAGATAGCTCACCCCTCTTCCGCTTCCCATTGGCTAGGTACCCGACACACAGCGGCAGAACGACACGGTAACCGGCAGAGCGGCACGATTAGGTGTTGTGACATAAATGTAGGTAACAATGAGAGTGGGCCCGTTTTTTGTGGCGCGATGTGTAATGTTTTTGTGTGATTTATGGAAATGATATTGAGATTAGTATAATTTTCATGTATTGTGGCTACTTTTCTATACAACAGTTGGTCAATTTTTATACATTTTTTTGACACCTGATGGAAAGCGATAATTTGTCGACTATGGAGCATTATTATTCCCTCTTAACTTTAAAACCCTAAGGTTGTCTTAAACTATCACGAAACACAGACTCCGGCAGGGAATACCGGTGGCGTATCGCTGTACGTCTTGTAGTCCTATGATAGACCGGGCTAGGTTTACCGTTGACCACCCTTCATGGCAAGGGCGGATCTGAGATTGTCGTTTAAATTGGGAGGCTTGACCCCGTTAAGGGTGGGTTTTAGCAAAGTAAACACTAAGAAAAGAAATAAAATAAATAAAAAAGCACGTAACATTTTAATTTGCCTTACGCATAACAAAACAAGCCTCCTTGGACAACTTTTTGTAAATTCCTCAATGACTTCGTAAGGTTGTAGACTACTGAAGAGACCTGGGTCTGTCTTTATGAGGTTTCAGCCCCTTATCTCCCCCTGGATCCGCCAATGCTTCGCGGTTTACTAATGGCCACTTTTTTCTTTTTAAAACTAAGTTACTTCTTGATCACTTCAGTTGCTGTAGGAGAGTTTTTTCAGCAGTAAACGCTAACACTTATGAAACACCTACTTACTGTAATCGTATTAATTATGTTCTCTTATGTGGAGAACGTAGAAGGAGCTCGTGGCTAAAGAAAAACAGCCACACGGGACGATCTTCAAGGTTAAGCAACGCTTGCCAAGGTTGGTCTGTGGATGGGTACCATCATAACATACCGAGACTCCTCCATGCCTCGGAAAGCACGTTAAGCCGTTGGTCCCGGGTGTCATTTGTAGATCTTTGGCAGTCGTTACGGATTGTCAGAAGCCAGTAAATGTGACACCAGTCCTGCCAAGGACTACCGTGTTAACCACTTAATGGGTTGTTGAGGTCTGGTAGGCAGCCGCTCCTCCTAAAATACTGGTATTCAGCTAAATCCAGTTTGACTGGAAGCTGACCCCAATATAGTTGGGAAAAGGTTATATGTTCTCTTATGTCATCTCGTCATCTGTCATACGATACGGTACAGATACCCGTTGAGAGTATGTTACGTCAGCGGAGCTACCGTAGTGATTTTCATAATCTATCTGTCTTTTTAGCCGACTTCTAAAAAAGGAGGAGGTTCTCAATTCGTATTTTTGTATTTTTTTTTATGTTTGTTCGCGCATAACTCCGTCGCAGGCCAACCAATTTGAAAAAATATTTTTGTTGGAAAGGGTATACTTTCCAAATGGTCCCATGAAAATTTTATCAAAATCGGTTCAGCGGTTTGGTTTTGAAATCCAAATAGCTGGAAAAATCATCCATGTATACGAAATTGCGTATTTTTGTTTTCCTGTGACTTTTCCTGTGAGTTTTCCAGTGGTGTTGTCAAGTGTGGGGGTAGGTACCACTAAAAAGTGAAAAATAAAAAACTTTTTAACAAAAAAAAACGTGTTTTTGGTTGCTTCTTCGTTATTTGGCACCGACTTCCGAAATTAAAGTTATTTTGTACTTTGTAGTGTTTTTTTGGAAGTCGGTTTTAACAACTACGATAGTAGTTTTTTTCAAAATTGGGTAGTTTCCCAAGTATATTAACGACAATATACGTGCGGCTGTTATATAATTAGAGCAGCCGCACGCACGGGCCGATCTTCAAGGTTAAGCAACGCTTGCCGAGTTTGGTCTGTAGATGGGTACCATCATAACATACCGAGACTACTCCGTGCCTCGGAAAGCCCGCTAAGCCGTTGGTTCCGGCTCTCATTTGGAAATCTTTGGCAGTCTTGTCAGTAGCCAGAAATCAGGGGTTACTCTTTAAGCCGAAGTCCATAGTTTCGACCGCGAAAGCGCCCGACACTAATGTCGGGCGCTTTCTACTTCATATCACCTACGGACTTACGATTACTCCCGAACCCGAACTAAGAACAACTGTCAAATCGTGTTGTCATTCATTTTTAGTTCGAGTTCGGGACTAATCGTAAAATTTCGGTAGGTAATTATTTGTTAAAATTGTGTACCTACATTAATTTGGCTTGAAGTGTACACAAATTAACCACTAAAATACAGTTTCAATGACACACAGCGGAACCTTTTTTCATACTAGGCAAAAGTAATTCATATCTAATTTAATTATGAATTAATTACTGTTGTTTCAGTTACGTAGTTAAGTAATCCGTTTATTTTCGTCTGCACGTGTCACATATGAGGTCGATAAAATAAATCTTTTATTGTTTGGCAATTTCGCGATGATGATAATTTAATAAGTTGTTATTCGGTATGACTGGAAATGGGCTATCTGTCTCCGATCACGTTCGTTGATATCATAATAAGTAGAACATCTGTACAATGACTAGTCAAACTAAAAAGTTGTGTATGTTTTAATTTTTAAAACAAACACAACTACACACAATACAAAACAATACACACAAAAAACACATACAACAACAACTAAAATATATGTTTTTTGGTTAAGAATTGTCGACTCGGCTACTATAAAGGCCGTAATACACATGCCTGTAATTTTCTCAAAAGTATGTACCTAAATAGTTTGCATGTCGTAGTGACCTGCACCAATCAGAACTTGCTAAGTATACCTAGCACAATGGCGTGCTAGATACCTGCATACTTTTGTGCAAGTTACATTGTGTTTTTCGGCAAAAAAAGTGAATGTCAGGAATAATTCTACAACATAAGAGTAACAATGTCTCAATCCAAAATTTCTTAAGTCTGCTGACAGATCGTACCTATTTCTTGCTCTCTTTTGTTCACCAAGATCCTTTCGTTATATAGAACACGTTTACCGAATAAGCATTTACATAATCCAATAAAAGCAAACAACGTTGTCATACTTTTGCAAGGTCTTCCTTCATCATCATCATATCATCCGAAAGACGTCCACTGCTGGACATGGGCCTCTCCCAAATGAGGATGGGGGGGGGGGTTTGCCATAATCGCCACGTTTGGCAGGCGGGTTGGGTATCGCATTGTAGCTGTAGCAATATACCTACAGAGAACGCTGCTGCCCATTCTCTGGTGAGTCCCTTAGTCGCCTCTTACGACACCCACGGGAAGTGATGGGATGGTGCTATTCCTTTACGTCCGACACCATACGGGACAGAAGGTCATCCTTAAGTCTAAGGAACTCAGCCATAATCCAAAAATTATAATATTCGTATCAATCGGTCGTTATCGTCGACATTGGCATTGACGTCGTATTACGTGCGATACTCTCTTATCATTGTGTGCGCATGCACTTCATTTCTTATCAGTTTCATCGGTAATGGCGGTAAAATGTTGGACTAACGGCTGGTTCTGGAGTTCGAAATGAAAGTACTTCCAAGAACGACTTATGATCAACCTAGTTCTTGGTACCTATTAGAGCCATTTTTTAAATAATAATTATGTTAAATTAAGATCTTAATATTAAACAGTTTCATATACACTACCGTTGACGGTGTAAATAAACTCATCAATATGAACAACTTTTACTATGGGACAAACCCCGACACCGCAAACAAAAATCAGCTATTCAGTACATTTTGTCGAGTTAATGCGCACAAAAATGTATAGGGCAGTCGATTTTTTTCTCGATTTCAGTGTTGGTCCCATAGTAAAAGTTGTTCATAATGATGAGTACACTGACCCCTTAAGAGGTATTGCGTTTATTCTGTTACACATTGTATATTTGATTGAAAAAATTACCCTTAGCGAGCGGTCAGTAGTTTTAGCTTGTAGCTAGCTTTGTTGCCTTGGCTGGGGGCATTAAATTCATTTGAGGCCACCACAGGATAGTTCGGTTAAGCAATTGATATCCCTTGCGTGTTAACTTGCTAGTGGTCATATCGAAATAAAAAACATTAAAAAAAAAATGAAAAAATTACACATTTCAGAAACCTTTTAAAAAGTTGCAAATGTGTGGCTTTACCAGCGTCAATAAACGAAATGGAACCGGCTTCTGAATTGAGAGTTTAAAGTAAAGAGCATTTACGCCGTACGGCATTTCATACAAACTTTCAAGTCCTTATTTTTCGAAATGCATGAACGGATTTCAATGAAATTTGTTAAGCCGCTATAATATCTAGGTCTGAGTAGTAGAGAAAATTTTCCAAAAAGAGTTCAGGAGGAAATTTAAAGTGATTTTTCTCTTTTTATAAACGACCATTGCACGAAAATTGACTTACTGATCTTCATTCGTTAGATATACGTTATCACGTTTGTACATTCACAATTTACCAGTTTAATCGTGTTTAAAGTATCTTCAATTTACCTATCGAAAAACGAAATCGATACAAAATATATCGAGAACTATCAGTAGGCAAAAGATAACACAAAATGACACTAACTGCCATGATCACAACACATCGATTGTTTATGATAAGATAACGTATTATGAATATCTGATAACTGATAACAGCTCTGGACTACTGCACTGTACGTACTTTCTACGACAGATCTGTAGATGGAGACTTTGGCAGAAGAGGTAGGTTATGTTTTCACAAATTTTCCGCCATTTTGTTTCGATTAATACAATTTTTTTTTGTTTTGCAAATTTTTAGACGAATTTTATTGGTTGTGACAATTTTATGACATTACAGAAAAAATTATCAGTTTTTCTTGGTAATTTTCTACCAACTGAAAATGTACTGAAATATTAACTACGTCGGGTGTGTTACTAACTATTGCAAAAGTCTAATAGTTTACAAATACGACTGTGTATCATTCCATAACGTAAACTTTAAAAATAGATCATACTCAAGAGCCCAAAATATTACAAAACAATAACAAAAATACGATTCAAACTAAACAATGACATCATTTTCAGTGTGTAATAATTTAAGACATATATAGTGTTAATCATAATCTGCAATTAAGTGTAAATAATGAACAGGAAGTGTGTTTAACAAATGAAGACGTACAAAGTGATGTGTGAGTGTCGATAAGTGAGAGTATCGATAACGTTGGTGATATCGATAGTAAAGATGATGTTGTACATCACTAAGGCGGAGGAAGTGTCAGTGAAGAGACCACCGAGGAGAAGGACTATTAGTGCCAACATTAAGGTTAATTGTAGTTGTTTATGTTATAGAATCAAATATCTTGAATACTTTATCATTTAAACCAGATGAGGAACATTATTCTGGGATTCAAAACCCGAAATATCTAATTGCTTTGGACTCAAGTAAAGATCATCATTATCGTCCTGCACTGGTCCCATCACCATGTTACTAGTGGTCGGCACAACACGTTTTCTTTTTCCATTCTGGGGTGTCAGCTCGTATTCTATCATTCACTCCCTTTTCTTTAATGTCATTCCTCACACAATCTTTTCTATTCTTTGGCCCTCTTTCTCTCCATGCATCAACATTTATATTCTTCCCTTGTTTTTGTATAATACTAGTTGGATAACAGACTGTGGCCTCTGCGTTTTTTTCGGTGTTTCTTCTCAGGGTAGTCAGCTAGGAAACACCGGCCTCATCTAGTTTAAAACGACCAAAAAGATTGACATGTAAAAGTGTTATTTACAACCTACTTACAAAACCAATATCGTTTACCATTTACTTGGTCGTATGACTGAAGTCAAGCTGGCCAATAAAAATATGAACTACAATAAAATGTAGGACTTTCAGATAGGTAATGATTCGGTCAGAATCCTTAGTTCAAATTTATCTATCATAAGTGATGATCACGCTTATAGCATCATAGTTGCTGCGATATGCGATAGGCTGATTACAGTGAAGTGATCTCTTGATGATAAATGCAGATGACTTAAAGATTGATCGTAGTGACGCAGGTCTAAAACAGTTCAAACAGAACTTTTTTCTTACTCCTTCGTGTTATTTTCAGATTCTTTGTGAGTTGAGGGATCCGAGACTGTTGAATCGTTTCTTCAGGACTCTTCAGCTTCATTTTCTCTGTGTTTTCTGGTGGTCGCCACTGTTGATTCTGGTCCTCAGGAGTTACAGTGGTTGGAAATACAGTGGCGGGCTTGTCCCAAAAAAAAAGGTCTAACAGACTTCTTTCACAGCTATCAGACTGTCTGTCTATTTGCTTAGCTTACACAACATGTAAACACTCTTGATTAACTATTAACCATTTCCTTTACGTCCAATCGCAACTATTAATCTTTCAATAAACCAAATATAAGCCATATAATATTCATAATTAATGTTTTATGAAACTGCAATAGGTAACATTACGTGTGGTGCAGACCTGGCAGCTTGAATAGCTTAACATGCTAATGCAGCGTGCATCCGGCTTGTGATTTATTTCAATAAGATTATCTTTACTGATAGCTCGATTTCTAAAGTGTATGGTGGAAAAATGGTCGTTATTTGGAACAATACTGTAATTATGTTATGTTAGCGTTAGTAATCGGTAGGTCGTGTGACTAGATTTTAAAACAAAATGGCGATGGGTGACTAAGTATGCTAGCTAAAAAAAAAAAATATCATTACTAATCACTGGTATAGAATAGCAACACATCATACGACACTATTTATGTCATAGTGGTTTGAAAATATTTGGCCGGTGCACTGTGTTACTTCTGGGCTCATTCAATACTCAATTCACTTCTGAAATAAGGCTGGGAATTATGAAAACTTTTCAAGGTCACACTCCGCAAAACGTCTTTTAATTACTATTTTCAAATGCTTAAGGAGCTACGAGTACATTGAAAACTTATCGTAATTAAAAAGGCGTAGAGAATGCAATATAATAACAAAGATGTGAGAATTGTTTATAATAATAAATATGTACCGTAGGTAAATCGTTAAATGGAAATCTACACCTTCTCAAAGAATAAATCACTGGTTTAAAAAAAACGTGTGACCTTGTATTGAATCAATATTATTGCTAAAACCAGATGCATAAACGCAGAATGAAAGTACCTTATATTTCTCCTGATAACTTATCGAATTTAAATACTTATCAGACATTTCCTGATATTGATGTAATCGTAGAAGGACATGACAGTTTACAACGGCCTACCAAAATGTTAAATACATATTTTTGTTTTGCTTATGAAAATATACATTCAATCAAATAATTAATAGATACTATATACAAGCTAGTAAAAAATATACAAGCGGAGTAAAAATTCGTCCACACAATGGGAAAAGTGCCCAGAACACTGGCCGCATTGCCACGTTGAATGGCAATGCTGATTCATTGGCATACCAAAACTGTTTTTTTTACTCCCAAGAGAAATAGCTGATTTTTAATACATGTTAGAGAAAGATTGTCAAGTTCGTCTTTTTTGATGTCAAGTTTAAGCGATTTGGGGTTGAAATACTAGGGCCATGGGTTTTGCGGAATTTCACCGCGGCCCTGGAACGCAAAGGGCATGAGAAAGAACACGGATGAGTTTTAGTCAGTAAGAGTCTGCTGACACTCCCTTCCGCTCCCCACCCAGAGTGGAAGAAATCACTATTGATGAGCTCCATCAGCAAGTAGTTAGTCGACACTTCAAGTGACCACGGGGCTGGCCCTTTTTTCGGCCAATGAATCAGCATTGCCATCCAACGTACTGTGCTGCCAGTGACAACGTCCTGCTAATTTAATCTGACATTGATTAGTTCTTGTTGAGTAAAGTTGAATATATCTTCCAACAATGAATTAAACAGCTCTTTGTAAAGAAGCACGTCAGTCTGTGGGGTTCTATTGGAGAAAAACTTCTTCACATAGGACTACAAAACACCACAATATTCGTCCTGTGTGCAACTGGTGCAAATTTAATTACAGCCTGGAAAACAGTTCTGTCTCTATGATGGTATCAGCTGCAATACCTCCAGAACTGCAAAGAACCCCTTATCATCAGGCGAACCACCTGGCTCTTCATCTTCCTTCAACAAAAACTCCACACATTAACGACCTCCTTATTTTTTTTCCAGCGGCACCATGCAGGCATATCGCAGTCCTCCTGCAGCGACGGCTCCCTCCTCAGCGTCAGGTCCTCGGAGATGGACGAGGACAGTAGCAGCGGCCACCACCACTCGCATGACCACTCCAGGAGTGACCAGTTTGACTTCTACAGTGAGTATTCTTGCTTTGTTGTAACTACGTAGTTTTTTGGAGATTTACCAAAAAAAGTTATCAATATTGGATTCTCCTCCTTAAAGGTATCATGAAGATAAAGTAGACAATATTTACTGTTCTGTAAATAACTCATCCTTATATGACTGTATAATTCGGGATTGAGAGCTTCGTATTCGGATGCACTAGAATTTTCATCCGAAATGATTATTTTTCGGTCTTATGATAACCTTTCTTAATTGTAAGTAGTAGAAAACATCTGTTAACAAGAAATCTATCCAGCTACGACCACAGATAGGTACTATATTCAGTCATCATAGATCTGAAAGGATGGAACAGAAATCTAAAGAATCTATGTTAGTGCAAATACTTAGTCATATCTCGTTTCAGCGAGAACCATCTCGTAACAAAACGCCCAAAATAAAATTTTATTTTACTATTTTATGTACTTATCCTAAAACTAATTACATCCTCCTCAAAATTCCAGACACATCCGAGCCGCCGTCGGGCGTGGCGCCACTGTCGCACTCGGCCGCGAAACACAAGATGGCCGTCCGACCTCGCCGCACGCACGGCGCGCCTCGCCGCAAGAAAAACAACCCAGTTAGTATTAAACTTAAAAGTAGGTGTTATCTGTCCTATCGCTTTGCTTCGCTGTGTAGTAAGTAGTTTGCTGTGACTGAAGGTAGGTGGCGCTTACTAACTTTGTTGAGTTGTCTGAAACAAAAAGAACATTATTTTAGAAACTTTGTAGTAGAGGCATCTGAAACATAAAATAAAATTTAAAAAAATATTTATACCAAGCTTTTATTTTGACGCGCTAAAAATAAGAGCAAAAATTGCTTCGTCCAGAGCCAACTTCAGGTTGAAAGTCGAATCATAGTTATCATAAACAATTATTGTCATCACACTGGAACAAACATGTAAAATGTAAACTCTATTTGATAAAATTAATTGGTTCTAATTCAGCTTGCTAGATTTTACCTGATTAGACTAGCAAACATTTCAATATAAATTAAATCTTGTAAAAACTTCATATTAACAACCATTTGGGTACGGATTACCAAAAAATACTTTTAATATGTAAACAATATTATTTCATCTTTCACCAAATAATCAAATCACCATTTAACATCATCCGGGAATTGATCATTTCCCTTAGGTATTTGATCAAATCCCTAATTACATCATTTTCCTGTGACATTTCAACTTTTTATTGCTCTCCTTCTCTGTTATTTTCTGTTGCTTACTTTAAATGCTTACATTATATTTTTAACCCAAAGTTCTGTAAAGAAAAAATATCTAACAAAGCTTTCGGCTGAGTGGGTTCTTTGGTTTTCTATCACATGGTCAACAAATCACTCACAAAGTCTTTAGAAACTTTTCAAATAATTATTAACTATGGCATCTACAATATTCCAGATTGCCGCATCAGCCTTGCCGATAACGCCCGAACTCAACGAAGAAATGATACGAAGCACCACTCCTGAAGTCAGCCACAAACATTCAGAAGTCGTTACTGGTGAGCATACAATTATACACTTCATTATAATCAGCTAAATGTACCTTTTCTTTGATCATGTCTGACGTTTAAACCTTCTTCTTTCAGAATCATTCTCTTCATCGACCACTACGAAGCATCATATGATCGTTAAAGAACAGCATCAGCATGTTAACAGGGAACTCACAAGAGTCCTGGAGACTCCGAGCGATACTAAATTAAAATCCTCGTCTTTACCTCCTGGGTTGGCTCTTAGCCATCTCGTGGGTCAGTCTCCTGCGAAGCTTAGCATAGCAGAGTCCAATACCCCAAGGTCCTCGATAAAGAGAAGCCAGTCTAGTTCTCAAGGGCAGGCCCTTAGAGAGAGCTCGTCGAGAACCCACGAGGAAACCATACAAACTTACCACTCAGAGGAGAGGATGACAAAGTACCGCATGGATAAGAAAGCCGATGAATCTTGCCTCGAGAAGAAATCTAAGTCAGACAAGAAGTCAGAGAACGAAGCGATAAAGTCTTCAAAGAAAGAAGAATCGTTCTTCAGTAGACTTCTCCTGAGAAAGAGCGGAAAGAAGTCCAAAAAGGACCAGACAGACGGAGATGGCCAGCAAGAGATTAAAAAGTCCAAAACTGAGAAGTCTGCTGCGCAATATAAACCTGTTGATACAGAGAGAAATTTTCATGAAGGACAAGGGTACAAGCCGGTACCCGCAGAGAGAACCCACAAATCCGCCGGACAGAAAGCTTTCGCTAACCAACAGCACAAGAGGTTGGATAACAAGGGTGCTTACGTCCAAGATAGCGCGTACAAAGATGTGTACAGCGCTGCCAAAGTACCTGGCGTAGAATACAACATAACTGATCTCAAAATAGCTGAAGAAACCGACAAAATGTTAAACCAAGAAATGAAAAATCGCTACAGCAGACGCGAAGAATTCTGTGAAAAGATGGAAAGAACAAAGCGGACTTCTTCCAAAGAGGCAATTGAAGATAAGCGGGAATCCTTCAACCTGCACCTTGATAAGACCAAGAGACCAGCCTCAGTCCAAAGGCTGGTTGATCCATTTTCCTCGAAAGCATTTATTAGTAATGAGCTGTTGAATAGAGCACAGGAAGAGTCTCCAGCGATCTCAGATGACGAGCCTCCCATCAGAGCGATGCGCATCAAAACTGTTCATAACGATTATAACATATTCACAAGTGGTAGCATGCCGAAGAACATCCCCTACTTCAACCCTAGCATGTTGGCGTCGACGTCACCCCCCAAAACGATTAGGCATCAGAGTTCCGACAACATCAAACACCGGTCGTCTGAGCACGTTTCCGATTTTACTGAGAAATTGATCGAATGCAAACGTGAATCAGCCCGCCACGCTTCTAAAACTGAGGAGTCTTACGTGACCTCTGCGATGAGGTCTCTGGGAGACGAGTATGTGGAGACTCGCAGCAGCATCGGCAAGTCGCACAGCTTCCGATACGCGTCTGAGACGACGTCCATCAGCTCCCAAGAGAACCAGATGCCTAGTCTGCCGGCGATCGTCGGCATTTCTGAACCGTTACTAGAAAGTTGGGAAGTCAACTACAGGAGGAACCTGAGCGAACGAAACGACTTCTCTAAAAGAATTTCAGCCAGAAACTACGGTTTAATGCACGGCAGTGCCGAAGCCAACTACGATAGCTTGCCGAGTACCGATAGCAGTTACTTGGATAGCCTCAAAACTGATGCTAATGAAGACAGGAAACTCTTTACCAATAGCATTCATATAACGATGGATAATAAACGCGATAGCGATATCTCTCAAATAGAGGCTAAAATTGATGATATTATTAGTTCGCCTAAGCCCATTATTGCCCCAATACTCAAATCTAGTTCTTTAGATAGCATTAAGAGTAGCCCAGAGAAGCCGATAGAAGATAGACGGAAAACTATATCTGTCGAGAGTGCTTTAAGTGCCAAACATAATGTGCAAAGAGAATTGAAACCAGAAACTGAAAGTTTTATATCAGTAACTCATATTAATAAAGAACAAACCCCGGTGAAAACGGTGGAGGCACCGAAAGCTAACAAAAGTGATGAGAAATTACAGAAATCTGGATCAAAACCTGGGGTCCCCGAGTTTCTGAACATTCAGTTGAACAAAGTTGATGCTAAACCCACTACAAACATTGTTTTGACAGCTAACGTCACGCCAAAGAAACTTGATAGTCCGCAAGTAGAGAAGGAACAAGACCTAGAATGTTTCCAAATCACTGAAACTAAGACACAGAATATCCCTGTGAGAAGGGAATCTATCAAAAGCAACAAATTCGTTGAAAATATTATCGAGAATACTCAAACTGATGACAAGAACTCTCCACTTAGTGGAAGGAAGTCTGTCATTCCCATTATACCACAGAGTCCTTCTACACCCAAAGCATTCTTCAAAAGAAAAGCAATGAGCGTTGAACTACAGGATAGACCAGAGAAGCCACGAACAAACTCCATGAGTACCGATGGTAGCACGGAGCGAATCTACGATAACATATCCATTGATCAGAAGTCCCATTCGAGCTTTGGAAGCAAGAGTTCCATTCAGAGCACGGATAGCAATGACATCAAAACTCCTGACAGACATGAAGAAACTGTCGTTTATCGTAAGAAACCTGGCATCCTCTCTAAAGAACTCCGAGGTGACAAGAAAAACGATGACGAACCAGAACTGATGAAAGTATTCGCGCGAAGATCTTTAAAACTGAAAGATTCTGAAGCCGACAGCATTGCCCAAGAAATAGCCGCGATTAACAGTAATAAAGAGAAAGAAGAAGGTGAGGTACCGCCAACAAGAAGTAAGATACTAAAAAACGAGTTCAACGCTTCTATAAAATCTAGGGACAGTGACAAAGAAAACGAAGATGTTATAAAGGAAGAAGAAAAGAGATTGGTAGACATTGCTGCCCGTGTGAGTCAATTTGGAGCTCCACATTATCAAAGAAGCGTAAGCATTAACAGTGTAAGCATTAACAACGTATCTTCCAACCCTAAAAGAGACAGCGCTCCCGTTTACAGAAGCGAAGTAAACAAATACAAGAAAGAAGTATCAGACTCAACTCCCGAAAAAAGACTTAGAAATAGGACGTTCCCTGATCCATCAAATGACAGAGAGGACATTAAAAACATAGCAAAGAGCGAAGCAATGGCTTATAAAGCCGACACTTTGACGAAAAGGCCGTGGCAGAACAATGATGATAAGTTCAGATTGTCGGTCGAAAAGGATAGGAAAGAAAGTGCTGTGATAGACAAGGACGGAGATTTGGACAAGGACGAAGGTGGAAAAGAGAATGAGCCTTCGGGGGAAGCCGATGCGTCTCCCCAGTTTAAAGGGATTCTGCAAATGAGGGCTGAGTGGGAGAGGCGAGCGAAACAGGGCATGACCAAATAATACTGGTGCTAGGTACAAGGTAACACTAATATTTTTATAAATCTAAATATTATTATTTGACACTAGAGTACGAATTTGTGTTTGAGAGGAAGAAGTAAAGAAGAAATTTAGAGAATGTGAGAGGTGAAAAGCGACTGGATAGTATAACAAATAAGCATATAAGAGGAAGTCTGAATGTAGAGCCGGTGACTGGGTTTTTGTATGGGAATCGGTTCTCATATTACACCTAATCATGACACAGAGAAATTAAGATGATGTCGTCAGGCATTTTCCTAGTATGAATGATGCGAATGAAGAAGAGTTTTAAGAGTCATAGGTATGGCAGATACAGAACAACACCCTTAAATTATGACCACGCATTTCTGGAACACGCTGTGTTGTGTTGTGTGATTTTAAAGTTTCTTTTTCAATATTCCAGGACGTTGGGGAGTTTGCCGTAAGAAATCGTGTTACACATAGTATATAATATTATAAATAAATATAGTTTTAACTAGCTTAGAACATTCTAATCGGCAAATATCGAATGTTAAAGAATGAGATGTATTCATTGAATAGTTTATCCGATGTTAAGCCAATGTATTTTTGAGCGTTATTTCAATAATTATTAATATAGTAAATAGTTTCTATTTTATTAAACAAACACTATTAATGTATTGAACCGGTCTCTATTCGTGTATTGATGACGGAATACAAATTTTATTCTATAGTTTTGATGTTGTTTTATTTTTATACCTACACATCCATAGTATGGTCTATAATGCCCATATGCCTTTATTCTTATTCTTTCATTGCAAATTTGCAACCAAGTTCTCAGAACAATAGCCAAGATAGCATAATGTAGGTATATACATACATTATATATATTAATATAGACTGGGTATTTCTTTTTTTATTTCCATCGCAGCCTCAAACTAACTAGACTTGGTTTAAAAGAAAACAAAATAAGCCTAATTTACTAATTTTCAAGCAACGATCGCATTCGCATCTCAATCGCAAACTGTCAAAAATGTATGGAAATTAAGGCTTTTTGGATAGTTTGCGAATGACATGCAAATTCGAACGTTGCATTGTTTAAAAATTAGTAGAATTGGCCCTCTGGTAGTTTTATTTTATTTTGTCCCACCAATACGCACAAAACGTAATGGGAATATTTTAATTGTCATTGTTGACACAGGTAACGAGTGGAATTCCCTGCTGTGTCGTTTTTCCCTATAGCTACAACCTGGGGGTATTTAAGAGTGCTGTTACAAATGGGTAGTCAAATTAAACATTTTCTCAATAAATGTACCTATCTAAAATTATATTTATAGTTCAGAATCGTACTATGCACATCTATCAACAAAACGCTCAAAAAACATTTTAAGAGTGCAAAGCATTTTATTTAATAAACATACTTTTGTGTTAAAAAGTAATGATTTGACTACACATTTGTAATAGCGCTCTTAAGTCAAAAGAAAATAGGTTAGGTACTTCTAGGCAAGCGTGCTCCATCTTCGACCACATTATCGCTTACCATCAGGTGAGATAGTAGTCAAACGCAAGCCTATCAAAAATAATACTAAAGACTTTTGTGTTTTTTTAAGAAATGTTTAAAAATGTATAAAATAAGTTAAGACAGTGAAAAAACGGAATAAGTTTTAATAAAAAAACAAAATGCGAGGCTACTACGATTCTCTGTACCAACAATGCAACATCCCATGTTAGTCACGTGCACGCGTAACACTTTACCTATATTGGGATTGGAATGTATGAAGGAGCCTCCTCGTGTAGCGCAATTTGTTCCAACAGGCACTCAACTGAACCGAGCGCTCGGCGCATCCTGGACAGTCTCACCTAATACCTTATGAGACTGGCCAATCCTTCCCTTGCGGTGGTAGGGCTAACACCCGTCTGGTTCGCGACTCCCACCGGAGTCCGTCAAACAGCCTGCTTTGTTTTGTCGACGCGTCGGAGTACCAGTTGCCCCAAGGCATCTTCTGGGCATTCTCGCTCCATCATAGACCTCAATCATCACTTTCCATCAGGCGTAATCGAGGTCAAGAGCTAGTAATAGACTAGGTCTTGACCTCGACCATCGATCACGCACACAATAAAAACATATTTATCAGTTTCCTAGAAACAGAACAGACCTACTTAGTTATAATATTCTCAAACACGAGGATCGATCCCGTGACCTTGAGTACAGCCGGTCGATTCTGTCGACATCTCACGGTGTTCACCTAGGCGGAGTGAACGACAATAGAGCTGTCATTCCATCTTATTTATATGGTTTGACAACTCACCTGTCGTGCATCTCGCTCGGGTGTTCACTTCGACATGTTTACAGAATCGCACTGCTGATGTCGCTTGCAAGTCATTTAGGTCGTCTTAACAAGTCTGCTAAATAAGTGACATTTGGGTCGTCTTAACAAGTCTGCTAAATAAGTTCGCGGTTTGTGCATTCTGGATAGGTAGAAGATCAAGGCTTCTAAAGACAGTTGCGACGCGAC
This sequence comes from Melanchra persicariae, assembly GCA_947386135.1. Lineage (NCBI taxonomy): Eukaryota > Metazoa > Arthropoda > Insecta > Lepidoptera > Noctuidae > Melanchra > Melanchra persicariae. The sequence continues at coordinate 1,832,534 of OX376652.1, forward strand.
AATGAAACGAAAATGTTTTCCGCATTTTCATTTCATTGGCACGTCGCAACTGTCTGCTGCGTTTAAATATTGAAAATTTTTCAATGGACAACAGTTTATACCAAATCAAAAATATTATAATAAGTACAATCTTGCTAAAATCTTTGTCCCATTGTCACGTCACGGCTGTTTGGGAGCCCTATCATCATCATCATATCAACTGAAAGACGTCCACTGGCTGGACATAGGCCTCCCCATGTCTCGCCATAACAACCGGTCCTGTGCGTGTCTCAACCATCGGCTACCCGCGACCCTCACTATGTCAACCTTGTGAGCCCTAAGTTTCATGATATATTGTAAAAAGTGATATGATACCTGTGTACCTAGAAATGGACTTGGTAATTAATAATTGTATCAAGGATTGATAGTGCCCCAACTAGTTGAGAAACCTAACATTACATTTTCCTTTAAATCTATCCCAAAACCTTTAAATCTTGCCCTTTTTATTACACTAAATTAAAAAAACAAAGGTCTGGCTTGCAGTATTTTATTTTGATTTTTATTAATCTACAATAACTCAATGCAAACATATTTTTTTTATCAGGTCACATGTAATTATCAACACATTTTAGTTTGGACTACCCACAAGTTTGTTCTAAATTAATTATCACGTCGTATTGCCGTCTAGTCTTCATTTTAATATGTAGGTATGTAATGTTTTGTTTTCAATAGGTAAAAAAGGTTGTAAGTACCTATATTTGCATTCTGAAAATTTTTGGTGAACGTAAGAAAGAATATTCAATCACTCAAAGAAATCTATTTTTGTTTAAAATTCTGGTGAAAGATCCCCAGGATGTAGCTATCAGGAAACACAGACTATCTATCGGTTTACGTACTGATCTTGAGATGGCCCAGCATTGTACAGAGGTTCAATAGAATAAGAGGCCAGTCTTTATCGGTTCTGTTACAACTGATGCGTAGTCCACTATACTTAGAATTAACCTTTGCGTATTTCATTTGCCCGGATTAAGGTTCCTAACCAAACAGAAGGAAAATATAAAAATGAATTAACGTCCTATTCACACAGACTAGAACTAAGCTTGATAATAAAAAATAAAACCTCAGAATGCTTTGTATTTCAGTAACATTATGTTCATGGTTAAAGGTACTATTTAAGTTTCTACCTTTTTATTTAATAATAAATAATAATAATAATAAAAATTTATTGAAATAATAATAAGTTTACAAAAGTGTACATATGGTTCAGCAGTATAAATATTAATCTAGGCTTATTATAGTATTATAATTATCTGGATAAAAAAACTATGATTTGACAAATATATAAGTTTACAGTTGCATACAAAAATAGGATACTGAAGGTTGTGTAGTGCGTTGCCCGATTTAGGTTTATTTAAACCTGTGTTTCAGGCCATCTCTACGACGCGACGACGTAACAGTCATTTAATTAAACAAAGATAATTTTCTGAATATCTAAGCAAACAAAATTTTGCGTTACCTTATTAACTAGGCTTATTAGATATCTTTAAATCTATAACTAAAGTTATTATAAATATTAGGTAATGTAATTATACTATGTCAGCTACTCTATGTCAGCACCTCTAGTAGTTTTTCCGTGTCTGAGTAATTTAGTTTTGCTAAATAATCGAATAACATTATACTACACTGATTATTACTTACATTATATATCTTTAGCAATTTGTTAAATTTATTATATAAGAAAGGTCCTAGAAATAAATAAAATCTTTTAATGAAAGCATGTTTAGTCTGAGGATTTGTGCAGACCAGATCCTTTCTTCTTTTGTCTGAAGGTATTGGTCTAGACGTGAGGCATAAATATTGGATTAGGTATGTTGATTAGGTATTTTTCGATGCGAGTCCGTACCTAATCCAAAGCGTCGAGGATTAGGTATGGCACAAAATATTTGTACACAGTCTACACAGAAGGAAGATAGAAGACGAACGACAGAAGATATTCCGTACCTTAAAATGTGGGGGTTAAGTTTCAAGTTTAATTAGCACTGCCGCCAGCGCCACCTATGTAGAATACCACTGGACTAGTTAGTGCTCCAGCGATGTATGTCGTAACGAAAATACGTCGAAATACACCTTTTGTGTGAATCTACACAAGATAGTCCTAAGCCTGTGAGAATGACTATAGTATGCGCCAGATAAATGAAGAATAACGGTCATTGACCCACCTACATTTATTGACACACTTAATTTCAAAAACAGAAATAATGACATAAAGCTGTCCTGAATCGACATCTACTGTGATCCTTACTGTTCTAGTAATGAAAAACGATTCTGATTTTTCTGTCCGGGGGTACCCACGAAGAGATATTAAGGAAAGGTCAATGACCGTTATTCTTCATTTATCTGGCGCCTACAATATTATAGGCGACATTTTAAGATTCTGCGCCGCACCATCATTAACACAATGTGCAGGTGCACTCTTTAAGTATGAAGGGTAATTTTGATCACTCTAATAAACGTTAAAAACAAAATTTTGTATTGACGTTGAGTAACGTTTGCCCCTAAAAATACGAAATTTATTCCACCGTTCCAAAATATATAAGAAACGGAACGTTCATAATCCATACCAAATATTTCTTACCCAATCCACATACGACACATAATATCGGTAACAGGCCAGTGGATTGAATAAATATTCGATCCATGCTGAATATTTCTTACCCAATCCACATACGATACATAATATCGGGAACAGGCCAGCGGCTATATTGAATAAATATTAGGATTAGGTAAATGGATTAGGTATTTTTAAATACTAGGATTAGGTGGATTAGGTATCGTTTTTACCTAATCCAACCCATGTCTATATTGGTCTAAAATCTAGTTCTGTGTGTTGCAGTAAAACTACACTTAAAACAAATAGTTGTCGAACTGTTAGCACCTTGCATGCCATATAAAGCTGGTGTGTGGGAAATCTGAATGGGCGACAAGTGGCGACTTTTAGAATTGCTCTTTGAGCACGTTCTAGAAGTAGTAAACTTGATTTAGCGGCACCACCCCAGGAAATTATGCAGTAGGTAATGATAGATTGACACAAAGCCAAGTAAACCTGTTTAATTAATTTAAAGTCGGCTATGTCCCGTAAACTCTTAAAAATGTATATTAATTTTCGTACTCTAGTGCATAATAAATCGATGTGTTTACGGAAGTTTAGGTTTGTGTCAATCGTGACGCCTAGGTATTTGATATGGTCAGCTTTAATTAAAGTGGGACAAGTGCATGCTGTGTCAGCGTACGAGTATGTATTACAATTATTGTGCGCGTGAATGTTTTGATTAGTATGCGTCGCGTTAGTATTTCTCATTTCAAATAGAATAAATTTGGTTTTATCTGAATTTAACGTTAATAGATTGTCATGTAGCCATTTACACACAATATCAAAGCCATTTTGAGCAAGTTCATACACTTCAACTCTTGATTTACCTGAGAATAGTAGAGCTGTGTCATCCGCATATGACATTATTAAACCATTTTGGAGTTGTAGGCGACAAAGGTCATTTATATATATTAAAAATAAGGTGGGCCCCAAAATACTGCCTTGTGGAATTCCATAATCGCTATTTTTAAGTTCAGAGCTCGTGTACTGACCTATTTTTAGAGACTGGTAACGATCGCTAAGATAATCAGATAATAAGATAATTAATAATAGTACGTTAATTTGTGCACAGTTGCATACAAGGAATAGATTAATTATAATCAAAGCAAATCGAGCTTCCGCCGCAGCCGCCGCCACCGTCGCCGCCGCTGCCACTGCTCGGGAGGGGGTTGAAATGGAGTGCCAGTAATGGCCCCATTTCGCCTCCTCCAGACGAAAGTTAGTCGCTGCGCCTCTCAGGAACTGACGCTCCTGGGCAAGGCGCAGTGACTGACGCCTGCGGACAGCGAGCAATGGGTAGATCGCTGTCCGATCAGGTCAGGCCAGAGTCAACGGCGCGTTTCACTCCAAACGCGCCGGAAAGAGCAGTCAGCAACGGAGACGGGGCCCGCCAGGGCCAGAGCCTGCCAGGGTTGCGGAATATGTTCGAAAGAGTTACCGCGGCCCTGGGAAGAAAGGCACTAGGAGGACTAAGGGTGGGTTTTAGCCGTAAAAGTCTGACTCTCCCTGCCGCTCCACCCAGAGCGGGAGGGGTCATTTGATGACTTCCCATCCTCTAAAAAAAAAAAAGCAATTCGAGCTCAATAATTGTACCATTCTGGACTGGAATAGGTAAAGTTTTCATCGCAAAATGTCAGAGGGAGCAAAGCGAGCTAAAAATTAGACCATCTTTACTCGATAGATTAGCAAATTAAATTGCTAAACCATGCTATTCTGATTGAAGACATAGGATAGGTAATTTAGGACAAAACCAAATCTTATATTTCAATACCCAACAATTATATCCAAGTTTTATCTTCTATCAAAACAGACTCCCCTAAAAATGCGTGTATTTCGGAACGCAATAGAAGCAGGGGATGGGGTGAATTCTACGCATGCGCAGTAAAGCATCCACTAGCTAACCCCAATACGACAAAGCGTATCCTCCATTTTTATTCCATTTATTTCAGATTTCGAAACGAAAAATTCACTCGCGAACGCGTTTAATTAACGATACAGACATTTAAATAAAGTGCTAAGTTCTGAAGTGATTCCACGTTTGAATTTTGAATCCAGAGACAATTCGAACAAGCGTGTGCTTACGTAATATTTTTTTCTTTAATCAAGATTGTGTAAGTGTTCGAAAGGCAAAGGTAAGTGTTTTGCTACATTTATTTTTCATAAATCGAATAAAAAGCAAATGAGATTGAGCGTTGTTGCCTAGAATGATCTTTCAAATATATTTTTTGAGTAGAATCATGTGAGATATTGCCAAGATGACCTTTTCGTTGTAAGGTGAGCATTCGCGTCTTCAAGTGAGCAATGCAATTTGTTTTTCCAGAAATCCGATTACATAAAAGGGCTGTCATATTACCATCAAGTCTCTAAACCTGCAAATAAATAAGGATTTTATTATTTATACGACTGTTTTCCAATCGTAAACGGTGGTATACTTATGTACCTTTTTATACATAATGTAGGGCAATAAGACCTGCTACAGGAAACGTATTAGAATACGGAATGAGTTCCAGAAGATTGAGTGCAAGACATTATGGTACAATACCAATTTGTGTGAACATTCTTATAGGAAGGGAAGTATTGGGCTAATATAAGATAATAGCTTTTTATGTGAAAATGTGCTTCCACTGCGTAATAGAGTTTTTTTTTTAATAACTTTGTGTTTATTACAATGTATATAACCAAACCGAAGCTGTTAAATGATTGGTAGGAAAATGTTGACTAAATCATCACACTTGACAATATGATGATTACTGTCATATATTTTTATCATCAAAAGAAATGACGCAGCTGCCCCACATTTTATCGTGATTCCTTGATTGCCCCAAAAGCACCTACATGCATAGATACATAAGTGGCCTATTTTCTACCCACGTGATTTTGTAAGCCAAATAAGCATTGTTTGAGTTTCTACGACGTCGCCCGAATGGCTGCCCGAACATCAACGACTTACTTTCGAACCATTGAAACATCGTTAACATTTTGTGCTTGTTTTGGAGGAGCTCATAGTTCAGTATCTGCCGCACGGGTCAATCTTCAAGGTTAAACAACGCTTGAAGAGGTCGCTCCGTTGATGGGTTACCGTTTAAAATATACCGAGACTCCGTCATCGTACCGCAGACAGCAACTTAAGCCGTTGTTCTTGGTTTCTTTTTGTAGCTATTTGACTGTTGTTACGTGTAGTCAGAAGCCAGAAATAACAACACCAGTCTTACCAAGAGTTATAGTGTTAGCCAGATTCTGGGTAGTACAAAAAATATTGATATCCGACTGTACCCGGTTAAACTGTAAGCCGAACACATACGAATAGTTCAGAAATGGCAGATTGATTTGCGTTTTTTTACTATGGGTCATTAGATTTATATGGCTCGTGATGGTACTGGTTAACAACAATCCAATTTATTACCTTTATCTAGCTTTTCACCTGGGTTTCAACAACTTAATAAGATATTATAAGGGGGCAAATGAGCAGTAGCGTCTCCTTTGTCCACTGATTTGAAAAATAAAAATCATTTGTATTCGTGATTTTTTATGGGACTTACGCTAGCCCTCTGCATATTTACATACCCTCAAATCACCTTCAAAAATCGAATAATTCAAAAACACTTCTGAAAATGCCTTAAAAAGCGCCCCACTGTCTGATAAGAGCCTATATTTTCACGGTAGGTACCCATTCTCACAGTACCTGTGTACTCTACAAACTGGAACACAGCGACGCTACTTGGCGTCAGAATTGTGTTAGTAGAAGGCGATGTTTTCATAACCCAAGCTAGCTATACTAATAAAAGGTAAAAGAAGAAACAAAATACTTTGATAAAAGATCAAAGAAATATAGCAAAAAGATCAACAAGGGGCATGTCGGGGACAAATAAAAGAAATAAACAAACGACTCTGAGCCCTATGTTGATCTTTTCTGATCCCTTCAAAGAGGATGACGCAAAGAAAACTTGTGTAATTTTAGAGGTTTATATAAGTAGGTGTTCATATAATAAAAGAGGTATTATATAACTTTATTACAAAGTTGTACCTATACAAACAGTGTTCACAGGACTACAACTCGATATAGCGCGGGGGACGGAACCCACACAAAAATACCCATTCTCCTTTCATGGAAAATTTCATGAAAACATTGTTCGACCAAATGCATTTGGATTTTTGTTTTCTTGTGAAAGATATTGTTTGATACTTACCTAGGATCTGTGAACAACAAGAAAAGTCACCTTTAATACTACCAGTCTGTAGGTATTATGACATAAGGACACAGTCAATGTCGAATTGATAACACTGAAGTTCAGTTGTCTATTATACCTACTTCATCTTTCCCTGGCGTCTAACAGAATAGCTATTCCAGTGAGAATTGTATGGGTGCCGACAGTCGTTGCAATTCAATTCCCTCAGTCTGTGGGCCACACCATGAGGTAGTTTTGATAGAATAATGAAGAATGTGACTTTAGAACACTAATTAATAGTGCAACTCTTTCAGTCACACTTTTGCATAGATAATAAAATCATTAAAGTTTGTCCATACTTAGTTTAAATGGTTAGCAGATTGTAAAAATATACATTTTGTTTATTTTTTGTTTATGGCTTTCCAAGAAACAACGGTCAGTAACGATGCACGGGTAAATACAGAACTAAATTGCAGTTAAGCAAGATGCCTATTAACTCGACTATTCCACAAACCGCTAAATCACATATGAAAATATATACAGGGTGAATTTTTCAACTGTGCGTGGATGGTCAAATCCGAAACTATGGGAAATAGCGAAAAACACTGAAAGAAGTCTCGGGCCCGATTTTAACGAAAAATAAAACTGCATCAATGGGTTGGAAATATCGTTGTTCCTAGCCGGAAATCGAACCGGTTGATTTTGAATACAAAACACCGCTGTATTATTATGTAATAACATATGGCAAACTAAAGGAACGCACTTATTTTTAACAAATCTTATCTTTTTCCCATAATTCTCTATATTTTTTTTATTATTGATAGGCACGCGCTTGACCACTATCTCACCTGATGGTATTAGTTGTTATCTTAGTAGTCACTCCTTTTCTAGACACAAGTTAGGTCATCAAAATCAAAATACACTGCCCACACGTCATCAGGAAGTGGTGACGGGCGTTTTGGGGTACTGCCTTGTGATAAGTGCTGATCAGTCTAATTTGAATAAATGATTTATTATTCTGATCCAATTGACCAAAAGGTCTACTCTAATGTTTGTTTCCAACCTAACCGGTTACATATTGCCAGTATTTTACGTGTAACCCTTGACAAGATAAGTGTCAGATTCATTCAGTACCCTTGACAGATCAATTGTCAAAGATCTACAAATGACGGAGTTTTTGGCGGGATTTAACGAGTGAAGTTTAGTGGCTGTTTTAATTATTCGCAAATTGATTCCTAGTGGATATTGTGGTGTGAAATTGGTGTAGTTTCATGTAGTATGACTACCACAGCGAAGCTTGCTGAGAAGGGTGACACGATATATTTGCTGCCAAATACTCCAGCAAACATTAGAATATGTTACACCCGATTTCTATTTCAAAACAAAAAAAATAAAAGACGTTAGACTAGGCAATATGGTCAAACGACTGCAGTCTTCCCTTCGGAGCAAATTTAAAAAAAAATCTACAAATGACAGCCGGGACCAACAGATCATCGCGCTTTCAGAACCAAGGAGGCCGTTCAGTATGTAATAGTTAGTCGGTATACAAACATACGTTCCATTATATTTCGTCGATACATATTCTGAAACATACGACTAATTATAAACCATCACGCATCAATATTATAGTGGTACCTTTACTTAATGATACAGTTGAATGATGGTAACTGTTTGTCGTAATTGTAATGACTCGGCTGTAATGGACATTACTATAAATTTGAAACTAAAAGCATAAGAATACAGTAAAAGGACATAAACATAATTTAAGTAATTTTTACTGTCTTGTGGTTTTTTCCATAAAGTAAAGAATTTAAACCATACTTCGATTTGAATAACAAGCTTTTGCCCGCGGCTCCGCCCGCGTGAATGTCAGTTATTGCGTAAAAAAGTAGCCTAAGTCCTTTTCAATATCCCAGGCTAAGTCAAGTCCTAACGACAATATTTTTTTTTAGTTTGTAGCAATTTATTAAACCCTTGCTCTACAGGGAGTTCCAGAAAGGTGTGGTCATATGTAAGAGTGATATTGGGTAGCTGACATACATCAAGGCAACAATAGCTAAATAAAAAATGTGACGTTTTTCAAAACATTTCACTAGAAAAAACTACTAAAAAGTTCAAAAAAAATTACTTTTCAAGCAGTCTGATACAGTTGGTGACATCAAATCTGTGATCGAACTAAAGTAAATGCCACCAACAGTAACAAACTGCTTGAAAAGTCATTGGTTTGAAACTTTTGAACCGTTTTTCGTGTTTTGCTATTTTTGCCTTAATGTACGTCGCAGCCAATTAGCTTAATCAGCCGTTTAATTGGTGGCCTAGCCTTTTCATTTAAATACGCCGATTTTTCAGCAACTTAGGTTTTTGTTCAATATCGTTTGATGACTAATGAAAAACCTAGGCTTTTAATGAAACGGCTGATTAAGCTAGTTGACTGCGACATGTACATCAGCTACCCGACATCACCCTTAAAAATATGACCACATACTTTTGGAACACCTATGTACACCACTTAAATATTTCATCAAAATCTTAATTTCACTATAATTATACCCCAATATTCCAAGTACTGTCTTTCAACCCGAATTCGTCCCAAATCATCAAAATTATAGTTTGTTTTGTAATACTTATAGCTTGTTATTTATTGACATTAGTCAAGGGTTTTTCCGTTGCCATAGACACTGGGTCGAGATCCTCGTCCTTCAAGCTGATTCGGAATATAGCCCTAAGAGACTTGATATACAAAGCGGACAGGGCGCTGACAAGATAGAATGTATGGCGTCAAAGGAACGAAATCGACTAGAGTCGAGGGCGCGCAGCCAGACGCCATACATTTTCGTCAGTGCCCTGGCCGCGCGCCTGCTGCGCGCCCGGAGCGCTTTTTATCAAGTCTCTAAGACCATGCAACTTTGACTCAACTTGGCGATACAAAAAAGATACATAACTCAGGCAGTGATGGTAATTTATTTATTGATCTAAATAGAACGGCCGAAAACAATTAAGTGCCTACACTATTTAATATAATTCATGATCATTCATTCATTCTGAATGTATTATCTTCCATTCATCCGCAAACGTATCCAAATCTATGTTTGAATCCAAGAGAGCACAAAAAAAACCCTTTTCTAAAAATGTAGAGGAGACAGCAACAATATATTCCAGTCGATGGTAAAACGTCTTTCGTCGAACCAATTAAAAATATTCAAAATCCATTCATACTTCTTCTTTTTATAAAATGGCGAACAAAGTCAGTCCGACAGTCCTATCACATTTCATTTGTTTTTCTGTTTTAGAATGCGTGGCTTGCTACCAGGGTGGCAGAGGGGACAAGAGGGTTCCTTAATTACTTTTATGGCTGGTTAGGGGAAATGGGTTCTGTATGGGTTAATGGCGATGGACTCGCATTGTATTTAGTGCTATAGTATGCACTATGGAGTTCCGGTCTTTGGGTTATTGAGGCCTTAGTAGAGAGAATATTCGAGCAGAGAAAAATTCCAAAGGAAAATTGGTCCTAACTACAAAGACAATTGTGTGTGTCTTGAACCAATAATAACAATCAAAAATATGATATTACTTCCATTTTGTTCTACATTATTATAAAAGTACCTATGTTATATAAAACTGGCCAAATGCGAATTGGAAACCGAAAAATCTGGTTTCTTGTACGACGCCCGTTTAATTATGTTATTTTTGTTTCAACTGCTTACCTATTGCGGTTCATGAGATACAGCTCGTTGACATACAGACTGACGGACGGAAAGCGGAGGCGTACTTAAAGGGTTCTGTTGGCTACAATTCGGATTCGGAACGAATGTACAAAGATTGTGAACTATATGTAATATGATACATCATCATCATATCAGCCGAAAGACGTCCACTGCTGGACATAGGCCACCCTCAAGTGTCGCCACAAAAAGCAGTCCTGTGCGTCTCGCATCCATCGGCTACTAGCGACCCTCACCAGGTCATCGGTCCACCTTGTGGGAGGCCTTCCGCTGCGTCTTCCGGTACGCGGTCGCCACTCCAGAATTTTTCAGCCCCATCGACCATCTGTTCTGCGAGCAATGTGGCCTGATCCTTCTGGCTAATATGATTACCACACTTAAAATTAACTGGCTATAAAGTACAAAATTTAACACCAAGTCGAAGTACGAGAAAAAAACTGAAGGCAAAACTTCAAAAACTAAACTTATAAAACAACGAACTTGCACCTATTAATACAAGCATAAAACTTTAATTAATAACTACGTTCACATTCCAGTCAAAGTTTTCCTTTAACGTCGAACTTGACCATAAATTAAAGGAGTGTCTTACCAAGGCCAGCCTCCCCCAATTTGCATAAGGAGGGTCCATCAATAATCATTTTTGTCTTTATTCAAATTTATAGGAGTTTGTCGAAGAATTTCGTTAAAAATTCAGGTGGACTTGCGAGAGGTGACTTGTAAGTCGCAATATCGATCAGGTTCCCATTTTATTTCAGTCGCGAGAGTGTTGTTTATGCTGAAAGGAATTTCAGGAGAAAAACACCTGAAATTCCCTTAGTAGGGTTATCTTCGTTACAAGGTGAGGATTTGTTGCTATCCACGATCAACTGAGGTTCTATAGAAAATGCCATAGTCGCATTATCTTATTCTTGAATGTGATTGTCGAAATGGCAAAATATAAGGAATACCTCACGTGCCAAGTACCGTGCTACCCAGTTAATGGATCGTGGAGGTCTGGTATGCAGCCGCTTCACATAAAATACTGGTATTCACACGGAACAGAAAAAAACAGGAGTAAGTCAGCTGAATTCGGTTGACTGGGAGCCGATCCCAATATGGTTAGAAAAAGGCTAGGCAGATGATGATGATTGACATTTTATATTTTTGATGTTTTGACAATCGCCTACGCCACGCTACTGCTGCAAGGAAAGGAAGAATTTAAAACCACCATTATTTATCTACCGCCAAATTCTCGTTTTAGTTCTTAAAATTGCAACACAACATATGTATGTATACCTATGTGTTTCTGTTTCTAACTTGAAAACACAAAAAAATCCATAAGCAGTTTCTTATTCCCTATTGAACCACGCTATTCGTAAAACAGGAACTTTTCTCACTTTCCGAACGACTTTATTTGTTTTGTCCGGAAATCGTTTTCAACCCGCCACACCTAAATCTTTCATGATAACTCAGCCTCCGTCCTGTAAACACCGATAGCATCAACTCGAAGGTACACTATACTAGGGCAGTTCGACCGCGCGACCGCACAGTTTGTCTGAGTGACGTATGCGGTAAAGGTAACCACGGCCACCCTTGCTTTATGGGGGCAAGATTACCGGCGAAATTAGGTCGTCGTAACTCTCGATAACATAAATAAAGGTGAATTTGTGGAGTAATAAATAGTTGGGTGTGAGAATAGTTATTTGTGTTCGGAAGATTTTCACCAATAGTAGATTTAGCGGAAATTTTCCGTTGCCGTTATGAATGAGAAAGAAAATACAACGGTTAAAAATAAGCAGAAAGAAAAACGTTTCATGTATTTAGATACGTAGGTATTAAATTATTTGTCGTTTTATTGCTTTTCGAGTACTTATTATAATGAGGTTTTCTGAGGCTTTCGTCGAAGAGGCTTTCTATCAGCTATAGACGGCTATTTATGGGATTAATATGCGCCATCCATCTATCATGATGTTGATTTTTTTTTTGTTGGGTGTGATTTTAATTGGGTTTGACTTTTTGACAGCGTATTTCAATCCCTTACATTTTGACTTTATTACTATAGAGACTCTAGGGATTGCTTGACAAATTCTTTTATTGAAGTTAGAATTTCACAAGTTTTATGAATAGCCACTGACATTAAGAGCCCAACTGGAAAGAAACTTGTACCCAATATGATTTTAAGTACAACGATCCTAATCCAATAACCTCGAAACATTTGAAAATACCTTTACCTCAGTTAAGAACCAAAACTCAATCAGCCCAGCCTTCTCCCAACTGCATATTTATGTTGGGGTCAGCTTCCAGTATAACCGGGGATGCAGCTGAATACCAGTTTTTTACAATGAGCATCTGATCTGACCTCCACAGCCCAGTTACTGGGCTTACGAAACCCCTTGGCAAGCCTGGTGACAGATTTTCTGGCTTCTGACTCCCCGTAGTGACTATCTATGTTCAAATGACAGTCGGCATAACGTGCTTTCCGAGGCACGGAGGAAACTCGGTATGAACTGTCAAGATTTAAGAGCGTTTACGATGTACGGCATTTCATACAAACTTTCAAGTCCTCATTTATCGAAATGTATGAACTGATTTAAATTAAACTTCCTACGCATAAGCAAGTTATGGGTCTAAAAAGTTATAGACCGATTTTTAAAATAAGATTACTTAGATAGAAGAAATAAGAGATAGTTTTTTTTTTAAATAAGACATTTCGAAAATGTTCTCTGATAACTTAGACGTATGAATCCTGCTTATGCGTATGAAGTTTCATTAAAATCAGTTCATTCATTTCGAAAAATAAGGACTTGAAAGTTTGTATGAAATGCCGTACGTTGTAAACGCTCTTTAAGAACCACCAATTTAACATGTTCTTCTCCATTTATTGGCTCACAATTTCTTCCTTAAACCTAATAAATATTGACACAATATAAAACATATTAAGATTTTCTCCGTCTGAACGTCGAAACACAATAATGGAAGAATTTTTCCTCCCTTAGTAAACGGCAACGTGACGAGTTGTACGTGCGTACCTGCGTGTGAGTCGGGAATCGACTGCTTTTACATCAATTTTATTTCTTCTTAATACTGAAATACATGTTGGATGTTATTTTATTTATGTTTTATTGGAAATGCTTCAGTAGCACAATCTATAAAGGTTATAATTTTAAGATGATATTTTAGAAGTGTGATAAAATTACGTAGTAGCGTCGATCTAGGTAAATACCTTACCTTCTTCTAAAAGACCTTTTATTTTATTACAGGAGCAGTATTGATCGTTCCCCTTCCTATATTTAATTCATTAAAAATAATACATAGGTACTCACACATTTTTCTTTTTGGGGTATATAGGTACTAAAACTACAGACCGCTTTGGTAGACGCCAGATAAATTTGCATTAACGGTCAATGCCCTTCCCTTAATAAAATCAAAATATTTTTTTATAAAAAAAAGGTTGCCCTCAAAAGATCGCTTTCAGCGATAAGGCCGCCCATTGTGCCACCCTATGTAATGTTTTCTTCATCTATCTTTTCTGTAACTTATATGGTGTACATAATAAAGAGTATTCTATTCTTAATAATTATGTTTTCGTAGGTACCTGGACAATAAATTAAAAATCGTTTTTCATTATTAGAAAATGTAAAGAATCACGATAGATGTCGATTTAAGACAGCTTTATATCTTTACCAGCTTTTACCCGCGACTTCGTACGCGTATATCCCGTTGATTCCCCACGTATAGTAAATAACCTTCCTCATGAATGTGGCTATCATATACAAAAATAATTTTCAAAATCGGTTCAGCAGATCCAGAAATTACCCCATGACATCCTCACAAACTTTACTTCTTTATAATATTAGTATAAATTTCTGTTTTCGGATTAATTATGTCAATAAGTATAGGTGACCGACTAGGACCGTTACAGCAAATTTATCTGGTGTCGACCATACCTACAAGAACTGCCGTCCCATACCTACTCCTTTTGCATCGTTTACGTACATTGAACACACAGGAGACGGCTGTTAGTACTTACCAGCTGAAACCCCCAAAAGGAACTCACCAAAAAAGTTTGCGTATGTACTTCTAGGGCGTCCTTGCATTTCCTCAAATATTCACCCACTCCTCCACTCCTTCCACTCTGGGTGGAGCGGAAGGAGTGTCAGACTCTTACTGACTAAAACTTATCCGCGCTCCTCCTAGTGCCCTTTGCTTTCCAGGGCCGCGGTAACTGTTTCGATCAAAATCCGCAACCCTGGCAGGGTCTTCCTTCCTTGAACATTATTTTCCACTATTGATTGATTAACTAAAACCTAGTTGTAATTCATATTTAGCCTGAAAAAGCTGTTGGTATGCCTGTTTTATCACATCTAATCCCCTAACCTGTCTCTATCACTGTATATACCCATCTATCTATCTATCCATTTATTTAACTATTGATAAATCTATCTATATTTATATCTATCTATCTGTCTATCTATCTATCTCTCTATATTTATATCTATATATCTATCTATCTATCTATCTATCTATCTATCTATCTATCTATCTATCTATCTATCTATCTAGATCTAGGTTTGGTTTCCGCACTAATTGTTTGTCGATGTGAAACCATTGTGCGTTGTATAGTCATTTTATAAAAACAACATTTTCGCACCAGTCGTGTTTGACGAGTCTCAAACACACTTAATATTTTTCTTTCCCCTAAAATGTGAAAATAAAAACTAATAATCCAGAAATCCGGGATTACTTAATAATTCAAGCGTTTGGGCACAAAGGGTTGTTTGAACTTCTGTTTGTTGAGTTACGTTAGCAAACAGGTTCGTTTGAGTTACACAAAAGATTGTTTGGGAACTTTAAACAATGATTACATAAATGTTTGTATTACATAGAGTTTACATGAGGTCATTACTGAAACAAAAGACTGAAGTGACGAGCACCAAATTGCCTATAGTAGGCGCCAGATAAATGAAGACTAACGGTCATTGACCTTTCCTTAATATCTCTTCGTAGGTATCCCCGGACAGTAAATTATGAATCGTTTTTCATTACTAGAACAGTAAGGATCACGATAGATGTCGATTCAGGACAGCTTTATGTCATTATTTCTGTTTTTGAAATTAAGTGTGTCAATAAATGTAGGTGGGGTCAATGACCGTTATTCTTCATTTATCTGGCGCATACTATAGCTACAATTTTAGCACCTTCGTCATATTTCAAGCAGGGGCTTGTGGCTGAATAGTAACAGTTGAACAAGCCCCACTTAAATATTTATTTTATTCCGTTGTTATAGCGGCAACAGAAATACATGATCATCTGTGAAAATATCTGTCTAGCTATCACGGTTCATAACATACAGCCTGGTGACAGACAGACTTACGGGGATGCGCATCCGGTACATAGTGGACTTCCCACCCACACGCACAAAACATTTTGGGAACACATTGTGCGTACAGCTAAGGATTTGAATTCCCTGCCAGAGACTGTGTTACCTGATAGCTACAACCCGGAAGTCTTTAAGTAAAGCAAGAGTGAATAGGTTACTTCTGGGCAAGTGTGCTCTATCTTCTACCACATCATCGCTTACCATCAGGTGAGATAAGCGGTCAAGCGCGTGCCTATCAATAAAAAAAACAAAGACGGACAGTGGGGTCTGGAACCTTAAAAACAACCACAGAATGTCAACGCATAAGCTATTCCACGATATCGGCAAATTTTCCATTTATTTTTTAAGTCCATTTTTGTTTCCCTTCACAATGACGAGCTTCTGTCTAGTCTTTTATTAAGAGTCCACAGTGCCAATTATACTAATTTTTAAACAACATTCGCGATCTATCAAAAATTAATGGAAATTTAGGCTTTTTTTGACAGATTGCGAATGAGATGCGAACGTGAATCGTGCTTTAAAATGGGATATTTTTAAATGCACATCTGTATAATTTTAATGCATACCAGAAAAAATAATGCTGTGCAAAAAATCCCAATTGATTAGAAAACATGTCTTACAAAAAAAACTAAAAAAATCATCCAAAACGAGATGACCTTTTTATCGAATTCACACCAAAAATGTGGTTCATACATCGGATTTATGATTTATAAAACAAAAATACGAATTGTTTATCAAAAATACTAACTTGCACTCTAAATTGCACTTCCCTGAAATAGCAGGTGGTTATCATGGTTACAATAGTAGCCGGTCATTGGGCACTCGGACAGGTTAGGTTAGAAGGGGATGGCGGGGTCAAGTGAGCGAGCGAAGCGAGCGAACAGACCCCGCCATCCCCTTCGTGGTTATTTTTTTTTAAACCACCCAGAAATATCATTAGCCAAATATTCGTTGAGTAAAACAGTTCTGCAAATAGCATTAAACAGTATATCTAATATGATTTATTTAGTGTGCATAATTTGTGTGCAAGTCAGTATTTTTGATTTAACTTTGAAATATTTTGTTCGAAAAAAGGGAAAATACAGATATCGATTTAATTACATGCCCTTTAAAATTAGTAGAATTGCCCTCAGTTCATGTTACTCTTAAAAAAAATGTGTAAACAACTTCACATAGGAACCAAAAACAAAAAATATCAACAATCCTCCGGTGCCTATAGAAGGCACATTGATTTATTCACCCTCCCTCAGCTGGGGTGGCCAGTTAATGGGATTAGCGAGGAATCCCCGTTGTTACCACACGGAACACTCGGAAATTAAAAATACTTCGGTAGCTCGAGCGACATATTGTTTGCACCGGGTTCAACTTAATTTTGAGTTATTTTTCATAAAAGAAAGCGCTTACTCGGTCAAACTTATGTTGAAGAATTCACTTTTTTTTTTAGCTTATGCGGAACTATGACAAGATAGATATACATACATGAAGTATCTTTTAATTTCACGCGTATTTTGTAATACTTATAGCTTGAAGAAAACGATTAGCATTTAACTGCATTCATCAAAAATAATTGTACGTGTAACAACATATACGGCAGCGGTTGCATTGACAACAGTGCAACTAATATCGAATTAATATCAATATAAGTATACGTCACCGAAAAATTTCATACTTACTTGCTCCATAAGATTGTAATGTAATAAATATTTATTAGATTATAATTTCTTGTATTATGAAAACATCGTTTTGTATCCAATAAGATAATCTAGAGTTCTTTTTTTAATATTGATAGGCACGCACTTGACCACTATCTCACCTGATGGTAAGCGACCATGTGGTCAAAGATGGAGAACGCTTGCCTAGAAGTAACCAATTCAGTCTTGACTTAAAGACTCCCCCGGGTTGTCAGGAAATACAGACTCTGGCAGGGAATTCCACTCGTAAGCTGTACGCACAAGGAATGTGTTCCCAAAACTTATTGTGCGTGTGGGTGGGATGACCACCATGTACCGGTGGCGCATCGCCGTACGTCTTGTGGTCCGACGATGGAACGGGCGTGGCGAAATTATGCAATTCCGTTGCACACTCCCCAAAATGCAGCCGATAAAAAACCGACAGGCTAGCAACTCGGCGTCGAGGCTCAAGACTTTGGAGCTTTGACTCGACAAGCCTATCATTACCGATGATCTTCTTGGCTCGTTCCTCAATTGACTCAAGAGCATCAAGCTGGTATCTGGCAGATCCGTCCCAAAGATGAGAGCAGTACGCATGCACGATTGAACTTGCGCTTGATAAAGTTTGAGCAACGAGAAAATGTGTGTCAGTGTAACGGTTACTGGATCGGGTAGGTAATGCACTCATAAGTTCTGCGTGACTAGTAAAACGTGCATTTACGATATACTTTTCTCACTGTACCCCTACATCCCATTATAGTCATGGTGTAATATCTAGAGTTACGAACCCGCAACTCCAAAAGAAATTAATTGAACTCCCCATCTCAGCTGCATCTGTCTCACAATCTCGCAATCTTCAAATTTATTCCCAGATATTATCAAAAACTTCTGGTTTTTCAAGCAGTCTGCCTTTCTTTGTGTCTTAGATTACAATACAAGCATCAAGCTCACTAATTAGAGCGGCGTTCTCTTGATCTTTTATTTGAGACAATGAGTGAGAACTCTTGGCTTTCTAGGTCAAGCTAGGATAAGTTTAGGCACTGGGTTCAGAGTTGTGTAAACAAGTTGGGAGAATGTGGGAGCTGTGTTTTGTTCTTGAGAGTTTTAGTGATCTAGGTAGATAGGTAGGATTCAAGATTCATCGCATTTATTTGAAATAAACGATTTAAAGGCACTTATGAATTGTCAAGGTTGGTCAGTCAAAAACATGCACCTATTTGCACGTTCGAAGAGATCTCTATGGAGAAGAACGTGCAAAAAACTCCACGGACAGTCTTTTAAATCATGTAATGTGTTACAAAAATCTTGGTTACATTATCCTTGTTGCTTCTTTATGTGAGGACAATGCAAAGAAACTAAAAAATATATAAAGATTAACTAAGCCAGTCGCAGTTAAGAGATGACCAGTCTCAACTGACGGCGCCCGTTCAAGCGTAAATAAAACTTTTATGAGACTGGTAATGACGCTAAAAAAAAATCGCATCAAACAACAAAATTTTCCTTCACCGCGTTACCATGGAGCATCCTACCAAAACAAAGAAAATGGCCGCCGCTTACAATGGTCTGATGGATGAAACTGTCCGGCGACGCTTGTCCTATTGATTTTTTTTCATTTTGGATTGTGACTGGTTAATGGACTTTTTGTTTAGGTTTGATTTTTTTTAATCACTCTTTGAATTTAGGTAACAATAACTGAAATAAGCTGTACCTAGTCTCAATGTTATCCGTATGGTGATACAGTTTTTATATTATGGTCGCGCGTCACAAACACGACTGCAGGAGCCCTTGATGTCTTAAAATCATCATGATTCCTGTATGAGAGATGGTTTAAAAGAGTGTCCGTGGAGTTTCTTGCACGTTCTTCTCCATAGATCTACGCTTTGGAACGTGCAAATAGCTTCATGTTTTTGACTAACTGCCTCTGACAATTCAAAAGTACCTGTAAATGGTTTATACATTGTTGATTGGAAATAAATGCTTTGACTTATAAGAGAGAGACTAAGCCGTAAAAGACTCATATCGCTATCTCATTTCCAAAACGGAAAAATGACCACATTGCCACGTCATAGAAAGGCCCTAAACTTGTTATCTTGGTTTTTACCTGACCGGACGTATTTAGGAAAATATCGAAATCACTTATATCTCAATCTATCCCTGCAAGGAATACAGTCGAGATGCGATGTGATTCGGTAATCACATCACCACATTACATAAAACGATGCACACCAACAGACTTCGCTCTCATATTTCCATTTGCGTGTCCCGAAAAATGGACAGCTCAATCATAATTAGCTTTCGACGTTTACAAGCAATGACTACAACGACAGTCACGAATTGAATGTCTTTTTAAGAGATTTTAGTTGTAAAATACCCGTTAAATTCTTTTTATATCCAATATTTTCGCAAAGGGAGGAAACATAAAGTTTAAAATATGTTGTTTTGCTTCCCTTTGCTCGAGATACAACGCTGAAAATACTTCGCTTCAACATTATTCTGTTGGAGTTTGTAGAGAACGCATTTGTGAATTGTAGAGAGGATTCGAATGTAAAGGTTTTTCGAAAACAGAAACAGTTTGAAAGAATCCTAGTGGACTATTGAATTGACGGTTATCGCCACGCCAATCAATTGTAGGTGTATAGCTCGCCATAAACGTCGCCTTAGAAACGATCATCGCACGAATACACGATCGTCGCGTTTATTTGAACGGTTCAAAAAACGGTTTCTGTTGGCACGACGACGACGACGCGTTTGAGTTTGCCGTACAAATGAACACGACGATCACGATCGCGCGGCAATACGCGATCATAAGGTACACCACGAGGGTTATAAATAATAAGTTATGGTGTCGTAAGGGCCAGTCATCAAGATGGTAGCTAGTTGGTAAGCCCTGCAATGGACACGGGCTTCCTAAACGTATAATATATCTTGAGATCAGGTCAGAAATAAAGAAAACATCGACTTGAAGGGAAGAAGAATCAAGCTGCTCTCTCTAATTTGTATTCTCTCCCCCAGGTGCAGCCACAAGGAATGCTCCGAGTGGCGCGCTAGGGAATGCTGAGCGGCGCGATCCTGAGCGCAGCGCCGGTGTCCCTGCGAGGGCTGGCCCCGGGCCTGCCAGCGGCGCGGCCCGCGCTCCTCGCTGCGCTCGTCATGCACGCGCTGCACGACCGCCAGGAAGAGGCCAGCTTCATAGGTAAGTGTCTAGCACAGCGCCGACCCTGCGAGGGGCCCCGGGCCTGCCAGCAACGCAGCCCGCGCTCAGCTTTCATAGGTTAAGGCTATTCCAGTGATTTGGATCTTTTCGATTTTAATAGCCTTTCTTCTGTCGAATTGTCACGAGCTGGTGTAAAGCATCAGCCAGTAAGTTAGATCTCAAGGCTCATTGTCCAGTGAGCTGGACAGAGGACGTCGACATTTAGGTGAGTCTGACCACTTGTACGCTGTATTTAGTACCTACACATTTTGACAAAAGAAGTTTCTGAAGATAGCTTTTTAATTTCAATGTACACTTGAAATTGTGAAGGCTTAACTAACTAAACCCTTGATACTAATCAATGAGCAACGAGTTACGAGACCCATCTATTTCTTTTTTGTAAAATATTGTAGCACCACAGAACTTCGCCCGTGGTACCTACTACTTAATATTATAACAAATAAAACAGTGTATGTTCAAACGAATACTATTTAGGTCACCTGGCTTAGAAGATAGCTAATACATGATTCCATAATTATTTATTATTTTTTTACTATTTATTCTGCTGGACGCTTCTAAAGCTCCAACGACTAACTTGTCTGCCAGTGACCTGCACCCAAGGAGTTCGTTCTTCTTCTTCTTTATCGTGTGGGCAGTAAGGTCTAACGACCCCACACACCCTAGTGTCAGAGGAGGAGTTCGTTGCGGATTTTGTTCAAAGAGTTACCGCAGCCCTGGAAAGCAAAGGTCACTAAGAGCAGCACGTATGGGTTGTCAGTAAGAGTCTGACACTCTCTCCTGCTCCACCCAGAGCGGCAGGAGTCATTTGATGATTTCCCATCCATAAAAGAAGGAGATTAATATGCAATTACATCAAGATACAATCTTGTCTACCGTCAGTTTTTATCAATTACAAGTTTACTCACTTCGTTCCACGAAGGTAAAGGATTCGACAGGCTTCTAAAAGCTTTCACAGGTAAGTGATAGATAAACATTCCATACTTGATATCTAAGTACTCTCAGGAGGTACGATATTATGAGCGCCCATCGTTGGTTCTATTAACAGAATGGTGGAATTATGTCAATATTGAATTTTGGGGTGCTTCGAGGGGTTCTCGTGGTGTCTAATCAAAGTACTGTTACGAGCTTGGGGTTCGTGACAATAAAAACAGCCGATTAAATAACCAAAAACGGACATTTTAATTTACAACGTTAATTACAAAACACAATAACACAGTTGAAGATCGCTTTCGAAGTTATCGTTTGTATCGCAAATCCAATACTGGGGGCCTACTCTCTAAGCGTCAAATTGTGTTGTCATTCATTCTTAGTTCGGGTTCGGGACTAATCGTAAGTTCGTAGGTGATATGGAGTAAATAAAATACGCCCGACACTAAGGCCGAAATTACGGACTTCGGGCTTAGAGAGTAGACCCCCTGACTCGATCGTTTGTTTTTTTTTAGGTATGGTAACTTGCAGGTTAACACGTAGGGCTATTAACTACTAAACCCGACTATATAACTCGGTCGCGGGCTATGCGAGCCTTATATAGGGCGACAGATAATTCCCGAACCTTCTACCCTAGAATCACCTAGAAAGTTCGCGTACCAGCCAGATATCGAGAATTCCGAATGTTCTAGCACAGAAAAGTCTAGAAAGATCTTGGTTTCTAGTCAAATGACATTCTGTCAGCGGTAGCGTGACGAAGTCGATTGTCAATACGTCAAAAATGTATGGGATTGACAGATGCTATCGAAATGTCACGTGATCGAATTCCTACATTTTGGCATTTCGACAGTCGCATTCGCTAATTGAATGGCACATTGTCTAGGGCCCCTTAACTCTACTAGTTCTGCTACTCGATACTAAATGGCGCCAGTAGTAACTAATATCGTTATGTACCCGGTATTAATGTCTGGCGCGTAACAGTATTTTCGACTTGAAAGCATACAATATACCTATTTTTTTTTACTCTATACTTCTTATCTTCGGGCATTATCTTTTGTAGATCTCTAAAAATCGTTACGGATAGCCGAGCGTGTGTAGGTGCCAATCTTGGTAAGTGGCATCGCGTTGTTGTGGCTGGGTTGTGGAGGTCAGCTTTGCAGTTGCTCCATGTAAAATACTGGTATTCAGCTACATCCGTTTTGACTTGAAACCGACCTCAACAAAGTTGAGTCCAAACGAAATGTTTTTGGCCTCACAGACTTCAGGCATGATAGGATCTATCATACTTATAAGTTTTTGCGTAACTACTAAAATTACGTCTTCCCCTTCAGCAGGAATAGCAATTCTGTCTATCGCTTCCGCCTAGTAGCATTCCTATGCTCCAGTTTGAAGGGAATGCATGAGTGCCGCTGAAATTTCAGACACGTGAGATAGTCCAGCTTTGTCTTTGAAGTTGACTATGTATTGCCAGTTCTCAGGGTATTGAATTTCCATAGACAATGTCAGTCACATTCTCTTAGAAGAGCGATTTACTGCTTAGGCGTTGGTCAAAGTGACATTAAAATAAATTATCGGCGAACATTTGAAAAGAAATAGATAATTGACCACGCGACCATCGAAAGCGTATACTCACTCATCCTATACATTATGGACTTTCTGACAAATTTTATTGTAGATAGAATTTCCTAGAATGTTAGAACTTGTCTAAGTTAAAATGACGCGCCCCACTACCGCATTTCCCCACACAAGCAAATTTAAATTGTGGTGGGGTGCGTCATTTCAGCTTAGACAAGCTCTACTGGGCGATATAATCTGTACCAATAAAAATACTTTTCAAATGACACTTCACCGAAAACATATCCCAAAAGAATCAACCCCACCAAATATTTTTGCCTCCTCATAATCATACTACGCGATAAGATTCCCACCCCATTTTCAGGTAATTTTACTGCCAAATCCTCATTAAAATAATGTGAAACTACCCTCGTTTACTAACAAACATGCGTGGACTGCGACCTGATGTTATCAGCTGACTTTCGCGAAGGTTGGGCATATCTTTAGAATCTAGTGTCAACGGCACACCACCCTTCGTTGTGGTGTCGAGAAATATAAATATTCCGAGGGGAAAGACGTCAATTCAATGGGTGTGATCTGACCCTGCTAATGGGGTTGACAGAAAGAATCAAAATAGTTTTACAATGACGCACACAGCAACGAATTTTAAAAAATCGCTAAAGTTTAATTAAGTATAACTAAAATTGAGGCCGAGAATCTTTTGAGTATTTTTCGGAATTTCTTCAACCCTTTCCCTTTCGAAATGGCATGTATTTAACGCGGCGACAAACTAACCTGTTATAGGGTTTTAAAAATAATTAAGATGGGTAGCAAAAATAATAGGTTGGCAGCTACAGTGAAGTAGCATTTTAAGTATAAAGTAGCAGCTTTATTTAGAGTTGTGAGCTCTGTTTAAATTTAAATTGGCAGTGATTCTAGTATAAATAAATAAATATATTTTTGGGTGGTTTAAAAAAAATAACCACGAAGATGGATGGCGGGATGACCATTCCCTTCTAACCTAACCTGTCCGAGTCGGGGTGCCCCAAGTCCCGAGCTCGCTTCGCTCGCTCTTACACCAATTAAAAACATATTATTATACGTATGACATCCCACTGTTAATATTAGCCGCCAAGTCATTATTTTTTGTAACCAATTAGTTAGTCGCCTAATAAGTTGTTTTTCGCCTCAAAAATAATTAGCCTTTCGAAATTCACCTTTGATGTTTTTGAGAAATCATCAAATGACTCCTACTCTGGGTGGAGCGGGAGGGAGTGTCAGACATTTTTCCTGACTAAAACCCATTCGTGTTTCTCCTAGTGCCCTTTGCGTTCCAGGTCCGCGGTGGCTCTTTCGAGCAAAATCCGCAACCCTAGCTTACGATTTATTTGGTGTCATTAATGAAATAACAATAGTAATGTTATCTACATCACTTGAAAAACGCTTCCCTGTTTATGCTCTTGCATCCAAAGGAACGAATCAGTATTACCATTCAACGTAGCAATGCGGCCAGTGTTCTGGGCACTTTTCCCGTTGACAGCGATGTGGGTGAATTATTCGATGCCCTGTGAGTTCTTCCCTTCCCCTTTTTACTCAGCTTGTATAAATAGTTCTGTCAGTATCATCTGTGTTTGAATTCAGGAGAGCGTTAACAGTGGCTGATTTCCGAGGAATAGGTGACTTGGAGTGTGCAATAGTACGGCAAGTTGGAACAGCCAGTAAGCAGTATTTTCTGCCACGGCAGTAATTATCTGGGGCAATACATTGCAGACTTCAGTGTGCAGATCAGGAACATTAAAATCCGCCTAAGAATTTAAATATTGCAGTCATCAGATCGCGCGAAAGTCTTACTTCTAGAGAATTTAAATTTAGCTATGGTGCACAACAAAGAGTATGCCTCTCTATATCTTATCTCTGTTGTAGTTTCTGTGATATATTTTGTAATATTGACGTTGTCCGACAGGTTTTTAATGCGATAGCTTTCTATTAGTAGATCAATAAAAAGCTCATTAAGTTTACCATTTCAACTATCACTGCAGTATTTCCAATTGCCTTTTAGTGAATTAAAACTTATTTCCATCAAACTAATTTGAACTCAGATGAGTCTATCTGATACAAGGGGACTTAAAATCCTAGAGCCCAAAAGACTTTAATTTCAATATCTTCCTTCGTTAGTTTACAAAATCTCTCGGCGTCTGACGCGTCAATGGTCGAGCCAATCCCGCCGTTTGATTATGACCTCAGTGTTTTGACGGCTCCAGTCCCCATTAGTCTATGCCAGTTTCGACAAGGTAATGACAAAACAGCATAGATCTTAGCTGTTTTAAGTGCTTCAACACAGTTCCATTCCTAGGTATTTTTGTATAGGACAATGGTATTTCAGAACATTTGCTTACCTTTGTCCAACCTTGCTATTTTAAAGTAGTCTTTTAAATTACCTTATAACAAATAGGCACATTATCCAGCGTATTAAGAATTTGATGAGTTCATTACGATCGTCACATGTTTCAATTCTGACTACTCCCAATCGACTGTTGGAATTAGCAATCCTTTAGGACTAAAATATATTTATATCTACACTAATATTATAAAAAGGAAAGATTTGTTTGTTTGTTTGTTTGTTTGTTTGTTTGTTTGAAATGAATAGGCTCCGAAACTACTGAACCGATTTGAAAAATTCTTTCACCAGTAGAATTCTACATTATCGGCGATGGTCATAGGCTATAGAATATTTTCAAAAAAGTTAGGGATCCGTATGAAAACTTCGATAATGTGACCCAAGGTGTGAGAAAAAATCCTTATATCGCGTACGCTGCGGAATCTATTGACAATAGAGAAAAGTGATGTACTACAGTTTTATAGAAGTCATCAATATCTACAAAAAAGTCCGCGATACCATATGTCTAACTATTATGGATAAGTCACCATGACCGCTTTTTGTTAATATTAGTCAAGCAAATCCCATGGTGAAATAAAAAATGGTGATTATAGTACCATGATATTAATCCTTATCCATTTAAATGGTTTGATAATTAAGGTTGATTATGTCCGTGTAAATTACACTTTAAATCATTCAAATCGGACCTTTCGTTCAAAAGTTACGACGGTAATAAACATACTCGGAGTAAGAAAAATGTCGCGGCTTGAGCGAACTGGGGAGAATCGTATCAATGCTTGGTCCGATGAAGTTGAAACACCACGGCATTTAAATGTTTTCGATAAAACATTAAGAATAACAAATGTTTGGATTTTTCGAAAATCAACTAGGTACCTACATACATAATAAGGGGTGAAGCGGGGGTGAATTAGTTTTTAGGGGAGGAAATTATAGCTTGCTTCAATTTACGTCGGAATTCTATGAACAAACTAAAAGTGGGATTATTGAAACAGATCATGTACCTAACAATTTTTGCATAATCAACCCCTGACGGACTGAACGGGGGGGTGAACAGTTGCGCTGAACCAATAATGAGAATCGTTGTGCTTAATTTTCCAAAACTAACCTTTATAAGGGGATATGTATAGGGGCGTTGCAGTTTGTGGAGTACCTACTATACCCACGCGGACGAAGTCGCGGGCGAAGTGCTAGTTTGTAATAAAACGTAAGCTAGGTCCTATCGATGCCAAGATTTCGTGTGACTAACCAATTTACTTAGACACTGGAAACAGAAATCATGAAATCTTTCCGTTACAATATTTAAGTACACACAACTAATTACATAACATTTGTTGTACTAAGTAACAAAAACATAACAAATTAAGCTAATAAACAGATCGATTGAAACAAGTATTACTCATTGGTACCTCGAATGCCAAATCTATGAAAATTTATATCAACTGGCTAAATACCAATAACTGGCAACCCTGTTCGTATTTCACCCGAAATAGTCCGGTGGAGTCACGCGACCCAGCCCTATCGGCAGACATCGTGGCGCCAGCCCGCGCCCGCTTCCCTCCCTAACCCCGCTGTCGTCTGACGCAGCCTTGGTGCATTGTAGATTCATAGATTCTGAACGCCTACCATTTTATGAAGTCCTGGTAGTTTGTAATTTTTACTTAGTCACTCTTCGTTGCGTATGGGCGGGCCTGTCTTTTGGTTTGTACTAAAGGTTAAAGAGTTTTTATGCCTTTTCATGCTTTCTCTGTCGCAGCCTTAGTAGGTACATCGTAGATTCATAGATTCTGAACGCCTACCATTTTTTGTACTCTTGGTAGTTTGTATTTTCGCAGCGTATGGACTTTTGTCTTTTGGTTTGTACGTCACTGGGGTCAATTAAGGTTTAGGTAAGATTTTTTTTGTAAATAAACCTTTTTCATGCTAAACCTTTATTGGTGCTTTTTGATCTTTTGAGTTCTTTGTGTGAGATGACTATATCTTATTGTTGAGACTGCTCTTTCTCCTTCATGCAAATTAAATGAGGTATTTGTGTCATCATCATCATACCACTCCCACATAGTCCACCCCATGTTATTAACTGGTGCAGCTTTGTTACTCATGCGGCCTTCGTGCATTGATTCATAGTTCATAGACTTACGCCTACACAATATGAGCTCCTGGTAATTTGTAACAGCGCGTGTCTTTCTTTTACGTCATCAGTAGGTAAAAAGGTCAAATTATTATAAAAGCTATTTTCTTTTAAAAAGATTTCAAGGCTTACTTAATTTCGTTTTAGTCCCAAGCGGAGCTGTCTACATTTTCTTTTGTAATTTCAAGACTGTCTGTCTGCGTAAAATCTCCTGTCTCTTTCTTTTCGTACGTCACAGGTAGGTCAACAAAGGTCACGAAATATGTGGAATGAAAAGCTTTTCTGTTATTTGCTTTTGGGTTTAGCTCGTTTTTCTTTTTCATGCTCACGCTAGGTCCCTTGTGAATTCTGTCTTCATTTTAACACTGGGTAAATGGTTCCACTGGGTATCGATAATTTACTTACTTGCCTGCCACAATTACTGCATCTGATTTTTCTGCACCCACCATATCATTGACATCGGGGAAATTGATTCCAATTATAATAACTTCAGTATAACTTTCTGTTTCTGACAAAACTTTTCCTGACTCATCCCCTGATTAGGTCAATAGGGATGATTCCTGGTTAAAAATATATGATTCTACTAGCTTCTACCAGCTGCGGCTTCGCCCGCGTGAATATCGGAAATAGCAAGGTTTCCTGATTTGTATTGTAAATTTTTTACTCAGGAAACACCCACCCTATACCTACTCTACACCTACCCTACACCTACCCTACACCTACCCTACACCTACCCTACACCTACCTTACACCTACCTTACACCTACCCTACACCTACCCTACACCTTCCCTACACCAACCGTACACCTACCCTACCTACATAATTATACCAGCCCAAAAATACTATGACATGTTTCTGGTCTCCTGGTACTTGATCTTTCTGTTCTCCTGGTACTTGTGAATCTGAAGTACTAAGGCAGCAGCGGCTCTGAGTTTCCACTTCCTTCTCAGCCTCCATTAATCCATGCCACTTACCGGGATAAAAAGTAGCCTATTTTTTTATTCCAGGATATGAACTACATGTGTGCCAAATTTCATCCAAATCCCTTCAGCCTTTTTTGCCTGATTGTTACACAAATATACAAACTTTCACCTTTATAATATTAGTATAGTAGGATTGCTTACTGTATCGTTTAAATTTTTTGTTTACGTAAAAAAAAGAAAAAATACGTGTCTAATATTGTTTGGAAATCTATCTGACGGACTTATTCGATTATTTTAGTTATCTGCCCTATTCTGGAAACTCATTTTGCTTGCAAAAGCGATGTTTACCCATACCTATATAAATAAACTAGCTTTTGCCCTCAGCTTCTCACTTACGAATATATAACATTAGTAATTATGATTGCTGATATCAAGGTTCTAGTTGCCAATTCCGATTAATTTAAAAATGACAATAATTATCTATGGCCACATTATTTTGGTCAGATACACCGCTCATTTATAACTATTCGTCCACTTCATCAAGGTCTCTCTTCACTTGGAGTAAAGACCACCTTAATATGTGGAGCAGCGCTTTATTTTGGCGGTCGAGTTGCGCAATACAACATATTGTTAGTAATGGGTCACGACTCCATACCATTGTTGTTATAATAGACACGTTTCTTTCTTTATTCTTGAATGGATTTTTAAGTGAACTGTAATTCGGTTATTGTTGATATTCTCACAATACTTGAGGCATGGGGTTTTTGTACCAATTGGTTGTTCTCATGTCAAATTGGATTTGACATGAATTAGTCATTCATCAACCTTGACGAATTGTATATTCAGATTGTTAGGATTAAATGATCAAAAATTATAAATATTTATTAAACATAGATCAATAAGGGCTCTTAAGAAATGCAACATCAAAAGCCAAATGAAAAAAAATTGCATGGTTTAATTAATTTATATCATAATCATTGTTCGTTTTCTATGGAAAAAAGGCAATGAAGTAAATAAATGTCAGAGGACCAGTAATTTTATAACCAACGATCAATATCCGTAGATGTTGAACACTTTCTGTTTAATTTTATAAACAGAAAGTTTCAACATCTATGATCCTAAGACCTACATACAGCATTCTCAAATTCACATTCTCGTATGAAACTTCATAAAAGATAAATAACAAAACCTTTTTAAAACTAGGTAATCATTAAAATGATATGGTTGCCATGGTAATTGAAATCTAGATCAAGAAATCAGTTGATGTGACAATTTTTAGCACAGAACTAAGTAAGCAGTGCGCAATAAAGAAGTCTAATTAAGATCTTGCCTACTCCTTTAGATAAAAGCAGACAAACGCACAAAGCAACGTGATTCATCCGAGTCCATTGTACCCGGATCCATATTGGAAATGACAAGGTTCATGGTACTGCACTAACGCAAGCAACATAACGTTGCGGAGCGACTGCGAGACGCAACGCATAAAATGTTGTGGCGGGTGGCGCCGCCAGTAATTAATAGTTACACGGTCACTTGACTGATTAGGTTAATGTTTTTTTTAAATTAGTCCAGTATTGGAAAAGCTATAATAACAACAATATAGCAACATAATCCTACTATTAAGCTTCGCGGATTTTGTTCGAAAGTGTTATCACGGCCCTGGGAAGCAAAGGGCACTAGGAGGAGCACGGATGGGTTTTATTTAGTAAGAATCTCCCTTCCGCTTCGCCCAGAGCGGAAGAGAGACTCTTACTGACTAAAACCCATTCGTGATTTCCCATCCATAAAAAAAGCTTCCACTGTCCGTTCACCCGTCTGTCAGCAAGCTGTATCTCATGAACCATACAATATACTTAAATTGCTCTGTATCTAATCCTAGGTCAATCTTCTTTTATTGGTGTTGGTGTAGCAGTTCTTTCCTTTTTATATGTCAGCAGTATCAATGTCTTCTGGCAGTGCTCGGAGTTTCCTTGCGTGAACGAATCAGGAATGATGATCTGCAAGGAACCAAGGTTACTGACATAGCCCGAAGGATCGCTAAAAGTGGCAGTGGGCAGGGCACATTTCTCGCATGACGATGGTCGACGGGGCCGAAAATTTCTGGAGTAGCGACCGCGGACCGGAATACGCAGCATTGGAAGGTCTCCCACAAGTTAGACCAACGACCGCGAGGGTCGCGGGTAGCCGATGGATGCGAGACGCACAGGACTGGTTGTTGTGGCAACACTTAAGGAGGAGGCCTATGTCCAGCAGTGGAGGTCTTTCGACTGATTTGATGATGATGAGTATAAATGTCTTCTACATAATCCGTTCCTTGTGCCGGGGGTCTACTTCCCGTTTTCATATGGCCATCATAATGATGCTCAATGCTTTCTTTGCAACTGTAGAATATAAATTCTACTGATTCTGCACAATTCTCCTTAAATTTCACGTAAGGAGTGCAAGAGTATCCACTGACCACAATCTGGGGCACTTCGTTTTGAAGGTCAACTTATGCAGTGACTGCTGGTCACGACTCGTTGTTGTTGTTAAGTATGTACTTGACTTACACACTCAGTCCAAAGGGCTTGCACGTTAGTCTTGATTTATTATATATATATATATATATAAATTATTAATAAGTGATGGACGTATGAACGCAGCAATGAGTGAACGAGAGAGTATGTTTGTGAACGGGAAGGAAGACTGAGATTTTTTACGACGAAAAAAGTTAGATGTAATTATAGAGTTAAAAAGTTTTTAAAAATAAAAGAAGGTTTCTAGCAACGAAGAGTCTTTATTGCGGTCACCACATACATGAATATAGTTTCCAATTCAAATAAATATTATGTGCGAAACGAGTATTATATGTAGTTATAGTAAAATTTGAGGTTACGCTAGTTAGGTACACGTCTAAAAAAATTATGCTAGGCCCTCAGTTCCATAGATAAACAATTAAAAAAAAAAATCTCTATGCATTATTGAATGGCATTGATATAATTATGTTAGTCTTATGTAGAGTATAAATAGATTACCCCATAGGTGCCTTTTCAACGTTAACACACAAATCATAAAGCGTTCTATTCTAATATCATTCCCTGTAGAACGCCATTATTATTTTTAAGGAAAACCATAACGCACGATCCTTAAATAACAATCGTATCACCCCGTTTAACATAAACTCGAACACCCCGTATTTACCTGAAACGGGTGAAAGGTTAATGAAATTCCCATAACACAAAAAAAAAGCATGTAAAAATCACCCCCGATCCCCATTTTTCCTTATTCACACCTGATTAATAAGAAATGTATGGGTTTTCAGGCGCCATCGTGGTGCCACCCCTTTCACCCCCATTGCACCCTCTCTGACGAGTTTTCAGTACTATGACTCACTACAACGGGTTTTCCAACCACCCCACTTAGAACGAAACGTCATAACTCTCACCAAACTGCCACGCCATTCCCAACCCAATAGCCTTCGAGATAAAACTTCGGATTTTCTCATTTTGCTCACGAATTTTAAGGGTGAATTTTCAGTGACCCGTTGCGTTCAGTTCATTCATTGTGTGTGCGTGAGTGGTCGTTATTTTAGTTCAAGATAAGGTTATTAGTGATAATTAGGTAATGAGACTGTGATGTGCCGGTTTTTAATATTTTCAGGCTTGTTCAGTTACGTCTTGAAGATAAAACCTGTGAAAATTGTGAGAAGTAAGTGGGATACATGTTTGTGCTTGAATTATTTGCAAAATGGTCAAGGTTTAGTTCAAAACACTCGAAAAACAATCCTTAAAATCTTGGTAAAAAAATCATTTTCTTAGCGTGTAGGTAATTCAGATCCAGTTTGATTCTGTGTATCTTTTCTTGTGAATGTTTCTCGCGATAACTTCTTAGAACAGCTTTCATACAGATATTATAAAAATAAATTTTTTACAAAATGAATTTCAATCTGTTTACCACTCGAATTTTGAAAATCCAAATACTAGGTATCGAAATCTTTTTAATGAAAATTAAACTGCATTTTCTTTATTCAAAATTTGCTTTTGTTTTCTTAAATTATTTTTTATAATCAGGTTGGTTTTTGTCAAAGAAATCTAGACCTTATTCCATCCACTTGTAATGAAGTAATGGCTAATTTGCAGAAATGCCGTACCTAGCTTTTCACACTCCAACGTCCATTGATGAATAATACAATTTTCATGAATGCGATCGCGCTGAAGTTGTTTTGATAGTTAACTTAACATAATTTACCCGACTGCGAAGATGGGTTAGGTATAATAAATATGTTTTATAAAATGTGTGATTGTCAAAATATTAGTCGAAGGGTAGAAAATTTCTACCAGGGTTGCAGAATATGTTCGAAAGAGTTACCGCGGCCCGGAACGCAAAGGGCACTAGGAGGAGCACGGATGGGTTTTAGTCAGTTAGAGTCTAACACTCCCTTCCGCTCCACCCAGAGCGGAAGAAGTTGATCATTTGATGATTCACCATCCTAAAAAAAAGGTAGAAAATTAAGGCAATCTATTTAATATTTGACACATGACTGCAAAAACATTTTTAAGCGCTAACTTAAGAAATATGTAGACAAATTCAAACATATTAATTTAATTAAATATTGTGTTGTGCCTCCTCCCAATGGGGGGTTTGCTATAATCGCCACGCTTGGCAGGCGGGTTGGCGATCGCAGTGTAGCTGTAGCAATGTGCCTACAGAGAATGCTGCTGCCCATTCTCTGGTGAGTCCCTTAGTCGCCTCTTACGACACCCACGGGAAGTGATGGGATGGTGCTATTCTTTTACGTCCGACAGCATACGGGGTAGAACTATGACGTCTTAAAACCTCATGATTCAGGTGTGGGAGGGAGACGGAGCTAAACAAGACGTGTATCTATCGCAGCCAACTAGCTTAATTAGTTCACATTATTTTTTTTCCTTCTCCTCCGCTGTTATTTTCTGATTTATTTCGTTGCGGGATCCAAGAAAGTCGAATCGTTTCTCCGGGACTCGTCAAGCTTCATTGACTCGGCGTTTATCTGGTGGTCGCCACTGTTGATTCTGGCTTTCAGGAATTGAAGTGGTTTGGGAATGTGTGGCGGGATTGTCCCAAAAAAAAAGCTTAAGGAGCCGTTTCATTAAAAGCCTAACCTTCTTATTGAACTGCGGTTTATCAGCGCATTAGTGACATGTGTAGGTAAGTCATTTAACGATATTGAACCAAAGATGTGTGATTATTCATTTTTCACAAGTTATTATGATTGCATAGGCGAACCATAGTAGGGCTGGTCTGCGGAATAATCCACACGTTCGAAGAATATAAACCTATTTTCTCCTTTATCCATATAAACAAAAGCAAAATGATTATCCTACGTAAATAAGTAACGTAACTCTATATGATATGATGTGTTTGACGCCATATGATGTGTTTGAATCAATGGCCGACTTCGTATTGACAGCGGTCAATACGAAGTCGGTCATTGATTTTCCATTAGCTTTGAATACATGCGTCACACAATGATAATAGCTGTCTGTTTTTCGGTTCGAATGTACTGCGATGTTATGTAAAATAATGTTTCATAACAACTCCTTTGATTAAAATTGCTTTAAAAGAAACATCCGGAATGAGTGAACCGTGAAAATATCATTTAGAGCGCGTTTCACTAATGAAACTGAACGCGATCAGTACATCTAAACTCCGTACAAGAGCTGTCACTGTAAATATTCCATAGAAAAGTAATGACACTGACAGCTCATAAATGTGGTTTATTCACTTTTAATTTCATTGGTGAAATTGGCCCTTAAGTCATTCGCATTCTGACACTTATATTCTAAGACCTTCTGAAAGAATTTTTCCCCACTCCGCTCGTCTCAATCGTCATGACAACGGAAAACAACTTAAACCGAGGAATATTATGTAATAAAATAGAACATGAATGACAGAATATGAATCCAAAAGTGAATCTGCTATCAGTTTTCCAGTTGGCTGTACGAATCTAGCCTTAAAGTCTTTTGGTAAGAGTATTATATCCGATACGTAGATTAGATAGGACGCCAATTTAAAATGAGCCATAGTCAAATGACTCACCAATTAAATAGAGCCAAATAGACTGAACTGCCAAAACTCGACAACTCTTGCTTCCAAAAATGGTAATTGACAGACTTGGTTCACTGGCCAATGTTTTTCTTGCAGCATATTGAGGCATTTTGCCGTATGTTGGGCTCTAGACTAAAATGTATTTATTTATTTATTTTATTATTTATGTACACACAGAAATATAGTAAAAGATAAAATTATAATTATTAAATAGGTACAAAGGAACTGCTTATTTCTGTCGGAATATTTTCTCCCAAGATGTAACAGTGTAACTCTGTTCTGTGGTGTAACTGAACGGGAACAAACTAAAATAAGATTCGAACTGTGTACAAATCCACACGAAGATATCCTAGGTACACACAGAACAAAATCACACATGGTACATACAAACATACTCTTGACGCAACGTTGTTGTGATTGTGCAATCGTAACGCTCTGTCGGCCATCGGCGGCAAATGCAACTGTTCCAAATACATGTGCAGTCACTTGCATAGGTCAGTGCAGGGTTCAGGCCACAAAGTTGAAGAAGAAAGTTAGCTTAACCTCGTAAGGCCAAACGATCTAATTTAATGACAAAAATATGTTGACATTCTTATAAAATCATTAAATTGCGACCCAGCGACCTAAAATTATGACATGATATTTAAACCAATATTATAAGTACTTAAAACGGTAACCCAGTGACCTTAAAAACGGAAAAATTATTTAAACATATTTTTGGATGAAATTTTTAACTTACGTACCTGTAGGTATAGGATTTTAGCCAAAAGCATTACATTTCAACACTTTTTTACTGAACCAAAGTTCTGGGCCGCAACTACTTGCACCTTCTCTTTATTTTCTCTCTATTTTTATTTTATATTGGGTGGTACTGTATCTCGACCTAAATTTAGGTTGGGTCTTACCAAAATAATACAAGACTAAAGAAACTGAAGGTAGGTTAGGTTTTTAAGACACTGAGTTCTATAGCGGAACCCTATGATTCCTCCTCTGCCTCCGTTGTCCTATCGTATGTCTGTTCGCTGAGCTATTTCTCGTGAAACGTAATTGGTAGACAGTTGAAATTTTCACATAGTCATTACATATTCCAATAACAAACAAGATGTTTTCAGTTTACTGTACGGAACCTTTCGTACACGAATTTGACTCTTACTACGCCGGTTTTTTTTGTACTAAACTACAATTTTTTCTATGTTTGTTTTTGTGCTGGCTCCTCTGTACAAGCCTTGAGGGATTACAAGCGCATGTTACACCGCTTTAGCTCACAATCTTTTAGGTAAAAATAACAAAATAGTACCTAACATTAGTATCTATTTCAAGTAAAAGAAATTACAATATTTTTCCTAGCCAAGTCACTAAATATCATGCGTGACTCTGCATTAGTTATGGAATAGGAAGTAGTCTCCTTAATCTATCCGCTTAAGTTCAACAGTAAATGGAAGTAATTCCTTTTGCACTGAACGAAAATAAACCGTGTAAAGAACAGTTCCTATGTACTAACTAAACTAATTCCATGTAACACTTTAAGGTTAGTTTGGCTGAAAAGGTCAAAGGTCGACTGAAAAATATCGAGAACCCTGTAGAAACACGGTGTCAACAACACCAATATTACACTAAAACATATTATGTTTGCGTCATGCTGCACTGTCAAAGAAAAATCCTTTCCTTTAAAATTTTATGTAAAACAATCAATCCTAAGCAATAAAAATTCGATATTTTCCTTCAATAGCATGTTACTGTTCAATAAAACTGGATCGTGTGTACACGGTCTAACAGCAGGGCGCCACCCCCCTCCGTTCAGTCTACAACCGGCCGTATACGAGGCTGAACGCGCGCTGTGCCTTTGCCCGTGAAAAAATAAAGTGAACAGTGTAGTGCTTTGAAAAAATACACAAACTGACATTTGAATTTTTAAGGTTTTTGGCGGGAATTTTATTCTTTATTTTATTTAAGTAAAATTAATGAGGTTTTTCTATAAAATTAATTGCCGTTTAATTTATTATGTGTAATAGCGTGTGGGCTGAGGATTTATTAGGATAGGAGCTCGAAGGAAATTTGTTTTTCGTGCAGTTAATTTTACTTGAGAGTTTAATAACGTTTAATGCGATGTAAATACAGTTTTAAAAAATATTATACACCTGTTTTAATTTAACAACAGCGCGTCTATATTTACGCTTATTCATTTAAACACGATTTTTTAAAGGAAAAAAAAAAGTGTTCATTATTTTTTCCTTCAAAGATCTTTATTACCTTCCTTTAAGTGAATTAATTAGTATTTTAATGACCTTTTAATTGATGCTTAATAGATGAGTTGAGTCTCCTTGAAGCATAGTTTTTGTTCTGTGTATTGTTTAACATAATTAGAGGATCACCGGTTATTATATTCGTCTTATTATGATACCAATGCCAAGCTGTTGAGAAACCTATTACTACGTACGTACGTATACTATTAAGTTACGTTACATAAAAACCTAATCGAAAAAAGCCGGAGCTTTTTTCGATTAGGTTTTTATGTAACGTACCATCTTAGTCTAGACTTGGCTATCTTATTTAATGCCTAGGGATCTTTATTTGACTGTCAAATTTTCTTTTAGGTATTTGTAACATGTGCTTATCAATGTTTTCAGTAAGTAACATTTTTTTGTTTATTTTTGCTATCAACAAAAAAAAACAAGTTTGACAGCACTAACCTTGACAACCAATTCACTCGGTACTTTCGTTTGAAATAAAACAAATAATCAAAGATCGCGGTGAAACTCGATTGAGACCAATACACTTTTTTTTGAAAACCTATTTTTAAATAACGTTTAAATTTAAAGACGGGCCGCGTCAATGGATTAACCATAAAATTAGTCTCTAAAGAAATCGGGTAAAAAACAAGCTTCACTTTTTAATTAATTCAAGGCAAGGCAGTGCATTTTTTTTTTGGTTTTTAATATTATGCAAGTGGCACACAGTAGCCATTTTGTAAATCCAGTTTTTTTATAATCCAGATCAAAAAAGAAACCTAATTTATTCTATAATATCATTCTAGAATTTTTAATAGGCGAATTTATCTAACTATCCAATTGGTATTCATATTTATGATAATTTTTATTTGAATTTGACAAAGAAAGTGTTATTCGATTTGATACGATTGCACGCTATTATGGCTTTAAGTGTTATTCTTTTATTTATTGATATTAATGTTTTAAATATTGTATTTTTGTTGTTGTAATGATTCGAACCGATGGGGGCTAAGTTATTTCTAAATGTGATATGTTTTAATATATCACGGTGCTTCTACTTACCTCTAAAAATACATCAGAATAAATTACTTATCTACATGATGCCATACAATCTTCATTTAAGTAAGTACCTATTACACGAGCCGCATTTGTTTACTTAATTCCAACTTCAAACGCAATATTCAACAATATTCAATAGCACTTATCATTCGAAATTTAAAAGGAGTTTAAATGCTTATTTTTTTTAAATCGACATATTAAAAAAAGAAAAAATCTCTTACACTACATTGGCTGACCATGTTCATGGTCACGGCTGGACAATCACTGGCCACTATTTCGTTCCAATGTTACATTCGTGTATGACCGACGTAAATTAGGTTACACAGTTACTTTGTATCACAGTGTCAACAAATAACATTTGGAAGGATCACTAACAATGTATTCATAGGTACGTAATGCTTATTACCTTATATAACAACTCTTTTGACACTAGGAATAGGACAGGCAATAACTAAGTAGAGATTCTTGAAAAAGAATAATATTTGAGCGCTCCCTGGAGGAAAGTAGGATCCAACGAACCAAGTAGAATATTTTTTTCATTTTTAGGTGTGTAGGTACGACTTCAATCTGATCGGAATGAGTAATTGGTGATAAACGGACGAACAGACAACAGCCGAAACCAATGTTATTCAGAAGATAACATTCCTCAAATCATCATCATCTGCCTAGCCATTTCCCAACTATATTGGGGTCGACTTCCTGTCAAACTAGATTCAGCTCAATATCAGTATTTTACGTGGAGCGGCTGCCTACCAGACCTCCACAACCCATTAACTGGGTAACACGGTACTTCTTGGCAAGAAGGGTGTCAGATTTTCTGCTTTCTGACAATCCGTAATGACTGCCAAAGATCTACAAAAGACAGCCGGGACTAACGGCTTAAAATGCTTTCCAAGACATGGAGGAAGGGTTGTGGATTTTGTTCGAAAGAGTTACCGCGGCCCTGGAACGTAAAAGGCACTAGGAGGAGCATGGGTGGGTTTTAGTCAGTAGAAGTCTGACACTCCCTGCCGCTCCACCCAGAGCGGGGAGGGTCATTTGATGATTTCCCATCCACAAAAAAAAAAGGCATGGAGGAAATTCGGTATTTTAAGATAAACACCCATCTACAGACCAACCTTGGCAAGCGTTGCTTAACCATGAAGATTCACCCGTGCTGTTGTTCGTCATGTAATGATATAACAATAAGAAATATTTAGAAAATAAAATAAAACTAACAAAAAAAAATAAACAAATCTAAATAAAACTTAACCCGTGACCGGGTTGAACGCAAAAACGTCCATGTGTGAATAAACAAACAAAACATCTGTTTAATAAATGATATAATTTTCAATCGCCCACCTTCATAAATCAACCGGTGAATAACCGACCCATTAATAAATAAATCAATGAATAACCAACCCAATGTTAATTGTTAATTAATAATTAACAAACATTTCATTCCAACACTAACATATTTTTCCAAACAATGACATTATTTATAAAATATGTGAACCACGTCTTGGGGCCCGTAGTAAATCTATTCAATTAATTAGGGTAATCCCGGTTCAAACTGAGATTAAGAGGGTTCGTTGTGAAACCCGCTGTTAGGTTTAACCACGATCAGTTTTCATTTAGTTTTTGACAGATTTTATGAGCTTCAATGTATTTTATTGTTTGTATAATTTGCAGGGAACTTTTAAGTTTCTCTACCCAACTGCCCCATAAAGAGGGTACCTAAAGTTTTTAAATATTTTTTTGAGTTGTTCTTATTGGTTGTG
This sequence comes from Melanchra persicariae, assembly GCA_947386135.1. NCBI lineage: Eukaryota > Metazoa > Arthropoda > Insecta > Lepidoptera > Noctuidae > Melanchra > Melanchra persicariae. Next base: position 1,872,338 of record OX376652.1, read on the forward strand.
TTACAATAAAAGGTAAAATTTGGGCTTTCTCTTTAGATTTTTGTAGCATATTGTCACTATGAAACTTTTAAATTGTTTCAGATTTTTTCAGACATACCAACCAAAATTATGTACCTAATGGTTTTTTTTCGCAATTGTACCTACGTTAGTTTCTTCTTTTGTATAGCAATATTAAAATGTTTATGAATTGTTGAGATAATATTTCCACTTCATGCAAGCGGCGCTTAACCATGAAGATCGAGCGTCGTGCGGCTGTTATTATTTAGCTAGGAGCTAGGAATGGGAAGTCATCAAATGACTCCTTCCGCTCTGGTTGGAGCGAGAGGGAGTGTCAGACTCTTACTGACTAAAACCCATCCGTGCTCCTCCTAGTGCCCTTTGCGTTCCAGGGCCTCGGTGACTCTTTCGAACAAAATTCGCAAACCAGGAACTCTTCTGTCTTCTTCTTCTTCTTCTTATAACTATACTTCTCTATTAACCATCGTCTCAATAGTCAATCGCTTTGTATCCTATAATAGCTTAACATCTTATTATCATATTTATTTATTAATTTTATTTTGTATATGTATAATCAAACATTACTTATAAAACAGCGGTCTTATTTTGGTTATTTATTTATCAGCATTATTATTTATATTGTGTTTGATACATTTCTTTACATTACTCATATCATTATTAATATTATCAATATAAATTCTAAAAATGAACATGCAACAACAATAAGTATTTAAAAATAAATATGACCATGAACATGCTTCTCTTATCGCACAGGACAATCTCTTACAGACAACTTTTGAATGGACTGAATGAAAGGAGGTAGTTAGGGCTCTCAGTCTACAAACATAATAAATAACATTAATAAGACTAAATCTATTCTAATATTATAAAGCTGAAGAGTTTTGTTAATATTTGTAAACGTAACCTCTTTAGTGTACATTCGTGTCACAGAGGGTTCTGCTCCCTCTAGCACCTCTAGCTTCCCTTTGTGTGCTACATGTTGTAACGATTTTCTATTGTTTTTTGCAATATACTTTTATTCAACAAGTCTTCTCTTCTCATTATAAAATTGCACCACAAATAATTCCTTTAAGTTTGTTTGAACGCGCTAATCTCTGGAACTACCAGTAAGATTTGGATAATTATTTATGTATATGATAGACACATTCATAAGGAAGGCTACAGGCTATACGGGAACGGGAATAAACGAGATATGCGCGTACGAAGTTACGGGCAAAAGGTAGTAAGTAAGTAACCTATATATATATAATATTGTATATTGTATTTAATACAATATTATATAAAAATGAGGGCGGGACTTTACTGTTGTTCTGTGTTTCGCGCGCGCGATGCCGGACCGGTATACTACCCCAAAAATATCTTATCGCTACACATTACATAAATATAAAACAATTTCCACTACTCATACCCCCTAATAACTTCAACCCAAAGAAACACTGACCCAAAACTAACAATACATTTGAAATTCAAAATAACCTCATTTAACCTACATTGAAGAGGGACGTACCATGATTGATCACACATTACAGTCTTGAAACCATTTGGTTGGTTCATGATTGATCGGGTAAATCCGACCTGGATTCGAAAAGTGCGTTGCCCTCACTAAATGGTACGATTATAGATCGGACGGTGCACGCAATGTCTCGCTTTGTAGTTTGGGGGTAGGTAGAGTGGTTAATGCGTAGTAATAATAGACTGTAATTATAGTGTCCTATTGAGGACAAGTGTGTCTTCCCTACATACTATTATAAATACGACAATAACTCTGTCTGTATGTCTCTCTGTTACGCTTTCACGCTAAAACCACTGAACGGATCGTCATGAAATTTGGCAGATATATAGCCTGGGATATGGACAAGGACATAGGCTACATTTTTACGCGATAACTGACAACCACGCGGGCGGAACCGCGAGCATAAGCTTATAAAAATAATGTATGAAACAGCGAATGTAGGTACTCAATAAAAACAAACGCTGGACGCGAGGCGAGGCGGGTGTTTCAGCAAAAAGTGCATTTACTTCTAGGCTAGCGAGCTCCAATTTCGCTCACATCATCGCTTTCTATCAGGTGAGATAGTGGTCAAATGCCAGCTTATCAATATTTGAGGCAGCAACCAGTTTTCACCCTACCAATGTATATGACACCAGAAAATGGCAAACGCCGTAAGTTTGTAAAAAATCGACTATTGAATTAGGATGGGATTTGTAGTATTCAAAATGGTATGATAAGGTATTCATTATATCGTAAAATTAAAATATACGGCGTTTGCAATTATCCGGTGCCATTAGCATATATGTGTCGCAGCCAACTAGCTGAATCCGCCGTTTCATTAAAGTCTGGCCTTTTCATTAAACTGTATAAGTGACACGGTCAAGTCATTAAACGATATTGAACAAAAGATGTCACTTAGGTGTCCAAAAAATCGGCCCTTTTAGATAAAAAGGCTAGGCAACCAATTAAACGGCTGATTAAGCTAATTGGCTGCGACATATGCATTGGTCTTATTCATGAAATCAACTAGTTGGATAATAGGACTAACTTCTTGACATTTCAAAATATTCTTGTAAATGTTTTAGTCGAAAATAAACAGTTTTAATTGTGTTACTACATAATTATCCTAAAATATCATCACAATTAATAAATCATTATAAAAGGTCACATTACAAATCCATATAAGCAGTTTTTAATTCCTAATTTATTAATCAATCAATGGACACACCCAAATCTTTTGATGATCAAACCAGTTTAACGAAACTTGATGATGAAAAGGTCATGGAAGAAAACATCTAAAAACAATAGCTTTATACTATTAATCTTGCTTTTTATCTATCATTAAAATGTTCAAGATAATTAATTTGACTATACAAGGTGTTCCAGAAAGGTGTGGTCACATTTAAGGGTAACGTTGGGTAGCTGATAAACATTAAGGAAAAAATATTAAAACCTAAAAAAATTTTTTTTTCAAAAAATACGACCAGTAAAAACGACTAAAAAGTTACGAAGAAATGATTTTTCAAGCAGTTTGTTACAGTTGGTGGCATTTACTTCAGTTCAATCACAGATTAGATTTCACCAAAGCTGCATCAGACTGCTTGAAAAGTCATTTCTTCGTAACTCGATTCGACGGTCGATTTTTATTTAAATTCGGACGACGACGGTCGATTTCTTTTTTTTGTTGAAACATGGGTGTTTTAATATTTTTTCCTTAATGTAAGTATATCAGCTAGCCAACATCACCCTCAAATATGACCAAACCTTACTAGAACACCCAGTATTAGGGTAGTTCTTCAGAGACAAAATTTTCTATGTCTGTGGGTATATTTCTGTAACCAACTAACAAAATGGCATGTAATATTTTTTTAAATAGAAATTAGCTTTAGCTCTAACTGGGACAAATTATTTTTTTTTAATAATTGCTGTCTAGATACAAAATTAAAATATTTGAAGTTTGTTCTCCTGATTCATATAGGGCGTCCGTTTGCCATTTTCCGGAACAAAATGGTTGATGTCGCATTTTCCCTTTGATTCATCAATATAAATTAAAGTTATATAGAAAGGCAATGAATTGACCTCTTACAAAAAAAATTGTATTAGTAATAACCACGTTAGTGTGTTTACAATTAAGTAAAAAAGAAGTGTCCGTCGTATAATACTGATTAATGTGGAGTAAGCTGCGCTTGACCGTACTTGGTCGAGTAATAACAATGAGAGTCTGGGATCCCGTGCGGGGGGAAGCCAGTCGTGCAACCGACGAGCTGGAAGGCGGACGTGCGGCTGATTGGCTTAGATCCCAGTGTAACGAAGGTAAATGTCTGATTCATCTGTGCTTGGTTCAGGTAGCTTCCTGATTACAATGCCTACATTATAAAATTTATTTTGTTGTTTTAAAACTTCAATCTGAGTTTTGTGTGATGCTTTTGGGTTATAGATTCGTGTAGAAAAATGACAATACTGAAGTCTGTATGTGTGATAAGTTATGCATGATTTTAGGCAAAATCATAATTCATCTGTGCCTGATTGATATGTTCAAAACCCCATATGAATCAGAAAATAAATTAGTTTTTCCCTTTTCCAGCAAGAAAGAAGCGCTTTTGTTGCGTAATTTTCCTTGTCCATGTCAGTAGAGTGTATGTCAGTGCTTTTAACTGCGCACAAGTCAGTAGTTCTAGTCTTATTAGTTATATATTTACATAGCGATGTAAATAACCATTTAAATAACTCAAAAATCACAGGAGTATACTTATTCTACATAATATTTTTGATATTTCTTAATTAAAAATCATTAACTAACAGTGTATTTATTACTAACAATAAAGTAGGTAATAAAATTGATCCAGTACTACTTAAATAGCAATTTTGACATTCTGTATCGACAATCTTAAAACCTATTTATTCATAAGTCAAACTCTACCTATTTTTTATTTTGATATTGCAGGTAACAACAATATGCTACTATCAACAGAAGAAAAGAAGGAGAAAAAGAGACTCGCAGAACGAAGAAGGATGGAAAACATTAGAAAAGATCCAGACAAGGATGCTCTGTGGAAATTAAAAATGAAAGATATATATTTAAAAAGAAAGAGAGAAGGTATAATCGTATCAGTTCAGAATTTGACACCAAAACAACAAAAAATAGCTAGGAAGAAAAGCAGAGAAAGTACTCGAAGATGGTATGCTAAAAAGAAATTAAAAGAACGTGATATTCATTCAGAAGAGGAAATAATTGACGAATGTGATCCAGCAGACAATACTGAAATAAATGATCCTTTAGATTTGGAATTACCATCATCTCCAGGAATTTCAATCATACCAAGATCTCCGGAAATTTCCAGCTCATCACAGGAGAGAGAATATTATAATATTATGATTTTTTTGTTAATACAGAGCCCATTTACATTCAAAGTTTTTCATTTTTATTTCTGTTCTGATTCATCTGTAACAAATTCTGATTCATCTGGGCACAAAATATTTAAAAGTCGATATCTTGAAAACTACTTTTTAAAAACGAGTCCCTCATCCAAATATATGTTATTTGGCATACCTATTTTCATATGAACATGTCTTACTGAGCTGAAAGTGAAATTAAATTTTGGCCATATGAATCAGTCAAAGAATCAAATTTCGAAGAACTACCCATTAGTTCTTAGCAGACATTTGCCACACAATGTTCTAATCTACAGTACGATTTCTATGAAAACGCATAATCGCTACGTAGTCTCATTACCGCGACCGTCTGCGGGAATCTTAAGCCTGACAACTGTTTTGTAATAGGTACCCTGTTACTTGGCTGGCTTAACCATTAAAATAATCAAGCAGCAGAAAATCAATGAAGGAAGGAATTATTATACTTAGACAATTGTATTGAATTATCGGATATACACTTCCATCCTGATATAAGCCGGAAGATATCGAAGGCTCAAAAATGTCTTCACCGAGGATTTGACTGAAATGGCTTCTTGTTATTAAAATACTGCATAATAATTTTAAAACACCCGGCGGCATCTATTCTTTCAAAGCTGGGCAAATCCATCTTTCGTTAATTTTTAAGCTCTGTCTACAATCTACATCATCATTCTTCTACCCTGATTCCAATGTATTCCATACTTCTTTCAGCACTCACACGCTTTCTCGCCTTTTGATCTATTATACCAATTCATCTCCTCTTTTATCTTACTGACTGACTGACTAACAGACAACGCACAGCCGAAACTACTGGTCGTAGAAAACTGATGATGAAATTTGGCATGTAGGTTCCTTGGGGAGAAAACTAAACACTACTAGAAAACAATAAGAAAAGATTTCCCGAAATTCAAAAATAAAAAAAATAAATAAATTCAAAATACAACCGAATTGAGAACCTCCTCCTTATTTTGAAATCGTTTAACAAATTAAGCATTGACTACCGAAAACATTCATGAATGAAACTGAATAACCCCGTCAAAATAATTCTTAAAACAAAACATTATCGTCTCAAAACCTTCTTTCCCATCTACATTGGGAACAACAATTCCCATATTTGTTTTATGAATTCCACCCCTTACAGAACCAAATTGATACACTCAAGACATACCAAGTATGTTATGTATGGAACATGCTGACTCATGTGCCCGGGGTCGATGACCCGGTTGTCCTATTTTGTACAGTGCTCACTTCGAGACGTTAGTACACCATAAAGTATAGTTAGGCGGAATAATATGGTGTTTGATAAAAGAAAGCTGGTTTTTAGATTGCCTTTTTTCGGAATTGAAAGCTTTCGTTTTTGTTCGTGTTTTGTGTTCTACCTAAACTAATATGATACAGTGTAGGTACTAGAAGAGCGTGGCATAGGCCTATAAGGTGATTTTATTAAGAAAGCCTAAAGTACATCCAAACTTAATACTACAAATGCGAAAGTAACCCTGTCTGTCTATCACTTTGTTTGTTTTCTAACGTCTCAACAGCTGAACGTATTTCGATGCAACTTGGCACACGGGTAGACGATGTCTTGGATTGGGGACATAAGATACTTTTATCCCGGGCTTGTCACATGGGTAGGCCATTTCTTGAAATCGGACTTAAGTTCATTTCATCCCGGGAACATACGTTCCCTTGAGATAATTTTCGAAACCGCTGGCTGTACCTAACTAGTTTTAATTTAAAAATACTTTTTCACTGATTTATAAGGTTAACCGATTTGAAACCTCATGTACGTAAAAATAGTACAGCTATTTATCTTTCTTTTCTTTATAGGCAATCATAAAACAGCCATTAACACATAGAACGAATTTACTCGAAACTTTTAAATCTGGAATTCTAGACAACCTGCCAGTGAGTTTGTCGTAAAATTAAAACTATCAAACTGTACTCGGAGAATCTAGTTCTTTTGTGGTGAGAATGACCCAAAAAGATATAAAGAGATTTACTTTTTAACCGACTTCAAAAAAAGAAGGAGATTCTCAATTCGGTTGTATTTTTTAATGTTTTTTTTTTTTACTTCGTATCTTCATCATTTATGAACAGATTTGTTTATCAAAACCGGTTCAGTAGTTAGGTTTTTAAATCCAAATAGCTGGAAAAGATAATAATATGTGGAAAAATCATCCATGTATAATACGATATTGCGTATTTTGCTTTCCAGTGACTTTCCAGTGGTATAAATAAAAAACTTTTTTTTATGAAATACCTAGCTAAGTAAGCACCATAATAGGCTTGGCTTTGGTCTTTTGAACTAAGGTTATGGAGTTCAGAACGAATCAAACCCTACATTACCTATTCATTCCAGAGTTTTAATTTTTAAAGTCATCATTATCGGTTCTGTGGTTTTGCAGTTACGATGCGATGTAACAGACATACCAAACCAAATTACTTTCGCTTTTAAATTTATTTGTTATGTCGTTTTAATATGAAATGATAAAGATCTTTGATTTGTCACTCTGTCGCTATGGATTTCTGAATATTTTTTAGCGTCAAAACTTGCTGCAAATTAAATGTCAGGTTTATCCAATTGATGGCACCTGACCTCTGCAACATTTAAATTATAATTTACTAACTGCCGCGGCTCCTCCCGCGTGAATGTCGTAAATTATTCCAAAGGAACATTCCTACTCCCGAGATAAAATTTGCCCTGTGTTATCTACCTCTGTGCCAAATTTCATCAAAATCCGTTCAGCCGTTCTGACTTGATTGAGTAACATCCAAACATTCGCATTTATAATACTAACTTTTTCCCGCGGCTCCGCCCGCGTAGATGTCGGAGCCTATGTCCTTCTCCATAACCCAGGCTATATATCTGCCAAATTTCATGACGATCCGTTCAGCCGTTTAAGCGTTACAGACAGACAGAGTTACTTTCGCATTTATAATATTACATAGTCCCTACTATGTAATATTATAAATGCGAAAGTAACTCTGTCTGTATATATATAAGTATAGATTAAGAAGATGCAAAGTCATTCACTGTGGGTCAAGGTGGCATTGGCAGATTTTAACTTAGGTGAACACTTAATACAAAACAATCTTAACTTGTAAAAAGAGGTAAAATTATTAGTATGTAAAAGGTAAATATCTGGAGGTACTAATCCAATTACGAAAATGCTTTGATTGAGCTATTTTGAATTGCCGTAAGCTTCTTTGGTGAGTTTGTTGCGCCACTTCTTCCCAGCTTTAGCACTAGGAAGTGGTGACGGGGGTCCGTTTTGGGTCTTTATGTATATGGGTTTACATAAAGACAGTCCGTCAAAACTTTAAAGTTCTAAAAACTCTCAGCCTAATTTGAATAAATGACAGTTTGATGTTGTTTTTTTATATTAAAACTAGCTTTTGCCTGTGACTTCGTCCGCGCATAGCCCGTTTTTTCCCGTTCCTATAGGAATATTTTCTGCGCAATTTTCTCAACTTTTCTTTCCGTAAGAATCTTCTACGAAGTATTTATGTATGGTTCATAATTATTAGTAACGCCAATGGAGCGAAACCCCAGATTAAACAAGTATATTGTATATCTTGAGACATTTTGAGTAGGTACCTACCTAATTAGATTAGACTGATTTTCTCGAGTTTTTTGATTCAATTCTCATCTTATACATCTAAACTAGACATAAATCTATACATTTTTGAATGAGATTTATGAATAGCAGGTTATTTTAAGCTGTTAATGCCATATAAGTACTAAAAATAGATAGCTCACTGACAATATTACTTGTGGATTGGTTGGGAAAAAAAATCGAGTGCCCCCGTACAGTTGTGCGCATAACTCGACAAAATGTACTGAACAGCGGATTTTATTTCAAGATTTCGGGATTGGTCCCATAGTAAAAGTGAGGCCGTAAGAAGAGGTGCAATGGCGTTAATTCTGTTAAACGTTGTATTAAAAAATATCATAAAAGTAATATATTCGTGAAGTATATCGCTTTTAAAGTGTCAGAAAATTGAGTTTTTAAACTGTCGGTAATTCAATAAGGAAGCAATCAAACTGGCTCCAAAGTATGATTGAATTTCGGTGAAGATGAGACATAAAATTTATGAGAATAATTTAATTTTATAGATGAATCAATAAAAATAAAAAGTAGATTGATGACCTACCTATCAATAAAATTAATTATTTTATTATTATCTTTTGTATTCTTCTATAAGATCACCATCTGCGAGAGGTCAAGAACAATTTGCATAAAGGAGGAATTAATAATATATTTAGTGGCAAGGTCGTTTTTATTATTAAGAAATAAACTAGTTTTTTTAATAATATATTAGAGTATGACATCATAAACTTTTGTGGATTCAACTTGAATGAAAATTAGGTAATTTGAGGCTTGTTAGCAAATATGAAATGATAAGGCAAGACTGTCGAAAACATGAGTTTTTATGAAATGAGAAGAAGTCTTTCATAATTTTGGTGTAACACAGGTCTAAGCATCGTACAAATCTATTTATTTTCAAAGTTATGGCTAGCTTAACAGCAAGTGGGCATAAGTCCCTAAGGCGGCCTGTCCATTAACGAGGAGCGAGGCAGCGGAGCGAAGAGCGAGAGTAATGCGGAGCGGAGTTGCGGACTGCGGCCCTACCATGACGTGTTAAAGCATGAGTAGTTCGAGCGAGAAGGAGGGATGGAGCTATACACCCTATATAGCTACATCCCTCTTTCTCGCTCGAACTACTCACGCTTTAACACGTCATGGTAGGACCGCTGAGAAGGCTATAGGCTAAGGCTGTGGTTCCACTGAGGCTGAGCGGAGCAGAGCGGAGACGAGATGTGCCGCGATTCACCAATCACATTGGATCGGATTGGTGGATTGGTGAATCGTGGCATAGCTCGTCTCCGCTCTGCAAGAGTGGAACCGCAGCCTTAGCGTGTGACGAGTAATATGCGGGCGGCCGGGATTTTTCAGTTTCCCCGCTCCGCTTCTCCGCTCTGTCGCCTCGCCCCGGTTTTGTATGATTTTTTAAACTCCTTCGCAAACCCCTGTCCAATGAAACGGAGCGGAGATTTTATGCAATTCCATTGGTTAATATTGGCACGGCTCTGTTCCGCTCCTCTCCTCTCCGCGTCAGCGGACAGTCAGCCTAACAGCTGGTCTAGCTCTTTGACTATCCCGTCTTGTTGTAGATATCTAGGAAAGGAAGGAAGTTGAAGAAGGCTTAAAGGCCTCACGGTGACAAAAACCTCTTAGACAGGCTTTCAATACTCCTACGTGCTGAGCAGCACTAGTAAAGCTTGCTTCAGAATAGGGCTTAAGCCTTGGTATACCAACGGCTTAACGTTTGAGAATTTAACGATTTTCAAAAAGTAGTAGCTTCGGATTTTATGCGTTTGTGTTTAGATACCTATGATAACAATGTTTATTGTCGACGCCAGCTAAAATTGCAAATTTATCTAGCGTCGACCATAGTAGGTACCTAATAAATATAAATTATAAACAAATGACTTCTCATACCTCACTTGGTTTTTTTCGCGACTGCGTTTGTGCCCGGCTATTCTGCGCGAATCCTGCATTTTTCGAGAAACAAGTACCTATGGTACTTACTTCTAGGGATTGCCTCCGAAATAATAAGAGGAAAACAATTTCAGCTATTTATTATTAGTGCTATATAACCAGAGCGCCAGTTCTACTAATTTTTAAACATTCGCATTTGCATGTCAATTGCAAACTGTCAAAATACGTTTTTGACAGTTTGCGACTAAAATATTTTTCATTGTAATATCATTTTTTTTCTAAACCACCCTGTATGTATTTAAGTATATCTAGGCAAACAAAAAAATAAATACCTAACTACTGCTAAAATCGGTTGAGCCTTTGCGAGACTAATGCACGACAGTTTATTCATAGATGTTAATTATTTTAGATTTCAAATGAAGTTGGTTTTACCTGTAATCACTTAAAGTTTTTGTCTATCTAAAACAATCCAGACAAGTTCATTCCAAAGTCAGACTTCAATTAAATAAAACAATACAATTATTGTCTTTACAAAGTTACTGAATTATAACTTTGAGCTGACTTTAAAATGTCAGTTTAAATGACAAGCCAGCGATTACGTAAATTAAATCGCGTTGGATTTAAATAACCGATACATTTTCATTCAGTTCACGAGGTAAAAAACTATAGATAGGTATTTTAAGTTTTTACGAAAATTAGTTAGTTTATTTATTTATTTATTTATTTAACATAGACCCACCAACGACTCGTTTACAGAACAATACTTTATAACAACATTTACAACAGGATCCAGTGCACTTAAACAAGTTACAGGCATGCAAATATTTTTCTCAAAGTTGGTCTTATTAATTATTATAATATAATTTAAAACAAGCAATAAGCATTGAATAAATAAATCGGATTTATAAATAGATTTCCTAACTAAAAATAGGTAATTGAATGTCCTAATTTAAATCAAATTGAGATTACATTATTATTTTCAATCAACACTTTTTATGCGTCAAAATTTCCATAAAAACAGTCCCCCAAAAACGCCCGTATTTAATTACTTCCTTGTTGGAACTAAATCTTACAAAATACCATGTCGCTCAAATCAAAACTAAACATGGCTCAATAGAACTTTTTATTTTTTTTATAAAATATATTTCCTAAATTTCAAGTTTTACAGTCGATTCGTTTTCGACCTATTTTACTTTTACAGTTTTATCTTTTACTTTTAACAGGTTTTCAGGCTAACGTAGAGTTTGACTCATACTCGACTTTTAAATTGTTAGCTAAAAAATCGGGCTTTGATTTCTTGCTCCTGGCTCATTAAAGTCTCACACGTGATGCTCAAGCAGTTAATCTAGTAGGAACTGCTTATTTCCAAAACAACATAACATTTATAAAACATAATCGTAGATATATTATAGTCAAAGTCACGATCCGTTACTTAAAGGTTACAAAAATCGATATGTCGTAGTAAAAATAAATCATTATTTTTCTACTCCAAAATCTTATTTTAAACTGTCACATAAAGTCACATTAGACAAACGTCTCACGCATGACCAAATTCTATAATGCCACAGATAATATAAGACCTTAGTTTTTAAGAAAAAAAAACGGTCAGGTATAATAGAAGCACCTTGACTCGTCCGTGACCTCTATCCTTTTAAAACGCTTGGAATATTGTCCTTTGTATTTTTTTCCAATCATTGCATTCACTTCATTGAAATTATAATTGAATCTTTAATTCAAGTTATGAAGAAATTCGTTGTTAAAATCTTCAAGATATCTCTGGCAGTATTTAGCGGGACTTGAATCGTAGAGAAAGAAACAATTATGTGTCAGTTTATCAACAATACTTATTACAGTAGTAGACAGTTTTATTGAGTTGTATAGTTTTCTCTTTATAGCCGACTTCATGAGATCATCATGCATTTGTTGTTTTTTTTTTAAGTAAATCGTTGCAAGGCTTTAAGGTTTGCTTTAGATCTTGGGCTCCGTGTTCTATTCTATTCAATATTTTATTTATGTATATATGACAAAGCCGATGTCGACTGTTCTGCCAATGTCTAAAGTTGATGTTCTTATGTTGTATAAAAATCTATTCAAACGTCTAGTTTACACTTCGCGTGACCTTAAGGGCTGGCTTTAAATATGGTTTGGGCTGAGGTTAAGCATTGCCATATATTTTATTTTTGTTTTTTTTTTTTATAAACGGGAACTAACTAACTAGGAATTTCTCCTGTTTCGTGGGTGCGTTCACAAACATATTAACTCACATACATAAACAGCCAGACCCGGAACAACTATCTGTAGGCCATACAAATATTTGTTCCGTACGGGAATCGAACCCGTGACACGCAGCGCAGCAGTCGACCGCTCAACCACTGCGCCAACCGTGTTGTCAATATATCGTGTCAGTACCTCCAGTCTTTTGGGCACATTTCTTTAGGCATATTGTATTTCCGACGCAATATTTTAGATTAGTTTTAGTCAGCGAAGCGATTTTTTTTATTTTATTGAAGAGAAATTTAGTTATAGTTTTGCAAATAAAGACTAATACAAGGCTGTCGAGTATGTTGTCATTTTAAACCGACTTTAAAAGAAGGACTCAATTTTACAGCTTTTTTAGCGCCTCCAGGCTTTAGTGTCAAATAACCTTATCCAGAGACCCTTCACTTTTAGTTATCATTTTCGTATTTTTGTAAGTACCTGCCCGGAGTCTGCATTAGCAATATAATGCCCTATTATATGAGACTAATAACATTTTAAGGTAAAATGTGGGTGCAAAACATCTAATCAAAACACGCCAAAAGGTCGAACCTATTCTTATTAAGATTTCATACTACAATGTTTACCTTTCACAGGTCACTGACGATATTTATAAACAACATTATATAAGGTTATGTACCAAAAATAATATCGTTATTATAATGCGTTGCCTCGGACGTAATGTGAAAATAATTGGCTTAAAAGGAAATATAACATTATAGCATTAGTTGGGCGTTAGACACGTACCTTCTCACGGGGGAAAACGTTTTGTGCGATTGTAAAGCAAAACGCCCTTGTGTTCTATAGTTTATTTGCAATAGTTTTCTTTTGAATACTTCCAGCTACAGCTGTTTTTCAATATTACATTAAATGGTTTTTCCATAAACCGAAATGATTACGTTTTTAGTATGTCCCTCTCTTTATTTTATTATTTGTAATAAATAAGGCGTTAAAAATTAAAGTGCAAGAAATTTTACAAACAAAAATTAATCAATTTTTTTTTAAATATAATAATCCGTTTCAAAGATATGCAATATTTTCAGTACGCACTTTATTGAAAATGCGCACTGTACTCCGCGTAGGCTGCCGCTGCCGCCTGGCACAGCCTTTATTATAGCCCTTAGCCTTATGTGCACTGTACTACGAGTATAGTGCACATAAAAACATTTTGCTAAAATATTTTTAAGTGTGAAAAAATAATATCACTGGAAATTTTTTTTGTAGGATAAGTCCGGTTTTTAGATGATACCGAACATGCACACGAAATTCTTGCAGTTGATTTTTTAACACCTTATTTATTGTAAGTATATGTAGGGGTAATAGAAATACCGCGCGCTGAAACACGGATTTGCGTATACTTTATACGTTTCAAGATTTATTATAAAAAATATTATATATTTATTATATATTTTTTTCTTTTTATTGTACTACCTATATTTTTTATTATTTATATTTTAAAGCTTTGTTGTACACCTACCACAGTGTAGTCTTTTGAACCCAAAGATTGACTGCTAGAGAATTCCTTTCTGCATTAAGGTGAATGGATGAATGCTCTCACTGCCATTTTGTCGCTAGATGGCGACACATCCACAATTTCGAACATTTTCAATTTTTACACTTAACATAGAAAGTTTTAATAGACAACTTTATTATAGGCTATACCTAGGGCATTAACTTGATTTTTTTAGATAATCACTATGCTTGTTAACTGCTACCATACAAAGATTACAGCAGAATAAAGATTTAGCCGCATGAATTTACTCTTTACACACACATGCAAAGTAAATAGTAGTAACTTTCGACCCTACTAGATGTCGTTTTATTCAAAAATGGTTGGAAATTAAAATGTCCAGAGGACCAAATTGTTATATTCCAATCTATTTCTTATTAATATAACCTTAGCAATGATTATCATCACGCTATACTTTCGGGAAGCTGAGCAGCTAAAAACCTTGACATAAATAAGGTCGGCTATTTGAAACAATTATCAACCGTACAAATAGACTGTCGGTTTAGAGACTGCCTTTCATTAGGCTTGGTGTGGGTTCAAATCTCAATAGTTGTATTTATTTTTGAATTATTTTTTATCTTTCTTTATCCTTACCAAACCTAATATTTTCAAATATTAATAATAATATAATTATTGGTCTATGCATATTTTTGTTTCTAGGCTCGATATCCTATCGGATTTGGTGGTAAAAAGGTATCCCTTTTCACCATAACAAATTATTCAGATAAATTATTTTGGGTAATAAACATTGCATGTTACGCTCTAACATCGCAATCAGTAAACATGGGCTCGGCGTACGACTATGCACCGAAACTCACACATCTGTGATCAGTGTCATCACAGTCGCAACCTACTGTTACCGATAGACAAGGATAGAGATAGGAGACGGCGCTGTCGTGCGAGCGAAATCGCGTTAGCTGCCGAATGTTGACGAATGTTTACGATTATGAATGACATGGCATGTGGTAGCGTTAGCAAATAAAATAAAAAACATTAATTATTTTGAGGTAGTTAAAAAAGAAATTAATATTGTTCGCTCGATCGCGCAAGGTTACTAAAGCTTTACTTCTGCCTTTGTTTTCGGAAAATAACAAGCCACTTTTGTCTCCTTAATTCATCTTTAGGAAACCTGAATAAAAAAGAGCCTTAAGTATCACCATTATGCATTTATGTATAAATAAATAAAGAATATGGCTGCACATGACGTGCAGTTTGGGAGTTACGAGGAAGCCTTGAAATCATAACCGTTTGCTTTGCCACAGTCGCGTAATAAAGATAACTAAATATAGTGAAGTAGTGATTCTGCACCAACAATTAGGTACTAAAAACTAGACTTTGTCTTATAAAACATTTTTTTTAAATAAGTACCTGTTGCGTAAAACATAACTGTTATCAATTATTTATAAAATTGACTTGAATTTAAATAATCATGGTTGGTAAAACAATAATAATAAAAAACTATTAATATGTTTGAAGAAATTTGTGTTGCTAACCTTACGCAACCTCGGTCTGGTACTAGTCGTCGCGCGTTGTTTACAAAATCTCTCAACAACTCGCGAATTGTGCGTATCGTGTCTCTCACGCATGTTTTTAATATCTATCTCGCTCTCACAAACATGGCGAAGCAAACGATAAAATATTTTTGTTATTTTCAACAAATTAACATTTTTGGCTGTATTTACGAGTGGTGTGTCTTATTTTTATTCCTAGTATTATTAAAACACTGTTGAGCTGCAAAGATTAAAGATTTTATTACAGATTTTTGGTTTCCTATGTTTAGGTAGGTACTACTTGATACAGAAAGTCAAGTGAAGTCAATTTTTTTTCAAGTCTATGGAGTGAAGGTAGTTCAATTTACACGATAATTAGCAATAAGTACTACTAATTAATAACAATTTCCGAGATACTGATAAAAGCTAACATGTGGGTAGAACTAGGTAAGTATATTTATTCATAGTACCTACCTAAACAAAAAATCTCTAATAAAATTCTTTGCCTTAAAAATCTAGAAAAAATATAGGTATGTTTAGGTATCAAATAGGTACTAAATTTTTGTAAAGGCGAATTGAAATTTTTGAGCCTTTACGTGGAGATCCTAAATGTCGGCAGTCCATCCTGACATCAGAATGACTGCCCATTTTTTAAATTCATTTTCTCAGTTATTAATTAGGTACCAATTAT
Source organism: Melanchra persicariae (assembly GCA_947386135.1). NCBI lineage: Eukaryota > Metazoa > Arthropoda > Insecta > Lepidoptera > Noctuidae > Melanchra > Melanchra persicariae. The sequence goes on from OX376652.1 coordinate 1,888,710, forward strand.
TTAAACAAAGATATCAAATAGTAGCAAATAGGTATTAGATCTTAGTAATATTTTTAAGCTGATCGGTCATTTTGGCCAATCATTCTGAAGGTCACATCAATGATTTTCCGTGCGCGACTGAGTGCCAACTGAGTAGGACCGCTTGCTGTGACTAAGTCCCGTATCTAATGGTAATAAAGGTATATTGTACCTACACAGGTTGTTGTAATGTGACTGAACCTAAATAGTACCTAACGTGTAAATAAATTGTGACGTGTAGGTACTAAATAAATAAAAGATTATTTATGCAATTATTCGTCGCGATCTAAGAATGTTTTCTTTAGGTGATACAGTCGTAACATTCAGTGATTAGTGTGATTACTGGCGTTCTTTGGTGGAATGGTTTTAGATGGCAAAGCAAAGGGTTGTTATCAGCTTAGAATATCTTGGTATTAGTTGGTTAGAGTAGGTACCTACCTATGTAAGTACTCGTATGTGTCACCGGATAATTCCAAACATCGTAAGATTGTAATAAATGTTGTTTATGTTTTAGACTATAATCTATGATTATGTTGAGAACAGATAATGGATTGTGGAGGTCTGGTAGGCAGCCGCACCACGTAAAATACTGGTATTCAGCTGAATCCGGTTTGACTGGAAGCCAATCCCAGTAGGTATAGTTGGGAAAGGGCTAGGCAGATGATGTGTTGAGAAGAAATAATTTCGAATACACTGAATCACACCCAAATTCAATAGTTTCAATACTTGTCTTATCTAGAAGAAATTATAAGTAAGTAGGTACTTGTAAATATACAATCTTACGCGACTTATAATATTACAATCATGCGATACAAATGTAAAAAAATACATCATCTGTGAAAATGTCAACTGTGTAGCTATCACGGTCCGTGAAATACAGTCTGGTGACAGACAGAGACGGACAGACAGACATACGGACCGACAGACGGACGACCATTGCGTAGGTAGCTAGGAAAAAAATAGGTAGTTTGCCTACGCTGATCGCCTGATTTAGGTATAGGTACCCTAAGTATACCTACATGAACTTCTTTTCTCTGATTTGATTCAACCCAAACCAATGAATTAGTACTTAACCGTGTCAGAAAATGTTTTATCAGTACCTACTTACATACAGTGGAAAGATTTTTAAATCTTTAGGTAGGTAGGCACTATTTATTTAAAGTAGATAAGTAATACAATAATAACATTAGTATTGTATCTGTGTGAACCAAAGGCAGATCGCAGATAATTGTTTTCACTTTCTAGCATTATTTCTCATTCCCTAAAAAAAAACATTTCATCAATCATAAAATATAAAATCCGCGGGCAAACCCGCGCGCCGGCGCTAACTTGCTAGAAACACAATTTTGACACACAATCACGCATGGACTGGAATTTGGCAACACGCGTTGTTGCCAAATTGCGTCTTGAATGGCAACGTCGCATCGCCGCGTCCGTCACTCGATAACCTTGGCGCTTGTTCGAATTTTCGAACAGCGCCATCTACTTAAAATGTTCACCGCACGTAAACTCGTAACATAACAGCAATGAACTTTTTCTCGGTGGTTCTATAAATTTCTGTCAGATGGCGCGATTCAGGTCACTCACACATGTAAAGATTTTTCGTTTTTTATTGGGTCTAATTCTCATAGAAAGACTGTTTTTTTTCTAAATTTTGGGCGATAGGCGATCACAATACATTATAAAATCTCATTATACTTGCTTTATTCTGCAGAAACTGTTTATTTACGGAGATTACAGCTCCTGAAAAATGTATGGCGAGGTCTCTTTAGGGATCCCCCTTAAGGGCTTAGTCTTCTAGTGCACAATATAAGAATCGCGTGCAGCGAGTCCACGCGCCGAGCGTCTGCACCCGGGCTCCCCGCAGTCCCCGCATTCATCCTACCTAGCGTAAAATTTAAAACAAAATTTGACACGGTCGGAAAGTTGCTCTACTAAGTATTATTCAATATTTATTTAAATTTTAATGGTACTTTGGGTCTGGATGTAGTGTTTTTGTGTGTTCCGTAGTATCGTAGTAGACATAAAAAATGATAGTGGGGCCAGCCAATGAGTGTTAAAAGAATACGCCATATTTTTGTGTAAAGTAAGTTTATTATAATTTTTTATGAAGTAGTTATCAGCTCCGATCACCGGACAGCAAATTTTGATTTGAAATTACATCGCAACAAAAAACAATCAAAAGTTCAGATAGATGTACACTAATTGCAAATAAAGAACAGTTTGACATAAATATTAAAAACACTTTCAGTTTATTAGACACAGATTCAGAGGACGTACATGTACAGTATAAAAACATAAAGGAAGCTATTAAAATCGCCAGTCAAAAAATTGTGTGCCTCAAGAAAAAGAAAACAAAACTTACTGACAGCACAACACGTCTTATAGAAGAGCGACAGAATGTAACGTACCAATCTGCTGGCTACCGCATTGACAAACAACCGATCCCTAAGATCAGCTATGCGTGGTATGGTAAATGGTGTTAAACAAGGAGATAGGGCAAAAATTCTTGGGATAAGTACCGAGTTGCATAAATCTCTATATTCCAACGACCAAACATCCCAAAAAACAACCGAAGTTTACTGATGTCCTGAGGAGGTCCCGGTAATATCTGGCTATGAAGTACACCGGGCTCTCAGAGGCATGAAGTACAATAAAAGTCCCGGCGAAGATGGTATTACAACCGAATCACTTCGAGCCGCGGAGCCTATCTTGTTGCCATACATAAGGAACTTATTTAATTCAATATTACAAAAAGGTGATTTTCCGAGTAGTTTCTGCCACTCAAATGTTATCATCCTTCATTAAAAGGTGATAAGACCGACATCGGCAATTACCGCTCCATCAGCCACATCTCACACCTTTACAAAATATTCATAAAAATTCTTGAAAATTGCATTTCTGGCCAATTCAATCAACATCAAACTCCCGAACAAGCCGGGTTCCGCCATGGCCTATCCACTACTGACCATTTACAGTCCCTTAATCAAGTTATAGAAAAACATTTAGAATTCAACTTACCTTTATACCTCGCATTTGTCGACTACTCTAAAGCATTTGTCAGTTTATCGCACAACGCCATATTTAAATCTCTTCAAAACCAAGATATCGAACCTACATAAATTAACCTACTACAAAAAATAGGTATACCAAAATAGCACAGCAGCCTTTAAAAATAAAAACCACAAGACCATCATTCACTATCCATAAAGGGGTTAAACAGGGCGACCCGCTTGCTCCAAAGCTCTTTACAGCCACGCTTGAAGAAGTCTTTAGAAAACTAAAAAGCAATTGGAGGGACAAGGGCATCGTCGTGGGCGATAGAAGATTAACTAATCACCGCTTCGCCGACGATATTGTTCTTTTCTCCTCCACGGCAGCCGAGTTAGGCCTAATGCTCGACCAACTGAGCAGTGCCAGCCTCGAGGTTGGACTCGCGATGAATATGACGAAGACCAAGGTAACATAGGAATTGGGGGTGCGGGTATTGAATATGTCCATGAGTTTATATACCTCGGCCAAATAGTCTCCTTCCAGGCAAGATACGATAAAGAAGTTGCTCGACGCACCGAGAACGCCTGGAAGAGCTATTGGTCGATGAAGCAAATACTGAAAGGAACTCTCCCTCTCTCACTAAAGAGAAAACTCATGGACATGTGCATTCTTCCTACCCTCACCTATGGAGCGCAGACATGGCCACTAACCAATCGTCAAAAGTCCGCACTCGGGGTCTGTCAGCGAGCAATGGAGCGCAGTATCCTTGGAGTTAAACTTTCTGATCGTATAAGGAACTCGATACTGCGTTCTAAAACTCAAAATGCCCATGTAGGTCACACGGCTGCCAAGCTAAAATGGAAGGCTGGTCACATCTGTCGCATGCCGGAGGGGCTATGGGCTAAAATAACCACACAATGGGTCCCAAACAGCAGCAAACGACAACGCGGCAGGCCCAGAATGAGATGGCGGGACGAGCTCGACCCTTTTCACAAGGATTGGCGATAAGTGGAAGGAGGGAAGGGAGGCCTTTGCCCTGCAGTGGGACAAAAAAATGGCTGAATAAATAAAAAGTTATTAAACACAAAATTGTTGTTTCTTATTTTTCAAATTATACGTAACTCTGTGCACCGATTACTCTTTTTCTTTGTTACTTTTTAGGGTTCCGTGCCCAAAGGGCAAATACGGTATCCGATTACTAAGACTTCGCTGTTTGTCCGTCTGTCTATCACCAGCCTGTATCTCAAGAACCGCGATAGCTAGACAGTTGAAATTTTCACAAATTATGTATTTCTGTTGCCGCTATAACAACAAAATACTAAAAACAAAATAAAATAAATATTTATTTTATTCCCATACAACAGACGTGATTTTTGTAGTTAATGGTACGGAACAAATACTTTTTCTTTCTTTCTTTTCTTTCAGGAATTAATTATCCTGAACGACAGCGTCTGCGGTAGAAGACGTGGACGCGTTCTTATTTTTTTTTACTTTTTTCTCAATAGCTTGAATGATATATGGCGGGTCTTTTATTGGCATCGAGCGTTCAAGGCGGGAATCAATTAACTCAGGAAGCAGACAATGCAAATAAAATTTAGACAATGGGCCTACCATTTTTTCGTGCCAGAACGTAGGGTCTCTTTTTATATAATCGACTTTCATTGAGTACTCCTCTCCAGTCCATACGGCAAATAAGCACATATCCATCTCCGTAATGTTTAATTGGCCCTGAATTTGAAAATAATAATCGTGGTTTTTGTCAATCACAAACGTATTTTTCTTAGTGTTACATTTCCACAATTTTATTTTTTTTGCTTTTATAGCTTCTTCAGCTTGCATATTTTTTGCAGAAAATGGGCATTTTACTTCTACCAGTCCTGTTTTTCCATCTTTGTCTTTATAAATACCATCGGGACTTGCTCCTAAATATTGGAGTGTTTTATGAATATAAAGACCGCAGCGGGTAATTGTGACGTTTTCCTGCAGAGATAATTGGGTTAATGCTATTTGTTCATAATCTCTACCATATGTGATCGATGGGACATTTGACAACTTTTGTGGTTTCACAATAGCTTTCACTAAAGGAGCGCAGCTAACGTTTTCTTTACGTTTACATATTTTTCCAAACATAGACGCGGTTAATCTATTTTTTCTGTTTTCTAACCATTCTTGACTGGAACTTTGGTCTATCGTCTGTTTCTGTAGTTCGTCTCTTTGCTGGTCAGAAAGCTCCGTTTGTTTAAGAAATTCATTTTTTGTTATCTGAAAATCTTCATCGGTCATATCTGGTCTTTGAGCTTTCTGTCCATAATCTGGATCGTTCCTATTTCTACGGATTTTTTTTCTAAATAATCTTTTGTAAACTTTTCTTTTCGCTTTTTGTACCTCATATACATTTGTGTATTTGCCAGTAGGTTTACCAAATATGCATTTATGGATAGCGTTTATTGGTCGCTTGGTGTTAAAGGAAATAACTGAAGCGGAACACCTTTCCTGGTATGAATTCTTAAGTGTGTAATTAATTCTTTTCCCCCCCACATATTTGGCAATCACTGAATTGAATGTCTCAGCAGGATTGCTATCGACGTCAAAAATTAGACTTTTAGCGTTTGCAGCCAAAAACAAGACAATTTGACTCATTTTCCTCCACAAAACTGTGTTAGCTACATCAAGTGCCGTATTTCGGTCAGTTTTATCAGTTGCTGGGCATATAGCGTCATCGCAATCAGAGTGACTACCAAAAGAATGGTGTAATGCATTCAAAATATCTGTACGAAGTTTTACCATTTTTTGACTGTCAGAAATGTCTTCGTGTTTCCTCAACTTTATAGCCCGCACTGTGTATCTGCGTAACTTCATGATTTTGAAGTCAGTTAAAAGTTTCCTTAATTGAATAGGAATATGAGTATCTTTAGTAAGTGCTCTCAGTTTGTTACATAGATTTCTTAACAGATGGTTTCTGCACTCGATCTTCTGAACCTTGCAGTTTTTATATGGATTGCTTTCTAATATTTTTTTATGAGTACTTGAATCACCATCTGATATTAGTCTAGCATATATTAAACCATGAGATTCAAGAGAGTTACCAAATCCTTCAACAAGCGACGTTGACTCCATACTGGAAGAACTACCAGAATAGTTCTTGTAGCAAATATGATTTGCAGGTTTATTTTTTTTATTTTCAGCTTTTGCACATACTATGCAGTATTTATTTTTTACACCAAGATATAAAATTTTACCACTGTATGCACCGATTATTGCTGCTGCACCTGATGATGCTGAATAGTTATTACGGAAAGATCTTTTGGACCAACACCCGTCAGCTATTACATCAATCATTGGTGTACCATCACAATCGACACTGCCAATTTCTGTCGCATGTTCTGCCTCTTCGATGCCTGCCTTGGCCATTTCTTCTACTGCCGTCTTATGGAACCATTCGTAAACTTTTTTGCTTGTCTGAGCATATAAATTTTTTGACATGCCAGGTATATCAGCATTACCTGCCAATTCATTTAAATTTCCCAACCCACAGCCAATACTAATAATACCTGCAACTATACCGTGGTTCACATCACAAGTGTTAGACGGATCTTCAGTGCTTATGTCAAATTCGGAATTACAGAGTTCGCACTTGAAATGCAGTTTTGATATAAAACCTTTACGTCGTTCACCGATACATTTCAAATTTGTATACCTGCATCCAAAAGATTTTTCGTTATGATCAGCAATCTTCCCCAAAATTTCTAAAAAATTTTTGATCGATACGATTCTGCGCCCTTCTAGGCAAAACAGTTCCTCATCATTGGTCATTTCTGTTTCATTATCAATTTGCAGCTGTTGGTCGTCGCTAACAATTACAGGTTGTTGACGTTTCCTTCCGAAAATTCGGCGAAAAGGAAAAGCCTCCTCAAATGTTCGCTTCCGGTTCATTTTCTTATTTGAGTTTGTTACATTTTCAGTTCCGTCAATATTTTCAATCATCACTGGTACTCCAATAGTAGAAGAGGTAGGATTAATATTTAGCGCTTCTGACAGGTTGCTAACATCTGAAAATGGTTGACGAGAGCCAGCAGCAGACCTGTGAAAATAAATTAGTCATATTATTAATTAATTTTATTCCACGGTTAAAAGATATCCGACTTTGGTCAAATTAGCCGATTAGCCGATCCGATTTTGGTCGCTAGTAGTAGTGTGTATTTATTATTTATGTATGTACATAGACACTAAATACACCGACCAACCCACAAACACATCCATCCACACACTCATGCCCACACAAGCACTCACGCCCTCCCCAACCACACTCTTTTATACCTTCTGACAGCATGCATGAACATCATATTAATTAATTTTTGTTTTGTCATACTTATATATTGATACCCATCACTTCTGCGGACTTTCGCTATCTAATTTAATTCGACCCTGTATACAATATTATAACAATTTTATAAAAACAGTAAAGATTTGATGATTTGTTTGGGACCGCTGGTAGTATTGTTACTTGAAGTGTGAGTTGATAAAATCGTACACCCATCAAGTCTGTGGAGTCTCGCTAGCTAATTGAATTTGACCTTTTAGTTAGGCCCTAAACATGAATACTGTAAACAGTTCTACTTACCTTTGGATTCTATTTCTCTTCATCATTTCTACGTTTGAGCCCAATTTTTTTTTTTTCGTGCATGCATATTTTTTTTTACGTTTACGATCCATATTGAAATCAAATATTTACAATACTATTACTAAAACACAAATATTTACAACACCCGAAAAATTATATACAAAAAATAATAAAGTAGAGCAACTTTAGATACATAACAGTGCGTAACCAACGTTAGAGCAGGAGCAATGTTAGAGCGAGAGGGAACAATTAAAATTTGTCGTGGACCACACGTCCGAACGCTCCGCCCGTGCAGCGGCCACTAAGGAATTTCTCTCTCAATTCTTGTTTATGAACTCGTTTTTTGGAGGTCTTTTGAGATTATTATTATTGTTAGGGTAATGTGATTTAGGTGCTATTTTTTTTTAAGTATTTGCTTAATGAACTCTTGGCATTAAAATAATCAAATTATTACATACATACAATGCATAGTTATAATGAAACAAACCGTTTATTAAGAGATGAAAACAGAGAATTTTGATGAAAGTGTGACCTCTGAATTAAGAAAATGAAACATAACTAGAAAAAACTAATCAGCGCATTTTGAAGACGAGAATATTGAGCTAATTATGCGCTGAACAGATTTGTAAATTAATTCTTCATTGCCATAGACTGAGCGCCCAAACAGAACTCGAAATGATGTTGGGCGCGAGAGAGCTGTATTTAACACTTGATTTACCTAACATAATCCACCTAGAAGAACTTAAAAAAAATAACTACCTATTACTTATATTATGGTTATTTATGGGCAATAAAAATATTTCATGTTTTTTCATTACTTTGTAAAGAAAAAGAATTTAAAGTTGCGCAAATTATTCGCCGCGAGTGAATTTTGCAAGACTGCAGCCTTAAGTCCGCCCATGTACCACGGTTGTACATAAAGTTTAAACAAATAAATAATCGGTAAATTCATTTCTTTATTGAATACCGTGAGAAGTAAACGCCCTTACAGCTAATTTACTGGCAGCCAGAATAATCTATAGATACCTAGATAACACACTTCTCACACACATACATTACTCAATTTTCAAACCTATCACCACCAATCACACGTTCACAGTAATCAGTATAATCTGTCAATTTTCTTCACTCACGCGCAGATTGCGAGACGAACGCGGCGCCGTGTCATCTGTCCAATGCTTTCTAACTAGGTATAATGTCGAGGAGTTTCTCAATCAACGTGCTGACGTGATCTTTCGAAAGAGACGATTTTAGATTTGTTAATAAGTTTTATGTATGGAATGAGGAATATAGTAGATACATATCTAACTGTATAGGCTATTTTGCCCCACAGCTGGGCAAAAGCTTCCCTCTCCTTTTTCCACACCACTGTGGAAAAAGGAGCTGGAAAGAAGTTGTGGGGTTGCTAGAACGCCTGCCTTGTGTCCCATAGGAGTCAAGCTCGTTCTGCTTCGTCTTGGGCTGCCGCGATGAATTTTGTCTGTCATTTATATTCGTGAGAATTTAAGAAGGCGAAATTGACAGCAGGATACAACATTGCTTTTCTAGTAAGTACGAAAGAGACATGAAATAAGTCTCTTTCGCACGTAGTGGTAAAGCGATCTTCTATCCCTCTCTACTCAGCTGTCAAATCCGACTTCTTAGATTGTCACAAAAATAATAGGGAATAGGGTAAAAAACATCTATTTGGTACGGATCAAATATATGTTTTTTACCCTATTATTGTTTTTGTCCCGTAAACAAAAAAAATAAGACAGTAAATTGAGGTAAAATTTTGCGTATAAACCGATCTATTAGTGATCAGAAATAAATTAAATCCATTAATTAATAGGAAACACATAGTGTCATATATTCCAGGACATCATACCAGTACATCTTTAAATGAGACAGGTTGAAATTGTAAAATATGCTTCAAAGGGGCACGTGCACAAACCTAAATTTTACGACACGGTTGGCGCAGTGGTTGACTGCTGCGCTGCGTGTCACGGGTTCGATTCCCGCACGGAACAAATATTTGTATGGCCTACAGATAGTTGTTCCGGGTCTGGCTGTTTGTGTATGTGAGTTTATATGTTTGTGAACGCACCCACGATACAGAAGAAATTCCTAGTGTGGGGCAGTGTTATTTAACATGGTGCTGGCAACGCTGAGTTAAAAGGCAGCTCTGATTTGCGCAAGCAGGCCTTACTGCATTTAATTTTACTCGCAACCTTAAGCAACCAATCTGACCCTATCCCTTTAAAGGTCATCAACATAATTATGATATCACAAAACAACCTAGACTTCACTTCACCACCAAACGTAATTAAGTGAAGTACTACAATAAATTCTAAATACGTAATTTCCAAAAGAATTTTCTCTAAGCACCTAATTAAGGCTTAATTAACGTGCACACGTCACATTTTCCTAATTAACAAAAATCACGCGTTGTACGAAAGTGAGGGCTCTTAGCGTGAGACGAAAAAAACTCGCTAAATGAACCACTTTCATTGGTTCTATAATTAGTCTTAGCTGCTGTTTATTCGTTCTCAGGCGTTTGTTGCTTCTTCTATTGTCTAGTAATTATGTTGTTACTGACTTTGTCTGTTTTTACGCGACTGCGTAGAAGGAGGGTAACCTAGGGTTGCGGATTATGTTCGAAAGCAAAGAGCATTTAGACACGAGTTCCTTACCTATAAGATTGTAATACGCTATCGAAATGTAACGTAGCTTATACGTGTTGACTTTGTACGTGACTATCTCTGATACAATGAATGTCAGTTTGTATGACTCAAATTAAAAAAAAAACAATTTAAACAAAAAATCCCGACCGCTAAAAATGACTAAAAAGTTCCAAATAAGTCGCTTTTCAAGCAGTCTGATGCAGTTTGTGGCCTCAGATCTGTGATTGAACTGCATCAGACTGCTTGAAAAGCGACATGTCATTTTTTTTACGCTAGGTATCCATTGGGATTTTCCCAAGACGAAAAGATCAAACTGAGTTGATGATTAGATTGATACTTGATAATAATCTAGTTACAAGTTAGATCCTCAGTTGCGAATTGGGGCCAAGTAGGGACTCTAATTTCCAGCAGTTAATTTCATTACTTCATCACTTTATCACTTCACTTAACAGAGGAATAAGGCATTTCCTTTTCCGCGTTCTTTGTTGTCATATTTCATACTACAAGTGTTTAACAAAAAAAAATGTGCTAAAAATGAAACTACTGGCAAAGAAGTGCAACTAAAAAGATTCTCATACTTTCATTGTAAAGCCTAGTGTTCACAAAAAAAAATATACCTACAGACGAATACAGCAGTGCTATTCTGTATAAATCACACTGTGAATGTTTGGTGAAGTGACCGTGTAGTGAGCTTTTGGTCCATTCTGTCGGTGCAATGACAGTTCACTTCAAGCTCAATATGGGCCAATTTCAACAATGAAACTGAACGCGATCAGCGAATAAACCAAGTTTATGAGCTGTCAGTGTCATCATTTTTCTATACACTGACAGCTCTTGAACGCAGTTTAGATGTACTGATCGCGTTCAGTTTCATTGGTGAAATCTGGTCTTCGTTTCAAAGGTGTGATGTTTAACAGAATAGACAGTGAGAACCTCATCCTTTTTTTAATGTCGCTAATAATTAGACTGTTACACATTTCAAGTAATTTCCTTAATAAATAATAACAGTTCATGTCTGCGAATATAATAAACAAGTGTCTTATTTACTAAAAACAATACATAATTATTGTTGTTTCGTTAAATCCGTGTGAGTTTGTCGTAAGTGAAAACGTGGGAGGAACTATAGAATTACGTATTACGCCACCATTTTATATTCTAGATTGAACAATTAAACAGTTAAAATATTAACAGACATATTTTTTTTTTTGTATTATGATATTATTAATGGCACTGTCTGCCTCAAGAGTTAGGGTTGTTGATACTACTCAACGAATTTTTGAAAACTATTTTTAAACCAATTTAAAATTAAAAAATGTTTTTCCTTGCTCACATTTTTAATGGAAGAAAGGAAGATTTAAATAACCGATAAGATGCTTGCGTCAGAGAAAATTATATGAACTGTTTTTATAACCAATAACGTATACATAATAAAGTTATTTAATCACTATCCAGTCCGTGGATAGTAATGTTACTACTTTACTTTTATTATCTCTTTACTTAGATTTTAGAAAGAGTGTAAATTTAAGCGCAAAACGCATTATCATAAATTTAACCGGTCAAGCTCCGCCGTCACACCGGTGTGTCGCCCGATTTACGCGTTTTAAAACTCTATTAATAATATAACGCAAGGTATAATATATGATAGAGCGAAGAGGCATGGGAAGCCGTCACCTCCTTTTGCGAAGCAGTAATGCTAGTGAAGGAGGAGGCGGGCCGCGTGAGGGAGAGACAACCCTCACGCCCCAGCCGCCGCGGCATCGGGAGTCGCTGGGCGATTCCCGGCCACCGTAGGTGCGGGTCTGCGGACGGTGAGCGTTCAGTGGCTCGCCGTCCGAGCAAAGCCAGGCCCAGGCCGACGGCACGTTGTGTTCCACGCGCGCCTCAAAGAGATGTCAGCATAGTAGTAGGGGCCCGTTAGGGCCAGTGCCTGCCAGGGTTGCGGATTTTGTTCGAAAGAGTTACCGTGGCCCTGGAACGTAAAAGGCACTAGGAGGAGCATGGATGGGTTTTAGTCAGTAAAAGTTTGACACTGCCTGCCGCTCCACCCAGAGCGGAAAAAAAGGTATAGGTAATATATGATTTTGAAGTTTGATATGTCGGGAGCGTGACCGGTAATTAGTTTATGATATGGATTTTGAAAGCGCAAAGCAAAGCAATTATATTGAGGATTTTCTTTTTCTTTGCTATATTTTTTTTCCGAAAGAATAAATAAGACATCCAAATCCAATTTCATGTAATTATTGCTTAAAAAGACATTAAAACCAACCAGTAATTTCATAAACAAAATTCCGTAAAATTTTCACGTAAGCACCAAATACTACAAGTATTCTACCTAGGTAGGCTACGCTGTTACATATAAAAACTTGCTCAAGCATCTCAAAATTCAGACCTCGTAATTTTACTTAATTCTACAAAAATTGCTTAAAATTACGCACAAATGTATTCTTGCCGCGTAAATTTTACGTAATTTTATCCTGTGTGTCCTCAGCTTTACTCTCACTGGTGACTGGTGAACTAAAAGACTACGGATTGTGAATAGTGATGTATCGAAAGTGATACAAAGTTAGTGATGTGTTCGTCAGTCTGCTAAAAGTGAACTTTGAAATCATGGGACTGCATAAACGGGGAAGTGAGTACCTAACTTTATTTATTTTTTTATTTTTTAGGACGTCTTGGAGTGTTATGGAGATGGTAAATGTTTTGGTATTTTTTTTTTAATAACGATAGGGAATATGCATGAAAAAATATTTATTATCTTTACAGTTTATCTCAAAATATACAAAAATATAATACTAACAGTGAAAATAGAATATAAATTGATCGAAAAACCAATGAGATATACAAATATTTAACAAATATATCTGTCCCTCTCGCGAAAACGCTGTTTTCTATGGCAGCTGTATAGGCGTCATGAACTTTGACGTCAGAGTTGGTATCGCTCTTCTCTTTCTAATTGTAAACTTTGAAACTTTAGAAATTTTCCGCTGATGAAAGTATTTTAAAAATTATTACAAAATTGATTACTAGAGCTAATAGTATTTAATTTAGCAAATGGAAAAAAATGCATGCATACCTATGAAGCAACCAAAGTGCTGTTCTAGTTTGTCAAACTACGACCGATGGATAATAAATAAATATGACATGATGTACCTCTTTTGGAAATGACAAAACTATTCGGTTTAATCGGCAATAAGTATTTGATAATTGTTGTACCTGTCAAAATGTATTAAGTGGGTAATTTATTTGAATAGTGTTTTATTCATTTATTGAGCAGTTCTATCTCTTATGACGCAATACTGAAAAAGTTATATGCCAAATTTTATATCGCTCTCCAGCATTAGCTATTGCAGTCGGTTGCGGTCAAAACTGTAATGCAATGGTGCTGTAACATCATCTAACATTGTATGAACTGTAGATATGTACATGCGCTTACGTTAAAGTACACAGTTAGTGTTATTTTCACCAGCTTTCATAACTCTTTACCATCTTCAACGCGAAAGTGTTAACTAATATTACATACTAGTTTTTGCCCCCGGCTCTGCCCGCGTGAATGTCGGATATCGCGTAAAAAAGTAGCCTATGTCCTTCTCCATATCCCAGGCTATATATTTGCCAAATTTCATGACGATTCGTTTAGCCGTTTTAGCGTGAAAGCGTAATAACAGACAGACAGACAGACAGACAGACAGACAGACAGGATTGAGTTCTTGATGATGACTAATATTGATCTTGTGATGTCAGTGTTAACTGTCTAAGTATAGACGAATGTTTACTTTGCATGGAGTAACGATCTCTGGTAGAAGCGTGTCGATTCGCTGGCATTTTAGTCCGTTTGTATTAAATGTAGAATGTTATATAATAAGGCCAGCCCTATTTGTAAAAGGGATATTTTTAAATGCACATCTGTATAATTTTAATGCATACCAGAAAAAATAATGCTGTGCAAAAAATCCCAATTGATTAGAAAACATGTCTTACAAAAAAAACTAAAAAAATCATCCAAAACGAGAAAAATGTGGTTCATACATCGGATTTATGATTTATAAAACAAAAATACGAATTGTTTATCAAAAATACTAACTTGCACTCTAAATTGCACTTCCCTGAAATAGCAGGTGGTTATCATGGTTACAATAGTAGCCGGTCATTGGGCACCCCGACTCGGACAGGTTAGGTTAGAAGGGGATGGCGGGGTCAAGTGAGCGAGCGAAGCGAGCGAACAGACCCCGCCATCCCCTTCGTGGTTATTTTTTTTTAAACCACCCAGAAATATCATTAGCCAAATATTCGTTCAGTAAAACAGTTCTGCAAATACCATTAAACAGTATATCTAATATGATTTATTTAGTGTGCATAATTTGTGTGCAAGTCAGTATTTTTGATTTAACTTTGAAATATTTTGTTCGAAAAAAGGGAAAATACAGATATCGATTTAATTACATGCCTTTGTAAAATTGTACATAAAATCATAAGTACCTACTTATTACTATTTAAAGTTTGCAACTTTAAATTTAATCAATTTTTTTTCAATTTCATGGCTTTTTGGTTTAAATTTAATTAACGAAATGGCCAATTGAGCTTAGAGATAAATACCGACGTAAATTAGAAGTAACCTATTCACTCTCTCTTGACTTAAATTGTCCCAGGTTGTAGCTAATCTTTAACAAAACTTGATTCATCATCATCTGCCTAGCCTTTTCCCAACTATATTGGGGTCAGCTCCCAGTCAAACCGGATTCAGCTGAATAGGTACCAGTATTTTACGTGGAGCGGCTGCCTACCAGACCTTAACAAACCAGTTACTAGGTAACACGGTACTTCTTGCAAGACGTCACGTTTTGTGGCTTCTGACAATCCGTAACGACTCCCGAAGATTTCCAAATGACAGCCGGAACCAACGGCTTAACGTGCATTCCGAGGCACGGACGAGTCTCGGTATGTTAAGATGGTCACCCATCCACAGACCAACCTCGGCAAGCGTTGCTTAACCTTGAAGATCGGCCCGTGCGTCTGTTATAATTCAGTCACGAATTCCTCTTAAAACAAAACTAAATTATCATCACAATTTCGAATAAAAAAAAACAAAATCCAAAACATTCCTTATGGCCATATCACATTTCCCACAGTGAATCACCGAGCCAGTTCTAAGGTCTCACTGAGACTGATTACAAGAAGATTGGGCTTATTCATGCAGTATGAAAGCTATTCAGTCGGCCTGGGTACTTTGTCTGACTCATTAGGCAGATATATGGAGGATTTCAGTCTGTGCCGTATATGAATCGTCATGCTTTTAACCTTTTGCTTCAGTGGAATCCATTTATGTTAAGTTGAACTTGAGTTTTACTGACAATAACGACAGTTTAATCGTTTGTTGTTTGGTTTAGGAATGACGAGAGTACAAAGTTACTTGATATAGAATTCAAAATATATTTTCTAGGCCCAGTCTGTCCGGGCGTCGGGAGTCGCTGGGCGATTCCCGGCCACCGTAGGTGCGGGTCTGCGGATGGCGAGCGTTGGGTGGCTCGCCGTCCGATCAAAGACAGGCCCATGCCGACGGCGCGTTGTGTTCCACGCGCGCCTCAAAGAGATGTCAGCATAGGAGTAGGGGCCCGTTAGGGCCAAAACCTGCCAGGGCTGCGGATTTTGTTCGAAAGAGTTACCGCGGCCCCGGAACGCAAAAGGCACTAGGAGGAGCATGGATGGGTTTTAGTCAATAAGAGTCTGACACTCCCTCCCGCTCCACCCAGAGCGGCAGGAGTCATTTGATGATTTCCCATCTTTAAAAAAAAAAAAAGTCCCAGTCTGTCCAGCAACACACAAATACCTGCTCCAAACAAAATTGTAAAAAAATCCGGATTTAACCAACTCTTGCATAAATTTGCAGTATCTAAAATATATTTAAACATTGCAAAAGTTATGCAAATAAACAGAAAAGTTATGAAAATTAGTCATAATCTCAAAGAAGAGACTTTCGTAAATAAATACTCATTAAATAATAAGCGAACAGTCATAGGTATATGGTTATTGACCATAACAAATAACGTTACATCACTAAAACCGATGACAGACAAACACTGGCCACTTTCGAACATCGAGCATAAGTGTCAAATAATGAAGTTTGCTGTCAAAAGTCGAATTTTGCCGCGTAACGGTCCAAAATGGCCGCCCGTTCAAACAGATTGGTTTTTGAGAGGTACTTTATATCTTCGTGCGCTCTCTTTTGGCGGATTCATGGAATATTGATACCGGTTCGTCGATTTCTCGATGGTGCTGAAGTACCAATCGATTATAGGGGTCATGTCTTAAAGTTGTTGATAAGTGTCAATTTGGGATACAAGTGGCTGATCCCAATTTGGTCTTGACCATTTCTTTGCTTTCAAAATGGCTTGTTAATACTATTGCAAACCTTTGCATTAAGACTGGGTTTTCAAAGGTCTTTTCTAGAATGAGTGGTTCTTTCTTCTAGGCTAGAATTTAGGGAACAACCTACCAAACTCGAGCAAGCCTAAACGACTCACACCTTTTTAAGAGAGACAAAGTTTGAAATCGCCCACACGCAGAGAGCACATGAGATTATCATTGCTCAATTCTTCTTTGTGTGAGCAATTAAAAATTAATCTATGTAATACACGTGTTTCAGTTCCAACAATCAATACTTACATAATTATATCAACGCATCTACAACTTTGTATTCGCAACATACAAATTCTTTATAATTGGCACAGTAACCTATATAACACAGTTCTCGGTTTAAAATACAAAATCCAATTCACATTTCTGCCATTCCCTCCCACTTCCAATTAATTCAAATGATCTTCAATTATTTTAAACACATTGGTGCATTATTACAGTATTTCTATAATTTAGCAATCATCATCCCATTCTGTGAGATGAATAGGCACTATGAAAACCAATTAGGTGAGGTACGAATTGTAAATTATTATCTTCTTGAGTTGAAATTGTAATTCTGGAATATTTTAATACTAAGGAATTGACAGAATCTTGTCATATTGAA
This sequence comes from Melanchra persicariae, assembly GCA_947386135.1. Taxonomy (NCBI): domain Eukaryota; kingdom Metazoa; phylum Arthropoda; class Insecta; order Lepidoptera; family Noctuidae; genus Melanchra; species Melanchra persicariae. The sequence continues at coordinate 1,906,021 of OX376652.1, forward strand.
GAATTGTTTCAATACTTATATTTGGGCGTAAAAAACTGCAACATAAAGATATTATCAACCGAAACTATTCGTTACTAATACATATTTCATTAAGTAGCTTCTTTTTTGGTTCAGTTTCTTGTATATTTTTTTTGTTGGAATTAAAAAAACTTAATGAAAAATGGTCTGCTGGTATCCTTATAAGCAATAAATTAAAATTAATCTCTTTGCTAACAGCTCAAAGTCCACTACCAAACTTTAGATTCATCAAAAATAAACCAGGTAAGAATTATAAAAATTCTTTGTTCTTTGCCCTAGTTCTATAAGTATTGTATTAAAAATTTACAGGGTCCATATAATTGATTTGAGATTTGATACTTGGGGTCGGCACAACTTTTTCTCTTTCTCCATTACATCCTATCAATTATCACTGATTCCCTTGTTTTTATATCATTGCTCACCCAATCCATCCATCTTTTCTTTGGCCTCTGTCCAAAGTCATAACTAATTTTACTACAGTCTGAAATCTACACTTTCAAAAATGTCACGTCATCAAAATACATCATCATCATCATCATATCAGCCAATTGCCGTACACTACTGAACGTAAACCTCCCCCAAAAAGCGCCAACCATCTCGGTCTTGAGCAGTCCGCATCCACCTCTGCCAGCCACCTTCTTCAAATCATCGATCCATCGTGCCGCAGGGCGTCCCACACTACGTTTGCCCATACGCGGTCTCCACTCGACACAATTATGTCTACTCCATCGACCGCCTGTCCGTCTACAGACATGGCTGGCCCATTTCCACTTCAGCATGCTGATTCTTCGCGCAATGTCGGTGACTTTCGTTCTCTGGCGAATGACGTCATCAAAATTACTATAAGAGCGAGAGCTCAAGCTAAGAAGTAGAAATTCCTACCGGGGCCTTAATGTTTCCTGATACCTACAACCTGGGAGTTTTTCAGTCAAAAGTAAATAGGTTACTTCTAGGCAAGCGTGCTCCATCATTGACCACGTCATCGCTTACCGTCAGGTGAGATTGTGGTCACACGCGAGCCTGTAAAATTATTGAATAGATTACTTTTTATCCGACTTCAAAAAAAGGAGGAGGTTCTTAACTCGGTTGTATTTTTTTTACGTTTGTTACCTCATAACTCCGTTAAATATGAAGCGATTTGCAAAAAAAATCTTGGCCCCATTGTAATTTCATCAAAATCGGTCCAGCAGTTTGGTTTTTAAATAGCTGGAATTAGAGCTGTAATTAAGAATAAATATTATTATCATGTGCCCTGCGTCCGCTGCTCGGCTTCTAAAGGTCGTAGCGTGATGTTAAATACCTACCCTAAAATCTTCCACAAGAACTGTGCTATCAATTAATGCCAAAAGATGAAAGAAATCAGTAAAGTGCTTCTCAAGTCATGGCGTGACCAAGTGAAATAGTCATTGTATAAATATAAAAATGAATGCCTATTTATCCATCTAGATAACCATAAACAATGTTTTTTGACCCCACCAGCTCAATAACCTCAAAGTACGTCTAACAAAACGTGTCAGTCACCAAGCCACCCTCAATTAGGTTCCTTCAAGTTTTAAAAGCGAGTAGTCGGGCTGTCTGAAGGTCGCCTGAAAATCGATACAGGCGCCCCGTCTTACTACCAGTGTGTGTGAATAATTTACTCTTTCAATGGTATTTGTGTTCTATTGATGGTTATCATGGGCGTTGTGTTGTTTTGTTTGGTTTGGAGAAAAAACATAAGTAGGGGTATCTATTTTTTTTTTAATGTTGAGGAATAAAGATCTCTATGTCATCATCTGTCCAGCATTGGGCCGGCTTCCAGTCAAACCGGATTCAGCTGAATACCAAAGTTTTAATAAAGATCCCCACGTACGAATACGTAATATTGTGGATATTTAAAATCTACAAAGGTTGGTTTAATAGTGTTGTTAACGGACTTCAAAAAACGGTTATGTATTTTTTATGCTTTTCTTGTTGAGCTTTGGAGTAAATCAAAATCTTCAAAGATACCTCTTGTAAGTAGAGGTTTTTAGTGTTTAAACAGGGACCTTCAGTGTCCTTTGTTGAACACTATTGTCCCTTATATAATAGATTATTGTAAGTTCAGCGGAAACCCAAAATGGAACCCAAAAAAGGAATCCCGAGAGGATTCTTCAATACCCTTGCCCATGTCTGAGTTTCTCAAGTCCCCAAAAGACCTCCATCCAGATTTCTTCTGACACTTCTCAACACACGTAGTTTTATCCATGATTCATATTATTATCAAGTTCAAAGGCACAAGCCTTGTTCTACGCTAAATGTCACATTCCTTTGACATAGCTCACTGTAATGGGCGTCCGCACGAACGTTTGTTTGTTTGTGAAATGCATTCAATGTGTACTAATGAGTGTTGTTTGACATGGTCATGAAATAATAATAATGTAGTAGGAGCTATGAAATATACTGAGATCATCTGTCAGATCAGATTCTACGCCGTTGGTCCCGGCTGCCATTTGTAGATCTTTGGTTACGGATTGTCAAAAGCCGGAAAATCTGATACCAATCTTGCCAAGAAGTACCGTTTTACCCAATCAATGGGTTGTGGAGGTCTGGTAGGCAGCCGCTCCACGTAAAACACTGATATTCAGCTGAATCCGGTTTGACTGGAAGCCGACCCCGATATAGTTGGGAAAAGGCTAGGCAGATGATGATGTAAGTCACATTTTATCAAACTCTTTAGTCGAAGAATTCACCAAATGCATCTGCCATATTATCTCTCTTTGTTAAATCTAATGAAACCATTAATTTCAATTAAACCATTTACAGGCACTAGTGATTTGTCAAGAACTCGGTCAGTAACAAAGATGAAGTTTAGTGTACTTTCCAAAGCGCAGATCTTTATGGAGAACTTGTTTTTGAAGTGAAAACTTCTTTAGCGGCGTTGTGCACTTTTTGGATGGGTAAAAAATGTTAAACTCGCTTCAGGACACGTGACCTGATCGAAAATTCGTAAGACGGATAATGTAATATGTAATATAAATTGTCATGTTTGTGTACGATAGCGCAATAAATGAATATTGTATTTAATCACATAAATTATAGTACTTTTATATTAATAAATAAAGCAATGCGTACGTAATTATTCCCTAACCATTCCAAAATATTCAAAAATGCACATCGTTAATTTTCAAGTTTTCACTTCTGCCGGCACTCCCGGAGTACAACCCGTTGTTTTTTTTTTTGTTGACTTTAGTTTGACTTTTAAAAAAACTTACTCCAAATTTTTTGCGTGTTTGAATGTAGGCAATATCATGCCGTTCTGTTGTTCCATCAGCTGGTATGATTCAGGATTTTCTTTGCTGAAATCCTTTACATTAATTGATCACATAGTACTCTCACATTTCTTCCATGACCCACCAATTTTTCATTCAATATTGCCAAACACATATTACCCCATCACCGCTCCTCAAAATCCATTCCCAGGACAAACCTGACCGTATCCATTCAGCTATCGTTCCCACACTAAAGGCCCACATCCACGAGCCGGGTATTATTTCAGAATAACAGTGATATTACCAAAAAGTATCAATTATGTCGCCGGCGCCATTGTTGGCCGGAAGCGGGCGCGACCGTTATGTTCGTGGACACACGCCTTTATTTTGTGGTGTGAGTTGAGAGATGTAGCGGGTTTTTGGTATGATTTTTTTTTCTTTTCATCTGGTTTGATAGCAGTTTTATTTCATTCGATCATAATATTTTTTTTACTATTCTGTTACCTACTTATTAGTAAAATTAAATCAACCACACATCATTGGCAACGATTTGACATAAACATCGTATCACTGTATGTCAATGTCGAATCGACAGTAAGGGCGATTTTTGAAGTGCAATAATTGGTAACCCACTAATGCGCAGTTGACTATACAACCACGTCAATTAAAAAAAACTACCATAACTAACTATGTCAAATAAACCACCGCCTTTTTATCGATAAGCAACTATTACCGGTTCGTATAAAATAATTAACATTATTCCTTAAAAAAAACATCAAAACAACAGCAAATTGTTTTATTTACAAACAATTTCCAGCAACAATATCATAATTAGTTTACTACTAAAAGGCGCCCCATCCACTGCACGCTTTGCCGCCCACCCCAAGAGAAGGGTGGGCAGAGCTCCATGTAATCCTGACTCCTCGAGCGTTACTCTTTGGTGACACCGATAGTAGGACTGAATTCACATGTTTTCTGATATATATATTCAGTTTTACCTCAAAAATGTTGCCATGTAATCGGTGATGTTTTTTATAAATAAAATGATTGATTGAAAGTGTCAAGCTTTGAAGCTCTTGTTTTTTGTTTTTAAAATCTATTTTCCATAAATGATTTACACTTGGACAATCCGTTAGATCATGTCTGATACTTTTCGCGCATTTGTTTTGTTCACTTTTGTGAGTATTTCATTCTAGATTATACCTAGATTTTAAAATCGTGTTGGTACATGACGTAATTTTTTATGTATGTATAAAGTGTGTCACGAGAAGCAAACTTGTTAACGCCTTTATAAAGCACAACTCATAAAATCTAGTCTAGACAAAGAATAAACCAGACCTAGTTAACCCAGCTCAACTCAGACTATATCCTCAGCGTAATAAATTGAAGTTACGCTCAGCTGGGGGTATTTCGGTCAAGAATTAATAGATTACTTCTAGGCAAGCGTGCTTAATTTTCGACCACATTATCGCTTACCATAAGAGGACCAATTCTACTAATTTTTAATCTAAGTCGCAATGTGTCAAAAAAAACAATTTTTGTCAGATTGCGACTGACATCCATGTGAATGCAAATGTTACTTAAAAATTAGTTAGCACCCAGGTTAGATAGGGGTCAAACGCGAACCTATCAAATGAAAACGAAATCTCGACATCTTTTAGGTGAAAAGGTCAAAACCCAAGATATCTCAATCAAATATTTATTCAATATTTTCCTAACACTCCGTCCGGTATTACGTATTAATATAACACGCATCGCGAATCGTTATAAACGTTTATAATCGATTTTCACGGTTATATAACTTTATCGTATGTTTACGGTAGTTAACTAGTATATAATCGGTTTACAATAAATGTAATACATTTTTATTAGATTAACTAGTATTTTCCCGAGGCTTCGTTTGCGCTTGAAACCTTTTCATCCCTTAAACAAGTACATACTTTTGTTTTCAATTTAGTACAAAATATGTAAGTACTTCAGTAATATTCTTCCTTATTCCTAGTTACGCATAATAAAGGAAACCTCTGTGCAAAATTTCAGCTTTCTTGGTTTAGCTTAGATGTTGAAAAGTTAGTGAATAACTGAGTCAGCGAGTGAGTCAAGGCATTTCTTATTCACAGGGTTATTTGTAAAACACCAACAACCTTTCAGTGGGTGAAAGAACTCATGATTATAAACAACTATTAATATGGGACTAACTCTGAAATATCAAAAAATAAATCGATTTATAATCATGAGTACTTTCACCCACTGAAAGGTTGTTGGTGTTTTACAAATAACCCTGTATATAAAAATAGATTAATTAATCTTTACAATTAAAATATAATGGTGATTACATAATAGCCTCTTCGTTTCGCTAAAATTTATAAATGCATTCATAAAATAATTACATAATTGCAAGTTCATAATATAATAGGTATTGTTAACTTGCAATAACTCTCATGAGTGTTGTTAAATGATCACGGGTATGATTAAATATCCTTTATACACTCAACCTGAAATAGCTATACCATACCGTCTGAATTGTTTTTATAACCATTCCTTTTTTTCAGGCATTTGAAATCAATCAGAGACAGTTAGTAGGTACCAATCTCAGTCGCAAGCTGTCAAAAAAACCTAAATTTCCCTACATTTTTGAATTCACTCTTTCGGTAGCGTATGTCAAAACGTCAAAAATGTATCGGATTGACAGAAGCTGTCCAAATGTCACGTGATCAGTCCCTAATATTTTGGCATTTCTATATTCAGATTTACTGAAAGATTGGCACTGTGAGAATCAGGACCTCTTTTTCAAATCGCTGTCACTAGTCCATTACACCATACCCCAATGACCCGATACTCGCATGTAACTATTAGACCATAATGTTCGTGTAATATCGCTGCACGGGTTATCCTCAATGACTATTACACTATTGGAACTTGTACGAGATGTAGTCATCCACTCATCCCTCTGTTACGGGGATTATCAGGGGATGGGGGTTAGGCCAGGGATGTTATGGATACGAAATTTCGAATCTGGATGCGGATACGGATATGGAAATAATATCATACCAGTTTCGGATACGGTTACATTAAAGTGGGTCGACACAAAACAGTATTTTGTGCAGACTTTGAAATCAAAATTAAAAAAAATATCACACTGACATTTTGTCTGTATTACTTTGTTGCACAGACAAATTATATAAAAGTTTATGGATGTTTATGTTATGAGGACAGTCGATTACTTTCGGATAGTTTCGGTTACGGATTTAAGATTTATAATACTAAAAAAAACATGCAAGTGACGCGCGCGGCTAGTGTGTCGGCTCGGTTGAGCAGAACCACCTGTCATAACGTGTCTCATTTAGACTCCGCCCCTATCCGAAATTATCCGAAACTTTTTTATCGGATTCGGTTAGGTACGGTTACGGATAGATTTTTAATTCGGATATCCGATAGTTTCGGTAACGGTTATCGAGCTCATAACATCCCTGGTTTAGGCGAGCGTTGTTAATGCGATTGGCGGATTTAATAGGAATGTTAGGATTTTATAGCGTGTTAGTGGAATTGCAATTTGTCTGTGGTTTCGTTGTTATGTTTAAGCTGCATAAATGTATTATGGTGTTATGGGGTTTCAAGTGGAATTGTTAAACAGATTTTGTGTGTTTGGTTGTATTTGTTCATTCAACGGAGACTGGTTTTAAATTCAAATTATTTTGGGTAAAGACTTGCGTCCACGTCACATTTAAGCTTATTTTTCAGATAATTGAATCCAAATTCTGATCTATTTTTAATGTTTCTGAAAGATAATTCCTAACTGACTGATTGGTTCCGTTGATGTAGATTTTCGTTGCAGAAGTTTTACTGAAAATAATTCTTCTAGATCTAGGATTTCAAAACCCCTGCAACTTATCCTAAAAAAACCAATACATTCTTACAGGAGTATTCGATTATAAACTTTAGGACAATGTGACATACGACCATGACTGTCATCTGAACATCACTGAATATTTTCCTGTTTCATACTTTTTTGAGCGTAATTTTCAGTAGTCGGGTTTAGTTTTTGAACACCATCATCACCATATCAGCCGAATGACGTCCACTGCTGGACATAAGCCTCCCCCAAGTGCCGCCACAACAACCGGTCCTGTGCGTCTCGCATCCATCAGCTACCCGCGACCCTCACTAGGTCATCGGTCCACCTTGTGGGAGGCCTTCCAACGCTGCGTCTTCCGGTACGCGGTCGTCACTCCAGAACTTTTCAGCCCCATCGACCGACCTGAGAGCCCTGCCCACTGCCACTTCAGTTTGGTTTCCTTCGGGCTATGTTTTCGAACTTGCATTTTTAAATTGCTTAACTATGTGTTATTTTATTTTATTGTGATTTGGTATAATATCACTTTGTATTGGCCCTCAGGTTTTAGCTGCCAAGTAATTGGTATACATTCTCTTACTTTCGTTCATTGTGCAACGTTTTGAAGATTGTTGACTCAATTTCAGCCGGAGCTTATTTCAAATCACAAAAGCGAAAAATTGATTGTGTTTGACGAATTTTATCTTTTAACTTATACAACGTGTGATAGAATAAACGGAATACTTCTTAATAGATCATTGTACTATCATTATGAACAACTTTTACTACGGGACCAATACTGAAATCGAGAAACCAAAATCGACTGCTCCATACATTTCTGTGAGCATCATCATCATCATGTCAGCCGAAATACGTCCACTACTGGACATAGGCCTCCCCCAAGTGTCACCACAACAACCGGTCCTGTGCGTCTCGCATCCATCGGCTACCCGCAACCCTCACCTTTTTGTGAGCATAACTCGACAAAATGTACTGAACAGCTGATTTTTTTTTTGCGATTACTGGGTTAGTCCCATAGACCCCTTAGGTATTGCGTTTATTCTGTTACACGTTGTAAATTGTACGGTGCGGTGCCTTTTAGGTAAAGACAGTCCAAATATGTATCGCGAATTCGCGTCGCGTCTATGTGGTGAAAGCCTTTAGGAAGATTCTCTACCGTTTCGTACCGTCATTAAAACGTTTAGAATCGCTAATAGTTTTCAAGATCCCAGCTAAATGGGTCAGACATTTACCTAAGCGGGCGCTCACAATCTATTCCAAAGAGAATCCAGGCTTTTGTAGGTCATGAGGCGAATCAATTTAGGTGTTTTAGTTAGGATGGCTTTTGGGTGACTAAAGCTTTGAAGCCGTTTTAACAATTTGACATTATTCAGCTGTAATCTTACGGTTAGTCATTTAAACAAGTAGATGGAGTTAAATGTTTCGGCTGTTTTGATTTACCGATTTAGGGACATAAAAAATATTTTTAGTGCCTTTAAATATTTGAACGGACTTACAAAATCTCTTTGAATTCTCGTTCATAAGGGACTGTATATACAAAGCCCTCCGGGCGCGCGACGACGAAAATGTATAGCGTCTGGCCGCGCGCCCGCGACTTTATATTTCGTCCCTTTGACGCCATACATTTTATCTTGTCAACGCCCTAGCCGCGCACCCTGTCCGTTTTGTATTTCAAATCCCTAATTTAAATTAACGAACGTGAACGATCCACTAAATTACGAAAATTATCCCTGAATACTTGATTCTTGTTTAAAAAATGTATCCTAATGAACCATTTTGGTACTGATTCGTAAAAGGTTTTTCAAGGCAAAGTTTAATATAAACAGAGGTAATCTATGTATTTGTACTGGAATTATTTGTACCCAATTGATGGCACTACAGTCGACGCTAGATAAATTTGTAATAACGGACATTGCTCTTTCCTTAATATCTCTTCGTAAATGCTTGGACAATAAATAAAATTATGAATCGTTTTTCATTACGAAAATGTTAAGGATCACGATAGATGTCGATTCAGGACAGCTTTATGTATTTATTTCTGCTTTCCGAATTGAGTAGGTATGTCAATAAATGTAGGTGAGTCAATGACCGTTATCATTTATCTGCCGTCGACCGTAGGATCGCCTTCACCCGGTTCAGTATAGGGTCGATACAACAAAATAGTGACCGAGTGGAGAATAATGTTAATCATTGTGTCTTTCTGTTTGTCCGTCGATAGTGAAGATGAGAGCACTACACACGAAGACGTGTGAAGATGCAGGACGGCCGTGACGGCGCGCAGCTAAATTAAAAGTAAATCCAAGATTTAAGATGAGAGACTGATTGTGTTATTTGATTGAATAGTAATTATTGTTAAATTCAAAATTAAAATGGTGATTTATTTCAATTGGTCGAATATATATGGTGATTTATAAAATATTTATAATATTAGTGTAGATGAGCGGGTAACCCCGAATAGGGTAGCAAGTTTGCGTCTACGCCGTGACAGCTGGCATTCTTTTGACAGACAGCGTACAAGGTGCACGCGTGCTAACCTATTGGCTCGTAATCTAGTTTCATCTTGTGTTTTACCGTTTTGTTTACAAATGTAATCGAATAAAACGAGTGACTGTTATGAATCACAAACGTGCTATTATTTTAGCGTTTCTTCTATAACACGCCCATGATGGATGACTATCACAAAGACCGCTCTGCTGCCCATTCTGATATTCCGTCATATATTTTAGTTAGTTAATATAAGTTAGATGTATGTGTATCTTTGTGGTAGAAACATCGCATTGCCTCTTAAGGTGTTTTAACGTAATTTTAAATAAATAAAAAAAAAATTACTCATCAATTCACTCTATCAAACACAAATAATGGTCATACCACGATGGCAGCAATTACATCGTACCTTGTACCTACATCTACACAGACACATGTTGATGAAGTGACACCCCCCTGGTGTAGTGTGTGTGTGGGGGGGGGGGGGGGTGATAGTCAGCTATTATTACGGCTTCAGCTCTGCTACGACGAGGCCTGCCAAGTGCGACCCTCGGGCAACTGGAACGAGTGGAGGATTTTAGGTATGGCATGCTTTTTTGTTTAGAAAAGATAAGTTTTGAGAGGTCACTATGCGTAAAATAAACATGGCGATATTTGTACTTGAAAATAAATGAATTATAAAATCTTCTAAAGTTTGCTTTAAATACCTTCTTTAATAGTAATACCTTCTTTGTGACATAAAAAGCCGGGGTGGTTTAATATTTTTCGGTTAAATACTTTTCCAGAGACGATTTTTATATACAGGGTGTTCCATTCACGTTTTGACATGACAGTTACCCAACATCACCCTGAAATATGACCACACCTTTCTGGAACACACTGTATATCAGATATTCTCTACATTTTGCCGAGTTATACGTGCAAAAAATGTACTGAAAAGGTGATTGTTTTGGTAGTAGTCTGAGTAAATCATGTCTTTGCCTGAAAATAAATGAAGCCTGGAAAAAAAATGGATGTTACACTGAGAAATAACCCATTAGCCAAATTTTTAAAATTGAATTATTTGCATTCAAAATTCAACGAACAAACCAGGTGATTCGTAGCAATACCTAACTATTTATGTCACACCCTGTATATTTCAAAAACCCAAATCTGTTGTATACAACATGTAACAGAATAAACGCAATACTTAGGTACCTGAAAAAGGGTCATTGGACTCATCATTATGAACAACATTTAAGTACTATGGGACCAACCCCAAAATCGCGTAAAAAAATCAGCTTTTCAGTATTTTGTCGAGTTAGCGCACATAAATGTATGGAGAAGTCGATTTTTTTTCACGATTTCAGTGTTGGTCCCATAGTAAATGTTGTTCATAATGATGAGTCCAATGACCCCTTAAGAGGTATTGCGTGTATTCTGTTATAAGTTGTATAAATACCTCACATTACAGAACGCAGTAGGTACCTAATACCTAAACGATGTACCCCAAACAACCAATCACATTACTTAAAATCTCCGTGTATTGTCGTTTTATTTTCTAGAAGACTTCAGATGTCTGAGGCAGCTAAGCTAGATAGCTTATCTACAAAATAAAGCTGCACAAGCTAGACAGTCAACGTATTATAATGGCTGATAGCTGGTCTTTCGATCAGAGGACAACGCTTTTAAAAATAAATGGTATCGGTCGAGGAGTGAATCGTCTTTAATCTACGAAAAAGTTTTAAGTTTACTGTAGAATTTTTTGGTAGAACTGTGAGTAAACATATGATATAGTATTTGGAAAAAAGAAAGCAGAGGTTTTCTATAGCTGTAGGTACTTAAATCTTAAATATCGTCATAAAATCGAAAGGACTCTTCTCTCCCAGTTGCCCAATTTCAGCCTAAACACAACACGGCCGCATAGGCCGTGCCGACCCCCAGGATGTCCAGCCACCCAGTGAATTTGCGCGACGTTCATCATGCCATCGGTGGACCGATGGACCCTTGTGGAACGCCTACGGTGCATCTTTCGTATCGTCCTATACTGGAGGTGAATTTTTAACGTGTCCTTGGACGGCCTATCGAAAACACTGAAAGGAGTCTCGAGCCCGATTTTGATGGAAACTAAAACTATCGGTGTTTTTCAATATTCTTCAAAGTTTTGGATTTGTTCATGCACGCACACTTTAAAAATTCACCCTGTGTACCATCGTATCTATGTTTAACAACACTCAATCCTGAAATATCATCCTGCAAGCCGATTATCAGTAACCTCTGCCCATAGACTAACCTCGCCTCCTTTGTCCGCAGAGAATGGTCTCCTCTCGTATGAGAACCCCAACTACCACATGGACCCGTCCCGGATGGAGTCTGCGATCTACAGCGATCTCTACGACATGCACGACGAGAAGAACACGCCAGATGAGTACGACAGCTACCTGGACAACAGGAGGTGAGTGACGGCAATGTTTTTAATAAGCTACAAGTTTCAGACCAATATTAGCTGCATTAGGCATCTTCTGGGCACAAGCTCCATCATAGACCTCATCCATCGCTTTCCATCAGGCGTGATCGAGGTCAAGAGCTAGCCCATTCCTCAATCAAATTTAAAAAATGCATATTCCCTATTAACCTTGTTACTTTTGTAGTTAGAAGTCTAACTTGAAACTGCACTGGTGAGTCTTTCAAACCGTTATTCTCTTAGTGAGTCCATCTGTTATCCGCCAGTCCATGCGAGCGATCAATCATTGAATACTTCATCGGGGCTTCGCGGCTCGTATATCATTCTAGGTTCATACCTATTTACAATTATATTTTTCTGGTAAACAATGTATGTTCCTGATGCGTCTCTTTTTGTGTACCGAAACTAGTGAAGTATTTGTGTCTATAAAAACTTTCAGACGTTTGAATCCAGAATTGTGAAGCCTACGGGCAATAAATAAAGAATAGACAAAAGAGTTTCAATTGTTATATAGCTTGTTAAGCCTCCGGCTGGCAGATTAAATGTCTGAATCTTCCGCCCAATTCTTTCCGGCAATCTTTCTTATTATATTATACTATGTGCATTGTGTGCTGTGTGAGAACCAAGGTAACCGACATAGCCCGAAGGATCGCCAACGAAGTGGCAGTGGGCAGGGCGCGGTTAGCGCAGTGGTTGAGCGATTGACTAGTAGTCAATTGCTGCGTGTGGTTCGATTCCCGCACGGAACAAATATTTGTATGGCCTACAGATAGTTATTCCGGGTTTGTGTTTGTGAGTTTATATGTTTGTAAACGCACCCACGATACAGGAGAAAATCCTAGTGATGGGCAACGTTTCTTAAAACAAAAAAAATAAACAGTATTGGGACATGCAACAAGGCATTCTGTACTCTACTATACTAGTCAATCTTTGGGTTAAAAAGACTACACTATAATTGGTGTACAACTATATTACCAATTTGCAAAACAAATATCATTTATCACCAGTGATCGGAGTAGGTAGATTGATTTGGGGTCGATGCACTGGCACGTATATATTAATATGGATATGCCTCCGGGAGTCTGGGATTTTGTAATAACTAAGATTTTTTAGGAATTTCAAATATTGTAATGTGTAGGATGAAGAGTATATGAATAAGAAATGTTTAACCCTTTTGCTGTTTTTTTTAATAGAATATGTGATCGGCCTTCTATAATTAAGAAAAGAATATGGCATGGCTAAACTTGAGTAAAAACGTAGCAAACGTAAAGCAAGACTCTACTAATAATAGTTAAAAGAAGAAATAACTACTAAATTAGTCATATGTAAGTTTCGAATGGACGCACAATAGTAAGATTCACTTTAGTACTTACTTGATAAATAAGAAAAAAACAATTTTAAACGTTTAACTATCGCATTCCATAAATTTCAAATGTAGTAGTTTAAAAGTCTTTACATTCACAATATTTGATTCAATCCCGTAAGTACCAAAATGAAATCCCGGAAAAAAGGCTTATCCATGTTATGATTTCCATGACTATTCATGATGCAAGTACGTAAAATCAATCTACCTACTCCGATCACTGTTTATCACAAAGCTGCGTTACTCTGATCCCACGTGCATGTTTTCAAGTGGTATTTCTGTCGTAACTCCTGTCACGGCGTGCGTTGTTACGTCAGAAGGCGGGTGCATCGACCCGCGCAGTGCGCAGTCGCTGCATCGATCCGGTGCATTTGGGGCTGGGCTGAGCTGTGTCAGTGTAGGGGACTAGGGCTTCACATGTTTTTCGGACGAATGTTTTTTATTTTACCGACTTGAAAAGGAGGGGGTTATCAATTCGGATTTTTATTTACAACGTGTAACAGAATAAACGCAATACCTCTTAAGGGGTCATTGTACTCATCATTATGAACATATTTTACTATGGGACCAACCCCGAAATCGCGAAAAAAATATCAGCTGTTCAGTACATCTGGGGCTCTAGACAAGTGACATTCTGTCAGCGGTAGCGTGGCGAAGGCGTCGTGTCAATACGTCAAAAATGTATAGGATTGACAGATGCTATCGAAATGTCACGTGATCAAATTCCTATATTTTGGCATTTCGACAGTCGCATTCGCTATTCGAATAGCACATTGTCTAGGGCCTCTTGTCGAGTTACGCGTGCAGAAATGTATGGAGCAGTCGATTTTTTTTCGCGATTTCAGTGTTGGCCCCAGAATAAAAGTTGTTCATAATGATGAGTAGGTACAATGACCCCTTAAGAGGTATTGCGTTTATTCTATTACACGCGTTGTATACAACGTGTGAACAACTTTTACTATGGGACCAACACTGAAATCGCAAAAAGAAAACACTGCTGTACAGTAGAAACACCGACTTCCAAAATTAAAGTTATTTTGTACTTTGTAGTGAAGGCGGTTGTATGTTTTAGTAAAAAAGTTTTTTATCATCAATTTATCTCTAAAAATCAAAATCTAAATTATATAAATATCTTAATTATATTATAACAGTAAAGATACAAAAATTCCCGCATATTCAATGTAATGATAATTAATATAGCATATGTCACCCGGAACATTTTTTTTTACGAATCTATTGATACTTAATTCATCAATATCGGTTCAGTAGTTTACGCGCTACGGTGGAACATACTTACATACATACATACATACATACATATATACATACATACATGGATAGCAAAATTCATACCCTTGGCTTAGCCATAGACGAGTAAAAAACGTTAGGTACTTATTTGAAAATATTTTCACTAAATATTTTATAGTGGTTACCTGCTACCTATGTGTATAAATAAAATAGCGTTTTAAAACAATTATTATTATTAGTCCTACGATAAAAAAGCAAGTTTTGCGACTTTTGCTAATGATTTTCACTAAAACCTGCTCACCCAATATTCTTTCGAGCAGCGCTTACCTACTTCAGTCAAAGCAATAAACATCTTTGAATGACAACAAAACAGCGTGCAATTACACTCAATAAATAAATCAACTAGACACTTTGTTCCAATTATATTTCGTTTATTAGAACCGCTTGTCTAGTGGCCACACGATGCACACGCAACCAGCGAACAGAGCAACATCCGTTCCCAATGTAGATAATAGTGCTGCAGTATGGCGCAAGGCATAAGCTGACAGCGATTTACCAATTCATTATTAAGTGAACAAGTGAGCAGCTTAAAATGCCGACAATTTATCAAACAAAATGAAGCTTTTCAAAAAGGGCCAGTTTTTGAAGTCATTCTTAATTCTGATGATTTTATGACATACCTAGCTTAAATTCATCATCATCTTATCAGCCGACAGACGTCGACTGTTGGACATAGGCCTCCCCCAAATGGGGTTTGCCATAATCGCCACGCTTGGCAGGCGGGTTGACGATCGCATCTATCGTTTAAGCTATATATATCTGTTATAGCCACATTACGTACTAAATAGCCAATCAATTTATTTATACGCATGGTTGTGATAGTATATATATTTTTACAAGTAGTAAAAAACATCAAATTTGACTTTCTTATCCCAGTAGCGCTCACTGATATGCAAATACAGTTTTCATAACACATAAATAATTCTCAACTGCATGTTCCTACTTTGAAGTCGCCAGTCTTATGGCCCCACAGTACACGCAACTAGCAAACAGAGCAACATCCGTTCTAAAAGATCATAACGCTGCACTGCGGCTGTTTCTAGGCACTGAAAACTACTGAAAACGAATGTCTTGAGATTTCTGTAGAACCAGCTTTTTGGCTTAAACTTTTCGGCAATTTTTGCAAGTGGTGTTGACCTAATAATTAGGTTGATGTAGTACAGGTTTTGTGTTGTTTGTCGTATGACAATTTAAATATTTATCAATTAATTGAATAGTGGAATCAGTCGTGTTAGGTAGGAAAATGTACCCTACAAAAAAGAAATAGTAACCAGAAATTGTTTATTGGACTAAACATTTTATAGAGAAACGAAGCGGAACGAAGCGAATAAAGAAAGAAAGAAAAATAGTTTATTCCTCCCAACACGCACGTTTCATAACAAAAAAAAATGATGGGAAAAAAACATGGTTGTTGTTGTTGGAGAATATTCTTTTGTTGATATAGGAGGATATCCTACTTGAAAATAATACTTTTTTTAATAAACTGTAGCAAACACAGAAACATATTTAAAAGGATTTTGGCATAAATACCTAGTTCTATGGACATACTTGTGACAGCCAGCAGGGTGGAGAAAACAACATCCGTTGTCAACGTAGATAATAAAGCTGCAGTGGAAGGTCCAAATTATAAGCTTACAGCGATTTGACAGTTCCCGATCTTTGTGTGGGTAGGTTATAGTTTAATTGTACTATAGGCTGCTGGAAACCTGAAAGCCAGTAGGTAGTTAAGTGTGATTGTAGAGCTGGTAATGATACGACGATTATTTGCTTTAATCCAGCTATGACAGCCTGGAGCCAGAAGAAGTAAATCGACTACTGAAACACATTTTGTTGTCTCGATTACTGAAACATATTTTGCTGTCTCGATTTACTTCTTCTGGCTCCAGGCTGTCATAGCTGGATTAACTTCTGGATATCGCACAAAACGCTTATCTAGCTTGAATCATAAATCTCAAAATAAGTTAACTTACTACAGAATGATACTAAAGAAATATTTCAAAACTACCCTCATTTGAGATAAAAAGTTACTTTTCTAAGCCATTTTTGTAAAACGTTGGTAGTAGGGGTGCGGCTCATAATTATGATATTTATATCTGTGTCTAAGTATTTAAAACATTATGCTTTTTAATTACAGAAATCCAATAATGCAGTTTCAGTTTTCATTAAAGTCGGACCTAACACTCTTTCCAATATTTTCACCATCCCTCATAGTTTCGGATTTGGGCATCCACGCCCACTGAAAAACTCATCCAGTACATCAACATTATCTGTTGTTAATTTAATATTAAAAACAAACTAAAATATAGCATCAAAAAATTCGTCCTCAACGCTGTCAGCTGGTAATGTGCCCAAGAGACTGACGGCATTGCCAAGTTGAATGGCAATGCTTAGTCTCTGCCCAAAGTAAAAGCCAGCTCTTGGGTCACGGGACGTGTCAACCAGCCGTTTCGATTTTTTTTTGAAAAGGCTGTGAGCACAAGTAAGTTTTGTGCATTTTTTAACTTAAGGGGGATCCCTAAAGAGACCTCGCCATACATTTTTCAGGAGCTGTAATCTCCGTAAATAAACAGTTTCTGCAGAATAAAGCAAGTATAATGAGATTTTATAATGTATTGTGATCGCCTATCGCCCAAATTTTAGAAAAAAAACAGTCTTTCTATGAGAATTAGACCCAATAAAAAACGAAAAATCTTTACATGTGTGAGTGACCTGAATCACGCCATCTGACAGAAATTTATAGAACCACCGAGAAAAAGTTCATTGCTGTTGTGTTACGAGTTTACGTGCGGTGAACATTTTAAGCAGATGGCGCTGTTCGAAAATTCGAACAAGCGCCAAGGTTATCGAGTGACGGACGCGGCGATGCGACGTTGCCATTCAAGACGCAATTTGGCAACAACGCGTGTTGCCAAATTGTTCCAGTCCATGCGTGATTGTGTGTCAAAATTGTGTTTCTAGCAAGTTAGCGCCGGCGCGCGGGTTTGCCCGCGGATTTTATATTTTATGATTGATGAAATGTTTTTTTTTAGGGAATGAGAAATAATGCTAGAAAGTGAAAACAATTATCTGCGATCTGCCTTTGGTTCACACAGATACAATACTAATGTTATTATTGTATTACTTATCTACTTTAAATAAATAGTGCCTACCTACCTAAAGATTTAAAAATCTTTCCACTGTATGTAAGTAGGTACTGATAAAACATTTTCTGACACGGTTAAGTAATAATTCATTGGTTTGGGTTGAATCAAATCAGAGAAAAGAAGTTCATGTAGGTATACTTAGGGTACCTATACCTAAATCAGGCGATCAGCGTAGGCAAACTTACCTATTTTTTTCCTAGCTACCTACGCAATGGTCGTCCGTCTGTCGGTCCGTATGTCTGTCTGTCCGTCTCTGTCTGTCACCAGACTGTATTTCACGGACCGTGATAGCTACACAGTTGACATTTTCACAGATGATGTATTTTTTTGCATTTGTATCGCATGATTGTAATATTATAAGTCGCGTAAGATTGTATATTTACAAGTACCTACTTACTTATAATTTCTTCTAGATAAGACAAGTATTGTAAACTATTGAATTTGGGTGTGATTCAGTGTATTCGAAATTATTTCTTCTCAACACATCATCTGCCTAGCCCTTTCCCAACTATACCTACTGGGGTTGGCTTCCAGTCAAACCGGATTCAGCTGAATACCAGTATTTTACGTGGTGCGCCTGCCTACCAGACCTCCACAATCCATTATCTGTTCTCAACATAATCATAGATTATAGTCTAAAACATAAACAACATTTATTACAATCTTACGATGTTTGGAATTATCCGGTGACACATACGAGTACTTACATAGGTAGGTACCTACTCTAACCAACTAATACCAAGATATTCTAAGCTGATAACAACCCTTTGCTTTGCCATCTAAAACCATTCCACCAAAGAACGCCAGTAATCACACTAATCACTGAATGTTACGACTGTATCACCTAAAGAAAACATTCTTAGATCGCGACGAATAATTGCATAAATAATCTTTTATTTATTTAGTACCTACACGTCACAATTTATTTACACGTTAGGTACTATTTAGGTTCAGTCACATTACAACAACCTGTGTAGGTACAATATACCTTTATTACCATTAGATACGGGACTTAGTCACAGCAAGCGGTCCTACTCAACTAAGTGATTGCCCGTAGTTGGCACTCAGTCGCGCACGGAAAATCATTGATGTGACCTTCAGAATGATTGGCCAAAATGACCGATCAGCTTAAAAATATTACTAAGATCTAATACCTATTTGCTACTATTTGATACCTTTGTTTAAATAATTGGTACCTAATTAATAACTGAGAAAATGAACTTAAAAAATGGGCAGTCATTCTGATGTCAGGATGGACTGCCGACATTTAGGATCTCCACGTAAAGGCTCAAAAATTTCAATTCGCCTTTACAAAAATTTAGTACCAATTTGATACCTAAACATACCTATATTTTTTCTAGATTTTTAAGGCAAAGAATTTTATTAGAGATTTTTTGTTTAGGTACTAAGAATACCTACCTACCTACCTAGTTCCTTACCTACCTAGTTACTTACCTAGTTCTACCCACATGTTAGCTTTTATCAGTATCTCGGAAATTGTTACTAATTAGTAGTACTTATTACTAATTATCGTGTAAATTGAACTACCTTCACTGCATAGACTTGAAAAAAAATTGACTTCACTTGACTTTCTGTATCAAGTAGTACCTACCTAAACATAGGAAACCAAAAATCTGTAATAAAATCTTTACTCTTTGCAGCGCAACAGTGTTTTAATAATACTAGGAATAAAAATAAGACACACCACTCGTAAATACAGTCAAAAATGTTAATTTGTTGAAAATAAAAAAAATATTTTATCGTTTGCTTCGCCATGTTTGTGAGAGCGAGATAGATATTAAAAACATGCGTGAGAGACACGATACGCACAATTCGCGAGTTGTTGAGAGATTTTGTAAACAATTCGCGCGACGACTAGTACCAGACCGAGGTTGCGTAAGGTTAGCAACACAAATTTCTTCAAACATATTAATAGTTTTTTATTATTATTGTTTTACCAACCATGATTATTTAAATTCAAGTCAATTTTATTAATAATTGATAACAGTTATGTTTTACGCAACAGGTACTTATTTAAAAAAAATGTTTTATAAGACAAAGTCTAGTTTTTAGTACCTAATTGTTAGTGCAGAATCACTACTTCACTATATTTAGTTATCTTTATTACGCGACTGTGGCAAAGCAAACGGTTATGATTTCAAGGCTTCCTCGTAACTCCCAAACTGCACGTAATGTGCAGCCATATTCTTTATTTATTTATACATAAATGCATAATGGTGATACTTAAGGCTCTTTTTTATTCAGGTTTCCTAAAGATGAATTAAGGAGACAAAAGCGGCTTGTTATTGTCCGAAAACAAAGGCAGAAGTAAAGATTTAGTAACCTTGCGCGATCGAGCGAACAATATTTCTTTTTTTAAGTACCTCAAAATAATTAATGTTTTTTATTTTATTTGCTAACGCTACCACATGCCATGTCATTCATAATCGTAAACATTCGTCAACATTCGGCAGCTAACGCGATTTCGCTCGCACGACAGCGCCGTCTCCTATCTCTATCCTTGTCTATCGGTAATAGTAGGTTGCGACTGTGATGACACTGATCACAGATGTGTGAGTTTCGGTGCATAGTCGTACGCCGAGCCCATGTTTACTGATTGCGATGTTAGAGCGTAACATGCAATGTTTATTACCCAAAATAATTTATCTGAATAATTTGTTATGGTGAAAAGGGATACCTTTTCACCACCAAATCCGATAGGATATCGAGCCTAGAAACAAAAATATGCATAGACCAATAATTATATTATTATTAATATTTGAAAATATTAGGTTTGGTAAGGATAAAGAAAGATAAAAAATAATTCAAAAATAAATACAACTGTTGAGATTTGAACCCACACCAAGCCTAATGAAAGGCAGTCTCTAAACCGACAGTCTATTTGTACGGTTGATAATTGTTTCAAATAGCCGACCTTATTTATATCAAGGTTTTTAGCTGCTCAGCTTCCCGAAAGTATAGCGTGATGATAATCATTGCTAAGGTTATATTAATAAGAAATAGATTGGAATATAACAATTTGGTCCTCTGGACATTTTAATTTTCAACCATTTTTGAATAAAACGACATCTAGTAGGGTCGAAAGTTACTACTATTTACTTTGCATGTGTGTGTAAAGAGTAAATTCATGCGGCTAAATCTTTATTCTGCTGTAATCTTTGTATGGTAGCAGTTAACAAGCATAGTGATTATCTAAAAAAATCAAGTTAATGCCCTAGGTGTCGCCTATAATAAAGTTGTCTATTAAAACTTTCTATGTTAGGTGTAAAAATTGAAAATGTTCGAAATTGTGGATGTGTCGCCATCTAGCGACAAAATGGCAGTGAGAGCATTCATCCATTCACCTTAAGTTATACTTTTCACAAACAGAAAACACAATAATCCAACCACAATCTAAATCAATTCCAACCATAATCCCCTTTTACCCAACAAAAATATCACTTCTATTAAAAGCAATTAGTGCCAGCGCCACAGCATAAATAAACCCTGCACTGTGGCGTGAAAACTTCGCCAGTATACCAACAACGTTACACGGGATTTTAACGACACATCGTCGGGCTCGCGTAAAATCGCATTAAAAACTTTTAGCGCACGGTTTTTGTTGCTGTTTTGCTGCTATTAATGCTGCAGCGGAAAACTAAAATGTATTTTTGGGTATGAAATATTAATTAAAAGTCATTCTGGTTACTGTATTCGTTATCCTCGTGTTGTCTTTCATTTTCGTCTTTCTTATTATCATCGTCTGCCTGCCTTGTTCCTATCATACTTCGATACACTTCATTTTCTTTTTCCAATCTCCCTTGATAGCTGACTGATCTGTTCTTCGAGCAATGTCCCCTGCCCACTAACACATATATTTGGCGATCCTTCGGGCTATGTCGGTAACCTACGTTCTCATTCCTGATTCGATCACGCATGGTAACTCCGAGAATAGTCCTTTCCATTGCCCTTTGACAAAAAGCCTTTTGATAAGACCTATAAAAACCCTGAAAAGAACTACAAAGAGAAATAAAGATAACGTGATAAATGACGATCCCTTCTTCTCTCATATTGCTGCGAGCGATACGAAAATAGTCGCCCTTAGCTCCTGTAATGAAAAGAATATTCATTATACCAGTGTTATTGCCACCGTAGCTAGACTTTAGAAGCTTCTCCCTTATTTACCTGATACCTTCTTCCAGCCAGTCGAAACCATTTTCAATTTAAATCAGACAAAAAACAAAGTAAAAACAAATCCTTCGAGTTATGGGTAGCATCTACTTTATTGCGATCACGTCTCGGCTTCAATATCAGAATGCATTCGTGAGAACGTGGCGCCGCCTAGCGGACGAAATTGCATTCATCCTGCTAAGGAATTACCAACCTTATTGTGGAAGAAGTATAGAGTTGAAAATAGAGTGGGATGTGATGGGTGGTGTGGCTTCTGTGAGTCTAATTAAAGGATTATTGCGTTGGATGTAGCTTTTCGTGTGCATTAAAATATTTCTGAAGTTATGAGTTATGGTGAGAGAATGGGGCTAATGACAGCAATAATATTCTTTTTATAGAGTAGTAGGAAGACAATTCTGTAGCTACTAAAGATTTAAAATTTTGATATAGAAGAGTTTTGAGAAGTTACTTCGATGATGGATTATTCAAAGTTGGTAACAAGTTCATCATCATTGCCATATCAGCCGAAAGACGTTCACTGCTGGACATAAGCCTCCCCCAAGTGTCGCCACGACAGCCGGTCCTGTGCTTCTCGCATCCATCGGCTACCAGCGACCCTCAACAGGTCATCGCCACTCCAGAACTTTTCGGCCCCATTGACCATCTCTTTTGCGAGCAATGTGCCCTGGCCACTGTCACTTCAGTTAACAAGTTAGATGATCAAAATGTGATAAGTAATACAGCACTAACAAATGCTTTCGTAAAATCAATAATGAGAAAGGTGATATTGAACTCAAATTTATCGGCTGTTGTTTTCCTACAATTTCTATAACTGTTATACTGCTTCACAAATACAAGACAGCAGAATAAACATCGTTTTAGATAATACCAATATAAAAACATCTCTGGACTAGTCTTAATCCGTCACAAAAGCAATCAGGCTTAACGCTTGCACCAGGATCTTAAGCCCTGGCTTATTTATTAAACTCCACCACTTTGTGATCGCATTTTCCTTTCAACAACATTGTAACGTAGAAAAACACACGCTTCGACTGCAGAAACGCAAACAACTTACAAATTGTTTACAACGGAAGTGTTCTAACCTTGCGAAGGTAATAAACTGGGTGTATTCGAGTTTCTTATCAAATATCTATTGTTACGTGGTTCGGTTGCACGAATCATGAGTTTGTTTTCAATGATACGAGTAGCAGCAGAAACCTGACAACATTATTTCTAAGGGGTGTCATGTTTCCTTGTTAGTTGGGATGTGGTAGTTGCTGCATGTAAATTCAGTATTTTACATGCAGCAACTAACTTTCTGACCTATAGCTGGATACCAGTGTATCCAGTTGGATCCCATTAGACTGAAAGCCTTACCCAATATAGTTGAGAAAAGCTAGTCAGATAGATTGATACGAGTAGCTGCACACCAAAGCCATCTAATTCTAAAGCGTCTAAATACAGCAGTCGTCATCATCATTCTTTTGCCTTCATAGATAATTATATTTAATTGGTGTGGGCACAATATCGTCTTTCATACTTTTCTATTTCTCGTTATCACAATGGTCCTCCCTTTTCTATCTACTCGTATGCAATCTTTCACACAGTCCACAAATCGTTCCTTTGGTAAAGCCATCCTCATTTACACTCAAAACTTTCCTCACGGCATTTTCCTAAAGTCGACATTTATCCAGAAGTCAGAGGTTGTAAAATTCTTCAGTTGTAACGAAACAGGCTAACTAGTTCAGCATCGATACAGAATCGAAGGATGATGTTGAAGTAACCAATTCATAAACTGGATCGTCTCATGGTGATAAAAATCTTGAAACGAAAGATCATGATAAACTTTGGAAACCTTATTGGCCATATGGCCTCGACCATGAACGAAACAAAATCAAATCTTTTATCTTTAACTTTCAAACAACACGCAATGAAATCATCCATTTTTTTTCTAAACTGCATTTGAGCATACAATATCCTTGCTCGAGCATGCAACCTTGCTGACTTGAAGCTGAGCTAATAAAACTGACTTATCTCGAATTATCAGAGGCCTTTGAGGCGGTTTAGAAACTCTGACAGGTCTAACGACCCAACACGCCCTGTGTTGGGTCGTTAGACCTTACTGCCTACATGATAAAAAAAAATCTCGAATTCCTGCGGTCTTGTCTGAGTTTCATCCTAGAATTACGTGCGTGTTTTCTTAGTCAAGTCGTTTGGGTGTAGATATAAATAGACGCCACCCACTCCTTGCCTTTAACCAGGATTCCTCGGGTACTAGTATTTGTGAGCTGTGCGTAGAGATTTTATTGTGAATCTGGGCTAAAAATAGGGTTTGTTTAATGTTCTGTTTCTCTCGACGAACGAAAAGATATGTGCTTGTTAATCTACTAGTTTCTGTGGTGTGATGAATGATACAGAGAATTTGTAGTCGCTGGTATCCATATACAATTGGGTGTAGGCAGTCACGACCATCTTTAAACAGGCTTAGCTCTTAAATTGTTTCGTCTTGGTAAAACAAACTATTCTCTTTGGGGTATTGCCTTGCCTGTGGTGTTTACATGTGAATTGTCTTTGTAAGCCCATTCATTAGCTTTTCGTCTGGGGTGCTTTTCATTTTTCTCTGAACCAAAATTCATAACAATCGGTTGGTTTAGGTGTAAAAACGAAACATAATATACAAACTCACTTTATTAGTTAGGATAATATGGAGCGAAGAAACGATTATAATTATCAAACTTCACAATAGTAATCTTATATCAGCTATAAGTGCTAGATGTAAAGTCAACGATAGCTCTTCCGTAACCATTGTGTCACTCAAAAATCTTCCTTTTACTGCAAACCTATCAAAAGAAACGCCATCTTTCATTCGTGTGCAATCCTCATCTTCAACTCCTAAAAAACCACTTGTCCGGATTGAAGTCGGTGCCAACGCCTCGATGGCAGTAAAAGTCTTTTGTCTCTGAAAGTCGTCGGGTCGTGCGACTTCAATATTTCAGCTGGAGATTGGATTGGGGTCACGTACGATGCATCTGGTTGTTTCTAATGGAATACCTGTTTCCCTATGATTCTGTTTTTGTTAGTTCTTGATGTTGTTTTTGTTGACTGGGTTGTTATATTATCTCTTAGTTAGGTACGTATCTTATTAGTGTAGTAGTTAGTAGTTAAAGTACCTGTAGCCTTTAGCTTAGTTTTTGGTTAAGTTACTTTCTGTATTTTTAATTTTGTATCAAACAATTCGTTTCAATTTATTTTTTAATTCGCATCGATGTGAAATTGATGCAGTGTTTTCATTTCAACTCAAGTACTTGTGTTTTCATTGATGATTGTTATTATAGGTACTAGTTGAATATACTCGTAGCTAGGGTCTTCTCTATCTTCGATCTTACTGCCTACAGTAGTACTACCGTCATAATATTTAAATAAAATAATTTCAGATGTGAGATACTCTCTCAGTTTTAAAACGACACTACAGAAATCTTTAATACATGCCTTAGTCAAACAATAAGCTATTTTTTCATCATACTCCAATTAATTATAATTTCAAAGTCAGTATCGTATTCAATTAAAACAGATATTGCCTAATTCACAGCCAAACTTAGAAAAATGACGCAATACTCGGAGAACTGATCTTATTGTTCGACAATCGTCAAGGGTAAACTCCAACAATGAGTGCAGACAGTAATGTGTATCAGATCGTTGGGAATGATTTGATGATGTGCTTATTAAAATTTTTTCTCGAAGCACCGTTATGAGATACACATTTAAATGGTTTTGAGAAGATTAAAAACTTATTGTCTGTTCCAAATCATTGGGTTTTTATTTATATTAATTAATGGTTAGTCAGCTTTGCTTGGTCTTGTAAGTATATCTTTAGGGATTTTTCCAAGATATTCCTTATCGATCTTTTAGTTCAGTACTGTTCTCATTTTAACTTTCGCTAAGTTCATAAACTTTATTACTTAGTGTCTTAGTGTAAGTGTGTGTATTACTTACCCATATTTGAGAATAAATGTTATCTTTGCTTTTAAGTATCCCAGTTAGTCCATCATCATGAAGAAAATGCAGCCTGTCTTGACCCCAATTTACTTGAAATAGACACAATATTTTTGTCACCCCGACTCTTCAATCAACTTTCCTAGTATCATTTCGTTCATAATAATCATTCTTTTCTCAATCTGTTCACCATTTATCCATTTATCTACCTTAACCAGTCTTGCTCCAGTTAATTATTTAAAACACCCAAAAGCAGCATCAACATTTTAAAATTCTCCGTCATTTCCACAAAAGTGCAACTTTAAAACCTGGTTTATTCAGGTACTATTATTGTCTCTTGCATTGGACGGTCTGCATGCAAAATGAGCTCGCTTTAAGTTTTAACATTTAAATGTCTCTTCATAACACTTTGCGACTTTTGTCAGACCTTTACTGGGCACTTGATTCTGTCTTTTATTGTATAAATTGAATATTGTTGGCAAATCGCAATTCTTGAAGAAGACCTAAGCTAACTGCATATTAAAACGGCATTTGATACAAACTTTCAAGTACTTATTTTTCGGAATGAAAGAACCTATTTAATTAAACTGGGTATGCATACGCTAGATATCCAGGTCTGAATAGTCAGCACAGCAAAATTTTCGAAAAAGAGTTTAGAGGGAGAACGATTTTAAGTTTTCTTTAATGGAAAATAAGAAATCACTCTATATCTTCTCTGTACGTATCTACATACGTCTGATGCTATAGTATCTATGTTACGTTTGTACACCACTAAGTCTAGTCCACCATAATATTCTTGTGCAGTCATGAACTGCTAGTATTTCACTAGATGCAATATCCATATTGCAGTTTCTACGAACCTCAAAGTTTTGTCCTATCTATGGGAGTCACCATCTCCCATGCACCGACGTATATTCTGCATAATACGTGAACCTAAACTGTCCGCCATACTCATGCGCTCATGTTCTCCTATTACATTCTACACTACAGTATATGCAAATAGCACATAACAACGTTTGCTGCAATTCTCGAGAGCACGATTTATGTCGTGTCGTCAGTTTTTATGGGCACGATACATTGTCGTGTATGTCTTTAGTTTAAAGCTGTTTCTTGTTTCGATAGATGTCTGTATTTCCAGTGGTAGGTACTCTATGATAGTGACCGAATATCTGATACAAGTTGGTTTTACGACTCGACGCAGATGTGATGTGTAATGTCCATAGGCCATAGGGGTTTTTTTATGGATGGGAAATTATCAAATGACTTCTTCCGCTCTGGGTGGATCGGGAGGGAGTTCCAGACTCTTACTGACTAAAACCCATCCGTGTTCTTCCTTATGCCCTTTGCGTTCCAGGGTCGCGGTGACTCTTTCGAACAATTCCGCAACCCTTGGCATAGGGCTGGTTTCTGAATTGAGTATTTGGAGTTAGGAAATGGTTAATGCCTTTTGACAGGTTTTCAGCCTAAGTTGAGTTTGACAAATACTCAATTTCAAATGATTAATTCAGTAATCAGAGGATAGTCACACATAACCGACCTAAAATGTTCCCAATGATGATCGACATTTCATGTTTAATTGAACTTGAAACTAACATCATCATCTGCCTAGCCTTTTCTCAACTACATTGGGGTCGGCTCCCAGTCAAAAAACATTTTTAATAATAATGGCGATATTTGCATTTGTTGATTGGGTAAGATAATATGAATTACAGTACATAGAAAGCAAATATAAAAAAAGAAATAATCCAGCAAAAGCATATTCAACATCCTCATTCGCTTTATTTTCTTTTGGATCAGTGCAACATGATTTCTTCCTACATATCTACAGCTATGCCGTCATCTCAGTATTCACCCCATTCTAGCAAAAACCAATCATCATCATCATCATCATACCAGCCGAAAGATGTCCATTGCTGGACAAAGGCCTCGCCTAAATGGGGGGTTTGCCATAATCACCACGCTTTGCAGGCGGGTTTGCGATCACAGTGTAGCTGTAGCAATGTACCTACAGAGAATGCTGCTGCCCATTCTCTGGTGAGTCCCTTAGTCGCCTCTTACGACAGCCACGGGAAGTGATGGGATGGTGCTGTTATTTTACGTCCGACACCATACGAAACAAAACCAATACAGACACAATATAAATTGCAATGGGGGTTACCACCCTGCAAATAGCAATCAATCATCTACCCTCAATACAAACAAAAGCAAACCTGCTCTTCAATACAAAAACAAAACAAACCATTATTCAGCAATACAAACTCCGTCTCAAACTTATATTCCTATTTTAAACTCGTGCCATATTCTCCCAACTTGGCGTGTTTCGGGGGACTTGGCCAAAACTTGGCTGTTAGCACTCAATCCGCGTTCCCCTTGCCTAAATTAGGTGGTTCGAATTGGCCATTGGATCCTTTAATGGGACCAAGTTCTTGGCCGATCTTTTTTTAGTGGCCATCTCGGAAATGTGCGTGTTTTTTGAAATTTTAAGGTGAATGACTGTTTGGGACTTTTGAACATTCACCATTTAGGTTCCTACGTGTCTCTAAGGTGAAACTTAGGACTAAACCAGATGGTTAGTGCTAGTTAAGTCTGAAATTAGCGATAATTAGGTACCAGAACAGCTGTCCGAATTCGTTTCTTGCCGTTTCTTCCACATAGGAATCGACCAATTGGGACCGTGTCTTAGCTTCTGATGTTTTTTATGTGGCCATGTTGGCCTTTGTGTTTTTTTTTTATTTTATTTAGGATTTTACTGGTATTAGTTTTACAGGCTAGGCTAGGTTTTACGGTAAATCAGGTTTCTCAGTAAGAAAAATTCTTCAAGCTTTAAACTGAGTTTCATTTTAATAGTAAATTATTTCATCTTTAAAACTAGATATATTTACAAGCAATAGGTACCTATTTTTTTGACGACACGGTTGGCGTAGTGGTTGAGCGATTGACTGCTGCGCTGCGTGTCGCGGGTTCGATTCCCGCACCGAACAAATATTTGTATGGCCTACAGATAGTTGTTCCGGGTCTGGCTGTTTGTGTACGTGAATTTATATGTTTGTAAACGCACCCACGATACAGGAGAAATTCCTAGTGTGAGGCAACGTTTTTTTTAAAAAAAAAAAAAAAAATTTAATCTATACTTAATATTATAAAGAGATAAAGTTTGTGAGTTTATGAGGTTGTAGGGGGCCATCTCTGGATCTACTGAACCGATTTTGAAAATTATTTTTGTATAAGATAGCCACATTCATGAGGAAGGCTATAAAGAACGGGAAACAACGGGATATACGCATACGAAGTCGCGGGCCAAGGCTAGTTTTATAATAATATATATTTTTACTAAAAAAAAATATTACTAAAAATTCGTTTGTTCCATTTAAATCTAGGCCAACACTTTCTCAGTAGGTACCTAGCTAAAGAGCATTATTAAAAACTAGGGCGCTTTGTTAATGAAACATTCTAATTGAATTTTGATTAAATTAACGTTTTTTTTTTGCTCTTTTCCAGAGTCGAAGACGAGGCAGCTTCGCCTGTTACAAAAACAAGGTATTTAATAAACCTTTTGGCTATACGTGTCAGTCTATAATATTTAATTAAGTAAGTCCCTTCGCAAAATGTAGAAAAGTCTTTTCTACGGCCTTTTTGTACAACACAACGAAGATATACAACGTGTTACAGAATAAACGCAATACCAAGAGGTATTGCGTTTATTCTGTAACACGTTGTATGACGTCAGCATGGGTCGGGGCCCATTAGGGCCAGAGCCTACCAGGGTTGCGGATTTGTTCGAAAGAGTTACCGCGGCCCTGGAACGTAAAAGGCACTAAGAGGAGCATGGGTGGGTTTTAGTCAGTAGAAGTCTGACACTCCCTGCCGCTCCACCCAGAGCGGAAGGGGTCATTTGATGATTTCCCATCCAGAAAAAAAAAAAAAAGGATCATTGTACTCATCATTATGAACAACTTTCACTATGGGACCAACACTGAAATCGTGAAATAAAAATCGACTGCCCTATACAGTATTTCTGTCCGCATAACTCGACAAAATGTACTGAACAGCTGATTTTTTTTTATTGATTTCGAAGCAACTTTTACAGTAGGACCACCCATTGTAAAAGTTGTTCATAATGATGAGTACAATGACCCGTTAAGAGGTATTGTGTTAATTCTGTTACACGTTGTACCTATATTAGTACGTATAGTAGGAGTAAGATTAACCAGCCAAATAATTATGACTTTTTATTTGAATCGATAAAAAATGACGAAGATAAAACACGTCAAAGATATAACGTTTTAATTTTTTTTGTTTTCGTGAAAGTAAAAATACGAGTCCAATATTTTTTAGAAATCTATCTGACGAACTAATTGGATTTTTTCAGGAAACATCCCTATTGTAAAAAGGCTAGTCGGTTTGAATTAAAGTAACACTTAATATTTCTCAATAGCTTTCTCTGCGTGACCTTCTCAGTCTATAAATCTATCCGTAGTGACACGGGCGAGAGAACAACGGTCGAGACTGACTAAGTATATCTAATTACAGCCTGTCTAGTCTAAGACTGAAGTGCGTCTCGAAATAGACTGGAAAATGGTTAGAAATAAGGTTTAAAAAGATCCGTCTGACCGTATTCTATCTACTATTATTAGGGCACCTAGTAGCTGCTTGTCTACGGCTTTTAAATTTTAATTTTTAATTTTGAAAGATACAGTGAAGAACAATTCAACCACCATTGGTTTATTCGTTGCACGTTGCTATATAACGTGTAACAGAATAAACGCAATAATAATGTCTTAAGAGTTCACTCTTCATTATGAATAACTTTTACTACCTACTGGACCAAACCAGCTGTTGAGTACATTTTGTTGAGTTATGTGCACCGAAATGTATGGAGCAGTCGATGTTTTTTCACGATTTCAGTGTTGGTCCCATAGTAAAAGTTGTTCATAATGATGAGTATAATGACCCCTTAAGAGGTATTGCGTTTATTCAGTTACACGTTGTATAATGCAGCGTATGAGGTTATAAGTTCAAATCCTGGGTGGGGGACAGTGTTTTTAGGTTTTTCATTTGGACTTTTTCAGTAGCAGTCTAGAGTCGGTTTGAGCTTGGTTGACGGCAATGGATAATAGTTAAGTTTATATGTCCCACGATGACCCAAATGGAACTCAAACATAACCGGCGAAATAGGTACTAACATTACCACTAGCTAAGGTTTCAAAGCCATACAAAAGTTTCATTAGTTGTGTCTCGACATGGGTAAGACCAATTGTTATGGTTCATGGACATTTGTCCAGTGGAAAAATACAAAACTGAGATGAATTTACGGGCTTCTTTCTTGTCTCGATAAAGCTATTATTTGGAAGCATGTCGGTAGGTATCCTCATCAAACAAAGCGTCTTCTCGAACTGCAGTGACTAATCTGGAATTCTCTTAACCAATTGCGGACCCACGTGGAGCCCCTTCAGGTCATGCATCACCTTCTTCATTGCCTGTCGTGCTCAACCACTTACAGTGTAGGTGTAAATACCTACTGATTTTCAGTTGTCGCCTAGGACATGAAATCAAGTTTGCTGTGTATGTGAAAAAACATAAAACAAATAGGCTAATTATTTTTGAGGCGAATAACAACTTATTAGGCGACTAACTAATTGGTTACAAAAAATAATGACTTGGCGGCTAATATTAACAGTGGGATGTCATACGTATATGTGTTTTAATTGGTGTAAGAGCGAGCGAAGCGAGCTCGGGACTTGGGGCACCCCGACTCGGACAGGTTAGGTCAGAAGGGAATGGCGGGGTCAAGTGAGCGAGCGAAACGAGCGAACAGACCCCACCATCCCCTTCGTGGTTATTCTTTTTAAACCACCCAAAAATATTTATTTATTTATACTAGAATCACTGCCAATTTAGATTTAAACAGAGCTTACAACTCTAAATAAAGCTGCTACTTTATACTTAAAATGCTACTTCACTGTAGCTGCATCTTAATTATTTTTAAAACCCTATAACAGGTTAGTTTGTCGCCGCGTTAAATACATGCCAAATAAATACAGTAACATTAAAATTTAAGTAAGATTAAAATTTTGATGTGACCTAATTTTTTATATTCATTGGGCGGTCCATATCACCGACATCGATATCCATGGCACAGACTTTGGAATTACTAAAAGTACTGAAAATAAATAAGGGTCTTATTCTAAAGGAAAACAGGTTTTGTAATTCGCATCATATTGACTTTGTACTAGTCAGAAAACTAATGAGGAAAATACAAACATTAATCCAGAATCCAGTTTCGTTGTTTTTACCCCACTGCCCCAGTCCGTAATGTTTTTATCTGACTGTTGCATCAGTCCGTAACAACCAAAAACTCGAATCCAGTTAATTGGTAATTATAAGTGCATGTTACGTCTTAGTCCGACGATATTAATTGCGTTTTTATTATCGTCATTATGAGGAAAAAATCAGTAAAGAGTGAGTCGTTCAGTGCGATATGGTTCTAGTATATCGCACTGGTATGGTTATAGTTCTAGTAGTATCCAGTAAGTAAGCAAATCAAGTGAAATATATTGATTTGTAGACAAGGTGGTAGATGTTACAAAATAGTATGAGTGTCATAAGGCACAGTAAAAGGACTTATTTCTTTGGACATGTATATGTCGCAGTCAATTAGCTTAATCAGCCGTTGTTTAATTGATGGCCTAGCCTTTTCATTTAAATGCGCCGATTTTTCAGCGAGCTAAGTGAAATCTTTTGTTCAATATCGTTTGTTGACTTGCCCGTGTTTCTGTCGCTGATCAAACGGCGCCGTTAAATGAAAAGGCTAGGCGTTTAATGAAATGGCTGATTAAGCTAGTTGGCTGGGACATTTAATATGAAGACGGAGTATTTCTATTAATTAAAAACTTAGTTCCGAAATCCGTACTGTTCGATTAATGAAAGATTTTAAACTTTTTTAAAAGAGATATTTTAAAGATTAAAAGCTATTGGTAGGGTTGGACTTTAGGATCAGGATACATAGACAAAGGGCCCACCTATGGTTTCCTCGTGTGTTGCTAAGGAACCCTAAAAACGTGCTAGTTGATACAGTTTTGATTTTATTGTTAAACGAAGTGGCCGTGTTTTGCGTTTGTGTATAAAACACAGTTTTACGTTCGACACAATAACGATACTCAGAGGACGCTGAAGTTTAAAATGCTCGCGAGGAAAAGAAGATATTATTATCTTGGGTTAGTGTCGTTTTATATATTTTTATAAGAGATGTGAGCTTGAAGTTTTCAATGTAAATTATTTGTCATTTGTCTGCAGTTATTTGCCCTCAGACACATGTATTTTTGGGTTACAAATGAGTTAAGTTACATCCTTTTTGTCTTGGAGACTCTTCCTAAAAATATAATTCATCAAATAGTAGGTACTTGGTATCTGAGGATTGTATCGGTCGTTTATCTGTCCGTTAACGCTATAGTTGAAAAATAGTTGTCCATTGAAGAAAATACTGTAACCTTCTAGAATTTACTAAGATAGTTTGAAGATCTAACCTTCCTAGGGGTTTATATGTCGCAGCTAACTAGCTTAACCAGCCGTCTCATTTAAAGCCTAGCCTTTTCATTGAATCAACGACTTATGTGGCATGGGCAAGTCATCAAAAGATATTGAACAAAAGATGTTACCTACTTAGGTCACTGAAAAATCGGCGCATTTAAATGAAAAGGCTAGGCCACCAATTAAACGGCTGATTAGCTGCGACATATATACCATAAGTCTCTAGTTTCTATGTATATTTTAGTTTCAATTTAGTCACTTTTTTCAAAATCATGTCATTCCCACCACAGTATCGCGTTACTAACTAGTACTATACGTACAACATCACAGTAGCTCACAGTTGATTTAAACACAGCACTAATTCTTGATAAACACAGTTGTTGCGCGGTCGGTAAATATGATCAGGTAATTGTTCGTGCCCGCGACTGCGCCGGCGGCCTTGCGGTTAGGTAGAGGGTTTAGTGATGAAATGTAGCGGGAGCGGAAGCGTCCACTGCTAGGAATGACCACAAAGTCTTATTATTATTTTTATTCGACCACATCATCGCTTACCATAATGTGAGATAGTGGTGAA
The DNA here is from genome assembly GCA_947386135.1 of Melanchra persicariae. Taxonomy (NCBI): domain Eukaryota; kingdom Metazoa; phylum Arthropoda; class Insecta; order Lepidoptera; family Noctuidae; genus Melanchra; species Melanchra persicariae. The sequence continues at coordinate 1,940,127 of OX376652.1, forward strand.
GCGCGTCCCCATCAATAATATATAAGTATTTTTATCTTCGGTCATTTAATTTTTTTAGAATTCATTATCTTTAAACTTTTGGTAAGAAGGGATTTTTAGGTAAACGATGGGCACATTTTCTGCCCCTAAAATCAATAAATAAATAATAAAATAAATATAATTAATATTATAATATCCCTGTTGGTTGTTTAATAGGTCATTGGGCCTGACAGAAATGCCCTGTCTACATGAGTATGACATTTCAAATTCTCAAGAAATTAGATATCCACTTGGTAGGTATCTAGATCTACACTGTAGATGGATACCTATCTTCCTTTATTACTACCTATTTTCTTTGTTGTTTTGTTCTTGAGGCTTCTACGTCAAAATCGCTTCTCGCTCCGCTTTCTTCACCACCATACCCACACCCTAACTCCGTGATTCATATAAAGTTACAAAGGCAGTGACGCACTCGGCACCAGTCAGTCACGAAAACCACTTTGTTTTGTTTTTATTAACTCATAAACAATGTACCGTATTAGCTTAACTAGTTGTATGATGAAGGATATTACTCGGAAGGCTTAAAGTGGGTGATACACTAGAGGGAACGACTGTTTTGTTAAATCCGTGTCACAATAATCAAACAGAATGGGTAGGTACTAGGTACAGTTGAAAAAAAGACACTTGAATTCAAAGATTTGAGACGACTATATTTGATTTTTTTTTTTTTTTTTTTTTTATGAATGGGCTAGCTCTTGACCTCGATCACGCCTGATGGAAAGCGATGGATGAGGTCCATGATGAAAGCGAGCGTGCCCAGAAGATGCCCTGAGGTACTGGTACTCCCACGCGTCGACGAAACACAGCAGGCTGCTTGACGCCGAACTACGGTGGGAGGGTGGTCGCGAACCAGGCGGGCGTTAGCCCTACTACCGCAAGGGAAGGATTGGCCAGTCTTGTAAGGTGTTAGGTGAGACTGTCCAGGATGCGCCGAGCGCTCGGTTCAGTTGAGTGTCTGATGGAACAAATTGCGCTACACGAGGAGGCTCCTTCATGCATCCCAAAATTTGAATTCAGTATCTATATGTCGTAGAATAATTTGATACTTCGAATCTTCGCGGAAATCCTAGGGGTTTTGCGAAAACGCGGATAATTAGACATAGGCGAAAAATTATCAAATCTTACTGGACAAAGTCTGGATTTTTGCGAAAAAAAAAATAACCACGAAGGTGATGGCGGGGTCTGTTCGCTCGCTACGCTCGCTCACTTGACCCCGCCATCCCCTTCTAACCTAACCTGTCCGAGTCGGGGTGCCCTAATTGATAATTTTTCGCCTATGTCTAATTATCCGCGTTTTCGCAAAACCCCTAGGATTTCCGCGAAGATTCGAAGAATCAAATTATCCTACGACATATACAAGATTATTGTTTATATTATATGTCCAATATTTGTTGCCATTTCTAAAAACTTTACAATCGAAGTGACGTCATGCGAGTTTTCAGCGCACTATACCTACCTATCTTCGTAATTTTTTGATAACGTGAAAAAAGAAAAAATACGTGTTCAATATTTTTTTGGAAATCTATCAGACGGACTAATTCGATTTTTTCAGTAGAATACCCTCACGGATTTAGCGTACCTACAATAAGTGCTGGTGCCTAAACTCAATAGAGGAAAATCTATGAACTTGACAAGCCCCCACTCCTGAACTTTTATGCGTTTTAACGTTGTCGATTTTTATTGATTTGGCAATGCAGAGAATACGTGTTTTTTTTATTTCATTAATCTAACTGACGTTCTAAATAGAATCATATTGTTTTTGTCCAGGATTTTTTTAAATCATTCCTCTCATTTTGATAGTTTAATTATTTAAATAAAGGCTGATTCACACACATCAGTGAAGTCACAGTTCCGTCACAATACTGGCACCGTTATAATTATCCTTTCATACAATCTCTATGAACGCGTCCGCACATGTCAGTGTCAGTGACGACAGTGCTCTCAGTGAGAGTTCATAGAAATTATAGAAAGAAATATCACGGTGTCGGTACTATGTGACTTCTCTGATATGTGCGGCCTTTATTCGTCACAATGACGACATTATGATCTTGAACACACTTAAACATTAATGCTGTATATGGTTTGAGAAGTACATAATACATGGGTACATACATAATTTGTAGGTACAGCTGTTAGTTATACAGGTTAATGTTGACTTAGCATACGAATTTGAACTTGAACTACTTTACAGTAGCGTTATAAATAATAATATTGTGGCAAGTTATGAGATTGTGTCGGTTAGAAACCATTACTAATTATCATAACAAAACTGTATTTTATAATGTGATTTCATGAAACCTCTAATAGTTAGGCGCGAGGAGCTTGTGGCTAAATAAAAACAGCCGCACGGAAAGATCTTCAAGGTTAAGCAACGCTTGCCGAGGTCAGTCTATGGATGGGTGACCATTAACATAACGCGACTCCTCCGTGTCTCGGAAAGTACCTTTATCCGTTGATCCCAGCTGTCATCTAGGAAGTAGTAAGCAGTCTTGCCAAGTACCGTGTTACCCAGTTAATGGGTTGTGGAGGTCTGGATAGGCAGCCGCTCCACGTAAAATATTGGTATTCAGCTGAATCCAGTTTGACTGGAAATCGACCCCAATATAGTTGGGAAAAAGTAGGGTAGATGACCAGATATGCGCGACAATGCGACAACACGTTTTTATGAAGTAGGAGTCGTTCTACCGATAAGCTAATGTACGCAGAACAATATTCTAGATCGAACGATCTACAAACCTACTTAAGCCCAATTGCATCAAAAACTGAATTCCAAGTTAGTTACTATCCTGCTAGGGTTGCGGAATTCGTTCGAAAGAGTCACCGCAGCCCTGGAACGCAAAGGGCATTTGGAGGAACACGGATGGGTTTTAGTCAGTAAGAGTCTGACACTCTCTTCCGCTCCGCCCAGAGCGGAAGGAGTCAGATGATTTCCTACCCTAAATAAAAAGTTATCACAAGGTTTTATACCTACATAATTAACTCGGTCTTAATAAAATTTCCCACTGGCTGTGCGAGCGAGCCTAAGACAGATGCTTATTTCTTTACAACCTAAGTATTTTCATATCCTTCCTGAACTGGCACCATATTATACCTTGCAAAATCGTAATTATAAGACTGAACTGGCCTACAATTTCATCCATGTCAGGCTCTGCTGACCGATTTTCTCTTATCTTCCACAGTGACAAAAGTGGTCTAATCACACCGCAAAATGGCGGCGAGGAGTCGCCCCCACCAGAGAAAGAGCGGGCTGACCGCGAGGACTCGGAGAAGAGTCACTCAGCTCCAGTGCCGCACTCCGCAGAGGGGCCCAACGACGACCTGTACGCGATACCTGTCAAGTTGCGGCCCAAGAAGGAGCCCCAGCTCCCCCCTGGCTGGGAGAAACACGAAGGTACTCGTAGGAGATGTATGTTCATTTGGAGTATTAGATTTAGTTTTCGTGAGGGTAGATAGGTAGGTAGCCAAGGGGTTGGTAGCTAACGTTCGGTAATAGGGGATTTGCATGAAAAATATAATAACTAACCAGATTAATAACAGCTTATCAAAAGTGATTGAAAAACAAACGAGACACTTATAACAATTTTAAACAAATGTTTCTGCCCCTTTCAGGAAAAAGTATTTTTCTATGGCAGTTGTCTAAGCGTCATGAACTTTGACGTCAGTCCACGTCAGACTTATCTTGCTAATTGTCAACTTTGAAGCTAAAAAATTGTTAACTAGAACTAATAAGTATCGATTTTATATTGCAAAAGTTAAAAAAAGACGTACCTACTACCCGTATGCGTTAACTTTGGCACCTGGCTCGAATTACGTTATGACGTTTTTATTAAAATTGAACAATCCGATTTCTATGAAAACTAGGTATATAGGTACCTAGTTTTCATAGAAATCGGATTGTTCAATTTTAATAAAAACGTTGTGTTTATATAAACACAACGGTAATACTCGTGTTTATTTTCGTCGAAATCGAAACGTTCAATTTAAATTAAAATCTCAAAACGTCATTCAAAAAGTGTCGAGTCGAGCCAGGAGCCAAGTTAACGCGTACGGGTTTAGTCCTGGCATGAAAACTAACTGCTTCTTGCAAAAATATATGTTTAGTGGATTCATCTGTGTGACCATAAAATATAAGTATCGGACCCAGGCAAAGAGACATGCTTTGGCAGAGAGCTTTAACAGCTAACTAAATATAACGTTTCACGCACCCAGTTAAAACTGTCGCATTTTCAAAGAACACCAAGCACCCAATCATTTGCTTGAAGAGTTGTATTTAACATCATTTTGGTTGAAATAGTTGCTAACACTAAAATAACTGTTAATCCGCCAGGTTATATGGTTGACATGTTGACATGAATGCTGGAAAACAGTACTTTTAGTGATCTGTGAGGAAATTCTGATCCAAATTAAATTGCCTCTCGCTACAATAGTTAATACAATGAAGCCATCATCTGCGATTTTGTTTTGTTTTGTATTGCATGCCAATCATCAAAACCTGTTTAGTGACTATGGCCCATATTAACTTAAATAACTCCAACATGAGCATTAATATTGACGTTTTCGTACTCGAGAGATGAGCAAACAAATGCAATTTAAAACTTCAATATAAGACAAGCTCCGATGGAGTTGGAGTTGAGTTGGAGTTTACGTTTTGGAATATGGGCCTATGTCTAAGTAGGTAAAGTCATATACTTACCACATAACTACTACACGACTAGCTGCTAAATTTAAAATTCTATGGTAGGCACCAGATAAATCTGTAATAGCGGTCATTGACCCACCTACATTTATTGATATTATTAACATTACAAAAAGACATAAAGCTGAACAGAATCGACATTTAACGTGATCCTTATTTTTTTCTAGTAATTTTAAACAGTTCATAATTTATTGTTCGGGTGCCAACGAAGAGATATTAGGAAAAGCTCACTTTATTGCAAATTGATCTGTCGCCTGCCATAGTGTCCTGTATGAACTAACGTCACACTAATCAACCACGATTTCCACTAGATAACGACGGCCCCTACTATTGGCACATAAAGAGCGGGACCATCCAAAGAGAGATCCCCAAAATGCCGCCGGTAGAGGCCAAGGAGTCCCGCATATCCATGGTCAGGGACTGCTCGAACCTGTCCGAAGTCAGCAAGTATGAGGGCAGTATGATGACCAGCTCTGTCACCAGGAGTACCACCAGTGGAGCCCTGGACCATGATGGGCAGGAGGCCGAGAGGAAACGGAAAGAGGAGATGTCTTACAAGTAAGTATGGTCTTCTTTATATTTTTCAGTTTTCATCGTATGGTACTGTAGCGACGTTAATAGTGTTAATACCTCCACAAAAATCAACGTAGCAGAATCTACATCGCAACAATGAGACTCGCAGCGCCATCTATTTCGACAGCTGCGAACTAACAACGAAATCCTAAATTGCGTTATCAGAGTTTACCGTGCGATTCGAACAGATACAACAGCCCAAATATCGACTATCGGGTAGTTGCCCACCGGACACAACAACCGTCCGGTCGGAGGATCCTCCCTTTTCAACGGAGGTATGTGGGACTTTACTCTCTGTTCCGCTACCTTCAAAGTACCTCTGCAAGCTAGGCTGCCATGATAAAATAGGAATGTGCGGGTCAGGTCTATCGCATAAGCACAGTGACTGTCAAAGTCAAAGTCAAAACGTTTATTTCAAATAGGCCATTTAACGGCACTTTTAGTAGGGCAGTCGATTTTAATTTTTTAACCCGCTATTATGGCTCAACCATGTCTTATTGACCAATCTGTCCAAAGAAAATCTCACTAAATCTTGATGAACTTCAACCCGTCACGTTTGGTTTGCATATCGCTGACACACTTACCGACTGCCCACGTGTGCAAAAGTGTTAAAACCTGTTAGTTCTGCACGTAGACTTTAAATGGTGCAAAGAAGTGTCGCCACAAACCACAACCTCTCCAGTTTTTTAAGTTTGAAAAAAGTTCTGTCGTTTTTGGAAAAAAAATGTAATTTTTATTTTTTTTTGGAAAAAGTCTTTTTATTTTGTTTTGTTGTGGTTTCCTTACTGAAACTACACCAGATATAGCACGTCACCCGTAAATATGACCACGCATTTCTGGAACACCCTGTATATATTGGTTCTAATGAGGTCGTTTTTAATTATCAACATTTCCTTCTCTAGACGCCGCAGTTTCCCAGCCCGTCCCGAACCAGACAACGGTCGCGCCGTCCGGTTCTTCGTCCGCTCCCTGGGCTGGGTGGAGATCTCTGAGTCCGACCTGACCCCGGAGCGGTCCAGTCGGGCCGTCAACAAGTGCATCGTGGACCTGAGTCTGGGCCGCAATGATCTGCTTGACCAGGTCGGACGCTGGGGTGATGTGAGTAACTTCTGTTGTGTCTATGAGTTGACTTGAGTAAAATGTTGTTACTGGTGTCGTTGATATAAGCAACCACCAGGCGTTAATCCGCCACGCGGGCGCGAAGCCGGTTACTCCAGCGTTGAAATTACTTCTTTTTTAAAATTATATTAGCAAACACTTATTCAAATGCTTCTGGAGTATAGGTATAGGTACCTTAAAATGTCACCGACGCCATTAAGTTTGGTGTCTGTCTAGAACACTTTATAGGTTCTTATGATGCCATTCTGTAAGACACCAAAACTCCAAGTAGGTATCTTCTGAAACCGTTTTGAAGGTCATCGTCGTTTTGATGATCATCAACCAAAACGAGGACCTAAAATCACTTACCAGATTCACGCCGCGAGCTTTCCTTATGGACTTGATATACAAAGCGAACAGGGCACACGGCCAGGGGGCTGACAAGATTAAATCTATGGTGTCAAAGGAACGAAATATACTTAGCGTCACGGCCAGACGCCGTACATTTTCGGTCCAGTTTGTTTGTTTAAAGTCCCTTAAACCTTTAGATTTACTTACCTACGCTACGCAACTACGGTACGCTAATGAAGCCTCCGTATTTCTGCTCACAGGGCAAGGACCTCTTCATGGACCTGGACGACGGAGCCCTAAAGCTGATCGACCCAGAAAGCCTGAACACACTTCACACGCAGCCGATCCACACCATACGCGTTTGGGGAGTCGGCAGAGACAACGGCCGGTGAGTACTACCCCCTATATCTTGATACACGAACTCGTAAAAATTCAACTAAACCTGAAAATTTTCTGTCTTTGCATTCTCGGAATAGTGAAAGGTAAATACAATCGAAATAACAGGTTTTCTTTTCTAGATATTTAGATATTGGTGTGATTGTGAATGGGTTTTAAAAACATTTGAAATTCTAGTTTTTGATTAGATTTTAATATAGTAGATTTGGAAGAGCTTCAGAGCCATTTCAAAAGGTTTTGATTTGTAGGCAGGATCCTATATGGCGTTATCCGAAGCCTCGTTTTGTTAATTTTCTAGTGTTTGTGTAAATACTTCGCTTAAACTCACGTGCTATGTTGGCTTTACTTCGATACACGCAACATGATCAAACTGTCGGCGGCGGTGTCATTTCATGCTGTTACATGTATCATAGGCCGTCATTATTGTTTTTTTTTGTCTGTAAATAAGTCTTATTGAACGCAATTCGCTTTGAGATAATAATTGAAACACCTCAGTCCTAAAAAAAACATCCAAGTTTTAAAGCTCAGTTATGACGAGGCTTAATCTAACTTTCATGGAAGATTTGGCACCTAAAACTGCTGAACATTTTAACAAAATAGTTCCTAGAAAATGCAACAAGAGTCTACAATGTTAGTCATCACCATTTCTGGTTAAAACAATTTAAAAAATGCTGAAGAGAAAGATATTAACAACAGCAACTAACGCTCATTTAATGAGAGATTCAGTCCAGATGATGCAGTGATATCACCCTTGCCAGGGCTGCGGAATTTGCTCGAAAGAGTCACCGCGGCCCTGGAACGCAAAGCGCAATAGGAGGAACACGGATGGGTTTTAGTCAGTAAGAGTCTGACACTCCCTTCCGCTCCGTCCTTAGAAGGAGTCATTTGATGATTTCCCATCCTTGAAAAAAAAACATCACCCTTTTCTACGTAACGTCAATACCAGCCGGTCACGCACAATGTCCAACATCAGGACTAAGTGCGGAAACCATACCCAATAGATAGAAACCGCTCACCATGAGAGGTTGAGTCAGCTTGAAATAAACAGCCGGTCTATTCTGTCGACATTTCACCGTCCACACTTACAGTTCTCGTCAAATAACTTTGCCCCTCTGAAGTTAGCCATTTGCAAAGATCGCGCAGGTGCAGTCACGTAGACGGGAGCAAGCGGGACGCAAGCATGCATCGAACGTTAACGAGTGACTGAGACATAAAATCGCGCCCCGCCCCCATGTCTCTTGCGCATGCGCAGTTGCGGTTTGTTCGTAATTTTGACTACTACGCAGCCACTCGTAGCCAACTTCAGAGGGGCAAAGTTATTTGACGAGAACTGTAGGTGGAGTGATCACAAGTGAGTTGTCATTCCATCTTGTTTGTATGATTTGACAGCTCACTTGTCGTTCACTTCGCCTAAGTTTTCTCTTCGACATGTTTACAGAATCGCACTGCTGTTATTCCGCCTCTTTTCGCCTCGATTGCATGGGTTGACAGCTTCCTTCATATTCCCTTCATCTAAGTTTTCAGGGTGCTATTTTTACAGACTATATTACTCTGTACGGACAGCACTGGAACCTACGTTCACAGGGTCCTAGGGCCCAATAATCTGCACGCCTTCTTCCCTCAAGTCTACCGACGTCTCCTAAAACTTCCATTTCTCCTCCCAGGGACTTCGCCTACGTAGCCCGTGACCGCGCGACGCGCAAGCACATGTGTCATGTGTTCCGTTGCGAGGCACCGGCTAGGAGCATCGCCAATGCCTTGAGGGACATCTGCAAGCGCATCATGATTGAGAGGTCCTTGCAGCCGCCGCCGCGTCCAACTGACCTGCCAGCTACTAGGCGGCCTAGACCGCTTTCTGGTAAGAAGATATTATTTTATACTTCGCATTCTTTATAAGCCATCGAATCGTAGAGCGAAAACGACACAGGATGTCAGTTAGCAAGGATACTTCATAATAATCTGGTCTAAGATACAGATCTAGATCAGATTTGGTCTAAGATACCTTTTTGGCGTGGAAAATATGTAGGAGTACCTATGCCCCAAAATGTCAAAAACCATCACTGTATGTTTCATGTTTGTACTGGGTGACGAGAAAAATGGCGATCGCACGCAGTTGACCACTGATCGATTACTGCGTAACTTCAAAAATATTTTTTTTTGTATCACCATTAACTAGCTTAAACTTAACTTGGGGCAAGAAAACTATGAAGGTTCAAGGCACCAACCAGCGTAGGTGTTTGTGGTTACTGCAGCGGCAAAAAACTTATCCGTGCGTGTGTTTACCACTTTTCTGTGTATATTCCACCAGGATTTCTAAACGGTCTAAGCCTTCTGATCCTTTTCTAATGCGACATAGTTTAAATCTTCTTTGTGTTTTCTCTACCCAGTGGGCGCCGCGTTCCCCACGCCGATGGAGGAGCCGCGCAAGACGGTGCGCGCGCTGTACCTGGGCAGCGCCGAGGTGGCGCGCGCGACGGGCATGCGCGTGCTCAACGACGCGCTCGAGCGCCTCGCCGCCGCGCGGCCGTCCTCCGCCTGGCGCCCCGTCGCTGTCGCCGTGGCGCCGTCCATGATCACTATCACTGATGAGGGGGTAAGGATACCTCGGCTTTAGAACTGTTGATAAAGTTGTTGTTTTGGTGGTTTGAAGAGGAATTTTGAAATGGTAACAAAAAAGGGCTGGTGTTAACTTGGCGGGAGTTTCGACATAAGCATAACTGGTGCCTTTTTATAGCTTCGTCTCGATGATATCCACAATCTGCTGTCGCCTCTTTGGCGTTGCCTGCCTGCTAGTTTTGCAAATCTATCTGTAGACTCTGCTTATCACCTGTTGGAATGCCTACCGGAGGATGTCATTTTTCCTTTAACGACATCTTCGCAAATCTGAACTAGATTAGATACACAGAGAACTTAGGTATAAAAATTAACCACTTGTCTATAGTTCCAAAGTCTAACAACGACCTTTATCCCAACAACTCTTATTTAAACAGCTTCATCAAGTGGTTACCACCTTTCCAAAGTAGGTATTAATTATTATAATCACGAATTTCCTAGCTCCTTTCCAAGATTACCTAGCGGATCTAACCATTGTGCGCTTGTTATTCTTCTATAGCAAAACTTAACATTAGTAACGGCCATTCCAGGAGACGACCCCCATCGTAGAGTGCCGCGTGCGCTACCTGTCGTTCCTGGGCATCGGGCGCGACGTGCGGCGCTGCGCCTTCATCGTGCACACGGCGCAGGATCTGTTCGTGGCGCACGCCTTCCACGCAGAGCCCTCCTCCGGCGCGCTCTGCAAGACCATCGAGGCCGCTTGCAAGGTGGGCTGCTACTCCTTCTCTTTCTTTTGTTAACTACAGGTTTAAGAAAGCACGGAGACGCCGCAGCGGCTGCTTGGATAGACGATCATCATCATCATCATATCAGCCGAAAGACTTCCACTGCTGGACATAGGCCTCCCCCAAGTGTCGCCACAACAACCGGTCCTGTGCGTCTCGCATCCATCGGCGACCAGCGACCCTCACCAGGTCATCAGTCTATGTTGTGGCTTTCCAACGCTGCGCCTTCCGGATTGACTATAATGGTTCCCGACCACCCTCCCACCGGAGTCGGCGTCAAGCAGCCTGCTGTGTTTTGTCGAAGCGTGGGACTACCAGTGCCTCAAGGCATCTTCTAGGCACGCTCGCTCCATCATAGTCCTTATCCATCGCTTTCCATCAGGCGTGCTCGAGGTCAAGAATACGGAAAATTTGGGGCTTGGTATAGCTGGCGATCAAAAGGTTGAATCACAGTTTATGCTCGTGGGCGTGTAACAGACTGCAGTATGTAATCCCCATGTTCCTGTACAGGAGTAGCAGTGATTGGGAATAGTACATCATTCAATTTCTCTGAACTTATCTCAGTAATGTGTTGGTGGTTTCCAGCTCCGCTACCAGAAGTGCCTGGACGCGCACGGCGGCTCCGCGGGCGGCGGGGGGAGCGCGGGGTGCGCGGGCGCAGAGGGGCCGCGCGGCTCTCTCGGCGCCGCGCTCAAGTCGCTGGTGGGCTCGCTCACCGGCCGCAGGGGCTCCTGAACCCCACTCTCTGAGCCGCACTCCGAAGGTAAAATACAACATAGTATCTAGATATGATTTTCTAAGCATACCGGAGGTGGACAACGGAGATAATGATAAATGAAAGTAGGTATACCTTCCCCCGGGACGTGCATATAGCATAAGTGCTGGAGAGTCCGACTTGTGAAAATAATGGCTTCTTAAGCAAGCCCAGTCCGTGGTCATGGCTGACCAGTTAACCACCTTTCCACCAGCCAGTAGGATAACCTGCTCCTATCTATTACTATTTATATATAGGAGCAGGTTATCAGAGCCTTATGCTGTGAGGCATAATGTCCACTAGGTTATTACGATGGACTGGATCCATCACCGACATTTACCTCAGGATCCCATGGTAGGTAAATTGTTCATCTGACCGTCTAGAAATGTACCTATCTACCTTTTTTCTCAACGATTTTATCGTATGTAATCATTTATTTCTGCGTCTTCCAGGCGAGCCGTTACCCCCGGAGGAAGAGTGCGGCCAGGCGGCGCGTGCGCACAGCGACAGTGGCGCCGCCGACATGCCCTAGCGCCACAGCTTGCCGCCACTACGTGACGTCATCACTCACCGCTAACGTATCGTTTTAACTGAGTAATACCACTGCATCTTCAATACGTAGGACCTAGGAGCCCATAAGAGGGGAAATAATATGATTATTATGTTAACCCGTCTATTCTTGAAACAACTCACAGTGATAACTCAGATGAGCTTGAAGTGAACATTCCTCCTTCATTGGATGTCTTACTTTATGGTTACTTCATCTTAGTTAACACGGTGCGGTTACTGTCAGGACCTAGGACAATATGCGAAGGAAAATCATTGACTAGGTCACATCTGGTTACTAATTCGTCCTTGGACCCGTTGAGAGGGAGACGATTCGGTGATTACAGATAGACCTAGGACCTTATCAATAAGAGGGAAATTGATTTGGTTAATTACCTACGGTTACCGGTAGGGCCCAGCAACCTTTGCTTAGGACGGAAACGTCATGAAGACTAGGTTACACCCGGTTTCTGACAGATCAAGCAATACAAAAATTTGTTGACCTTTTGTCAAACTCGTATTTACCGTTGTGATTAGCCTGTCATGCAGTCTGCGGACATGAGTTTGACAATCAGTCAACAAGTTTTTGTAACTTTCAGAAACCGAGTGTTAGGTAGTTAAAAAGATGATGATGAGATGTTAGAGGATTGACAAATGCGACTGTGTTATTTAGGTAGTGGTATTGGAATTGATCCAGCCATGACAGAAAATAAAGCGCGAAATGCCATATTGTTGCCATATGTTCTTAGGCGTTTTGATAACGCAAATCAAAAATATTAAAAATTAACCATCTACGACCTAAATACTCGTTAAAACGATACAAAACATAATAAGCTGACTGAGAATCTTGACTAGAAAATTAGCTATTATAGGTTTGCTTACCCTAACATTGACAAACAACCATCCAAGTCTTTGTCGCATGACAATTTGACAAACTGAGTCTCAATTTGACATTCAGGACTTGAATTTGACATTTCATTAAACAAACTCGACTGCATTAATGAACATATCTATTAGTTTTTTTACGCTAATGGGCTGTCATATTTAGTGGAAATATTTAAAATAAACATTAATACGTGCAATATACACACAGGTATGATTTTGTTAATAGGTACGTAAAGAAAATGTAATCAACAAAACAGCAAGGTCTTCTTTTTACCTACATTTGTTATTATTTTATATTGTTTTGAAATAATTAACTTGTAAATAAATCTGTTATATATTCATATGTGTTTTCCGTAAACTCCACATGAACAATAATGATTCTAATCCAATGTATCATGGACAAAAATTCAAGTAATCACTTCATTAAACTATCAAGATTTGGAGTGAAAATATTAATTTTTTAGAGTTTCAAATTAATTTAATTAATGTTAGAGTATTATGTAAGGTGGTGTTCATAAAACAGATATTAATTATTGCAACATTAGGCAAGCTAGCTTCTTCCATTTCTAGACATCTTCGCCCTAATTTCGACAAAATACTTAACATTAATTAAATTAAAAATATAATTGTATGATCCTAAGCATAAAATCCAACCTCTTCCTTGCTTGGAATCTGTTAAAGACGAATATAAACCTATGTATTACCTCGAGTTGTAAAAAGCCTCTTTGATTTGATGTTAGACGTTACCTTAGTCATATAATTTATAACTTTAACTAATGGTTAAAAAGTAAGGCAATTTTCTAAACGCTGTTTTACAAACTACAAAGAAGAATATTGTGTGACTTTTAATCATTAGCTAAAATTAAATAGTTTGTAGGTTAACGTTTTAAAATAGAACGATGCTGATGTCCAAATATAAAAAAAAAATGTTTTGGGCTGAGGTTATAGGTATTATAATGATTGATGTGTTGTCAAATTGAATTGTCAAATTGAGCTCGACAAGTTGAGTCTTGACAAATTTGACAATCTATTTTGACATTTACCATTTTTGGTCTCTTGAAGGTTACCTTATAAATTACTAGTCCATAGAAGTAGGTATGTTAAGCTTTTGTAAATTTAACGCTATTTATATTATATCTGTGACACAATATCGCCACAGAACACTATTGATGTTAACATAGATTTTTGTGTAAAATTAAACATAAGATTCGTAAATGTTTAGTTTGGGGATGTTGGATGTTCTTTGTAAATAATTGTAAACTTAATGGAGTAGACATAAGGTAGATAATGGATTGATAGTGTTTTGAGACAGTTTCTGGTCAGAGCTGACCTGGTAGCAGCACGCTATGTATAGTCAATCGTATGCTGACTATAATAGATGTAAAATGGCAGTGTGTATGGAAAATATTGGTGTTGAGCACGGTATGTACCTAGAGAGTAAGGCATCAATGGTTTCCAAAAAAAAAACTTTGGTTCGTAGTATAATTATAACGAATATAGGACCCTATGAGTATAAATAAAGAGTTTATTTTTGCTTAAGCTTTAAGATATTGAGGATTTCGATTGCTAAAGAAGAATATTTTTTGTATGATCACCTCATTGAGTATTTATAATATTTATATAATGTTAAGCTTTTTGGGCGTAAAATTATCCATTTAGTTCTGCATTTGAAGGCTCAATTTTAAAGTCGTCTAGTTGAGTCTAAAAAGTAATTTGACAATGGTCTCTCATTGTCAAAATGGAAGACTTAAATTGTCAAAGTATATCTTGAAAATAGACTTTAAATATTGAGTGATGGTCAAAATTTCCATCAATAATTATAATTTAAACCCATTCAAATCGCTAACCTCATCGTCACAAGGGTGTTCGAAACACATTGAGCTTTCAATAATATTATATATTTATACGTAATATTCAAATCCGCTCGTATTTAGACTAGATTAAACAAATCCTAAATTCGGCCATTTTACATGCATAAAAATATAAAACAAAATGGCTGACGTATTGCCGTTGGCGGCTTATGTAGATTAGTTTTCCTATGGAGAGTCGTAATGAAAAAAGGGAATTGGGACCCATGAAACAGATTTTCGAATTAAATTTGACTTTACCATAGTTGAATTTTACTCACAAAAAAAACTACAGAAAGTACGGTAGTTCAACTATGGGAGATGAAATGAGTTCCAAAGTTGCTCGAAATGTATTATTAATTAAAAGTGTTTTTGTGTCTGTAACACTTCGACAAATATAGGTAACTTAATAGTATATAATAGAGAGAAAATTACATCTGAATACATGACCTGGTGACGTCATGATGACGATGACTCGTCTACGATGACTCAAACACGTGAACTTGACTCTGACTTTGTAAGACCTTCAGATTTATTAGCGTATTCAAGGTAATGTTCTCTCAATAGAATAAGGCATTCGATTTAGAATATCACAAAATAGCTTCAAAGTATATTTCAAATATTAGAAAATCAGTGTCGCTTCACACTAACATAAAAAGATACACTGAGCTGTTCTGTAATACGTAAAGATAGTGTAATTCACACTCTAATAATAAGTGAAAGTCATTATTTATACAAAAATATATAAATATTTAAGGGCGGGGTGTTTCGCAGAAGGACGTTTGGGGGTCTTTGGGGGTTTGTCCGACCGTTCGTATGTGATCACTCTTATCGCGCAATATTGTGACAATGCAAGCTTCACGGCCTTTTATCGGATGAAGTATATGTCAATATTTTCTATAAAAATAAACGTTTATGTAGTTTACTAGTTAGCTTGTGAATTCCTGTGTTCTAGCTCACTGTTGAATATAAACGATCGAGAAGATAATGTTATATACGGTCATCGCTTTGACAGCTTAAAAGCCTTCAGACTGTGGCTTTTAATGAATACTTTTGTGAAATTAATAAAAAAATATTCATACACATGTGTTTTGTTTGTTTTACACAATTAGAAACCTTTCATACATGTACCTACTTTATAAAGTTCTTAAATGCACAGCCTAAACCACTGATTATTTTGCTCCAAGAGTTAAACTAATGAAAGTGTGCACTGTTTTTTTAGGGTTCCGTACCTACCCAAAGGGTAAAAAACGGGACCCTATTACTAAGACTCTGCTGTCCGTCTGTCTGTTTGTCACCTGGCTGTATCTCGTGATAGCTAGACAGTTGAAATTTTCACAGATGATGTATTTCTGTTGCCGCTATAACAACAAATAAGTACCTACTTACTAAAAACAGAATAAAATAAGTATTTACGAGGGGTTCCCATAAAAAAAACGTGATTTTTGGCTATTTTTTATAGACGGTACGGAACCCTTCGTGCGCGAGTCCGACTCGCACTTGACCGGTATTTTTTTTAAATTTCGTCCCCAATACGCGTTTAAAATGAGATCGATTTTTTATATAAGTACCTACTTGGTAGCATACTATTTAGTACCTACTTTCCTTTAGGTCTTTATTTCACCACCATATATTTATTAATTAATCTATAATATGTATGTAGGTATTTATAAATTATATAAGTATGTATATCAGTTGTCTGGTTACCATAACACAAGCTCTGCTTAGCTTGGGATCAGATGGCCGTGTGTGAGTTGTCCCAAGATATTTATTATATTTATTATTATTTATTTATTATTCGGTCACGACCACGACTCTAGGTAATGCAAAAAATTATGAAGTTGCCGCTAGATGGCAGTATAGTACCTATACGTTATTAAGATCTCGCGGCCACCCCACTTTTAACAATCCTATTTTTTTATATTATAAATGTGAACAGCCGGTCGATTCTGTAAATATGTCGAAGTGGCTTGGGTGAAGTGATCACGAATTGAGCTGTCATTCCATCTTGCTTGTATGGTTTGACAACTCACTCAAGACATGTTTACAGAATCACACTGCTGGGCACTCCTCAAACGTGTGCTGCGCTATGTGGTCGAGCTAGGTACCTACCACAATGTTGGCAACCAGGTCTCGGCTCCCGGACTATGCAACACAGGAACTTTTCGACACACCCATGTCCAGAAAGCACCTGCGACAGCCGGAAAGTAAGGGCGCCATGCCGCCACTCCTTCATCACGAGTCTGCAGCAGTAAGACCCGTTAATACCTACTACGAAACGTAATAAGTTATGATTAATTTAAATAGAGAAATTCATCTCTAATTTACTCAGCTCTGGTACGAATTTTGAATGGATTTTCTGTTTTTTTTTTATTTCAAGGAAAGTGCCACCCGAATAAAAAAATACTTACTTAGGTATCGTACCTACTCGTATGTCCTAATCCAGGTCATGAAATAGCCGTGTGTCGAATTTCATCCCAATACGTTCAGCCTTTGAAGAATGATTGATTGATGATGTCAAACATACAAAAATACTTAAGTAGGTACCTACATGTTTTGATAAACACATGAACTAAAAAGCTTCTTCATGGGAATCTGGAATAGGTACGGTTTCCATATTTATTTTCATCGTAGCAGCGTTGTGGCTTACGACTTTAAATACTTACATACAATCATTGAAGCAGTCATAATGGCATGGCCATATGGCCCAACACAACTAGCGACATCAAGCGGGAACAAAGGGCGTACATAAAACATCACACCAACATCAGTCTCTTATATCAAAGGCAACATCTTTTTTTTAGGATGGGAAATCATCAAATGACTCCTTCCACTCTGGGCGGAGCGGAAGGGAGTGTCAGACTCTTACTGAATAAAACCCATCCGTGCTCCTCCTCACGCCGGCGACTCTTTCGAAAAAATTCCACAACCCTGGCGTGCATTACAATGTATCTACGCTTAACTATCAAGCTAGGTTGCTACGTAGCTTGATATTTATAGCAGAAATATAAATAGTACCTATGTTGAATTAGCAATGAAAAATAATGTGATCGTTTTATATGGGAGTCATATAGTAGCTAGCTTCTTTACCCGACAACGGCAAAACAAAAAGGAAGGTTTATGATTTTAGCAGTCCATATGTGTGGTGTGTATGTATGTTCCACCGTAGCGTCTGAACTACTGATCCGATTTTGATGAATGAGGTATTAATAGATTTGTAATAATGGCCCGGGTGACATAGGCTAGGTATATAAATTATCCCTAAATGTATTGTGGTGGACTTTCACGTAAACAGACCACGAAAAAAATAAATTTCGAGATTATCGTGACGTTTGGTATCAAAAGAAAGGTCTTGATGAGCACATTATAAATATGTAAACATACCATATATTGTCTAAGTAAACGTATATGATTAAATTGCTAACAAACAAGTACAAGTGAGCCTGTGTTTCGCACCTTCTAGATCCCTTTCAATTTTCTGCAGTCAGGTCCCAGTAGTATATTATTGGGCATTCTATACCACTGTCGGCAAGTCGCGAGGCGAGTGCGCCTCGCTCCGGACAGTGGTATAGAATGCCCAATAATCGATAATCGACTCGACTCTTTACTCGACCGTCGATCGTGCGAGTATGATCAGGCTAGTTCAGGACAGTAGTGTGACCTATAGGGGGTTAGTAGTATATTATTGGGCATTCTGGATCACTTTTCGCTATGCCCAATCGTGAACGGTCGACTCGGTTTAGTAGTAGGGTTTATAAAGATTAATCTAAAATAATATTAGTCATTGTTAATTGAACTGTTTCACACAATAATCATGAAATTTGTAAAACAACCACAATCGTTGAATGTCAACATAATATGTAATGAATTTTGTAAAACTGATTTCCGTCATAGTGAATTATTACCTAATTCAGTACGCTGTATAATTTGCGGACCGTCAAATTGTGGAAAAACTAATTTACTCATTAGTCTTCTTATACACGAAAATGGTTTAAGATTTCGAAATGTTTATATTTATTCAAAAACCCTGTACCAACCCAAGTACATATTTTTAGAAAAAGTTTTGCAACGAGTACCAGGTATTTCGTTTCAGAAATATCAGGAAAATGAAGAAATACTAAGAGTTCAGGACGCAAAACCCGACTCTGTGATTATATTTGATGATGTTGCTTGTGAAAATCAAAACAATATGCGTGATTACTTTGCAATGGGAAGACACAAGTATATCGATTGTTTTTATTTAAATCAAACGTATAGTAAAATTCCTAAACAATTAATAAGGGACAACGCGAACTTAATCATACTTTTTAAACAAGACGAAATTAATTTGAAGCACATATACGAAGAACATGTCAACACTGATATGTCATGGGTTCAATTTCGTGAAATGTGTTCAAAAATATGGAACGATCCCTTCAGTTTTGTAGTGATTAATAAAGATTGCCCTAAAAATAAAGGCTGTTATAGAAATAAATTTGACACATTTGTAGTTTTTGATTAAATCATTGTTATTTAAATCCGTTACCCTAGCTTTTCTAATTATTCTACTTACGATATTTAATCAATCACTATCTACTTTATCAACATGGAAAAATCTTTGAAAAGACAAATCGTTGAAGCGACAGAAGCCGTGAAGAAAAAAGTACGAAAAATGAAGGATATTGAAATAAATAATAAAGAAGCGCTGGAATCAGTTTTCAAGCCTGTGACAGAACCTTTAAACTTAATTGCCAATGTCAGTAAACAATCTGCTTCACAAAATATCGAAGATGAAGAAATTGAAGTTCCATTTATTGATAAAACTTTGCAGAAAGAAGTTCTCAGTGACAAAGGAAGCAATGATACAGACGATTATGACTCTGAAGTCGACAGTGACTCCTCCTATAAATCACTAGGCGAAAAAAAACAAGATTGTAACACAACATCCTGGTCAGTTTCTCCAGAAGCGTTAGCAGATATTCCATTTGGTGTCAGATACGAACATGGAAAGTTGATGTTGGGATCTGCTCGCATAATTGTCAATGACGAATATATCACAGTGGCAGATCGCAAGTACCGAAGTACGCCTGGATTAAAACAGTTGCTACTAAAAAAGGATGTAGATTTGAGTTTGGTTACAGGGAGTGATATGCAACATTATAAATTAATGCTACTTGATACTAATGCACATCGTCGAGATTATGATCCAAGTAAACCGATAAAAAGTAATAAGGGTGTAAAATATTTACAAATTATTAAACCGCTTTTTACACAATCCCAAGGGAAAGGACTGCCCTTAACAAAGATGTGGAAGAAGAATGTAGATTTTATATATTGGGATGATCCTAATGAATTGGTAGAACGGCTAAAATTGTTAATTGCATCTCAAGATGCTGGTAACACAGGGGTAAACAACGAAATTATATCTATAATAGAGGAATTGCGTGAAAGTAATATAATAAATACATAAATCATCTGTGTTTCATTTTACTGTCAACCTTTCAAAACAATACATCTTAAAGATGAATGTAGACAAATTCGGTCATTTTATTCACAAGAGATTGCGTTTTTCAGATTTATTTGAATTTAATGATAACGCATTGTTAAAATCAGAAAGCGGGGATTTTGATTTGAAAGGATCAAGACTGAAGGGAATCCAATCTCCCGTAGATGGAGACGATGCCGTGAACAAGGATTACGTAGATCGAATAAGTTCTAATACGATACATGAATTAAATAGACTAATTGGTGCATTACGTTCTCAGCTCGCGTTAGATGCAAAAAAAACAGTTCAAGCTACTTTAAAAGCAAAGATACCAGAGGATTTGAATCATTTGGAAGATAAGTTTTATACTAAAGCAGATGATAAATTGTTTAAAAAGCTGTAAATTATGTCAAAACAGCAAATTGTAAATGAAATACACAAAACTGCACGAAGAAATTTCCTTCGACGTTCTGTTGTTCTAAAAAGTATTGACGACTTGTGGCAAGCTGATTTGATGGACATGCAAAATCTAAGAAAATATAACAAAGGCTACAATTACATTTTAATAGTGATCGATTGCTTCTCAAAATATGCTTGGACGCAGCCGCTAAAATCTAAAAATAGACTTGATGTGACTCATGCATTTGAACGTATATTACTTAACACTCATCGAAAACCTGATAATTTACAAACTGATATGGGGACAGAGTTTTATAATAACACATTTCAAGCGCTCATGAAAACATACAAAATTAACCATTACTCATCGTTTTCTACCAAAAAAGCATCAATTGTTGAGCGACTAATTAAAACCATAAAAAATAAATTGTACAAATATTTTAGCCTCAATGGAAACTATAAGTGGCTGGGTAAACCATTAGAAGTTATACTGGAATCGTATAACAACACAAAACATCGAACTATTAAGTTAAAACCAATCGATGTAAACAAGTGTAATGAGCAAGTAATAAAAGAAAATATTTTGAAAGCATATAAACATGTATCTATTCCATGTAAACCTAAGTTTAAAATTGGTGATTATGTTCGTATCAGCAAATACAAACACAATTTTGAGAAAGGTTATACTCCTAATTGGTCAACAGAACTTTTTACTGTAAAGAAGATTAATAATACAATACCAGTGACATACCATATACAAGATCAACGAAAGCAAGCTATATTAGGAACCTTTTATGAACAAGAACTTCAAAAATCAAACTATCCTGGTGTTTATTTGATAGAGAAAGTTTTAAAAAAGAAAGGAACAAAACTTTACGTAAAATGGTTGGGTCTTAGCAATAATGAAAATAGTTGGATTGACAAAGCTGCATTAGTGGATTGACTTAATAAGTATATTAATCAATTTTTTTTGAATATTTTTCCATTGCGGTTTGTACAATGCAAGGTGGTGGACTAGTTAATAGTATAATAGAAAATCTACCGTTTGAGCTTCATTTGCCTGGATATAATTATTGCGGACCAGGAACTAAACTCCAGAAACGTTTATTACGCGGTGACCGAGGTATCAACAAGTTGGATGAAGCTTGTATGCACCACGACATTGCATACGCTAAGCACACGGACTTATCACATCGTCACAAAGCTGATTTACAATTAATGAATATGGCAAAACAAAGACTTAAATCAAAGGATGCTGGGAAAGGTGAAAAACTTAGCTCATGGCTAGTGAGCAAAGTGATGAAAGCCAAACTAAAGTCTGGTGCCGGAATTAAAACGTTTCGAAACTTTGTATCGAAAATAAAATCAAAAATTAAGAAAATTAAACACAAAGATAGTAAAGCTTTAATTAATGCTGCTTACCTAGCAGCAAAAAAGATATTTCCAAAAATTCAGAAAATCCGGGTACCGCGAATCATACCCATACCAAAGACTGGAGGTATTTTGCCTTTAATTCCAATTTTTGCTGGCTTATCAGCTTTAGGCACTTTGGCTGGTGGTGCAGCGGGTATTGCAAAAACCGTTAATGATTACAAAGCAGCTCAACAAAATTTGCGAGAAACAGAACGTCATAATAAGACTATGGAGGCTTTAGCTTTGGGTAAGGGTTTATACATTAAACCGCATAAAAATGGTAAAGGATTATTCATAGAACATCCAAAAAACTGATAAAGAAGCTACCTAATCGTCCTCTGACTAACATCGACATCCAAGAACATGCACGAGACATCCCACACTTTCGAGGAGTATACATGAAGGATCAATTGCCAAGAAAGCCAAAACGGATTGAATGTGGAATTGTTAACTTAGACGATTCGAAAAATGAAGGAACGCATTGGGTAGCTTATGTTAAAGTATCCGACTATTGCGAATACTTTGATAGTTATGGAGACTTAAAACCTCCAATGGAATTAATGAGATATTTTAAGAATTGTAGTGTTTATTACAACTACACAAGATATCAAAAGTTTAATACAGTAAATTGTGGTCATCTATGTTTAGAATATCTGTGGAAATTTTGGAATAAACATGTATAAAATTAATGTGTTCTTTTCATTTCAATCATTTGCAAGATGTCATTCACTTTATCGATAACCGGGAACTCGTCTATCTTATCCACGTACTATCCTAATACGTTACAACTAAATGGACAATATGAGTGTGCATTATTGCATTTCTCATCATTTAATTCTATTCCAAACATTGATGAAACAAATAACAAGTTTTACTATGGCTCCGATATCATTGAAATACCGGAGGGAACCTATGAATTGCAAGATATCAGTGATTATTTAAAATCTAAGATAAAAGGTGCATCAATTAAACTAGATTGCAATAACAATACTTTAAAAACTACCATGTACTGTACGAAAGATGTAAATTTTGTAAAAGAAAATAATTTTAGACGTTTGCTAGGGTTTGATAAGCAGATATTAAAAGGTAATAAATGGCATGTGTCACAGTTTCCCGTCAACATTTTACCTACGACCGTGGTCCGAATTGAATGTGATATTATAAGCGGATCGTACATAAACGGAGAACCGAGTCATATTATCCACGAATTTGCTCTCAATGTGCCTCCTGGATATAGGATCATAGAAATCCCAAAAAACGTAATATACTTTCCAATCAACCAAATCAATATAAGCTGTATACATATCAGGCTATTAGACATAAATAATCGCTTAATAAATCTACGAGGTGAAGAAGTGCAGCTGTATTTGCATTTAAGAAGAAAACATGATTGACTACAATAAATATGAGCATCAACAAATTAAAAAGAACAGTTCCGCTCAACCTTCCAACCAAATAAGAGCTCGCTATAAGAAGAAAATAAAACTAACTAAAGACAACAAGGCCTTCCTTAAAGCGATCGGATTGCTAAAATGAATATCTTAGACGTTTTATCTTCTCCTACATACGACAACACTGTTGAAGGAATCGAATTTCATTCTTACAAGCCCTACGTAACCAGTTTCAACAGGAACGATGAAATCCGTATACCTATCAACCAACAGGACTTGTACATACTTCCATCAGCTAGTACCTTGTATTTGGAAGGAACTGTGATCGTGACCAAAAAGGATATGAAAGAGAAAGCCACTAGTATTCATTTTACGAATAATGCTCTACTGTACTTGTTCCAAGATATTAGGTACGAACTAAATGGTGTGGAAATTGATAGAATAAAAAATGCTGGCGTAACTACCACCATGAAATCGCTGATATCAATGAATGAGAGTGAATCAAAAATATCTAACGCGTGGGGCTGGAATATCGAGGGCATAAAAAATATAAATGGTGGTAGATTTTCCGCTTCTATACCACTCTGTAACATAATGGGTTTTGCAGAAGACTTTAAGAAAGTTGTGATAAATAGCAGGCATGAACTGATATTGTTACGAAGTAACACCAACCTGAATGCTGTGAAACTTAACACCGGTGAAATTGTAGACGACGTTCAGATCGATAAAATTATCTGGCGGGTACCGCATGTTAAAGTGTCCGACAAAGAAAAAATAAATTTGCTTAAACTGTTAGAAAAAGACCGAGCGCTCCAGATGATTTTCAGGAATTGGGACCTGTACGAATATCCAGCTTTACCCAAAACTACAAAACATACTTGGGCTATCAAAACTTCCTCACAAATAGAGAAACCAAGATTCATAATTATGGGTCTTCAGACAAATAGAAAGAACAATGCAAGTTCTGATATGTCCCAGTTTGATCATTGTCATGTTCGTGATGTTAGAGTGTATCTCAATTCAACTTACTTCCCGTATGAAAATCTAAATTCCAGTTTCGCGAATAACCGGATCGCTTTATTATACGAACAATACACCAGATTTCAACAGTCTTATTACGGACGCCGCTCGGAGCCCTTATTAAGTGAGAAACAGTTTAAAGATTTGGCACCACTATTTGTCATCGATTGCTCAAGACAAGCTGATAATGTAAAGACAGGTCCTGTTGTGGATGTAAGAGTGGAAATCGAGAGTGATTCGGATATACCAGATCAAACTTCTGCATACTGTCTGATATTGAACGATTGTATTATTGAGTATAAACCGCTCAGTAATACTGTGAGAAAAATATCATGAATCCGAATACTATCATAGTAGATGTTCAAGGGTTTAAAGATCTATATAATAATTTTATTATAAAGGAATTAGCTTTTGCTAGTCGTGATTATACGCAATCATTTTTAATAAAACCACCATATTTGTTTAAATACTTAACAAGTGACGAAAAAAGGCAAGTTAAATGGTTGGAAAGGAATAGAGGCATTTATTGGAATGAAGGATATATTGACTATAGAGAATTTAAACGTATAATCGTTCCGTATCTAGAAAATAAGGAAATCCTTGTAAACGGGTTGGAGAAGGTGAAGTGGGTAAAAGAGCTTTGCGTGAATTGTAAAGTGTCAGACCTTGGTAGAGAACAATGTCCTAATTTCTCTATTTTGCATAAAAAATATTGTGAAGATAAAACTAACTTAAATTGTAAGAAACATTTAAAGCATTGCGCCCTTAAAAATGTTTTATGTATAAGAAAGTATTTAGAGTGGTCATGAAATGTGTACCTACTTATTTTGTGTATTGGTTTCTAGGTATATAAATAAAAAACTTTAATACGATAAATATGCTTTTATTTCTTTACAGTATTTAAAACTAGTCTAAATAACCTCATACTAAATTACAGTAACATTAACTTTATTGATGAGTTTACATAATCAGTTCAGTTATTAAAAGTCACTATCTATTAAAGATTTCGATATTTTTTTAACTAAAGACTCAGTTTCGTCCATAACACTGTCTATAGCGTCTTTGACAATATATTGAGCATTTATTATAACGTTCTCACTGTCACTATCAGTATCACTGGCTTGAGAGTTGTTATTGCACAAATCGACGACTGAAATTTTTATTAATTTAATGCCTCGACGCTGTAGACGACTCATAACGAAAGATTTTGTTGGTTTTTGCTTCTTCAACATATCCCGGCATCGTTTTTTGGATTTCTTCTCTTTCGTCACTTGTTTGCTATGGTCAGGTTCACAGCGAAGCATCTCGGAGAATCCCTCATAAGGATCCTGAGCATACTGGCTGAACACAAGCTCTGATTCAGAAATCTGTAACAAAAATATAAACACAATATAACACTGTTGTGTTGGCACAGCGATCGAAACCGCGACGCTTAAACGTGGTGTTTGGGTTTGATTCCCAATTAAGTGCTAGATGACATTTCTCAGTAACAACTAAGAGTCTTGATCAGTGTTCAAATAATAACAAAAACCTTACTAATGAAAATGTAAGTGCATAATTCATCTCTGCCCAACCTTCTACGACTGCAAGGGAAGTTTCATGTGTATGATTAAAATTGCTGTGAACACAATCGTTAGTAATAAAAAAATATTAAATATTTTACTTACCGATGACATGTTTATGATGCACTCGAATTTTACAAGAACCTACTCTAGGTGAGTAATATTTCGTTAATGAAGAACATGCACATTATGCGAGTTAGATCGCAATAACCATATAAATGCTAACTATGCATTTATCGTCGGGGGCAATGAACAGTCGTGAGTTTTATGTGTACAGCCGGTCGATTCTGTCGACATCTCACGGTGTTCACCTAGGCGGAGTGAACGACAAGAGCGCTGTCATTCCATCTTATTTGTATGATTTGACAACTCACCCGTCGTGCGCAACGCCCAAGTGTTCACTTCGACATGCTTACAGAATCGCACTGCTGAATAGCGTAATGATCATATTACTTGATCGTGTACTTTGAAAATGAGTCTTATTGTGTTGCGTATATAATATAATTTTAATTGTTTGAGAGTATCTTAGTATGACTTTAAATAAATAGGTAATAAAAATTAAACAAGTGGAAATTTTAATGATTCACATTTTATTTATTTTTTATTTACAAATCAGTTTTATTAAAACCATAAATTATATTTACATTAAAATTAAATAGGTAGACTTAATTTCTAAAACTAAACTAGGATTATTTTACTACATCAGTTAGCATAGGTTTTACATATTTAATATTAAAACTATAATACTTATTTTAACACATTCTACTTGGTCTCAAAAACCTCAACATCATTCTTTAAAATAAATGTGTGACCCCAGGCTCGCGTTGATATTCGATCTACAGATATCGAACGTTTATCGTCATTGTTAGATAAAGCTATTTTGTTGACACTCCGAGTGAATATTTCGTGCTTTATTGATTTAAACATAATATTTTTTCTACGAATAACTCCACCATTAAATAAAATATCTTCATAATCTGTTATATTTAAGTCTCTTACTACGCATGATTTTACTCCTTTGGCTTTTTTAATGACTGTATGAGGAGTCTTTATAGAGTAAAGTTTTGATCTCAGTCCAACGAAATCAGTTATATATTTTCCACCCATTTCATCCTTAAACAGCCCTGGAACTTTTTTGTTTCTTATTGGTATCTTAAAATCATTTTTATCGTTATAGTTACTAGTGTCAAAATATTGTAAAAAATGATACTTCAGATCGTGATAAAAATCATTAGTGAATATTTTATAAACAAACGAATCAGTATCTGTATAACACAGCTTCACTCGGTCTTTATAAAAAGGCTTTACTGTATTGTAATGAAAGTCATACATATGTGACTTAGAAAGTTCTAATACAGTGAACCCAATATAAATAGGCTTATCTAAAATTATTTGATCTGGTTTCATTTGTATTGCAACTAAATTTTCAGAAAGAATAGATGCACTATGGAAATAAGGGTTGGCTACAAGTCTCTCGGCGGATATACATTTCTTGGTTCGATTAGATTGATCTGACCATTGATTAACTAAATGGACGGTTACTCTATTTTCTGTATTTTCTAATGTCTTACCAAAAACACTGTTGTTCAACAACTTAAAAAAGTCTTGTTCGAATGAACTTTTTGCCATTTGCCTTAATTTAGTATTTAATTCTATGTACTGTTTTAAATATGGACTCTGCTTGAAAGTAATAACTCTGTGAACTTTACGTAATATTAAACCATGTTCTAAACACTTCTTTAAATGAACGTAATGTATCACATAATTATACTTATTGTGCAAATTTGCAAGTAATTTCTTTGTTTTTCCTCCTGGAGGTATACATTTCTCAGGACAAAATGGTAAGTCATTGTGGTGATTGTGTAAATGATCAGGATACAAAAGATCGACTTCTAATATGAAGCCCCATTCATCGTTATCCTCAACATTTTCAACATGAAAATTATCTAATTCATTTTCACTGAGAAATCTAAAACTAGAATGCGGTAAATACTGACACATACTAAAACCATATAGATTATTACAGTCTAGATACACTATGAAACAATCAGGCTGTGATGCATCATATTCTGACATGTATTTATGATTGGCTTTTGCATATCGATGGGAACACATACACAGACCCCCACGTATTCCGCTTTGGATCATTCTGACAATAGCCAAGTCCGACACGAGTTCTAACTGAACGCCTGTTTTTAGTAACATTGCATCGAAAGATAAGCTAGGTGCAGTTATGTAAAACGCGGGATCAAGTTTGTAATATTGTTTACAGGTTTTTCGGAAATTTTGAAATATATCTGTCAGTAACAGCACATCTGTTTTTAAGTATAGATCAGTATAATTACCTAGGTCATTAATATTGAATTCATCCCAAACAGTCTGAGCGTGATTATAATCTACATCGCTTATATCTTCGTTGGTCAATGAATTATGAAAACAACTCTTAGGCGGTAATGATGTTTGTTCGTAACATTTCCAATCTGTCATATAATCATACGGATAAATGCCTTTACGAGTCAGCAAACTAAATTGTCTTTCATCAGGAAAATGAGATTTAAGATTAACAAAATCTTCTACCTGCAATGTTTTAGCAAGTTTGTCCAAACTTGTTCCTAAAAAGTTGAAAGAATCTAAAAACCTAATTTGTATAAAGTCGTTATCAGCAATAGGAACAAACTTTGTGAATGCTGTATATTTTTCCTTGGTCTTAGGTATTATTTTAATTTGCCCTGGAATTTCGCCTAACTCTTTTATAAATAAATGACAATCGTATCCAGATAAATTATGAAAGAATATTGGAACGAATTTCGGTACTTTATGTTGCAGATTACAATGTCGATGTGCTGCGCCTCGGTATCGACCAGTAATATGACAGTGATCCCTTACTCTATCGTTTAACAGTAGATTTTCACAAATGTAGCACTTAACGGCGCGTTTAAAATCTAGAGCGTCTTCTTCTGTGAATATCATAGGCTGGTTTTTGGTTATAAATCTATGTATTGTTTTAACATCTTCCATCAGAAAATGTACAAATTTTGAAACACAATCTTTTCCGCGATAACTTCTATAGCTATTATTAAATGATGACACTACATTATAGGCGAACGCGGCCGGCACGTGGCGTTGTGAGTATGACGTATTGACGGTGTTGAATTCATCGCCGGAAATTGGTTCGAGTAATGTTTCGAAATCAGCATATATGACGAAAGGAATGTCTTGTTTTCTATCATAATTTTTAAATTTTAAGAATGATCCCTTTTCTGGTAAAACTGTAACAACCCCTCCACACAAGTGTGATTCAATTTGACTGTGCGTTGGAAAAAACAATAAGCATGTTTCGCAAAAGTAAAGTTTAGCATGATGTTTGGTTATCTGATTCCTGACTAGACGCGACAAATCTTTGATAAGACAGTAATGAGAATTAGTATTGTTTTCTATAAGCAATAGATGAATGCTCTTGGAATTTTTATTCGTTGATTTATACAAGGGTCCAACAATAATCTTATCATTTTTTAAAGCATACACGAATATATTTAGAAAGGGATTATTTTTCTCAAACACAGCTATGTCCGAAAATGTGATTGGAAATGACAAATCATCAATATTCAAAACATCTTGGAAGTAGGGATAAGATGAAACTCTGTCGGGATGTCGGTCCGTGGGGTATAGCGCCGCCACAACACACCATAAAAAGCAATACTCGTCATTGTTTCGAATATTCAAACATGCTTTTTTATTTTTTATAAATTTTGGCAAAGTTATGAATTTAGATCCACCGAAAGGTTGATATTTATTAATATTTATTTCTAAATGTGAATTGCACATGAATGTCCAACCACTATCTCTCTCCTGAAACTCTTCAATTTTCTTTAACAGTAAATCAACTGTTGATTTATAAATAGAATCAAAATCGTAATTTAAATTAATCACAAAGTTTTTCGTAACGAAAGATTTTAATTCCTGTTGATCATTTTTAAACATAAGAAAATAACAAAAAAGTTCGTAATTAATTTTGACAGCTTTATGTTTCTGTAGGGATCGATCTATTAATTTTTTAACTTGTTCACTAATATTATTGAGAAAAATCTCAGGGAAATTATTTATTTGTTCGCTAGTCGCAATGATCTTGTAACTTACGATTCGTTGTTTAAACGATGAATTAATAATCGTAACGTTATCACAAAAAGGGATCGCGCTATTGTTTTTATGAATACTACTACGTAAATGACCAGACCATCGTCGACTATCTACAAATACTTTACAGACCGAACAGTGAGGCATTATTATTATGTTATTTATGGAACTAATAATCATACAATACAGTCATAAAATTCAACAAAAACAGACTGATACTTACAACTAAAATCTTACCTAGGTAAACCAGCTCTAAAAGTAAGTATTGTATAAACACTCCAAGTAAATAGCGTAGCAGAACTATCTAATTGTTGAAAGTCCAACAGGGAATAGGGATGCTTTGCTCTCGGGCTTTCGTTTGACGATCAGTTCTTCATGAACTATCGAAATGTTTATCAAAATATTTCTGAAAAAATACAAAAAATAGGTAAGTATCGACTTGTAATGAAATATTCATCAATGTTATGTAGTGAAAAAATAATTTATAATTACCTTCAAAATATGTAATGATATACATATACATATGTATAATGCTCCATAGCACAACTATCTAATTGTTGAGAGTCCAACAGGGAATAGGGATGCTTCGCTCTCGGGCTTTCGTTTGACGATCAGTTCTTCATGAACTAATCGAAATGTTTATCAAAATATTTCTGAAAATACAAAAATAGGTAAGTATCAAATTGTAATGAAATATTCAACAATGTTATGTATTGAAAAAATAACTTATACTTAATTACCTTCAAAATATGTAATGATATACATATACATATGTATAATGCTCCACAGCACAACTATCTAATTTTTGAGAGTCCAACAGGGATGCTTTGCTCACGCTCTCTCATTTGATGACCAGTTCTTCAAAATATTTCTGGAAATAAAAGTAAAAAACGGTAACCACTTGTAATTGAAATATACCTACATCAATATTTTATACAGAAAAAAACAAAATAATAATTACCTTCAAAATATGTAATAAAAAATTCGACCGTTGTAAAGATACTTTGTACTCTGTGATATATGCAAACAATAAATTATTTTAATTATTGATTGTTAGTAGGTAGGTACTGTTAGTCAAACGATCTTTTTTCGATGTAATATAATATTTCATTAAAATGCTTGATATTGCATACAATATTACACGTGCGCTCCGAATATTCTTTCCAATCAGCTAAATTGCACTTTCAACAATCAGCTATTTTAGGTAAGGTTGACACACGTTCATATCAAGGTATGAATGGATAAGCAATTCACAATAGTAGATTATGCACCCAGGGGATAAAGCAGTGTCTTGTGTCACGGGCGTCATATTGAATCTCGAACGCAATGAAGGATTCGGGAGTTAACTCCCGAGCGCAGCGAGGGAGTTTAGAGTTTAACTCACGAGCGAAGCGAGGGAGTTAATACAAGAATCCTGAATGCAGCGAGGGATTCAAGCTAGCCCAAGGCAAAGACACCTTTATCCCCGAGGAGGATACTCTACTTTTCACACCTCCTGTGAGAAAATATGAAGGCATAATACGAAAAACAAAATATTTTAAATTTACAAACACTAAGTAGAGATATGTATTTAGAACTATACTGTATATCTACTTAAAAAAAGTTAGTTTAATACCATACGGATTTGCAATATCCGCGCCTTTTTTGCGTTCCACTCGGTATATCTACCACATAGCGGCCACGACCAACTCGATTTTCGTTTTTTTTTTTCTTCTCTGTGGGTAAGTAAATATGTGCAGGCCTAATGTTAGCAACCTAATACAATTTTATGTGTACACAAAGCTTTATACAGAGCTTTATCAGCTGGTAGAATGGGTTCGGACGCTTGGCTGTATGCAATTTGAATTTAGAACGTCATAGGACATGCTCAAGAAAATAGTTTTTAATTAATAAATCGAATATAGATGGGTTTTAAGTGTTATTCTTATCCTTTTATACAATAATCCGTACATAACCAATTATTCTTATAATATTGTCTTCAATCCTGGATCCTGGTCAATCCTTATGATTTTGTAGAAATTCGAGAATATCATCCCTAAGTAGTAAGAGTATCGAGAATATCTTTCTTCTTTCTGGAACAGAAAGAGAGAGACAGAGACAGAAGGCGTTGTAAGTACCTAATATACCGCCAATTGAGCAGACAGATGAGGTTCCAAATTTGAATCACATTATTGACCAGCGGGTTATAATGAAATCCAGTACAATATTATTGCCCGGCAGTGCCACCGGCCAAAAATGACTCACTTTAGGTTAGGTTAACATGACATATAATTTGACGTTTTCGATCAGGTGGTGTGAAAAAATCATTAAATTGAAAATGTAATTGTATGACTGAATAAAATTATTAAAAACTTGTTATTAGACCTAATTCTAACAAATAACTTATTTTCTGTGCTTAACCCAAGTATTAAATAGCAAATACAAGTCGTTAAATTAAACTTACATTGTATAAAATTGTTTGAATATGTAATCTGATTAATAAATTGTTTCTAGTCACCAATGCAATGTTCATCACAAACATATTCCGTGTTAAGTGTAAGTTTCGTCATGCACGCGAACGAAGTCGCGGGCACAGCTAGTATTATACATATAAGCGTTGTTTGTTGCTTGCACGTTATTATTTTGACAACCCTAAGTCGTTTTGCTGCATTGACATTAGATTCAACTTGAGTAATCCCTAGTTACCATTTTTTGAACGGATATAATACGTCCAAGAGGTAAAGTTGTTTCATGCTACATAACACGATCGGTTTTAGTACTTTTTAATATAATGGATTGATGTTCGTTTCCGTCTTATAAGCTACATGTTTTCGGAGTACTCGATACAAACTTATTGAAGTCTGCAAGTGAGGAAGTTATCTTCAAGAAGTGCTCTACGCTCAGTCATAATTGTGTACCTACCACGAGTTGCTGTCAACATCAGTGCTGATAGGCATCCGCTGCCACCGCCACCTGCTGCTGCCAGCCTTCACAAACTCATCAAACCGGTTGAGCATAATTGGAAAAATGTAAGTCAAAACTTTTCAACCGTTTCATAGTTTAGGGCTCTGGTCCTGTTCGCTGTATTTTAATATGTTTAACAAAATATTTCATGTTTGTTTTAGGTCTGACTCTGAGTGCGAATACTTTCAACAAGCTCCGATCACTGAAAAGAAAACTAAGTCCAGCCGCAAACCGTCTGCAGACACCAATGGAAAACGCAAGTCGCGCTCACTATCAGCGAACTTAATTCGTACGAGGTAAACAAAATCTTGAATTATTTATTTGTGCTTTGAGTAACAAAGTGTTCTCGGTGTAATTAATTCGGTATTAACAATTATTTCTATTTCTTATAATTTAATGGTCCACTGTTTGAGACTGCTCACTGATAGCTATGTCTTAGATATTACCGATATCTCTTTCTTTGTCGAGATCTATGATGTTTTGTAATTTCAAGTTTATACTTGAGGTATTTACATACATATTGCTGTATTAGCAGAATAATAACAGAAGATTTTGTTGTTGTTTCAGTAAGAAAATCAATACTGGTAACGATATATTCGGTATCAGTAAACACCGCGGATCTGACACCGAGCTCAAAGATGATTCATCGGGCACATGTCTATCGTCCTTCTTCGTGAACCGAGTGGCCAACGGCAGCGAGCGGCGATCAGCGAGAATCGATGGAGAGTACTACGTCGACTGCAAGGTGTACAAGGCTGACGACGCGCGTCTCACCGACAATCTGGAGC
The DNA here is from genome assembly GCA_947386135.1 of Melanchra persicariae. Taxonomy (NCBI): domain Eukaryota; kingdom Metazoa; phylum Arthropoda; class Insecta; order Lepidoptera; family Noctuidae; genus Melanchra; species Melanchra persicariae. The sequence continues at coordinate 1,973,764 of OX376652.1, forward strand.
TGTGGAAGAAGGCGCTCATCCGACTCAAGTTCCAGACCGACACAGATTCTCCTCAATGGCGAAAACTACAAGAGTTCGTGACTTCGGTAGATGTATTGTTTCCAGTGAAACCAATGTTTTATGATAAATAAACCAAATAACTTGAAAGTTTTTTTATTTAAGCAGTTAATATTATTGTAGTCTACATTACTCAGTTGAATTGATTGTTATTCAGCATTATGTAAAGTACACTACTGTCCTAAAACTAGCCTGATATTTAGTAGAGTACAGTCACATACCAGTCAGTCGAATTGATTGTTATTGAGCATTATGTAGGTTACACTGCTGTCCTGAACTAGCCTGATCGTACTCGCACGATCGACGGTCGAGTAAAGAGTCGAGTCGATTATCGATTATTGGGCATTCTATACCACTGTCCGGAGCGAGGCGCACTCGCCTCGCGACTTGCCGACAGTGGTATAGAATGCCCAATAATATACTACTGGTCCCATTTTTTTTTATTTCAATGTTCTAGACTTCGATTGATCAAAGGTTCTAGACCATTTTTAATCATATATCTTTAGAGGTAGCGGAACAAAGAGTAAAGTCCCACATACCTTCATTGAAAAGGGAGGATCTTCCGACCAGACGGATGTTGTGTCTGATGGGCAACTGCCCGACAGTTGATATTCGGGCTTTGCATAGGTATATTCTAATCGCACGGTAAACTTTGATATCCCGATTTAGAATTTTGTGAAGTTAGTTCGCAGCTGTCGAGATAGATGGCGCTGCGAGTCTCATTTGTTGATACTGCTAACGTTGATTTTTTGTGGCGGTATCTTTGTAAAATGCTTTGCACGGCACTACACGGTACCTACTTAAAGAAATAAGATCTCTGCGACGTGTTTCGGTGCAAAATTGTAGAATTGTCACTCTGAAGAATCAATTATTAATGTAAAGTAAATGAATGAAAAAAACAAAGTCGTATTCATTATAAATATTTATTCATAATTGTTACATTGGGCATAATTTGGAATTTAGGATTTCAACTCACTCAATCACAAAAGAACGTTTTCAATCGTTTTATTTTAACGAAAATAAAACTATATAATAATATCTGAGTTCATGTAAAAATATGTTACTGCTCCACAATATTCACTTTTGATTTAGTGCATTTTGTAGATTCAACATTATTGTTTACTGTTCTACAGTGTGAAGGTGAGCGTACTCTAGGATACGCATGTAGGGTTAAACAGCCATGCTAAACCTAACGAGTATGGTCACCATAACCGCGAAAAATAACAAATAGAATAGTTGTTTTATATCACGTGTGCGGGCAAGCCAAAGTAGCACATTCGTCTTGTGTGCGGCGCTCAGTGTCAGGACAGTCGCTCCCAAGCTTACGCACACAAGACAATGTACATTTACCAACACAACTATAACTCGCCGGCACTCGTGTGATAAAACAAATTATGAATTCATTTTAAAATTTTAATACAATCATGATTTAGAATAAGTATAGGTTTTCGGCGACATTTCGCATTTTAATAGGCCTTGGAACATCACCTAGTTGCCAATTAACATTTTTCTTTTTCGATAAATCTATTTTTATTTTAATATTATGATTCAAGTTGTAATTTTGATCTTGAAACTAATTGCCTCAAAAGTCGTTCGCAATGTTGCTTACACAAAAAATATCTATAATTCTACATTATTTCAACAGTCAAACGACATTTGAAAGAGTGGAGCAGTACTATTCCCCGGTATTTAAAACGTTTATCGTAAAACTAATAGCTTTATTATACAAAATACGTGTGTTTCTATACAAACTTAGTGTATCAATAAAATTAAACATTTTTGTATTGTCAAGCACGTGGGTCCAGAGATGGAAATAATAAAAAAGATTCATAAAAACAGAAAATTGAAAGAGAATAATAATATCTTCTCATAAAGAAGGTATCAAGAGAATAATATAATTAAAAATAGATTAACAAACAAATGTCTATATTAATAAAGAATATAAGTACGAAACTTTATCCTCTCGAGTTATACAATAAGGTCGAAAATGCGCTGTGTGCTTTTCTAAGCGCCTATCGACTGTCTAGCGACTTGCCTGGAGAGTACCGAAGTAAAACAACGTTATAATGTTCCTCGCGTGCTCAGCTTTATAGTGGGCTAGTGGCTCAACACGACACCGACTTAACTCTACGCAGACTTAGAACTCTGAACAAAAGATCTGCAAAGACTTACAACTAAGTCTCCGCAGGCAAACAATACCATAAGTATAATATTATTCTGAGTTCAAAGTCGGCGCAGACAAGTCGTTGTCTGTGGACGATCCATCCAAGGCAGTGCCGCCGGTAACGAAAACTACAACGTTGTTTTACTTCGCTACTGTACTCGCCAGGCAACTGTAGGCAAGAAAACTTGCCAGTGCCATTCCGGCTTAACAGAAATTGGAAAGTCTATCAGTAAAAACTTCATTTAAAAGCATGCCAAACACGAATAAATAAGAAACATAGGCAACAAGAAATTAGGTACCTACACATAGAAATAGAAATCAAAATACTCTCTGGACCCGACATAAAGCTTCAAAATGTCGTTATCGACATATTGTCTTCATAAGCGCAACACTAGGGTCAATTATGTCGACATGCAGATATTTATCGATATTTCTGTCATTCGATATATTTGCTATCGACACAATAACGTGCTTAGACATCTAACGCCGTAGTTATCCAACTCGATAGATCGTATTTCTTGATAATGATCTGTGCTTTATGTATCAACAGTGAGAATTTAACAAATATTATTTTTACATAACAAATATTAAATAATTTAGTGACTTTTTCAACATGAATATTATTTATAAGTAGTCGAAATTCTTGGCACTATATATGTTTTTAAACATTGCACACAAATTAACTATTAGAATTAATTTTCTGATTTTACTTTTACATAATAAGTATGTCAAAAGAAAGATCTAATCTATTTCGTAATTGTCTTAGATTTTTGCAGGCTAGATTTGTGACTCGTCTTCGGTCTATTTTATATTAAGGAACTATGGGACCTGAAGACACTTAAAAAATCTTCGACAGAACTTCGTGTAAACCGTAAAACTGTCCGGCCCCGGCGACACACCGGTGTGTCGCGAATTAATCGCGAATTTAATGTTTATTTACCTATTACATAAGATTTATTTTATTTTAGGGAATTTTCACATGTTGGGCCTGAGCGGTAATCCCTTTAAACAGAAAGTGGGGAAACACAATGCGAATTTGTTTTTTCCTATTTATCGAATAAACGTCGCGATATCTGCAACATTTTACCATAACCAATCCACAAAATATACGGCCTAATCATTAAAAAAAGTAGTTATTACCAAGGCAGAGATCTATCGACTTGTACAAGGCGTGTACAGTATAAATTCAGTAATCCGGCAGTGGCTAGTTCGGTTGTGATATACAAACTATCTTCATGTAACTATTACAACATTCTTGTGATTCAACAGCGCAGCTCGCATCAACCTGGAACGAGATTAATATTCTATTAATTTATTTATATTAGAAAAGACGAAGACGGCGGGGCAATTTGACGCCTGTCGGCAGGAATGGAATAAAGAAAGGCTTTGCCCTGCAGTGCGACAGAAGATGTTGGAAATAAATAATGTTCTCCCTAATAGCAGCCTATCCTACTAATATTATACAGTTCTCGTCAAATAACTTTGCCCCTCTGAAGTTAGGTTAGATTAGGTTAGCAAAGATCGCGCAGGTGCAGTCACGTACACGGGAGCAAGCGGGACGCATGCATCGAACGTAAACGTAAGACTGAGATATAAAATCGCGCCGCCATAATTCCCGCCCCCATGTCTCTAGCGCATGCGCAGTTTGTTCGTAATTTTGACTACTACGCAGCCACTCGTAGCCAAATTCAGAGGGGCAAAGTTATTTGACGAGAACTGTAAATGCGAAAGTTTGTGAGGATGGATGTATGTTTGTTACTCTTTCACGCAAAAACTACTGAATGGATCTTGATGAAATTTGGCACAGAGGTAGATTATAGTCTGGAATAACACATAGGATAATTTTTATCCTGGGAGTATGCTCCCTTGGGATAATTTTCGACATTCACGCGGGCGGAGCCGCAGGCGGCAGCTACTATGAGATAATTATAGCAAAATATTTGAATTGCTCCCATGTGAATATATCTCTGTATTTGGGTAGACTGGAGGCCAAATCCCAAATATAAAATCTACACTGATAAAGTGATTTTGATGTATCAGATTTTGTCCTGTTCCTGATATGATGATGATGATGATGATGAACTGTTGATTAATTTTCTCACCTGTGATGGCATTACATCCATCCATGTTGTTCAAAGAAGTGCGTTCTGTACTGAAACAAATGATGTTCTATAGACATTTGCAATCATTTGTTATACGCAAGTAAGGGGCAAGATAAACCAAAAATGAATACGAAATCACCATGACAGGAATAGTGTTGTTTGCTTAAATATTAAAAAGTCATAAACACACTTGAAAAAAATATTTATCAGTTGGAGTGACTTGAGGGGATTATACAATGTGTTTTTTATTAGGTAGACACAATTTATATAACAATAAAATCTCAAATAGATATAAAAAAATTAAAGAAATCAGGTGTCCCCTATATTTTGTCCAGTTATGCAAGCAAAAAGGAACTTAACAGCTGATTTTTTTGAGAAAAAATCATGTATGTCGTTTCATATTTTTTACTAATACACTACAACATAAATTGGTCAAAATTACAAGTACAGGAAGTTAATGATAAGGTCACAAACATAGTTCTGTTCTTCCTGAGTCCACAATCCATTGTGAGCACGTTAATTTTAATAAATGCCAAAACGTTGAAGAGGCCAGAACGCGTTGCAGACAATTATATGTAGTTGGCATGTTACGTTTATTAAATCTAAACAGATACATGGAAAAGCGTCATTTATTACAATATGAATGGTGATTATTTAGGTTGTACAATATATTTAAAAACTGACTATACAGTGCAAGAATGGTAGCATAGCTTATTATGAGACAAAGCAGAGGGTATGATGACGAGGCAATAAGGTTGTTACGAATTTACATCTTTGTATGTATCCTTAATGTTATCTGAATATTTTAACGGGTTTATATTGTATACCCATAGTTTTAGGACAAAAGTACCTACTATTTTTAGACCCAATTGTACCAAAAACTTAACTCACAAGTTAGTTTCTAGCATGACACATAAAAAAATAAATATTTAATATATAATAGGTTCGTGCCCCTACGTGTGAGCTACTAACTAGGAGTTAACACGATCTCTGGCAACTGGTGCAAACGGTACTTGTTCGTATGTGTAAGCAGATTTAAAAGTCGTTACAACCTAATTTGAAGCTGTACAAGCAAAGTCGAACACAGAGTGGTTAGTAAATGGAGTCCTCATTGGAATATGCCGCTTGCCGGACGCGAATTAAGTTATCGTGCAACTCATAAGATTTAAAAGAGTAGGAGGAAAGGAGTTGTAAGAGTTACCTAAAGATTTATTACTGACATTGTTAAACCTTGTACGTATTTTTGACTGTTCTTAATTATCATTATCAAGAAGCTTTTACCCTAATTTGAAAGAAAAAACTTAATTAATTTGTAAAAGACACAGTACAAAGGCCGACTTAGTGATGAAGTGTCTTTTTGACAAACTTCAACAATACATCAGCAAATACGTATAACAAAAAACAACTTCGTGCAAGTGACTTAAAATGTTGCAATTACTAACCAAATTTTTTTTTCTCAAAGACAATTTAATGTTTGGAAGTACGTACACGTTTATTTCCAACACATTTTCGACTTTTTACTTCCTAATTCATATCATTATTTCAGTTATTTTCAATGTTTAATTTTTGTAGATTACCACTACTTTGACTTGACCTAAAGGCCATCATTATCATTTTACTTCTTTGGCAAACATTGTTGCCATCGCAACTAGAACATGTATGCGGATGGCATGAGCAGGAGCTTAGGAACTGGCATAATCGAGGCCTTAGCTCAGCAGTAGGCGATGATTATGGACACTCCATTCCCTACCCACTCTGTGGCATCGATCAGCTGCACTTACAGCTTATCCCTGTCCCGCGCCTCCCCGAACACGGCGCTCCTCGGGAACGAAGACTGGCTGGAAGACCTCTCGTGTTTCGCTATTCGACATACAATATTACGCTTACCCACTGGTTTGTACCAAGACGCTAGTATTACCTTTTTAGACCCTGATGTTACATAAGATTCTCAAACGTTACTTAATTTGTCTTACTGTTATTAATACATTTTTTTTATATTGTGAATTCTAAAAGGCTTGGCAAGATTGTTGAGTGGCTGTCATGGCCTATGGAAATTGGATAACTACGATAGGGTAGATGACTAAAAAAATCTTATTAGTCCGTCAGACAATTTCCAAAAAATATTTAACACGTATTTTTTCTTTTTTTACGGAAACCAAAAATGAAAACAATATAGTGCGTTGAAAACTTGTGTGACGTCACTTGTAAGTACACTTTTTACATACACATGACGTCACAAACCCTCACTCCTGATCTTTGATGCGTTTTATCTTTGACTTTTTTTATTGATTTGACAAAGCAAAATATACGTGTCCCATATTTTTCGATAATCTAAATGACGAACTAAATAGAATCATATTTTTTTTAACCAGGAATCATCCCTATTCTAAAACCACCTTAGATAAGTTGCCAGCCCAGAGACACAACACTGGCTGTATCCTTCCAACAGGAACCTTCACAAATATCTCCACTACTCTTAATTAGCACGAGACTTGGCATCCTCCTATTACAAAGCGATGGCGTCGTCGCGCCGATAGAGGGCGCTTTCCGGTTTAGCCGAAGAAATAAACACGACGAACGCTTATTTGCGCCATTATCGTTTTGTATAAAAGATCCAAATAGGTAGCGATTTTCACCCATCCGTGTAATGGACGAAAAGTATTTTGCATCAAAATTAATATTTTAAAAAATATATCGCGAGTAGGTTACCTGAAAAATTACTGTCTTAAAAATTAGGACGACGCCTAAGGAGACAAATTAAGTCGCGTTTGAGAATACGGGCGTAAGTCTTGCTTGTGAAGTCATTGATCATAACATCAGACTGATTGCAATTCATTGGACTAAAGCCTTAGCTTAGAATCAAAGACTGACAACCCAATAAGTGGCACAGCAAACTATACTTTCCATCCCAAAAGAAATATAATAGCACAGGAAGTATCTGCAAAAATAGTTGGTATATTAAACCAGTTCAAACCCAATTTCCCGCATACATACTTTGCTAGCAAGATAGGTAAGGATGCAATCTGAAAATAATAATTACCGTTTGATATAACTCCTCCGTAAGAGTTACTGTTGAACTTTGTGGGCTCTTGGGAATGCTGAAACATTTCGTGCAACTTACATTAGTTCTATGGATGACTACTGGCAACTGTTATTTACAACCCGTATACAAAATACTTATCTATCAACACAGAAAAATAAAGGAATAAAGGTATCACCTTCCTGGACAACGATGTCTAAAACTAAACCAGCATAAAAATAACACTTCTATAGTATGCGCCAGATAAATGAAAAATAACGGTCGTTGACCCACCTACTTTTATTAACACACTTAATTTCAAAAACAGAAATAATGACATAAAGCTGTCCTGAATCGATATCCATCGTGATCCTTACTGTTCTAGTAATGAACAACGATTCATAATTTACTGTCCGGGAGTACCTACGAAGAGATATTAAGGAAAGGTCAATGACCGTTAGTCTTCATTTATCTGGCGCCTACTATAGCGTGTATTATCCAGGGGTCCTACCCAAAGTGACATTATTTCAGCAATGACGATTGATGGGTATCCAAAATGTTTGAGACCGACTTGCGCTATCGAAACGTCATGCAGGGGAACGCTGAGCACACATTTTGTGTACCTATTTTTTAAGTTACATCCAAAACTCAGTATTCATCAGGTGAGATGGTGGTCAAGCGCAAGCCTATCAATAATAAAAAAATAAAATCTGGTTTTCTACTGTACACAAACTTCTTATTCAATTTATCGTGTCGAAGCACCAATTTTATGCGTGTAATATGTACATAGAGAATTAAAACATAGGACTCTTCTTACGTCTGTACAAACATTGTGAACAAAATGTATGGGTCAGTGTTTCTCTGCAATCATGTGGTCAACAATCTCAAACAATTTGAGTTTTCATTTATTTCAATTTAAACCATTTACACTTTTGAAACGTTGAGGAGTCAGGCAGTCAGATATTAAGCTAGTTGCATGACCTTTGTGGTTTGTGGTTCTTATGAACATGCAAGCAACTCCATAATCACGCTTATCATTATCACTGATAGAATGTGACTGAGTCGTTGGAAGTGTTAGTTCTACAACAAACTAACTAGGTTACCAGTTCAAAGTTATGAGATCAAGTGACATGATTAGTAATACTAGAATGATATTTATTCAGTCTACAAGATAGTTCAAAAGGAACATATTCTCACCAAAAATTTGCCCAAAACAACCCATGAAATAAACCATTTCTGAAACTATAATCCAGATATTGTGGATTGGTATAACTTAGAACAATATTTATAATACATGACAGAATGAATGTGTACCATGTAAGTGAATATCGTACCGTCTTTTTAAAAGCTAGCTCACATTGTGGCGGGCCGAGCCAGGCCTTTTTGATTTGCTTTGCGATGTGCTGCGGCTCGATGCGGTTAGTCTGTACTGTATTATAACAAAACAAGGAGGTCATACTTTGTACACCTACTTTCTGGCAAATAGAGATAAGACTTGTACATTTTTAACAGCTTTGTAAGTTTCGGCTTCATGATAAATGACATTTCTTTGAACATGATTTAGCAGTGCTTGGGATCCTTCGCAATTTAAGTATGTTGTTGTCAGGATATCCTTCAAAAAGGCCACAAGATTACTTTATTGTATACTAAAATTGCAAGATTCTTCTGTCTTCCTTATAATATTGGATTGGTAACGATTGTTTTGTGACACTTGAGACATCAATAGAACAGTAGTCGATCAGTGTAAACGCAAAAACAAATTATCAAAAAAAGCAGATTGACAAAATCTTATTAGTAACAATAAATGTAAAGATTAGTCTACTTGGATGCTGAAAAAACCCCATGCATCATTCTGTTATAAAAAAACGAAGATCTTACCTCCATTTCTCTAAGATTCCTCATGAGCATATCAATTTCATCGTTGGTAGCCTCCTCACTGTTACTCTTCCGCACTTCCTTGTCTTTCCTTTTCACATTATTCACTTTTTTGTTTGCGTCATGGTTCACACGGTCCTTGGAAGGCACACTCTCACTTTTATCACGTTTTGGTTCACTTTTATCAGTCCTATTGTCCTCAACTAACTCCACATCACTGCTGCTGTCATCCACTGCTAACGGTTCTTGCTCACTTAACGGATCAACGTCTGAGATGATGACAACATCTTTTTTCTTTTTGACCTCAGGTGGCCGTTTGTCTGGTTTCGCAAACGTTGGGGAGTGGTGTACAGGAACTAAGGCAGGTCTCGGGATATTGTTCTCAGCGACTCTCATGTTCTCAATCTGCTTTTGAGGGATTTCTTCTTTTAATTTAGGGCTGGGGTCTTTTTTACTAGGCTGGTAACTAGTATCAATGTGTAGCGGTGACTCTACTCGACTCTTCTCTTTAGCTTGACTCTTTTCTGGCTTTTTAACCTTGTCTTTTTTCACCATTTCATTCAACGCTGCTGGTGACTTCACTCTTATGAACCCGGATTGCTTGTCTGTTGACACTTGTGATACTTGGACGTTGTTATTGAGTTTTTTCTCAGACTTCTGAGGGTTATTAGGGACCGGTGTAATAGTAATGCTGCCGATATTGTTCGGGGGAATGTATAGTTCTTCTTTTTTATCATTGTCTTTTTTTTCTGGTTTTTCTACAATGAGGTCTTTGCTGAGGGAGTAGTTCATGATGGAGCCGAAGACAGAGTTGGTCTTATAGCTTGAGGGTTTGGTATCTTCGGGTTCAGTCTTGTCTGGGGACTGTTTGGGATTGGTAGTGGTGACGGTGAGCGAGCTGGGGAACTGGATGGGCTCAGAGAAGGCTGCGGGCGGCGCGGGGGCTGCGGTAGGTGCGGGAGGGGGCGAGGGCCGCTGGGCGGGCAGAGCGGCGGCCTGCGCGGCTTGTGTGACGTGTGTGTTCTGTGTGGCGTGTGTGGCGGCCTGGGACGCTGAACCCAGCCGAGGGCGCTTCAAGTCTGATACTTTGATTTCTTTGCTGAGACTGAAATTGAAAGAGAAAGTACTTTAATTCATTGGAATATTTAGAATTGATTTATGTTATAGTAGATTTGGCTACTACCTAGTAAATATTAAAAGTTAAAAAAAACTTTTCCACAAAAAAAAACCGACTACTTACCAAAAAAAACACTACAAAGTACAAAATAACTTTAACTTCGGTAATCGGTGTTTTTGGTTGCTTCTTAGTTATTTGACACTGACTTCCTTTTTAGTGGTACCCCACACCTAACAACACCACTAGAAAGCCACAAATACGCAATTACGTATAGATGGATGATTTTTCCACATATTTTTTCCAGCTATTTGGATTTAAAAACGTTTGGTTTTTAAATCTAAATAGCTGGAAAAAATACTAAACCGATTTTGATAAAATTTAAATGGGACCATTCGAGAAGTATAATCCTTTCACATAAAACAAGATTTTTTCAAATCGGTTCATAAATGACGGAGATATGAGGTAACAAAACAAAAATACAATCGAATTGAGAACCTCCTCCTTTTTTGGAAGTCGGTTAAAAAAGAGGCACACTTTGTGATTGATAGAATTATTTTCGGATTACAATAATGAGAGAGCGCAGAGACATGTGACAGACGGACAGCGGGACAGTGCACTCACTCGGCCTGCCGCAGCAGCGTGGGCATGCGCACGAAGCCCTGCGGGAACAGCGGCAGCACGCGCGCCTGCAGCAGCGCCGGCGCCGCGCCGCCCGCCAGGCGCGCCGCCCGCGCCAGCAGCGCGCGCGAGCGGCCGCACCACGGGAAGCGGCGCTTGGGCAGGCGCTTCTCCACCACCGGCCCGCCCTCCGACGCTGATAGGAGTTGCAGCTTTTTTCTGGAAATATTTACACGGAAAAGTTAAGTTAACAATACTTAAGGCTGGGTTATTCGGGCCTGTTGGCCTTGAAAACGCTACCTCCGCCGGCGACCCCTTCGACACGACGGTGATAACCGATGTCGACCGACCTCTTCGCAAAAAATCTACACCACAGTATAAGGGTTTGTCCAGATCGCGCGTGTATTTCAAGTTCGCGCAAGATTCCTGCGCCGCCTGCGCGCCGCTCGCGCGCATGCGGCCCACACGCTTCACAAACTTCCTCCCACCCACTCACCCGCTCAGTTTGTTTCTGATTGCTAGAGGCTTAATACATCTTTTCTAGACATGCGTCGGATTAGGTAAAAACGATACCTAATCCACCTAATCCTAGTATTTAAAAATACCTAATCCGAATATTTCTTCAATATAGCCGCTGGCCTGTTACCGATATTGTGTATCATATGTGGATTGGGTAAGAAATATTCGGCATGGAGTATGGACGTTTCATTTCTGATATATTGTGGAACGGTGGATTATATTTCGTTTCTTATGGCAAACGGTACTTAAAGTCAACGTGTTAATCATAATAATTCATAGAGTGCGCCTGCACAGTGAAAATGTCGTCTAATAAACATTTTTACAGGCTTAGGACTGTCATCTTGTGTAGATTCTCACAAAAGGCGTATTTCGACGTATATTTGTGACAACAAACATCGCTAGAGCACTATATAGTCCAGTAGTATTCTAACACATTAGTTTTCGCGTTCTGGCAGTAAGGGCGTCTATATGTGGCTGAAAACTAAGGCCACTGTCAATCTGAACACCTAAATGTTTAATAGCGTCTGTTTTCTTAAGTGTGGGATATGCGCAAATGTTATCCTTCGGGAAAGAGCAAGTATGGGAAACAATTGAAAGTTTTGTATGATAAGGGATTGCGTCGCTTTTGATAGAGAATGGAATATACATAGTTTTAGAAATATTAAGGGTCAGTTCACTGTTGTTTAACCACTTTACAACCATGTCGAAACCTAGCTGAGCGTTTGAATATACTTCTTCCCATGAGTCAGCGTGGAAAAGAGCCGTGTCGACCTCAAAAGTGACGATCCTGCCACCACGCAGTTTGAGGTTGCAGAAGTCATTTATAAATGCCAAAAATAATGTTGGACCAAGGATACTACCCTGCGGTACCCCCATACGTGACGGCAAGATCATCACTGCACTGCACACCAATCTTTACTCGCTTCAAGCGATTTGTGAGATAGTCAAAAAACAGCTTTAGCTGCGTTCCTCTAACTCCCAACCTTTCCAGTTTCTCCAAAAGAAGCGGGGTAGAGACTGTGTCAAAAGGTTTTGCTAAATGATATCTGGGAAATTGGTTGCGATTAATCGAAACGTATAAAAGATTCCCCGTTTTGTGGGATCTAAAAGATTCATATTACTATGGAAAGAATCTAAAAAATTATGCACGGAAAAAAATTGCTGCTATAATGAGAAGCGACGCAAACAGTATGCGCGCGAGTGGTGCGCGCCCACTGTGCAAGCCTTGCGTGGGTTGCGCTAAGGAGGCCCACCAAACGATTGCAGTAACTGCACGCGTGCCGTGCACGAGCAGCTTGCGAGCGGCGCATTCGCCAGATCTGTACGCACCCTTAAATATTTGCAGTTCACCTACTGACCTGTTTTTCTTTTAGACAAATTACTCGTGTGGAATATTTAATCTTAACTGTTTATGTTTTTTTACGGAACCTAACGGTCAGTCTTGGCTTTTCCCTAGTTTAACCGCTCCAGCCCCGACATTTGAAAATTCCAAATTATATAATAAATCTTGCGTAATAGTAATAATAAAGATAAAATCGCCCATGCCATGTAGAATTTTTGCCATTTTTAAATAGGTAGGTACTGCAAGGTACTTATTTCCGGCTAGATTTCCGATTGCGACAAAACGGCTTCAACAATGAGCGCGCACGAAAGTTCCGAAGGCGAAATGCTTTGAGGACTACAGCACAAAGTTTTAACAGGTTACCGCATTTCCATTATTACCTTCAAATATACGTTTAAAGTAACAAAGAAGCATAGCTTACCTTAAAGTCAATAATCGTACTTTAAAAGTATGTAAAAACTCTTCAAAATGAAATTGAAAGCTGTTTTCACAGTTTGTGACTAATACGCGAATTTTTTAAAGGATGAGAAATCATACACATACACAATCTTACTGACTAAAACCCATCCGTGTTCCTCCTAATGCCCTTTGCGTTTCAGGGCCGCGGTGACTCTTTCGAACGAATTCCGTAACCCTGACAGAACTGATGTACGAATGCGATACGGTTCTAAAAATACGAAAGTTACCCCTCTGCAGCTCTGATATGGTCTATACATACTCAGTGTCCAAGACTGCCTATGGACATCGCCTGCATAGGTTCATCATTAAAGATGATCTCCTCATAATAACAATAGTAGTTTATGCAACGACCATATAAAAAGGGTTATTAAAACACGAGTGTGGGTTTATCACACGAGGCGTAGCCGAGTGTGATAATAGCATCACACGAGTGTTTTAATACTTAATTATATGCCGTTGCATACACTATTTTATCTTCACTCATACAGTTGAAATAAAATAAGTGGAAAAATAGTGAATTCCAATATGGCGGATATTCTCATTGCGTATTCGAATGACTGCGCAGCGCGCTCAAACATAGACAAAGATAAAAGCTGGCTCATTGACTTAAGTCAATGAGCCCGCGCCAAAAATTAAAAAGAAAAAGTGTGCTATAAAAATTAAAAAGTTATTTTATGATGCAGTTGTTTAAAAATCGAAGGAAAATGTTGAACTGTAATGGTTTTTTTTTTTAATTTTACCTATCCACGAAAAAAAAGTATGTATTTATGCATTCGTTTTTGAACTCATATTTGGAACATTACGTTGTGAGTGAAGATAAATATTTTTATGGCCTACAGATAGTTGTTCCGGGTCTGGCTATTTTTGTATGCGAGTTTGTATGTTTGTAAACGCACCCACGATACAGGAGAAATTCCTAGTGTCGGGCAACATTTTTTTTTTAAAGAAGTAAGTAAGTAAAACTGTTAGAATATTGATCAACTCACCTCTCTTCTTGTACTCGTTCACACTCGGCATTGTAGTTAGCTATCATTCCAGGCTTACGTTCATCTATCAGTGCTTTTAACCTGAAACAAACATTTATGTTTAGAACTAATTTGTCAAGTGAAAGACTACTTCCTTAGATAACTTTCTCAAGACTTGTCTATGCAATGATTATTATATTTTTAAGATCAAATGGTAATATTTCAAAGATATTTTTTGCATTCAATTAAACCTAGATCCTTCTACTACCAGAATGCATGTATGTATGTTCGGGCATAACTCCATCATCAATAGACGGATTTATAAAATTCTTTTTTTTGTTTGAAAGTGGTATATTCCGAAATAGTCCCATTTAAATTTCGCAAAGATCTGGGAACTTTGGAGAAAGACAATTAAATACATATGGACGGGTTGGAATTTACGAGGGAAAAAACTTTTTTACAAAAAGATACAACTCCAACTTCCAAAATTAAAGCTATTTTTTACTTTGTATTGGTTTTTATTTGGAAGTCCGTTGTATTTTTTTGTAAAAAAGTTTTTTATACAAATTATTATCTCCTTTAATCTCATTGGTATCTTGACTAAGTACCTATATTAAACATAACAGCCACTTTATTATTTTCAAAGACTCTCACCTGAGCAAAGTTTCAACAACCAAAGCTTCTCTCTCGTCCGCAGTAAGCTGGTTGGGGTCAAAGTCTTCTAGATCATCGTCAACCTTGCGCTTGTTGTTAGTTGACGCAGTTGTTGTTGTTGTTGATGACGTCAGCGCTGTGGCAGTGGTCGCTGTAGCAGTAGTAGATTGAGCAATTGTTGAGGTTGGCGTTTCTGTGGATGGTTGCTTTTGATTAATATTAATAGGACTTCGAAACAGAAAGGCAGTTGGCAATGGTCACGGTAGTCACGGGCTACAGACTGCAGGCAGTCAAAAATTACATTGGCAAGTCTACATCCGCGACAAACTAGAAATAACTTCAGAACCATTATGGGCCATTACCCCCTAAACAAACATCTTTTTAACATTGCGTAGGCGCCACGGACAGCCCACTTTCCAGGGGCTGCTTTGACGCCGAAGAATCATCATCCTGGAATGCGAGGCTGTGGCTACCCAACATGAACACATCCTCGGAGCGGTGAGGTCGCTCCGCGAAGCCTGTGAAGCTCCCAGGAAACTTCTGTGCTTCTGGGCGGAGCTGGGCTGGCTAACTTAGCCAGGACATCTATGCACAACGGACCGAATGGTAGTCTAAAAAGCGGGAAATGGAATATTACCTACTCTACTCTAGAAAGGCAGTTATCTGGAAGACAATTATTTGGCAGCTTAATAATGTTGTCAAAAGGATAAGTTAGCTGCAAGTGACAATGGCCGCACCAAAATAGTCATAGAGCTAACGGCTAGTAGAGTGGTGGGGTATGTTTAAGGTAGGTTATGAGTGGCAAGTTTGTATGTGCAGTACTTACGAGTTTCAGGTATGGCGCTAAGTCGGTCCGGCCTAGTCTTGAGGCGGTGCACGAGCTTGGCGCGGGACGTGGCGAGCGCGCGGGCGGCGCGCGAGTAGGCTGCGCGCGCGCCGCGGGGCTCGCACGCCGCGCTCCACAGCACGCGCTCCAGGCTGCGGACACGCTGGGTTAGTACGCCACGGAAACTTATACACATACTAGATAAAACAACAATGCTCGGTTTCATCACAAACGATCGATTCATATGGCCTTTGCGACAGGTACCGCTCTACTGGCGGATCCAGGAGGGGTGGGGGGCTAAGGGGCTCAAGACCCCCCTCAAATACAGAGATATCTTTGGTAGTCAGCGACCTAACGATACACAACATTGAAGAGTTTATGAAACATAATGTAAGAAGGCTTGTTAAGTGCTTAATTTTTTTTTGTTTAATGCTTTTTTAACCAAGTTCAAAAATGGGAAGTTATCAATTTGACCTTTCAACAAAAGACAATTTTACATACATCCGGTATGTAATAATGTTGTCAAAATTGCAGTTTTTTGTATTTGTTAGTCTACACCATCTTCTAAACATGTGAGTCAAATTTCACAAACTGTGTATGTATGTTTGTCCACGCATATCTCATAAACTTTGTCGGATTCCAAAAAAACAGTTTTAGTTAGACTAATTATTATAGTCTAACTTCCTTTTTTATTTAGCTAAAACCCTACCATCAGCGGTCTGAGGGTAGGTTTTTAGCAAAGTGAACAGAGCGCTTGACACCGGTCAAGCCCTCCCAAACGACATTCCTGGATCCGCCACAGTAGGTACCGCTCTGAGTTGTCTGGCAGGGCAATAGGCCATGGTAAGAGTGTGAGGTGATAGCTGACTGACTGTATGCGAGGCAGAGGATCGGGTGTCGTGGCGCATTTTGGGCGAGGCCTACGTCCAGCTGTGGGCTACTATTTTTTTTTCTGACGGCACGGTTGGCGCAGAGGTTGAGCGATTAAAAAAAAAAATTGGAAGGTTTGCGGAGCAGGGTGTAAGCTCCCGCAAGCCTCCATCGAAAAGAGAGGATCCTCTGACCATACGGTTGTTGTGTCCGTTGGGCAACTGCCCGATAATTGATATTCGGACTGTTGTATCTGTTCAAATCGCACGGAAAATTCTAATACCGCGATGCAGGATTTTGTTAGTAGTTCGCTGCTGACGGGATAGATGGCGTTGCGGTTCTTTTTTTTGACTTCGTTTTTCTTGTGGCCGCATTGATGCGGCTACACTAAAAGCTAAGTTGTGGACTGATATTAAAATAGTATGTTTTAAAGTTGCAAGTGACAAACATTGTCATTGCAGCAGACGCGGTGTAGACGTCCGAGCCGAAGGCAAGGCCATTATGGAGCCGAAAAACTGTAATGACAAATGCCCACGTGAATCAAACGACGTTTTGCAGCACACTTACTCGAAAAAATAAACAATATTTTGTAACTGATTATTGTGAGAAATCGCGTATTTGTTTTCATGCGTCGTTCTCGATGTTCGTGAGGTTAGCTCGTCTCGCAGGAGTGGGCGCTGCCCGGCGACCAGCATATCATTATTACAAACTGTGACAGCCACACTTTACTGTTCCGGTGCAAAATTGGGTTCGTTGCCACTAGTACCATTAACAGTTCCATGATGGAACTACTGATGTTTTTTTAATCACTAGTTCCACTTTATTATTTAAGCCACTTGGGATGAATATTATATTAGACCGAACCGTGTCCGGGGCGTAACGTGTGCGTGGCCCGGACGGGGCACGTACACGTCACGCCCCGGTCTAATATTCATCCCTAAAAACGGCGAGGAGTAGGAGCCAGTTTTCGAGTCTGTTGAAAGTAGAATAATATCTAATTTACCTGATAATATACTCGTCGGTCTGCGCCAGCAGCTGCTTGCGCGGCAAGTTGGGAGTCAGCTTGAGCGTCTTGCTCACAAACTGTTCGAGCGACTCTAACACTTGCACCACTTGCGGCGGCAGCTTCACTTCCATCTTTGTTTCGAAATCCCTGTGAAGATGATCTTCATTAATGATATGTAAAATTGGACTTAAAATAAGAAATGGAGGGAAAAAGAAACGCAATGAGTTTACCAGTAGTGTTTGAGACATAAAACATAAGATTTGGTTTAGTTTATCTGTACTTTCTAATTTCCTCTCTAATTACGCTTACCTATAATGATTTTACCGCCAATGGATTGTACGGGCTAATTACAAAGTGAATTTTTCAAGTGGGCGTGGATTGCAAAATCCGAAACTATGACGAATAGCGAAAAACACTGAAAGGAGGTTTGACGAAAACTAAACTAAAAAACAAACTAACTTTTTTTGCCCCATCACTAGGATTTTCTCCTGTATCGTGGGTGCGTTTACAAACATATAAACTCACATACACAAACAGCCAGACCCGGAACAACTATCTGTAGGCCATACAAATATTTGTTCTGTGCAGGAATCGAACCCGCGACACGTAGCGCAGCAATCAATCGCTCAACCACTGCGCCAACCATGTCGTCGAGCATTGCATCTTTATGCTCATAATTTACAAAATTACCAACCACAATCTTTGGCAAAATATCTTTTTAAACATTATTCTTAGCACTTTCTTTATTAGATCCGTATTTTTACTTGTGATATTTAGCTAACGATCGTGTTAAATAATTTTACAGTTAAAAGTGAGCAATACGTCACCTGGAGCTGTCGGAGGTGACAGCATTCTCGGAGCTGGGCGCCGGCTTGGAGGCCAGCGAGTCCGACTGCGACGTGCGCGAGTCCACGCTCTCGCCGTCCGCCTGCACGTTGTCTGGAGGACAGCACACGGTCAGTACTGCGCCCGAGGAAGGGCATGAGGAGCACGGGTGGCTTCTAGTCAGTCAGAGTCTGACACTCCCTCCCGCTCCGCCCAGAGCAGGAGTCATTTGATGATTAATACACAAAATAGGAGGTTACTTGCCAAAACCATATAATATACAGGGTTATTTGTTAAACACTAACAACCTTTCAGTGGGTGAAAGTACTCATGATTATAGAGAAAAATCCGCCAATTTACGGATGTTGATACCGCGAGATTAGTATATTTTAGTTACTTTCATAGTATCATGTCTTTGGTATTTTACTATGGGGACGGGCTGCAGACATCGAGTCTATTTTTATTCTGCAGAAAAGAGCTATAAGAGCGATATACAATCTCCGCCGACGTGATTCTCTAACCCTGTACCCTGTCAATATATATATGAAAACATTATGTACGTTAGAAAGAATCTCCATCTTTTTAGTAGACGAGGCGACAGACATAATTATATTACTAGAAATAGGGATCAACTAGTTCAACCAAGTTTCAGACTAGCTAAAGTAGCCTCATCTTTCATCATAACATTTTAAACAGTACCCTGTTTAAAATGTTATAATAAAATACCTCCTAATATATTAGAACTGAATGAAACAAAATTTAAATCTTGTATCAAACGCACACTATGCAAGAAAGCATATTATAAGTTAGGGGATTATATTGATGATAATAATGCTTGGCTCAATGCCGGTCCAGCTCCAGTTGTTACTAGGCCGCACAAACTAATCTTTTGGCATTTACAAATATTGTTGGACCCGTTGAAGACTGTAAAACATTATATTTTTATTGTATAGACTCAATGTAATTAGCATTGTATAAATTCATTAATTAACGGCACATGTGTGAGTACTGTGAACCTTATACTACTTTTATTTATTTTTTAATTGACTTGACTGCCCTGGCGGTTGGGAGTGTCATGCTCACTCAAAAGTCTACCTGATGGTGGCGCATGTGTTGGGTCATTTGGCTCCCTTAAATATGGTTGAGCCGAATGGTGCTAGCGCGTGCGTCATGTTCGTGAACGGACGCCGTCAGTTTGGACTGGTCATCTCTAGGCTGCCACGGTTTATTTTAATGATTTGTTATTTAAATTGTTGTTGATTTAAATTTTTTTACTCCGGATACTTTAACGTGCATTTCTTTTTACATCGTTCTCACATTTATATGTTTGTATAATTTCAACAGGAATGATGTAACCATAAAATTGTAAAGAAAATTAATTTAAAAGAGTGTCCGTGGAGTTTCTTGCACGTTCTTCTCCATAGAGATCTACGCTTTGGAACGTGCAAATAGCTTCATCTTTTTGACTGACCGACCTTGCCAATTCAAAAGTGCCTGTGAATGGTTTATTTGAAATAAATGATTTGAATTTGAATTTGAAAATTTGAATATAAACAACTTTTGCTATGAGACCAACCCTGAAAAATCGAAAAAATATCTGCTGTTTCATACATTTTCATCTTGTGAATATTGCCTTTTTGTAAAAAACAGCTGATTTATTTTTTGATATTTCATAGTTGGTCCCATAGCAAAAGCTGTTTATAATTATGAGTACTTTCACTCACTGAAAAGTTGATTGTGTTTTACAAATAACCATGTATAACGAAATACATTATGGCAAGATTGCTTATTACTTTGATTGTGTGGCACGTACTAGCATTATTTTATTACATCATTTAATGGATATAATAAGCCATTACTCAGCAGTGTTTAAGTCGGTGGCGTAAACGGCGCAGTAATCGCGTGAAGCACGACGCATTCGGAACTAAATATACCATCACGCGCGTGTTTCTTCAGTGATTACTCGGCAGTACAGTTGTTGTGACCATATCAGGTTTCACGTACTCCATTGCGTCGCTGATACAGCCCACCCAATTTTTTTTTTTAATTATTTATTAATAAGCTTATTCACAACAAAAAAATAATGGAATCTACTAATCAAAATATACGCTTAGAATTTTTTCAATAAGCCTGAATGTCTGCATATGCCTAGAGCCGTGACTTGTGCGGCGATATGAAATATTATACTGGGTAAGTTTTTGTTCCAGTGCGCAAACTTTAAGAACCACTTCTGCACATGTAAATGAACAACTTTCTCCAAGAAAATCATAGTCAATTCCTAAAAAAAAATGAGTCTCCCATACAAATTGTGGTCAGTTGATGACAATTTTGTATGGAAAGTTCAATTTTTTTTTTAGAAATTGACTAATGCTAGAAGCAAAGCCATAGTAAATTCCTAAAAAAAAATGAGTCTCCCATACAAATTGTGGTCAGTTGATGACAATTTTGTATGGAAAGTTCAATTTTTTTTTAGAAATTGACTATGGCTAGAAGCAAAGCCATAGTCAATTTATAAAAAAAAATTGTCTCCCATACAAATTGTGGTCAGTTGATGACAATTTTGTATGGAAAGTTCAAATTTTTTTTTTTAAATTGACTATGGCTAGAAGGAAAGCCATAGTCAATTTAAACAAAAAAAAAAGTCTCCCATACAAATTGTGGTCAGTTGATGACAATTTTGTATGGAAAGTTCAAATTTTTTTTTAGGAATCGACTATGGCGTTCTTGGGGCAAGTTGTTCATTTACATGAGCAGAAGTGGTTCTCAAAGTTTGTGCACTCGAAAAAACTTATCCAGTATATAACTTACCATCAGAGGTTTGTTTCCCAGATGTAGCAGCCGATGAGTCAGTGCGCCGGACCTTCTTGGCTTTTTTCTTTTCAATCTTTTTGTTTTTCTGCAAGGAAGTTCGTTGTTATCAATCTTATCTTACACACGTCACCGTTGTTTACTTTATCTTTTTACTATCGTGTTTAAATAAATTGATAGTATTTGTGGAGGGAAACCCGATTTATCTTTTGTATTTGTATTATTTATATATTTTTTTGGAAATTGTATACAAATATTTTAAATTATTATGGGTTTTATAAAGACAATGGGATTATATTTGGTTGTAAAAGATGGCGAGATTAGGGAAAAACATCTGTATTACTTTTACAGCATAGTATTAAAAACATGACAAATTCAATACAGTTCTTATTACTTTTGTATTTTGCCTCGGCAAATACAACTTTCCTAAACAAACCTAAATACGTTTTTATAGTATTTAATTTATGGTACCAGAGACAAAATAAATCATTACGAGAAATCATAATAAGTAGTATCACACACTTGAGAATTCAGTCGATAGAAAGCTGCATTTTTTTTTGTTCTGATTGGATTTTTATATTATAAATTTATTTATAAGCAAGTGTGTTCCATCGTCGACCACATCATCGATTTCAATCAGTTGAGATTGTGGTCGAACGAGCCTATCAATCATTAAAAAAAAAAAATAAAGGTTGATCCACAAATATCCACGTCACGTGCCAATCCCGGCCCGGTCACGTGCCAATCTCGACCCGGTCTCGTGCCAATCTCGGCCTGGTCACGTGCCAATCTCGGCCCGGTCTCGTGCCAATCTCGGCCCGGTCACGTGCCAATCTCGGCCCGGTCTCGTGCCAATCTCGGCCCGGTCTCGTGCCAATCTCGGCCCGGTCTCGTGCCAATCTCGGCCAGGTCTCGTGCCAATCTCGGCCCGGTCACGTGCCAATCTCGGCCCGGTCTCGTGCCAATCTCGGCCCGGTCACGTGCCAATCTCGGCCCGGTCACGTGCCAATCTCGGCCAGATGTTAGTGGATCTAAGTTAAAAGATGTATAACTGCCTACCTTTTTCCGGTGTTCAGTCTTATGCAAGTCGACGTCACCGTTGACGATGGCCTTGGGCTCCTTCTCGTCTTGACTGGAGTCTGAAGAGCTTCCGTCAGACGACTCATCCTCGCTGCTCTCGCTCGATGATATACGTCTCTGTAAGATTGAACGTTTTCCATTAGTTTGTGAGATGCATGAATCTTAACCAGACATATTGGGCAGGTGTTTCAAGGATAGGGAAAGATTTGTGGAAATCCTGCTAAAAAAAACCGTACCATATTTAAACATTAAACCAATCAATAGGACAGGTCACTGAGTGGGGTTATCGTCAAGTTAAATATCATTAACATCATTTATCAGTCAATATTGGAGACCAGTTTTCGATAATGGAGTGTCCAATGCAGTGTGTCGCATTCTGTTGCGACACGACATAAGACTCACCTTGTTCCTGCGACTGCCGCCGGGCTCGGCGTCAGATATCGCCGAGTTGTCGGCCACGCTCTTGAACTCCAGCGAGCCGCAGTTGATGTAGAAGCCGCCGTGCAGCGTGTCGCATTCTGTTGCGACACGACATAAGACTCACCTTGTTCCTGCGACTGCCGCCGGGCTCGGCGTCAGATATCGCCGAGTTTTCGGCCACGTTCTTGAACTCCAGCGAGCCGCAGTTGATGTAGAAACCACCGTGCAGCGTGTCGCATTCCGGTGGTATCATCTCATCATACTGAAATTATAATGTTGGGTTATTTAGAGGTTGATAAAGTCAGAATCAAGTAATTTCTGAATCTGATTCATACTTTATAAAGTATTAGTTACATCATACGAGTAGGTATACCTACTCGTATGATGTAACTAATACTTTGTAACTTATTTTTATTTACAAAAGCGTCAAGGGAGTTTCTGGCACGTTCTTATACCTACATACCTACGTGTCTGTGCAATGTACGGAACGTGCAACTGGCCTCATCTATTGGACTGACGAACTCCTTGACTATTCATGATTTTTAATTGACTAGCTTCTCTCAGCGGCTTCGCCCGCGTCATTTTCGGAAATCATTCCAAGCGGACATGAACTGCGCGGATAAAAGGGAGTATTCCCATGTCCCCGAATGTCTATCCTCGAATGGGGACAAATGGGAATACTCCCTTTGGACACAAAAAATCCCAATTCCATTGGCGGGATTGAGTAACAAACATCTCAAAGCTTTTGACCGCGGCTCTGCCCGCGCGGATGTCGTTTATCGCGTAAAAACTAGCCTTTGTCCTTCTCCATATCCTAGGTTATAATACCTGCCAAATTTCATGACGATCCGTTCAGTCGCTTTAGCGTGAAAGCGTAACATACAAACAAAGTCACTTTCGCATTTGTAAAATTAGTTAAGATTATGTAAAAAGTAAGATAAGATAGTAAGATTGATAATAACGCTTTGTGATTCTGATTAATATACAATAACTTGATGGATGGACAGCACCAGACAGCATTAGTGAACGCTGAAAGACCAACGAGACAATTTATGTAAGCAAATACGTATATGTAGCCGGCAAAGTTCAAAATTTATGCAATACTAGCTGCCGCCCGTGTGAATGTCGAAAATTATCCCAAGGCCCGGGATAAAAAGTATCCTATGTGTTATTCCAGACTATAATCTACCTCTGTGCCAAATTTCATCAAGATCCATTCAGTAGTTACATACATGATACAAACTTTCGCGATTATAATATTAGTAAAGTAAGGATTGATCTTAAACAGTTTTTCGTATTTTCAACCCGACCTGCTGACCTAATACTAAAACGGGCATTCTTCTGGAAAACATTCAATTGTACCTATTCAGACGACAGTCGACAGTCCCTATTCTAAAATACCGTGTGACCCAGATAGAACAGATTTGGCTTAGCACATAATTGACTTTGCTTTAAATACACCTTGTTGATGAATAGTTAAAAACTTTGTTTAAATGTCTTCAACAGGGTTACTTTTCAATGACCAGCCAGCCAAATATCCCTTATGCATGAAAAATATATTTATTACCAGCTTTTACCTGCGACTTCGTACATGGATATCAAGAATTAAATATACTTTACAACCTATTTTCATACCTACCAAATATACATACAAAATTTCATAAAAATCGGTCGAGCCGTTTCGGAGGAGTGCGACCACAAACACCGTGACACGAGATTTTATGGTGAATTCTTAAAGTGTGCTTGGCTAAATCGTAACAATGAGAAATATCGCAAAACACTGAAAGGAGTCTCGAGCCCCATTTTGATAAAAACTAAAACTGCATCATAGATTTTTGAAAAATATATCGGTTGATATTTTTTTTTGAAAACTAAAAAAAAGTATTTTGTTAAAAATGATCTCTGGTAGTGGGTGTGTGGTTGGTGTCATACCCTCAACCACCAGTAAATTGAAGGTGATTAAATGCTGAATCAACGGTTCAGCCACATTTTGCAAAATGGTAAAGGAAAATTTCGATAAAATAATGATCATATTATGTAGTTATGCAAAGCTTTAGAGACGATTTGCTTTTTTTGCTTGTTCCATACACAACCCTATCTTGTGTACTTTATGATTCAGTAAAAAAATATTTCTAGTTCAATCAAATCTTGCGTTAATTTTGGGACACACACAACATATCGTTACAACAGTCTTTGAGATTTTACAAAATAAGTTGGTTCTTCTACTTACCACTTTAGTTTAGCCACCAACGAAAGTAACAAGAAAATAACACTTATATTATACAAAAAATACGAACCCCATGAGTATTATCGATGAAGGAGTCATTCTCATCGTACCCGGCACCAATATCAGCGAAATCATCGTGTTTCGACCTGCCCTTACGGCCATACGTACTCTTGCCGCCCTGAAATATCATAGAAGAATAAGTAAAAGAAATTATTAGAAGGGGAATCCTGCTTATTTCTTGTATGAGTGAGGTATAAACTTTATTGGGCACATGCGATGATAACTGTAGCAGATAGGATCTCTTCTCCGCTATGTAGATCCTTTATTAAGCGTCTAATTTGATTTGATTATTGTGTGTTAACTTATTGTATTTTAAATTGTATGGATTGAGTTATCTGAAAAAAACTAATATTATTATTTTTTGGAGTGTTTTTTCTTCTCGGCTGGCAGGCTTTTTAAACTACATTTACGGGCCGAAACCAAGTAAATGCAGCGTGTGGTGGGTTATGTAGAGGATGCGTTATGAAGAGAACCTATTTCGCTATCGTCTATTTGCAAGAATTTTCTGACAATACGAGATGTGTTTAAGATGGCATTTTCGGGATGCATGAAGGAGCCTCCTCGTGTAGCGCAATTTGTTCCATCTGACACTCAACTGAACCGAGCGCTCGGCGCATCCTGGACAGTCTCACCTAACATCTTATAAGACTGGTCAATTCTTCCCTTGCGGTGGTAGGGCTAACACCCGCCTGGTTCGCGACCACCCTCCCACCGGAGTTCGGCGTCAAGCAGCCTTCTGTGTTTCGTCGACGCGTGGGAGTATCAGTGCCTCAAGGCATCTTCTGGGCACACTCGCTTCATCATGGACCTCATCTATCGCTTTCCATCAGGTGTGATCGAGGTCAAAAGCTAGCCCATTCATAAATAAAAAAAAAAATAAAAAAATGGCAGCTTTTTGCAAGGTGATGTAGAGGGTTTGTTTTTAAAAATGCTTATATTTTTAGACAGTATTATTATTCTCTTTATTTTTTTTTTAACATACATTTTATATTTTTAAATATTTCAATAACAAAACAATAAAAAAACATTTAAAAATATAAAAATAGTAGTCCGCCGGTGTCGGGAGCTGGGTCCAAGCTACCGGTGGTTAGGGCTCCAGAGAAAGGAACCTCCTCACAATACGAGCCGTATCGAGGAGTACTGCTTTCTGTATCAGGCCCTTTACCCAACTGCGCAACGCCAGCTTCGACAGGTGGTCGTCGAAGCTTTTGGCTATCAAGCCATTGGCCGTAACGACGATTGGCACAATGACAGCCGAGTCCACATTCCACATGTCGACAACCTCGTGCGCTAAGTCAAGATACTTGATTTGTTTCTCTTTCTCAGCTTTCACGAGGTTCTCGTCATGTGGAATGGTAACATCGATTATCATTGTGCGGCGCGCTAATCGGTCTATCACCACTA
Organism: Melanchra persicariae; assembly: GCA_947386135.1. Classification (NCBI taxonomy): domain Eukaryota; kingdom Metazoa; phylum Arthropoda; class Insecta; order Lepidoptera; family Noctuidae; genus Melanchra; species Melanchra persicariae. The sequence goes on from OX376652.1 coordinate 2,000,181, forward strand.
TATCGGGCTTATTAGCGACGATAGTCCTATCAGTGATGATAGACCGATCCCAGTACAACGTGACATGGTCATTTTCGAGAACTGGGTCGGGCACATACTTGTAATACGGTACCTCAGAATCCACAAGTTTGTATTTCAAAGCAAGTTGCTGGTGAATAATCCTGGCCACTTGGTTATGCCTGTGCAAGTACTCGCCGTTAGCCAGACGAGAACAACCAGAGATAATATGTCTGATGGACTCACCCGGACGGTGGCATGCCCGACACACGTCAACCGTCCCGTCCTTCATAATATGCCTCCGGTAGTTGTTCGTCAAGATAACTTCGTCCATTATTGCACAAACAAAACCTTCAGTTTCTCCGAAGAGATCACCGAAACGTAGCCAGGCCACGGACGCCGGGAAATCTACGTCGGACCCATAAAGAGCCCGATAGAAGCGCCCGTGAAGCTCCTTGCCTTTCCATACCTCCTTGCGGTCATCTGTAGTAAGTATTACAGGTTTGCGCCAGTTCTCTTTCGCCATGGACAACGGGGTGAGTCCCTTGTCCACTGTGACCACATCTCGGTGCATACCCACATCAGCTTTGAGAAAATATTCTCTGAGACTGCACATCTCGCGGTTGTGGAGAGTCTTAGCATTTAAAAAGCCTCGACCTCCACATTTACGCGGGATGTACAGTCTCATCACCGACGATCGTGGGTGATGCATCCGATTTGCAGTCAGCAGTGTACGGACCCTTCTATCCAGGGCGTCGAGTTCGGTTTGAGTCCATTTGAGTATGCCGAAAGAGTACATTAATACCGGCATGACCCAACCGTTGAAGGCGCGCACCTTATTTCCGCCCGACAAAAGGCTGTTTAAAACCTTTTTCAGGCGGCCAAAGAAGCGCTCCTTCAGCGATTGCTTCATGTCAGTACCGTTAATGCCCAACGCTTCCGACATACCCAAATACTTATAGGTTTCGGTTGAGCTAAGGGATCTAACCTGTATGGAATCCGAGAGTTGAATTCCCTCAGATTCCATAATCTCCCCTTTCTTTACATGCATGACTGCACATTTGTCCACACCAAATTCCATCCTGATGGCACTACTGAAGGTTTCAGTTACTTTCAGTAGCTCCATCAGTCGCAAATTGTTGGGGGCAAAGAGTTTCAGATCATCCATGTAAAGGAGGTGAGATATGGCTTGACCACCTCTTCTCAACCGATAGCCTAGGCCTGAATCCTCCAGCAGTGTGCTAAGAGGATTCAGAGCTAAGCAAAACCAAAGTGGACTCAAACTGTCGCCCTGGAATATTCCCCGTTTAATCCATACAGGCTCATCATTCCCTTGAATCGGTCGACATCCTGGATATCGAAGAACCGTTTTCCATTGCCTCATACATGACTCAAGGAAGGCGCGTAGAGTTGCATCTATTTTGTACAACTCCAGCACCCTCATGAGCCATGTATGTGGCACAGAGTCATAGGCCTTCTTGTAATCTATCCAACATGTCGACAGATCCTTGCGGGATCGACGAACCTGTTGGCTTATGGCCATGTCTATGAGGAGTAGCTCCTTAGTGCCGCGGGACCCTTTCCTACATCCATTCTGAGAAGCGGACATAATTGAGTTATTCTCAATGTGATCATTAATTTTCACTCTCAGAATGGATGTAAGAAGTTTATAGACCGTCGACAAACAAGTAATCGGTCTATAATTCTTGGGTTCCGCGGGACTACCTGTCTTATGGAGCAGGTGGGTAACGCCAGTTGTTAGAAACTGTGGTAGCGACCCAGACTCTAAGGATGATTGGAATTGAGATGCCAGGAGTGCGTGTGAGCTGCTATACCATTTTAGCCAGAAGTTATGCAGTCCGTCCGGTCCTGGAGATTTCCAGTTTGGTAACGGACGGACTGCTTTGGCTACATCCAATGGGGTGATGTTGATAAGTTCCATTGGTGGTATAGCTTCACACACGCGCTCGACATCGCGCATCCAACCACCCTCGGCATGACAGACGGGCACCGACCAGATATTTCGCCAGAATGTATTCGTGACGATATCATCCGGTCTGCACACGTCCGTCACACTTTGTTCAGGTCGCTCCCAAGCTCTGTATACCCACCTTTCATCGCTCTGGAACATGCGATTCTGCGAGTATCGATCAACCCGCCGCTTATACCGCCGAATACGGTTTGCCCATGCACAAACTTTCTGCTTCAGGAAGTCGATGCGCTCTGTGACTCGGGACGTGTATTCTCGAGGGCTGATTCCAGTCCCCGAAAACGCCCGCCTCACAAAGCGCATCACACGTGGTCTTGTATTGCCCTCCCTGAAGCAGTATAGTTTGCCGATGAGTGCCCTAGCCTCATCGATACGCCGCTCGATCCTGCACTGCCAGGCTGGTACAGCAGATTTTGGTCGTATAGCCTCGTCACAATTTGGAAACTTGACGATTGCTATACGACATGCCGCAACAGCCCCGCAGTACAGGATTGAGTGCGTATCTACGAGGTTCTCGCTGCTTTCGAAGATGTTCTGCAGCAGCGAGTCCAAGGCACACACCAGCGCCCTATTCTTTTTGTGCATAGGTAACCGTGGTAATCGGGGCCTAAGTTCGGTAGGAGTTGATCTATACTCGCGAAGCGCATCCTCCAGCGCGCTCCTCAGTCGATCGTTGCACTGGCTACTTACCGTGACAACCCTATCATCTACCTCATCACTATTATTATTGGACCGCGGTATGATTGCGCCACTAGCTGGCGCCGGTACCACGGCCTGTGTCGGGGTCGAGATGATAAGGTTGTTCAGTACCTCTGAGCGCAGCCTATCAAGTGCGGCATCGTCCAACTTGTGACTACGTTGGATGACTCGCACCTGATCCGACAATCGTTGGGCCGAGACGTTCACAGCCGGTTCCAGGTCCTGAAACAGAGACAGCATCCTGACACGGTACGCAGTGAGGTTAGTTCCCCCCTCTGTAGACCCGTAATATGCGCGCATGACGTTCTCGTTCATGGACTGAGTCCATCTCATGCGCTGCACACAACCACCGGTAGCGGGGACCCGGCTCGGGGCCGGTTGGCCCCTAGGTCCCAAGCCCCTCGGTGGCCGGCCTCTCCCCTGCCGACGCACAGGTGTTGGCGACGTCGGCGGAGAGAAATACTCGTCGCTCGAGCTCGACGCGACTGCAACCGCCGGTGACACTGGTAATCCTATGTCCGGCGGCGGCGAGGCGGAGCTGAGCGACGGGTCCGGGGGTGGTGGGCGTGCACGTTGCGATGCTGCTCTCGTAATCATTCTTTCATTAGTATATTCGTCGTAATTTTCTTTTCTTCGATTTCATGGGTGACATTATTGTATGTCATCTGTCCGAGTCGTATAATTTTCTTATATTTTGCTTCATTTTTGTGCCTAAATCATTCTAAAAAGTTTGTTACTTATTATTAATTTCGTTTATTCTGGTTTTCTGTTTGAAAATTGCGTATAAGTAGGATCAAAACTGTTATTTTAAAATAAAATTACTTGAATGATTATAAAACAACTTGTGTTGCCAACGAGAGTTGCCAGTATTATTATTATTATTATAAGTACGATATCAAAAGGTAAGTCGCGACCACATGACAGCATACCACCGCTCATATGGTCAAAAACAAAGCAGAGTGAAACTGCCATGTAATCCGAAAATTTTACAATAAAATATCGTTCGTCACAGTGTGCGGCGGCTTTTTGTCTATACATATACGTGGTAATTTTTTTTTCAGTGCCCAAACTTTGAGAACCACTTCTGCTCATGTAAATGAACAAGCCATAGCCAATACCTAAAACAAAAATTTAGTCTCCCATACAAATTGTGATCAGTTTTGTATCGGAACTTCAGTTTTTATGTATAGTATTCTGAGCAAGAAAAGAAAAAAATCAGCTGTTTCATACATTTTAGTCAAGTAGGTATTGTACTTTTGTATGAAACAGCTGATTTTTTTTTCGTGATTTCAGAGTTGGTCCCATAGTGAAAGTTGTTCATATTTATGGGTAGAGAACACCCTGTGAAAATTTGGCCGGTCATTAAAAAATAACCCTGTATTAGAAGTCAGTAAGCTAGATTTTCACTACAAATATGTTGCGTTTTTTGGTTACATAAATCAATAAAGTATAAAATAAATTAACTAGGTACGTAATACTTAGGTAACACAAGTTTTAACTAACTGTCCAACGAAAAAAGAACCGAGTAGGTAATTAGTAATTGATTAGTTATGTGCATTTCGCTGAGGATGATGCTGTCGAAAACTTCATTGCAACTATAAAAAAACCTAAATTAATAGTTCGAATCGATTTAATATTATTATTTTGGTACCTATGTACTCTTATGTTTGCCTACTTTATTGCACTGCACGGTAAAGGCCTCCCTTTCCTCTTCAATTTTTTTTTTTTTTATTACAGATGGGTTTGCTCTTGACTCTAGTCAATGTCAGAGATGACAGAGACAAAGTCTACGATGGAGCGAGCTTACCCAGAAGGAGCCTGTTCACTCTAACTTTGAAGAGATTAGAATTGTAAGCTTTTGGAAACACAGACGCAGGCAGAGTTCCACTCCTTTGCTGTGCGCATTATAAAAGACCTTCGGAAACGCTTAGTGCGAATTGGTGGAATAGCTACAAGGTAGGGATGGTAAGATGCAGTGCGTCTGGATGTCCGATGGTAGAAGGGGGCCGGAGGGATGAGGTCGTGGAGTTCTTCGGCAAAAAATTTAGTTTTTTTTTTAACTAAAACAAGGCCCGCGGTTTTAGGCCCGCTTTAGTCCGTCAGATAAATTTCCAAAGAATATAGGACACGTATTTTTTCTTTTTTCACGTTAACAAAAACGACGATAAAATGCGTTGAAAACTAGTTCACACGAATCGTCACATTTCAGTACACTTTTCAGCGGAAAGTGACGTAACAAGCCCCAACTCCTGGGGCCTAACCACCAACTCTTAAACCAGTATTACTCCAATATTACTTCCAGTGGGAAAGAGACGGAGCTATACAGGACGTATAGCTCCGTCTCTTTCCCACTGGAAGTAATATTAAAGTAATACTGCTTTAAGAGTTGGCGCGGTTTAGGTCCTGAACTTTGATAAAACGCATCAAAGATCAGGAGTGGGGGCTGGTGACGTCTTCGTCATTTTTATTGATTTCATAAAACAAAAACGTATCCAATATTTTTCGATAATCTAACTGAAGGACTAAACAGAATAATATTTTTTGTTACTCAGGAATCATCTCTAAATCACACGTTGCGAAAAAAAGGCAAATAAGTTAGTGAGTAATTCTGCCTAACCTTTTCCGAACTAGGTATTACGTATTGAAGTCGGCTTCCGAACTAATTGGATGTTGCCTAGCTGAATACCAGATATTCAAATGGAGAGCCCTTTCGTATAATAAACCCGTAAACCCTTGGCAAGACTGGTGTCAAAGTTTCTGGCATCTGTATCCGTAAAAACTATCAATTGATGTCAGCCGGATCCAAAGGCCGTTCGTTTCTCAATAAATGTACCTACCGAAGTGATTTTTTTTACTTCGGTACATTTATTGAGAAAATGCACCTATCTAAAATTATATTTATAGTTCAGAATCGATGCACATCTATCAACAATTCATGGGAAAAACATTTTAAGAATGCAAAGCATTTTATTTAATAAACATACTTTTGTGTAATACAAAAAAGTAATGATTTGACTACCCATTTGTAAACGCGTCCTTAATGTGTTTTCCTAGGCACGGAGTTGTCTCGATATGTTGAAGTAGATAGATGGTCACCCATCCATAGACTGACCTCGGTAAGCACGAGCTCTTGAGTGAAGCCAAGTAATAATACATACAAACGAGGTGAATAGGAATGCAGGGGTAATTCGGCACAAAAGTTTGACGGGGATCTTTACATTATTTAAATCTTGTTTGCAGCATTTGTGGTAAAGTATTCGCTTTCTTAGACAACCAATATTATGATATTGCAGTGAAAAACCTAGTCAAAGTTTTGTGTCTATCCACCCCCCCGTTCCTATTGACCCCGTTTGACGGTACTTACGTATTTCTGCTCAAACTGCCTGGCGACGCGCAGCACATCATCGTTGTTCTCCGAGAAGGGGTCCAACCCTGCCGTCTTGCCATTTTCTCTCTCTACTCTTTTCTTTCTCTGAAACATAAATAGAAGAGTTTTAGAATAAGACCTAATTAATTCCTTCGACTTTCATACCTTACAATAAATTTTATTCCACACTTGTTACAATATACTTTTTATTTTATTTTATTTCAGAACGTTTAACATAAATCAATACTAGAATAGTATTGACATTTTTGCTTAAAATATTCTGACTTTGAACCAGCCCTTATAAGTGAAACTAAATAAAAGCTGTGATAGAATCTTCTATTCATGACCTTCACAAGTGTCCATGGAGTTTCTGGAACATTCTTATCCATAGAGATCTACACATTGAAGTGCCTGTAAAATAAATGTTTTGATTTGATTCACACAACAGACTGAATGGGAGTCTCAGTGCAGATAACGAAGTCCTTACTGCTCTCTCTAAGCTGTATTATTAATCCTAAAATGGAACAGTATTACCACCCTCCACAATATCCCAGGACAGGGAAGTAAAAGTGAGTGAGTGATAATAGGGAATATGCATGCAATTTTCTTATTTGCAAAATAAAATACTCTAGTAAACAATTATGAAATAAGTACCTTCATCAGCGGTGACGTTATAAAGCTTCAAAGTTGACAGTTAGAAAGAGAAGTCCGATACGAACTCTGACTTCAAATACTACGACACCTAATACAGCTGGCATTAAAAACAGCGTCTTCGAGGAGGGACAGATATATTTGTTTAAAACAGTTATATTCTCGTTGTTTTCTCGATCAATTTTCACTAGTATTTTATTTTGCATAATTGAAGATAAAGACACTAAAATTTTTTTCAAGCATATTCCCTATTTGAAAATGAATTTACTCTGCTTTAAAAAATAACACAAGAACATTTACAAATTATCTGCAACCAGCTTTCAGACAATTAATTAGCATGTAACAAAACCTAATTATCAATAGCTCCTACTAGTATCCAGTATCCATAAATCATGTAAACCAAGTACTTGTATAATGATACAGAATTACAACTCAGTAGGTCAAGAACCTAGGCATTTGTAATGACTACCAACATGACACACATATCAGTGCTTGTGTTTATGACCTGGGAATTGCATATTAACATTGATTCATAGATGTAGGAGAATATTATCATTGATAGATAATGTTTATTATGAACTAGTTGTCCTCCGCGGCTTCGCTCCCGTTAACTGGCTACCAACCTACCTATCCTATGAAATCCAGGAACATTTTGAGAAAATGATTTTTTGAAAATTTTTCGTTGTTTTTAATATTTATTCTGCTATACGAGGCGGACACAAATCCAACAAATCAAAAACTATGAAAATCGGTCCAGCCGTTCTCGAGTTATAAATGTTCGAACAATCCCGACTTTGTTTTGTATATTATTAAGATTAATGGTTAGGTATCTAGATAGTGAATGTGTCAAACCTATTGAACTTTGGCAACTACTTTGTTGCTGTCTTATTCCCTAGAGCTCGATAGATACTCAATTTCAAATTCTAAATTGTGAAGCTGAACTGAAGTGACTTTTTAATAATTTAAAAGTTGCTATGGAATTGCTTGTCTTGGTATTTTCAAGTGATTAGCAAAGAATGAAACAATGATATAAATTTTAAAAAATATGAATGGATTGTGTGAGCGGAGTTAGCAATGGCCTGATTTTTCACAGGACTGAATACAGGAAAAAAACGTGTTTCCCTGACCCCTTTTTTTTTTTTTTTTTTTTTATAGGATGGGAAATCATCAAATGACCCCTCCCGCTCTGGGTGGAGCGGCAGGGAGTGTCAGACTTTTACTGACTAAAACCCACCCTTAGTCCTCCTAGTGCCTTTCTTCCCAGGGCCGCGGTAACTCTTTCGAACAATTCCGCAACCCTGGCAGGCTCTGGCCCTGGCGGGCCCCGTCTCCGTTGCTGACTGCTCGTTGCTGACGGCGCGTTTGGAGTGAACGCGCCGTCGACTCTGGCCTGACCTGATCGGACAGCGAGCTACCCATTGCTCGCTGTCCGCAGGCGTCAGTCACTGCGCCTAGCCCAGGAGCGTCAGTTCCTGAGAGGCGCAGCGACCGACGTTCGTCTGGAGGAGGCGAAATGGGGCCATTACTGGCACTCCATTTCGGCCCCCTCCCGAGCAGTGGCAGCGGCGGCGACGGTGGCGGCGGCTGCGGCGGAAGCGACGGCGGCGGCGGCGGCGGTGGAGGAGGGTTTTCTCCTCGACCCGGCCCTGGCGGGTGGACCGCAGGCTTTGCCCCCAGCCCAGTGATCGGCCGGCTTGCCAGCTGCCGCACATGCGAAGCAGTGCGGCGCGGCGTCGCACGAGCCGGCCCTGTGACCGGGCTGACCACAGCGGAAGCAGTGGTCACTGCGGTCCACCTCCGAGGTGCAGCGTACTCCCACGTGGTTGCCAACTTGGCAACGGAAGCACCTCAGAGGTCTGGGCTCCAGCAGTTTTACCTGCGCGGAGACCCAGCCCACCAAAAGCCTTCGGCCCTCCGAGACTTTCTTGGCCGCCGACACGGGGCAGCTCACCACTACGGTTCGCATGCCCGTGTTGTCAGGACGGATGGTGCCCGCCTTCACCTCCTCTGCAGAGCACCCCCCCGTCCTGACGACGGCGGCCAACACCTCCTCCTCCGTGACGGAGTCGTCCAGGCCCAAGATGCGCATATCTATGCACTTCGTGGGCCTGGACACTCGGACGTCATCCGCGCCCAAGGACGCCCTAAGCCTTTCGGCTAGAGCGTCCGCGGCCGGACCGCTGCCTGCTCCAGGGATCTCGAGCATCCTGGCCCCGGTCATGGTGACCCTGAGCCGGAGACCCCCGACGATGCCAAGCTCACCGAGGTTGATGGCCTCCTTGGCCTTGGTGAGCGTATTGGCATACGTCACGCCCCTCTTCACCGCGTCCGGCTGCAGCGTTAAGACTACAGCCGCGGTCTTCGGGGCGCGGAGCGCAGCCGCGACGCCTCGCGCTCGCTGCCGCCGCCTTCTTTCCCGCCTCTTTGCCGCCCTGGCTGCCTTTCCCGCCTTCTTCTTCTCCCCGGCAACTTGCCATTCGGCTTGAGCCGGGGGAGGAGCTGAAGGCGAGGAAGCCGGGGGGAGCCGCTGCTCAGACGGCGCAGGAGCCTTCGCCGTCCGCGCAGCAACCCCACCCTTCCTCTTCCTTCCCGGGGCCGGGTCCGGTTTTCCCGACACCGGCTTCGCGGGTGCCGGCCCGGACCCTTTGTCCTGAACGGACGACCCCGGTGTGGCAGCCACGGCGGCCGCGTACGACGCCGCCTTTTTTTGGGCTGGAGCCTTCCCACTCGCCGCTAACGGGGGGCGCAAGACGATGCCCTCCAGGACGGAAAACCGCGCCTGGAAGGCAGCCATCTCCTGCCGCACAAGGTCCAGCACCTGGCCCTCCTGCGGCACGGGCTGGCTGTCCTTCTTGCGCCCCCCTTTAGGCGCCCCCTGTGGGCCGGCTCCCTGGAGCCTGGCCAGGTCTGCTCGGAGCCCCGCGTTCTCCCTCTGGAGACGCTCGGTGGCGGCAGCCAAGCGGGCGACCTCCGCCCGCAGGTTGGACATCTCGTCCACCGGAGGCCCACCTCGGTTAGCCTCCGCTGCCGCCAGGATGGAGGCCAGCGCCGCACTTATGGCCTTGTTTTTAGAGGAGAGTTTCCTCTTCAAGGCCACATCGCGAAGCGCGGCCTCCACCACCTCCGGAAACCCAGCCCTCCGAACCCGCTCCTGTCCGGAGTCATCCGGCTCACCGCCGGAGGACTCCGAACCAGGAGCCCCACGACCGCCATCTTCGGGGGGTCGTCCAACATCCTTGGAGGCAAGGACTCTGCCCTTGCCTCCCTCTCGGCCCGTACCCCGCCTGCTGGTGGAGATTTTACGGGCCGAGGCCACCTCTTCGGTGCCGGACGACCCCCGGTCCTCCTCTGATCTGGGCCGCTTGCGGAAGGACCTAGAGTCCTCCGCAGCAGCCCCCGCTGTCACGGGTTCAGAGCTCGCCGAGCTTAAGGTCGCTAGGTCGTCGGAGTCCAACTCGGACTCCGACTCTTCACCCGTGCGACACTCAAGCGAGCCCTCCTCCCAATATAGAGCGCCACTTCCCGCGCTCTGCCCGACCGACACTTTGTCGGGTGAGCTAAAATTGAACCCGATTAGTTCCTCAAAGGACGTTTCGAATCGGGGGCCTCCTCGGCCACTGTTGCCCTTGGCAAGCGGAGTGCGGACAGCCCTGTTGCCCCCCCCAGAATACGAGGGGCTTGACGCACTAGGCGTGGCGGATTCCCGGACTGCGGTGCAGTCCGAACCGCCCTGGGGTAGTTTCTCTTTTCCAGGCCTGTCCATAGTTTCCTTTTTGAGGGTGCGGTCCCTATCTCCCCTCCTCTCCCCCTCTCTCTCAGTGGTTGCTCGCTGCCCTCACAGTCACGTCTGATGATCAGACGCGTACCAGAGAGCAGCGAGCAAGCCAATGAGACGCACACCGTCCGAGGACCCGAACACTGCTCAAGTCTCCGAACGGTGTGCCCCTCTTGTGTCTCTCTTGGTCTGGTCTCTCACTTGGGACCTTCCGGCATGAGTGGCTCTACCGGCAAAGCCCCCAAGATCACTGAGACACGCAAGCCCCACCACGACGGCAACGTGGAGACACGGTTGGTGGGGTTCCCTGACCCCTAGTAACAACGTATAAGGGCAGGAAGATGACCAATGATTTTGGAGTCGAAAGTGAATCATGTTCAGCATACAAGGTGGTAACTTTGTTTTTATTCTAGTCCGTTATTATAATTTTCCTCTTTTTTATCTTTCTGGCCAGAACAGTGACTAGACTTCACAAATACCTGCTACCCAAACTTCAAAATATATGTTTCCCTGAAATAGGTAAGTAGGTAGTAGCTATCTAAGTAAAAATGTTTCAGTTATTCATTCAAAATAAGGAAATAGGTGAATATCCTGCATTCTTTGTTAGCAAACTCCAAATTCAAACAAAGATATTAAAGTACTAACTCAAATCAATCAAACATTGATAACAAATTTACACTACCCAAGTTTATATGCAAAGAGTAGGTACTAATATACCTACTTAATGATAACAGTTCATACACTTATCCAATAAAATAAAGCCATTATAAAATAAATTTGCAAACTAGTCTAAACCTGAATTCAATTCAAATTCCACAGCAAAATCATTTGGATTTTTTTTAAGCATTTGAAACAATGGATGTCACATGATTGTCAGCCAATAAGAATGTCTGTTAGTGACGGCCATAGGCATGCTCTGATTGGTCGAAATTTGCATAAGATTTCGCCTTGATCTATTTTCAAGAGTATTGAATTGAAAGTTATGATAGATTATTGTTATCTTGAAATCATGTTTGTAAACTGATTTAAAAGTATTTGTTAGATAATTGGTGTATGAGATAAACCTGCATATTTTTACATTATATTTAGGTGCATTGTCCTAACCAGGTACCCAGGTAGATATAACAATAAGTATTACAAATGTGAACTGATTTGTTTTGTTACACTGTCACACCAGCCTGATGAATTTTGGTAAATAGATAGATGGGACCCCAGAGATGATAAACTTTGATAGGCGCCAGATAAATGTAAAGTAACAGTCAGTGACTCACCTACATTTATTGACACACTTAATTTCAAAAACAGAAATAATTATCTCTCTATTACTATCACGATCCTTCCTTTTTCCAGTAGGTAATGAAAATGATTCATAATAATTGATTGTCCTGGGTAGGTACCCTACGAAGAGATACTAAATAAAGGTCAATGTACTCTGTTCCACGTTAACTGCGGCCTACCACTGGTACCTATTTTTTTGCTAAAATAATTTAAATAAATGGGTATGAATTTATAGAATGATGATTGACACGGAAGAGTGAAAAATTTAAAGAACTGCCCCAAAGATGACCCACTGACCGAAATTTGTGTTACACCAACCAAAAGGAACATGGGGCAATGACAGAAAGATGATGATTATGAGGCATTTTAAACCAATGTTGAACAGCCAATGTTTGTGATGAAAGTAGACAAACATTGTTGCACCAATTAAGTTGGCTATTGGCATTATCCATTGAGTTATAGAAAGAGAAAGTGTAGGTAGATAAGTAAATATTGAAATAGCCAATTCCAATAGTTTTTTAACACAAGACAACAATAAAGTATAAACTGATAATTATGCCATCCACATAAAATTTACATTGGAATTTCAACTCTAATTCTACACTTATGAATCATATATCTTTTGCAATTTTTCTGCTGGTGCATTTCGACAAATGCATTCAAAGTGAAGATTCTTACAAATACTTCAGTTTTTTAGCATGCCTAATTAGTGTTTTGCTGAGAAAAGGCCTCCCCATTTGCCCAGCAGTGGGACACTTTGTCATGCTTATTGGTTATTGACTATGATCATATTGTACACTAATCTTCTTAATTTAATTGAATTATTTATGAAAGTCGAAAGACCATGACAATGACACGCGTGTCGCGTGAACCTACGCCAGATGCACTTAACTTAGGTTAAAAATCGATAAAATCTTGAAATAAAAAGCGTTAATATTTTTCTTCTAAATAATCAATATTCAGTGAACGCCACAAAACCGTTGGCACATCTGAATCATTGCGATTACGTCACCGACATGATAATTAACTAGGTAGACACCTAAGTAAGTCACCTAAGTGTCTAGATAAAATGTCTCCGATTACAATTCTGCCAAAAGTTCGCATATATCAACAATAGATCTCGATTAAATTAGACATAAAGACTGGCATACATGCACACGTCTGCGTAACCTTTCTGAAAAGCCGGGTGTTGAGAAAAACACGAAAGTAACTAAACTATACACGTCATAACCAACGAATATGCAATATCATTGCACTTACTACAAACAAAAACATTCTAAAAAGAATGTTTATTTACAAAAGATAATATCAACCATCTGTCAATTACTATTAGTTACTCAATAATGGACGTTACTGCATTGACATAACGGCCATAAAAGCGCGCCATAATTGACAGAAACCGCGCGCGACGAACTGCACGCGCGCAATAAAAAAATATCCAGCTTATATTAGGTCGAATCAAACGTGTTATAGAATGACAGTCCTTACTGCCAACTAAAAATAACAATACCGCAGAGCTTAAAAAAAACCATAATCACTATGTTTACATAAGTAGGTACGTCCCACACGCAATGAAAATACACAAAATTTGACAAAATAAAATAATAAACATTCTAAAAACTGCAACACATTCAAATCAAAACATTATGTTTACACACACTCGCTCACTCACACGCTCCAAAGTATATAGTACGCTTGCAATACATAACCTAAGCACCTAATATACCTACTCATAGAAAACTGTTATCGATCGAGAAGAGGCGTAGGAAAATAAAAAAAGCTCACAAAGAAGCAAAGGTCGTGATACAATCTGCCAACGAGTGCATTTTGCAAGCGAAACCAACTTGGCAACATTGCAGATCAAGTTTGCAAACAAATACATAACCAAACATTCTATATACGCATTCAATACATAATAAATAACCCTTTCTATCGGTTAAAATTATTCCCATTATCCTAATAATGCGTTAGAACAGTACAACGATACGCAACGTAGTATAGCTGTTCCCTCCCTACACGCATCCTCTATCTCACATTATGATAAACATACCTATCTATATACACCTTATGTACACTCAAATTGCAAACATATGTTCATACTTTCATTTACAATATATTTTAATTTAATCTTAAAATGTAACCTAAAAGTGTACCTTACTTTTACCGGATACCCTATACAATTGGTAGGTTATCCTAGGTCATTGGAATCAAGACTTTCGCGTGCTATAATGATATCGTACGCAATGTATTATCGTCAGCACTCATTATTCAAGTTATTTATATGGCTTAACATTGTAAAAATTAATCATATTGGAGCAAAAACAACTTTAATCATAACGTGTTAGCGATCAAAACATTGCTCTCGTAAAATGATGTTCTAAGCCGACAACGAACTTCTATGATTGTTGCAAACATGGCGACCGCTATCTGAGCTTCTCGAGCAGGCCGTGGACGCAAATTCATGTCACAAACCTAATACAAAACCGTGTAACGTAAGCAAAAAATATCCTAAAACGATTTCAACTGGACCCCACGAAACCGGCCGTGGCCGATACCCTGTCAATCTTTAGGCTTCAATTTTTTTTTAGCAGATGCCCTGCACTACAAAGAGCTGGAAAACCAGTATGGTTGCGTAAATTGCTATGATTTTCTGTTATAACTTACCTCTTCTGCAATGACTAGTTCCTTGTAATTCAGCTCCGGATATTTACTTTCGTTGCTTTCATCCAAATTTATAGTTAATCTCACTGTTTTGTTCACATTATTCTTTGCACTTTTTGGAGCACCCACTGTTATAAGAGTAGCACGTTTAGGGTCCGACATTTTCCACCAAATTCGAGTATAAAATGATTTTTTTCAAAGCATGACACGACCTGCATTTTCAAACTGTGTAGCACATTGCCACCATGTTGGTATTCATTGTTTGGGTTGTGAGCGCCCCGGATGGAATGCGAACTAAATTCAGTGTTGACAACATTTTCCGATAGATGACAGCTACAACTTTGCAAAGTAATCAAAAGATGTCACTACTTGCACAGGAATAATTTGAAGGAATGATATGAATTATCATGAAAAACCTATTTAAATTTTAGGAAATAGTGTTTTCTGTATAGTCCTTCCTGTAAAATATTCAATGAATGCTTAAATTTAAAAAAAACGTTTGTTTTCTTATCAACTTTTTCAGAATTCCTAGCAGCTGTTCTTGGATTGTGGTCTTAGTTGTTTGTTTTGGATACAACAGATGTCACTTACCTGAATAACGAATACATAATGATAACTGCTGTACCGACCAGGGCTTTAAATACCGGTAAAAATTTATAACGTTACCTTGCATTGACAGGAGTTAACGTTATATTAAAATAACGGTAATAGGTTTAACGTTATTTATGCACCATTTTAACGTTATTCTTTAATAACGTTATTTGTAGTTTAACGTTAATTTTATCGTTATTTTTAAACGGTTATCTCTGTGAGGTGGTGCAATGTCAGATTTTGTCTTGATCAAAATATGATTCACGACAGTAAAAAATATGTAAGTAGGTACATGATTATAACCATAATTACATTTTTTTTCTCTTAGCTAGATTTCGGAAATCTAGTTATTATACACATCAAATCTAAGTTCATGATGATGAGTAAATGATTCTTATGGTTACATCTATGTAAATACATATTTGTTATTGTTGCGCACCACATTTTGATTAAATTACAACCTGACACTGACCTTCAAATAGCAAAAAATACAAGAAAGTTCGCGGGCTATAATAACACTAAATATTTTACCGTTAAAACGATATTTCTCGTATTTAATGTTAAATGTTACTTAACGTTATATTACTGGTAATGTTATCAAATACCGGTAAATTTTGTAACGTTACCATGGTATCACAATTGGAATTAACGTTATGTAACGGTTATTATTTTGTTATTTGGTAACGTTAACAAGCCCTGGTACCGACTGCCACAGATAAAAAATGTCGGAAACGTGGCTGCCATTAAAATAATTTCAAAGAAAATGAAAATTCTTTGTGTTCGTAATAAATCAATTATTTTTGTTTAAAGTTTATTTCAGTGGAAAAATGATATTTAAAATAAATTATCTTCGGTTGCGCTTTGAACGCCATCTACAATAAGGCATTGATAACTTTCTCACAGCAAAGGATTTGAAGGACACAAACTAGCGCCAAGGTTTCAAAGATGGTGCTGACCATTTTCAAGGTTCCGTACCCAGGTCTTTTATTTAGGTCCGGCGTTATTAGGTCTTATTCATCCGTCAATATTTTTAAGTACAGACCTACAGACTATGATATAATTATAATGATTTATTTTTCAAAAACTTAGCTAATGTACCAAGTACGGGACTAGGAGGCCGACGGCGACGTTAGCCGATTTCAGTCATCTCACCGACCTCCCGCGATGCTGCGGCATCGGTCAAGGCTGACCATGGTCATAAAATTCAGTAGGTACCTATGTCCTATTTTCATCCGACTGCGCCAGACGGAGAGTAAAAATTTAATAAAAAGTATGTAGGTACCTATGTATGTAGGTATGCATCTATATTTCTTAGGTACCTACGCTCTCCTAAAAAGTCCTAAATCGACTTCTATCGTGATCCTTTACGTTCTCTAGTTATGGAAAACGGTTCTTATTTTTATTTATTTATATATTTTATCAGGATGGTCGGTGACCCCCAAACTAGACATTTGCCTGTATCTTGAGGGTCAGAATTGCCACTTTTTACGAGTAAATTGACGAGATGGTTAAAATTAAAAACATTGTTCGGGTACCCTTTTTTATGGATGGGAAATCATCAAATTTTAATGACTCCTTCCGCTCTGGGTAGAGCGGGAGGAAGTGTCGGACTCTTACTGACTAAAACCCATCCTGTGCCCTCCTGTGTTCCTCCTAGTGCCCTTTGCGTTCCAGAGGGCCGCGGTGACTTTTACGTAAGGCGTATTAAGGAAAGGTCAATGTACTTTATTGCAAGTTTGTCTGGCGCCTACCATAGGTAGATATCCAATTAGAATCACTCATAATAATGATGAATGATGTTCCTACTTAGAAAAGACTGATTTTTAGGGTTCCGTACCCATAGTGTAAAACGGGACTCTATTACTAAGATTTCGCTGTCCGTCCGTCCGTCCATCTGTCACCAGGCTGTATCTCATGAACCGTGATAGGTAGACAGTGGAAATTTTTACAGATGATGTATTTCTGTTGCCGCTATAACAAAAAATACTAAAAAACAGTATAAAATAAATATTTAAGGGGGCTCCCATACAACAAACGTGTTTTTTTTTTGTTCGATATTGATTACGGCAACAGGTAGACGCTTGAAATATTCACAGAATATTTAGTAATATATTCACTTTAATAAATTAAAATAAAACAAATGTTTAAGGTTTTATTTTAATTTTATTATTTATTTTTACAACAAACGTGAGTTTTTTTGCCGTTTTTTATAGATAATGGAACGGAACCCTTCGTGCGCGAGTCCGACTCGCACTTAGCCGTTTTTTTCTAAATAGACTATGACTACTTGATTTTCCACCAATATCTACCTTACGCCTATGTAATAGTAACATAATAGGTACCTACGGTAGGGTAGGCCGGGTGTCAGTATATTATATTGTTAGATTGTTATATGTATAACCGGGCTAGCACGAACGGTTTTTGACGGATAGTATTGTAACGTAAAATTATGTTTCGCACTTATGTAATATTGAATTGAATAGGTACTATATTTATATTTTTGTATGATAAAAATTGTGTAATATGTCGCATTTACTTAACTAAAACAAGATATTATAGGGATGTAGTTTTTTATTAAATTCAAAACTAGCTGTCGCCCGCGGCTCCGCCCGCGTGAATGTCGAAAATTATCTCAAGGGAACATACTCCCGGGATAAAAAGTATCCTATGTGCTATTCCAGACTATAATCTACATCTGTGCCAAATTTCATCAAGATCCATTCAGTACTTTTGGTGTGATTGAGTAACAAACATACATCCATACATCCATCCACACAAACTTTCTCATTTATAATATTAGTATAGATTAATATAAAGTATAATAAATATTAGTAGGTATAGATTCACTTACGTTAACGATACTGTATAAAATAAACAAGTGATGGTCTGTGGTGACTTTAATATTAATATTTTAGAAAATAATTCAAATAGCAGTCGATTATTAAATCTTTTTAAATCATTTCATTTGTCAAACGTGTTCAAAGAACCAACCCGAATTACTACAAATTCTGCTACATGTATTGATCATGTTTTTTGTTGCTGTGACTACTTAGACAAAACAGTCGTAAATTACCTGCCTTCTGATCACAGTGGACTTACAGTATGTTTTGAGTCCAACATGCCAATACAACAAGTGCAGATACAATCCAGGCAAATTACAATCGGCAAATTAAATAAATTTAACAGCACTTTAACCAGTAAGTTAAGTGACCAGGGTTTCACAATGGACAATGGTAATATTTTGTATAAAGAATTCTTTTCACTAGTACAAACCGAATTCAATGTCACTTTTAAGCAGCAGACTAGAACTATCTGTCCTAAGTTTTTATTTAGTGACTGGGCAACTAAAGGAGTCAGGAAAAGTAGAGAAAAACTTTACGAACTTTATGGCCTTAAGTCCTTTATTAACACGGAAACTTTTAATAAGTATGTTGCTTGTTACTCAAAAATCTTTAGGAATACTTGTAAGGCAGCAAAGACTTTATACATTAGCAACAAGGTTAAATCGGCAGATAACAAAATTAAAACGGTTTGGAAAATTATCAATAATGAAACAAACAGGAACAAAAAACATAATAATGATTATACACTGCGGACTTCACGTGGACTCATAAGCGATAGTAAAGAAGTCGCTGAAGAATTTGTAAATTTCTTTACTAGTATCCCAGTCAAAACTACTGAAACCTTAATTTCCTCGCCCTCGCTTTCTGTTGAATTATTAAAGGCGAACGTTTCAGCTTGCTCGATTGAATTTAACTTTAAGCACATAACCCCCATTGCAATAATAACAGCATTTAAGCAAATCAAGATCAAATTGACCGAAGATCTTTGGGGTATGTCTGTAAAGGTTTGTACCTCCATTATTGACACTATCGCGCCGTATTTAGCTTTTATATTCAATCTGTGTGTGGATCAAGGGGTTTTCCCGGACCTTATGAAATACAGTAAGGTAATTCCTTTATTCAAATCCGGGGACAGTAAAGATACTAATAACTATAGACCCGTATCTGTGTTGCCAGTTTTCAGCAAGGTGTTTGAAAAGGTAATGCTTAATCAAATGCTCAGTCATTTTAACGCGAATAACATCTTACACGACAAACAATACGGTTTCACCAGGGGACGTTGTACAACTGACGCTGGTGTAACGTTACTGAAACATATCTATAATGCGTGGGAAGAGGCGCAAGATGCCATAGGTATCTTCTGCGACCTGTCGAAGGCGTTTGATTGTGTGAGCCATGAAACATTACTCCTGAAACTAGAGCATTACGGACTAGGCAAAGCAGCCTTGAACTTAGTAAAATAACGTATTTGAATGATAGACAGCAGCTAGTGCATATAAACGGCAACAATTCAACAGGATTAAACGTGAAAATGGGGGTACCTCGGGGCTCAATTTTGGGTACTTTTTTGTTTCTAGTTTATATAAATGATTTGCCCTATATTTTACAAAATAAACTTAATATGGTGTTATTTGCTGACGACACATCTTTAATTTTTAGAATAAATAGACATGCTAACAATCTTGACGATATAAATAACGCCCTAATGCAGGTACATGATTGGTTCACTGCTAATAATTTAGTATTAAATGGAAAAAAACGAAGTGCATTCGATTTACTTTACCAAATGTCAGATGTAGTGATTGTGACATAGTATTGAACAGGGAGAAACTAGAATTCGTCGATGAAACAGTTTTCCTGGGGATTACGCTTGACTCAAGGCTACAATGGGGTCCTCATTTGACATCTCTTGCAGGAAGGCTAAGTTCGGCAGCATATGCTGTTAGGAAAATCCGCCAATTTACAGATGTTGAAACCGCGAGACTAGTCTATTTTAGTTACTTTCATAGTATAATGTCTTACGGTATCTCACTATGGGGACGGGCTGCTGACATTGAGTCTATTTTCATTCTGCAGAAAAGAGCCATCAGAGCCATTTACAATCTCCGCCGGCGCGATTCTCTAAGGGAACTGTTTAAAGAAATTAACATCATGACGGTGCCTTGTCAATAAATCTATGAAAATATCATGTACGTTAGGAAGAATCTGCATCTTTTTTGGAAACGAGGTGACAGACATAACTATGTCACTAGAAATAGGAACCAATTAGTTCAACCAGGTTTTAGACTTGCTAAAGTAGCCACATCTTTCATGGGGTACTGTTTAAAATGTTACAATAAAATACCTCCCCATATATTAGAATTAAATGAGACGAAATTTAAATCCTGTATTAAACGCACACTATGCAAGCAAGCATATTATAAGTTAGGGGAGTATATTGAAGATAAAAATGCTTGGCTCAATGCTGGTCCTGCTCCACAACGCCACTAGGTAGCCACTAGGGGGCTCGAAATTAATGTTAGCATTTGATAATATTGTTGGTCCGGCTGAAGATTGTAAGAATGCAATATTTTTCATTGTATAGACTCCACTTATTTAGCAATGTATAATTTCATGCACATGTGTGAGTACTGTGTATCTTTAAATTATAATGATCATTTTGGGTAGGTCTTTGACTTGAATGTACCCTGGCGATTGGGGATGTCATGCTCACTCAAAAGTCTGGCTGATGGTGGCGCATGCGTTGGATCATTTGGCTCCCTTAAAAATGGTTGAGCCGAATGGTGCTAGCGTATGCGTCATGTTCGTGAACGGGCGCCGTCAGCTGAGACTGGTCATCTCTCGACTGCCATGGTTTATTTTAATTATTTCTTTGAATTGTTTCTTTTTTACTCCGGACTCTTTTATCCTGCACGTCTTTTACATCGTTCTCACATATATGTATAATTTCAATATGAATGATGTAACCATAATTTTGTAACAAAATATTATTTTTAAAAGAGTGTCCGTGGAGTTTCTTGTACGTTCTTCTCCATAGAGATCTACGCTTTGGAACGTGCAAATAGCTTCATCTTTTTGACCGACCGACCTTGACAATTCAAAAGTACCTGTAAATGGTCTAATTGAAATAAATGCTTTGACTTTGACTTTGACTTTGACTTTGAATGTAACCGTGCGTCAAAACATCCGTGCCAGGCCCTCTGATCAAGAAGTAACTGCTATGAGCAAAGAAATTACGAGGCAAAGTATTTCATTTGTCTTTAATTAACATCAATGCACGTGGGCCACGGGCATGGGGAATCTGTAACACCGGCCCTGGGCACTTAAACTCCAACTGTGAACATTACACCCAGTTTTCACCCAATCCCCGGGACTCAATTCGAATAGAAACGAAGGAGGTTATTAAAAAAATGAAGCAATCAGCAAAAACTGGGGTGGTTGGTCTTTAAGAAGGGTATTTTCGGAAAACGCTGATGACTTGGACATTATGAGACCGAGATTCCTATTAAGATACGAAACATTAGTCTGACTTTAGGCCCGTTTGAACGAGGCAAGTGCTTGCCCAATAAAAAATACTGTGGGCAAGTAGGAAGGTAGATAGTTGATAGGTAGGCCACTGAAAAACGCCGTGCTGTAGGTTCACCCTGGCATAGCATCATGCTGAGAGCCTTGTTGCCGCAGGTATGACATGTATCGCCTATGACGTTATTATTATTTTCTTCTTTTTTATTAGTGATGGGTTTGCTCTTGACTCTAGTCACTGTCAGTATACATATTTTATCTTCACTAACATCATTTCAGTACTACTAATTCTAGATATAGTTATGGAGTTTTAGTTTATGTAAGTTTATAATTTGTATGGATGTAGGGTACTTAATTAAGTAGGTACCTAAGTTCTGTGAGCATAAATACTTTTTCTTGCTTTGTTTCTGGGCATGTGTAGCAGTTGTCATGATATTTGGGGAATGAGGGCTATCGCGTTTGAATTCGCCGCTAGAGGCGCTACTATAGCGTGAGGTCTTCGAAATATCGTAAATTACACTGTTGGTTGGCTTTTGACAAGAGTTTATTTGCTATTTTTTTGTGATAATTGTAAATATTTGACTAAAACAGCCAGCCTGGGAGATTAAGTTATTTTTTGTCGATTTTATTAACTTTTTTTTTTTTTTTTCGATTATGATGAGTCCGCATAACACTGCGGCACTTACTATGTTGTATTAAATCACACGTTTACGTCATTGTAAATTATTTTCTTTCTAACTGTTCAGATGCGCGTCTAAGGACCTTACCTACTCGCCAGTGGCGCCAACTGGTGAGCACGACGGTACCTAACCCTCATTGGACAGCTGCTTCTCATCAATTATGTCTATTTTAGACATAACTGATGACATTTTAGTTAGCAATGTCCGAAGTTAACACCCTCCACAATCCCTCGCGGCTTTTATAAAAGAAACCCCGTTAAACTGGTTTCATTAATTAAAAAATAGGGTTGAAGAGTAACCAAAATTCTCAGAACTAAGACCCGCTCAAAGTTAGACGAATTTGCGTTAAAACTTATGACTTATCTATCGGCCAAGAACTAATTTAATACTACACTAATTCCTTTATCTTGCCCGGGCACTCTCCTCAGTCTACTCGCCTAACCACTAACCCGTTCAAACGGATCACAAAGTAGATATTATTTCACGAATCCCGAGATATATGACCGCATTGCGAGGATATTATTCATTAGGGAAAATGAAATTTTGACCTCTACAGGCATGACGGTATTAATGCCAAGCCGTCCCAATTTCCAAAGCCACTTTTCACTGCTTTACCGACATTAGAGAGTGACCTATTAATTTGTGATTTTGAATTAATCCCTTTCATGTACTCCCTTTGGGTCTATTGAACCACTAGGGTCGTGTATTCGAGCGAATATTAAAAGTCTTTAGGTATATTTTTCGGGATAAGGATACTATTTTGTAATTTCGACTGTACGTTTAAAGGAAGAGGTTTTTATAGAGGAACATATTATGCCAACATGGAAATAATTGTTTTAGATCTGAGGGCCAATTTCCATCAAAATATGTCAAAAATGTATGAAAATTAAGGTTTTTTTTGACAGTTTGACACTGACATGCGAATGCGAACATTGCTTGTAAATTAGTCGAATAATTGGTACTTGGTGTAATCTGTGACTCGGTTCTGTAGACTATGAATCCATAATCTTTGACCGTACCTATTACCTACGTAACCTTCAGAGAGAAATAATATTTTGTTATGAATACACGTTCAGAATTAGATTAGCATATTATTTCCCTACTAATGTAGAAAGTATGTACAGTACAACAGCTATTTTCGTAATGTCCCTCGGCAATCGTCACATTTCCGTATAAACGAATGCTAATTTCCATGTCCATCAATTATTAGAATTATCGTGTATAATAATTTGAATTCAGAACTAAGTACTTTATTGTTGTTTTGTTTTGATTTCCGTCTGAACTATACTATAAAGTACTTAGGTACTATAGTTCTGAATTCAGTCACTCTTGACTTAAAGTCTTCCAGGTTTAAGGTATCAGGAAACACAGACTCTGGCAGGGAATTCCACTCCTTAGCTGTACGCACAATGAATGTTTTCCCATAACATTAAGTGCATGTCGGTGGGATGTCCACCATGTACCGGTGGCGCATCGCCGTATGTCTTGTGGTCCGATGATGGAACGGGCTTGGCGCAATTAAACTATGCAATTCCGTCGTACACTCCCCAAAATGCAGCCGATAGAAAACCGACAGGCTAGCAACTAGGCGTCGATGCTCAAGACTTTGGAGCTTCGACTCGACGAGCCTATCATTGCCGATGATCCTCTTGGACATTACCAGAACGTAATCATCCAACGCTAATTCAATTCTCAGAGACACAACAAAACACCACAGATAATGTTTAAATACCTCATGTAAAACAAAACCAAACGGGGCTCTACCATGTCACAGTCCCTATTCTTCAATTATCTACTTGTGAGAATCTCGAAAACTACGTGAAACACGTTTGAAATACAATAAACGTGTATGTGGAACTCTCGAACAATGTCGAGAATACCGTTCTGAGAGACAGGGTTCGGGTGTGGGCAGAATGTGTATTCATATTTCCTGCTTCTGGTTTACCTAGGAGTTTAAGACGACACTACACTCACCACTCACTCACACCACACTCACTCACTCACTCTCTCACTTATTACCTACTTCTTTACTTACTTACACTTATTACTTACTAGGGTTCCGTACCCAGAGGGTAAAAACGGGACCCTATTACTAAGACTCCACTGTCCATCTGTCTGTCACCAGGCTGTATCTCATGAACCGTGATAGCTAGACGGTTGAAATTTTCACATATGATGTATTTCTGTTGCCGCAATAACAACAAATACTAAAAAAACAGAATAAAATAAATATTTAAGTGGGGCTCCCATACAACAAACGTGATTTTTTGCCGTTTTTTTATAGATAACGGTACGGAACCCTTCGTGCGAGTCCGACTCGCACTTGTCCGGATTTTTATATTCATTCACACAATTCACTTACGTTAACGATTGCAACTCTCACTTACGTCATTGATGGCAGTGCGATTATGTAAGCCTCTTACCGTGACAACTCAGGTGGAGTGAGCGCGAAGTGAACTGTCAACTGTCATTCTATCTTGATTACATGGATTGACAGCTCACTTCGTGATCACTTCACCCGAGCCTTCAATTCGACATGTTAACAGAATCGCACTACTGTAACGTTACTATAAGTACGTCAAAACATTCTTGCTAAGCCCTCAGTTTCAATACATTTTGACGATTCATAATTTATTGTCCAGGCACTTATGAAGAGATAATAAAAGAAAGGGCAATTTACCTGTCGTTTAATGCAAATTTGTCTGTCGTCGACCATACGTCTACTGAATACGCGCCATCTGGTGACAATAACGGAAAGCTTTTTTTTCTGTTTTTTTTTTATAATACATAGATACTTATCTACGTTATAAAATAAGTACGACAAAAAAACTCACTCAGATGGCTTCTCTAATGCCAGTTGCTACGTAAACCCAACTTAATACCAAAAATGTCTGTTATAAAGATGATAAAAAAGGTGCCATTGTAGACGCACCTTACTTGGCACTTGGCATAAACAGCTATAGAAACTAGCACAAACGTCTTTGCTAATGAATTAAATTAGATATACCTATTTTACAGTGCTTGCTCGTAAATTTTAAATGGTAAGTGCGTGTTCGTGTAGGACCTGGATTTATGAGGAGACATGACATATTTTGTTAATTAAATTAGCAAAGAGTTCATGAAACAAGGTTCATTTTGAAAATCTTTTGTGAGTGAAAACTGGGTGTAACAGATTAATCGCAATATCTGAAAAGGGGTCATTGTAGACATTAATAAGCACAATTTTTACTATGGAACCAAACATTTAATGATTTGTGTGAACCGCTAGAACAAAACGAAGCAGTCAAAAATGTATTCTGACGTGATATTACAGATTCAGCTTGAAAGAAATCTTTTTTTAAGAAGTCAATCTCACGATAACCCATAAGAACGAATACTTAGCATAGGTTCTATAAAAACTGAAGAATAAGCAAGTAGGTGAATTTAAATAAATTTCACTGGGAAGGTATACTGCGTTGGTCTGATTACAATATTTATGAGGAATCCTACGTTTAGTTGGCACGTGACTCAAATTTCACCCCTTTCTCTGCGTCCAGGGCGCTAGCTCGCAATTACTCCGGAGCTACGAAAAGTGGAAGACGGTGCACAGATAAATTATTTAGTTTTAGTTTTGAAAGCGGCTAAAGTGCCTCGTCCATGAGAGAGTCCTAACTAGAGCATCTTTCTTAAAAGCAGTCTAGTTTCTGTGTGTGTTGAATGCTTTGATATCACTCTAGCTTCGGCGTGACGCGTGGCATTCCATCGCCATCATTTAAGACGTCCACTGCTGCCGGTGACTTAGCAATACGTACTTTATCATGATATGTATCAAAGCGATGCGTCTTTAACAAAATTATATTATTATCTTTCGGCTGTAATTGATAGTGAAGCTTACCGGTTGAAAACAATTTTTTTAATGAAACTAGGCAAGCAAACGCTAGATATCCAGGTCTAAATAGTTAGTAGAGAACATTTTCGAGAAAGGGTTCAGGAGAAACATAGTGATTTTTCACTTTCTATTGAAAACTTAAAATCGCTCTCTCTCCCTTTTTTTATGGATGGGAAATGATCAAATGACTCCTCCCGCTCTGGGCGGAGCAGAAGGGAGTGTCAAACTCTTACTGACTAAAACCCATCCGTGCTCCTCTTAGTGCCCTTTGCTTTCCAGGGCCGCGGTAAATCTTTCGAACAGAATCCGCAACCTTGGCAGGTCTCTTTCTCTCCCTCTAGCTATTTAGACCTGAATATCTAGCGTATGCATACCAAGTTCCATTAAAATCGGTTCATTATTAACATCGAAAAATAAGGACTTGAAAGTTTGTATGAAATGCCGTACTTTTTCTTTCTTTTAAAAAACGTTGCCCCACACTAGGAGCTTCTCCTATATCTTGGGTGCATTTACAAACATATAAACAGCCAGACCCGGCACAACTATCTGTAGGCCATACAAATACCTGTTCCGTGCGGGAATCGAACCCGCGACACGCAGCGCAGCAGTCAATTGACTGCTTAACCACTGCGCCAACCGTGTCGAACTTGAAACTGAACCAATAACTACATTTACAAAGCTGAGAACCCACGAAAACTTCACACGTCCACGGCAATACCACATCCATGCCTATTTACGAAGAACACCGGAGTATATTTGCATTGGATATTATCCAGTTCAATCTATTCGGATCGAGTAGGTATAGGTGCGATTCGGTAACTTTGCTTCTATGTAAGCAGGTGTATATACGAACGTATAGCTTGCTTGAAATACAGTGTAAGTTGGTATGTATAGGGGAAAATGAAGGTAAGGAAAACGGACTATGTATTTTTCTTCATTAAAAACGGTGGGAACCTCTTACTGTCACTAATCGTTCTGTGAGCCCTTTTGGTTAGTGCGGATTTCCTTGTAATGGATTGTGGAAATGCTTGGTGCCGTGTTCAGCGTTACATATGTATGGTCTGATTGGCTATACTATAGTCAAATTACATAGAAAATGCACTCGTAAAAAGTACAAAATCATATTGAAAATGAATCTAGGCAAGCTGGCCAAATGACTGACCCTGACAATTCAAAAGTAAATGGTTTATTTCAAATAAACCAATGAATGCTTTGACTTTGACTTGCTCCAACTTCGACCACATCATCGCTTACCATCAGGTGGGATGATGTTCAAACGCGTGCCTATTAATAGTGAAAAAAAATTAAGTTTTCTGTAAAATAAAATAAGATCTTTAATCCTCACAAAACTGCATCCGTGGTCGAGTGGTTTAGGCGTTTGCCTTGTGGCCCGGTGGTCGTGGGTGCGATTCCCACGGGAAGCATAATTTGTAAGCTTGTTTCCAGTTTGGCTTGGACATTGCAGGCTTGAATCACCTGATTGTCTGATAAAAAGATGATTCCGACCTTCGGAAGGCACGTATAAGCCAGTGGACCCGGCCGCTAAATGGCGGTCGTCAACCCATGTCAGAGGCTCTTGAGGCGGTTTAGAAACTCTGACACTAGGGTGTGTGGGGTCGTTAGACCTTACTGCCCACACGAAGAAGAAGAAGAAATCCTCACGGTACGTATTCACTCATTTTTTCTCATTTTCATTTGCGAGTTTGTACCAAATAGATATCATGAGGAGTAAACGATCTCAAAAGGCCTTTAAAAAACTTTACAACTAAATTGTACCAGTTATTTATCGCAGGGTCAATTTATACACTCGTGAGAAATAAACTGGAACCACATCATCGCGTGTTGCTCAAAACAATTTAGACTATGCAATGAACTATGAACTGTGGTCATTCATGGTATCATTTAAAAGGTAATTTTGTTAGCTTTAAAATGATTTCAATAAGATTTAAAATCAATTTAATTTTCTACTTAAATTTGGGGAATTATTACAATAGGTCGAAGTGGTGGACGTGTAACGGAACGGTAGTAATAGAAAAAGGTAAAAAAAATATTGACAATTTATGGTATTTACCAACTCCTAAATTTTGCATAACCTCTCCTGGCTAATGACTGCTTGTAAACGGGTTTTCATTGACCGAATGAGTTTCCTGATGGAATCCTTTGAGATTTCCTGTTAAACTAAATCAGTTTTCAGATCTTAGGTCTTCTATTGACGCCGGAGCTAGACATCTTCCTCGTACCCGCCTTATCACCTCGTCCCATATATGTTCAATCGGATTCAAGTCAAGACTGAGAGCTAACTATAGTCTAATGTGGGAATTACAACTTCTTCCAGGTACTGTCTAGTCACTGCAGTGATGTGGCAGCGGGCATTAGGTATAGAATAATTATGTTCGAACTTTGCTACGACACAGTTGGCGCAGTGGTTGAGCGATCGGCTGCTGCGCTGCGTGTCGCGGGTTTGATTCAAATAGTTGTATGGCCTACATATAGTTCCGGGTCTAGCTGTTTGTGTATGTGAGTTTGTATGTTTGTAAACGCACCAACGATACAGGACAAATTCCTAGTGCGGGGCAACGTTTAAAAAAAAATTAGCCCATAGCAAAGTCCAAGTCACACAAAATAATTGAATTACATCCTCCTGCACATTACTCAAGAAAGCCCCTGTTTCCATGACATTACCAATCAGTATTCCATCCCAACCTCCTAATATTTACCTTAAAAATCCCAACATTTCCGCTATTACAGAAACAAAACAGAGATTACCTCTGGAATGACTTCCTCGATATCGAAGCTGATTATAATTTAGTCCACGCCCATGGCTCGAGCCGATTGAATCCCAGCCATATTTTTATTCGAAGAGCCGCTGCAGAAAATCGTATGCTTATTCCGGATAGACTAGCACGTACGCACAGAGTAGGCGAGGTTTATTAGAAACAGAGGCTGCATTAGGGGTTTATAATAATAATTAAGAAAGAAAAAAATGTGTTTATTTTCACCAAGTATGACGATACATACTGTAAAAAAAACAAATTTGAATGTGCGCAAACACTGCGATCGTTAACTCGCCTGCCAAGCGTGGCGATTATGTCAAATCCCTCATTTAGGGGAGGCCTATGTCCAACAGTGGACGTCTAGCGGCTGATATGATGATGACTTTACACTAGGAATTTCTCCTGTATCGTGGGTGCGTTTACAAACATACAATATCACACACACAAACAGCCAGACCCGGAACAACTATCTTTAGGATGATGATGATGATGATAATGATGATGTGCGAAAAACGTGGATCACTTAGCCTTATGCTGCGGCTCATTTGCGAGACAGAGCCACATAGCTGCTAATTAAAAAAAAATAGCTATTAATCTTTTTGGAACGAGCCTGTCACTATTCCTAACTATTCATCTCTTGAAAGTCAGAATTAATAAGGCCGCTTGCACACTAGTCGCCGGACCTATGCAAGAATTTGTGTCGTTTCGACATACGAACTGTGTACACTGCTTTAGCGCTGACCAAGAATAAAAATCTTGTCTGCACTAGATCCGACGCGCGAAGTTGCTGCGGTGCGGTAGTGTTGTCGCTTCTGTGTATTACAAAGAAATAGAAGCCAAACAAATAAATGAGCATAATCTATCGAATTAGATATATTTCTAAATAAAGAGTGGGTTCTATATTTTTCAATAGTTTTCTACAAGATGTTCCAGAAGTGTGACCATATTTAAGTGAACAGGCATCTTCTGGGCACGCTCGCTCCATCATACACCTCATCTATCGCTTTCCATCAGGCGTGATCGAGGTCAAGAGCAAGCCCATTACTTAGTAAAAAAAAAGAAAAAAAAAGGGTGGTGTTCTGTGGCTGCTATAGGTACCTACAGTAAAGACACAATATCAAAATAAAAAATATTTGTATTTTTTCTGAAAAGTTAAAAAAACACTTTTCACGCAGTCTGATGCAATTGCTGGCATCGGATCTGTGATTGAACTAAAATAGAAGCCACCAACTGCATCAGACTGCTTGAAAAGTGTTTCTTTTTTTAATTATTTCTATACTTTGTACCTAGCAATTAAAGATCACTACCCTTAAATATGACCACACCCTTCCTAAATACCCTGTATCAGTATAACCAACTTTATCGATCTCTATGTTACCAGGCGATGTCTGAAACTACTTCATTTTGATACAAGAATAAGAAAAAGAATTCCGAAATTTGATTGAAAAAGTCTACGTGCTTAGATTTACGGACCAGGCTAGGACCTAGAATATTTCCAGTTACATCATATTCCTCAATACGACAAGTTTTGTAGGCCATGTACAAAATATTGAACGGTTTTGTTCTATTCCCAGAGCGATCACATTCGCAACACAGTCGCAAAATATGAAAAACACATTTAAAAAAAAATAACATTGGTTGTCGCTAAGATTTGTAGGTCTTTGGCAGTCCTTACGGGTTGCCCGAAGCCAGAAAATCTGACGCCAGTCTTGCCAAAAAGTACTGTGTTACCCAGTTGATGGGCTATGGAGGTCTGGTAGGCAGCCGCTCTACGTAAAATACTGGTATTCAGCTGAGTCCGGTTTGACTGGGAGCCAACCCAAATATAGTAGGGAAGGCTAGGCAGATGATGATGCTTGTCACTGAGATATTGCGACTTGACTGCTTTTTAACCTACTTCAAAAGAAGAAGAAGGTAAGATTTAGGAGATTCTCAATTCAGTTGTACTTTTTATGTTTGTCTCCGTCATTTATGAACCGATTTGATTGGTCCCATTGGAATTTTATCAAAATCGGTTAACTAAGCACCATCCATGTATAAGAAATTGCGTATTTTGTTTTCCTGTGACTTTCCAGTGATGTTGTTAGGTTTGAGCTACCACTGAAAAGTGAAAAATAAAAAACTTTCATATAAAAAAAGCACTACAAAGCACAAAATAACTTTTAAAGTACGAGAATTGTCTTTCAGTTTTCACTTTTCATACAAAAATGTTATAATGGGTACCTACTTTAAATGAAGACATTAGAAGTCTCTGTACCCCAACACTACTCTGTGCGCGGTTACAGGTGCATATTGGTGCAAATTGAACCTACCTGACTCGGGTATACATACTCGTACCCGGCTCCAGTAGGATTATCGTTCTCTGCACTCAATTGTTCAGTCAGATATTTATGTGGAACTAAATTAGCATAGATATGTTCTCGAACTGTGTTTAGAATTTAGTATTACATGATACGTTCATGAAATGTTAGGATATTCAGTATTATACATTTGAAAACATAGGTGAATTAGCTAGCAAACATGTAACACGCACACTTCTTCTTTGCAAAACATGTCGAAATGAAGGCTTGGGTGAAGTGATCACGAAGTGAGCTGTCAATCCATCATCATCTGCCTAGCCTTTTCCCAACTATATTGGGGTCGGCTCCCAGTTAAACCGAATTCAGCTGAATACCAGTATTGGGCTGTCAATCCAATGTAATCAAGATATTAGAATGGCTGTCCACTTCGCACTCTTTCCACCTGAGTTTACACGGTGAGAAATTTACAAAATCAACCGGCTGAATCGTCATTCATTGTAATCGTTTACGTTCTCTAGTAATGAAAAACATAATTTATTGTTCGGGTATCTACGAAGGGATATTAGGGAAAGGTCAATGTACTTAATTGCAAGTTTATCCGGCGCCTATCATAGCCACAACACAAATATGAAAATACATATTAAGTTTAAAGAGAGATAAGAGAAAATTCTAGATAGAAAAGGCTTAACTTCACAGTGCTTAACCGATACCAAGAACAAGCAACTTCCACAAATCAGAAAACAACTATTATTAAGTCCACAACTATAATCTTGTTTTTATCTTAACCCATAAAAGTTGCGAAGAAAAATACAGAAACATAAGGATAAACACACTTTTATCGCTCATTAGATCGCTGTGCTGCGTTAACATTGGTCGAGTAACTCGGCTAAGTCGAGCGGGAGAGTATTTGGAAACACCGTTATTAGCCTCGTTATACCTAGAACGAAAATACTCAGATTAGAGCTTACTGTAATCCTGACTAAAGCTCCTAAATTGGCTGCCTGAACTTGGGTTTTACCTATCTACGAAAATCTTACAGAATTATTGTACGGGATTATGTTTTGTGCAATTTTATTAATTACCGTATTCATGGAGACAAAGCGAGGGAATCAAAAGGCAACGTAGATGTTTGGAAACGTCAGGTGATTATCTCGTATGGAAAATAATGTAAGTTGTTTAATTCTTCCTATAACCAGAAGCATTACCAGGGTCAGTGTGACTGTTACATGACCAGTAGCAGCAGCATCTTATACCGCTATATACGAACTATAAAATATGTAGATGTCATATAAATGAAAATATTTATCCATACAACAGCCCAGGGCAGTAGCCCAACAGAATCACCCGTCTGGTCAGACGATCCCTCGTCTTCAATGGAGGATGAGGAACTCTCCATGCTGTTCCTCATAACTGTAAAGACCTACTTGACCGCTTACTGGACTATTTGCTCTCCCAAATCTAAATGCCCCCTAAGATCGCCATGTAACAACAATGGAAGAACGGTCATTGTTTCCGAGACATTACACCAATGCGTGGTAACTGCCCAACTGTGATATAAATCGAATTATGAGTATTTACAGATTATATTTGATTAGTACGATTAATTTGGATTTTGTGGCAGCTTTCTTATTTTCACAGAACGAGGGAAATGCCTTTGTTTCGGGGTGGTTCTGATATAAGTTACGTCCACAACTTTCAGGGTTTTGGTAGATAAGATCCGTTGGTATTGAGCTGATAAGCTATTAGGAAATTCAGATTTCGTCAAGGAATTCCACTCCTTAGCTGCATGCACATGAAGTATTCCCAAAACGTTTTTGGGTGGAATGTCTACCATGTACCGGGGGCGCATCGCCGTACGCCAGCTAAAAGACTAGGAAGTGGTGACGGGCGGACGTTTTTGGGGGACTGTCTTTTGTAGAAGTTTGACGTTCAAAAAGTGCTGACACTCAGCCAAATTTGAATAAATGACTTTTGACTTTGACTTTGCACGTCTTCTAGTTGGTGATGGAACGGACTTGGCGGAATTAAATTTTGAAATTCCGCCGTACTCTCCCCGAAATGTAACCAACCAAAAGAATCTTTTAACCGATTGCGGACCCAGGTTGGCCACTGTAAAACTAATTTGGCCAAATGGGGCATTCTTCACCTATCCCAAACGCAGTGCTAGTGTGGAGTACCGGTCATCACAGGACATGCGTCACCTTCTTAGTTGCCCATCGTGCACAACAACCTGCACCATCCAAGATCTAAACGAGGCTAATGATAGAGCTGTACAGGTTCCTCAATACTGATCGGACAAAATCTAATACGAGTCAATTGAGATGAATAGAAGAAGACTAACAGAAAACCGCCAAGCTCAATATTCGGCGTCGATATTCAATAGGGACCTAAGCCCTGTGTAAGATCGTCATTTTTGTGAACAACTTGTTTTACACAAACCTGATCCATACATCTTCCATTGTCCCACCAAAAATTACATAAAAGCATTACCTCCTATGCTCAATACTGCGCACGACATTGTAAGAGGCTCTTGTTTTCCCCCCGCCATTAATTCAGGCGGGAAACAAAAGCCAGACAGCGATTGGCAAAGTTCGGCTTTTGATCAAACTTTTCATATTAATATCAACGCTAAAATGTAGTGTCTCTGCCCTTATGTTCAGCTGATATTAGGCACTTTGTGAAAGGATTCTGCTTGTCTTCGGGTTCCGTGTTATTATTAGTCATTGTTTGTTCCTTTATGGTGATTTGGTATTTATTGGTGTTTATTTGCATATGAGGAAACTCTATGGCTAAATAATAACAGACGCACGGGTCGATCTTCAAGGTTAAGCAACGCTTGCCGAGGTCGGTCTGTGGATGGGTGACCATCTTAACATAGATGAGATTCCTCCGTGCCTCGGAGAACACGTTAAGCTGTTGATCCCGGCTGTCATTTGTAGATTCGTCAGTCGTTACGGATTGTCAGAAGCCAGAAAATTTGACACCAGTTGACCAGTCTTGCCAAGAAGTACCGCATTACCCAGTAAATGGGTTGTGGAGGTTTGCGGCCCTACCATGACGTGTTAAAGCGTGAGTCGTTTGAGCGAGAAGGAGGGATGGAGATATATAGGGTGTATAGTTCCATCCCTCCTTCTCGCTCGAACGACTCACGCTTTAACACGTCATGGTAGGGCCGCTGGTAGGCAGCCGCTCCACGGCTCCAAAATACTGGTATTCAACTGAATCCAGTTTGACTGGAAGCCGACCTCAATTTATATGGGAAAAGGCTAGGCAGATGATTTGTAATAATATGAGGAAGTGTAACGTAGGTAATTATGATTGTGTGTTTGGTGTTAGCGTTATTATTATTTTTTTACAGGTCTTGTATCCAATAATTTGCTTTTTCTATAATAGGAATACATACAACTTTATGTAACCTCATTTCGTACTTAATCCACAACTTAATTCACAATTCAAATACTTAAGTGTTTTACGATGTCGAGCAGACGACAGACAATTCGAATGTTGGTGCATGGGAAATTCCTTGTCTCTGGCTTCATCTTATTCGTCAGAAGATGATGGTCAAATTTGCGAAAAGTAATGCATGCGCTAAAAATTACATAGTTAACAGTATAAACAGTAATACAGTACAGTTAACAGTACAGTTAACAGTTATACAGTATAAACAGTTTCAGTACAACAACAATTTCTAAGGAGGTTGGATGATTTTTTACAGACCAACGTTACATCGTTACTCAGTGACCTACCTTACCAAGAACATACCCCGATGTCACGTAAACAATCCCATTAATGGTTCCTGTAGTTTGGTCTACCAGGTCCCGCGGTACCCCCATTGTGCTGCAAAGCGATCGCCGGCAGGTGGCGGGTCCGCAATGCGCCAAACCTGTTGTTTGACAACCGGAGACCTGCCCCCTGTCTTGTACCGATTGTTGATTATGCGATATGTTATTGATTTTGGAAAATAAGCGGTTAGGTATACAACGTGCAACAGAATAAACGCGATACCTCTTAAGGGGTCATTGTACTCATCATTATGAACAACTTTTACTATGGGACTAACACTGCAATCGCAAAAAAAAATATCGACTGTTTGGAGGTAGCGGAACAGAGAGTATAGTCCCGCAAACCTCCATTGAAAAGGGAGGATCCTCCGACCAGACGGTTGTTTGTGTCTGGTGGGCAACTGCCCGAGAGTTGATATTCGGGCTTTGCATATGTTCTAATCGCACGGTAAACTCTGATATCGCGATTTAGGATTTTGTCAGTTAGTTCGCAGCTGTCGAGATAGATGGCGCTGCGAGTCTCATTTGTTGTGATGTTGATTCTGCTACGTTGATTTTTGTGGCGGCATGAATGCCGCTACATCACTCCCCTCCGGAGACCGGAGGTCGATAGTGGATGAGTCGTCCATACATCTTGAGATGCTTGCCAGGCCAGTGGATTTGGGAAGTGGTTGGTTCCAGTGAGTCGGAACCGGAAGTCGCAGAGTTCTCGGTGAGTCGGAACTGTCTGCGTCGCAGAGTTCACGGTGAGTCGGAACTGTCTGCGGCGCCCCGATGCTGCTGCTGGCGTGACTGCTGGCGTCGACCAGGAGAGGTTCTTCAAGGCTCTTCATGTGACTGGCCGAAGGTGCAGTGTGCTTGCCAAGGTGGGTCGGAGCTGTGCGACGTGCTGACGTGACTGCTGGCGTCGACCAGGAGAGGTTTTTTTCAAGGCTCTTCATGTGACTGGCCGAAGGAGCAGTGTGCTTGCCAAGGTGGGTCGGAGCTCTGAGGATGCTGACCAGGAATGCGCGTCCGCTGCATGCTGGTGGTCAGGATACCCGTAGAAGCCGAGGGTACTGGCTGGCTGTATGACTCGCTGCTCGAGAGCTTGAGGTCAAGATGAGGAAGTGATGATGATGATGATGATGACGTCATGATGAGGTAGCTGCACGAAGGCTGCGCTGACGTCCAATGTCGAGGGTCACCAGTTTGGAGGTAGCGGAACAGAGAGTAAAGTCCCACATACCTCCACTGGAAAGAGAGGATCCTCCGACCAGACGGATGTAGTGTCTGGTGGGCAACTGCCCGAGAGTTGATATTCGGGCTTTGCATATGTTCTAATCGCACGGTAAACTCTGATATCGCGATTTAGGATTTTGTCAGTTAGTTCGCAGCTGTCGAGATAGATGGCGCTGCGAGTCTCATTTGTTGTGATGTTGATTCTGCTACGTTGATTTTTGTGGCGGCATGAATGCCGCTACAACTGCTTCCTTACATTGCTGTGCGCATAACTCGACAAAATGTAGGTACCTACTGGACAGCTGATATTTTTTCGCGATTTCGAGGTTGGGACCATACTAGAGAGATAAGAGGTATTGCGTTTATTCTGTTACACGTTGTAGAGTTAGTTCTTAAAGGCGCTAGGTGACACACCTAATCAAAAAGGCACCGTACCTACCTAACGCATAATCTAAGTTGGACGCGCGGTGTGTGATCCGTTGAGGTACCGCTTCCCCAACTTCGGCTCAGTAACACTCAAACACAGGGTCGGGTGAAAAGTAGGTAGGATCCGTGCATTTCAACGTTAAGTAGAACTTGTTGGTAGGTACACAAGAGCTCAAACATTTCAATACCTCCAGCTTTGAGGGATTTGTGAGCTTGTGGAGCTCAACGTTTTCAGTATGCTTTGTTGTATTTCACAACGCCTTTTGTTGGGGTATCAGACCATCGCTGAATGTAAAATATGTACTGTGGTTTAAAAATGTTATAATATCTGGTGTAAACAACGCTTTTCTGTCGGTCAGTAGGTAATTAAGAAAGCGGGTGTCTTAATTTTAGATTCAGTTTTACAAAAATAATGTCATCATCTGCCTAGCCTTTTCCTAACCTTATTGGGGTCAGCTTCCAGCCAAACCAGATTCAGCTGAATACCAGTATCCTAAGTGGACCGGCTGCCTACCAGACCTCCACAACCCATTAACTGGGTAACACGGTACTTCTCGGCACGGTATTTTTCGGTATACCAAAATAATGCATGCCACTTAAAATTTTGATAAATACGTCAGCTCTCATTTCGAATGTGAACTATTAGGAATAGTTTTAAGATAACAGCAACTTGTACCGAATATGAATACCTACAAGAAGAGAATGATAGATGTAAAGATTACAAAGAAAACTTAACATAAAAAAACAGCTTGAACTGTCCCACTTCAGCGACTCTCTAAGCCCGAAGTCCGTAGTTTCAGCCTTAGTGTCGGGCGTTTTCTACTCCGTATCATCTGCGGACTTATGATTAGTCCCGAACCCCAACTAAGAATTAATGAAAACACGATTTTACCGTTGCTCGCCGAAACTACGGACTTTGGGCTTAGAGAGTAGACCCCCTGGTAAAAGGCCTCCCCTCCATTCCTTCGATTTGTCTCTTTGTTGTGCTTCTTCACTCCAATTCACTGGGAACGACGTCGTGCTTCCATCTTCTCCTCGATCTGCCTCGCTCTATATCAGCTGTGTTAGGTACTGATAAAAACAGACTCGTCATATCAGCCGAAAGACGTCTACTGCTAGACAATAGGCCTTCCCCAAAGGGAGGGTTGCCATAATCGCCACGCTTGGCAGGCGGGTTGCCCATCGCAGTGTAGCTGTTGCAATGTACCTACAGAGAATGCTGCTCCCCATTCTCGGTGAGTCCCTTAGTCTTACGTCACCCACGGGAAGTGATGGGATGGTGATATTCTTTTACGTCCGACACCATACGGAACAAAAAAAAAAACAGACTATTAAATTGTATTGCTTGTAAGTGCATACAAGCTAATAAAAAAATAAGTACATGCGGGATAAAAAGGTGGAGTCCCGAACTCATTGGGGCATCAAAAAATTGTCCTAAGTGCACAAATCATTGGCTGCATTGCCCCGTTGATTGGCAATACTGTTTTTTTTTGCGCCGGTCAGCGCTCCTCCACGTGAAGAATCGACTAACTACTTACCAATGTCACGAGAAGCATGATTCAGAGCACTCAGACCCCATGACCATATTAGCGTTTCAACCCCAAACAGCTCGAACATACATCAGAAGAAAGTTTGTAAGCTATGGTCGACGTCAGATAAATTTGCATTGCCGATTCAGGACAGCTTTGTCTTTATTTCTATTTTCGGAATTAAGTATGTCAATAAATGTAGGCGGGTCAATTACCGTTATTGCAAATTTATTTGGCGTCGACCATATGAAGGTTTGAAGAATTCTGGGCCATTTTTCTTATGATTTTTTATAAGCCAATTCCGCTTAAATTAAATTCTGTTTGCTAATAGGTACATTATGTAAAAATATAAGATTATTACAAACCTAATTTAGTTCGTAATGTGGGTACCTACACTTAATTTTGACTCATACTAAAGGTCAAAATAATAATGCTCCTTCAATAACGAAGGCACTCTAGAAAGAGATAATATAATATAGCAGACTTTGAAATAACTTTAGTAATTTTGAAAGGCTTATTTAATTTAGAAAATCTTTTGCGAAGTTAAATGTCTAATTTAAGTTAATTGTGTAAGCTTGATAAATTATAATATTAATACGATGATACTAGACTGGATGTGATGAAAGCTGTAGTGAATTTGAAGAAACGAGGAATGTTGGAGTTTGATTCCATTGATTAATGAACTTTGATAAAACCACATAAGTCACATTAGATTGTCTGGCCAATCGTTATTGTTGTTTTGTTTTCTGATATTATAATAATTATATTCTGTATTAGAAAGAGGCCGAAATTCTCTCTCTAAATTCTCAACTAACTTTCTGTACCTACCTACTTATCTTGCAATCTTATTTCAAAGTTTCATCAAAATCGTTATTCATTAGGTAACGGTAAAACGGGGCGAAAAGAAATGCAGGGGTGAATAGAAACCAAAGGGGTGAAGAGGTTTATCACTTCATTTATTATATTGTTAACAGCTTATATGCTGTTGGACTCCAATTTTTAAAGATGAATCCTTTGTAAGATTCCAATAATACGAGTACGGCATTAAAGTGGAGAATCCAATCAAAGTTTGATTTCTATTCAACCCCTGCATTTAGGGTTGAGATTTTTTTAAAAAATAAATAGAGTACCTACCTATATCTGGTTTACAAAAGGTAGATAAATAAAGAGTCCATCCATCTGCCTAGCCTTTTCCCAACTATATTGGGGTCGGCTCCCAGTCAAACCGGATTCAGCTGAATACCAGTATTTTACTAGGAGTGGCTGCCTACCAGACCTCCACAGCTCATTACTACAGTACTCTTTTTTCTCAGACTGTACTCTTTATTTACAAATAAAGAGTACAGTCTGAGAAAAAAAGAGTACATTTTGTTATAAATAATACTTATTGCGAAAGCAAATTTTGTTGTTTTTAAATTAGTTGTACGGCTACTAGAAAGCTCAAATGAAGCAATGGATTTCCTTTTAACTTCATTATGACCAAAAAGACAAAAATACTCCTTTAGTGGAATACTGAAATGGCAGGATTAAGTTCAATTTAATTAAAAAACAAATTTCTCTACAGCAACGGAAACGAAATTGTAATAAATCACTCTTCTACAAGTAAAAAAAAAAAAATAATTAAAAAACAGAGTCAAAATAAATTTAGTATTCTTACTCTATTTCTTTTGTAGATTATAAAGTACGTCTCTACAAAATGTAGTACAATACTCTTTTTTAAAGTACGGTTGGCAACCCTACCTGCATTTCTATTCGCCCGGTTTTACACTACTCAAGAATGTGGTCTTAAAAGTTTGCATGAAATAAAATGCAGCGTAAACCCTCTTAATAACACCAAAGACACACTCAAAATCATCCCACAGAATCTCATAACTAAAACATGCAATATGCACTCAAAATTTCAATCTCCCCTTAACATCAGCGAGTACCTAGCTAATAATCTTAGAGCTGGTATCTCTGTGGATATTATCCGGGTATGCAGATTTATACCCGGCTTATATACCCGGTGCACATATTGCAGCTACGGGCCTATTCAAACTGCCTGTGAAATACGTATTGGGAGGCTTTGCCTGGCTTACTTGCTGCATTTCTTGGCGGCTGTTTTAGTTTCAAGATTGGTATGGAAGAAGAATGGGGAGGTTATTATTTAGGGTTGGGCTCTTTGGTTGGCCTGCGATGATGATTGTTTGCCTGGGCTGCGGAATTTGTTCGAAAGAGTCACCGCGGCCCTGGAACGCAAAGGGCATTAGGAGGAACACGGGTGGGTTTAAGTCAGTAAGAGACACTCCCTTCATACGAATGGTGGCGGGGACCATCACCGGAGACTGCTCACTGAACAAACATTTCCACACGATAGGTATAACGGACAGTCCTCTATTCAGAGCATGCATGGAGGAGGAGGAAACGGTATCGTATGTGCTCCTTGAGTGCACAGGCGTTACTGATATACGGAGGCAAACAATAGGGACACCCAATTCACTCACAGACACCCTGAATACACTGAGTAGACTGATCTGCTTCTGGAGGGAGGTTGGCTGGTTAGAATGATGGCCGCCATGGCTCACGCACACTGGTCCACAGCAGGACTAAGTGCGGAAACCATACCAAATAGATAGATAGACACTCCCTTCCGCTCCGCCCAGAGTAGGAGTCATTTGATGATTTCCCATCCTTAAAAAAAAGGATCATGATGAAAACAAGAAATATTTAAAGTTATGACATTCCCTGTTCTTTGCCTGTACCCTTTTACTATCTTAGCTAATATTATAAAAGCGAACATGAGTTTGTTTGTTACGCTTTCAAGCTAAAACGGCTGAACAGATCGTCATTAAATTTGCCAGATATATAGACTGGGATGGAGAAGGACTTAGGCTGCTTTTTACGCGATAGACGACCTCCACGCGGTCGGAGCCACGGACGTTAGGTAGTAATATTGTAAATGTGAGTGAGTTTTGTTGTTTGTTACAGTTTTACACCTAAATCGTAGAACTGATTTTGATGATGACGCAGAGAGAGACGGGACAAAAGTAAGTAATATAAAAATATTTGTTTGATTTGATTTGTTTGAATATGATTGGCTAAATTATAACAGCCGCACGGACCAATCTTCAAGGTTAAGCAACGCTTGCCGAGGTTGGTCTGTGGATGGGTGACCATATTAAGATACCGAGACTCTTACGTGCCTCGGATAGCACGTTAAGCCGTTGTCCCGGCTGTCATTTGTAGATCTTTGGCAGTCGTTACGGATTGTCAGAAGCTAGAAAATCTGACACCAGTCTTGCCAAGAAGTACCGTGTTGCCCAGTTAATGGGTTGTGGAGGTCTGGTAGGCAGCCGCTCCACGTAAAATACCTACTGGTATTCAGCTGAATCCAGTTTGACTGGGAGCCGACCCCAATATAGTTGGGAAAAGGCTAGGCAGATTATGAATTACTAAAGTTAATAACTACAACAGCTAATCTAAAGAGGTTTAAATAAAGTCTATTTTATTGAAAATATAGTTATTGCTAGATAATTCAGCCAAAACCCAACACAATCACTAAATTGGGCAGTTTTGAACTAGTCCTTAGTTGAGTTTGTTAATTAGAAACCTTATTTTATGAAACTGCGACGCTTCTCAGAATATATTATTAAGGTAAGCTAGTTCACTTGGTGGCGATGTCGCAGCCAATTAGATTAATCAGCCGTTTAATTGGTGGCCTAGCCTCTTCATTTAAATGCGCCGATTTTTCAGCGTCCTAAGTGACATCTTTTGTTCAATATCGTTTAATGACTTGTCCATGTCACTTGTCACTGATTAAACAGCGCAGTTCAATACATTGAGATAGAATTATAGGTCTATGGTTCAATAGTTGGCTGCGACAGCGATACATTTTTGGGTTAAAAAAAACAATGCTTTCCTTGTGAGGCAGTCAGACATTATTCAACTAGGTAGCATTAGTATTTATCAACTTCCATGCTATAAATCCTCTATAAAGCTCTTCTATCACACTCGGCTCCGCCTTGTGTGATAAACCCACATTCGAGTTCCTACACTTCACCTAAGTTCTCGCGGTGAGAGTTTTACAGATTTTTAAATCCAATGAATCCATGACGGGGGCCTAGACAAAAAATTATTCTGTAGCATTAACGTCAGACGCTTACGATAAAATGTATGGGAATGACATTGCCCCTTCTTATACAACAGTTGCATAAATAACTATTACGTCGCGTATGTCTTAATAATTCCCAGAATTTGATCCTTAGTAGCGATACTTTTGGATGGTGTAATAATACAGGGTGTGTATTTTTTTCAAATGCTGCGATTCCGGGCTAGGAAAACCAATTTTTCAAAAACCCAATAATGCAGTTTTAGTTATCATCAAAATCAGGCTTGAGACTCGTTTCAGTTTTTTTCGATATTCCTCATGGTTTTTTGACCATCGAATTTAGCCTGTATATGTCAGTACCGACTAGTTAAGTTAATTCCTTTGGGATTCGACTGCCATAATTGCCACTGATAATCCATTGCTCTTAATTCCAGCTCTTCGCACATTTTCGTCCCAATACAACTTACCTCGTGAATATCCGTTTCCCAATCACAGGTGTGAATTCCTGAATACGTAGATAATGCTGGCCGTATTATGAGCGCGAACCTACTCGGGATTAATGCTCAGGCGTGATTGCGAGCCATTGAAACTCGCCGGTTTGTGTGTCGCGGGAATTTACAAGTGCTGCGCGACGGCCATTTTGTTATTGAAATTCGCTTTTAGGTTTGTGTTTCATTCATCATTTGGCTCCGTCAGCTGGGACTGGTCATCTCTCAACTGCCACGGTTTGTTTGAATTGTTAGTATTTTGAATTGTTCCTTTTTTGCTTTTGTCGTGCACGTCTTTTTACATCGTTCTCACATATCTATGAATAATTTCAACAAGAACAATGTAACCACAACTTTGTAATAATTAATTGATTGAAAAGAGTGTCCATGGAGTTTCTTGTACGTTCTTCTCCATAGAGATCTACGCTTTGGAACGTGCAAATAGCTTCACCTCTTTGACTGACCGACCTTGACAATTCAAAAGTGCCTGTAAATGGTTTAATTGAAATAAATGCTTTGACTTTGAAAGCAACACATCGGGCAGAATGGTCTATAGGGGAGACTTTTGCCCGGGGCAATAGAGAGTGATTAAAAACATAAGTTCGCCAAGGGCAACGATAGTTTTTTCCTAACGTTGCTCACTAGGAATTCTCCTGTGTCTTGAGTGCGTTTACAAACATATAAACTCACACAAACAGCCAAACCCGGAACACCTATCTGTAGGCTATGCGAATATTTGTTCCGTCCACAGCAGCTAATTAAACTTTTTAAATTAATTAATCGTTTCGTCAAAAGTTTTAGTATGATTCTAAACGTACCTAATAGTAAGTGTTTCTAAATAAGCACGATCAACAATTCAAACCGTTTCACGTTTAAAGATCACAAAAATTAAAATTGAGATTTGGGCAGAAAAAAAAATGAAAACCAACAAGATTTAGGTATAGAATGGAATAATACTGCTCTAAAAAAGATATAGGAAAAAACACTACTCAGCTGAAATCTGATTTTATTTCCCGATTTAATCTTAAATATTCACTCAGTGCTCTTTGTACCTATTTTCATAAATTTTAGATCATTTATTTAGTTGTAACATAGCGGCTACATAATATGGCTTTTCAGTTACCTATACGACGTGTAACAGAATAAACGCAATACCTCTTAAGGGGTCATTATAGTCATCATTATGAACAACTTCTACTAGGGTTGGCCCCATGGTAAAAGTTGATCCTAATGATGTGCATGACGTATTGCGTCTGTTACACGTCGCATATGATTTTATTTATCTACAGGACCATCAATAAAGTTTGTTTTTCTTATGTAGATTTCTATTTTAGTCGATATTCCAAGGGAAGAAAGAGAAAGGAAAGTAATCTAAGTACTTGAGTAGGTATAAAAAAACTTCAGTTTTCAACAAACTTTTTCCTTTTATAAAGAGTTTGAACTGTCAAATTCAAGAATAATATCTTTAAAATTTTAGTTTCCCAATACCTGACGGAACTCACAGTCTTCGGTTATTTTATCGAATAATTAAACTTTTGCAAAGTGACGTTTTGATAACGTGATGGATCGTTAAAAGTTTTTTAAACGTTGATTTATTGTCTTAGTTACATTTCTCAGGAATACGGTTTTAGAAAACACTTTCCTGTTAGTGTTTATCTAGTAGACCTACCTATGTGATAGGTCAAAAACTATTAGAAAACTACCTATGACATAAGTT
Organism: Melanchra persicariae; assembly: GCA_947386135.1. Lineage (NCBI taxonomy): Eukaryota > Metazoa > Arthropoda > Insecta > Lepidoptera > Noctuidae > Melanchra > Melanchra persicariae. Next base: position 2,044,427 of record OX376652.1, read on the forward strand.
TATACTGGGTAATTCTTTCTCAGTGCGCAAACTCTTCTGCCCATGTAAATGAACAAGTTTCCCCAAGAAAGCCATAGTCAATTAATAAAAAAACTTGAACTTCACATACAAAATTGTCAGCAACTGATCACAATTTGTATGGGAGACACAATTTCATTTCACAATCATTTTTTTTAATGGATTTTTTTTTCTTGAATTACTTCAAAACTATTAATTTTAAAATTATGAAAAAATAGATTCGAAACTCTCACAATACGCCTCTAGCATTTGTTATGTCACACGGTATGGTTGAAACATTTTTTTAAGGTTTCTTTGCCCTCGAAAAGCCCCCCCCCCCATTTTGAAATTTTATTTATTTTCGTTACACGTCCTTGTTTGGGTTACAGAAAATTATATGAATACACATACCTACAATTTCAATGTCTGGTACACGTATAATTTCAATGTTTGGTACACATAATTTAATTTTTATGGATTCGAAGAAAATCGGCTGTGACAGACAGACAGTAAGAAAAACTAAAAACAAAAACAGTAAAAAAAAGTGTAGACACTTTTTTTTACTGTTTTCATTTATCAGTCGCGTTTTTGAAAAATTTCAATATTTTTGTATTGTTTGTGTACTGTATGTGGTATAGTGTGTGGTAATGATCTTCAGTGTCTGCTTTATAGAAGACCATTACCACACCTTAAATAAGACCACGCAGTTCTGGAACAGCCTTTCTTTTTTATTTTTTTTTCTTTATTATGGATGGGAAATCATCAAATGACTTCTTCCGCTCTGGGCGGAGCGGAAGGGCGTGTCAGACTCTTGCTGACTAAAACCCATCCGTGTTCCTCCTTATGCCTTTTGCATTCCAGGGCTGCGGTGACTCTTTCGAACAAATTCCGCAGTCTGAAACACCCTGTAGAGGTTTCGGACTCTATTATTAGTAAAATTTGCCCTCTGATTGGCCTGACATTTTTGTCGTTAAAGGACCCCACACCAGTAGGTAATTAGGATGTGGCGTCTCTGAAAGACTGAAAGAGCGTGTACCGCACACATTTTAACCGGTTAATCAGCTCCTAACAATTTTCAGCACCCACCCATAAAGTTTCATTAAACAGGCTTACAATACGTTCACGCGATTCCGTATGAATTTAAATAATTAATAGAACTCCCTCAAGCCTGTAATATTAATGAAAACAGGTGAATTTTCTCGCTTCGCGCCGTGTTGGTAATTACGTGTGTTTTATGCGAGAACATTAAATAGCATTGTTGGGTGTTGACGGGACTTTCAGAATTTAATTTGTTTAGGTTTTTGGGTGAGCAGAGTTATTGGTGTGTGGAGAATATTAGTTTCTGAATAAATAATTTTTGCGGGATCCAAGACAGTTTGAATCTCCGGGACTCGTCGAGCTTCGTTGACTCGGCGTTTTTTCTGGTGGTTGCCTACTGTTGTTTCTGGCTTTCAAGAGTGGCAGTGGTTTGGGAATGTGGTGTGGCGGGCTTGTTCCGAAAAAAAAAATCTTTAGACGATAGTTTACAACCATGTTTTTTTTACTGCGGTAGTGTCTATTTTGATTTCTCATAAGCTTTTTCCCAAGTTAGTTTAGATTATTGCACAACACTGCACTGCATACTAATCCACTTTGGTGCAGCTCTTTACATTCATTACGATTAGTCAAAGTATAAATGTTCATACAAAATCGTTGTTTTCTATTGACAAAAGCTGAACAGAGCTAAATTAGTGTGGTTATCCCCTAAGCTGAAGTAGATAATTATGCAATGCAGTATTTCGGCTACGTTCATAAATGTTTTACAGTTGCAATGCAGGGCCTACTTTGTTTGTTTGTGGTACTTACTGTTTATCTGTGTAGTCCCTTTTGTGACCGCTTGCTTGCTTGCTGAGTGTATGAAATGTAGGTACCATTTCAGACGGTATCCAGTCAAATAAAAAGTATTTTCATAGATCAAGACGACATCATTCGATGATGAATGGCGTTAATTTTGGTCCTTCGAGCCGGAAGGTATTCACGCATGGTGTCATCTTGCTCGATGACAAGACTTTTAATTCTGACTTAAATGTCCAATTAATTTATTGAATGACTTTTTTTTTCCTAAGCTATATTATAATATATTTTAATCTTCGACTAGAGTAGCTGCAGATTAAGCTCAAGTAGGTTATTATGCAGTGCAGTGTTAGTCGGCGACGTTTATTATTGTTTTACAGCTGCAATGCAGGTCCAACTTTCTTCTTTATGTTTATTTGTGCTACCAACTGGTTACCTGTTAAGTCCCTATTGTAATTACTAGTGTGGAGACTTAGGCTGAAGGTGTAAAATGCAGGTAACAGTCAGTTAAATTAACGACATTCAGAGGTAAGAGTTGAAGTGTGTTTATGTTTTCACTTATTTTCTAATTCATTATACTTGAACTTGATTCACGTGTATTCTGGTCCTTCGAGCCGGATAGCATTCAGGCATAGTGTCATCTTGATCTATAACACTACCTGTGTTTTTCTCTAACAAACTAAAATGAGTAGAAATAAAGTTTAATATCAATGCATTATGACTTCTATCGAGTTATTTCAAACAATGAGCGGTTAACGTACTTCATCCATAAAGTAAATTATAATAAAAGTTTAAATGCGAGCATTAAACATCTATCCTTTGAGGTTGTTGTTTTAATTTCAACTTTATGCTATAGTCTCGACGCCGTTTTAGTTTTACGTCGTCTGCAAGTGCTTATTTATTTATATTTATTGCTATTTCATTTGTTTATGGTCTTTAGGGATCTGGTTAACGATTTTATGATTTTTTTACTGCTAGTTAATGGTTAACTGTCCGCAGAGTCTGGCGGACATTCGTTGCTGCGGTAGAGCTTTTTGCATATCATCGGCGGAAGTATGTTCTTCTATTAAACGTATTTCTGCCATACTTTGTTAAAAACAACACACTACAGCATCTGCCTAGCCTTTTACGAACTATATTGTCAGTCAAACCAGATTCAGCTGAATACTAGTATTTTACGTGAAGTGGCTGCCTACCAGACAACCCATTAACGTAAGACGGTACTTCTTGGCAAGACTGGTGTCAGGTTTTCTGGCTTCTGACAATCCGTAACAACTGCCAAAGATCTACATATGACAGCCGGCACCAACGGCTTAACGTGCTTTCCGAGACACGGAGGAGTCTCGGTATGTTAATATGGTCACCCATCCACAGACCAACCTCGGCAAGCGTTGCTTAACCTTGAAGATTGGTCCGTGCGGCTGTTATAATTTAGCCACGAGCTCCTCTAAAAAGAACACACTACAGCAATAAACAATATCTGCACACAACAAAGTCTTGTTTTTCACTAAAACCTCCCACAATCAGTTCTGCAGTAAAATTCCGTTGTTCGCGAGTGCTATCGCAAAAAAAAACTACTTTCACAAACGTCCAGATTCAGTGCAAATTTCTGTGGGCCGCACAGATTTTTTCCGATAGGAAAATTGAATCCAACACTCGACTCTCCGAACAAGCTAGAATATAAAAGCAATACCGACTTTTTAGCTCAATAAAATTGTATTGTCGTGCTTTTGATCACAACGACTTAAAAATAGAAACTGCGCTAAGTTTTTGACATTAGTATTTTGATTAATAAATACATTTCGGTGCGTACATTTTTAAGAACTCTTTCACACACGTCCGTATCTAGACCGTGCCCGGAACGTGTCAGTCCACATTGTGACGGAACACGGCCCGGACACATCTCGTCCACGGCCCTGATATGTGTAGGTGTTAAGAACGTGTTTCGTTGGATGTCAGATGTGGCAACACTTGGAGAAGGCAGCAGTGTACTTCTTTCGGCTGAAATTATTCACGAGACTTTCACTCCCCGAAACCAAAATATTGGCGAATATTTAAATGAACTTGTATCGGCTGTCAGAAACAGTTGACAATCTCTGGTTTCCAAGAACTTTAATTACACCATTGCGACATAAATTACGAATTTTGTGTATTAATTGAAACGTCGCTAAACGTAGCCAAACGTTTAGTCAGTGTTGAGTGTATTGAAAATATAATTAATTTTACATTCGAAGCGATTAACACATAGGTATATAAATTTCATATTACATACATTTGAAACGTTATTTAGGTAGTTTTCCACGTAGGGTATGAATAATTAAATATTGAGCGTAGTTTCTGTGCGTGTTTGTATCTGTACACTGGTACAGTCGAGACGTTTATAACTTCGTCACTCTTCAAATTCCTTATTTTGTGAGGAAAGTATGCTTTTTTTGAGACCTTCGCTGTTTTAATGATTAATTTCGCTACAAGATCCAGACAGTTGAATCGTTTCTTCGGGACTCGTCGAGCTTCATTGACTCGGCGTTTTCCTGTTTGTCGCCACTATGCTTCTGGTTCTCAAAACTTGCAGTAGTCAAGGCTGTTATTAATAGTGTGGCGGGCTTGTCCGATAAACAAAATTTTAACATCACTTGAAAAAAAAAAAACTGATCCTCTCAGGAAGCCAGTTCTACTGAAACCTATTCAATGGACTGGTCATTTTACGAAATACATAAAATCATTTATTTTATTTCTTTGTCAGTGTCATAATTAGTGACAAAAAAAATGAGTACCACCAAAAACAGAGACCCACGAAGCAAATAAATTATTAAAGTGACAAATCTATTTTTACCGTGACTGTACTGAAGCAGAATTTTAATTTAATGTTTCTTTACGACTTTTCTTGCCAAACCATAAAATTAATTAAAGGAGCATTTTCAAAGGTCTAGTGGTCGTAAAAACGAGTGCTAAAAGATAAAAAAAATCTCAGTAGTGGTGGCAAGGAGTTTGGATTTGAGTCTGGTTAATTGCAGTTGGCTTCCCTATTAAATATTAAATTAAAAAATAGTTAGTAAAATGTAGGTTCACTTATATAGCACTACCTGTTCTTTGGAGAATGTACGGATGTCTTAAAGTTTATTTATAACAGAATGTAACTATACTATAGATATTAATATACAACTAGACTGATAAAAACTTAGTAGTAATTTAAACAAACGCATTTCAAAATAACTCATTTCGCATCAAAAATTCATACTCATCGTCAATGTGAAAAGTGCCCGGAGGCCCTAGACAATGTGCCATTCAATTAGGACTAACCTCAACTAGCTGAACTTTGAGTCAACCTTGCTGCACCTTGAAATTCGACTGTTGTGTGTGTGTGTGAATTCGATTGTTTAGCCACTAGTTCCTTTATTTCCTAACTTAATTATTGACCCAAACCCAAAAGCCAATACTAACCAAATTGAAGTTATTTTCAGCCCACAATCATCTCCCAATACCTATTGTCCGTTCACAATATACGATAACTCAGAAGAACGGCCTAGACACACGGATTCGTGCGATAAATACAACTTAAACCGATTAAACGGACCATTACGGGCCGTTTAGACTGGATATTACTGGTTTCGACCGGCCGTAACTAGTTGTAACCGGTTCAGACCGGCACATGCGCCCGTGTTGCAAGGTAAATTGGATGTGTTGTGTTAATACAATTGATTAAGGATGCAGGTAATTACAGGTTGCTGTTCGTGGTTGCTGAAAGTAATAGAATGAAATGGCTTTAGCTGGTTGAAATACCCGGTCCATTTTGCTGAGCTTCTTTCCAGCTTGATTTCTAGAACAAATGGATATTGGCTTGAAAGAAGTTATCACAGTCATTGCTGGTTTGTTTTTCTCGTTTTATACCCAAAAATAATAATGGGGTATGAGTACGTGAACAGACTTTCAAAACACTTATTTTCTGTTGCATTACAACATACTCCTAGCCTTTTCAAGGAATATCGACATAGCAAGTATTCCTGCTTCCGAAAAATAGTACATTTTGATACGTGTGGGCAAACTTTGTCATTCCAGCCGTGACAGCAGCATAGTTACCCGAGCCGAAAGCGATCTGCAGCCTGATAGAAATTGAATACGAGCTGATCCGGCGCACTTTTTCGCACTATGTGAATGTGCAATAACGGTCATTGACCCATATACTATACATTTATTGACTTTCATGTCAAAAACAGAAATAATGACATAAAGCTGTACTGAATCGACTTCCATCGTGATCCTTTAAGTTCTCTAGTAATGAGAAACGGTTCATAATTTGTTGTTCGGGTATCTACGACGGGTTATTAGGGAAAGGACAATGCACTTTATTGCAAGTTTATCTGGCGCCTATCATAGTGCGAAATACATTTCACTGCGAGCTTTAAAATCTTTTGTGTAGGAGCCAGTTTGCCAGTTTTCGAGTAAGAGCGTTAAAAGAAATTACTATGAATACAGGCTATAGGCACACAAGATAATAAAACAAACACTAGAACCATCTCCAGTCCTTATCACACACAATAACAAAACTAAGCCGCACAAACAAAATGAGGTCCTTAGCACAACAAAATAAGCTGTATAAAAGCTCTCAAATCTCAAAGGCTCTAAGCTAAAATTATATAAGATGGGGCGCGATATGTTTAGCATGCGAGATGCATAATGTTGCATAATATGCCCATAAAGATCCCGTGAAGTGGCCTTTGCTGGGGCTGGGTGACTGTCACACCGTAGCGTAACGCCATTAGGATGATTTAGTTTGTGGCGAATACTATTGTAACACGTACCATAATGTCTGAATTCCCTGATGGGGAGAGTAATGGTTACATTAGAATATCTACACTGCACTGGTTTAATTTAATATCCATGTAAATGGGAACGATTCAAATGACCCTTTTAAATAATAGAAATAAATAGTTATTTCAGATCAAATTACAAGATTCATAATTTGGATCTAGACTTTTACTAACAACATAATAAATATTTTTAGTAAAAGTCTTAACCTAATGTTAGTAAAGAAACACACATTGAATACAATATTGAAACGACTGACACATACGTGTGCAAGCCGTATCCAGTGCGCCAGTTGGAGCCCAAAAATGCTGCTGCTGAGGACTTCTTATAAATAATATTTTACCTCATCAGGAAATTGAACAAAGGAGTCCAGGATGTCATACTCATACATATTGTAAATGTCAAAAATGTGTGCCTCGCTCAAAATAGAAGTTTTAAATATTCTCAGAGCCAGCTAATTCGTTTCGGTGTGACAAACATCCAGTAGTTCCAGTTAAGAGTTCAGAAGCGGCGGCCTAAATGTGTAGTGGCGCAAAGCGGAGAGGTAACGACTTCCCTCAAATTATTTCGGAGCGCTATATTAATATTATGACGGCAACTTTATGACGAAAATGTGTACTAACTAGCTTTTTAACGACCTTTTGCGTGAACATTTTTGCGAAGTTTGTTTATACAGGGTGTTCTATAAGTGCGTGGTCATATTTAAGTGTGGTGTTCTGTGGCTGCTATAGAGATACAGTATCAAAATGAAAAAATATTGTTTTTTTTTTTCAAAAAACCTGACCTAAGGAACGACTAAACAGTTGCAATAAAAACACTTTTCAAGCAGCTTGATGCGGCCGATGGCATCTAATCTGTGATTGAACTAAATCAAACACTAACTGGCATGAGACAGCAAAAAAGTACTTTTTCATAACTGTTGAGGAATTTTTTGGTCGGTTTTAAAAAAAAAGTAAATATTTTTTATTTTGATATTTTTTTCTAATAGGGATGATTCCTGGTCAAAAAATATATGATTCTATTTCGTTTAGTCTGTCAATTAGATTATCGAAAAATTTTGGACACGTATTTTTTCAATAAAAAAAGACGAAGATAAACCTCATCTAAGGTCAGGAGTGGGGGGTTGTGACGTCAGGTGTACGTAAAAAGGGTACTTACAAGTGACGTCACACGAGTTTTCAACGCACTGTATCGTTTTCATTTTTTGTTTACGTGATAGAAAAAATACGTGTCTAATATTTTTTGGAAATCTATCTGACGGACTACTTAGCTTTTTTTAGTCAACACCGCCCTTAAATATGGTCTCGCAATTCTGGAACACCCTGTATGTTGATTCAGAACATGTGGGGACTGTTTATGGGACCGATAGAGTAACACATTCAGCGATTTAGTACGCTAGGTTACGCCCAGTTTTAGGTAATAACTGCTGGCTTTAATTGTAGTAAATAGGTGATATATGTATTTGGTAATGTTTTTGAAAAGACTTTAAGATATATTGAAGCTACTAGTGTCTTACTAACTATATCAAAGCTGATGACGTAAGCGGAATTTGACATAATTTTGCTACAATTCACGTGTGATTTATTCACCTAGAGACATATATTCATCATCATCATATCAGCCGAATGACGTCCACTGTTGGACATAGGCCTCTTCCAAGTGTCGCCACAATCACCGGTCCTGTCCATCGGCTTCCAGCGACCCTCACCAGGGCCCCAAGTCTGCTATTTTTTATAAATTCGTCATTCCAACACGATCTCATTGTCATTTTGCTATAAGTTCGTAATCTGCTAAATTCATAATGGTCGATCATTGGTTGTCAGATGGAGTGTCAGTGGTTGACCATTGGAAAGTCATAATAATTTAACGCTTTTATATTAGTAGATTACCAAACTTGTCAAAATCAACAATTATGAAATCAATGATAGGCCATTCTGACATTATTGTAGTAGCAGTCTTGAGGCCCATCAATCCATATTGTGGGAGGCCTATGGCCTAAGGCCTCCCATAAGATATAATTAAGTATTAATATTTTTTCAATCAGCTTTTTACTTTTTACGTTACCTTTGTTACGCGCAATTTGAAAATTACCCATGACGCCGCGGATGAGTACACCGCGGCATCGTCTGGCAACACTAGTCAAGGGAACGCCGAGGCGCGTCTCGGCGAGACGGTTACCTGTTCGACTGAGACTTCTATTTTATTATGCGTTAAAACATCTTATTTTTGCATACCTATAAACGTTTACAGCCATCGCCAAATTGAAGTGGCAGTGGGCAGGGCACATTGCTCGCAGAACAGATGGTCGATGAGGCCGAAAAGCTTTAGAGTGGCAAGCGCATACCGGAAGACGCAGCGTTGGAAGGCCTCCCACTAGGTGACCCGATGACCTAGTGAGGGTCACGGGTAGCCGATGGATGCGAGACGCACAGTACCGGTTGTTGTGGTGACACTTGGGGGAGGCCTATGCAGTGGACGTCATTCGGCTGATATGATGATGATCGTTTAACGGACAAGTCAGCGAAAGTGTAACTTTCTAGATATGTTTTATCAGTTCAGAGCTTTTAGAGCTTACCTTAAACTAAAAAAAAAACACTTAATAACGTTAGTTTAATAAATAAGGCTTCTTAATCCTCTTACTAACTCCAATAAAAAAAACATACGAATAAAAGTTAAATCAATTCCTCTCCATCCTTTGTAGTGCCATAATCAAAGTATTGAAACACAAGTTATGTCTATTAGATCGAGCAGATTCCTTTGTGTCATTACAGCGAATATATTCGAGTTACTGAACTGAATCAAAGGTTTATTTCGATACTGTAATGTCACTCGTGGATGTTTATTGAGTGAGGGTTGATGAGGCGGCAAATTTTTATTTTGGTGGTTAGTAAACATGTTACCCGCCGTGGTGGTATGTTACTCAACGTGATCGTTCAAATTAAACCACTTACAGACGATAATATCTTTTTTTTCAATTAATTAAATCACATCACAAATTGTGTCCGACCAGAATTTGGCTAATTGTAATTATTTATTCAATTTCAGGTCCTTTTTTCTCTTTTTTTTTGGATAGGAAATCATCAAATTACCCTTCCGCTCTGGGTGGAGCGGGAGGGAGTGTCAGACTCTTACTGACTAAAACCCATCAGTGCTTCTCCTAGTGCCCTTTGCGTTCCAGGGCCGCGTTGACTCCTTCGAACAAATTCCACAACACAGATTGGCTGCTAGAGAAACAATCAGAGGGCCAAATTCTTTTTGGGATGCATGAAGGAGCCTCCTCGTGTAGCGCAATTTGTTCCATCAGACACTCGAACTGAACCGAGCGCTCGGCGCATCCTGGACAGTCTCACCTAACACCTTACAAGACTGGCCAATCCTTTCCTTGCGGTGGCAGGGCTAACGCCCGCCTGGTTCGCGACCACCCTCCCACCGGAGTTCGGCGTCAAGCAGCCTTCTGTGTTTCGTCGACGCGTGGGAGTACCAGTGCCTCAAGGCATCTTCTGGGCACGCTCGCTTCATCGTGGAGCTCATCTATCGCTTTCCATCAGGCATGATCGAGGTCAAGAGCTAGACAATCATAAATAAAAAAAAAAGAAAAATCTACTAAAAAGCCTTAATTTTCATACATTTTTGACAGATTGCAACTGACATGCAAAGGCAAACGTTGCTTAAAAATTTGTAGAATTGGCTATCAGGTCTTACGTCACCTGAATCCTTGTACCCCAAAACCACCTAACAACTCAAACAAGGCATACTATTCTCAAAAATTTCTTTCTGTACGTTAGAACCGTTTTCCCTCGTTGAATTGAAGGGCACTTAAGCTCTGCACAATGAATGAAAACTGTTTCATGTTTGTTTGCCCGTGAACTGGCTAAGTATCGTTCAGGAAACTTAAGCGATACTCGACCTTATGTACGTTTCGTTTATGTTAAGGTTTTAAAGAGGTAGAAAAAAGTATTGATCGAATTGTTAGAAGTCGGGCTTGAAAAAAAGGTAACATAACTTTTTGTAACATATATAACTTCTGTTTCTATGGATGTAGGTAAGAAGGCAGCCAGGCTCAAATGGGAATGGGCGGGTCACGTTAGCCGCATGCACTGTGACCGTTGGGGAAAAGTCTCCACACAATAGGTGCCCGAAGATGGACAGCGCCACCGAGGCCGGCCTAGAAAGAGGTGCTGAGACGACCTGGCTGCGTACTAAAGAGTTCTTGAAAGGACTTGGGGGAGGCCTTTGCCCAGCGGTGGGACAGTAATGGGCTACATAAAAAAATATATAAAAAAATCTGTAATAAGGCTTCTTCTTCTTCTTTTTCTTCTTCTTCTTCGTGTGGGCCTAACGACCCCACACAGACTAGTGTCAGAGTTTCTATACCGCCTCAAGGGCCTCTGGCATGGTTTATTTGACGACTGCCATTTGGCGGCCGGGACCACCGGCTTATACGTGCCTTCCGAAGCACGGAATCATCTTTTTATCAGACAATCAGGTGATTCAAGCCTGCAATGTCCTAGCCTTACTGGAAACAACCTTACAAAGAATGCTTCCCGTGGGAATTGAACCCACGACCACCGGGTCACAAGGCAAACGCCTAAACCACTCGACCACGGAGGCAGATTAAAGTAATAATGCTATAGGTATACAAAAAGTAAGTTAAATTCAACGAGACTTTTTTGAATTTTTGAAAATAAAAATACTTCATTGCCAGAACTCAGAGAAAAATATCTGTGACAACTAGAAACGGCAAAAGTAATCTTCTACACGTATTCCATCAATGTCTGTATTTTTAAGAACTTTCATTTTATACTCTGAATCTGTCAAAAATTCAAATAATAAGGTTTTGACATTGACTGCAGTTGCTGAAATGAGATTTTGAACGGTTTTTTTTAAAACGGGAATTGGCTTTCTATCTTCCTGAAAAGTCTTAACATCTAAAGTTTTATCCAGACAAGACTCCAAATTACTCTACTAGAACAAACACTGGTTCCAGCCACTCGCCCAGACATACTTCACGCGAGCAAGACAGCGCATGGTGTAATGTGCTGCAGATCGCTCTGGTGGCAAGACGTTTCAATTTATTCTGCTAACGTTACCGCTCTGCAGCTCAAGGTTTACGAGTATAGAAGATTTATGGAGCTGGTAAATAACAAGGCTGTCGGTTTCCTATCGGTAGCAATTCAGCGAGTGTGCGTCGGAATTCCACAACGTCCGCGCCTATCCCGGAATGGGCTTGGCGCGGACGTTGTGATTACGTATGATTATCATCTGATTACGTATGGCGATGCGCTATTGGTACATGATGGACATCCCACACATACGCACAAAACTTTTTCGTAATATTAATGGTCATCGTGTTAACCAGTAGTTGGGATGTGGAGGTAATATAAGCAGTCGTTCTATTTAAAATACTGGTTTCCAGCTGCAACCGGTTTGAGTGGAAGCCGACCTCAATAAAGTTAAGAAAAAGCTAGGAAATTTTCATTTATTCAGTAGTTATTTGTATAGACTTTCAATCAGACCTGTTCGATTGACCATAGGATCTTTGATAAAATTTATCTGTACTTAATATTATAAAGAAGTTAAGTTTGTGAGTTTCTGAGTTTGTGAGGTTGTAAGGAGTAATCTCTGGATCTACTGAACCGATTTTGAAAATTCTTTTTGAATATGATAGCCACATCCATGAAGAAGGCTATACGGGGACGGGAAATTCCTACAGGAACGGGAAAAACGGGATATGCGCGTACGAAGTCGCGGGCGAAGTGCTAGTCTTCAATTAACTGGACAAAAACTACCGTATCTGCTCCATCTATACTCCAAACCACTAAGAAATATAAACTGTAGAGCTTGCGTGCGCCACCAGTGCTCTATGTAAAGAGCTCTTAGTGCCCTATGGCGAATTGAAAGTAAGCTGATGGGATCCTTGTTTAATGTTGGTTTAGATTGAGTTGTTCTGGCGAAACAGTCTTGTTTTCTTGTTTTGGTATGAAGTGTGGGAGCAAAGGCCAAGTTCGTTCAGGGTCAAAATGTTCAATCCTCAAAATGTCCAACGGTGTCAAAATGTCCAAATCCCAAAATGTCCAATTCTCAAAACGCCCAATTCCCAAAATGTCCAATCTTTGAACCTAACTTCAAAATACTTTTTTACCTAAAAGGCGTACTAGGAGCCCCGCGAAGGGTTTATAAAAAAATAACCACGAAGGCGATGGCAGGGTCTGTTTGCTCGCTCACTTGACCCTGCCATCCCATTCTAAACTAACTTGTCCGAGTCGGGGTGCCCAAAGTCCCGCATCGCATCCTAAGTTCTTTTAGGCAACTTTAAAGTGCTTTGAGGTTAGGTTCTAAGATTGGACATTTTGGGAGTTCAACATTTTTGGAATTGGACATTTTGAGAATTGGACATTTTGACACCGTTGGACATTTTGAGAATTGGACATTTTGACCCTGAACCGCCAAGTTATAAGTTTTAGTGGACTTAAATAATTGGAATATAAATATCCTCAGAGGGCCTAGCACGATTGTTTTTGACGTAACGTAAAATTTTACTATAACTATAATATTCGTTTCCAATAAGAATTCTGCCTTCTTACCTACATAAATAAGTGAATACTTGGCAAAATTCTTGAGAAACAACTCGACTAATGAAAGATCCTTGTGAGAAAGTTTTCAAGCCACAGCCTTATGCGGATACAAGTATGTGGGCGTTAGAGGTGAGGGTATGGTGATAGGCTTAAGCAATGGCGAGTAGAATATTTTTATAATAATCATCATTTGCCTAGCCTTTTTCCTACTAATTTGGTGTCGATTTTTTGCCTAACGGATGCAACTGTGTGCCTGTAAATTACATAGAGTGTAACTGTCACAGTAACTGATTAAAACTGGAGAGACTGGTGAGTGTTTTTCTGACATCCGACAACCTGCAAGGACTGTCTAATATTTACAAATCACACCACGAAGGAGATGGAGGTACGACTTCGATTCCTTGGGAATTGGCAAGAAGTGGCACAGAACCGAGAACGGTGGAAAGAATGGGACGAGGCCTTTGCCCAGTAGTGGGACAGTTCGGGCTAGATTTTATTTATTTATTTATTTAAAATTATGTAAATAACACCTTAACAGCTATAACGCCAATGCGATGTTTCTACCACAAAGATACTGATACATACGAGTATTTTAACTAGCAAAATTACAATTGAAATAATTATTTCAAATATCAATTAAAATACAATTATGAGTATGATTATTTGTTCTGTATCTGGGTGTGTAATTTATCATATGTATGTATTTAGAAATATATAAGTATGTTTATCAGTTGTCTGGTTGCCATAGTACAGGCTCTGCCTAGTTTGGGATCAGATGGCGGTGTGTTGATTGTCCCAAGATATTATTATTATTATTAATTAAAAACACCTCTGAACATATTGAATGCACTTCAGTGCTACTCCAGATATAATAATAATGCTCTCGTTAGGCATCTGGATCAAGGGCTTGATCCAGAAAGCAGTACTTTTGGACACGGCTCGTATCGTTAGGAGATTCCTCTCTCAGGAGCCCTGACCACCGGTAGCTTGGACCCTGTTCCCGATACCGGTGGGCTACTATTTTTTATATTATTTTTTTAAAATATGTAGAAATATTTAAAAATAATAAGTAGAAATATTTAAAAATAAAATTTAAATGTATATAAAATGAATAAAGGAAATAATAATACGTATCTCATATCTATTGTGTGAACTTTCATTCCACTTTCATTGAATCGATTCACAGTTCACTTTATGTTGAGTTCACCTGAGTGTGCACGGTGAGATGTTAACAGAATTGCACTATTGGTGTTCAGTAGGATCATCAGATTATATCAGTTCAGTCCATATTCCCCAGCGAAACATAACATATTTTGATCAGTGATAGCAGTAACAACTGATCGGACAAATTATTACATACACCATTAACTAAAATGGTATTTTAAAGCAGTTAAAGGTTAGCACACACCGAGACGCGATGCGATGCAACGCTGCTGGCTCTTCATAGGGTTCTTCTTATCGTGTGGGCAGTAAGGTCTAACGACCCCACACCACCTCGTGTCAGAGTTTTTAAACCACCTCAAAGGGTCTCTGACATGCATGGTTTATTTGACGACCGCCATTTGGCGGCCGGGACCACCGGCTTATATTATACGTGCCTTCCGAAACACGGAACCATCTTTTTATCAGACGATCAGGCGATACAAGCCTGCAATGTCCTAGCCAAACTGGAAACAACTTTACAAAGTATGCTTCGCGTGGGAATCGAACCCACGACCACCGGGTCACAAGGCAAACGCCTAAACCACTCGACCACGGAGGCAGTTAAGTTCTTCATAAAATAGCAATACATGATGGAATTTTATTCACTTCGCATGTTATGCGCCACCCTCCATCTTAACAAACCGTGATTCCTCCGTGCCTCAAAAAGCGCGTTTAACCGTTGGTCATTCCCAGATTTTTGACAGTCGTTACGGGCAGTCAGAGCCCAAGAAATCAGGGACCAGTCGTGCCAAAAACTATTTTTATAGACTTTGAAAGTGACTTTGACTTCCCTAAGTTTGTCGTCTTTCTTCTTAAAATAGTCAGCTGGGAAATATCCGTCTCAATTTTAAAATGATTGATGTGTAAAGCGGGCCATAGGTACACGTTCAAGTAATTTGATCAATCTGGCTGTCTCAAATTGTTTGATGAAATAGAAGAAATTTCATAAAATATTTCTTCATGCCGTTTGACGACTCGATTTTGGTCAAATTCAAAAGATTTTCCCACAGACATTCATGCCAATTTGATAAAACTGTTAGTACCAGCCCGTTTGATCAAATTGCTTGAATGTGTATGGCTCGCATTAAAGTGTTATTTTTACTTATTTACGAAATAAATATGTTTTATGATTTTGTGGTCTGTCATCGTCGCAACGCGTCGCGTCGCGGCTCGGTGTGAGCTAACCCTTTTACTGTTTGAAATAGAGCATAATTTCATGCCAATTTCCTATGAATACGTTTATCTAAATACAAATTGTTATCATAACAGTCATTTACAATTTGTATTTATCAACAACTATTAGCGTATTAAGTGAGAATCAATTTATATTTCGAGCTCAATTTGAAGCTTATCGAATTTTAAATGCGAAGTTTATAATCGGATCTAAAATATTATTGTGAACTATAAAAGTTGGGCAACTTGTTTCCATGAGTGATTATTCTAAAAGTCTAGTAAATAAAGAAGCTAGGTTCGGAATATTTACCTCAAGGTGAGGTCATTTCGTAAAATAGAACATTATGGACGAGCACCTTTTTTAAGGATTCGACATCATCTAATGACTCCTTCCACTCTGAGCGGAGCGGGAGGGACTCTTACTGACTAAAACCCACCCATGTTCCTCCAAATGCCCCTTGCGTCCCAGGGCCGCGGTGACTCTTTCGAACAAATTCCGCAACCTTGGCAGGATGGACGTGTACCTACGGAATAATATCATAAAAAGCATTATATTCCTTCTAGTGGAGTCGGGTAAAAAAAGAAGAAAAAAGAGAAGATAAACAGATAAACTTACCTCTGTTATTTGGAAGATTCATAGTTTTGTTTTTTTAGGAATGCGCTAGCTCTTGACCTCGATCACGCCTGATGGAAAGCGATGGATGAGGTCTATGATGGAGCGAGCGTGCCCAGAAGATGCCTTGAGGTACTGGTAATGCGTCGACGAAACACAGCAGGCTGCTTTACGCCGGACTCCGGTGGGAGGGTGGTCGCGAACCAGGCAAGCGTTAGCCCTACCACCGCAAGGGAAGGATTGGCCAGTCTTATGAGGTTTTAGGAGAGACTGTCCAGGATTTGCCGAGCGATCGATTCAATTGAGTGCCTGATGGAACAAATTGCGCTACACGAGGAGGCTCCCATGTATCCCAAAAATCTGGAGCATCTGGAGTCTGCTTGGCATAGGCCGCCCGCAAGTATCAGCCCATTGCCTGGTCCTGTGCGTCTCGCATTCATCAGATTTCCGCAGCCTTCCCCCAGGTCATAGGTCCACCATGTGAGAGGCCTCCAAATGCTGTGTCATGCGGTCCGCGGTCGCCACTCCGGAATCTGAAAAGGATTGTATTCGTGATGTTTAGTTCAGTATAGTTTTGGCGAGGGACAGATGTGGCTTCTAGTTCTTTCTTGATTTTTAACAGACTTCAAAAAAGGAGGAGGTTCGTAGTATACTGTATTTTTTTTTTTGTGTTTGTTACCTCATATCTCCGTCATTTATGAACCGATTTGATAAATTCTTGTTTTATGAGAAAGGATATACATCTCGATTGGTCCCATAGAAATTTTATCAAAATCGGTTCAGCAGTTTAATAATAATAATAATAATTCACCAGCAACTTGCTTTGAAATACCAACTTGTTGATTCTGAGGTACCGTATTACAAGTATGTGCCCGACCCAGTTCTCGAAAATGACCATGTCACGTTGTACTGGGATCGGTCTATCATCACTGATAGGACTATCGTCGCTAATAAGCCCGATATAGTGGTGATAGACCGATTAGCGCGCCGCACAATGATAATCGATGTTACCATTCCACATGACGAGAACCTCGTGAAAGCTGAGAAAGAAAAACAAATCAAGTATCTTGACTTAGCGCACGAGGTTGTCGACATGTGGAATGTGGACTCGGCTGTCATTGTGCCGATGGTCGTTACGGCCAATGGTCTGATGGCCAAAAGCTTCGACGACCATCTGTCGAAGCTGGCGTTGCGCAGTTGGATAAAGGGCCTGATACAGAAGGCAGTACTCCTCGATACGGCTCGTATTGTGAGGAGGTTCCTTTCTCTGAAGCCCTAACCACCGGTAGCTTGGACCTCGCTCCCGACACCGGCGGACTACTATTTTTTATATTTTTAAATGTTTTTTTTGTATTGTTTTTATAGAAATATTTAAAAATGTAAAATATATGTATAATAATGAATAAAGAGAATAATAATAATTTCTTTATTTGTATAGAATGCAGGTATTACAATAATGGTGTTATTTTCAGATATATTCCCAATACATTCTGCCTGTTGGCATACAAAAATATAGTGGTTAACTTACACATCATCCGGTCTCTCCGAGAGGCTATGGTTGAGCGCTTGAACTTGTCCCTACAGGCTGTCTCAGAGTGGGGCGATACCAATCTGGTCATGTTCAATGCTGCTAAGACCCTGGCGTGTCTTTTTTCCGCTTAAAGGAGCCAATTCCACCCAGCTCCATCTTTCCGAGGTGTACCGTGCCGATAACCGACCAACTTGACCTTCTTGGTGTTCGTTGACATCTACCCTCAATTTTGGCACATTTATAGAGGCAAAGGCTCAAGTGGCTGCCAAAAAGTTGGGAATTCTGGCAAAGGTGCGACGGTACTTCACGCCGGAACAGCTGCTCAAACTTTATCAAGCGCAAGTTCGATCGTGTATGGACTGCTCGCATCTTTGGGACGGATCTGCCAGATACCAGCTTGATGCCCTTGAGTCAATAGAGAAACGAGCCAAGAGGATCATCGGCAATGATAGGCTCGTCGAATCGAAGCTCCAAAGTCTCGAGCATCGACGCCGAGTTGCTAGCCTGTCGGTTTTCTATCGGTTGCACTTTGGAGAGTGTGCAACGGAATTGCATAGTTTGATTCCGCCTAGCCCGTTCCATCATCGGACCACAAGACGTACGGCGATGCGCCACCGGTACATGGTGGACATCCCACCCATACGCACAAAGCGTTTTGGGAATACATTCATTGTGCGTACCGCTAAGGAGTACCCTGCCGGAGTCTGTGTTTCCTGATAGCTACAACCTGGGAATCTTTAAGTCAAGACCACATCGTCGCTTACCATCAGGTGAGATAGTGGTGAAGCGCGTGCCTATCAATAATAAAAAAAAAAAAAAAAAATACATCATTTCGGAACTAGTACCTAGTTCCGAAATGATGTTTCTTTTTTTTTTTTTAATTCAAAATGAGATCATGGATCAGCTTAGTCTAAAATTATTTATATAATAATTTACATAACAAATGAGATAAAGTGAAGCAAATATTACAATTCATCATTTATAAAATCAGTAACAGAGTAATAACATTTCTCTGTCAGCAGCGACGACAGGAGTTTCTTGAATTTTATTAAGGGCTGATGCTTAATGCAATTTGGCAATTTGTTAAATATAATAGGTGCCATACCAATAATGTTTTTTTTAAGCAAAGCATATGTTATATCTACCAGTACACAATAGACTCTGATATTTTGATCTCATGGCAGTAGTTCGCATCCTCGTATCATTCAATGCAGGAAATAGATGCTTGTTAGTTTTAACGAATGTAGCTACTTCGAGAATGTTGTTTTATTGAGGTTTATGATTATGATAAGATTATTGTCGTTGAGCCAATTTATTATTAATTTTAGAGAATTATTTATTTCATCTTCATAAAGCTCTTTGTTGAGACAGTATTAGGACCGTACTGTCATCGGCAAATAACACACATGGGTGTGGGAGGTGTCGGGGTAGATCATTTATGTACAGCAGGAATAATAATGGCCCAAGAAATCGTTCCCTGCGGAACGTTATATTTAATTTCCCTAGGACCAGATATAAATATTTAACCTCATGTTTTGATTTGACGCATATTTTAGAGATTTCGGTATACTGAAGACGTCCACTAAGATATGATTTTATGAGACGTAGAGCATTCCCTCGTATACCGTAAGCATCAAGTTTGACCAACAAGCAAACTTAAAAAAATGTAAAAATGTAAGCATCATGTTTGATTTTTAAAGCTGAGAAAATGTAAGGAAAAAGCATCCTTGAATACGAAATTGCGTATTTTTGCTTTCCTGTGACTGTCCGTGGTGTTGTTAGGTGTAGGGTACCTACTACTAAAAAGTGAAAAATAAAAAACTTTTTCACAAAAAAAAACCGACTTCCAAAAAAAACACTACAAAGTACAAAATAACTTTAATTTCGGAAGTCGGTGCCAAATAACGAAGAAGCAACCAAAAACACTGACTTCCGAAATTAAAGTTATTTTGTACTTTGTAGTGTTGTTTTTGGAAGTCGGTTTTTTGTACCATTATTTCTATCAAACAAAAAATACTTTGCTCATAAATTGACCCAGAGTTCAACATGACTATTAAGAAAAAGATGGATGCGAGACGCACAGGACCGGTTCTTGTGGCGACACTTGGGGGAGGCCTATGTCCAGCAGTGGACGTCTTTCGGCTGATATGATGATGATGATAATGATGATTAAGAAAAAAAGAGACTAAAACCAACGACATCAAACTATTTTAATACATTTTATTTCAGCCGCGGCAGACCACAAAGGAGATGGCGGGATGACCTGGATGTCTTCCTTACGAATTGGAAGGATGAGGCACAACACCGTGAGCATTGGAAGGCATGGCCCGTACCGTCCTGACAGTACGGGCTAGTAATAATCCTACTAATATTATAAAGGTGAAAGTTTGTATGTTTGTATGTTTGTGTAACAATCAGGCAAAAACGGCTGAAGGGATTTGGATGAAATTTGGCACACATGTAGTTCATATCCTGGAATAAAAAATAGGCTACTTTTTATCCCAGTAAGTGGCATGGAATAATGGAGACTGAGGAGGAAGTGGAAACTCAGAGCCGCTGCTGCCTTAGTACTTCAGATTCACAAGTACCAGGAGACCAAAAACATCAAGTACCAGGAGACCAGAAACATGTCATAGTATTTTTGGGCTGGTATAATTATGTAGGTAGGGTAGGTGTAGGGAAGGTGTAGGGTAGGTGTAGGGAAGGTGTAGGGTAGGTGTAGGGTAGGTGTAAGGTAGGTGTAGGGTAGGTGTAGGGTAGGTGTAAGGTAGGTGTAGGGAAGGTGTAGGGTAGGTGTAGGGTAGCTGTAGGGTAGGTGTAAGGTAGGTGTAGTGTAGGTGTAAGGTAGGTGTAGGGTAGGGGTAAGGTAGATGTAGGGTGGGTGTTTCCTGAATAAAAAATTTACAATACAAATCAGGAAACCTTGCTATTTCCGATATTCACGCGGGCGAAGCCGCAGCTGGTAAAAGCTAGTAATAAATAAAAAAATCAACAGAATCTCGCTCAGTTTATGAAGATACCAGCAGCTCAAGAATCCGCGACATCATAGTACCAATTCAATCAAAATGGCTGTTTCTTGTATCAAAATAGTTACTTTCCAGTTTTCTGTCCCTTCAACAGAACAGAAGTAAGTAATTGGATTATATTGATAGGGTTTCTATTAATTGTAAAGTAGTGTTTTGTGAAGGGTTTGTGGTAAAATAACTTGCCTGTTTTGTGTAACAAATCAGTATATGAACGTACTTAGTTTTCAGTATTGGAGTTCCTGAAGTTCCTTATCGCACGGTACAAACTTGGCGGATCTAGGCGAAAAAAAGTGTAAGATTTTTGCGTCACGGATTTCCGTCACGACCCGAGACGATCTTTAATGTAGACGGTTATCCATAGGATGAACTCCTCCTTTTTTAGAAGTTGGTTAAAAATGTATAGAAGCGTCGCGACGCGAAACATATAGAAAGGACAGGGCACGGACACGACGCTTCCCATGTCTTGTCTGTGCCCCGTCCGCGCCCCGTCCATGTCTTACGTCTTTTCTGTGTGTCCAGCGCTTTAGACGCTCGCAATACAAAAAACGAACATCTGAAATACCGACATGCCGACATTCATCATATTATTATCCATTACAAGCTGAGAGAGCTTTCGTATTCGTGTCTACGTTCTCAATTCGGATATTTGTTTTTTTTTTGTTTGTCCGCACATAATAAAGAAATTTTTAAAAAATTGGAATATGCAGCACCCATATGGAACCCTTATTACGTAAAATATCAGGAAAGTATAGAAATATAGTTGTCAAAAAATAAAGCCCGTTTTGACAGCAGGATACAACATTACTTTACGAGTTACTACTACTACTACTACTACACTAGTACTTTAATGCATGATGCATGTAACGCAAATGACTTTTGACTGACTTTTGACTTTGACTTTGACTTTTGACTTTGACCTTTGACTGACTTGACTGACTTTAACTTTTGACTGACTTGACAGACTTTTTACAATTAGGATTTCAAGACTTTTTTCACTTTTGACTTTGACTTTGACTTTGACTTTGACTTTAACATTAACTTTGACTTTTTACATTTGATTTTCGACCTTTGACTTTTAACTGACTTTTGGCTTTGACTTTTGACTTTGAGTTACAATTAGGATTTCAAGACCAATATTTCGAAACCTTTAAAACAGCGCGGCCCGGGAAATACATGCATGTAACGCAAATAATATTGAAATTTTTTGAATTTGACTTTTACGTTTGACTGACTTTTGACTTTGACTTTTGACTGTGGCTTTTGACTTTGACTTTGACTTTTGACTGACTTTGACTTTTGACTTTACTTTTGACTTTGACTTTTGACTGACTTTGACTTTTGACTGACTTTGAATTTTGACTGACTTTGACTTTTGACTGACTTTTTAGAATTAGGATTTCAAGACCAATATTTCCATACCTTTAAAACACCGCGGCCCAGGAAATATATGCATGTAACGCAAATAATATAGGAATTTACATACACTAGAAAACATTATATCCATCTCCGGGAAATTCGGTTGATAAAAAGAGCGTCAAAAAGGACTTTGGTAACTTTTGTAGTTAACTGTAGCGTACAAAACTAGTTTTATAAAGGGTGACGAAACGGGAATGGGTTATGGAAGATCAAAATCTTGACCAAACGCCACTTGTGTTCATTTGTTTTTAAAACTTTTGACATGTTGATGAATCGGGAATGTGACATAACGGGAAGTACCCCACATCGAAACATAAATCCAAAACAGTTACTGTTGGGGTGCAAACAAAAGAGAACTGTTACACGTAACATTCTAATTTAGAGTGTGACGTCATGATATCCGTGTCACCTCGGAATTTCATATCGGATATGACACGTGTCGTCACTTTGCGATGTTCCAGAACTATCGGGACGGAAGTTATGTAATTAAAATTGTATTATAGTATCACACGTGTGAGGTGCTCGTAGCTAAATAATAACATCCGCACGGATCGATCTTCAAGGATAAGCAACGCTTGCTGAGGTTGGTCTGTAGATGGGTGACCATCTTAACATATCGAGATTCCTCCGTGCCTCGGAAAACACGTTAAGCCGTTGGTCCCGGCTGACATTTGTATCTTTGGCAGTCGTCACGATTGTCAGAAGCCAAAAAAAATCTGACTTTAGTCTTGCCAAGAAGTACCGTGTTACCCAGTTAATGGGTTGTGAAGGTCTGGTATTAAGCTGTCTCCGGTTTGACTGGGAGCCGACCCCAATATAGTTTACAGACAAAACACACACACACAGTTAGGAAAGGGCTAGGCAGATGATGATAGTACACTGAAATACCTGTTATACCTTAAAGATGTGGGGCAGAAGTGTAATTATACACTTGGGAGCAAATAAATCGAGCCACTTCCTTTTTCACGCATTATGGTAATTATTTTTGGTATTAAGGAACGCATCGATTCGAAACATATATCGCCTAAAAGGGTATTTAATAACCTTTACAATGAGGGTAGTTAGTTGTCAAAATTTCATTTTTATTAAAGTTTAAAGGGTAGAATAAAATTATCGCATTTAATTTGCTTATGACATTTTTATTGTACTCTGTTAAGAAAAGATTAAATTTGAGGTTTTTGTTAATCATACCCATATTACTTGTTATTGTTGTCTTTATCTGTGTCTGTGTAATCAAAATAACCTGATAAAATGGATACTACACCGACGGAAGCTGCCCAAGTTGTAGCTTTACTTGAGGTTGGACACGGACAACGTGAAGTGGCACGCAGACTTCATTTGAGTCGTTCAAAGGTACAGCGGGTATACCGCAGGTATCTGGAGACTGGTGCTTTTGTTCGGCGACCTGGAACTGGCCGACCACGGGCAACAACAGAACGTGACGACCGCTTTATTGCAACCAATTCGTTGCGCGACCGTGGACTTAATGCTGTTCAGCTACAGCAAGCGTTACGTGACGTTCGAGGAGTCGCAATCAGTAGGTGGACAGTGAGACGAAGACTAAAAGAACGAAATTTAACATCACACAAACCAGCAACTGGCCCAAAATTGACTGTAGCTCATCGCCGATCTCGCTTGGAGTTTGCTCGAGAACACATTAATTGGACGTTAGAAGACTGGAGGTCAGTTTTGTTTTCTGACGAGTCAAGAATCTGTCTTTTTAGCAATGACGGGAGAAACCGAGTGTATAGACGTCCTGGTGAAAGATTTGCCCAATGTTGCATTCGAGAAACGGTGAGTTTTGGTGGTGGTTCTTGTATGGTGTGGGGAGGAATTTCTCTAGACGGAAAAACGGAACTTGTCTTCGTCGACCCCGCCAACGATGGCAGTGGTAGACGTGGATTAACAGCTGACCGATACATAACTGACATTCTTGAAAACCACGTAATGCCGTATGCTGGTTTTGTCGGAGAAAATTTCTTGTTTATGCATGACAATGCGAGACCTCATACCGCGCAGATCGTTACGGAATGCTTGTCTGCGATCGGGATTCAACAAATGGTATGGCCAGCACGAAGTCCCGATTTGAACCCGATCGAACACCTATGGGACGAGCTAAAACGGAGAGTCCGAGCCAGGGTTCCCGCTGTTTCATCCATTCCCGAGCTTAAAGTCGCTGTGCTTGAAGAGTGGGAGAACATACCACAATATGTCATCGTAACGCTGATCAGATCGATGACTAATAGGCTACAAGAATGTATCAGGGCCCGGGGGGGTAATACCAGTTATTAAGAATATTTTTTTTGCAATAATTTTGTTTTTTATTGTTTTTATGGACTGTTTTAGCCCTACTAAATTTTCTATCAAAATTACCATTTTTCTTGCAGAGCCAATAATTTATCATTCAATAAGGTTATTATTCAATAATTTACCCTCATTGTAAAGGTTATTAACTAAACTTTTAGGCGATATATAGTTCGAATTGATACGTTCCATATTGCCAAAAATATTTACCATTTTACGTGAAAAAAGGTAGTGGCTCGATTTATTTGCTCCCAAGTGTAGTTAATCCACATGTGTGTGTGAAAGAGTTGTATTTTTTTTTCTTCTTTATGTTTTCTTAAAACTAGATTATTGACTGCTACTGAGATTTCGCTGACGGGTAAAGTGTGGGTTTGTTTTTACTTACACTTTGCACTCCAGGAATCCAATCTAAGGTCGAACGGCCGACAAAACTGATCTATTATTAAACTAATTTAAAATGTCAGTTTTTTCATAAGGCTTTTTTTAGTGTTGAAACAAATAGGCCTGATTTTGTCATACATTACTTAGTAAAAATATTTCGAAAATTATCTATAGCCTTGTAGGCCCGTATTCTTTTTTTATGGATGACAAATCGTGATGGAGTGGGAGGGAGTGTCAGACTCTTAGTGACTTCACCATCTCATCCGCGTTCCTTCTATTATCCTTTGTACCCTTCCAAGACCGAAGTAACTCTTTCAAAAATCCCGAAACACTTTTTTGTGTTTAGGAAACCATCAAATGACCCCTTCCACTCTGGGTGGAGCGGGAGGGAGTGTCAGAATCTTACTGACTAAAACCCATCCGTGCTCCTCGTAGTACCTTTTGCTTTCCAGGGCCGCGGTATAACTCTTTCGAACAAAATCCGCAATCCTGGCAGGCTCTGGCCCCAACGGGCCCCTACTCCTATGCTGACATCTATTTGAGGTGCGCGTGGAACACAAGTATTCCAGGGCTGCGGTAACTATTTCGAACAGAATCCGCAACCCTGGCAATCGAGTTCGTAGCAATTTGAACTACGCCGTAGACCTGTTAGCTACGCCGTAGCAATTCTCGTAGCAATCATATTTAACCATTCTCTTCACATAGTCACCTTGTAAAATGTCGTTCCATTTAACTTAATCTATTTATTTTAGAACTATAATTATAAGTCTCTCTTAAAAAGACTTAAACAACACCTAGAAATAGTCACACAAAGACTGTCCTAACTCTTTTTAACAATAAAGCTAGTATCCCACTACCATCGCAAGTTAATTATGCGAAACAAAAAGTTTGTATCGCAGCAAACAGATCCGTTACTGAGGCCGTCTGAAACTTCTAAGTCACCGTGAAACAAAATTAAAATGTAAATTTCTTTTCGTCTCGAGTACAGGAAGAGAGTGGGGTACACGAATTGAGGAATTGGATCCTGTGTGGTTGTGGAATTACTTAAAGCAAGGCTAATAAAAATAATTTAAAAAAAATATTTTTCTGCCCGGGTGATAAGTTTTAAGTTTTTGTAAATATACTTTCACATGCGTTTAGTTAAAAGCTGTCATTTTATAAAAATAAGCTTTTATTCCAAAACTTCCAACCAGTCCTATTCCTATTTAACTTTCTATTTCCAAAGTCCTTCACCAGATCTTTACGAAATTTAAATAGGACCATTTCGAAATAAATTACTTTCGAATATAAAAAGAATTTTACAAATCCAAAATATGACAGAGTTATGCCCGAACATACATTCAAAAATATATATATAAGCACCCGAATTGATAACCTTCTCCATTTTGAAGTCGGTTAAAAAAAAGAAAACCATAATTGTTACACATATGTTTTCTCTATATCCAAAATAGCCACGCAACAAACTCCCCAGCAACACAGTGAATGTAATTTTACGTTTCCACATTTTTCTGATTCATATATCTACACCAAAAAACGTAAACAAAAAAAAAAAAAAAAAAGGAAACTTAAAACTAAAACACATACAATGGGCGGCCTTCTTTTACTTTATCCCAAGGACAGCCCAACCTATACATAGATGTATAAGCTAACTATACAAACTAGTTCAACATAATATTTCCTGCATGCTAAAATATTCGCGCCCTCTAGCGATTCACTTCCATTAGACATAACATAGGAAGGGGTTTCATGTAACACAATATAATAACTAATTATATAGTGTTACATGAAACCCCAAGCGTAACAGTGTTATAAAGATTGTACGAGGTAGGTGTAAAGACAGGCAACTATACTTATCTGAGTTCTAATAGGATTTTGATATAAGATTTTCTTTTTTTCCGACATTTTAATGAGTTACGTTTATGAAATTGTCTCCTCGAGCCCTTTATTTGGATTCCTTACATGACTTATCATCTGCCTAGCCTTTTTTCCAACTATATTGGGGTCGGCTCCCAGTCAAACCGGATTCAGCTGAATACCAGTATTGTATGTGGAGCGGCTGCCTAGCAACCCTCCACAACCCATTAACTGGGTAACACTGTACTTCTTGGCAAGACTGGTGTCAGATTTTCTGGCTTGTGCTGCTGACAATCCGTAACGACTGTAAAAGATCTACAAATAACAGCCGGGACCAACGGCTCAACGTGCTTTCCGAGGCACGGAGGAGTCTCGATATGTTAATATGGTCCCCCATCCACAGACCAACCTCGGCAAGCGTTGCTTAACCTTGAAGATTGGTCCATGCGGCTGTTATAATTTAGCCAGGAGCTTCTTACTTGACTATGCCACGAAAAATACGTCTTTAAGGTAGGTGCCTGATAAACTTGCAATTAAGTACATTGAACTTTCCCTAATATCCCTTCGTAGATACCTGAACAATAAATTATAAACTGTTTCTCATTACTAGAGTACGTAAAGGATCACGATAGAAGTCAATTCAGGATAGCTTTATGTCTCTATTTCTGTTTTTGAAATTATGAAAGTCAATAAATGTAGTGTAGTATGTGTAATACTCGGGCTTAAGACGAATTTAATGATACCTCATTTGTTAAGTCCTGACAAAGAAATAGACCAAACTTAAATTCGAACCTACTTTTAGTGTGCATACTAAATAGGTATTCAGCTGAATCCGGTTTGACTTTTCACAGTTAGCCCTTTTTTTAGTTCCTTGCCAGAGGGGTAACCAACGGAACCCTATTACTAAGCCTCCGCTGTCCGTTTGTCCGTCTGTCTGTCAGTGGGCTGTATCTCAAGAACCGTAATAGGTAGACAGTTGAAATTTTCACAGAGTTTTTATTTCTATTGGCGCTATGAACTATAAGTAATTAAAATTAAGTTAAACTAAAAATTAATGGGCGCTTCCATACAAGACACTTGTCTTGTATAGAAGCGCCCATTAATTTTTGGTACAGAACCCTTCGTGCGAGAGTCCCGACGCGCACTTGGCCGATTTTTTCACGTCCCGTTTCACAAGTACCTACAACTAAACCACTTCTTTTGATATAGCAGTTATGATCCTGCTTGTACACAAATGACAAGCAACACAAATTCCGTCACTATTTCCTATTGAATATAGCAGCGCTGATTAGTTTGTTTGACTCGTATACAAAGTACAACGCGCAATCAACGCAACGTAAATACATGCCACGCGACGAGTACATGTGTAAACTGTGTATCAACTAGGATACAGGAAAATGTAGTAGGAAAGCATCTGTTTCAGTGTTTATACGGTCCTAATTAGCGTGTGTTAAAAGTAATATTCAAACATTTTATCAAATGAGAATGTGAGTCTGTTATACTTTCATGTATCGCCCTAACCGTGGAGATGGTTATAGACTAAACTTTACTGCCACTGGCATTGTAATCTATAAATTTTGAACAAGCTTCTGCCCGCGACTTCGTAAGCAAATCCATTTTTATCCCGTTTCCTTTAAGAATTTCGGGGAATCCTCTCTAGGTCTCCCATAAACACCCCAAGGAACCTACATGCCAAATTTCAACTTTCTACGACCTATAGTTTCGGCTGTGCGTTGTCTGACAGTCACTCAGTCACTCAGTCACTCAGTAAGTTTTTTCTTTGCATTGTCCTCACATACAACGTGTAACAGAATAACTGCAACACCTCTAAAGGGGTCATTGTACTCATCATTATGAATAACTTTTACTCTGGGACCAATACTGAAATCGGGAAATCGACTGCTCCATACATTACTGTGCGCACAACTCGAAAAAATGTACTGAACAGCTAATTTTTTTCGCGTTTTCAGTGATGATCCAATAGTAAAAGTTGTTCATAATGATGAGTACAATGACCCCTTAAGAGGTGTTGCGTTTATTCTGTTACACGTTGTAGAAGAATAATAATGTAACCAAGAGTTTTGTAATATATTACATGATTTATTTGAAATAAATGCTTTGAATCTTGAGTCTACCATAACGCGAGCAGAGCTGCAGGCAAAAGTTAGTTATGGAGGATCCCAGATAAACCCTTCCATTTTAAATGGTCATTTACAGGAAGCCGATTTCGACATGGTTGGGTTATTCCTAAATGCTTATAGCATGCGCCAGATTAACAAAGAATAACGGTCATTGACCCACCTACATTTATTGACGCACTTAATTTAAAAAACAGAAATAATGACATAAAGCTCTCCTGAATTGACATCTATCGTGATTCTTACTGTTCTAGTAATGAAAAACGATTCATAATTTACTGTCTGGGGGTACCTACGAAGAGATACTAAGGAAAGGTCAATGACCGTTATTCTTCATTTATCTGGCGCCTACTATAGTAGATTGATTTTTCACTACTACCAAGTAGGAGGAACTCACGGCTAAATAAAAACAGCTGCACGGATTGTTCTTCAAGGTTAAGCAACGCTTGCCGAAGTCGATCTGTTGATGGGTGACCATCTTAACATACCGAGACTCCTTCGTGCCTCTGAAAACACGTTAAGTAAAGATAAGGATTAGAGCCGCTCTGGGTGGAGCGGAAGGGAGTGTCAGACTCTTACTGACTAAAACCCATCCATGTTCCTCCTTATGCCCTTTGCGTGCCAGGACCGCGGTGACTCTTTCGAACATATTCTGCAGCCCTGGCAGGAATAACGGCTGTTTTTATTTAGCCCCGAGCTCCTCTATTTTTTACTTTACGTTCTAAAACTCTTCCCTACTTTACCGTGTGAAAAAACTTTCTTTCTTGCTTTTGGTAGAAAATCCGTCTCCTCAATTTTTGTACCGCACAACGCTTAATTTCAGACGCAAGATTGCAAAGTCAACGTTTTTATCAAAAAACAAACCTAACGGATAACTGATTGCTTTATTTTGCGTCCCCTCTCCGTACCTCACGGCCCACTCCCCTCTGTCCTTGTTTTCGTAAACAAAACTTTTTTAGCTAAACTTTATCAAAGGAGCCTGATTGTTGTTCTTAACTCTATTGTTACTTTTTGTGAGTTAGATAAATATGTTTTTTCAGGCGTTATCCAAAAGTGTCTTCCAATGAAATGATGAATGATTTATTTGAGTCTTCTGATTCTTAAAATTACAGTACTTTGCCGAAAGTCAGTCAGGAGGTGACTGAATTTCGATCGTGGCTCTGACACAGCAATAGGACATAGGGTTTACATTCCCTTGGCATAATTTCAGACTTTCACAAGGCCAAATCCGCTGGCAGAAGCCACAAAAAATACCACACCAAAAATGATATTATCGAACTGACAATGTAATAAGAAATGTAAACAACAATGTACGTCATCGAACGGAAACAGTAGGAGACAATCAACTGGTTCCTATTTCCTTTAGGAAATGGTCTGTCACGACAACCATTAGCGATGTATTTTGATAAATTGTTCGTCTACGTCTCTATGAACATGCAATCTGTTTTCTATCTTACTAAAAATATTATTATAAATGTGATTTTCATTTTTATTTGAGATGGGCTTGCTCTTGACTCTAGTCTATGTCAGAGGGGACAGAGACAAATTCGACGATGGAGAGAGCTTACCCAGAAGAAGCCTATTCATTCTAACGTTGAAGAGATTAGGGTTCTATGCGTTTTATACCGACAAGCTGCGATGAGCCAAGCTGTGAAGCCTGGTTCCTGGTATCCAATAGTTTTACGTCACCAATGAGCCTCTTAGCTCTGTGTGCCACCGAGTCAAGCGCGGCAAGTTGGTATTTAGCTGAGCCATTCCAAAGGTGGCTGCAATACTCCATGTTGAAGAGGAGAAGGAGGAGAGAGAGGTTTTTCAGTGCGTATTTCGGTTGTCGCTATATCAAGGAATACTAAAAATGGAATTAAAAATTAAAGAGGGCTTCCATACAAAAAACGTATTTTTTCGGTTTAAGGTACTTCTTGTGAGAGTCCGACTCGTATTTGGCCAGTTTTTTGTAGTTCGTAGATATATGGCAGTAAAAAATGTATAGGTATATTCATACTATTCCAGAAAAATTAGACGTGTTGTTATGTACCTACGTGTATAAATATTAACCAGGAAGTAAAAACTTTAAATTAAAATACAAAACTAAAAGCAAAATTGTTTCACTCAGGTGCAAAATTGTTAGTTGAAAGTAAAAATTGTTTTGCCAAAACTTTTAACATCCAACGCATACTCTAAAAGGCTACTGAGAAACTAATTAGTTACTCATTACAAAAATGTGTTCATCAAAAGCTGTTTACCTGGCCAGGCTAATCTGTGTTCCGGTCTGACAGAGTAGCAGTGAAGTAGGTAACGTTATTTAAGAGATATTTATTTCGACTTTGAGTCTTCGTGTTCCGGTATTAGAGTTAATTTTCCGTTAAAATATAAGAATACTGTCCGCGACTTCGTTCGCGCATATCCCGTTTTTTCCCGTTCCCGTAAGAATATTTCATGCTTTTTAATGCATGAGAAAACTTAAAGAAATATATGAGTGAAATCGGTAAAGTCGTTTTCAAGCTATGGCGTGACCAAGGGAAACAGGGATCTAATTTTATATAATTACTAGCTGCCGCCCGCGGCACCGCCCGCGGCACCGCCCGCGACCGCGTGAATGTCGAAAATTATCCCAAGGGAACATACTCCCGGGATAAAAGGTATCCTATGTGTTATTCCAGACTATAATCTACCTCTGTGCCAAATTTTATCAAGATGCATTCAGTAGTATTTGCGTGAAAGAGTAACAAACACACCCAAACTTTCGCTTTATTGCGTTTAATTTTAAATTGATCATATTGATGTTCAACAGTGCCTTTTAAGGGTCTAATTGAAAGATATCAATCGAATTTGTCTGTCAAAGATATCCAAATGACAGCTGATAGCTGCTGTCCAGCTGTGGACGTCTTTAGAGTAAAATGAGGTATTTCTAAATATCTACCTACTTCCTAACTTCAGATTTTTTCCTAAATTTCGTACGTAGCACCATTAAGATTTACAGCCTCTCTCAAACACTTACAGCCAAGAGTAATGGCTACAGCGCAGTGCGAATGTTGCGTCGTCAATTTTAAGCCACCAGAGTTTATTTGCATCTCTCTAACGTTGTAAACATCGCCTTACATGTTGTTTGAGAATAGCGTAAGGTGGATAAGAAGTTTGAATTTTCCGAAGTGTTGTAGATTTTCTTTAACGACAAGAATAATGTGTAGACATCCCAATGCTTGTCAGCTGCAGTTTCTATTTGTTTAGTTATCAGGAGAACCTTCAAAAGGCGCTTGAAATTTTATGGGATTTTATCTGACGAATCACCCTGATGATCACCATCAGCACACAGAAGGAGCCCTATGGCCTCTGTGGTCACTTTTGTGTGTAGGGATGTGCCCCCTGGGAAGTTTTGTCATACAGGACCACACGACGACGCCTAGTAGAAATTGACAATCTAATTTCTATATTCTTATCCTGTTCTCAAAATCCTTGTCCAACGCGACAAGAATCTTCAATTTAAACGCACACCGTTGTTTATATGAGCATGTATGTTTGTACATACATTTGATCACCTGTGTTTGTGTTCCACGGAATACACTCCTTGCACGTTTAACACTCCACCCTTTTATTTTCTTAGTTGCTGTTTAAACATTTTGTTGGTACAACTTTTGTGCTATACAGTGTAAGGGTAGAGTATCTTGTTGGCAGTTTATTTGAGTTGAGTTTTTCATGAGAAAGTTCGAAGAGAAGTGAAAAAGAAATTGTTCATTTTAGTGAGGGAGCATACTGATGTCATCATATCCTAAACCTTTTTGCTATTGTGTCAGGTTTCGATACCTGTTTGGAGGTAAGCAGTTCACAGAGTAAAGTTCCGCATACCTCCGTTGAAAAGGGAGGATCCTCCGACCGGACGGTTATAGTGTCCGGGGGGCAACTGACCGATAGTTGATATTCGGACTGTTGTATCTGTTCAAATCGAACAGATACAACAGTCGGTAAACTCTGATATCGGTTCAGGATTTCGTCAAGTTAGTTCGCAGCTGTCGGGACAGATGGCGTTGCGGGTGTTATTGTTGCCATGTAGATTTTGATATTAATGCAGCTACACCTGCTTTCTTATATGTGGCTATATTTTATCATCATCATCATCCACAGCTGAGCATAAATCAGATTTTTATTTTTTATTGTTCCACTTCCCACGTTTCTATGCCAGTATCATCCAAGTTCTACTCGCTCGCAATGGTAACAATATCGTCTGCCCATCTGCTGTATTTTGGATTACCATGTTGCACCACTAGTGGCGAAAAGCGAGGGCAATCCATATCACTAATATACTGATATCAGTCGTGAGCACACACTAGGGCTGCCTGATTGAAATCTACTCGAATTCTGATCAAAAACTATTAGACCATTAAATTATGGGGACGCCATAAGCCATCTGAGCTCAATGCCTAGTTGGCAGGCTACTCTATAACTCAGAATTTCTAAACTCTAACTACTCAAAATACAGTCACGGACAAAAGAAAACTTTGTATCTGGGTACCAATTCTACTAATCTGTCTAAAATGTATGGAAATTGAGGCTTTTTTGACAGTTTGGAACTGACATGCGAACGCTGTTTAAAAGTTAGTTGAAATGGCCCTCAGACTTCATTACTTTTTAAGTTACCTTAGGCCCTAGACAATGTGCCATTCAATTAGCGAATGCGACTGTCGAAATGACAAAATGTAGGAACTTGATCACGTGACATTTCGATAGCATCTGTCAATCCCATACATTTTTGACGTATTGACAATCGACTTCGTCACGCTACCGCTGACGGAATGTCACTTGTCTAGAGCCCCTTGACTGCCATTTGATCAGTCAGACGTCAAATCCTTGAATATAATACTATTTTTTATGTAAGCTACAGAAAAAATAGATGAAGAAAACATTACATATGAGATAATGGGCGGCCTTGGTCCTGATTGTCATCTTAAGAATTTTATGGCAGTTACAAAAAACGACTTGATGTGTTTATCGAGGATTTCTATCATTATCATCATCATATCAGCCGAAAGACGTCCACTGTTTGGATTGGTTGGATTGGTTTGCCATAATCGCCACGCTTGGCAGGCGGGTTGGCGATCGCAGTGTAACTGTAGCAATGTACCTACAGACAATGCTGCTGCCCATTCTCTGGTGAGTCCCTTAGTCGCCTCTTATGGCACTCACGGGAAGTAATAGGGTGGTGCTATTCTTTTACGTCCGACACCATACGGAACTTAAGCTTTCTATAGCAGGAATTTACTTTAGTGCTAAAGTTAGTAAACACAATTCGACAATATCAACAATTTACATAACAGCTAGAACCTTCGTTAACTGACTTCAATATCCATAAACACGTCTCAAATACTTTCCACCTCATTATACAAAACGATTTAAAGTAATTCACCCTCGATTGGACGCAGACATTTGTCAAACGACCTCATAAAAACTCAAATGAACAAAACTTACTTGAAAAAGACAAGGGAAAATGAATAATTCAGTCGCACCCATTCGAATGGACATAATATTGCAAAACGTCAATGGAGCCGTAAAAAATATTGGGCCCAATCTGTTAGAGTATAATTCATTTGACATCTGCAATATTTCTGCTCGTAGCACTTAGGTAATGGATATGTTTTTGGTTTTGTTTCATCTGTTTTTGTAATAATATGTATTTTGTAGCTAGGTAAGTATATACGTGTAACAAAAAAATCAGCTGTTTTACATTTTGTCGAGTTATGCGCACAGAAATGTATGGAGCAGTCGATTTTTTTTTGCGATTTCAGTGTTGGTCCCATGGTAAAAGTTGTTCATTATGATGAGTACAATGACCCCTTAAGAGGTATTGCGTTTAGTATGTTACACGTTGTGTGTTCCCAAAAATAGAAACACCAGATCTGACTGTTTAGCTGGACTTTTGGGCAAAAAGGTCGGGCAACCTTAAATTTTACGTCTTAGGCTTTTTTTTCATTTACCAACTTCTTCACTTCTAATGAAACATTATTTCTTCTTTATTAGATACTAGCACTTCGCACGCGACTTCGCACGCGCATATCCCGCCCTGTCAGTTTCCGTAGGAATTTCCCGTTCCCTATAGGCTTCCTCATGAATGAGGCTACCATATACATAAAGAATTTTCAAAATTGGTTCAGTAGATCCAGAGATTACCCCCTACAACCACACAAACTTAACCTCTTTGTAATATTAGTGTAGACTAATCAATCAATATTCGTTACAATTCAATTTTATTCCAATAGTAGTTGAAGGTACGATATAAGGTGAGGCGGGACGAGCGGAAACCAACACATGACAAATCTAATAATATGCTCAAATTTAAAAACCCTAGCAAAAGCCGGACAGGCCGGACACTGTCTAATTTGGCCGCACAAGCAAACAAAAAGCCTGATTGTGTCCGGTTTTATCCGGACGCCTGGCAACGCTAGTCACAGTGGATCGACGGCCTTCGTTGTGCCATAAAGTAATTTAAAAGAAAATATTCTAAACCCATTTCCGCACCTGTAGAGCCATAAACAATATACAGGTGTGTACCTTTTCCCAAGACCCAAGAAAAAAAGGGGTGCGCCATAAAAAAGCAATATTTGCTTAAACAAAACGTAATAAAATATAAAATTGGCGTAATGAAACGTATCCAAAGTATACAGCGTCGTAAAGAGTTATGCGAGCTTCGTTTTAATGAACACATAACATCATTTATAGTCAATATCGATTTTACTATGTATCCCGGGCGGCCATTAAAAATAATGTATATTCCTTTGGAAACTGTTTATGCAAGCAAGGGGAGCTAAAAGATGTGTGCAGCGCCTTTGAGAATGTGATGCGGATGCGACGTCGCTTAATATGTTAGGGTGGGGACACAGTAACTCGATGCGGGCGCAACGATTAAGTTAGAGATGGTTTTGAAGCGATGGCCATGCGACGTGGTATTCAATACATTTACATAAAGACAGTCCTCGAAAATGCTCGCCCATCACCACTTTCTAGTGTTCTAGCTGGGACAAACAACATTATGGATGCGGCACAGAATGTAAAGTCCCACAAACCTCCATAGAAAAGGGAGGATCCTTCGACCGGACGGTTGTTGTATCCGGTGGGCAACTGTCCGATAGTTGATATTCGGACTGTTGTATATTTTCGAAACGCACGGAAAACTCTGTTACCGCGATGAAGGATTCGTTAATAGTTCGCTGCTGACGGATCTTTTTGTTACTGTACAAATTTCGCTTCGTTAGTTTTTCTATTTCAATACCTCGGGAGTTGATGTGTTTGATATTGATGCAGATATTATACTAAGCCTGTTGTGTCCTAATACATGGAGGGTTCCCTTCAGTCTTTTCATTTTCCCGGCTTTCTCTTTCTGGGCATCGCGTCGCTGATTCCTGTAATTTGGAAAATCAGGACCCAATCTACTTTTGCACAATTCTATTTCAGATAGCTTTAGCTGATGTTGGCTAATCTCTTGAGGTGGATATAACTCAACTAAACTGAACACTCGGAAATAAGATTTGGTCGTATAGCTTTCCGAATTGTGCTGAAACTACGTTGCCTTTACATATTTCATTGGAGTGCTACATCCTACGTTTTCTTAGAAAGCTGCAGATGTGGCTAACAATTGTGTTTTGACCCCGCATCAAACAAATATGTCCACACCCTTATGCTTGCTTTTACTTTTCACATCGAGATACAAGTTCTTCCACTAAGCGCCTACAAAAACATTGTTAGCAATTATTCTGAGAAGAAGAGACATGAATAACTGAAGAACAGGCGTTTTAATGGCTTTTATTAATAACGTTTGCGAGCTTCTTAAAGTTGTGTGATGAGTAAATCTTTACCTCGATCTCACCAGAAAACACTGTCTTGTTTGTCAAAGAGCACACAGCTTGCACATTTGTAGCCAATTTTACTAACGTGTCCTTAATCCGTTGTCTAAATATTGCATAAATTACTGTATGATTAAAGTACCCAACATAAAAGACCCTTCGACTTTTCCACTTAAAATTATGCATATAATACAGCAGAAAGCGTTTAACTAACGCTGCCCGAGGTGAATGCACCGAAATATTTCGAACGTTTGTTTAGCCAGTCGAGTCTTGAGGATATAATGAACTGTGAGTGACGGTAAACGACGATGTAAAATTACTGGATATGATAACTTGATATACCTACGTTAAGTGTTTTTGAATTGGTCGTCAGTCCGACGTACGCGATGACCCCGCTTTCAATATCAAAACAATCATTCATTCATTCTGCCTAGCCTTTCCCACCTATGCTGTAATACCAGTATTTGACATAGAGTGATTGACTATGTGAACTCCACAATCCAGTAACTGGGTCATACGATACCCCAGGCAAGAGTAGTGTCAGATTTTTCTGGCTTTTGACTACCCGTAACTGTTATTGAACTCAAAGACCGCCGGGACCAACGGTCCTGTTAATGTGCTTTCCGAGGCACGGAGACGGTCACCCATCCACGGGCCGACCACAGCAAGGGTAACTTCAGCTCGAGGATACAAATTATTAAAAAACTAATTAAATGTGATTTCGAAAGGTTCTGGGGCGCGATTGCGTACATAGACACTAAAATAGGTACTTCCCGATATGCCACATTCCCGATTTGCCTCCTGCAAGGTGGACTGATGGCATAGGCGGGCCGCAGAGTATATTGGATGCCAGAAGCACTGAACCAGTCGAAGTGGCGACGCTTTCGGGAGGCCTAAGCAGTGGACGTGTTGCAGAATTTGATTGAAAGAGTCACCGCGGCCCTGGAACGCGAAGGGCATTAGGAAAAACACGGATGGGTTTTAGTCAGTAAGAGTCTGACACTCCTCTCTGCTCCAACCAGAGCGGAAGGAGTCATTTGATGATTTCCTACCCATAAAAAAAAACAGTGGACGTCTTTTTCGCAAAATTGTTAATGCTTGGCAATGATGTAGGGTCTGACACATTCAGAACTCAAATTTTCTAGCAAGTCTTTTTGCTAAACATAATTTTAAGCTTAACATTTCACCCACGGCTTAACTCGCGTACCTACAGATGTTCACCCGCAGTATCATATAACGGTCTCAAGGGTCTCATTTACACCTGTACCAAAATTTATCAACATAGGTTCAGCTATTT
Organism: Melanchra persicariae; assembly: GCA_947386135.1. Lineage (NCBI taxonomy): Eukaryota > Metazoa > Arthropoda > Insecta > Lepidoptera > Noctuidae > Melanchra > Melanchra persicariae. Next base: position 2,082,403 of record OX376652.1, read on the forward strand.
AGGCATGAAACCTTTTCAAACAAACTGACTTTCGAATTTACAATATTAAGCACCGGCGACACACCGGTGTGTCCCGAATTAATCGCGAATTTTATGTTCATTTACCTATTAAATAAGATTTATTTTTTATTTGGGAATTTTCACATGTCAGGGCTGGAGCGGTTAAGATGAAAGTGAAAACAAGCTCAAATCTGCTGTTTCATACAAAATGCAATATTCACCGACAAAAATGTATGAAACAGCAGATATTTAGGCATACCTATTCGATTTTTCAGGGTTGATCTCATAGCAAAAGTTGTTTATAATTATGAATACTTTCACCACTATGTACGTCTCCTCTCTGTATGGTCTTCACTGTGTATGGTCTTCAGATAATTTGTTTTGATTTTAAGTTAAGTGATTTATTAAAAGTAATGACATACTCCTACGGTCCTACTAGTACCTACCTACTTTCATCGAAAATATACGATCGATGTCTTTGTTCTTCGTCTTCCTGAGGTCGTTGCCTTTCCCAAAACAACCAACATAGATTTTAGTTTCTGTCGTTATCACCGCGGTTATCACAAACATAAAGTGCGACAAAGTTAAATTCAAAAACTTGTTAGTATGTACTTGTAACTAGTTTTAGCGAAGTAATTTTAACTGTGGGCGTTGCAGTTGTAAAATGAAAGTTTAATCTTATTGTCTGTTACTTATTGAACCGGGTGACAAGTAAAGCGTTTGTATTTTTTTGCTATTGATAGGCACGCGTTTGAGATATAAGATATATTTATTTGTCAAACATGAGTACAGTATAAAGATCTTATAATAGGGTAGATGACTAAAAAAATCTAATAAGTCCGTCAGTTAGATCTCCAAAAGTATCAGACACGTATTTTTTCTTTTTTACGTAAACAAAAAATGAAACCGATACAGTGCGTTGAAAACTCATATGACGTCACTTGTAAGTACCTACACTTTTTACTTACACGTGTCGTCACGAGCTCCAATCCTGATCTTTGATGCGTTTTATCTTCGTTATATTTCATTGATTTGCAAAAAATACGTGTCCAATATTTTTCTACAATCTAACTGACGGACTTAATACAATCATATATTTTTTAACCAAGAATCATCCCTATTTAGATGAGGTGGCTGACACTGCACTAGACAAACAATAGAAAACTGGTGATTAGCCTTTCGAAAGATATGGATTATTATTAAAAACGTAAAGGCGTATCTAGTTATAATCTACTTCTTTTTCCCGTGACAAAGCAGAGTACACACTACCCCACCCGTCACCGCGCAAACAGTGAATACCCGGCTCAATTTCATAGTTCAAACAGTCGCGTTAACTGTGTACTCTCGTCTTTATTTCTATAATGCGCGTGCAGTATTTTTTTTTTTTTTTATACTTTGCCCCACACTAGGAATTTCTCCTGTATCGTGGGTGCGTTTACAAACATACAAAGTCACATACACAAACAGCCAGACCCGGAACAACTATCTGTAGGCCATACAAATATTTGTTCCGTGCGGGAATCGAACCTGCGACACGCAGCGCAGCAGCCGATCGCTCAACCACTGCGCCAACCGTGTCGTCAAAGTTGTGCATACGGTTTTAAATACTATGGAGATGGATAAAGTAAACAAAGAATGAAAAATGATTATTTTTGACTGGTTTATGGAGGTAGCGGAACAGAGAGTAAAGTCCCGCATATCTCTATTGAGAAGGGAGGATCCTCCGACCGGACAGTTGTTGTGTCCGGTGGGCAACTGCCCGGTAGTTGATATTCGGGCTGTTGTATCTGTTCGAATCGCACAGCAATCTCTGATATCGCAATTTAGGATTTTGTCAAGTTACTTCGCAACTGTCAAGATAGATGGCACTGCGAGTCTCATTTGTTGATTCTGCGACGTTGATTTTTGTGGCGGTAACAAAATAAAATGATTACAGACTAACAATCTAAAATACCCGTACGTACAAGGCCAAACCTGCTCCTATCTCAGCCTGTGCTGAGATATTAAAAATAACGCAGCGCAGGTATTCTAATAAGGCCCGCTGTGATGATGACACAGTCATGGAACACAGTCTAAATTAAATCAAAATTAAAATTAGTTACACAAAAAGGCGTGGTTTAAGAGGTTTACTTATTTTTTTTAAACTTGACATGGATCCAGTATACTATTGTAGTCTTTGACATGGATTCATTATTCAAAAGTGGACATGGAAAAGGAGCTCTAGGCTATAATAACAGCCGAACGGATCGATCTTCAAGGTTAAGCAACGCTTGTCGAGGTTGGTCTGTGGATGGGTGACATCTAAACATATCGAGATTCCTCCGTGCCTCGGAAAGCACGTTAAGCCGTTGGTCCCGGCTGTCATTTGTAGATCTTTGGCAGTCGTTACGGATTGTCAGAAGAGAAAAAGTCTGAAACCAGTCTTGAAAAGAAGTACTGTGTTATCCAGTTAATGGGTTGTCGAGGTCTGGTAAGCAGCTGCTTCATGTAAAATACTAGTATTCAGCTGGATCTGGTTTTACTGGGAGCCGACCCCAATATAGTTGGGAAAAGGCTAGGCAGATGATGATTTATATGGGAAAAAAACCCGTACAATAATTCCAATCAAAATATGTCATCCTAACAACTACTAACTACTACTACATTGTGTTTTTATCTTCTTGAGATAGATAGGCAGTCGTTCCCAGTAAAATACTGGTTTTCAGCTCCAGTTGGAATGGAAACCAACTCGAACATACTAGTATTGGGAAAATGCTACAATGGGTTGTTTTTTTTGTATTATTGATAGACACGCGCTTGGCCACTATCTCACCTGATGGTAAGCGATCCTTTGTGGTCGAAGATCGTGCACGCATGTTGATTAATTTTCATTAATTAAATGCGTGAAAAATAGTCATCATTTCAGTCGAAAGACGTCCACTGCTGGATATAGGCCTCCCCAAATGTCGCCACAACAACCGGTACTGTGCATCTCGCATCCATCGGCTACCAGTGACCCTCACCAGGCCATCGGTCCACCTAGTGGGAGGCCTTCCAACGCTGCGGCTTCCGGTACGCGGTCGCCACTCCAGAACTGTTCGGCCCCATCGACTCACTGCCACTTTTGTTTGGCGATCCGTCGGGCGATGTCGGTTATCTAGGTTCTCTTGTGGATATCATCATTCCTGATTCGATCACGGAAGGAAACTCCGAGCATTGCCCTCTCCATTGCCCTTTGGGTAACTTTAAGCCTTCTGATGAGGCCCATTGTGAGCGACCACGTACTGAATGCTGTAAAAAAATGTAATTTGGGTAAATAATGAACTAAATCATTGAACCAATTGTTTACTGCAAGTGTAAGCGACTAAACGTGGTCTAAGAAAAATAAATGAAATACTTTAGCACTGAACTTTATACCAAGTTTTGCAATCCACAATATTCTGCGCACCTCAGCAGATAACTAGCGTGAAGATATAAAACGGAACCCAAAACTGCTATATTCGCAGACCGTTTCACCTCCCGCTAAGCCGAAGGGCCTGTTCTACTGAAAATTTACTTAAGCTCGTATAAACGAACGCATCTTGGGGCCTTATTCATAGGCCAGTGATTTTACTCCTAAAGAAAAAAAAATGTCTGGAATGTCGACGACATTCAACAAAAAAAAATCTTGTATTTCAGACTAAGTCCATTAGTTGGTACGTAAACAAATTAAACTAGTGTTAGTGTAGAAGTAAATTATATTTGTACATAATTACAACTGAATCGGTCCAGTAGATTCGGAGAAAAATTGACTGTGACAGAGGGACAGATAGCCGGCCAGGTAGCCAGACAGACACACAAGTGGTCCTATAAGGATCCATTTTTCCATTTGGATGTTCGAAACTTTAACCAATGATCGTATTATAAATATATTGTAAATGTTTTGTAATTTTATTTTTTAACTATGGTATTTGCATTAAATGTGGTAAAAAGATGTTTTATAAGTTTTTAGTGCAAAACACATACCGCCATACTTAGGACAGCATGCAATTTTTTATACAGAAATTGTAGTTTTCTACATCACTAAACAAAGTTCGTTATGATTGATGAAGAAAAAACTATTACTGCTGTTGAAATCGATCAAGCAATAGCACAAGCTCATTAATGACGACCATTCCAAAAAAAAACTAAATTTTTTTTATTTGAAATGATTTTCTGTTTAGAACATGTGATTCACTTACACAAAATTAAAAAAAAAACTCAATATTTAAAACTTCCATTTTGTTGTGTTTTGGTTACGTTATTCACCTTGTAAAAAGGGTGGTTCTATAAATCTGAGACATAGTTTCCTTATTTAGGTTGTTCAAAAATATGGGCCGTGTCATTTACACGCAACCATGGCATGGTGTCAAGTCATTATGAGCCCTTTATGGGGTGACAACATAAGTTGGCGATACTTATGTAAAATATGAAATAACTTTGTGTACAACCCCATCATTACTGCTTTTATTACTTTCTGTAGAACACCACTATAAGTTATACTAATGAATAACTGAAGTCTTAAAAGAATACCTATGTAGTATTTTATAAATAGCCACATTACTTATTGTAAAATATCGCGTGAAATTATAAACAATTTTTTCTTAAGACACTGACATATTGGTAAAAAATGAATTTGGATGGGATTTATTGTATACAAAACGATTTTTTCATAATATATCGACAAATTATAATCTAATAAAGATTTATTACAATCTAACGGAGTCTGCAATTTTCCGGCGACATTATATAAATAAGTAACAAACTTGTCCGGCCTACACATACGGCCCAACCATCGTCTATTTATCTCGAGTACAGCTCTGAATTAATTAATCTCGGAACAGAATCACCTTCATTGTGTAAAGTGCGTAACTATTCGAGCACGGGACAAGTTTACACATTCGGGAGAAATATGCCGGCGCAACACTATCTTGTGGAGTGCTAGTGATGTCCAATAAGCGCGAAATTATTGGAATGTTGAGTTGGGCATTTTTGGGCCGTGTTTCAGGTTTACAAAAAAAATGTGTATACTAGCGTTTTACCGAATGCGGTGGGGTCGTTCTTAGTCTGAACGGATACAGCTGAGTTGCAAAATATTGCATGGAGCGAGTGTTTATCTGACCTTAAAAACCTAACAGTACTCACCAAACACCAGTCTTGCACCTAGCGATGATATGACTGTGTTTTCTTCCAAATATATAATTATATTTTTTTTCTTCCAAAAGGTGACCTCTGACCTAGTGAAGGCCGCGGGAGTGGGATGGATGCGAGACGCACAGTACTGGTCAATTTTCGACTGATATGCAAACGAATCCCGTGATAATCCCGCCTTGCAGGCACAACACTACTTGAGATATTAAACGTGCAGGTAAACTAGACATGTAGTTAGCGCGAGTTTGCTTCGCTTCGAGATATTATTAAATGCCATCTAAGATTTGTGAATGTACTGTCTGATTGTTATTTGGGAAACTGTGTTCAGACTGTGAGCATACAGGTTTGTGCTGAGATAATAATCACATGGTTGGATTAAATTGTAAATGTTGCAAGACGTTGGCTAAGCCAAATGTTGAATGCTTGATTGTTTTACTTAACTAAGGTTATTTTCCTTCCATTGATCCTTGCCTCTTGTAGATTATTCTCGATCAATTTATGCGAAAAATAGAAACTTCTATGACGTCTCAAAACGGGAAGGAGATGAACAAGGAGATGGCAGACCCAATGCGGCAGACTTAGATACAAAACGCATAGTGTTATCCCTTTTTCGCAACGGACTCTTGACGGCATTGACACGTCGCGTCACTACGTAAGTCTTTCATCTTCCGTAAGCAAAAACTCTCATTCGCTACCAGTCACTCGCGTAGTGATAACAGCAGGCCTGGTGAGGGACGTCGTTCAATTTGTTGCTCACAATCCGACTCCGATTGCGCTGTCATGCAGCTGATTGATGATGTTTGTGTAAAACGTCTTAGATTAGCGGGGAGGACATACTAGCTGGGGAAAACGCAGCGGTAGAACGCTATAGGTTTTTTTTGTAATTTTATGTTCAAACTAACTCTTGCAAGCGTTTTCATTTTAACATGGACAACGTGTAACAGAATAAACGCAATATCTTTTAAGCGGTCATTGTACTCAACGTTATGAGCAATTTTTACTCTGAGACCAACCCCGAAATCGCGAATAAAAAATCAACTGTTCAGTACATTTTGTCGAGTCATCCCCACAGAAATGTATGGGGCAGTCGATTTTTCTTTCGTGATTTCGTGATTGGTCCCATAGTAAAAGTTGTTCATAATGATGAGTACAATGACCCGTTTTCAGGTATTGCATTTATTCGGTATACACGTTGTAGGAAAGGCTTGACAAATTCATAAGGGAAAAAGAGAAGCAAACAGAGTTAATAGTGACTGGATAAAGTAAACGTTGTCTACTTACGTTTTTCTTACCCATTCCTTACATTCAACTACTTCTCATTTACCTTCAAAATCCGAATTTCCTCTCAAATATCTATCAAAACTGACTACTGTTATTTACGTAGCGTTGATTGCGACGGATGTGACGGATTTCGGTTACAATTGACTAATCAGCGATTGATGTGGTAATCAGTTCTGCGGACAATTGTGGTCCATTGTAAATATTACGTCAGTTTGGACTGCTGTGAGGTTCGTAACATTTTTTTTGTCAAAGAAAAGGCTGCGCTTGGAAAATGCCTCTCTCATTTTCCGGTCAACTTTGTCGATTGCCTTTTCCGGTCACTCAGTCAAGAATGAATCTAGGTAGTGGCGCCTGCGTTTCTTAGGCCTGTTTCAGTGGCGCGTGATGGGTGAAATATTGGCACCCATCACGTGTTGTTACCTCTTGCCCAATATTTGGTCCTGTAAGAATGACAGGTCCAGTCAGCTTCGTAGCTTATCGCTAAAATCCACGATGCCCGTCTCTGAGTGTATGTTAGTTTATATTACATTCATCATTTCAAGGAGGTACTTGAAATAAGTACATCGGTTTGTCCAGCTGATTAGGTACGGGGTCAACGGCCCTGATCGTTTTTTTTTTTTGTATTTTCGTCAAGATATCTATACAATCACTTTGAAGATCCTATAGACACTCTTTCTGAAAGAAAGAGCAGATATTTTAGATATTAAAGAGCCTGAAGATGTCACTACGAAAAAAACTATTTAATTTTCGTATCGATCTCAGCAAACCCTTTCATTAGATACAAAATAATATTAATATGGTGTACCATCATCTTTGGGACTCCTCCATATTGTATTTAAAATGCTGTCACGTAGCCAACAGTGTATGTATTATCATCTAAATCAAACGTGTATACACGCACATTCCAAAATTTCAGCTCGGGATCATTCTGTTAAAATTCAGTATCCAATATTGACCCATACGTATAATATAAGCTTGTAAATATAAAACAGCCTTTGGAAAATTCTGTTTAGAAAAAAAAAATTGTTCAGTTTATTGGCAACTCTATAAATTACTGTTTAAGCATTATTTGTGTTGCTGCCAACAATGACATTATATTGCCAATTGTACTCTATTTTTTATGTCCATCTGCAGTGCGTTTTTTAAGATTAATGCTTTGAAATCAAACCATTCGGATTTGTTTTGTTTTAAACTAAGTCAAATGGGACAGTAACAAATCGTTTCAGTTCAGATAGATTTGTAGTTTAGATTTTATTCGCAAAAATATAAAACTAAATACGCTTGTTTAAATTTGCGATTGTGCAGTTTAAGTTTTATGTCTGTATTATTAATCGGATTTGCGTGAGAGCTGCATTTTAGTGCTGTTTTAATCAGTTTTGAAATAATGTTCTCATTGTTATACATAATTTTATTTACATTTGTCCAATGCGTGCATTTAAACAGATAATTTTGTTTGGGATGTAGCCGAGGCGCGATGTTGATGAAGCTTGATCTAAAATAAAATTGCCCTAAAGTCATGTAGTACGTTTTCTACGGAAATACGTTGTCGCGTTATCATTTCGCACCTGCCTGTGAGGGCTTTTAGTCTAAGGTTTATTAATAAGCCTTACATATTATTGCACATTTTTTAAAAATGTTTGTCAACATGCTTGGCGGTGCAGGTACATAAAATATGGGAAGCATCATCAGCATCTCAGCCGAAAGACGTCCACTGCTGGACACAGGCCTCCCCCAAGTGTCGCCACAACAACCTGAAGATGTACCTGGTGAGGTTCGCTGGTAACCGATGGATGCGAGACGCACAGGACCGGTTGTTGTGGCGATGGGAAGCATATATTGAATAAATAATAAAAACACATTTTAAAACTCTTATTTCTCTCGCCATCCCACCCACGGCATATCACAGGAACCATGCAGTTACTTTTAATATCAAGGTATTAAAAGTAGCTCTCAGCGAGTGTGGATTCTAACAGTGAATAATAGTTTTCGTTATCGGATCAATATTTCCAGAAATTACCTTATACAATCAAATTGATGTATTATGGAGTGGCGACCAGAAGACGCAGCGTTGGAAGGCCTCCTACAAGATGGACCGATGACCTGGTGAGAGTCGCGGGTAGCCGATGGATGCGAGATGTAGAGGGCCGGTTGTTGTGGCGATACTTGGGGGAGGTCTATGTCCAGCAGTGGACGTCTTTCGGCTGATATATGATGATAATGTATAATTAATTTTACCTCTAAGCATATAATATTTGTTTCGATCATTTTCATGTAAAGAAGTGGAAATTGAACGTTTCCTCCGCGTTCCTTCCACCCAGTGCGTCTCCAGCGATCGCTCGCGATTTGTCTTGCTCACTTGGATAGAAATAGTTGGCAACACAAACAATAATAACTACAAATAAATATTGAAACAAAACTTCTTTTCTTTGCTCGATACACTGTGGCTTCCTCATTTAGTTTCATTTGGATTGAAGAGGTTTTATTCTGTGCCTTGTGGAAGGTATCAGATTGTTTTGTAGTGTTTTGTTTTTTTCTTAATTTTTTACGCATATCTTTAATTTTAACTGGCTTGTGTTATTAACGGGAAAATAATTCCTCGAGGGACTCGGGAGAGGTTTCTACCCAGAAGTCAGGCAGTATTAAAAAATAAAAAAAACTGGTACAATTGATTGTAAAATGATCTCTGGAATTATCTAGGTAGTAGGTATTGATCCGATTACGAATATTTTTCCCGAACGTTATGAACATAATTATTTTATCCTAGAAACATTTACGGTTCCTCAAAGCTAGCCCATGGGAGCTACACCGCGGGAAGAAGATAGTGTTCAATAGTACCATTATTATCTAATCCAATCTCTGTTTGATTTTTTAACAACAAAATCATCATCTGCCTAGCCTTTTTCCAACTATATTGGGGTCGGCTCCCAGTCCAACCGGATTCAGCTGAATACCAGTATTTTACGTGGAGCGGCTGCCTACCAGACCTCCACAACCCATTTAACTGGATAACACGGTACTTCTAGGCAAGACTGGTGTCAGATTTCTGACTTCTCACAATCCGTAACGACTGCCAAAGATCTTCAAATGACAGCCGGGACCAACGGCTTAAAGTGCTTTCCCAGATACGGAGGAGTCTCGGTATGTTAAGATGGTCACCCATCCACAGACCAACCTCTGCAAGTGTTGCTTATCCTTGATGATCGGTCCGTGCGGCTGTTATAATTTCGCCACGAGCTCCTCAAACTCTTGACTACAAAATACTCATGAACTCATAAACATTGTTAAGAATGAGTGCGACATAGTTATATGTGGAATCCTGAAGGAGCGATGGCCAGATGCTGCGTTAGCAAGCATGCATGATTCACCTCCGGCGATTGGATGTCCAGCAGTCCACCGCACACAGGATGTTGAAAAACAGCAGTTACTCAATTTGTGCGCTCCATTGGTGTAATGGCAGCAAGGTGTTCCGATAAGAGGATAATTAATAAATAAAATAAACAATAAGACTAATGAGTGTGTCAAAGTGCCCGAACACTGGCGCATGGCGGTATTACCACATGAATGACATTCTCTGTCCGGAGAAAAGTCAAGTCCTCTGGTCACGTGAAGAGTCGATGAGCAGTCGGACCCCATGGCCCTAATGTTGTGCCAAATCCCAATCTAGTGTTAAACGATATTTAAATGTATTACTGTGTAATACTTAATTAAACATAAGTTATCATAAGGGGAATAAATGCATTTGCAAACAAAAAACATGCACAAGTTAATTCCCAGTAGATATATCACAGCCACACAATAAAACAATTTTTTAAACCGTTCAGCCAATACAACTCCCATAATTTCATAACGGTAACTGCAAAATGGAATAAAAATAACACATTCACCTATTTTAAACGAGTATACAATCTCCCCTAATTATAATAACGACGGACTATTTCCATTTAAAATGAGGCACTACATTAAACTCGTAAATATTGCCGGAGTGAAATGTCCGGGCTGTAAGGGTGCTTTTTCACCAGGGATGTGCGAGGAAGCTTTGATAATTTATTAATATATTTAAAAATAATTTTATTCTTCATGTAACACACAAGCACAAAGGCGGACTTAATGCCTTAGACATTCTCTATCAACCAAGGGATGCATAGAAGCTGTCAAACGGTGTGTTGTTGTGTAGTACAAGAATGCGGAGAGGACTCTGTTCAGCTGTGCGAGGGTATAGATATTCCTCTCTCGCGTCCTTGGCACATATTTCTCGCCCGCAGCCCTCGCATACATTTCTCGCACATATTCCTGGTACTCATTTCTCGCACACATTTCTCGCCTGCATACCTCGCACACATTTTGCGCACACATTTCTCGCACATATTCTTCGAACACATTTTTGTCGTCCGCATCCCTCGCATGCAATTGCCGCACATATTCCTCTCACACATTTCTCGCACATATTCGTCTCTCAAATTTCTCGTCCGCATCCCCCGCGTGATCCCATTGATGGTTTTTTTTCCTCGCGCACCGCATAGCTTCCTCAAAGTCGAAGTCAAAGTCAAAACGTTTATTTCAATTAGGCCTTTAAACGGCACTTTTGAACGCCATCATTTACATTGAAATTATATAAAGTGACTCTACTCCTCGTACATCTTTGGTGGAAAAGCACCCTAAACGGGGATATGGCGTCACGTCACGCGATCACGGGCAATCAGTATATGAATGGCACAGATTACAAAATGTGGCACTGGAATTATTATTTTGATTGAGTTAAGTGTTATTATGGCACAATTTGGACTTAATAAGTTTGTAAAATTCTGAAATAAAGTCCTTTTTGTCAGTTTCTACGCTAGGTTTGAATAGTGGGATGAAAAATTACTATTGTCTCTCATTTTTACGGACTAGCATTCCAGTTGTAAGGCGTTTAAAATCCATGATATATCCCAACTTTCCCCAACTCCCAAGAGCAAAGAAAACAAATATGGGCCTATGCCGTCTTTTTTCGGGCCTGTTTGAACTATGATGATTTCTTCAAATTCAAATAAACGTAAAATTAAAAACATGTTTTTTTTATGAGTGGCCTCTCCCAGGTCAACCTTAGGGTTGTAGTCTGCTTGCCTGTGGCGGTTTTAATATAAATATTAAAGCCTCCAGCCAGGGTTTATTAAAAACTTACAAACTAAGCGACCACACGCTAAGGGCACCGTGTCCCAAAGAAATTAATAAAAATCTATACATATAATAAAAATCGTAGATTTGCCGTGTCTGTATATTGAAAATTTTCGCATAAAAATAACTGAGAAATGTTAGGAAAAAGGTATAAAACCAAAAAATGCCATTTTTGAAATTTTTGTCCGTTTGTCTGTTTGTCCATATGTTTGAGTCAGCTTCACGCATAAACCACTGATTGGATTTGAAAGCTAAGTTCTAAAAATTTTAAGTGTTAACCCGAGTAACATTTAGCGTTTATTTAATCAAAATCGACCCACAAAATCAAAAGATATTGAATTTTAAATTTTAGTAAGGAACTTCATACAGCGCCAAGCGTTGCGGTGACCAACTCGAGGCACTATCTATTGTTGAGAAAGATAAAATGCAGGTAAGCATGAAAATAACATCAAAACAAATTGTTGAGTTATTTGTGAAACTTTTAATAAGTAGTAAAATAAAAGTGAACATTTTAATACCATGACGTTACTTATTGTTACATTTGGGCTCCTTATTTAACGTCTTCCTATGCCAAATATTTTGTCAGTTTACCAAATGGTCGATAGATAGCATTGCACCGATGATGCGTTTTTCTGAATCGCGGTGTTAAGATTTTCCGTCAGACTCTCATACGATTTTTAGCATCATTGTTTTTCGTTAGGGATTTAACGTTCGGTCTCATACAAACTTACAAGTCTCTGATGGGCCTCGAGTCCCAATTCGTGTGTGACTGAATCCTTTAACTGTGCACGATTATTTAACATCATCATGTGCCTAGGCTTTTCCCAACTATATTGGGGTCGGCTCTTAGTCAAACCGAAATCAGCTGAATAACAGTATTTTACGTGGAGCGGCTGCCTACCAAACCTCCACAACCCATTAACTGTGTGACACGGTACTTCTTGGCAAGACTGGTGTTTTCTAGCTTCTGACAATCCGTAACGACTGCCAAAGATTTCCAAATAACAGCCGGAACCGGTTTTCCTTTTTTTGTAATATCAACATACTTGTAACATAACAATGAAGTTTGACTTTAATTTTAGTCTGTTTTTATTGTTATAATATGTTGTTTTTGGGGCAATTAAAATACTCATTCCGTGTGTGAAAATTTCGAATATCTATCTATTTCGGTTCATGAGCTCGTGGCTAAATTATAACAGCCGCACGGACCAATCTTCAAGGTTAAACAACGCTTGCCGAGGTTGGTCTGTGGATGGGTGACCATATTAACATACCGAGACTCCTCCGTGCCTCGGAAAGCACGTTAAGCCGTTGGTCCCGGCTGTCATTTGTAGATCTTTGGCAGTCGTTACGGATTGTCAGAAGCCAGAAAATCTGTCACCAGTCTTGCCAAGAAGTATCGTGTTACCCATTTAATGGGTTGTGGAGGTCTAGTAGGCAGCCGCTCCACGTAAAATACTGGTATTCAGCTGAATCCGGTTTGACTGGGAGCCGACCCCAATTTGGTTGGGAAGTCTATGCAGATGAGATACACCCCGCTGACCGACAGTCGGACGTACTGAAGCTAAGTAATAGCTACGTTGGTCACTATACGGGTACAGAACCCTAAAAAAACAAATCACCAGCTTCATTCACAACCACCAATCAACCCATTCTCCCAGCCACTGAAGGCACATATCGCCTTGGGTATATATTCTCTCATAATAAATACCCAAGGCGTTTGGTTGACATCAACAGGTACACCTGTCTCCTCTCGTATTACACGCCTGTCGACGAGGCGATGAGTATCGCTGACACATTGAGACACGTGTCGGGGTATTGATCGAGCGTGGAGTACGGAATGGGTTATTTGGTACGTATTTTTGGGAGGGATCTTGCCCGTTATTCTCTTGTGATCTGACTGACCTCGACCATTACAAAGTGCGTTTAAACGATTTTTAAAAAATAAATGATTTGAGTTTTTCATCAACGGGTACACATGGTCTCCTCTCGTATTACACGCATGTCGATGAGGCGATGAGTATCGCTGACGCATTGACACACGTGTCGGGGTATTGATCGAAGGTGGAGTAAGGAAGGGTTATAAAGTAGTTTTTTTTGGGAGGGATGAGTGGCACATTGACTTAAGTCAATGAGCCCGCGCCAAAAATTGAAGTTTGTTTAAAAATCGAAGGAAAATGTTGAACTGTAATGGCCTTTTTTTTAATTTTACCTAACCACAAAAAAAAAGGTTGTGTTTATGCATTCGTTTTTGAACTCATATTTGGAACACGTTGTGAGTGTAGATAAACGGTTTTTGATGTTATAGCGGTAACACAAGTAACACACACAACTCTAGATACTATCTATAGCTTAATTCACAACAACCATTATAAAATGCAACAGTGAGTTCGTTTTTCCGCTGTAAAGCCTTAATAGCTGACCGTATTTTGATGAATTTTGGCACAGAAGAAGACGCCAAGAACGTTTAAAAAATCGGTAAAAACACTTTGCAAGCTGTCCGATGCAGATCGTGGTGTTTTTTTTTTTGTTCAATCACAGATTCAATGCCGCCGAAAATAGATTTTTTTAAACATTTTTAGTCGATTTACGAGGTCATTTTGTTATGATGTTTCTTAACTCTATAACAGTTACGAAACACCATCCTTAAATATGACCACGCATTTCTGGAACACCCTGTATATTATTTAAATTTGAATCATGATAAGGGGCGGTTTTTGTCTAAAAGATATATCAGCTGATTGAAGATGAGCCCCTAAGTTTATAATTAATTACTATGCTATCAAAAATCTAAAACTTATCGCGAGTTATACTCGTGCAAATCCGGCCTCCACTAAAGAACATGTGCCCGAAAGTCATCGGCTTTCTAGCTAACACGACAGGTCCTGCCACTATAAATACAACTGCTATTCAGGAACAAGGAACTATCAGAACTTCCCAAATACTCTTCGATATGTACAACCAAATTATACGCCTGTACATTACAACCGGGTAACTTGAAACTAATCCGAAACTTATTCAATACTGAAACGAGTGAAAACTGGAAACTTGCGTCGTCCATGTTCCGATAGAATTAACAAGTTAGCAGCAGGATTAAATTCAAATTGTTACGTAGGAGGATATCCTTGATACTGTTAAGTTTCAGAATTGGTAATTAGAAGAGTTTTCTTTGAGTTTTAAATGAATTTATCCTTCGAAAGTTGGTTTTAGGAAAAAAGGTAGACCCTAAGTTTTTTTGAGGTAAAAAACTCAGTCTCATTCCAAGTAAAATAGATTATTTTAAGCCTAAACTTTTGATTGTACTATCTAATGAGCTAATCACGAAGATGCTGTATCTATAATCCCACTTATAAGAGGATTTTTTAAGGCATTTTTTAATTACACACACTTTTCTTAGAACACTTCAAACTTAAAAACTATTTAAATGCTTCCCTGTCTTCTGGAGTCTCTTACCTGGTAGGTTTAACCTGGGGATCTTAAAGTTAGGTGTGAACAGCTGAACAGCTTCCTTCTGGACTAGTAGGTTCCATTGTCGATCCACTAGGTTACCATCAGGTGAGTTAGTAGTCAAACGCGATTTTATCCTACTAATGCGGACAATAACTTTTTTTTTTACTCTTACTGACTAAATCTTATCCGTGTTCCTCCTAATGCCCTTTGCTTTCCAGGGCCGCGGTGTCTTTTTCGAACAGATTTCGCAACCCTGGCAGGCACTGGCCCTAGCGGGCCCCGTCTTCTGTGCTTACTTCTATCTCTTTGATGCGCGCGCGGAACACAACGCGTCGTCGACGCGGGCCTGGTTCTGATCGGACAGCGAGCCACCCAGGGCTTGCGGTCCACAGGCCCGCGTCCACGGTGGCCGGGATGGCGGTAAATAACCAGGTTATTGACTGCCATCGTTTGGACATTATTCCCTTAGCATAATAATACAAAACTTTCCAGATAAAAAACCAGAAGTTAGTCAGAAGAAAAATAAAAAAAGGAATATAGACTCGCTGCCTAGCGAATCAGTTTACTGCTACGACATTGCAGTACTTAGTTTTATCTCTGAAAAACAAGAAAAAGTTAGAAAACTGTTGGATAAAAGCTAGTTTCCATACCATTAGCACCATATTCAGAACCTGTTCATTATTTGCTTGTTTCAGAGTATGAAGTTCTAATTTTCTTCCTCTCAAGCGCCGAACATGTCAAAATTCCAAATTATATAATAAATCTTGCAATAGTAATAATGAAGATTAAAAACGAGGAATCACGCGACACACCGGTGTGTCGCCGGGGCTGGAGCGGTTAACTTTTTTTTTGTTTTGGGTGTCGTAAGAGGCGACTAAGGGATTCACCAGAGAATGGGCAGCAGCATTCTCTGTAGGTGTTTTATTGCTGTAGCTACACTGCGATCGCTAACCCGCCTGCCAGGCGTGGCGATTATGGCAAACCCCCATTTGGAGGAGGCCTATGTCCAGCAGTGGACTTCTTTCGGCTAATATGATGATGATGATGATGAACTTTTTTATGTATGGGAATCACCAAATGACTCCTTCCGCTCTGGGCGGAGCAGAAGAGAGTGTCAGACTCTTACTGAATAAAACTCTTTGCGTTCCAGGGCGGCGGCGGCCGGCGGTGACTCTTTCGAACAAATTCCGCCACCCTGGTAGAACCTTGGTTTACAAGCCCGCCACACATTCCCAAATCACTGCTACTCCTGAAAGAACCTTGGTTTGCCTTATCATCAAATGACTGATGCTCTGGGTGGAGCGGAAGGAGTCATTTGGTGATTTCCCTGGAGTGTCAGACTCTTACTGACTAAAACTCATCCTCCAAATGCCGTTAACGTTCCAGGGCCGCGGTGACTTTCGAAGAAATCCCGCAACAACCTTGGTTTGCCTACAGATATAAAAAAGTTTCTCCCCAAAAATCAAGACAACAAATTCTCCAAATCAAAACACAAAACTCGGTCCATCATTCCAGCCCGTTCTTCCCCAATAGCTCCTGAAATAAAACGTAACAGTTGACAGTACATCAATCTTCGTAAAGCGACCAGAGTTACCATTTACCGGTTACAAAGTCCGGAATTAATTACTAAGAGGGAAACTTGGTTATGTTTTCACTTAAAGGATTACAATAAATAAGATTAATTTGTCAGGCTTTTGAAAGAAAAGTTTTGTTTTAAAAGTTGGAGAGACGGTTTCCCTTGTAATGGGTTTTGTGGATATAGTAAGCGCCAGATAAATGAAGAATAACGATCATTGACCTTTCCTTAAGGTTGAACTAGTCCCGGGCTCGAACTCAGTGGTAGGCATGGCCAAAAAGCACGCTGTCTCACCGGGCATCATGCCCGGTGAGACAGCGTGCATAGTATAAGTTTCCGCGCATTATTTTAGAAAAGTACTATACAAGCCTTGGCCACAACTAGGCATTGATGGACGTACGTAACGTAATTTATTTGTTTTAATAAATACTTACGTTTTAATAGTACGTTACTGAACGTACTATTTTTGGTGTAAATAGTTAGTATAAGTATTTATTAAAACAACTGTAAATATTTATTCATAAATAAATTTAAATTATGTATTATAATTAACCATAGGTATACTAAAAAAAGAAAATTTTATACGGAGAAAAGAGCACAGTACCTATATTGTGACAGTGATGAGATTATCTTGATTTTAGCAAAGTCACGTACGAAAAGCTGTGTGATATGGTTTTGTTATTTAAATTTTAGAAATAGGCCAGTCAAATTAGCTTTGAACCTTGCAAAAATTCCTCTCTGTTTTTTTTCGTGAATAGTGTATTTGATCCTAGCTCTTATATAAATCATAAAAGCTAGGAAAACCAAGTTATTTTAATTTTTTTTACAATGTGTAGAAAATCGGTAAAATTAATTATTATATTTTTGGAAAGTCATTAAAAAAATATACAACGAATTTTGAAAAAAATATCTTATTATCTATATTTTTTTTATTATTAAGTCAGACATGGCCTGTAAATTAAAATTATTACCAATTTAATTCAGTTACATTTTTGCCTGAATCGCTATCGCAAAAATAAAAACTGATAAAAATAATTACAATTTTTCTTTGTATTTTATAATTTGTAATTGTATGGATTGTATTCATCTGAAATAAACTGATTAATAATAAGAATAACTTGCGCTAAGAATAGTTTTCATTTTTTTATTTTTTTAGTTAGCGAATTAAAATATTTATTAAGAAATTTTATGAAAAGAAAGCAGTCAATTTTTAGCTTGAAGTACAAAATAAAAGAATAACATTCTTTAATAAAATAGGTTAGTTCCACGGATTAAAAATATTTAATTTACTGACCGCGTAAAACTGGATCTCTTCTACAAACGCCCCAAACAAATATGCCAGTTAATATTTTTTCCCATCGAGTTATTATTGAAATTAAATGTATTACTAAAAAAAAAAAAAGCGCGGCACACATTTTAACATTATGTACTTCTCTGCCTATACTACACACGTTAACGGCAAAAATTCGGAGTTAAGAATTAATGCTAAGTTTGCCTTATTTTCGGCGTAATAATGACTGGACTAAAACCAGTGGTTTAGAAATCAACTCACTCACTTTTACGATTTTGAATGGCTAAGACCTAAGTAAGACCTAAATGAAACTAAAACACACTCAAGTAAGTTAAGTAACTACGGCAGTCTATCACAAGACCCTAGGCATCGCAGGTTGGTTATAAAGTAGGCAGTAAACCTTAACGCACAAACTTTTGGGCGTAATCTGGTGCCTCAGTCAGAGATTACATACCACAAACGCAAAAGTCATAATATTAAAGCGGTTGCTCATATAGACAGTGAACGTTGTGGTAGACAAAGGCAACAGAATTCATCATATTTTGAAAATTTTCGGGAAAAACATTTTATTTTATTTTATTTTGTCAAAAAACAGTTATACATTGCAGCATTATAGAAGTAAGAGTTATTTAATTTCGAAGTAAGATAACGGACGCGATGAATCAAAAGACGCAGATGCAAAGATGGTGGGGTCCAAAATGAGAGTTATATGGTTCCTATTTAATTGCACTTTTTACAGAAAAGGGTTATTAACTCAATACTCAATACTTTTATTGCATTCCACATGTAGGTATTTTTAGGTGGTAAACTTATAGTTACATCATATGGACCCACCCTGTCGGGCACAGCAAATAAGTGAATTAGGAGAGAGGAAGCATTAGATAATTATAAATCGTTACTTAACACACTACTATATTATAATTTATTAATTAGTCTTAATTTATTTATGATTTTATAAGTCTATCATTTAGGTATTCGTTTACCGAGTAATAGGTTTTATGTAGCAGAAATTGTTTAAGTTTTTTTAAAAATAAATGAAGTTTGCCTTCTTTTTTTATTTGTGCGGGCAGTTTATTATATATTTTAATTGAGAAAGTATTAATTATATTTATAAAAAATACTAGCTTTTGCCCACGACATCGTACGCACCATATACCGTTCGTCCCGTTCCCGTTAGAATTTCGGGAAATCCTCTTTTAGTTCTCTCCAAGAAACCTACATACCAAATTTCAGCTTTCTTCCCCCAGTAGTTTCGGCTGTGCGTTGTCTGTCAATCCCTCAATCACTGAGTCACTCATTAACGAATTTTATAATATTGATGAGCACTAATCTAATAGGTCAATGGTTGCATGATTAACCAATCAAATTTTTAGGAAACCCTTTTCTGAAAAGAATGTAACTGTAATGTTTATTTATTTATTTAAACTTTATGTACAATAGTGGTACATGGGCGGACTTAATGCAACAAGGCATTCTATACCAGTCAACCTTTGGGTTAAAAAGACTACACTGTGGTAGGTGTACAACAAATAAGATTGAAAATAGAGTTTGCTTTTGGAAATAAAAAAACAATAATATACATAATACTAATAAAATACATATATAAGCTAAAATAATAAATTAATAAATATGATTTAATATACTAAAATACCTGATTGAGAGAACTCATAATAATTATGACGAAGACAAACTAAGAATATTATAGTAATGTCACTTGAGATGTTTTTCCTGAAACAGCTTGTTTCGTCCTTTCCAGCTAGGTAATTACGCATCGTGGTAATATTTTATCTGCTTATCAAATAAAGTTTAATATTGTTTTATTATCCACAGGTAAATGTCTACACCGGTTTCTATGTCATATTATTTAAGTCTATTTTCCACGGTTTTAGGAAAAAATACCAAATGTAGATTTTTATTTCCGTATGTTTGTGCTTCGTAGGTTGCATAGATACATAAAAGATTTTATCTACACTCACAACGTAATGTTCCAAATATGAGTTCAAAAAGGAATGCATAAATGCATACTTTTTTTTCGTGGATAGGTAAAATTAAAAAAACAAACCATTACAGTTCAACATTTTCCTTCGATTTTTAAACAACTGCATCATAAAATAACTTTTTAATTTTTATAGCACACTTTTTCTTTTTAATTTTTGGCGCGGGCTCATTGACTTAAGTCAATGAGCCAGCTTTTATCTTTGTCTATGTTTGAGCGCGCTGCGCAGTCATTCGAATACGCAATGAGAATGTCCGCCATATTGGAATTAACTATTTTTCCACTTATTTTATTTCAACTGTATGAGTGAAGATAAAATAGTGTATGCAACGGCATATAATTAGGTATTAAAACACTCGTGTGATGCTATTATCACACTCGGCTACGCTCGTGTGATAAACCCACACTCGTGTTTTAATAACCCTTTTTATATGGTCGTTGCATAAACTACTATATTTGGTACAACAAGAAAAGAAAACACAATACACTTACAGAATTCTAAAAACAAAGTAAATAAATAAATAAACACTAGAAATACTGCTGTAGCTGTTGACTGTGGCCTTATTGCGAGTTTTTTAACGTTCTCGATCCCGTTAGCGTAAACGTCAATTTGTATTGAAACTGAATAAGCGCCGTCTGGTGACACTCACGGATAACCTATTTTTTGTATATAATTTGACATAAGCGAACGTTTACGTTAACACGATCGAGTACGTTAAAAACTCACACTAAACCCTCTGAACTGATGGCCACTTAAGCAACCTTGGAGACCAATATATTCTTCAAAACTGTCATTCTACCTTTGGTTTTACATCAATCTTGACCTCGTTGCACTATGGTTGCTAATAGATTACTATCAGAGATCAAATCACTGAGAAAAGTCTGTGAACTTACTCTTTGTAATCTCAGCCCGTATACATTATAACCTTTGTAACATGGTAGCTTGTAGACCCCTTTCAAACGAGCGCTAATTGTTCAGATAAACGTTAATTGTCAGTCATTTGAGTGTCGAGCCGAGATTGACGTCAAAATGCCGTTATGGCGGCGTGTCTTGTTGGCGATTAAATTATATGAGTTACCTACATGTGAATTTAGAGTGGTTATAAATTATATGACATGTCGCCTTTATTCCCCGCAGGCTAAGCAAAGTTGTTCCTATAGTAATCCCTACTTTCGCCAGTTATTTATCTGTGGTCAAAATAGCAGAAAGCTAATTGCAATAAATAATAAGGTTGGTGTTAAATTATTGAAAAAACAGCGTTTGTTAGATATACAACGGGTAACAGAATAAACACAATACCTCTTAAGGGGTCATTGTACTCATCATTATGAACAACTTTCACTACACCAAAATTAAAAAAAAATCTGGTTGTTTTTTATTTCAAACTGCGTCTTTTAATCAAAGAAGGTACTCGTGTTTATCGAGTATTCAGTACCGGGAATCCATTGTTATAAATATCATAAGCCACATTGCTGCTGCGTGTTATCTGGTCGTATTTTTCAAGCAATTTGTTTACGATTATGGTACAAAAAGGATATTAAATTGATGCAGGTATAAATAGTCGCTAACGACTTCTAAACTTACTATTTATGAAAGAAAATTATGATAATAAGCCCAATTTGTTGATATTACGGAATCAAGGCTACGAATTTTTTGCAATATAATTTTAGGACATGAATAAAATTTTCATAAATATTTTCTCCTTACAATAATTTGGTCATATTATTTTTTATGCTAATAGAAAAATAACATATTAGTATCGCTTACGCAAACATTTTGCTAATGGGTAGGCGTTTTCAATTTTTTTATAGCGAATTTCGGAGCTACATTTGAAAAGATCTTCAGAGGGCCTAGCCCACCATAATCAGTACCCACACACACACACCACACACATTTCCTGTGCTTGAAAACTAACCCCCTCTCCCTAAGGGGCCTAGATAAAGTCAAATATTAATAGTCATAACGTTTGTTAATAATGTATGGAATATGGATGATTCCTGGTCAAAAATATATATGATTCTATTTAGTCCGTCAGTTAGATTATCGAAAAATATTGGACACGTATTTTTTGTTTTATCAAATCAATAAAAAAGAAGAAGATAACACGGATCAGAGATCAGGAGTGGGGGTTGTGCCGCCACGTGTACGAAAAAGTGTACTTACAAATGACGTCACACGAGTATTCAACGCTTTGTATCGTTTTAATTTTTTTTCACGTAAAAAAAAAAAAATACGCGTCTATTATTTCTTAGAAATCTATCTGACGGACTAATTAGATTTTTTTAGTCATCTACCATAATGCGCTTCCAAATTTTTTTTTATTAAGTTTTTTTTTTATTGATATCCACGCGCTTGACCACTATCTCACCTGATGGTAAGAGATGATGTGGTCGAAGATGCTACAAAATGCTAGACTTAGCTACATACGGTTGAACTGTAATCCGGCCCGACCTTCTGAGTCGGATAAAAAAAACGACTAAATTAGGTCAACATTTCGCCAAAAATACGCGAAATTCTCAGAAAAGGTACAAAAAGTCGTAGAAAAACTTCGAAAAAGTGACTAGTAGTTACCAAAAACTCCGTGAGTTTGTGAAACGAGTCTAAAATTGCAAGTGTTAACTTTCTGCATCCACTCTCCAGGGGATGGAGAAGAATGCTTAAAAAGCCTCTCGAAAAACTTTAACTGCTGTAACGAACTTTGGTATTGGATTACTGGATGGGGTTAGAGCGTGGTTCAGTCCATACATTCTTTTCTGTTATTATTTATTATTATTATTATTTATTATGTACTTACTATGGTCGACGCTATAAATTTACAATAACGGTCATTGCTTTTTATTGATAGGCACGCGCTTGACCACTATCTTGGTGGTAAGCGATGATGTGGCCGAAGATGGAGCATGCTTGCCTAGAAGTAACCTATTCACTCTTGACTTTAACACTTCCGGGTTGTAGCTATCAGGAAACACCGACTCTGGCAGGAAATTCTTTTCCAACCGCTCCAGCCCTGACATGTGAAAATTCCCAAATAAAAAACAAATCTTACGTAATAGTAAATAAACATTAAATTCGCGATAAATTCGCGGCACACCGGTGTGCCGGCAGTGCTCGAGCGGATATCTCTTCGTTGGTACCTGGACAATAATAAATTATGAATCGTTTTTAATTACTAGAAAATATAAAGGATCGGGATAGATGTCGATCCAGGATAGCTGCTGCCAGCTTGCTGTCTTTATTTCTGTTTTCGGAATTAAGTATTTCAATAAATGTAGGTGTGTCAAATGTGATAGGAAATAACGAACCGAACGAACGTATTTCTTTTTTTTTAAATAAAATGCTTTGAATTTTCCTTGTTTTAAAATTCCAAAAGGCAAAATCCCGTACACATTTTTGAGATTGAAACAGTATTAGAATTGTTAATTTTAATTGGACGATTCCACGAAAAATCATCTCATAGTTCGTTTATGACTGAATTTCCTCGTATGTTGGGGTAATTATTTTCTTTCGCTTTAGAGCAATGTTTGTGCAATTACGGTTGGCAATACTTGCCAGTATTCGAGCCTTGCTTTTTTACCTTAAATACTATGAAACCCCGAAATTAAAACAAGCTACTTCTTGGAAACAAAAAACCTTCTTTTCCAATTAGATTCAAATCGTTTTTGGAATTATCATGTGAAGTGCTTGTGTGATTTTATAATTAAATCTTCTTTGGTTTTTTAAAAGAAAAGTTATTTTTTTCTTAGTGTTTGTTTTGTTTTTTTTTTAAGTTGCCCCCCACACTAGGTTTTTTCCTGTATCGTGAGTACGATTACGCGCACGCGTGATTGGAATTTAACGCAGTTTTAGCATAACTACGATTATTAATGAAACTAGTCCAAATGGTTTTAACCGAATAATAGTTTTAATATAACACAAAAAACAAACTGCGTGCAACTGCCACGCTGGAGATAGGGCACCGGAACATATTACTGCTCTTGTCGCTAGCGCGGCAGACCTAGCTTCATCTATTTGACGGACAGACCTTGCCAATTCAAAAGTGCCTGTAAATGATCTATTTGCAATAAAGGTTTTCGATTTGATTTTGATTTGTTTTGACAAGTCAAATATCACTTCGCACTACAAAACACCTTTTTTTGCACCATCCAGCAACCCCTACTACCTCCCTTGAGTGCAGTAATAACGTTTTTTTCCCATTTTCAGTCTCTTTATGTCGCCTCCCGTCGTCGGCGGCATTTTAAATAGTCCAGCTAATTTTATGCTTTCTTCTGAGATATTTAAAAAATGCAAACTCCTTTAAAACAATGATCGTTGTTAGTTTACACGGGGCGCTCATTAACGGTTTCTTTGGCGCTCTTTCTTTTGTTTGTGTTGTTTTAGCTTCAAGGAGTTGTTTTATGCTTTTTTTTTTTTTTTTTCCTGGTTGAATATTGGTTGTCACGTTAAAGTAGGAAACCACTTCAAATAATATTGCTTGCATAGGGTTTCTAAATTGAAATGGAGTTTTAGTGATGATGATGAAATATAGGCGCCGGCTCCACTGCGCGCGGTCTAGCAGTCGGAGTTTCGAGATCACCGTTCCGTGTTAACAGTAATCTATGCGGTGGCTTAGAATCCTACACACAAAGCAGTCAGACCATGAGGGTCAAAGTGAACGCTTGTTATGTTGGAGTTCCATTTTTTGCAAAAGCTGGAAGGTCACGATGTCCGACGAGATCGAAAAGTTTAATGAATTAGTGAGTAAGTTATAGAATTTCATCTTCTAAAGATCTACTACTATAGATATCAAGTGCGACAAGTGACATTTAGTTTTCAGTAAGAAGAGCGTGTGACGAGTTATCACTGCTGAAAATTACTGAACTCCAGATTTCTAGACCGTTTGCTGTGTGCGCATGTGTGAACGTGGGACGAAGTACTCGACCCCAGAACGCAGACCGCCTTGGCACTGTGTTTGAATAAATGACGGTGCAATAATTACCACTACCCATCTATTTTGTTGTGAAGTTGCTGGAGTCACATATCATGCTGGAAAAGTCGCTTTGTAATTAGCCTATGACGACCTGTTACTATTCCGGCGCAATCTTGATTGTATTAAAGCTCAAGAATTACTTACAATGACCATAACTGATAAAGCTCATCCTGCGTCGCGTCGCTTCATATTAATCTTAGTTACATATATCAGTATATACTGTCCTATTTCAACTTGCCGAGGTCGGACAGTAGATGGGTGACCATCCATTACGTACCAAGACTCCTCGTGCCTCGGACAGCATGTTAAGCCGTTGATCCCGGCTGTCATTTGTACACAGCCATTATGGATTGTCTTTGACAGTCATTACGGAGAGTCAGGACTTAGAAAATCAGATACTAGTTTGCCAATTTTGTGGAAGTCAGACAGATAGGAACTCCATATAAATTACTGGAAGTCAGTTGACATCCCACCATAGCCACCACCGCAACATATAGTTGGGTAAAGGCTAGTCAGATATAAATTCATCATCATCATCATCAGCCATTTGCTGTCCACTGCTGAACGTAAGCCTCCCCCAAAGAGTCCGCATCCATCCGCTGCCAGCCACCTTCTTCAAATCATCGATCCATCGTGCCGCAGGGCGTCCCACACTACTTTTGTTCATACGCGGTCTCCATTCTAACACATCATGTCTGCACCATCGGCCGTCTGTCCGTCTGGCTGGACATGGTAGGCCCTCCTCCACTTCAGCGTACTGCTGATTCTTCGATGATTCTATGATATAAATTGTCTTATTTCAAAATAAGAAACATTCAAATTGAATTAGTACGTAAACATTTGACAATTTATCCAAATACGATGGATAACTCTTTTAAAAATTCACACCTCAAGAAACTGATATCGAAATATTCATCTAATCTAAAAGGAATTTACCAGCGAGTGAAGTGTTAGTTCTATAATCTTCAAAGATCAAAGAATCCATTCAATTCCAAACTGTTACTTCGCCCAATTAATTCTTAAGACCAGAATTCAAACCGGAAACGTCGTAATATCATAATAGAACATATTTTAATGGTTCAATTTATCAAACGCCATCTTGAATTCAACGGTAGCTGTCTCAATCAAATAGCCAGCATTTCTCTCAAGTTTGAACCAATTGTGTCGAAAGACGATAATAAATTGGACTTATTTGTAAAAGACACCGTGGTTCGTTGTAAAAACAAAATTGATGGCGACCAATAAAAATGTTTTGATGGATTTTTGGGTGATCACTGCGGTCATTATATTTGATGGAGGACAGTTTCTAGTGATAAAAATCTTCGTGTAAATTATTATGATATCACTTAGTGCGGTCGTTTTCCTTTTTCGGCAGAATTTTATCAATTACATTACTGGTCATCATTTTTTTATAAAAAATCCACATTTATTTCCTTTAGGGCAGAGTAAGAGACTAACCTTTACAAATAAGGAAAAAAGGTCCCAACAATAAAACACAAAAGATCATCACTAATTACGTAATGGCCAAAACGAAAACCGGAAAACAAGATAAATCAGATTTAACGAACCACAAAGTCTACGCAAGCAAGAGTTAAAACGGAAAACAATTTAATTACCCGGACCCCACATCTTAATTACCTAAAACGTTGCAAGTACTGCAAGCTTGTGCAAGTTAGTACAACTTGCAGGACAACCGGCACAGCGGCTAAGTACGGCGGTTACCGTTCGTTTCGCCGGTTGAGCGTGAAATCTGCAAGCTAAGTATGCAAACTTGTTCGGTGTTACACGGATGTAGTTTGTCTAGATGGAACTTATTTTTCTAAGGTTTTGAGATTAAAATCGCAGAAAAAGGAACCAAAGCATGTCTTGTGACCAAAAAAGTATCGTTACACTGTCCTGAAGCTAAAATGTCAAACATTTATTTTCGCAGAAGTTCATGGGTTATGCGAACAGAGAGTAAAGTCCGCAAACCTCCATTGAAATGGAAGGATCCTCCAACCATGGTTGTTGTATCTGGTGGGCAATTGCCCGATGGTTGATATTCGGACTGTTGATATGGCGGGTTAGATGGCGTTGGGGTTCTTTTTGCTACGTTGGTTTTTTGTGACGGTATTGATGCCTACAGGTTACACAACTGATCTAAGGTATAGATTTAACTAGTCATGGATTGACCTTCTTCTATCAAGATTTTTTTGACCCTTGACTGTACTGGAAGTCCTCCTCCTGAACCAGAGCTCGTAGCTATGCACAACATCTTTGAAAGTCAATACGAGTAGTCAGAAGTCATCAAATTTGACACCAGTCTTTGGAAAAAGCTAGACAGTTTGACTGACTGAACTTTCTCGCGAACATTTCTTACCCCTTCTTTATATTCCTATATCAATGTCATTCCACGTCACTCTCATATTTTACACGAACGTTACGAGTTGCCAGTGTAGTTCGTTGCCGTAAGACTGTTCAAACTTGTTGGGGATAATTCCTACATGTTTGTCTTGTGCCCTTTGAAAGCAGGCAAAGTGGCGCGAAATGTGTCTAACATAGTTTGAGCTCGATTAAGCTGCACGTTGGTTCTGGGAAGTGGTGACATGATCTTCTGGTATTCGAGAGTTTCTTTATTGGATGCCGCAGGGAATTGGACTGCTGACTGTTAGGAAAGCCTTATTAGTTTATTCAGACACTACCAAAAATACGAATTCAAAGAAAGAACAAAAAGTTGTGCAAATTTTCTTTCAAAATAAAAACGCGCTAGCTCTGAAGTCCATTCCGTGTATGCTGAAGCTTACAATGGCTTAGCTGTGAAACTGGCTGTTAACATTTGCATCTAAGCTCAAAAATCATAATTTGCCTCACTTTTCCTGCTATCTTTTCACTCAAATTTCATGGCAAAATAACAACCTACATAAATCTGATTTAATTTTAAATTTGCCATGAAAAATTGAAATTTTGAGTAGCGAGATGAATTCGGCTTGGAGATAACGCGGACGATGTAGTGTTAGCATTAGAGGCTATTTGTGGCACTAAGATAGCTTTTATTTATGGGCATGATCGCGGTGGGCCTTAGAAAAAGCGGAGAAGTAGCTCTAGACAAAGAGCCATTCTGTCAGCGATTGCAAGTGTCGAAATTAAAAAATATAAGGGATTGATCACGTGACGTTTCGACAGCGTTGTCAATCCCATAATCGCCTTCGCCACACTACCGCTGACATAATGTCACTTGTCAAGAACCTTAAAAATAATCAGCCTTAAACGTAATATAAGCATTTCCTTAAACCTTTTTGACACCCCATATTTTAACAGTGTATTTTGTGAGGTAGCTAGTGGGTATGTTACTTATTAAATTTGGAAATTTGCAGCGGTTTGTTTAGAACGCACAGTTATAAATCTCTTATGAAGTCTTTCCTTTGTAGGAAAACACTTAGCGTGAATCAACACTCGAAAGTTTAAAAACTCGTGTTTTTTGTAAACTACAATATTAATCAATACAGTATCAACCCCCACACTTAGTGGCCACTTACTGAAAAATGAACACAAATATTTGCTTATATCTTTCCCATTTTGCTGCCAACGCAAAAGTGACACGCGACGGGATTTCAACGGAGATATTAAAAAAAGCACCGAAAAATTTCTCTTGTCCGCGGTTTTAGTTCAAACCTTTTGTGGAATAGCAGGACAATAAGGTCACCAAACAATACTTGGTCGTTAATCATACAATATTTGACGTCACGTCAACTTTTACAAGAATATTAATGGCGCCTAATACGGCGGCCATATTGGATTTTTCGTCGGCATCTTTGTACCCCTTTCATGTTTGCGCTGTTTCTTTGAAGGTGGTTCTGAATGTTTTCATTTCATTGTTTTTCTGTGATGTTTTTGTGTTAGAATATTTTCTATTGTAATTAATTTCGTTATTTAATTTAAGAGAGTATCGTTCCAGCTCCTTCTGTAAAGTGCTTTTTTGTGAAAAACACTTTACAGGAGTTGTTGGAACGATACACTCTAAAATTAAATTGGTATCTTTTTAACCGACTTCTAATTAGTCACAAAAATTCTTGTTTTTGTTACTTTAGCGCTTGGTGACTTCGACAAAAACTTACAATCAATTAAATGTCTAGTGGTGAACATGAGCCTCTCTCAAGCTGTGCTACAACATACAATTTTGTAGATCTTTAACAGCCTTTACGTGTAGTCAGAAGCTAGAAAATCTGACGCTAGTCTTGCCAATGAATACCATGTTACCCAGTTACTGGGTTGTGGAGATCAGATAAGCAGGCGCTCCATGTAAAATACTGGTAATCAGTTGCATACGGTTGGACTGGAAACCAACCTCAACATAGTTGGGTAAAGGCTACGCACTTTGATTTTGTACCAGGGTTGTGGTTCTGAAAGGATAATAATTTATCATCATAATATCAGCCGAAAGACGTCCACTGCTGGATATTGGCCACAAGTGTTGCCACAACAACCGGTCCTGTGCGTCTCGCATCAATCGGCTACCCGCGACCCTCACCAGGTCATCGGTCCGTCTTGTGGGAGGCCTTCCAAACGCTGCGTTTTCCGGTACGCGGTCGCCACTCCAGAACTTTTTGGCCGCAGCGACCATCTGTTCTGCAAGCAATGTGCCCTGCCCACTGCCACTTCAACTTGGCGATCCTTCGGGCTATGTCGGTAACCTAATATTTAGGTTAAGTGATTATAATTACGTAGGTAACTATAACCTTTTCAGAACCACAACCTCAGAATCATCAAACATGTCCCTAGTTAATCGTTTCCGACAACTATAAATAAATGATACTTCCCTTTGCGAAATTTTCACCACGCACGCTCCCCTGCGACTCAGATAATTAACTTTTAAATTAAAAACATAGTGAATAAAACATACGATGTGATGGCACTGAGTTTACTAATTAATTTCACGCCATACCTCTTTGGGGACCGGCAGAGATTAATAGTGCGATGTAAAAAGTAATCATAATTATTATTAAGGCGGTTATGGTGTGTTGGTCCGCGATTATGGAATGTTTTCAACTGAATTAAAAATATGGAAAAACCTCTTGCATTTTTTTTTGAGTGAGATTTAAATCACAACTAATTAAACTAATACGGGTGATTACTTTGGTTTGGAGTTCAGAAGAAATCGTCAGGTTTCAAATAAAATGTAGCCCCGATTGCTAAATTCATAATTTGATGTGTATAACTTGTGAATCTATACGTTAGCATAACTGAATGTTATTACTAATATCTGTCAAACTTAAAATTAAGTAGACTGGTAATTAGTAAACTTAGAGGCAAGTTATCTTTCTATTGTTAAGTATGTAAGTTCCATTTTTTAGGGTTTCCGTACGACGGTATGAAAAATGAAATCCTGAGTGTCCAGCTGTCACAGCGCTTCGAATCTACTTGACCGATTGAGTTGAAGGTTCATACAATATGAACTTCTTGACCCAAAGACGGTCGCGGAACTTAAATAAATAAAAATTGAACATGGGGTCACTTTTGGGTGGGAAAAGAGTAAATTTTAAAAAAAGTTGGCCGTCACGAAACTGAGGACTACCCCGGCAGATGAGAAACATCTATGTTAGCTAAGATGTCAATATTAAAATTCATAATTATTATTGATTTTTAAATCAAAATGTTTGTTCAAAGAATGTTGTTTGTTGGAATGTTGTTGTTGTTTGTTGGTATGTTGTTTTTGTTTGTTGAAATGTTGTTGTGGTTGGGTTGTTGTTGTTTATGTTGTTGGGTTGTTGTTGCTGTAGTGTTGTTATTATCATACAAGTCGGTTTTACTAACAAGGCGGGCTAATAGATGTTTCTAGAGAGTAGGCTGTCGAGAGCGGCGGCGTAGTGGGAGCAACACAGACGAAATGACGCTGTTGTGACTGTTCCTAAATTACCCTAGGCTGATAAAATTTTCGTTTTCCCTAAATTAAACTACATCTTGTTCTTGTGTCGGCTTCCCCTGTGGGGAAGGAATCGGGCTCCTCCGCCGCCCGATTCTGTAGGGCCCGTCTCCTTACGGGGCACCCTCCCACCGATTATACGAAATGAATTCCCGAAACTACTGCCTTGTCCGACCTTAGAGGCTAGGGACAAGGAGGGGATACAAGGTGACGTTAATGTAGGGAATTCATGATTAGTAATACATAAGTAAGCAAACAAGTATAATAAAATAGGTATGAAGTTAATGAGACGAGAGGACTGCAAAGTATATTATATTATGGTGAGGTGGTGAAGGAAACGTTACGCTTGCGTTTAATAAATTTATGATCTACTTCTACGTTAATTTATATTTTCACAATAGAACATCAGACCGAATAAACGAACTAGAACTCATTTCGTGACATGGAACGGTGGCCTTGTCGAACGTGTACTGTTAGACCTAATCGCACAGTATCACTATTTGAATACTGTAACGAAACTAACAGAACACGTTCCCGGGACTCTAAATAATTGTCTTACACAATCCTAAGACAGAGTACTGCGAAGTTCAACTGTCATTGAGGAAGACAAGTCTATTTTTATGTAGCTCAAATCGCGTCGCGTTTTAACACAAAACTAGCGCAAGCGCTCCGTAGACCAAGTCTGTAGCAGAGTTAATTGAGATAGGTATTGTTGCACGGCGAAGAGGTTCAAACACTTCACATTTCCTTAAATTCGCCCCTTTCTTGGATATGCGGTGCGGCTCTGAGCGGCTACCATCCGAATCTCGTGTCTCGCTAAATAGTGACGATTCAGTAATAGGCCATACCATAGGCCGGGGTTAGTTTTAACGAGACACGGTCCCTAGCGTCCTTAGGACGATCCCTTTTGGGTTCCCAGTGAATCCTAGGTCAGGATTCCTAACCCTGGAAATGTTCGTCCAACAATCCCCACGCAATGCTCTCTGAGCTAGACCTTATAGGAAACAGTAATCATCAGCAACGCTTGGTTGACATATAACCCGAATGCGGGTCGGCCATGAAGCCTGGTTTAAATAAGCTGTGAATATTAACGGTTCTGCCCCCATGAATGTGGTGCGTCAGCTAAAAGTCAATAATGGCCAATAGTTGGGTGTGTTGGTGTGCAGTGTACAAGTAAGTATGTATGAGGGAATGCTAAGTGTAAAGGGGCCTTCGCCGTTTCCCTAAACCAAACATTACTGACAAATAACTGCCAAGGTATGGATTATAAAATGGATATAAAGTTGCGCCTAGCTGGAATAAATGATTATTAAATTAACCTCTCCGGCACAACTACCAGTTACCTAGAAATACTTATAGTTAAAACTCACCCAGTCACACCAACACTTACACACATATTAAATACTAAATAGTCTAAATTATATCTAACTTAACAGATAATACTTGCTACGAGTTACAACGGAACTACACACTTTGGTCTCCTAACTTAAATATCCTACTCTCGACTATAGTGCCTGCTATATCATCGTTCCAAGCTAAGTATCCTAGGCCTATAACTAAAATACACAATATAGTTTAGATAATGAATCAAATCAGATTACACTTACCAAACAACTCCTTGACGAGAATTCGATTACAAGTCACTTACAAAGCTTTGTACACATTACCAATCTCAGCCAGGCTCCGCTCGTCTGTCACACCCTCTTCTTCCGTCAACCAAAACCCGACTGCCTTGTCTTGTCGTTCCTAGCAACCCGTCCCCCTTCCGGGTCCCGCCTACCTCTCGCCAGACATCCCAAAAAAATACCACTTTCCACCGTGTTCCCACACTTTCGCAGCGTTCCTCATAATGGCAAGTTTTTGTACCATTTCTTAATTGTTTTAAGGGCCGTTTGGGTCCGACTTGAAACTCAGTTATGGTTGCCAGATGTGGCCAACAAGCACTGCGAGTGCCATTAGAAATCAGATATTTTACTCGATTCTTTATAATGTTGTTGAAATATTACTTTGACTTGACGGCTGGCCTGTCGACCCTTACTTTAAAAGGACGATTTATGATTTTCTGAGTGGTCTCACGCCATGTGAAACATTTAAAAATAAATATAATTTTGTTACCAAATGTACAAGTGACACACAGTCACATTCCCCCCTCTGAAAATCAGACGCGTGACATAGTACAGCGGATGAGCTTTCACTTATATATATATACAATTATTTTTTTTTTTGTGTTTTTTTTTTTTTTTTTTTTTTTTTTTTTTTTTTTTTTCATTTTTTTTTTTTTTTTTTTTTTTTTTTTATGTTTTTATTCTATAGTTGTTACAATAATACTTTTCTAGATGCAACGCATTATACGTCCCTACGATATCTCCACTCGTCGGTTCCACTAATAAATAAGCATTGGCGTGAGGGATGCCACCTACTTTAAAGGGACCATCATACAGCAGCGAAAACTTTTTGGAAACCTTTTCAGCTGCATTAGATCGATTATCTCTTTTTACTTTAACTAAATCTCCTATTTGAAACGTTACTAACTTATGACACTTATCGTACTGTTTGCTCCTAGTAATGGCTGCCCTATTAAGATTCTCCCTAGCCTTATTCCTAATATCATTGATGTCCATGATTGACTTTGGTCTACTATTATCTCGGAGTGCATTATCAATCGTCAAAGAAGGACTTTCGCCTTTTAGAACCTCAAATGGTGTATAACCCGTGCTACTGTGTACGGTGTTATTATAACAGCTCTCAATGCTTGCGAGAATTCTAGCCCAACTTTTATGTGACTTGTGACAATACGCTCTGAACAACCGCCCTAACTCCTTATTTACACGCTCCGTACTGTTTGGCCTGGGATTTCTTACCGTGGTATGCGAGACCTTTATCCCCATTTTGTCCAGAGTCTCATTCCACAGCCTTGATGTGAATTGTCTACCGTTATCTGAAACTACTTTGACTATAGGAACTACATCTCTAAATTTCCTAACGCAAGACAAAGCGGCTCTGGTAGTGGCTTTCCTTAGTGCAAAAAGATTGACATATTTGCTAAATGCATCCTGCAGCACCAATATGTACTGCACGCCAAACTTCCCTGGTGGCAGTGGCCCATACCAATCAACCATGACAATTTCGCCGATATCAGAAGTTAAAACTGGTTTACAAGCCCCTACTGTAGTCTCGTTTTGGTGCTTAGTTTTTTGACATAAATCACACTGTCTTAGTACTGTTTTAACTAACTTAGCTAACCCGTGGAAATAAAACCGGTCGCTGACTAATCTTTTAATTCTGGCTTCACCGAAATGGCCCGCTTCTTCATGTATCGATTGGATAATTTCAGTTTGTAAGGATTCTGGAGCTACTAAAACCTCTTTCCCTGAATAGTCACTTTTATAAATCAACCTATCATTATTTAATGTAAGGATACCGCCGCGCTGTCTTATTTCTCCACACGCGCTATCGCTTAAGTTATTTATGATTTTATTGCAGAAAGAATCTTGTCTTTGCAATTGTGTAAGTATCTTAAGTTTCTTATTTACGATTGTCGCGGTACTACTAGTAAACATAGCTATTTCGAGGCAAACTTTACGCAGCTCTTGCACCGCCTCTACCCCATTACCATATCGTGATAATATATCTGGGACTATATTGTTGCTTCCTTTTATATGTTCTACTTTATAATTAAATTGCTGTATGTACAAAATCCAACGTGTTACCCTAGCACTATACAGATTCCAATTATTTATAAAAGATAAACTTTTATGATCAGTCCTTATAATTACTTTAGACCCTCTTAAATATGTCTCAAACTTCTTTAGACTATAGATTATCGCCCATAACTCCTGTTCGGATACTGTCCATTGTTGTTCCGGGCGAGTCAAACCTTTACTGCAAAACCCTATTACTCGTTCGTTACTTTCATCATCTATTTGATAAAGGCACCCAGCTACACCTATCCCGCTACTATCCGTTTGGAGGTAATAAAGCTTGTTAGGGTCCGGGTGTACCAAAACCACGGATTCTATAAAAGCGTCTTTTATTTCGCGAAATCGCCTGTCATCTTCCGTCGTCCACTTCCAGGTCCGTCCCTTTTGAAGCATTTGGCAAAATGGTACTGTCAGGTGACTATACCTAGCAACGAACCGCCGGTAATAATTCATTAGCCCTAAAAAGGCCCTCACTTGTTTGATCGTACGCGGTGTAGGGAATTCTTTTATAGCCGCTATTTTACTCGGATCCATCCTTATCCCGGTCGGAGAGACTATATGTCCTAACAGTTTTACCTCACTTTTCATAAATTGACACTTCCTGAGGCTACATGTCATATTTGCCTGCCTTAATAGGCTTAACACATGGTTGAGATGTATCAAATGCGTGTTGAAGTCTTCGTGTTTTGTGAATACTACCAAGTCATCCAGATAATTCACACAAAATTCCCTAACATCTGGCCCTAAAATAATATCCATAGCGCGGGAAAAGCTACCTACTGAAGTCTTCAAACCTTGTGGTAATACAGCATAAGTATAGCTTTTGCCCATGAAGGTGAACCCAGTATATTTTGTTGAATCGGGATGTAGTGGAATTTGAAAGTAGGCATTATTCAGATCTATCAATGTTATATATTTAACCCCATAAAAGGATTGTAATATTTCCGAGACTAATGGAGGCGCTTCCACTTCACCTATCATTCTTTTGTTTAACTCCCGTGCATCTAAAAGAATACGAACCGAGCCATCCTTTTTCAAAGTGCACGTCAGGGGGCTGCTAAATGGTGTACCTTCCCTCTTAATTATGCCCAAAGACTGTAACTCTTTCAATTTTTCCTCAACCTTTGTCCTATATGCAAATGGTATCGGATATGATCGCTTTACGAAAGGTTCTTCATCAGACATTTTAATAATATGTTGATATTTATCAGTGCGTCCTGGATATGGTGAAAAGACTTGTTTGTTTTTAATAAGGATTTCCTTAAGTCCTTCAAGCGGGATTTCTACTGTTTTCTGTAGCTCTGTAATTATATCAGCAATGTTCTCTTCGGTTTCTACACATATATCAATTGCATTGGAATTCAAAGCAATAATTTCCCTTCTCCTTTCTACGTTGGAAGTCACAAGGACACTTCCTTCTATAGTATAAGTCTCTACCCCCCTCCGTGGTTTAGATTTTACATCGGTCCTACATTGTCCTTGCGCTGTGGTCGGTTCCCCTATTTTAATTTCTATTATCTTATGTGAACACTTAAATTTTAAGGTACGACTAGGCCCACACGTTATTGTCATGTCAAATTGCTCTAGCCAATCAATCCCTAAGATTATTTCCCGAACTAAATTCTTAATTATCAAGCATGGCGTCTCTATGGAGACTCCCTCTATTATTAGTGGCACTAATGCCGCCTTATCTATCCTACTGCTTTTTGCTCTTGTTGCACCTTGTATTTGTATGGGTGATACAGGCATTGTGGGTATTAATATACCCCTATTCTTGATTCCCATATATGTTACCTCCGCTATACAGGTTACTTGGCTGCCCGTATCGATCAGACATTTAATTGGGTAGTCCTTCACAGTAGCCACGATTTCTATTAACCGCGAACCTGAACTATTAACTTCAGCTTCATCTAACCCTATGTCTTCAAAAACTGTTAAGATGTGATCCTGCTGTCTCAATTGTTGACGGGAGGTCTCATCTTCTATTTCAGGTACCCGACCTAAAACTTTACTAAATAAGTTTTTGATTTTATCGTAGTTAGTTACAGTTATCCTCAAAGAATCTACAGGACGGAGCCGTCCCTTTCCTAGTCTACCTAACCCAGTTCCGGGTGTCCAATTACATCTTTTCATATATGTATACGCTATCCCTATTGCTGTCTTATTTTGCAATTCAGTCCCCTCAGTTGCAACCGTCGGCCAATTAGGACTTTCTTGGTCAACCGGATCTAGTTTCCCGAGTTATTGGATTCCTCAGTCTGATTAGCATTTTGTTTATTCGCATCTGCTTGAACAAATTGCACCGCATTTATTTGTCTCCGTGGACCATTTTGGTAAGTATGTTGCCTATTATATCTAACCGGGTAAGGCTTACTCGTGGTATGAGGGTTGTCTCTCTTGTTTACGACACCTGATTGCATTGGCAGTTTCCTTACATTCTTTTCTATAATTCTTAAGAATTCTATCCCGGTTTTAAAATTAGTTGTTCCTTGATTAGCAAACCAAGCTATTTGCACAACCTGTGGAAAGTGTCGCATTATATACCCGACAATTTCCGACTCGTTTAACGGTAACTGCAAGTCTTTAACTAAGTCTACTAGCTCCGCGAAATACTCTTCCATTGTGTTTCCACCATTCGGATCCCATGTTGAATCTAACAATCGATTCTTAGCTATCTCTTGTTCCCTACTTCCCCAGAAAACATGTATTAGATCCTTCTTAAAATCGTCAAATGTTTGCCAGCTATCACTATAAAGCTCCAGTATTCTCTGCGCTGGTCCCGTTAGACTACCTATAGCGATATCCAGTGCTTTATCTTCTCCATTTATACTTTTAATGTATCGTTGCAGTTCTTTAAGGAATTTATTTGGGTTCTGCTGACCCCCATTAAATTTAGGCCTCTCAGGCGCGGCCCCTAAAAAGTAAACACCCATAGTATTACTTTTACTGCCTCCAGCGAAGGTAGCAGACCTAGTATCGTTATTATTTGAAGATGAATCCGAGTCCACTGTAACTGTCTCCGAGGTGACAACGCTTGGATTTGTTTTACTAGCTGGTACGAGTTTTTCTACAGTGTCTAAACGACTAGCAATGTCATCTATCTTCTCTATAATTTTTGATAGTATATCTATCCCATTATCAGTTACAACATTACTTTGATTATCGGGAGAAACTATCCCAACGCGGTTATTACACGGTTTTGCGCGTGTAGACTTCTTTCCTCGAAGATCCATGCTTAGAATTCAAATAAAATGGCTTACCTCGTGACTCTTGCAAGGAATACCTGAGCCTCTGGACACCACACTTGCGCCTGTCGTGTCCGCTACAACGCCGCTGGAAACAACTGCTAGCGTCCGGACAGCTACTTGTACAACCCCGGAACAGTCGCGGCCTTATCCGCGTTCCACGTAGCCTCGTACCTCGTTCCACGTAGCCTCGTACCTCGTTCTCTGCGTGTGCTCGATGTTACGTTACTTCGATGCTGGATACGTTCCTGGAATATTCGGCCCACAAATTATTAGACGTGTTACATTTTTTTGTCTATTTAATAATACACGTTATCTAATCCTGAAATTAATACACTTAATACAGATATTATTATTTCCCTACAAGTAGGTATATATATATTTTTTTTTTTTTTTTTTTACCTGTGTAACGGTGCTCTAAGCAGCCAATGAAGTTGTCATTTTCTCTGAAATTTAATCTAGGACATATTTACGTTGTGTTATTTGTATTGTAACTAATATTATTGCCGTTGTAACTCATTTTGTCTGTAACAATTTACCAAACAGTAAGTGAATCCGTTACGTGTAATATATATAGTATACAAGATAATTACTTTACATGTTTCAGCAGTTATAACTATTTTTGACCCTAACAGTTTATATTATAACCTATATAAATTTACGTTGTGTTATTTTCGTAGTAACCCATAAATGTTCTTTCTCGTTGCACTGACATGAATCAGTGCATTTAATGACGAGAATCCTGGTCACGCAGCATCAAATGTGACTGTTCCTAAATTACCCTAGGCTGATAAAATTTTCGTTTTCCCTAAATTAAACTACATCTTGTTCTTGTGTCGGCTTCCCCTGTGGGGAAGGAATCGGGCTCCTCCGCCGCCCGATTCTGTAGGGCCCGTCTCCTTACGGGGCACCCTCCCACCGATTATACGAAATGAATTCCCGAAACTACTGCCTTGTCCTTGACCTTAGAGGCTAGGGACAAGGAGGGGATACAAGGTGACGTTAATGTAGGGAATTCATGATTAGTAATACATAAGTAAGCAAACAAGTATAATAAAATAGGTATGAAGTTAATGAGACGAGAGGACTGCAAAGTATATTATATTATGGTGAGGTGGTGAAGGAAACGTTACGCTTGCGTTTAATAAATTTATGATCTACTTCTACGTTAATTTATATTTTCACAATAGAACATCAGACCGAATAAACGAACTAGAACTCATTTCGTGACATGGAACGGTGGCCTTGTCGAACGTGTACTGTTAGACCTAATCGCACAGTATCACTATTTGAATACTGTAACGAAACTAACAGAACACGTTCCCGGGACTCTAAATAATTGTCTTACACAATCCTAAGACAGAGTACTGCGAAGTTCAACTGTCATTGAGGAAGACAAGTCTATTTTTATGTAGCTCAAATCGCGTCGCGTTTTAACACAAAACTAGCGCAAGCGCTCCGTAGACCAAGTCTGTAGCAGAGTTAATTGAGATAGGTATTGTTGCACGGCGAAGAGGTTCAAACACTTCACATTTCCTTAAATTCGCCCCTTTCTTGGATATGCGGTGCGGCTCTGAGCGGCTACCATCCGAATCTCGTGTCTCGCTAAATAGTGACGATTCAGTAATAGGCCATACCATAGGCCGGGGTTAGTTTTAACGAGACACGGTCCCTAGCGTCCTTAGGACGATCCCTTTTGGGTTCCCAGTGAATCCTAGGTCAGGATTCCTAACCCTGGAAATGTTCGTCCAACAATCCCCACGCAATGCTCTCTGAGCTAGACCTTATAGGAAACAGTAATCATCAGCAACGCTTGGTTGACATATAACCCGAATGCGGGTCGGCCATGAAGCCTGGTTTAAATAAGCTGTGAATATTAACGGTTCTGCCCCCATGAATGTGGTGCGTCAGCTAAAAGTCAATAATGGCCAATAGTTGGGTGTGTTGGTGTGCAGTGTACAAGTAAGTATGTATGAGGGAATGCTAAGTGTAAAGGGGCCTTCGCCGTTTCCCTAAACCAAACATTACTGACAAATAACTGCCAAGGTATGGATTATAAAATGGATATAAAGTTGCGCCTAGCTGGAATAAATGATTATTAAATTAACCTCTCCGGCACAACTACCAGTTACCTAGAAATACTTATAGTTAAAACTCACCCAGTCACACCAACACTTACACACATATTAAATACTAAATAGTCTAAATTATATCTAACTTAACAGATAATACTTGCTACGAGTTACAACGGAACTACACACTTTGGTCTCCTAACTTAAATATCCTACTCTCGACTATAGTGCCTGCTATATCATCGTTCCAAGCTAAGTATCCTAGGCCTATAACTAAAATACACAATATAGTTTAGATAATGAATCAAATCAGATTACACTTACCAAACAACTCCTTGACGAGAATTCGATTACAAGTCACTTACAAAGCTTTGTACACATTACCAATCTCAGCCAGGCTCCGCTCGTCTGTCACACCCTCTTCTTCCGTCAACCAAAACCCGACTGCCTTGTCTTGTCGTTCCTAGCAACCCGTCCCCCTTCCGGGTCCCGCCTACCTCTCGCCAGACATCCCAAAAAAATACCACTTTCCACCGTGTTCCCACACTTTCGCAGCGTTCCTCATAATGGCAAGTTTTTGTACCATTTCTTAATTGTTTTAAGGGCCGTTTGGGTCCGACTTGAAACTCAGTTATGGTTGCCAGATGTGGCCAACAAGCACTGCGAGTGCCATTAGAAATCAGATATTTTACTCGATTCTTTATAATGTTGTTGAAATATTACTTTGACTTGACGGCTGGCCTGTCGACCCTTACTTTAAAAGGACGATTTATGATTTTCTGAGTGGTCTCACGCCATGTGAAACATTTAAAAATAAATATAATTTTGTTACCAAATGTACAAGTGACACACAGTCACACTGTCATACCGTTTGCCGTCATGACATACGAGGTGATTTTACTGTCAAGGCGCGCCAATAGATGTTTCACATTAAAATATTTATAAACTGGGCTGTACGACTTAAGAAATTAAAGGGCTTGTTATGATTCTCAAATCGACTCGCACTTTTTGTGTCTCACACATAAATAAGCGGACAATGTTTTTTGGAGTCTTGGGGCGTTTCGCACCACGAGTTATTCGAACCGCGGTCCGAATCGCCCAAGTACTATTTTTGAATAGGGCGATTCACACCACAGTGGTTGCAGCGGTGCGAATAACCCAAGGTATCTTTTGGAATGGGTCGATTCGGACCACTGAGCGAAAGTACTTAATAATCATATCGTGTATCTTGATTTCAACTCATAGAAATAATTAAAGATTTCTAATCATTTGGACAGACGATTAGAAAAGTGGTAAGTGTAAAAAAATATGCGATTTAGAAATCATGTTTAATATACAGTCAGTTTCATCAACATTTAACAGTTTCATGATTTACATTGTAATTTACTTATAACTACTTAGTTAAATATGTACAATCAAATGGTATAACAAGTGTATATTAATATTAGCTATATTTTTTTTTGTTAGACGGTAATGGTTTAAAATCACAGTTTGATCAACATCATACATTTAACTTAAAACTAACTCTCATTAATCAGAGATTTACATTACAATTTACTTATAATTAGTTAAATAAGGGCAATCACAGGTGTAACAAGTGCTAATTCACAAAAAAAGAATCGGCCAAAACTGACCTAATCCGTATGTATTAATACTGGTTACATTTTTGTAGTAAGACGGTAATGGTTTAAAATCACAGTTTAATCAACATTATAACTTAATTCTAACTCTTGCTAATCACAGATTATGATATTCATTATAATTTACTTATCAAAAATCAACAAAGATAAAGAAACTTGTAAAATCAATAAAAAGAAAAAAAAAGTATAACTACTTAAACTAAAATCTTAATTTTTCTAAGCAATGGCCCACAGTTATACTACCAGATAACAACTGTTGTATGATATTATGAATTCTTTGGGTCATTTCTATGGTGTCTATTTTTCTTTTTGAAATTTGTATGTCACCTGGTCTGTTTGATTTACTAAAGTAAAAGTTGGCGTCTTTTTTTATTCCATTAAGGAATTGTGCAATATTGGGTTTTTCTGGAATGATTTTCTTTATTTTTGCATTCCATGACTCCACCATATTATTGGTTCTGTCACATTGTTTATATATATTCCATGTCTTTGAGAGTACCTCATGTTCAAGCCATGTTTGAACAAAATAATCATTGAACTTAGTGACTTCCATATTGTTTGGACTTTCACTCATCACATATAGCCACCCTTCATCCAAAAAGTCTGGGGGTAGATGTGCCAATTGTGTGCATAGTTTCACATGGATTACCCCCAGTTTTGATTTGACTACTCCCAACTGCTTAGCTTTACGCCATAAACAGCGGTTAAAGTGAAAATAACAACCAAGTATTTTCACTTCTGGAAATAAATCTTTTATTGCCAATATCGCAGTCACTTCAAAGTCCATTGAAATTTCTGTTGGCTGCCATTCTTTAACTTGGCTTTTTATCATTTGAAATAAAATTTCATATGTAGCCCTTGTTTTGTCGGGAAGCAACGCATATAGCACGGGAACTACATTGGCATATTCTTGGTTGCTGCCGATATCTGCATGAATAGTGTATACCTGACAGAAACACTTTGGACAAATTTTGAATGTACCATCAATGAGATATTTTGTCGATTTTTTCAAATATTTGACCATTTCTTTCTTTGCGAAAATAAGGATTCGCTTCTGTTTTTCTTTATATTCCGCAAACAATAAATCTTCGTACCGTTTTGGCACCTCGAGTTCACAGGCTTTATGGAAGTT
Organism: Melanchra persicariae; assembly: GCA_947386135.1. NCBI lineage: Eukaryota > Metazoa > Arthropoda > Insecta > Lepidoptera > Noctuidae > Melanchra > Melanchra persicariae. Next base: position 2,124,955 of record OX376652.1, read on the forward strand.
AAGTTTCTTAGCACCTTGCGATTCATTTCTGAGTTTGTAAAGTTTTTTCTTGATATTATCAAACTGAGGTAAAGGATTTAATAAATCCATTCCTTTATTGATAAGATTTTGTACAGCGTCCCCGTAAATTTGCGTTACTGGTTTATTAATGTTCTTTTGCAATGTTTCAGTACATAAATACATCTCTCGATCTATTTCCATGTCTGCTTCTCCTCTAGGTGGATGGTTATGGGAAGTCTCATGTAGTATTATAAATGGATTTGGTTTCACTTTGAGTGTTGCATTGCACTTACTAGAGTCTTTATTAGTACACCTCCATAAGTCAGACCCATCCTTGTTTGTTCTCTTCAACACATAGTTATATCCAGCGCGACAGAGCATTTGCCTCCCTCTCTTTGTTTTTTGAAAGACGACAGTGCTAGGCTCACCATGTGAAGCTGAAGGGTGACCAGACATTTTTACAGAACTGAAACAGCGACCTAAAAAAAAATAATAGTTTTGATGTACTTAACAATTATTTTACAATACAACTATTATTTCTTATTTTACAACTATTATTTCTTATGTTACAACTATTATTTCTTATTTATTTATTATCTTTACAATTATTATTTACAATTTAACGGTGAAATGTGCATGTCATCATCATCATGCATTAAATAAAAGAAACAAATTATAGTTTATACATTTTAAAGATAAATTTAAAGAAACGGAACAATAGCCTTAATGTATATCAATTGATTTAGCAATTGATCAATACTTGGTAGGCTTTGGGAAGTAATATCAAGTTCAGGCAGCTTTTTGGTTATTTCATTATACAAACTTCGATAGATTATAATCTAAGAAAAAAACGTGTTTAAATTTTACTTTATAGCGATCACTTGTTTCATATATACATCCAAAAGATACATCCAAAAGATCTATTAAAAACAAAACATTTTATTTATTTCTAGTTATTTTTTAAATAAAAAATTGCTATTTAAACACATTTTTTCTTCCAATACCATGTCTTTTAAATGAATTTGTTTTACATTGTACTATATAGGTGCAAATTTGATATTAAATAAAAAACATAGAAAAATGGAAATGCTATATTGTTATGTATATAAATTATCATGGTTTCTATTACCTACTTAATAATGAATTTGCAATAAATGTAGTTGTACTTACCATATAAAATCAACACATCACAACATTTGAATAACAAATTATTCAGTCACATCACCACTCTCAAAGTTGATAAGACACTGTGACGTCTTCAATGACCAAAGTGCAAGCAAAATGACACTAGAAGCATCTACCAATCAGAAACAAGTGTTCCTGCTGTAGGGTTGTTCTATTGTTTATGTGACCGGTAAGTCAACTTTTTACCAAAGGGATAATAAATTTTACCTGAGATTCTTGGAATGTACTTGCGTGTGCACACCATCACCTTTTTTCATGTATTTGATGTATGTTTACTACATTTTAAGCCAATCAATATATTTAGTAAGTAAAAAAAATGTAAAATGCAATTGCATCAATACTTAATATGTAGCGGGCCTACGATATCTTTTATCATTTTGTGCCTGGTTGTACTGTACGAAATGTACAATAAAAACTACATCTCTTCTGTCAGACTTCACCTATCCAAAATTAGAAATGTTTTTTCCCTATATTGTGGTCCGAATCAACCCATTACCAAAAGTTCTTGGGCGATTCGAACCGCGGTGCGAAAGGACACATTCAAAAAGAGCTCTTGGGCGATTCGGACCGCGGTTCGAATAACTCGTGGTGCGAAACGCCCCAAGACTCGTTTTTTGTTAAAACCCTATTAACTTTTTTCGAGTTCTATTTATAATGAAACCTGCGTGTTACAGCGATAGTACGGTAGGTTAATTTCATTGTCCTTGCTCGGCCTGAAGGGTTAGGTAATGGTCACTATCTCTTCCTGTGGGAATCGTAAAACTTGAATGGCGCACTAGTCGTCAAAAGTAATCTAAATGAAGGACTTTTGAATAGTTTTTGTATGGTTACGTGACCTTTTTATTAATTTTAATGTCGCTCTATTTCTGTGATAATCGTTCTGTTTATGTTTAGTACTATTTTGATTTATTTCTGTTAGAACAGAAAGTCAATTCTACTATTTTCGTTTGCATTCACATCTCAGTCGCAATCTGTCAAAATTGACCCTCTGTTTTGGTTAAATAAAAACAATGGCACGGGTCGATCTACAAAGTTAAGCAACAGTAGCCGAGGTCGATCTGTGGATGGGTGACCATCTTATCATACCGAGATTCTTCCGTGCTTTGAAAGCACGTTAACCTGTTGGCCCCGGCTCTGATTTGTAGATCGTTGATAGTCTTTACTGGTAGTCAGAAGCCATTGTGGAGGTCAGATAAGTAATCGCTCCTTGTAAAATACTGGTACTCAGCTGCATCCGGTTATATTGGGAGCCGACCCCATAGCTAGGAAAAACATAACCCTCATTCTGTCGCAGTCTCTACAAAGCCTAAGTCTTGAGCTGTTTGTGTATGTGAGTTTGTATGTCTGTAAACGCACGTACGATACAAGAGTAATTCCTAGTGTCGGGGAACGTTATTAAAAAAAAGAAAGAAACAAATAAATAGGTAAGTACTATCTCTCATTTTCAAACACCTTTGCTTACTTTTAGGTGTGCATAGAAATGCACACCTAAAAGTAAGCAAAGGTGTTTATATGAATAGAAATTCATAAAAACTCCAGCCATCTTCTACTACCGGAAATCAACCTTTAACCCTTCTTTGCATGATGATGGAAATTTCCACCATTAAATTTAGTGAACAAAAAATTGTACTCAAAACAGGTATATTGTAAATTGGTTGTTGCTGGCAACTTTTTTAATGCCTATTGCGTAACAAGGAATGTAACTGTCAAAAAAGAATCTAAAGTCACAATCATTTTAGCGGGCATTAGCGGGATTGGACTTGTTAACGCATCATGCAGTAGAAGACACTACAATACACAACATTGCAGACACCTAATGATATAAGAGCAAACTATACGTTTAATTTTCGCACCCACAAATTCCACATTCAACAAGAAATACCTGCTATCCCGCTAATTCCCAGTGCCATCAATTATCGTTAAAATCAAAATGCGTAACGATATAACCGATTATAAGACAAGACGTTCGCACTTGCTCTGATTAAATGTGACATTAGAGGAACATCTCGTGCCAGATATTCGTGGTCCTTAACTAGGTAGTTTATTGTTTGGACTGTAGTTATGTAGAATCGTGTTAATTCGTGTTGCGATGCATCCAGTCATAGAATGTGTGTGAACATTTAAATTGGCAGGAACATCTATAAAAGCTGACGTGTAGTAAAAAGAAGTTACCTTTCAAGCAGTCTGATGAACTTAGTGGCATTTATTTTAACTTCAATCACCAGTTTAATGCCACTAAATGCAAGTTACATTTTAGTAAGTAGATGACATTTTTGGAATCGTCTGTTCGAGACCTTTATTTTGATACCCCACATGACCATGTTAGGAAAAAATACGACTCTCTCAACTTACTTACCTAAAGGCATCAGCCATCTTGTTTTTTTTTTTTCAAAATTTCATGTCACTTCAACGCTTACAATGACCAATTATACATAACCTATTGGTTAAAATTTATTCAGCCGTTTAGGTTACAGGGCATGCTACAGAAATAGAAATAGACATACAAACATACATACATACATACATACATACATACATACCTACAAACATACAAACATACATACAAACTTACATACATACTCTCGAAAAACATTAAAATGATTGGAATGTCAGTTCTCTTCATGCTGACTCCATCTAAGGCCTGAATTATAAAGAAAAGGCGTGGTGAAAACGCGGCGGCAACGGCCTGCGCCGCGCCGTTTGTGTATATTTCACGACGACGACGTGTCGCCTACCTACATTTTGTATTAAAACTTTTTGAAGCGGTTTCGTGCCTTACGCCTCGCCTGTGCCGCGTCATCATCTCGCCTTTTCTGTATAATTCAGGCCTTAGTTATCACGGTGAAAAGTTGACAGAGTAGACCGGCAGATCGTCAAGAGTGCAGGTGGATGGTCATTTGGGAGACTCCAGCACATAATCTGATCAGGAGCACCGCACTCGCACAGTGTTTGATGAATCGATGATCACTCATTTCACAAAATTATGGCTAAACCAATTCAGTGGTCTCCAAACAGGCCACTGATAAGCAAGTGTTTCAATTCACGAATTCGTGAGGGGATAGGAACCTCTCTTTCCATAATGCCAGACAGACAGAGTTTTCTCTGTTGGTGGGCTGTCCAGGACCGCTTGCGTAGTAAAATCTAAGCATTTATAATAAAAACTAAAGTTTGCATCTTGCATACTCAAACAGGGACACGCATCCCCGTGTTTTATTTTTACAATCTCCGTAAAATTAGCATCCGTGTGCGAACAATATCCCCGCTTTCACAGTACTAAATAGATTCTTTACAGCTTAGTCTGGTTTCGTTACAAAAGAGATTTAAATAAATAACATTGTTCTAATAATCATCATTTATATCGTGATAAGTCCGTTTAGGAATCGTTGTGCCATACAAAACAATATACGCAAAAACAATAATGAATATAGAAACACTATTCACAATGTTTGCAAACTTCAGCCAATCTTCGCTACTTCGCATCGTCAAAATCCCAACGAGGAATCACTAAACAGGTTCTATAGTTATTTTCATACACAAAATCATTGATCAGTTTTAAATAATTATGTGGCGTAATTTTTAACTTACAAATTCCATCCAAAAAAAAGGTGGAAAAAACAATGATAATAGACAAAACCACTGAACCACGATAGTATAACAACAAAGTCGGCGGGAAGTTAGTTTCCTTCGGTATGTTATATGATAATTCAGTCAAGAAATAGTAATGTCCAAGCAAACTGAAGCAGATGATTGCTAGCCGTAGTTTACGCCGCACATCCAAACACAATGATAGAACACTGAGAACAGTTAAAATGAAAGCAGGCCAGATGACAATAGCTGACAAACCCACTGCTTCACGCATTAAAAATAACGTTAATTTCACCTGCCCTTTAGTTCTGTTATCCTTCACATACTTATAATCGTGTAAGTACCATTCAGCACTGTTTCGTTCCTGCACATGAAAACGAAACTTAATTCTATATTTTTTTGAATGCAGAGACATATATTCTTCCAAGGGTTTGAATAAATAATTGCATTCTTGCACGTCGTATGGCCAGTCCGTGAGTTTGACGCTGCACCTTGCCTCTTGAGACAACTCATGTCGGCAATGCAAGTCACCATTACTCTTTAACTCGTAGTGATAGAAAGAGAGATAATAGTCAAAAGAATCATCGGAGTTAGATAGCCCATAGTATGGAGTCCAAATATTGAAGTTCGAAACGTCGGTCTTGTTGATGCCGTGATGCTTGTCGGAATCCCATTTCAGTCTTTCGTCTTTCCACTTGGCGTGCATCCATGTATCCATTGTCATGACTTCTTTCTTGCCATCAAAATTGAAGGTTTTCAATATGTAGGTGATATTCACTATTGTGTTGTTACTTGGTGGATGGAGTGCATTGTAGTTACAGCTTAAATCATTCAAGAGTTCTTTTTCCCAGGAAATGTATTCTGGCGTATTATTAACAGCACAGGTTATAGCAAAAGTGTAGTATAGAGAATGGAGTAATAAAATATAAGTGAGCAGAGCCATGGTTCTCTCGATACTGAGTATTATACCAGTCGTTGGATTGTTTGGTCATATTATATGGAAACGCCCACTGCAAATATTTCAACAGATTAAAATTGCAATCAATGTGTGACTATTTAATATCAGTGCAAAATAGATTGGTACCTATTGCAAGTATCAATTACCTATCGAAATATTAGTATACATAATTTTGTTTTGTGCCAAACATACGGCTAATCTGGAATGACGATATCCGCATGAGAACCAAGTTTACCGACATAGCTCGAAAGATCGCTTAATTGAAGTGGCAGTGGGCAGGGCACATTTTTTGCAAAACAAATGGTCGATGGGGCCGAAAAGTTCTGAAGTGGCGACCGCGTACTGGAAGACGCAGCGTTGGAAGGCCTCCCACAAGGTGGACCGATGACCTAGTGAGGGTCTCGGGTAGCCGATGCGAGACGCACAGGACCGGTTGTTGTGGCGACACTTGGGGGAAGCGTATGTCCAGCAGTGGACGTATTTCGACTGATATGATGATGATGCGGCTTAATGGTTAAAGGCAATTTTTCTACGAGTTTTGCTGGAGTAGGGAATTTCCAGGAAATAGTGGCGGAAAGTCGAGTGCGGATGGACTAAAGAGCAACGTTGCTTGTTAGGGTAATAGTAACACTTTTAAACGTCATCACGTCAAGAATTTTCGCGATGTGGACAGCGCTAGCGTTTGCTTCGCAAAGACCCTTTCAAAATGCAGATGTGGTCGCAAGCGTGCCTGCCGACTGGGTTCTGGTTTTGATTCCCAGGTCGGGCAAAAAGTAATACTGGGTTTTTCCATTACGAGTTTGCAGTAGCAGACCGGACTTTGGAAGTTGGTGGGGTTAAGCTGCTGGTCCTGTGCCTGATCTCTGTCTGGCCGTGTCGGATTGCCGTTCCATTGGACTAGGAACGGCCGCAACATACGGAGACGCCCCAGGCGTCGGGAGTCGCATGCCGATTCCCGGTCAACGTAGGCGCGGGCCTGTGGACAGCGAGCGTTGGATGGCTCGGCGTCCGATCAAAGCCAGGCCCGGGCCGACGGCGCGTTGTGTTCCACGCGCGCCTCAAAAAGATGACGGCATAGTAGACGGGGCCCGTTAGGGCTAGAGCCTGCCAGTGTTGCGGATTTAGTTCGAAAGAGACACCGCGGCCCTGGAACGTAAAGGGCACTAGGAGGAGCACGGATGGGATTTAATGAGTAATAGTCAGATACTCCCTCCCGCTCCAACCAGAGCGGAAGGAGTTATTGATGATTAACAATCTCATACACATCCATTAAAAAAAATCGAACTAGGAAAGTAAATTAACAGAGGGTGCATCTGTGTTTTCGCAAACACTGGCACTATATTATAAATCTCCAACGTACCTGAATAATCGCCGTTAAGCTTGGCCACTGTGACTTAAAATCTGTCGGGATTATTATTGTTTAATCTTAGATGTAAGTAACTTAATTTAAGCACGTTAAGCCGTTGGTCCCGCCATTTGTAGATCTTTGGCAGTCTTTACGGATTTTCAGAAGCCAGAAAATCTGACTCCAGTCAGTTAGAGTTGTGGAGGTCTGGTAGGCAGCCGCTCCACGTAAAATACTGGAATTCAGATGAATTCGGTTTTACTGGAAGCCGATCACAATATAGTTGGGAAAAGACTAGTTGTGAATGTGTATGCTGAGCAAGACCCAGTCCTGAGTCTGGTGCAACGGTCGGAAAAAGTGTTCTTATGGTAGGCGCTAGATAAACTTGCAATGAAGTAAATCGACCTTTCCGTAATATCCCTTCGTAGATACCCGAACAATAAATTATGAACCGTTTTTCATTACTAGAGAACGTAAAAGATCACGATAGAAGTCGATTCAAGACGGCTTTATGGCCCATATTCCAAAACATGAACTCCAACTCCAACATGAGCACGAAAATGACAATTAAAGCTTGTCTACATTTTTCAAGCATTTGACAGAGCAGACTCTGTCAAATGCTTGAAAAATGGTAAGTACGATTCCAAGAGCCTCGCGCTCCGTACTTGAAGGGCAGACATTATTTCGTACAAAGTGGCGAAGCTTTTTCAAAACTATATCCTATATCTGCTGGGGTTCCTCAAGGCAGTGTGCTTTGGCCGATTTTATATTTGCTTCATACTGTTGACTTGCCATTATCAATTCTAGCGACTACAGGAATGTACGCGAATGACACAGTTGTTCTGGTGTCTCATAGTGATCACAAAGTAGCAACACCTATGCTGCCGACCTGTTTGGACATCATGGCCTTGTGGCTCAAGAAGATGGAATGACAGTTCTCTATGCTCACTCCACATAAGTTGAGATGTTGACAGAGTAGACCGGCAGATCATCAAGAGTGCAGGTGGAGGGGCATTTGGGAGACTCTAGCAAATCGCACATAATTTGATCAGGAGCACCGCAATCGCACAGCGTTTGAAGAATCGATGATCACTCATTTCACAAAATTATGGCTAAACCAATTCAGTGGTCTCCAAACAGGCCACTGGTAAGCAAGTGTTTCCTTGGATTCACGAATTCGTGAGGGGATAGGAGCCTCTCTTCCCATAATGCCAGACAGACAGAGTTTTGTCTGTTGGTGGGCTGTTTAGGACCGCCTGCGTAGTAAAATCTAAGCATTTATAATAAAAACTAAAGTTTGCATCTTGCATACTCAAACAGGGACATGCATCCCCGCGTTTCATTTTTACAATCTCCGTAAAATTAGCATCCGTGTGGCGCGAACAATGTCTGCGCTTTCACAGTACCTACTCAATAGATTCTTCATAGCTTAGTCTGGTTTCGTTACAAAAGAGAATTAAATAAATTACATTGTTCTAATAATCAACATTTATATCGTGATATGTCCGTTTAGGAATCGTTGTGCCATACAAAACAATATACGCAAAAACAATAATGAATATAGAAACACTATTCACAATGTTTGCAAACTTCAGCCAATCTTCGCTACTTGATTTGCTATCAACTGTAGTATCGTCAAAATCCCAACGAGGAATCACTAAACAGGTTCTATAGTTATTTTCATACACAAAATCATTGATCAGTTTTATATAACTATGTGGCGTAAATTTTAACTTACAAATTCCATCCAAAAAAAAGGTGGAAAAAACAATGATAATAGACAAAACCACTGAACCACGATAGTACAACAACAAAGTCGGCGGGAAGTTAGTTTCCTTCGGTATGTTATATGATAATTCAGTCAAGAAATAGTAATGTCCAAGCAAACTGAAGCAGATGATTGCTAGCCGTAGTTTACGCCGCACATCCAAACACAATGATAGAACACTGAGAACAGTTAAAATGAAAGCAGGCCAGATGACAATAGCTGACAAGCCCACTGCTTCACGCATTAAAAATAACGTTAAATTCACCTGCCCTTTAGTACTGTTATCCTTCACATACTTATAATCGTGTAAGTACCATTCAGCGCTGTTTCGTTCCTGCACATGAAAACGAAACCTAATTCTATATTTTTTTGAATGCAGCGACATATATACTTCCAAGGGTTTTAATAAATAATTGCATTCTTGCACGTCGTATGGCCAGTCCGTGAGTTTGATGCTGCACCTTGCCTCTTGAAACAACTCATGTCGGCAATGCAAGTCACCATTACTCTTTAACTCGTAGTGATAGAAAGTGAGATAATAGTCAAGAGAATCATCGGAGTTAGATAGCTCATAGAATGGAGTCCAGATATTGAAGTTCAATGCGTCGGTTTTGTTGATGCCGTGATGCTTGTCGGAATCCCATTTCAGTCTTTCGTCTTTCCACTTGGCGTGCATCCATGTATCCATTGTCATGACTTCTTTCTTGCCATCAAAATTGAAGGTTTTCAATATGTAGGTGATATTCACTATTGTGTTGTTACTTGGTGGATGGAGTGCATTGTAGTTACAGCTTAAATTATTCAATAGTTCTTTTTCCCAGGAAATGTATTCTGGCGTATTATTAACAGCACAGGTTATAGCAAAAGTGTAGTATAGAGAATGGAGTAATAAAATATAAGTGAGCAGAGCCATGGTTCTCTTGATACTGAGTATTATACCAGTCGTTAGATTGTTTGGTCATGTTATATGGAAACGCCCACTGAAATTGTTTCTATAGATTAAAATTGCAATCAATGTGTGACTATTTAATATCAGTGCGAAATATATTGGTACCTATTGCAAGTATCAATTACCTATCGAAATATTTGTATACATAATTTTGCTATCTATAATTAGTGCCAAACATGCGGCTAATCAAGAACGACGATATCCGCATGAGAACCAAGGTTACCAACATAGCCCGAAAGATTACTAAATTGAAGTGGCAGTGGGCAGGGCACATTTTTGCAAAACAAATGGTCGATGGGGCCGAAAAGTTCTAAAGTGGCGACCGCGTACTGGAAGACGCAGCGTTGGAAGGCCTCCCACAAGGTGGGCCGATGACCTAGTGAGGGTCTCGGGTAGCAGATGCGAGACGCACAGGATCGGTCGTTGTGGCGACACTTGGGGGAGGCGTATGTCTAGCAGTGGACGTATTTCGACTGATATGATGATGATGCGATTTAATGGTTAAAGGCAATTTTTCTACGAGTTTTGCTGGAGTAGGGAATTTCCAGGAAATAGTGGCAGAATCAGTCGAGTGCGGATGGATTAAAGAGCAATGTTGCTGCAATTTATCACGAATGTTTGAGGAGGAACACGGATACTTAATAATAATAAATTGTTTAATCAAGTTACCATGACTCATTTTGTTAGTAACAGAAACTTAAGCTATGTTAGAGAAACAATAAAAAACGAAACACACAACATCAAAAGTACGGAAATCGCCGCTGCACCATCCCATGACAAAAAGCACAGCAGTGATTCACAATTATCTGCAGTCTTTCTCCAGTCGCCAGTCCAGTCCAGTCGCTTGCAGTCGATTAGTCTGCCTCCTATCATCGACAATATGCTGTTGGAGCTCCGTCTCACTCTGCACACCAGGGATGCACACCTCTTACGCATAGTAGTATAAAAACAATCCACCCGCATTTCAGCGAACATCCCCGATGCGCTACAAAAGCGGGGGAGCCCCAACAGCACCCTGAACGCATTGTTGTACTGGATACGGAGGGCATTGTAAGCTTTTTGAGTATATCTGGCCCACAGGCAATCTAATGTAGCAGATATATGTGGCACGTCAAGTGGCATTATCTAAAATACATTTTAAACCAACTCAGTCATTTTTCTCAATGCTAAGTGATATTAATTTTGTTAGGTTAATATAAACACTTTTAAACGTCGATAGAATTTTCGCGATGTGGACAGCGCTAGCGTTGGCTTCGCAAAGACCCTTTCAAAATGCAGATGTGGTCGCAAGCGCGCCTGCCGACCGATGACTGTGGGGTTCTGGTTTCGATTCCCAGGTCGGGCAGAAAGTGATACTGGGTTTTTCCATTAGGAGTTTGCAGTAGCAGACCTGACTTTGGAAGTTGGTGGGGTTAAGCTGCTGGTCCTGTGCCTGATTTCTGTCTGGCCGTCTCGGATTTCCGTTCTATTGGACTAGGAACGGCCGCAACATACGGAGACGCCCCGGGCGTCGGGAATCGCAAGCCGATTCCCGGTCACCGTAGGCGCGGGCCTGTGGACAGCGAGCGTTGGGTGGCTCGCCGTCCGATCAAAGCCAGGTCCGGGCCGACGGCACGTTGAGTTCCACGCGCGTCTCAAAAAGATGACGGCATAGTAGACGGGGCCCGTTAGGACCAGAGCCTGCCAGGGTTGCGGATTTTGTTCGAAAGAGTCACCGCGGCCCTGGAACGTAAAGGGCACTAGGTGGAGTACAGATGGGTTTTAATGAGTAATAGTCAGATACTCCCTCCCGCTCCAACCGGAGCGGAAGGAGTTATTGATGATTACCCATCTCATACACATCCATTTAATAAAAATCGGACTAGGAAAGTAAATTAACAGAGGGTGCATCTGTGTTTGCGCAAACACTAGCACTATATTATAAATATCCAACGTACCTGAATAATCGCCGTTGAGGTTGGCCACTGTGACTTAAAATCTGTCGGGATTATTACCTATTGTTTAATCTTAGATGTAAGTAACTTAATTTAAGCACGTTAAGCCGTTGGTCCCATATGGCATTTGTAGATCTTTGGCAGTCTTTACGGATTGTCAGAAGCCAGAAAATCTGACTCCAGTCAGTTAGAGTTGTGGAGGTCTGGTAGGCAGCCGCTCCACGTAAAATACTGGAATTCAGTTGAATTCGGTTTGACTGGGAGCCGATCACAATATAGTTGGGAAAAGACTAGTTGTGAATGTGTATGCTGAGCAAGACCCAGTCCTGAGTCTGGTGCACCGGTCGGAAAAAGTGTTCTTATGGTAGGCGCTAGATAAACTTGCAATAAAGTAAATTGACATTTCCATAAAATCCCTACGTAGATACCCGAACAATAAATTATGAACCGTTTTTCATTACTAGAGAACGTAAAGGATCACGATAGAAGTCGATTCAAGACGGCTTTCTGGCCCATATTCCAAAACATGAACTCCAACTCCAACATGAGCACGAAAATGACAATTAAAGCTTGTCTACATTTTTCAAGCATTTGACAGAGCAGACTCTGTCAAATGCTTGAAAAATGGTAAGTACGATTCCAAGAGCCTCGTGCTCCGTACTTGAAGGACAGACATTATTTCGTACATAGTGGCGAAGCTTTTTCAAAACTATATCTTATATCTGCTGGGGTTCCTCAAGGCAGTGTGCTTTGGCCGATTTTATATTTGCTTCATACTGTTGACTTGCCATTATCAATACTAGCGACTACAGGAATATACGCGAATGACACAGTTGTTCTGGTGTCTCATAGTGATCACAAAGTAGCAACACCTATGCTGCCGACCTGTTTGGACATCATGGCCTTGTGGCTCAAGAAGATGGAATGACAGTTCTCTATGCTCACTCCACATAAGTTGAGATGTTGACAGAGTAGACCGGCAGATCATCAAGAGTGCAGGTGGAGGGGCATTTGGGAGACTCTAGCAAATCGCACATAATTTGATCAGGAGCACCGCAATCGCACAGCGTTTGAAGAATCGATGATCACTCATTTCACAAAATTATGGCTAAACCAATTCAGTGGTCTCCAAACAGACCACTGGTAAGCAAGTGTTTCCTTGGATTCACGTATTCGTGAGGGGATAGGAACCTCTCTTCCCATAATGCCAGACAGACAGAGTTTTGTCTGTTGGTGGGCTGTTTAGGACCGCCTGCGTAGTAAAATCTAAGCATTTATAATAAAAACTAAAGTTTGCATCTTGCATACTCAAACAGGGACATGCATCCCCGCGTTTCATTTTTACAATCTCCGTAAAATTAGCATCCGTGTGGCGCGAACAATGTCCGCGCTTTCACAGTACCTACTCAATAGATTCTTCATAGCTTAGTCTGGTTTCGTTACAAAAGAGAATTAAATAAATAACATTGTTCTAATAATCATCATTTATATCGTGATATGTCCGTTTAGGAACCGTTGTGCCATACAAAACAATATACGCCAAAACAATAATGAATATAGAAACACTATTCACAATGTTTGCAAACTTCAGCCAATCTTCGCTACTTGATTTGCTATCAACTGTAGTATCGTCAAAAGCCCAACGAGGAATCACTAAACAGGTTCTATAGTTATTTTCATACACAAAATCATTGATCAGTTTTATATAACTATGTGGCGTAAATTTTAACTTACAAATTCCATCCAAAAAGAATGTCACAAAAACAATGACAATGGACAAAACCACTGAACCACGGTAGTATAACAACAAAGTCGGCGGGAAGTGAGTTTTCTTCGGTATGTTGTATGATAATTCAGTCAAGAAATCGTAATGTCCAAGCAAACTGAAGAAGATTATTGCTAACCGTAGTTTACGCCTCACATCCAAACACAATGATAGAACACTGAGAACAGTTAGAATGAAGACAGGCCAGATGACAATAACTGACAAGCCCACTGCTTCACGCATTAAAAATAACGTCAACTTCACCTGCCCTTTGGTACTATTATCCTGCACGTACTTATAATCGTGTAAGTACCATTCAGCGCTGTTTCGTTCCTGCACATGAAAACGAAAGTTAATTGCATATTTATCTGTATGCAGAGACATAGATTCTTCCAAAGGTTCGAATAAATAATTGCATTCTTGCACGTCGTATGGCCAGTCCGTGAGTTTGACGCTGCACCAAGCCGCTTGAGACAGCCTATGTCGGCAATACACGTCTCCATTGCTCTTTAACTCGTAGTGATAGAAAGAGAGGTAATAGTCAAGAGAATCATCGAAGTTAGATAGCCCATAGTATGGAGTCCATATATAGAAGTTCGATACGTCGGTCTTGTTGATGCCGTGATGCTTGTCGGAATCCCATTTCAGTCTTTCGTCTTTCCACTTGGCGTGCATCCATGTATTCATTGTCATCATTTCTTTCTTGCCATCAAAAGTGAAGGTGTTCAATGCATAGCTGATATTCACTATTGTGTTGTTACTTGGTGGATGGAGTGCATTGTAGTTACAGCTTAAATCATTCAAGAGTTCGTTTTCCCAGGAAATGTATTCTGGCGTATTATTAACAACACAGGTTATAGCAAAAGTGTAGTTTAGAAAATGTAGTAATAAAACATAAGTGAGCAGAGCCATGGTTCTCTCGATACTGAGTATTATATCAGTCGTTAGATTTTCTGGTCATGTTATTATGGAAACGCCCACTGCAAATGTTTCAACAGAAATTGCAATCAATGTAATCTTTTTTAATATCAGTGCAAAATATATTGGTATTGCAAGTATCGATTACCTATAGAAATATTAGTATTTATCATTTTATTATGTAGGTATGATAATTTGTGCCAAACATGCAGATTAATGGATAAAGGAAATTTTTCTACTAGTTTTGCTGGAGTAGGAAATTACCAGGAAATAGTGGAGGAGGAATCAGTCGAGTGCGGATGAACTAAAGAATATGAAGAAGAAGAAGAAGATGGACTTATCACTATCCATACCTAATGTTTGTGGAGGATAACGGATCCATACTTAATGTAGTAGATATATGTGACTCGTCAAGAGACATTATCCAAATCACATTTACCAACTCAGTAAGGGCGGATTTCACCAATGAAACTAAACGCAATCAGTACATCGAAACTGCGCTTAAGAGCTGTCAGCGTCAATATTCCATACAAAAATAATGACACTGACAGCTCATAAACGTGGTTCATACGCTGATCGCGTTCAGTTTCATTGGTGAAATTCGCCCTAATTCTTCTAAGGGCGGATTGTATCGTTTGTGATGCTGATCGCGTTTCAGAAAACTTATTTCTGCTTGAACGTCAATAAATTGATCTCGATTTTCGTCACGGGAGCCATGTCTCTATGGCTTAGAACGTAAATATAATCACAATAAACGCAATGCGTTTAGAATTTGCATCATGCGGTAGCGACCTACTGCAATTATAAAACCAAAAAAATTCAATTGATATCACAAAACTTAGCCTCCTTTTTGTAGATATTGATGTCCTCTATAAAACTGTAGTACATCACTTTGCTCTATTGTCAATAATTTCCGCAGCGTACGCAATATAAGGTTTTTTTTTGTTTTTTTTTTCACACCTTGGTTACATTATCGAAGTTTTCGTACGGATCCCTAACTTCTTTGAAAATTGCAGTGGTAAGTCCTCTGTTTGAGGAGTGACTGGAGAGGCGCTACGGCGTCCTCTCCGTCCGCCTGACGCAGGTACTCACCGGACACAGTTGTTTCGGGAAGTACCTGATTCGGATTCGGCGGGAGGACACGTCCGGGTATTTTTATTGTGAGGATCGCAAAACTGCATTCTTGCACGTCGTATGGCCAATTTGTGAGTTTCATGCTGCACTCTTTAACTCATAATGGTAGAAAAAGAGATCAAATTCAAAAAAAATCCTCGGAGTTTGAAAGTCCAAAGATTGGAGTCCAATATGGAAGTTGGAAACATCAGACTTGTTGATGCTGTGATGTTTTTCGGGGTCCCATTTCAGTCTTCAGTCTTTCCACATAGTGAACATCTAGGTTTGTAATGATATCACTTGAAAGTCGTCTTGAATGGCGAAAAATTCCATAAAGTATATTATTATGATATTCACTACCATCTACCTATTTGGAGCATAGTGTGGGTCGCATTTAAGATCTTTCCTTTTCCCAGGTGACGTACTCTGGCGTATTGTCAATAACACGGTTTTTTCCCAGAGTATATGTCAGGAATGTTACTAGAAAAATATCAGTCAGTATAGCCACTAGCCATGTTTCCCTTGATACTGAGTGCTATACATATTATATACTGTGTCTGTTAGGTCATATAATACGGAAACGCCCACTGAAATTTTAACGATTTTGATAGCTTATTATCCAATTAATATTGTAGAGTAATATACATACCTATCGTTTCTATCATGACAATAATAAAAGATGATAAACCATAACATTTATAATGAAAGTCCTCTTAACCGATTTTGACCATGGCGGCTAATCTCAACGGAGAATCGCCATCGGCGCGGGACATATTAATTATAGTACAGGTGTGTGTGCGCACACACAGGTGCACTCCTTCTTCCATCACTCTCATATTCCGATGGGGCGGCAACCCGACACGACCGGAGAGAGATCTGGTGCAGGACGTTGGTCACCCCCGTTGGTGGTGTGGCACAGGGGTATCATACCACCATATTTCAAACTCCGGGCTGTCAATGAGAAATTCGTAATGGAAAAACTCAATGACTCTTATTGCCCGACTAAAGAATTGAACTGAGGACTCCACGCTCGGCAGTCGCGAGACCAATGGACCAGTGACCCTAATGTAAAAGACTAATCAAATACAAAAATAAAAACTTTTACCTTGCAAGTTCAATCCGCCTTTGTCGGTTTTTAGGGTTCCGTACCGGGACGTAAAACGGGACCCTATTACTAAGACTCCGCTGTCCGTCCGTCTGTCATCATAGCTAGACAGTTGAATTTTGCACAGATGATGTATTTCTGTTGCCGCTATAACAGCAAATACTAAAAACAGAATAAAATAAATATTTAAGTGGGGCTCCCATACAACAAACGTGATTTTTTTGCCGTTTTTATAGAATATGGTACGGAACCCTCCGTGCGCGAGTCCGATTCGCACTTGGCCGGTTTTTAATAATTCAGTGACCTATTTACGCTCAACTTGCGGTGCAGACCCATAATATATACAAAAAAAGGGGTCCTTAAAAACACAACAATTATTATCTTCCATGTTAACATAAGTATCAAAACTCTAAAACTCAACCCTAATTATGCTAAAGGGCTAAAAGCACCGCAAAAAGTAGGCCCAAATGAACCGCAGAGGGTGACAGAACGGGACTTTGGATTAAATTACTCTGAGGTGGGGTGCGTGCCAACGGATAATATGTTATCCGCGACCTTTTTTTTTAATTTGAAAAGTTCATCAGATCAGTGAGTGGATGCTAGTTTAATGGATGTGTTAAGCATCCTGTAGGGGTAGGTATGTACTATGAAGTGGAGGTGGCAGTAAACTTGGTCAAACTCGTTCATTGGTTGCCAAGAGATAGTTAGATAGTTGAGTGTAGGGCAAACCATATGGATGGATAGTGGATGACATCCAGAGTATCACAGGAAAGACCTGGTTGAAAGCATGGCACAAAATGGAGGACACCTTTACTCATCAGTGCGTTAATAAAAATAATGATGATCGTGATGATGATGATTCGCTATTTTTTAAATCATGTTTTATTGAACATTGCGATAAAGAGCATGAAGGTACGTTCTGCTAATTAAGCAAATAAACATGTGTGGTAGACGAAATAGAAAAAAAATATTGGAGTACTGAATTACAGAAAGATAACACAACACAGATGTGATGACACAGCGCTCCGGCCACATCCAGTAAAACTTTGTGTCCTTATAAAAACCACCATCAATTTACATGGACATACCTCGAAGCGATTTCTGTTGGTTGCAAAATTTTTGTTTACGTCTCTTTTACGGCTTGTGTCATTTGAACTCTCATTAATATTAAAGAAGCTTGGGATTTTGATGCTGAGTTTTAGGACATTTTAATTCCCAATTCTATTATTAATATAAGTTAATACGGCATTATGGTTAAGTCCTTGCGGGATTGGGGGAAGGTAAATTTTTTATACTGTTTTTTGCTACATAAAAATGTATGTACTTACAAGATATTTTTTTTGTATAAGCTAACTAGGTATTTATAGTAAACCTAACTAAGTATATATACTTAAACGAAAATAAATACATTTCAGAAGATTGGCAGCATTCCAAAGTCAAAGTCAAAGTCAAAGCATTTATTTCAATTGAACCATTTACAGGCACTTTTGAATTGTCAAGGTCGGTCAGTCAAAGAGGTGAAGCTATTTGCACGTTCCAAAGCGTAGATCTCTATGGAGAAGAACGTACAAGAAACTCCATGGACACTCTTTTGAATCAATTAATTATTACAAAGTTGTGGTTACATTGTTCTTGTTGAAATTATTCATAGACATGTGAGAACGATGTAAAAAGACGTGCCCACGTTGAATGGCAATGCCTATTCTTTTTGCTTATACAAAAAATCAGCTGTTCAGTACGTTTTGTCGAGTTATCCGCTCATAAATATATGGGGCAGTCGATTTTTCTCGCAATTTCAGTGTTGGTCCCATAGTGAAAGTTGTTCATAATGATGAGTACAATGACCTCTAAAGAGGTATTGCGTTTAATCTGTTACACGTTGTATATGTTTTTTCTACTCGATAACATATATCTTTATTATCGTTACTTAAGCCGAAATAATTAGGGCGTTACCACACCAATCGATTGATCGTCGATTGATCATGATAGAAAGATGGTAAAAAGGATTAGTCGATGTCGATCGATCGATAGTTTCAAATTCTTAGTTCGATCAGCCAAAGCTAGCACAGCAATTGATCAACGTCGATTGATGGCATCGATTTAAATTTCATTTGACTGAATATGTAGAGATTTCTTCTACGCATAGCGACAAGCTTTTATTATAACTTCAACTCTGTAAAGTCATAAATGAATGTGGTTAACCGCTCAAGCACCGGCAACGCCCCGGTGTGCGCCGAATTAATCGCGAATTTAGTGTTTATTTACCAATAACATAAGATTTATTTTTTATTTGGGAATTTTCACATGTCGGGGCTGGAGTCGTGTGATTTAAAGTTTTATTTTGTTCGTTTTAGGACACTTAAATAAAAGCTTTTTTTTAAGTTTTTTTTATCATTATTGAACAAGTATGTCGCATTATCAGTTATTCTAATAAATAAGGCCCTGGTCATTACTCCCCTGCTTACCAAAAAAAAACTGTCCTAAACGACCCCAACTATCTTCAAGTTCACGCTTGTAATCAAACAATTTTGTTCATCCAAGTGCGTGGGAGTCCCCTAATAAAAGTTTGTAACCGTCCGAGGCCACTACTATGTTATTCCATTAAAAGTTTCACGTAAAAATGCGTAATTTACGCGGCTTTGTTTACGCGTTAAACAGTAGAGTGGTAACGATTTTATAAATTTTTAGGAACTACATTGTGGGTATTACAGGTGTTTTGGGAAGAGTATAGGGAAAGTTAATAATAATAATATCTTGGGACAATCAACACACCGCCATCTGGTCCCAAACTAGGCAGAGCCAGTACTATGGCAACCAGACAACTGAAAAAAAATTAAACATACTTATATATTTCTAAATACATACATATTATAGATAAATTACACACCCAGATACAGAACAAATAATCGTACTCATCGCACAAAGATTTGTCCTGTGTGGGAATCGAACCCACGACCTCCGTCCTAGCAGTCAGGGTCACTAACCACTAGACCAACAGGCCATCAAAGTTAGGGTTGGTTGATTGTTAAAATAGTTATATAGCTACTTAAGGGCACAAACGAAAAGTATTTGCAAGCCTGCCAGAATTGGGAATTTTTTTTGAAAGAGTTACCGCGGCCCTGGAAAGCAAAGGGCACTAGGAAGAGCATGGATGGGTTTTAGTCAGTAAGAATCTGACAGTCCCTTCTGCTCCGCCCGGAGTGGGAGGAGTCATTTGATGATTTTCCATCCATAAAAAAAGACAGATGTGAGTGGAAAAACCCGGGAAGAGACACCTTAGAAGGGGACATACAGACATTAATAATAACGACCTTCAGAAAGGCCACACGCCTTATTATTCATAACGGCATGCGTGTATGAGCAGATGCATGGGCGTAAACGAAGCAAAAGAACTACCTATGTTAGGATCGTTTATGCTTGATAGCTGGTAACCGATGGATACGAGATGCACAGGACCAGTTGTTGTGGCGACACTTGGGGGAAGCCTATATCCAGCAGTGGACGTCTTTCGGCTGATATGATGATGATGATGAAGGCCGATTTTAATAAATAAATCAAAATGAGAACATGGCCTTGATTAGGTCATAATATGATGCCTTTTGTCCCGATAGTGCGTTCAGGGGGTCTAAAAAATATATGGGAATGACATTAGGTGATGACGTTTCCTTTCCATACCTTATGTCATTCCCATACATTTTGTCGTCAGTGTCTGACGTTAACGCTACAGAAAAGTTGGAATGCATGAAGGAGCCTCCTCGTGTAGCGCAATTTGTTCCAACTGACATTCATTGACATTCATTGACCACTCTGTAGGAACAGACTGCGCTACTGCGCTACTAGACTGCGTTGCTGGGTGGTCATTACCTGTCTCGTAGTAATGAAAGAAAGAAAGAAAAACTTTTATTGAAATTTTTCTATACTGGACATTCGGACACTGTGAAACCAGAGTGTTTCTTAGTCGAATCGGCCGCACCAATCCTTTGTCTCCCAACCACAGAATGAAGTGAATATGATCAGAATACACCAATATTCATTTTATTATGAATAAGGAACGCTCAGTTCATTCTCTATGTCTGTTGGTTCATCAACCGAACTGGGGGCCTGCCAGAATGAACGACAACACGATTTGACAGTTGTCCTTAGTTCGGGTTCGAGACTAATCGTCTGTCCGTAGATGATACGGAGTAGAAATCGCCGGACACTCAAAGTCAAAGTCAAAGCATGTATTTCAAATAAACCATTTACAGGTACTTTTGAATTGTCAGAGTCAGTCAGTCAAAAACATGAAGCTATTTGCACGTTCCAAAGCGTAGATCTCTATGGAGAAGAACGTGCAAGAAACTCCACGGACACTCTTTTAAACCATTTTATGATTTACAATAATCCTGGTTACATTATCTTTGTTGCTTCTATATGTGAGAACAATGTAAAGGAAGAGAAAAAAAAAAAGAATTCTAAGTATCAAATAAACTATTGAAATAAGCCAGCGACAGCTAAGAGATGACCAGTCTCCACTGATGGCGCCCGTTCACGAACATGACGCGTGCATCAGCACCATTCAGCTCAACCATTTTGAAGGGAACCGAATGATCCGATACACGCGCCACCATCAGCGAGACATTCGAGTGAGCATGACAAACCCTCAACTGCCCCTGCTCATTCATGTCAAACAAGGAAACCATCTATTAACATAAAAAGGCTCCATGGTCCTCACATTTACAGGATTCCAAAATAAAAAAATGCTTCTACTTTATATAAAACTATAAATATCAATTGGTAAGTAAGAACAGAAAAGTAAAAGTGTATTCCAAACATTATAGAAATGTGGAATATTATTATTATTAAACGTAAAAAGTAAAATAAAAAAGGGTGAGCATCTCCTCCATATATAAAATCCTAACTAGTGGAACCAAGCGGCTGAGGCTGTGGAGCAGGACCGGCATTTAGCCAAGCATTTTTATCAAGGATATAATCTTCCAGTTTATAATATGCCTGTCTACATAGTGTGCGTTTAATGCATGTTTTAAATTTTCTCTCATTCAGTCCGAGAATATCATATGGTATTTTATTATAAAATTTAACACAGTACCCCATAAAAGAAGTGTGTACTTTAGCCAATCTGAATCGGGGTTGATCTAATTTGTTCTTATTTCTAGTATTAAAATTATGCCTGTCACTAATCTTACTAAAAAGATGGAGATTTTTCCGAACATATGTATGTTCGGAAAAATCTCCATCTTTATATTTTCGTATATGTATTGACAAGGTACCGTCATGATGTTAATATCTTTAAACAGTTCCCTTAGGGAATCGCGCCGACCCAGATTATATATGGCTCTGATGGCTCTTTTCTGCAGAATAAATATAGATTCGATGTCTGCAGCACGTCCCCATAATAAGATACCGTAAGACATGATACTATGAAAGTAACTAAAATAGACCAGCCTCGCGGTATCTATATCAGTAAATTGACGGATTTTTCTGACAGCATATGCTGCTGAACTTAGCCGTCCCGCAAGAGATGTTAAATGAGGACCCCATTGTAGCCTTGAGTCAAGCGTGATCCCCAGGAAAACCGCGTTTTCGACGAATTCAAGTTTCTCTTTGTTCAATACAATATCGCAATTATTACTTTTGACATTCGGTAAAGCAAATCTAATACACTTAGTTTTTTTCCCATTTAATACTAAATTATTAGCAGTGAACCAATTTTGGACCTGCTGTAGGGCTTTATTTACATCGTCAAGATTTGTAGAACGTCTATCTATCTTAAAAATTAAGGACGTATCATCAGCAAATAATACCATTTGTGGTTGATTTTTTAAAAGATGGAGTAGATCATTAATATATACTAAAAAGAGGAAAGGACCCAATATTGAGCCTTGTGGTACCCCCATTTTGACTTTTAAACCCCTTGAATTTACACCGTTTATTTGAACTTGCTGCTGTCTGTCATTTAAATAAGACTTCACTAAGCTGAGTGCAAGTTTACCTAGACCGTAATGTTCTAGTTTTAGGAGCAAGGTTTCGTGATTTACACAGTCAAATGCCTTGGAGAGGTCACAAAAGATTCCTATGGCATCTTGCGCCTCTTCCCACGCTGTATATATGTGTTTTAATAACGTGACACCAGCATCAGTCGTACAACGACCTTTGGTAAAACCATACTGTTGATCGTGTAAGATTTTATTGATGTTAAAATGAATGAGCATTTGATTGAGCATTACTTTTTCAAACACTTTGCTGAAAACCGGCAATACGGATACAGGTCTATAATTATTGGTGTCTGTGCTGTCGCCGGACTTAAAAAGTGGTATAACTTTACTGTATTTCATTATATCCGGAAAGACTCCTTGGTCCACACATAAATTAAATATTAAAGCCAAGTATGGTGCTATGGTCTCAATTATGGACGTGCACACTTTGATAGACATATGTCTTCGGTCAATTTGATTTTAATTTGCCGGAAAGCTTTTATAACTGTCATAGGGTTGATATGTTGGAATTGGAATTCAACCGTACAACCTGGAACGTTTGCTCTTAATAAACTAAATGAGACCTCTGGTGAAGAATTTAAAGGTTCAGTAGTTGTTGATGGTATTTCGAAGAAATAATTTACAAATTCTTGAGCTACTTCTAGATTAGAGCTTATGGCACCATGTGCAGTCTCCAGTAAAAAATCAGTGTTTCGTACTTTATTCTTACATGTTTCATTATTAATAACTTTCCAAACTGTCTTTATTTTGTTATCTGCCGATTTGATCTTGTTGCTAATATACAGAGCTTTTGCTACCTTGCAGGTATTTCTGAAAACTTTAGAATATTTGTTTGCATATTTATTGAAGGATTCCGTATTAATGAAAGGCTTAAGGCCATATAACTCATATAGTCTTTCCCTACTTATCCTAATACCTTTAGTCGCCCAGTCACTAAATATATACTTAGGGAAAGTATTTTTAGACTTCTTTTCAAAAGTTGTGTTGAATTCTTTTAGAACTACAGAAAAGAAATTATCATAAAATTTATTCGCATCCTCAATATTATGGCCCAAAAGATTTAACTTATTTTGTAAGGAACCATTGAATCTAACTAGTTTGCCTGTTGTTATTGGCCTATATTGTATTTGAATTTTTTGCAAGGCTGCTTTAAACTTAAATGTTACCAATTGACCGCTATGATCCGATGGAAGGTAATTAACTACGGCTTTATCTAAATAATCACAATCGCAGAATACATTATCAATACAGGTTGAAGAAGTAGTTGTTATCCTAGTAGGTTCTGTAAAAACATTAGACAAATTGAACGATTTAAAAAGGCTTAAAAATCTACTGCTATTTGAATTAATTTCTAAAATATTAATATTAAAATCTCCACAAATAATCGCGGATTTATTACCTGCTGCAAGTTTCGCAAGGATATCTTCCATTGTTGATTCAAATAAAGTAAAGTTTTGAGGGTTTGGGGGTCTGTACACGCACACTATAACATGCTTATCCAGCTCAACACAGGACAGTTCAATGCAATGTTCCACTGACAAGCTGACAATGTCATTACGTTGCTTAAATTTTAAGCACTTTTTTACTAAGATGAGGGAACCACCACGCAACATAGATTTGCGGTTAAAACAACTACACTATGGCCGAAACTACGGACTTCGGGCTGAGAGAGTAGACCCCTGACTCCAATCCGCCATTCATCTCGCGTCATGCTTGGCGTAAATAAACTCTTTTTCTTTCTTTCTTTTTTTCTTTCTATATCTCGTCTCGTATATGACAAAGATCGAATATGCGTCGTATAGCGTGTATTTTGGACCAGCAAACCAAATGTTAGTGTGAAAACTAACGTTAATATTGGCTTATAACTTTTAACCATGCCAACGAAACTGTGCCAAAGCCAACACCTAATATCTCCAGCAAAACAAATCTTATACTCCATAGCACACTGTTTTAACGAAACAACGCTGAAACAAACTGACAGCCACATTTCCACGCTACGTTAGTTCCGACAGTTAGGAGTAGGATCTGTGTCACGGAGTAGACATACAAATGGAGTGTTCCGAGTGTCCTAATTGTCCATTCACCTGCCTTCTAGATGACTTGAACAACGCTGCAATAAACGTGGGCACCTTCTGGGCTTATACGGTAGGGAGCAGTAATTTGATAATTGAGTGCATAGACAATGGAGTGTTTTTTTAGACTGAAAACTTATTAGACGGATGTGTTGCTGGGGAATTTGTTGCTCCACTTTTTCCTCACGGCTTACGTCTGAAACACTAGAAAGTGGTAACGGGCGGATATTAGGGGACTGTCTGTATGAAAAATCTGCAAAAAGTGACTCTTCGCCTTATTTGAATAAATTTAAATATACAGAACCCACGCTGCTGTGTTAGCCTCATCCAGGTTATATCCACGATCGCAACTGTTTCAACTATACATCTTGTCGGACTACTAATACTTTTAGGATTCCGAACATCCGTAACATACGGAACCCTTATAGGATCGCTCGGGTGTCTGTCTGTCCGTCTGTCACAGCAAATTTTCTCCGAATATACTGGACTAATTCTGTTGAAATTTCGTACTCATATGAACTTCTGTAGTCCGAACACGGACGCGTTACGTAAATAAATATGTTGAGTGCGGAGTTCACTTTTGGGGGACTAACTAGAAAATTAAATAGAAAGATTTTGTAACTGTAGGTACCTACGATGTATAACCATATAATTTGATATACCACGTGTGATATATCAAATTATATGGCTTGTTGTGAGGGTTTTAATTATTTTTTTTCATAATATTAACTAAATAGTTTTGGAGTTATTCAAGGAATTTGACGAAAAATTAACATTCCCCTCTTTATCTCCGAAACTCTGAACATAACATTTAAAAAAAATGCAAATAAAGAATTCTTAATCACGAAACCTACAAGAAGTCTATAGTATTAAAATAACATGTTAGAATAAGATTCGTAAGGAACCCTTCGCACGCAAGTTCGACTCGCACTTGGCCCGTTTTTTCTTGCAGGCGCTCCTGTTTGGGCGCCATATTGGGTAATTAGTAATAATAAAATACGAACATTCTATCAAGTAACTACTCTGTCATCTGAAGGGTAGGTATAGATGGTGCTAGTCAAAGGGGTGATGAGTGTACGTGACGCTTGTATTAGGTAGAAGGCTGTGCCTTTTTGGTACCACACCATATAATTTACGTTTCCTTTTTTTGCGAAGGGTAACGACTGAACCCTATTATATTATACAAAGCCTCTGCTCCACTTCCGTTCGTCTGTCTGTCTGTCAGCTGGCTGTAGCTCATGATCCTATTATATAATAGGCAGACGATTGATTTTCCACAATGTGTTTTTCTATCGCCGCAATAAAAACAAAATCCCTACTTAATATTATAAATGCGAAAATAACTCTGTCTGTCTGTCTGTTATGCTTTTACTTCAACACGGCTGAACGGATCATCACGAAATTTGGCAGATATATAGCCTGGGATATGGAGAAGGACAAATGTTACTTTTTTACGCGATAGCCGACATTCACGCGGGCGGAGCCGCAGACTAAAGCTAGTAATAAATATAATAAATATTACAATATGTATAAAGGTACGGATCTCTTCGTGTGCAAATCCGACTCTTAATTGGGTGGTAGTTTTTATTGCAAATAATCTTATTGGACGTTATTTCCTCCAAATAGCTATTCATTATGTCGGTAGACACTTCAAATAAAAAGAATTTTATTTTCAAGTTATCAGTTAAAAGCGTTTACGCCGTACGGCATTTGATACAAACTCCTTAATTTTCGAAATAAATGAAGCGATTTTAATCAAACTTGGTGTGCTTACGCTAGATATCCAGTTCTAAATTATTAGTTGAGAACATTTTTGAAAATTAATTTAGAGGGAGAGAGAGAGAGAGATATTTTAAGTTTTCTATAGAAAGTGAAAACTCACTCTATCTTTACCTACCTTTCTATTCAAATTTTTCTTTTTTCCCTATTTTTATTTTTCTCTGAGCTATCTTTCTTTCTTTCTAAACCTCATAACAAACATACCCTCACAAATTCAAAGAAGCATATTTTCGCTTTAAATCACAAAATAATCACCTTTCGAAATTCCGTCACTTTCATCGGTACTAAAACTTCCTTCTCTTTTCATATTCAAAGCATTATTAGCAAGTGAAGGCTTTTAAAAGAGTAAACAGCTACATAAACGGACCAGAGGAACGCGAACGGTTAAAAAATAAAATTTACACAAGAAATGAAGAGCGCGCAAGAAAGCAATTTCCCTGCGAGATCTCAGTAATGGCCACTTTGAGGTGGTACACACGAATTATTATGGATGCGGTATTAAAAGTTTTGGCCTCAACTAACATTGGTTGCGGGATTATATGAAAGAGTAACAACCCATCACTTCCCGTGGGTGTCGTAAGAAGCGACTAAGGAACTCACCAGAGAATGGGCAGCAGCATTCTCTGTAGGTACATTGCTACAGCTACACTACGATTACCAACCCGCCTGCCAAGCTGGCGATTATGGTAAACCCATTTGAAGGAGGCCTATGTCCAGCAGTGGATGTCTTTTGGGATGGTGTGATCGGATGATGACGAAAGACTAACCGCGGCCTTATTTATGAGGCAAAGAGAATTTGAAGGAACATGGATGGGTTTTGGTCAGTATTTCCCATAGATAAAAAGCCTTAACTTACGTTTGCTGTGTGCTTGCCCGGGGGGCGGTGGATTACGGCCTCTCATAGATGAGGCCTGTCTCAGCAGAGAGAAAATTATAAGCCGATTACGTTATGTTATTGAAAGCTTTATCTTCTCAATCTGGTAAGGTTGGATACTACTTTGAACCAAAGAAACCGTGGTTCCTTGACCATCCAATTCAAATCCAGGGAGACCCCCTGCGTCTTGAAATGGTATGCATGAAAGAGCTTCCTCGTGTAGCTCAATTTGTTCCATCAGGCACTCAACCGAGCGTTCGGCGCATCTTGGACAGTCTCACTTGACACCTTATGAGACTGGCCAATTTTTCCCTTGCGGTGGTAGGGCTAACGCCCGCCTGGTTCGCGACCACCCTCCCACCGGAGTCCGATCAAAAAGCTAACTGTGTTTCTTCGACGCGTGGGAGTACCAGTGCCTCAAGGCATCTTGTGGGCAAGGTCGCTCCATCATAGACCTCATCTATCGGTTTCCATGTGGCGTGATCGAGGTCAAGAGCTAGCCCGTTCTTCAATAAAAAACAAAATAGAAAATATCGTCGTTAAGCCGTTTCTCTTTTCTGTTTGAAAACTATTTTGCCTTTTTTTAAATCTTTCCTTATGAGTAAAATCAAAGTCTGAAAGCCGGAAGACCAGGCCTACCAATGGGCATATGCCTCTGGGTTGTACAAATCAGATGAGTAGTCGCTGCATGTAAAATACTACCAGTATTTACAGCTCCAACCAGTTAGACTGGAAGAATGCAATGCAGTCACCGCGGCCCTGGAGCGCAAAGGCACTATGAGGAGCACGGATGGTTTTCAGTCAGTAGATTCTGGCACTCCCATCCGCTCCACTCAGAGTGGCAGGAGACATTTGATGATTTCCCATCCTTAAAAAAAAAGGCAGATGTAAGTAGTATCTACTTTTATGTGCCACATCCAAAGACCTCTAAATGCGTTTAGTCTCCATTTTTTGTGGTAGCCGTCCAGGATCCGTTGTAGAAAATTGCGCTACTCCCCTTCCTGTGCTTGCTTTAATTTCAGACTAGTTTCAAAACTATATTTTACTAGCTGTCCCCCGCGGCTTCGCTCCCGTCAACTGGCTACCTACCTACCTACCCTACACCTACCCTACACCTACCCTACACCTACCCTACACCTACCCTACACCTACACCTACCCTACACCTACCCTACACCTACACCTACCCTACACCTACACCTACCCTACACCTACCCTACACCTACCCTACACCTACCCTACACCTACCCTACACCTACCCTACACCTACCCTACACCTACCCTACACCTACCCTACACCTACCCTACACCTACCCTACACCTACCCTACACCTACCCTACACCTACCCTACACCTACCCTACACCTACCCTACACCTACCCTACACCTACCCTACACCTACCCTACACCTACCCTACACCTACCATACACCTACCCTACACCTACCCTACACCTACCCTACACCTACCCTACACCTACCCTACACCTAACCTACACCTACCCTACACCTACCCTACACCTACCCTACACCTACCCTACACCTACCCTACACCTACCCTACACCTACCCTACACCTACCCTACACCTACCCTACACCTACCCTACACCTACCCTACACCTACCCTACACCTACCCTACACCTACCCTACACCTACCCTACACCTACCCTACACCTACCCTACAACTACCCGACACCTACCCTACACCTACCATACCAAAAAAAAAAAAAAAAAAAAAAGTAAAAGTATCCTATGTCCTTCTCCTGGCTCTAAACTACCTCCCTGCCAATTTTCAGCTAAATCGGTTCAGCCGTTCTTGAGTTATAAGTGAAGTAACTAACACGACTTTCTTTTATATATATAGATACTCCTACTATTTTGATAGTATAGAAGACTGTTTTAACGGATCCCTAGAGTAACACTTTGTAGTGTTTTGTTTGTTTTTAAATAGAGAACTGTTTCGTTTTTGTTTACTTGGTTTGGGAAGGCGAAATAGATTTTTTTTAATGGTGGGAAATCTCAGTTTTTATTTTAGTGGGGATTTTTCGTTATGGTATAATTTTGTCACATCGAACATTATTTTTGATAGTAAAATTGTTATATTTCCGTGTTTTTTTTTAGACTACTCTTAGATCCCAGCTTGTGGTAAAATATTAAAGACTATATAAATGAAATAGATGAGAATACTTAAATCATTATTTAACTATATGAAAACCCGTTGTCACTTGTCGCATTGCCGCGTCGCGCTTATCTTCTGAAGAAAACAGACGTTATTAGTTAATCAGATTTCAATGTTCCATGTCTATAATTATTTGCAAAATTTGAACATAGGTGACGAAGTAATACATTATTATAACGTCAACATTTCAAAATACAACATGTAACATAATAAACGCAATTCCTCATATGGGGGTCATTGTACTCATCATTAAGAACTACTTTTACTATAGGACCAACACCGGACAGGCAAAAATACAATCAGCTCAGTAAATTTTGTCAATTTAGGCGCTCAATGTATGGGGCTGTCGATTTTTTTGCTCGATTTCAGTGTAAGCCCCATAGTGAAAGTTGTTCATAATGATGAGTACAATGACCCCCATGGTATTGCGTTTATTCTGTTGCACGTTATATAATTTCACCAGCAACACAAATTCATTGCATAAAACCTCTACATTACTCTTTGCCGTACGACGAAACACAGACAATATTCTATAGTAAAAGCTGAGCATTCATTTCCTCGTTTTTAGCCCTGTCTGCCTTTCAGTCTTTGAAGTCAAGGTATTTAAATGAACACTATTAGCGATTGTAAGTGGCTGACTCGACATTTTCTGGAACTGTGAATTTCAGGTCAATTGTAGGTTTATTTAAGACTGGGTCAGGTTTAATTTTGCTTGCTGAGGTCTTAGTTTTGCTGAGTGTTTGCATTTGAGTTCTTGTGAAGAAAGATTTTTAGAAGATAATATTATTGATGCTAACGATTCGTTTGGACTGTGTCTGGTTTAATAATGAAACTATTCTGTTTATTATTGTTTACCAATGGTTTAGGCTTTAGTGTATCTAAGCTTTCATAATCATCAATCTGAATGGATATATAAAATTCTTCCATTACTGGTGACTGAGTGAGTGAGTGATTGACAGCGCACAGCCGAAACTGCTGGTCGGAAAAAGTTGAAATTTGACATGTAGGTTCCTTGGGGAGTGTAGGGGAGCACTAAGAGAGAATTTCCCTAAATTCCTACGGGAACGGTAAAAAAACGAGGTATGCGTCTACGAAGTCGCGGGCAAAAAAAAGCTAATAAACTATAAAGGTCTAGTCACAACGAACGAAGTGATATTGTTATTTTTACATCTGAATATTTTCAGTAGCAGCCCGATGTGTGGATTTGAGTACGGTTGATGGTTGTAGGTTTGCCTCCAAGTCCCAACTTGAACGTCACTGACGAAGTTGGGGGGGATACAACAGTTGGTCGATTCTGAAGGCTTAGTGTGAGTTTTTTAACATACTCGATCACGTGAACGTAATCTTTCGCTTATGTCAAATTGTATAGAAAAAAACAGGTTGTCCGTGAGTGTCGCCAGATGGCGCATATTCAGTTTCAATACAAATTTACGTTAACGCTTACGCGATCGAAAACGTTAAAAAACTCACACTAAGGCCACTGTAAGCCTCTCACCGTGAAAACTCAGGTAGAGTGAGTGCGAAGTGAACAGTCATTCCATCTTGATTTCATGGACTGACAGCTCACTTTGTTATCACTTCACTCAAACCTTCACTTCGACATGTTTACAGAATCGCAATGCTGTATTGTTTTATGTAATATATTTTCGTTCCTAATCAATAAAGTACGACAAGTTGAAGCTTAAAACTTGTTGTATTTATTTATTTATTTAAACTTATGTACAATAGTGGTACATGGGCGGACTTAATGCAACAAGACATTCTCTACCAGTCAGCCTTTGTTGATTGATTGGGAACCAAAATGTAATAGGTACTTAGAACAACACAAAAATCAAAAGTCATTAATTCTCTGTTTCAGAAGAGATCACTGGCCGATTACAAATTAATAGCACGATGAAAACATAAATTTAAAAAAAGAACGTATATTTGTCGAATTTAGAAAAGCAAAATCGAATTAACACGTTCCAATATTAATAGTGTTCACTTATAGCAAGATGGCGCACGCTCTCCAGTCAGCAGACTAATTAATGGAAAGGAAACAGAACGGGAGAAAATTAAAGTGAGAATTACCAGAGGAAATAAGTGGAAGAAATTGACCGCGAACAATCTATTAAAATTGGATGAAGCCATGTTTTATTTATTCTGCTGCCACGGTTCTTTGTTCGTGAAAAACCTGGTGTTTGCGGATTTTTATGTAAAGATATAATTATTATTCAGAGGTATTAGGAAAATGTCGTGAGAAAAGGTTTAAAGAGACGAAAAAATAATGGAAGGTCAGTGTGAAAGATGATTTGTTTGACTACTGAGATGAATGTTAATAGAGAGCAAAGACTACAATAGTATACTGGCTAATAGAGAGTTTAGAAGGTATGGTGTTATGTTGCACCGATCCTGTACAGGGTGTTCTAAAAGTGCGTAGTCATATTTACGGGTGATGTTGTGTAGCTGATGTAAGAGACAATTTTCAATCATTCTAACACAAACAATACAAATGAGAATTGATAACCTCCTCCCTTTTTTGAAATCGGTTAAAAGGTTCCGAACAAATGACTTTTCGAGCAGTTTTGTTACAGTTGATGGCATTTACTTTAGTTCAATCACAGAATTGATGGGAAAAGTGATTTGTTTGGAAATTTTTAGTCGGTTTTTGCTATTATTTTTTTAATGGATATCAGCTACCCAAACATCAACCTGAAATATGACCACGCATTTCTGGAACACCGTGTATACTAGTTAGTTGATTGGTATGCTAAAGATTGATGTCATTTTGTTCTTGTTACAGCATCATCATTTCATCCGAAAGACGTCCCTGCTGCACGTGGGCCGCCCCTGAGTGTCACTACATTGACTGATCCTGTGCGTTTATTAGCATTCAACGGATACCCGCGGCCTTCTCCAGGTCATCGGTCCACCTAGAGGGATGTGTTCCAATTCTGGATGATAATAATATTGTCTTTTCTCTGTTATTTCTTAATTTTGGTAAGCCATGCTCCGTGTTCGAAAGAGTCATCGCAGCCCTGGAAGGCAATGGGCTTAAAGAAGAACATTGATGGGTTTTCGTTAGACTCTCTGAGAGTTAGACTATCTCGGCAATAAGACATTGCCCTAATGAGTCATGTCGGATAATATCGGGCTGCTTAAAATCGGCACCACTAAACAAACTCTACCCGCTTACAGGCATCGCACCACCTGCCTTACGAACAGAGAATTAATGAGATGTCGCATGCGTACAACAAAAAAATAACCAGGAAACCTATTCCCGACATCCCCTGCACGGCCACATGTCAACCCCGGGAAGACTAAAAAGTCGAAAGAGCTTCCTTCGATCTACACAAGCAATCCCGGATATGTCACCTAAAGGGAGAAGCAAACTGTGGGAAGAGAAGTATCCACCACCTCACGACTTTATAAGACCCAAAGAGCAGTTGCCCCTCCTCGTGAATTGCAATGGCCTATTTGGAAAGAGCTGAATCGTTTGCGCACCCAGGTAGGCCGCTGCAAGCACATCTTGATAAAATGGGGTTTTATAGATCCGTTGGATGTCAAATGTGAGTGCGGTGCCCCTGTTCAGAGCATGAGCCTCATGTTGGAGTGCCCCAAGTGCCCATTCCCCTGTACTTTGGAAGATCTAATGAATGCCACCGATGTTGTAATTAACGTAGCCACCTACTCGACCCAAACAATATAAAGAGTTAACCATCAACACGCATAGAAGAAGAATAAGAGTCATTTCATGATTTGACTTTGACTGCTAAAAAAAGTCAATAACGGATCAAAAAAGAAATTAATACTGATTTTATAATCACTAAGAGACGATCAATTTATTTTATCTATTTAACTTAAATATTCGCTTAGGGAAGCTATAACTGGAATCCTCTAAAATTTATTGGGTAGATATCCTCAAAAGACCGTTCTACAAACTAAGACTGAAAGTTTCAAAACGGTACATGAATAACTTCAGCAAATAAACGGATAAACAAAGTTACTTAATTGAATAATCGTTTCGCTTTAGCTGCTTCTCTGTAACACTTACAATAATTATAAAGGCTCTTTGGATCAACTAAGGATATTAAATGGTTGTAATTTTACAATCAACGAAAAACTTTTGATATTAATTCATGAACGTGTCTGATATACCTACTCGTAGGAATTAGATTTCAAAATATCAATTCTACTAATTTTTAAGCAACGCATTCGCATCTATATAAACTCTCAATTTCTATACATTTAAGCCAGATTGCGACTGACATACGAATGCGAACGGAACGTGGCACTCTGGTCGAGGAGTACTAATAGGGATGTTTCCTGAGCAAAAAAAATATGATTCTATTTAGTCCGTCAGTTATTGGATATTGGATACGTATTTTTTGTTTTATCAAATCAATAAAAAATTACGAAGGTAGAATGCATCAAAGATGGGGAGTGCGGGCTTGTGACGTTACTTTCCGGTAAAAAGTGCATCGGTCCGTGACGTCATTCGAGTTTTCAACGCACTGTATCGTATTGGTTTTTTGTTTACCTACGCGAAAATAAAAAATCGTATTAGAAAGAAAGAAAGAAAGAAAAAGAGTTTATTTACGCCAAGCATGACGCACACCATAAAAATAAATGAGTATATTATATAAAAGCAAAAAGGGATTTTGAGGAAGATATGCGTCACATCGGCGCAAAACGGCCATCGCTCAGCATAATGCTGGAACTCGTGTGCGAGACAGAGCCACAGCGCTGGTTTTCAGCGACAGCCGGCTCAGACTGAGAGACGTCGGCCGGAGCAGCCTAAAGGTAGTTGAATAAAAAAATAAATAAGAAAAAATCTATCTGATAGACTGATTAGATTTTTTCAGGAAACATCCCTTTTCAAGCGACATTCATTTTAGTGACAATCCATGTCAGAAACTTGTCAAAATGTCAGTGTCAGTTTACGACTGCGATGCGAACGCTCGAATAATACGAGCATTGCCTCTCAGACTGTCGTCAAAATGTATACAAAAACCTGGCAAGTGCGAGTTGGACTCTCACACGAAGGGTTCCGTAGCATAAACCGAAAAAAATCACGTTTCTTGTATGCGAGCCCCAGAGAGCATTTAGTTTAATTTTTATTTCAACTGTCATAGACCTAATAGGGTTCTTAAGATACAGCTCGCTGACAGACAGACACAGACAGACGGACGGGTGAACGGATGGACGGACAGCGGAGGCCTAGTAATATGGTTCCGTTGGTTACCCTTTGGATACAGAAACCTAAAAAGATATTAAATATACTGATAGACAATGTATAGTCTACTACTGATGGGCTAAGACATTCTCATACAACGAAAGTGAATGAGTAAGGTTAACTTTTAAAATTAAAAGTTAACCGCGAACGGTGTTAAATGCTAAGAGATAAATGAACTGATGGAGCCATAGATTTTAATCTAAACACTTTTCAACACGATTTATAGAAGGTAGTCTTTGGTGTCAATAGAAAAATATATAGTTTAATTTTTTAGCAAAGCGAAATGATATCGCTTATACTTACCAAGCAAAGAGGGTAATTCTTGTGTTTTTAGCGCGGAGTCGATTAAAATTTCACTCCAATTTCAACCCTATCTAATTTGCGGTGGCTCGGCGGTGTAAAAATAACTTGGTCGTTTTAATCCTCTATTGCTGCAAAAGCTTGACAAATGGGTGCCCCACGAACTCAATGATCGCCAGCGCGAAGTACGCATCGAGACGTGCCTTGCACTGCTCAACAGACACACAAATGAAGGAATTTTGAACCGCATTGTTACCTGCGATGAAAAATGGATTCTGATTGATAACCGCAAGCGCTCAGCAAGTTGGTTGGATCCTGGTTCAGCACCTAAACAATGCCCTAAACGAAAACTTACCCCTAGAAAAGTGATGGTCACTGTTTGGTGGTCTAGCGCCGGTGTGATTTATCACAGCTTCTTACCAAACGGGGTGAGCATTACTGCAGATGTGTACTGTGAAGAACTGAACACAATGATGGAGAAGCTGGCACATCTCCAACCAGCATTGGTCAATCGCTTGTCTCCGCTGCTCCTGCACGACAACGCGCGACCTCATACTGCACAGCAGACGGTCTCCAAGTTGCAAGAACTGGGGTTGGAAGCTCTCCGTCATCCGCCCTACTCACCAGACCTTGCGCCTACAGACTACTACTTTTTCCAGAATTTGGATAACTTCTTGGCGGGAAAAAAATTCAATACCCGAGAGGCAGTACAAAATGCCTTTGAAGAATTTGTTGCCTCCCGTCCAGCTGATTTCTTTAAGAAGGGCATCAATAAACTGCCACTGCGTTGGCAAAGATGCATTGATTGCATGGGTGATTACTTCGATTAATACAAATAAGAAATACATGAAAAAAATTCGATTAAATTTTTTCATACAAAACGGCAATTTCATAGGTAAAGACCTATTATTATTTGCACAATTTGAACATAATATGTGACGAAGGAATACATTATTACAACGTCAACATTTCAAAATACAACATGTAACATAATAATAATAATAATAATAATATTTGTTTGTTTAGCCCTGAACCCTCTGTCCCACCTACTAAACTGTTGCCAAGCTGGTTATACCTTTAAACATATCACAGAAGAAACTATCATTTCTCATCTTATTTATATGGACGACATTAAACTATACGCAAAATCTGAAAAAGACATGAAAAAACTAATAGACACCACGACTAAATTTAGTAAAGATATCAACATGCAATTCGGTTTAAATAAATGCAAAACAATTCATATAATAAGAGGCAAAATAAAACCAGGCAATTATCCTATTAATAATACAGATGCAATCATAGCTATGGAATCAACGGAGTTATATAAATATTTAGGGTATAGGCAACTAAAAGGTATAGATCATTCAGCAATTAAACACACACTAAACACAGAATACATAAGGAGAGTGATCGCAGTATGTAAAACCCAACTTTCCGGAAAACATTTAATAAAGGCACTGAACACTTACGCGATTCCAATATTGACATACTCTTTTGGGGTAATTAAGTGGTCAAAAACTGACATCCAGCAAATAGAGAGAACAACACGCACTATACTTACCAAACACAATAACTTACACCCTAAATCTGCAATAGAAAGACTAACCATCAAAAGGCAATACGGAGGGAGAGGCCTAATAGATATCCATCACCTGTGGCAGAAACAAATAATTAAACTAAAGAAATTCTTTCATTCTAAATCACAAACAAGTAATATCCACAAAGCCGTAGTAATGAACGATATTAACTTCACCCCCCTTAATCTAAATGAACAGAACACACCCTACGATATCAACAATGACCCACAAAAACAAAAGTATGAAGAATGGAAAAAGAAAGTACTGCACGTACGGCACCCCCACGATCTAGAACAGCCCCACATAGATACAATAGCTTCCAATAAATGGCTTAAGATAGGAAATTTATTCCCGGAAACCGAGGGATTTATGATTGCAATACAGGACCAAATCATAAACACCAAGAACTACAGGAAATTCATTATAAAAGACCCCACTATAACAAATGATAAATGCCGCAAATGTCACAGTCAGCCAGAGACCATCCAACACATCACAGGGGCATGCACAACACTAACACAAACAGATTATACTCACAGACATAATCAACTAGCAAATATCATTCATCAGAACCTAGCATTTAAATATAAACTCATACACGATACGACCACTCCCTACTATAAGTATGCACCACAAACGGTTCTAGAAAATACCACCTACAAACTATACTACGACCGCGCCATACTGACCGACAGGACCGTTCACTACAATAGACCAGATATCACTCTTCAAGACAAAGTCAATAAAGTCACTTACTTGATAGATATAGCCGTCCCTAACACACATAACTTACAAAAAACTATAGGTGAGAAAATCAGTAAATACGCTGAACTGAAAGAAGAAGTTACTAGAATTTGGAGGCAAGAAAAAGTGTTCGTAGTACCCATTGTTGTCTCCACTACTGGTGTCATACCCAATCATCTCCACCATAGCCTCAAACAACTAGACCTGAAAGACTCAAACTACATTACACTTCAGAAAGCGGCAATTCTTAACACCTGCAGAATTGTGAGAAAGTTCATGCAGATAGAAGAAAATCAAATATCTCCTCATAACATCACCTTAAACCTAACACCTTAAATTTAATTATTCACACGCTACATTGACTTGGCTAGACCCGTTAATGTAGCTTAAAACTAGCCTAGAGCTAAGAAATATTACACGTTTACCCAAAATAATAATAATAATAATATCTTGGGACAACTCACACACGGCCATCTGATCCCAAGCTAAGCAGAGCTTGTGTTATGGTAACCAGACAACTGATATACATACTTATATAATTTATAAATACATACATATTATAGATAAATTACACCCAGACACAGAACAAACAATAATGCTCATCACACAAAGTTTGTCCTGGGTGGGAATCGAACCCACGACCTTCGGCTTTGCAGTCAGGGTCACTAAACGCAATACCTCGGGGGTCATTGTACTCATCATTAAAAAGCAACTAACAAATCATGTTTATAATATCACCTGTTATAGGGGACGAACCTATTGCATCCTCTGCATCAGCTGTGCTACTACTGAGGAACTCAACACAACAGACCCCGCCATGCCCTTCTCACCCGACTTGCTAGACTAAAGTTGTGATAGCTCGGTTAATATACATGTTATAAAAATAATTTATAGCCTATAGCACTCAGGAATAATGTAGCTTTCTACCAGTGAAAATTTTTTTAGAATTGGATCATTAGTTCCAGAGATTACCCCCTACATACAAACTTACAAATTTTACCTCTTTATAATATTAGTATAGATTCGGAGGTATTAGGAAAATGTCGTGAGAAAGGTCGTGAAGAAGGTTTAAAGAGACGAAAAAATAATGGAAGGTCAGTGTGAAAGATGATTTGTTTGACTACTGAGATGAATGTTAATAGAGAGTTTAGAAGGTGTAGTGTTATGTTGCACCGATCTTGTACAGGGTGTTCGAGAAGTTTGTGGTCATATTTACGGGTGATGTTGGGTAGCAGATGTAAGAGACAATTTTCAATCATTCTAACACAAACAATACAAATGAGAATTGAGAACCTCCTCCTTTTTTTGAAATCGGTAAAAAAGTTCCGAACAAATGACTTTTCGAGCAGTTTTGTTACAGTTGATGGCATTTACTTTAGTTCAATCGTCGCTTACCATCAGGTGAGATAGTGGTCAAGCGCGTGCCTATCAATAATAATAAAAAAAAAAACACAGAATTGCTATGAAAAGTGATTTGTTTGGAAATTTTTAGTTGGTTTTTGTGGTCAGATGTTTAAAAAAAAAATTTGCTATTATTTTTTGAATGGACCTCAGCTACCCAACATGAACCTGAAATATGACCACGCATTTCTGGAACACCGTGTATACTCGTTAGCTGATTGGTATGCTAAAGATTGATGTAATTTTGTTCTTGTTACAGCATCATCATTTCATCCGAAAGACGTCCCTGCTGCACGTGGGCCGCCCCTGAGTGTCACTACATTGACTGATCCTGTGCGTTTATTAGCATTCAACGGATATCCGCGGCCTTCTCCAGGTCATCGGTCCACCTAGAGGGATGTGTTCCAATTCTGGATGATAATAATATTGTCTTTTCTCTGTTATTTCTTAATTTTGGTAAGCCATGCTCCGTGTTCGAATTTATACTGATTTTATAATCAAAAGCATTTGTCACCAAAGAGACGATCAATTTATTTTATCTATTAAACTTAAATATTCGCTTAGGAAAGCTATAACTGGGATCCTCTAAAATTTATTGGGTAGATATCCTCAAAAGACCGTTCAACAAACTAAGACTGAAAGTTTCAAAACGGTACATGAATAACTTCAGCAAATAAACGGATAAACAAAGTTACTTAATTGAATAATCGTTTCGCTTTAGCTGCTTCTCTGTAACACTTACAATAATTATAAAGGCTCTTTGGATCAACTAAGGATATTAAATGGTTGTAATTTTACAATCAACGAAAAACTTTTGATATTAATTCATGAACGTGTCTGATATACCTACTCGTAGGAATTAGATTTCAAAATACCAATTCTACTAATTTTTAAGCAACGCATTCGCATCTATATAAACTCTCAATTTCTATACATTTTAGACAGATTGCGACTGACATACGAATGCGAACGGAACGTGGCACTCTGGTCGAGGAGTACTAATAGGGATGTTTCCTGAGCAAAAAAAATATGATTCTATTTAGTCCGTCAGTTATTGGATATTAGATACGTATTTTTTGTTTTATCAAATCAATAAAAAATGACGAAGGTAGAATGCATCAAAGATGGGGAGTGCGGGCTTGTGACGTTACTTTCCGGTAAAAAATTTATCGCTTTTTGTTTAGGTACGCAAAAAAAGAAAAAAATACGTGATCAATATTTTTTGGCAATCTATTTGACGGTTTTTTTTCAGGAAACATCCCTTTTCAAGCGACATTCATTTCAGTGACAAACAATGTCAGAAACTTGTCAAAATGTAGGAAAATTAGAGGTGTTTTGGACAGTTTGCGACTGCGATGCGAACGCTCGAATAATGCGAGCATTGTCTCTCAGACTGTCGTCAAAATGTATACAAAAACCTGGCAAGTGCGAGTTGGACTCTCACACGAAGGGTTCCGTAGCATAAACCGAAAAAAATCACGTTTCTTGTATGCGAGCCCCAGAGAGCATTTAGTTTAATTTTTATTTCAACTGTCATAGACCTAATAGGGTTCTTAAGATACAGCTCGCTGACAGACAGACACAGACAGACGGACGGGTGAACGGATGGACGGACAGCGGAGGCCTAGTAATATGGTTCCGTTGGTTACCCTTTTGATGCGTAACCCTAAAAAGATATTAAATATAAAACAACAATGACACAACAACAATGTATAGTCTACTACTGATGGGCTAAGACATTCTCATACAACGAAAGTGAATGAGTAAGGTTAACTTTTAAAATTAAAAGTTAACTGCGAACAGTGTTAAATGCTAAGAGATAAATGAACTGATGGAGCCATAGATTTAAATCTAAACACTTTTCAACACGATTTATAGATGGTAGTCTTTGGTGTCAATAGAAAAATATATTGTTTAAATTTTTAGCAAAGCGAAAAGATATCGCTTATACTTAGCAAGCAAAGAGGGTAATTCTTGTGTTTTTAGCGCGGAGTCGATTAAAATTTCACTCCAATTTCAACCCTATCTTAGTCTTTGGTATCAATAGAAAAATATCTGGTTTAAATTTTTAGCAAAGCGAAAAGATATCGCTTATACTTAGCAAGCAAAGAGGGTAATTCTTGTGTTTTTAGCGCGGAGTCGATTAAAATTTCACTCCAATTTCAACCCTATCTAATTTGCGGTGGCTCGGCGGTGTAAAAATAACTTGGTCGTTTTAATCCTCTATTTATAGTCTCGGATGATAGTGTCGACGAGGAGGTAGGCAGTACTCTACTCGAGAGGGTGTTTTAAGAGATAAGTATTTGAAGCTTTATAAAATCCAAATGTACTTAAAATGGCATTTGTTGAAGTCGTCCAGTGGATAATGAACAGTTGTTTTATATTAAAGTTAATCTCTACAATTCAAAAGAACACATTACCTTCCCTAGCGTCGCGCAGTTGGGTAAAAAGGAGGAGGTTCTCAATATGGTTGTATTGTTTTTATTATATTTGTCAGTTATGAATAGATTTGAAAAAATATTTTATTTATATGAAATGATGTACTTTCCGATTGATCCCACTGAAATTTCATCAAAATCGGTTCAGTAGTTTGGTTTTTAAATCAAAATAGCTAGAAAAATATGTTGTCCAAGTAAACGAAATTGCGTATTTGCTTTCCTGTGACTTTCCAGTAGTGTTGTTGTTAGGTGTGGTGTACCTACCACAAAAAATTGGAAAATAAAAAAACTTTTTATTAAATACAACCGGCATCCAAATAAAAAAAAAACACTACAAAGTACAAAATAACTTTAATTTCAGAAGTCGGTGGAAACAACCAAAACCATCGACTTCCGAAATCAAAGGTATTTTGTACTTTGTAGTGTTTTTTTATGTGACCCACCCTCTAATCGCGTAAACAAATCAATGGTCTTATATTTTGTGTACATATTTCGGCAAGTTATACAGCTGATTTTTTTTCGGTTTTTTTTTAGTCGCACAGTTAAAGATCTCCATAATAGAATAGATTATAACACTCTTTATCTACAATCACAACGTAATGTTCCAAATATGAGTTCAAAAACGAATGCATAAACACGTACTTTTTTTTCATGGGTAGGTAAAATAAAAAAAAAACCATTACAGTTCAACACTTTCCTTCGATTTTTAAACAACTGCATCATAAAATAACTTTTTAATTTTTATATCACACTTTTACTTTTTAATTTACTGGCCCAGCCCGGGCCTTTGACTTAAGGTGAACGCTTCACGGCTTCAAATTTTCTTACGTTTTTTGCAATTTGCAGTATGTAAGTAAGTATGTATTAATAGAATTACAATCATTAAAATCATCAATACAACTCTTTTAGTTACAATTGATGTCAAATGTAGTATTTCATGAAATCATAACATTTGTCAACAATTTGAATTTCGCGGACTACCTCGAAACGCGCAGAGCCAGCTTTTATCATTGTCTATGGATGCGCGCGCTGCGCAGTCATTCGAATACGCAATGAGAATATCCGCCATATTGGAATAAACTATTTTTCCACTTATTTTATTTCAACTGTATGAGTGAAGATAAAATAGTGTATGCAACGGCATATAATTATGTGTTTTAATAACCCCTTTTATATGATCGTTGCATAAACTACTATTATAAATATTAAAAAAAAAAAAGAACTCCGGGTGTCGTGTCAAAAGAAAACCTCTAAATCTTGTTGAAATTCTAGAGCATGTAAGCAAAAAATATTTAAACTACAGTAACAACGATTACGTAAAAAAACTAGTGTAAGTACTCGTACAAGTACTGCAGTAAATAGCTCCTACTTAAGTACAGTTGCGAACAAGCCTATTTCGCTTTAATAGGTTGCGAGAGCTTTAATATTAACTACGTCTTGTAGCGTAATGAACCGGAAAAATGGGAAAGGTTTTTAATGTTAGATGGAGGAAAAATTGTGTTTTGTGGGCTGTGTTTTTTATATAAAGTGAGTAGTGATTAAGTCGTGTTTTTGAAAGATATTTAGCACTTACCTTACATTATTCTCCCAATTTATTTGGCTTATCTTATCCATGTTTTTTATTGCAAGATATATTTTTATAGGAGTCGACATAAATAATTTTATTTAAAAATCAGCTCGCTGTTTACAGTAATGCAATTTATGGCTCATATCTAAATTTTTATAATATACGAGTAACTAGTAAAAGTTCACGAACTACACTTATATCCTACCAGT
Organism: Melanchra persicariae; assembly: GCA_947386135.1. Taxonomy (NCBI): domain Eukaryota; kingdom Metazoa; phylum Arthropoda; class Insecta; order Lepidoptera; family Noctuidae; genus Melanchra; species Melanchra persicariae. Next base: position 2,167,932 of record OX376652.1, read on the forward strand.
CATAACCGTCGTTGTATTCGGGGAGCCTGTGTTCAGCTACACTCAAAAGGCCTACAATGCTCTGCGGATCCAGTATAACAACGCATTTAGAGTACTGTTGCGTCTGCCTCGGTTCTGTAGCGCGTCGTCTATGTTCGCTGAAGCACGTACCGACTGCTTCAATGCTGTACGGCGTAGGAGAGCGGCCTCGCTGCTAAACAGACTCCGGGGCAGCCCCAGCAGTATTCTACGCGCTATAGCTGATAGGCATGACAGCCCGTTGGTGCGGTCGCTTGTCAACAGTACATTGTCAAGGTTATTAATTAAGTACTAACATAGGTTTAAGACTATTGTTACTAACCCAATGGATCCTTGTTATCTGGAATAAAATGTATTATTATAACCAGAATAACATAATTATGACTAATTTCTGACGGAACTACGTTTCTTATTCGCTTCGTTATCAAGTAGTACTGAATCTGAAAACATACAACCACAGTGTATTATGTTTGTAACAATAATTGCTTAACATATCAAATTCAGCAAAGTTTCCTTCCTGAAAAACCTAAAATAACATTTTGGCGGCCAACTTACATTTTGGCGCCCAACATGGCTCTACCCATGTTGGGCGCCAAAAAGTAAGTTGATTGCGAAAAATATTTTCGGGTTTGTAGAAATTAGGTAGGTACTTCAGCTCACCTTACGCCAAAAAATGTGTCAAGTGTATTCAAAACATTGAGTGGCAAGCCCGCGATCCCTAATGGCTGGCTTAACGCGACCTAAGGGTCTCTTAACGTCCCTAGAGCCCGATAAAACGAGCCTCTTGCGTCGTCAGCCTCTAGTCAACTCTTCACAACATGGAGTGGTTTGGAGCGATCTGGTTAAAACCGGAGCAGAATTGAGGGTGTTGTGTGCAAAACTCAATGGGTTTTTACTTTGAGCTTGAAAGCGCTTCGGTTTTGTTAGGGATTAGAGTTTGTTTTTAAAATGTTTTTCTAACGGATCACGGATCGCAGTCGATAGCTAAAGAATATAGTTTTAAAATTTTGTGCTTGGCAAAAACGCTGTTTTTTTTTTAAATTTGAAATGAGACTTATTATTTAGATTTTTATATTTATTTATTTTGCGTTGCAGTCACAACCTCATTGGTCCTAGGTTGTACGTGCTACTGCTGAATATTACATGTGAACTCGGGTTCGATTCCCAGGTCGAGCAAGTGTTATTGGATTTTCCCAACAGGAATTTCGCATCGATAGCCCAGTGTCAGCATTAGTGCCCGGTTGATAGCAAGAGGCTCGACACCTAGAAACTAAAAAGGACGTAACTACATACACAAAGCGAACCGATTTCCAATATGATGATGATTTAAGGACGGAAATCGGTTACTTCGTTTTGTGTAGTTACGTCCTTTTGTCTTATGACAGTAGATTGTATAATTCTATCAAACCAGAAAGCAGGCGTCAGCAATTCGATGCAGGTCAAATTGAGTATTGAAAATTCATTCAACAAATCACACGTCTCAGTCGGTACGCTCTTGCCAGAGCGATCTTGGTCGTCGTGTAGTGTTCCGGGCCAATGTAATCCTTTTCACAATCTCTCGCCATTTTTGCCTGTTAGCGGTCATAGGCACACTCATGCATTGGGCCGTTCACTGCAGACTTGATTTGGTCGGTCCATCGCAAAGGTGATCTACCGCGCGGCCTGGTGCCCTCGACTCTGCCTTGCACAACGAGGCGTTCGATGGAGTCACTGTCCCACCTAGAGACGTCTCCGAAGAAATTGAGGATGCGAGTTTGTACTTAGGCTGTTAGGCTCTGTTTGATGTCCAATTCTTCGAATAGGGACGCATTTATGCGGAACTCCGAGCATGCTTCAACATCACATTTCTAAATCGTCTATCTTCTTCCTTTCTATCTCTTGCAGCGTCTCGTCTCCGCGGCTTACAGGAATATGGGGAATACGAGTGCAGGTAATCAGTGGCCTTAGTGAGGTTTCTATTCCTCCATATTTTCCTCATCTTATCAAATGCAAAAATGTCAGATTAATTTTGTGATAATTTTCGTTGCAGAAACTGAGCCTTACTCAGCAAACGTGATGACAGTGTTTTATCAATTGACCTCATAAATTGGCTTATAAAAAGGTTCATAAATTGTCACATGTCACACACGCTGTATAATATTAAGTCTAATCTAAACTAAATTAGCTCGTTGTGTCCCACTGCTGGGCAGACTTCCTTTTCCCTTTTCCACACACGTCTGTCCCCTGCTAACTGACCTGTAATGAGGTCAGTTTCTTCCAGTAAGATTTGTGTCTCCTTCGGCCTTTAATAAGAACTACTACAATAAAATATTGCAACGTTGAAACATACGAATAAAAGCTGAAACACATGCTAGTTTCATCTTATCTCCCTTCCCTAACCCAAAACACTTTCCCCCAGAATGTTGCCATAAGCACCTTCCTTGTTTACCAAATAACAAACGAGTATAGCACTACATCGCCAAAATATGACGTTTCCTCAAATATATTAGCCGCGCGTTGCCAAGCACGGAATATTAACTTGTAGGCCTTTATGAGTAGATTTATTGCGCAGCCATCTTGGATTCTAGCGGCAACATGGCGGTTGTAATTAAAAATTGATGAAAGATCGTGTGAACTGATTTATTTGGCATTGTTTAGTTTGTGGCGTTTGATTAGATTGGTTTTGACGCTTTTAACCTGTTGTTTTGTTTATTTACTCTCTTTGGGGGCCATAATGTGTAGCTATAGAATCATCATAATCTTCCTGCCCTTGTTTCATGTTATTTAGGGCCGGTACTATCTGCCAGAGCTTCGGAATTATTCGAAAGATTTACCGCGGCCCTGGAACCCAAGAAGCATTTTTGAGGAACGCGGGTGGGTTTTAGTCAGTAAGAGTCTGACAATGCCTCTCACTTTGCTCAGAGTCACTTGATGATTTACCATCCAAAAAAAGGGTTGACGCTACACGTTCTCTTAGTCCATTCTGTCCTGTCTGTGTAGGTGTAGAAAATTTGTTACAAAATAGTAGTGTCGTATTATTTCCTCGTTGAACACTATAATGCTCTTAAGTAGGAATAAAATCAAATAATAAATAAAAGACGTACAACATTGTATGAGTATTGTCTGACAATGTTTCAGGGCAGTAAATATGGAGCGGTAAAAGCTAAGTGCGTATGTTTATAGGAGGATAAGTGGTGTTGGTTTGTAAGTATACGGTAGTGAAGTGTGTCAATCATTCACTTCATATTTAAAGTGTTTATGAGACGAAATGTCATATTTAATGTGTTAAAATGCATTTATTTAGCGTAGATGAACCACAAACAAAAACTGTTTACAAAAAATATTTCCAAATGTTTTTGGCTGTTTCTCCGTTTTTGACACCGACTTCCGAAATTAAAGTTATTTTATAATTTTTTGTTTTTTTTATTTGGAACTCCGTTGTATTTTTTAAAAAAAAGTTTTTACTTTTTTTCGCTTTTTAGTAGTTTATCATTTTTCGTAATTCGTAACCACCAATGGAAAGTCACAGGAAAGCGAAATACGCAATTTTGTTTACTTGGATGACATATTTTTCCAGTTAAGTATTTTGATTTAAAAACCAAACTACTGCTAAACCGATTTTGATGACATTTCTATGGAACCAATCGGAAAGTAAATCCTTTCATATAAAAGAAGAATTCTTCTAATCGGTTCATAACTGACGGAGATATGAGGTATGACATTAAAAAAAAGACGAGAGAAGTATAATATGAATTTTTATTTCGATACACGTGCTTTCAGTTTCATACAAAAGTACAAAATAACTTAAGAGCGTGTACGTCGTATGTCATTTCATACAAACTTTTAAGTCCTTATTCTTCAAAATGAATGTACAGATTTCAACGAAACTTGGTATGCATACGCTAGATATCAAGGTCTAAATAGTTGTCAGAAAACATTTTTGAAAAAGAGTTCAGGGGGAAGGATATAGAGATTTTTCACTTTGTATAGAAAACTTAAAATCGCTCTCTCTCTCCCTCTGAAATCTTTTTCAAAAATGTTTTCTGATAACTATTTAGACCTGGATATCCAGCGTATGCATACCAAGTTTCGTTAAAATCGGATCATTCATTTTGAAGAATAAGGATTTGAAAGTTTGTATGAAAAGCCGTATCGCGTAAACGCTCTTAATTTACAAAACATTGACAGGGCAACTGTGACAGGTTGCATCAATAGATTTCTAACAATATTGACGGATCACTAACTTGACTTTAAAAGCTATGAAAAGTGTCCAAAAAATATTCGTATTTGGGTTTTTTTCTCCAAAATTTGTAGAAAAATTTCTATGGTGTCTGTACAACATTAAAGTGATAAAAGTGATGTTTTTATCATAAATTAATTATACCTAAGTAGAAAATTTTCATTTTCTCGTGCACAGAGCGGCCGTTACAAAATATATTTCAAGAAGTTCGTTTCCTTCACTAGTTGAACCTTAATTGGTTCGAACATGATTCCGTATAATCCAAAAAATGTGATCAACCTGTACTGTAATGTATGTCATAAAAGTTTAGTTGCAAAATTACATTATTTATCAACTACTCGTAGTTCATATAAAATAGTTGTAACATGATGAAATGTGCTAACACGTTAATAGCACGATAACGGCAGGCTTATTATCACAAAAGCTGGAATAAAACAATGTTTTAGTCTTTTAGTCAGTATAAATTACTAGAGGACATATCGCCGTCCCCAGAGAATAAAATGATAACTGCCATTATCTTAGTCTTAGTGTTATGTAATTTTTGGGATCTGTGGGTGTTAATACATCTGCTCAATTTTTTTCGTAATTTTTATACAGTTATTGACGAAGTTACAAAATACTACAATAGTATTCAAATATTTAAAACAGGTCTTAAATTACGAGAATAAAGTGTTAATATAATGTTATCAGAATGTATTCCCACTTGCTATTATGACAAATAGTCATACAATTATGTTCCCGTGAAAAAATATTCGACTAGATAATGATAAACGCAGTTATCATTTTATTCTCGTTCAAAACCATCCAGTCGCTTCGTATAAGATGTGTTAGTAAAATGACTGTTATGGTTTTGAACAGTAACACATATTGTCATCCTCTTCGCCCAATTAGATTTCACACAAATGCAATTGCAATGGCAAATATAAAATATCGATTGATCAGTGTGCTTCTATGCGTCATTACGTAAACATTGTAGTGCTAAGTTTTTTGTTTTTATTTTTCTAAGTGAAGTGTAATAGCTTAATAATAATAGTTATTTACGGTAATGAGCAAACAAACTAGGAACGCGCGTTTAAACGCCATTATGAATAATGTAGAATGGATTGAAGAAGAGCCAAATCATTTTAACAATGGTAAGTAGAACTGGTAGAACCTAGTCACAATTTATCTTAAAATATTAATTAAGTTTTAGTTTAATAGAACTACGTAATTATGTTCTCCTCCTATTTTCATACCCTATACCTGGTGCCGTATTATGATGATAATAATGCCACCATGATGTCGGTGCGAGAGAATGACGCAGGTATATACATGACCGATGGCAACATCAATTTTTCGCAACGAAATCATGATGTTATAATTACCTCAAAATACGGCCCCTGTGAGATTTTTGGAACGAAAATATAGTTGGATTTAATTATTTAAACGTTTTTAGATGTAATAATAGGTGCAAGCGATTTTCAACCTTATTGACACTATTTTTATTGCTTGTTTTTAGTTAAATATCTGCTCTGTTACTTTGTTTATGTTTAAATTGCGATTTTTAACTAAAGTCAATAAGTTCGAAAATCACTTGCACCTATTTTTGCAAGCACTATCGATATAAGATTACTTTTCGGTAGTCCTTGGTTTTGACTTCGTCCCAAACGCGTGTCCCGCGACACGTTCAACTTTTTTTACTGACCAAATACGTAAGCGCAATATGTACTACAACAATAATAATAATTAATTCAAGAATTTATAGTACGGTGGTACTGAACCCTTAATGTGCACGTCTTACTTGTACTTGGCTGATTTTATTTTAATTTTAATTATGATTATCCTGTACATTCATCCCGTTTTAATGAAGCCTGAACCGATTTTGATACTTAAATGATTAGGGTGTCAATAAATTAATTTTAGTTTCGCAAATATGAGTGCAACTATTTAGTGTCATCTGGATACTGTTATTAATGTATTACTTATCTATTCTATTATTATTTTTAGAACAACATCAGGGAGGAAATAACGACATGGTTACTACGACATCTGAAGCAGTTATTGCTAAAACTCATGAATATATTTTACGAAAGACGAAAAAAGCATTTTACTGCGAGGAAAACGAAAATGAAATAAATGAAGATTTCTCACCGGATGCATCTGAGTATTTGCCGAGCCCAGAAAGAATGAAAATTTTACAGAAAAGCGGAAGTTCATCAAGTATTGGAGGAAACTCAGATTACATAGAAACAGCCAGCCAGAAAATAGTAAAAACACCATCAACTATTTCCAACATATCTTTAGTTTTGGACACAATAGACTTCATAGCATCCCCTTCAGTCATATTTGAAGCTAATAAGTTGCAAGACAATCCTAAATCACACACAAACTGTATTTTGGATTTGACACCAACTTCAACACATGAAAATAATGGACCGTCTAGATACAAAACAAAGCTGTCATCAAAAAGGTGCCTCAATAAATTATTTTTAGACGATAATCAGCCGTCAACCTCATATACTAGTGCTATTATTGATAATCACGGGGGTGAAAAAGAAGGAGAATCATCAGTACCATCTCTTTTTGATTTGGATGAAACATTACAACCCGCAAATATTTCTGATTGTACATTGTTGGACAAAACGATTATTAACAATGAAAACATAATACCTAGTCCTCAAAATCTGACACAAACAGAACAAAACAGTAACGTAGCGGACCATCAGAGCCCTGATCATAATGGTGACTATGATGGAGAAGACCAAGCTATAATGCATTCATTTAGTTCAGTTCAAGAATCGACACCACAGGGAAAAAATACAAGAAAACGTAAACGAAATTTAAATGAAAATCAAGATGTTAAGAATAAAAAATTAAAAAATTCCGGTGAAGCCTATAAAGGCTGTAGATCGAAGAAAATGTATGACAAAAAAGTTTTAAAAGCTAGCTGCAAGTGCACAAAGAAATGTGGTGAAAAGGTAACTCATGAGCAAAGAGAGTACATAATGCAGCAATATTATAAAATTGGAGACCACGAGAAACAATGGCAATATATTGTAAATCATACATTAGTCGAAGATGTTAAGCGAATCACAGTAGAGCGAAAACGCACCCGAACTCAATCGATCAAATACTTCTTTACAATAGATTCAAACAAAATTCAAGTGTGCAAAACCTTTTTCATTAATACTCTAAGCATTTCACATCAAACTGTATATACAGCACTAGAAAAATCCAAACCTGAAGAAAACTTTATGGACAAACGAGGGCGACATGAAAATAGGCCACGTAAAATGCCCATTTTGACAGAAGAAAGCATCATAAAGCACATTAAATTGTTCCCTACTGTTGAGTCTCATTACGTTAGAAAAGATTCTTCCAGAAAATACCTCTCAGAACTACTTAATATATCCAAGATGTATCGCCTTTACACGGCTTGGTTTGGTCAGCAAAGATTTGACTGTCCTTTGGCAACTAAACGTCAATACGAGACAATATTTAACACCAAGTTTAATTTTTCATTTTTTAAACCGAAAAAAGATCAGTGCTCTCAGTGTACTCGTTATCGACAGGCTGATTCAAAAACTCAAGAAACATTGCAAGAAAAATATGATACACATACAAAAAACAAAGAAAGTGTACGGCAAATTAAAAAAGAAGAAAAAGAATCAGTTGATTCTTCAGAAACAACCGTGGCAATCTTCGATTTGGAAAAGGTTTTGAGCATTCCACAATCTGAAGTTGGATCGTTTCACTACAAAAGAAAGTATCCCATTTATAATTTCACTGTGTATGATGCTACTCAGAGTCAAGGTTATTGTTATGTTTGGCATGGTCAGATTGCTAAAAGGGGGGCCAATGAAATTGGTAGTTGCTTATGGCAATTTCTGCTTAATGAAAAACAAAGAGGCATCCAGAACATATCGTTTTACTCCGACGGTTGTTGCGGGCAGAACAAAAACAGATTTATATTCGCTCTATATATTTTTGCTGCACAGAAGCTTCAGTTGAACATTACACATAGATTCTTTGAAACCGGACATGGCCAGAGTGAGGGAGATTCTATGCATTCCAACATTGAACGTGAATTAAAACACAGAGTTGTATACACGCCTGATCAGATGTACACAATCATTATGAACGCGAAGGTACATGGAAAAAAATATCAAGTTAAAGAGATGACGCAAATAGAGTTTTATAATATAAAGGAGTTAATAGAGAATAAGAACTGGTTAAAAAATGAGGAGGGTCAAAAAGTATCATGGACTCAAATCATGGAAGTGAATGCCTCACATTCAAATCCATCAATTTTAAAATATAAATACAACTTTGATTCCGACTATTCCCAATTAAATACAGAGCCTGTCCGAAGAATAAGAAGCAAGCGGGGTACCAGACAGATATCAAGCCCAAGTCCTAGCTGTGTTCCCGAACTCCAAACGTTGTACACTGAGCCTGTTCCAATAAGCAAGGCTTTATACGATGATCTTATTAGCCTCTGTAAGGCAGGAGATATTCCAAGTTACTATTGTGGTTTCTACGAGTCCTTGACTTATGGCAGTAGCTGTTCTGGTGACAATGACGTCAATGAGGAAGATAATGATGATTAATCACCAACCTTAATTTTTTTTTAAATTCATTATAAGAAACTGATTTTATGTGATAAATGTAATTATGAGGCTGTTTTATTGATAACAAATTGTGTCAAAAGATTATATTTCTTAATAATTTAATTAGTATTGTATTCATAATTCACATAATATGTGATCATAAGGCTGATTTTAATTAATAAAAGACTAATAAGAGTAAATTAAGAAAAATACTGTTGTTTAATACTATTATTTTGAATAAAACTAACGTTGATTATCATATCATAGTTTTATTAGGAAATCAAATTCAAAGTCCTTATCATATACTTTTTTTATAATATTTACGAGAGTAAGACGATATTAAAGTATATCAGTATCACTTTCTTCTTAAAAACCCGTAGAATAAAATGATAAGCGAAGAGTGCAATATTTGATTCTGGTCAGGCTTTACGGAGAATAAAATAATAGACGACATTATACAACTTAGACTATGATTAATTTTGACTAACTTCTTATTTTCTAAATAATGTCTCTATTTTGATACTAAGGCGTATTTCACTAAAACATTAAGAACAAACGAAAAATAACCTTTTTTAAAAGCATACAATCATCTGTTTACGTTCAGTATTTAAAGAGCAATCGACGAAAACATGTTTTTTATTTTTCCTGAAAAGTTACATTTTTGTAGTTATCATTTTATTCTCCGGGGACGGCGATATGATTGCCGTTTAATTAACGGGCTGACTTCGGTTTGAAATTATTTTTGTTTTTTTTTTTAGTTTTAAGCCATGTCATTCCTTTTTCGAAATCATTTCGTGGGTTTTGTTTTTTCTGTGATATAATATGCCACATTATGTGTCAATCTATCATATAACTATTTATCAATGCGAAAGTTCGAATGGATGGATTTTGGTTATTACTCAATGACGGTTGAAAGGATCTGGATGAAATTTTGCTCAAAAATAGATCATAGTCTGGAATAAAACATACGTTACCTTAGAATATTTGGGTGCGTCGTCCTCACATAACAATGTAATCAATTAATTAATATAAAATATTGTAAAACTTTTATTTGAAAAGATATTGAGTTCGTTGTCCATTCTTCTCCATAAGAATCTACTTTTTGCGAATGGACAACAAGGGTCACTATTTTATTTTATTTTCTATCTGTAAATTTGACGTTCTAGAGTGCCTTTTATTGGTCTAGTTGAAATAAATTAAGTGACTTTGGCTTTGGTAATTTCCGACAGTCGCAGTAAAATCATGCAACGTTTCGTTAAAATAATTATGATGTTAATAATTCTCATTCATGCCATTAACCACATAGGTAATGTTAAATTGTTTGAAAATGATGTGTCAAATTAACAGTGAGTTTGAATTTGAAATCAATTTCAAGGGCTATTGATTACAATGTGCGGTTTCACAAATGACTTATTTCATATTTGTGTTTGGGAATTCATTAATACTTTATAATAACTACACTAGCGAACAGCCTCGACCTCGGCAAATTGCATGGGTGCAATTTGTATTATGTTACGCCCAAAGACCAGAATGCTCATTGAGCGAAAAACCAATTCACAACGCGTTGAAACGGCCACAACGCAAATTTTGCGTCGTGGCTCTTAAGAAACCGGCCACGACGCGTTGTGAAAATGAAGAAATGCCATGTCGCATTCTGAGCCCTAACTAATGCAACCATATCGCGAAATAAGTATGTTTATAAGACATGGCTCTGATAATTATTCGCGCTAGAAATTCGCGATATGGAATTTTGGAATAAACCACAACGCGTCGTGAGCTGTTTTCGCTCATTGAGAGTTTCGGTTTTTAAAGATACCACAAAATGAGTAGTGAGAATGTGGCTGTTTGATGATTCCTTTGCTTTTTGGATCACATTTAAAAAGCGAAGGAGTTGCGTTGTGAAATTTTAATTTAGTACAACATTCTCGTTTGATTGTTATTATGGTTACAACTTTGACTTGAATGTACCCTGGCGATTGGGGATGTCATGCTCACTCAAAAGTCTGGCTGATGGCGGCGCATGCGTTGGATCATTTGGCTCCCTAAAAATGGTTGAGCCGAATGGTGCTAGCGTATACGTCATGTTCGTGAACGGGCGCCGTCAGCTGAGACTGGTCATCTCTCGGCTGCCATGGTTTATTTTAATTATTTCTTTGAATTCTTTCTTTTTTACTCCGGACTCTTTTATCCTGCACGTCTTTTACATCGTTCTCACATATATGTATAATTTCAATATGAATGATGTAACCATAATTTTGTAACAAAATATTATTTTTAAAAGAGTGTCCGTGGAGTTTTTTGCACGTTCTTCTCCATAGAGATCTACGCTTTGGAACGTGCAAATAGCTTCATCTTTTTGACCGACCGACCTTGACAATTCAAAAGTGCCTGTAAATGGTCTAATTGAAATAAATGCTTTGACTTTGACTTGACTTTGACTTTGAATGTCACTGGTTGTTTTAATGTTGGCAATAAGCTAACTGTTTCAGAAACTTTTATAGAGGATTTGTAGCATGGAAGTAGATAAAATATTTTAACATTTATTCTAAAACGAAACTTTATACTGACCGGACCGTACCTAAAACCGTCCAACGACTTGTGCCATCCGGTATAGCCAGACCGGCGACTATAAACCGATGATCACTAGCAAAACTATTAGCAAACCAAAACTGCACTCATTACTTTGGCCGATAGTGCTCAAATACTACTCTAACGGTCATAGCCATGCAGCGGTTCCGTGCATCTTGCTAATACTGCTCGACAGTGTAATTGCAACATTTACACTGTCGTGCAAATTGTATAACGGCGTTCTAACAATCGGATGAACGGTTGCGGCCTGCGTCAGCTGTATGCTTACACAACGAGCACGAAAATAGACCAATTTTGGTTTTTCGTTTCAAATTTGTGTGTTCATTTTCGTTTTAAATGTTGAGTTTCTGAATACAGTGGTGCTAATGTGCTGTCAGGCTTGAAATTACTTTTTTGTTGGACGTGTAGCATAAAATGATGGAAAACTAAAATAGGTTGTTGAAGAAAGTTTTGAGCTGGAAAATGGGCTCTCACCGAACCTAGCAAAACTGGACTCCACAAACTATGCTATTATTTGCCTTGTAGTGTCGTTGGAAAAATCTATATACTATAATCCAGACTAATATAATAAAGCTGAAGAGTTGGCTTGTTTGAAAGCGCTAATCTCTGGAACTACCAGTCGGATTTAAAAATTATTTACGTATTTATTTATTTATTTAGGCTTCTCAACAATAAGTACACTATTACTTTATCACTCATACATTAGGTACAAACTTAAATCTAAGCGCCTCATCAATTACAGAAAAGCACAGCGTGTACTGTATTATTCGCAGATAATTCCATAATTATTAATAATTGAAAAGTAATACACAGTTTGAAAAACAAAAAAACAACAACAATTGAAACCTAAATTGTGTACAATAAATTGAAATTAAATTAAATTAGAATAGATTAAAATAAATAAGATTAGATAAAATTTGAGTAAAATAAATGGAAATAAATAAATTAAATTAAAATAAATTGTAATACGTATATGATAAACCACATTCATGAGGAAGGTTATACGGGAACGGGTATAAACGGGATATGGGTACGAAGTCGCCGGCAAAAGCTGGTCTCCTATAATAGCAAACAATCTTGCTTGTTAAGTAACATTGTATATTGGAATATGCAGGCTCGCATTCGCTTGCGGTGTAGTCTCGCCTTAAATTGCTTTTATGGCTTACTTGCTCCTTGCAAACACTATTTCTTGGAACCTACAATGGAAACCGCATATGTTGCATATGTATGGACGCCTGCATATTTGCATATCCATATGGGGTAGGATACCCATATTCGTATAGGTGAGTCACAAGTGTAGTCGGCTGGACTTAATCCTACAATAGCGCTATGGTTAAGATGTCACTGCACTAGATGCACTAAATTGTTAGTTCCGCTGCTACGTAGAACGTATGGGTATGTTCGATTCAGTTCGATGGGGTATTATTGTAATGAGGGGGTTTAAAAGTCAAAATGGGGGTACCACAAGGCTCAATATTGGGTCCTATCCTCTTTTTAGTGTATATAAATGATCTACCTACACTGTCTTTTAAAAATCAACAACAAATGGTGTTATTTGCTGACGATATATCCTTAATATTTAAGATAGATAGACGTTCTACAAATCTTGACGAAGTAAACTTGGTTTACTGCTAATAATTTAGTATTTTTATTATTTATTTGTTAGAATTTGCTTAACCACACAACAATACACGGTAATTCAAAACCTCGCCTGGTGTAAACAAAAAAACGACATTTAAGTTTATTATTTCTAAAGGCTTTTCTTTTTTCGTCATAGTCTATTTATTTCTTTTAATTGAGAAAATGTACAAACCATCTTCATCTTTTAATCGACTTAAAAAAAAGGAGGAGGTTATCAATTCGGTTCTATTTTTAAGGTTGGTTACCTCATAATCCCGTCATTTATGAACCGAATTTTAAAAATTCTTCTTTTATTGGTCGGTTCAGTAGTTTAATTTTTAAACAAAAATCTGGAAGGAATACGTCATCCAAGTAATCGAAATTGCGTAATTTGCTCGCCATGACTTTCCAGTGGTGGTTACAAATTACGAAAAATAATAAAGTACTAAAAAGCGTAAAATAATAAAAACTTTTTTACAAGAAAAAAAAACAGTTCATTCGGTTCTACTTATTTTGTAAAAAACGTTTTTATCTCTCATCGACACACCTCACTGACAGCAGCGACAGCTATATAGTGCGTTTCAACAAATAGTACCTATGGCGTTATGATGGCACACCCTGTCTGTCAAAGTCATTGGCACGAGAAGACGCTCCCGCAGATTTTGTTTATTTTCATTTGATTTTCGACTGAAATCATGCCCAAAACTTTGAAAAGTGGTGAAAGAATGATGGTGTTAAAGGTGAAGAACTTTTGTGAACCTGAAAAACGTAATGATGCCTCATTAATTCCTGAGCAACATGAGCCTCAACACATCTTAAGATGTGTTGAGGCTCATGTTGCCGCCCTTACAGGTAAGTCAAAATTGGGTTACCAGTAGCAGATATTAAATTTATAACTTAAAGTGCAATTTTCTATTGTCTTTATTGGTTTATGTATGATTGTGACAATAAACAAGTAAACCGAAATATATGTTTTAGGTGTATCCGAAAAAACCGTGTTTAAAATCACCAAAGAAGGTGAGGTCGCAGCCAGCACGTCGACTAAGGTTTCAACACCTCGCAAAAGCGGTCCCCGGCCTAAAAGAATCGAACTAGATGAAGAATAAACTGAAGAATGTGAGCACGTGAAAAAAGTGGAAGAAAAATATTACGCAGATGGAAGTTTATTATTGAAGTGGGAGACAATAGTGACACTTCTGATGACGAGGATGATATGGAAGATGAAGATGACGACAACCGCTCGGGTATAAGTCCGTTGGACGAACATAACTACTCCAAACACATTTTTTTTGTCTGAGCATTATTATAATAAAAATGATTAAATTATGATAGATAGATAGATTATTAATATGATAACAATCAACAAATTTGTAAATATGTAAGAATCTAACTAAAAAACATACAAATCACCCTTACTTTGAGGTAGGTTATTATAGGTAATGTGGAAACACTGTGAAACATTGCTGCCAACATAACGCCATAGGTAACATTCGGTGAAACGCACTCTAGTGTCAAGATTCTCTTTATTGTTTCCCAAAGAGAATTAAACAGCTCAAAAAAGTACGAATAACATTACAAAAAAAGTAGCAGGTACTTTCTTTACATGATATAAAAAAAAACTGATCTAACATGTACCTACACACTTTACTTAAATATGATCAGCAGTGCGAATCTCAATCCATGTAATAAAGATGGAATGACAGCTCACTTCGTGATCACTTCACCCAAGCCTTCACTTCGACATGTTTACAGAATCGATCGGCTGATTATCTGTATCACTTTTATTGAATTAACCAGCTAGGAGTTGTAATTTTTAAAGACCAACATAATATCACTATCTTAAGGATTGAGAGGAAGTGAGTTATGCTGTTATGGTAGAAAGTATTACTATATTTGAGCGCCAAAAAGCCTGGAGCCAATAGTAACAATTAATACAAATATTACTTTTATGCCTCCCCTATACCTCTCACACCGATAGTTTTGTTCATAAACCCCAATTTCGATATAGCATTCCATACCTTTGCTTACCTGCGAAACGAAACAAAGAAAATGGAAAATGGGTCAACTCGAAACGTCTCTAAAATTGAATAAGGTCAGCAATACCAATAAGCACTTGGAAGGACCTTGAATACATTGTTACAGTTCCTTGTCCTTAAGTTCTATTATTCAAGAATTTAGGACCAATACTATTAGATAATCCCTTCGATTCAATATGTAAATTGATTCAAAATAAACTTGACCCGAGCACATTGCAATCTTGCTTCACCACACTATCAGTATTCGCTATTTGTGTCCGTCTTCCTCGTACAATAAGTCTGCTAAGATATCCCTGCACATCAGAAAGATTAACTCCTCAAATAT
This sequence comes from Melanchra persicariae, assembly GCA_947386135.1. NCBI lineage: Eukaryota > Metazoa > Arthropoda > Insecta > Lepidoptera > Noctuidae > Melanchra > Melanchra persicariae. The sequence goes on from OX376652.1 coordinate 2,183,328, forward strand.
AGTCCTTCTTGCTTTCATGATAAAGCGCCTTTCGAAATGCCAGCTTAAACCCAATTGCAAATTAGGGATAGTAGTGTGAAAGTCGACAAGGTAACATTTTCGGATCTCCAAAAATTTTCTCAGCTATTATGGCATTTACTGTTAAAGAAATAGAGGACATATGTGTTGGAACTACGGTTCTGAAACGGAAAAACACGGTTGGTTTTAAAGGTCCAAGCTGCAGCCTGAATGAGAATTAAATACCTATTCAAGTCTTAGTCTCGTGCAATATTTATGTAAATGGCTCGGCTAAGGGGTTGATCCTGGGAAATTTTAGACTGTTGTGTAAATTCTGTTCCTTTAGTTATCAAGGTGTTTCGGTTTATTCAGAAGGCTTTGTGAGAACTAGACTGGCGAAGTTTTTGAATGGTAAGCAGTTGGTAATCTTGGTTACATTGTTTGTTGTAGGACATTTTTACATTTGTAGAACTAATTAGTAAAGCTATAAATGGCTTGGATGGAATTACCTGCTTTTCTGATGAACTGATTGATCTGACAGGTTGGATCTGTGATAATAGTTCCTACTAGACGAAAAAGATTCATTGTTAGCAGGCCAATTTGACACTGTTGTATGTTGACACTGTTATGTATTGTATTTGTTCGCATTTTCGACCTTTTAAGTCAAAAATTTTTCACCAGACGCTTAGATCCGGCTCAGCCCTAAAAACATCAACAAGTATTTTTAGTGAAACAGTTTCATTCATAATTCGAGCAGACATCTCGCATGGTCTGCAAACATAAAGAAATAGAGGTGGGACGGAATTTTTAATATCTTTTACCCTCAACTTGTGAGTTGCGAAATATTAAAATGTCGCTGAAGTTATGCTCGTGTGGGAGGGCTTCCATTGAAAGATATGCGAAGAATGAGCGACACGAAGAATTTATTGGTTTGGTTCTTAGGATGTTAACCGGATTTAATGTGAATGTTCGGTTCGTGGAAAACGAGAAAAGTCATAACAGAAATAGAAATGAAGTATTTCGAACGGGAGCAGAGAAAGTATTTTTCTTTAGAATATTCTTACCCCTTGTTGTTCGAAAAATAATACGTAGATCTTTACGTAAAGGGCGCGTTCAGTGTCATAGTATGCAAAACTGCTAATTAAATAATAGCCACAACTTTCATATTAAAGTGGGAAATTATGTTATTCCGCCAAATAATGCTTAGGCCCAAAGCATTAAGGCAGCTTAACCTAACTAATAAATGAGTTTGTTTATTTGTGAATTGTGATGTGATGAATTTTGGTTCAAAGATCGATGAATTTGTACTATGACAAATTGTACTCGTGATAGAATGATGAATACGATGTCCCCGTTAAAGATACTGCGTTTATTCTGCTAAACGTAGTATAAATTTTCAGAAAGCTGATCTGCTACTGGAATATCACCTTTACAAGTAAAGACATAGTTTTTATTACCTTTTAGTGTTGTGCCTTACAGTGTTGTACACAAAGAAAATTTAATTTATGAAACTTACGGACTTTGCGCCCCGGCTTGAATTTTTTAAGTTTGGGTTAAAACTGGAATTTGTGGCAACGAGATTTTATTTCTTCGTCGCCGGTGGAAATGAGAGCGAGATATCTTTTGCAATTAAAAATGAAATAAAAAGTAGTAAGTATTTAGTCATATTACATACAACTTGCAATTTATTCTAAACCTAAGTACATATAATATTATACAGGGTGTCCCAAAACTCAACGTCAAGCCGAAACGGGGTGACAGGATTGATCATAACCATCACGAGAAAAATCTGAAAAAAAATCTATCCCATGCAGTTTAAAAATTATGGGCGTTTTAAGAAAAACCTAGAAATTTGATCAAACTGTACCATTTTTCGGTTATTGTGGTTATTCTTCTTTATTTTTGTTCATTTGAACTTTGGAAACGTAATCCTAAATAACATTTCTAGAATCCCAATAAAAAATAATGACACAATTGCCTCAAGTTTCCGAGAATTGAGACTATTTGTTAAACTACGAATTTAAAATTTTCAAGATTCGTCGACTTTGACAGGCCCTCCTATAAAAAAAATGTACTAGAGTGCCTTGGCAAGTGGCATTAAAAGTTGGCGCATTTAATCAGAATTCTAAAATGGTACAATACTTGTTAGTTCCATACAATAGAAAAGAGTAAAAAAATAAAACCTCAAGTAACCCGATTTTTGCTATCTCATTTTACTCAGTTAAAATGTTTTTAATTCACACAAGCTCTAGGTAGGTTCTTAATTTTAAGACAAAATGATGAGAGAGATGGATAATGGGTATGTTCGCCATGAGTGAGCGAGACAGATAGTGACGCCACTTTTTCAAAAAAAGCGAAATGCGCTGGGCAGCCATCTTGTTGAAACCACATGTCGCGAAGATCTGCTAGTGGTACGTCCTCTAACAGGGTTGGTAAATCTTCTCTTAAAAAATGTAGGTAATTAGTTCCATTCAAGTTCTCAGGCAGTTCAATAGGCCCAATAATTTTACCGTTTAAAATTCCGGTCCACAGGTTTACTTTAAAACGATACTGGGATCTATCTTCTCGCATTAAATGTGGATTCTCCACATGCCACTCGTGATAATTGATTGAATAACAACAAACCTAATTATTTTACTAATTTTACTAACTTTTTTTCACTTTGGTAAAAGTGGCGTCACTATCTGTCTCGCTCACTCATGGCGAACATACCCATTATCCATCTCTCTCATCATTTTGTCTTAAAATTAAGAACCTACCTAGAGCTTGTGTGAATTAAAACATTTTAACTGAGTAAAATGAGATAGCAAAAATCGGGTTACTTGAGGTTTTAATTTTTTTACTCTTTTCTATTGTATGGAACTAACAAGTATTGTACCATTTTAGAATTCTGATTAAATGCGCCAACTTTTAATGCCACTTGCCAAGGCACTCTAGTACATTTTTTTTATAGGAGGGCCTGTCAAAGTCGACGAATCTTGAAAATTTTAAATTCGTAGTTTAACAAATAGTCTCAATTCTCGGAAACTTGAGGCAATTGTGTCATTATTTTTTATTGGGATTCTAGAAATGTTATTTAGGATTACGTTTCCAAAGTTCAAATGAACAAAAATAAAAAAGAATAACCACAATAACCGAAAAATGGTACAGTTTGATCAAATTTCTAGGTTTTTCTTAAAACGCCCATAATTTTTAAACTGCATGGGATAGATTTTTTTTCAGATTTTTCTCGTGATGGTTATGATCAATCCTGTCACCCCGTTTCGGCTTGACGTTGAGTTTTGGGACACCCTGTATATTATCTACTAAAATAAAATATTCGCCCACATTGCTGTCATCCGGAAACATGCCCCAAAGACTGGGAGTATTGCCAAGTTGAATGGCAAAGCTCATTTATATAGCCACGGAATATTTAAAACGAGCTAGTGTAAGTAAAGCTTCATCATCATCATTTCAGCCGAGAGACGTCTACTGCTGGACATAGGCCTACTTCAATTAGAGACATCACTTTCACAGGTCCTATGCATCTCCTATCCAGCAGATACCTGCAGCCTTCACCAAGTCATTGGTCTACCTTGTGGGAGCCAACGCATCTTTCGTTACGCAGTTGCCATATAAGAACCTTTTATCGTCATCGACTACGACTATAAGTTGAGTAAAAATTGAAGTTTACAACGTGTAACAGAATAAACGCAATACCAACCACGAAATCGCGAAAAAAAAATCAGCTGTTCAGTACATTTTGTCGAGTTATGATGTACAGAAATGTATGGGGCAGTCGATATTTTTTTCGCGATTTCGGTGTTGGTCCCATAGTGAAAGTTGCTCATAATGATGAGTCCGATAACCCCGAGGTATTGAGTTTATTCGGTGGAATAAAACCAACGTTGGATGGCAGTTATGGGTTTATTTACTTTACTTCAAACACTTGACAGACTTTAGCAAACAAAATGAGACTGACGTAAAATCAGGAATGGACTGCGCGGTATCCTATCCCTTAACCTCCTGCTGGCTATTCCTGGGAGCGACGGGGCCTCCACTCAAGTCAAGCTTATGACAACAGTGGTGACTGCGGGGCTGTGCCTTCTAAGTAGCGAGTCATTAGCTTCTTCGTGGTTCGGGTTTATATAGGCGGCTTGACAGATTAGTGTGTCTTCACCATCGCATGCTTATATGTGGTTGTAACTCTTTGACGTCACGTACAGTTCACACGTCGTATGTCAGATGTCGCTAGTAGTCTGCAGGTACTGTTTCTTTGTTATCGTCTTATCGATGATTGATCTTCTTTGTGTTGCGATCTACTTGGGTGGCGTAGTGTTGTGCACAAAATCCGGTAGATGGCGTAAGGTGTTGTGTTATAAGTATCTAAAATCACTATTAATTTCATAACGTTTTAGTGTCACATCAGTGAATGCCGTGTCCAATGACTATGAATCTGATCAGTCTGCTGAAAACAGTTTGCACAGCATACACGTGATCTTTTTTTACCTACGTGTAGCATATTTTGTACCGATAATACCCCGTATTATTGGAAACGTGTCACACTTTCATTGTTTTTCCCCTGAGGCTACTTGTTGGAGAGAAAACTTAAACTGTACCAATACGAGTCGTAAAACAAAATACCTTTCTGAAAAAAGAAAGAATGTAATCCGTCAGGTATTTCAGATATTTTTAGATCAAAGGTAAGAGATTTAAAAATTCTTTTTCCCATTCTGGCTTTTCAAAATATGCATAACAACTCATGTAGAAAGATAAGAGCAAATTATATGATTGTAATACAATACTCGGTCCGTGTCAACTTGATTCTCAATGACCTTTAAAAAGATAGGGAGGCTACAACTTTATATCGGCAGAAAACAGTGCAAAACCTTCCTTAAGTTTTAACACTTAAGGTCGATGCAAACTGCATGATATAAATAATGTTTAAAAAACAATTGGTCGCTGAAGTGCGGTCTACCCATGTCGCTAGCACCTGTTTAGTCTGGCTCTCTAAAAGGGTTGTCCAACTTATCTAGACTCACATATATAATGACCTGGCCGCCCTTGTCTAGAGTTTTATTGATGATGGGATGCCAGTCTTCGCCGGTTTGTGTTAAAAAGCTTTTGTTTTCCTGCTTATTATCTAACAATCAAGTGGTCTAGGTGACATCCGGGTCTTGAATTACTTGACTTCAAGTCCTATGACCCTTAGGCTGGGGCAGAGAGCTTCCACAGTAGTCTTCCATCGCGAGTGGTCTTGAGCTTCACGCTTCACTTCACTCCACGTCATTCTGATGCTCGTCGCTTCTGCTAACACGGTGCGTCACTAGGTTTGACGGAGACGGCCATGCTTCCTTTTCCCTTGAGGTTTCCAGTCCATGGCTTGTTTGGGAATGTGATTCCTCCGGAGCGTGTGACCAATCCACCTCCACTCACGACGCTTGATCTGGCTGACGATCGGTCTCTCGTGGCATTTCTCCAACAGCTCTACGTTAGAGATCGTCTCGGTTCAGTAGATCCCGAGGATGCGTCGAAAGCATCGGTTGATGAAGGCCTGGATTTGACGTGTGTCCTTGGTTACCTTCCACGTTTCGCACCCGTGGAGCAGCAAGGATTCAAAATTGGACTAGAAAATTGTGAATTTGACTCTTCGGGTCAGTTTCCGTGCTGTGCAACAAAGGTAGCTCGGGCTTTGGCAATTCCGGGTGAGAATGCTTAGCCAGGAGACTTTTACCCATGTTGAATTAAGGTTAAATTTACCGTAGGGTTCTAAACCCACTAAAATTATATTTTTTTCCAGTATGTAAATCTCAAGTATAATAATTTTTACAATCTCAATAGCTAATTACGAAAGTTACCGTGAGATTTGAGATTAGGCCCATATTCCAAAATGTAAACTACAACTCCAACATGAGCACGAAAATGTCAATGAAAGCTTGTCTATTTGACGTTTTCGTACTCGAAAGATGAGCAAACAAATGAAAAAACTTCAATTCATGACAAGCTCCGAAGGAGTTTGTCATGAATTGAACATATGACTCTTAGTAAACCGAAAACGTAGAAATTCCAACAGTATTGGACTATTGACTTTGTCTCCTTGACTCACACCACAAACAGGGTACCCATCCAAATTGAACAACAAATATGAATGGGGGTTGGACCCAGCCTAGTAACAATTATGAATTCAAGATTCGTCCGGTGTAACGAGTTAGCAAACATCTGTTAGCATATATTGTCTTTGAAAATCGATAGAATAGTATTATGAATATTCTGAATTTTGTCGATTTGTTCGATTCGATTTGTTTCCGGTAAGGGGTTTTCAATTTCTGTAGTTAGATTCTCTTGTTGGAAGATTAGAATTTTTTGGCTAGATATAATCAAGATGGCAGGGATAAAAAAAGTGATGATAGATAATGTTAAAGTCAAATTATAGATACAAGGAATTCTCAAGATTATGGTGATGGTAGTGATTAACACTAGCGTCATCATCGTCATAATTTTAGCCGAAAAATGTAGACTGTTGGTCATAAGCCTCCCAATAGGGATGATTCCTGTTAAAAAAATTATGATTCTATTTAGTACGTCAGTTAGATTATCGAAAAATATTGGACACATATTTTTTGCTTTATCGAATCAATAAAAATGACGAAGATAAAACGCAACAAAGATCAGGGGGCCTACCACAACCTCTTAAAACAATATTACTTTAATATTACTTTGCGTTCCGCTCTGTTGGATTTTCAACGCTCGGATCAGCGCCGAGAGTTGAAAATGCAACAACAGAAATTACAAAGTAATATTAAAATAATATTGTTTTAAGAGGTTGTGGTAGGCCTCCAGGAGTGGGGGCTGGTGACGTCACGTGTACGTAAACGTCACACGAGTTTTCAACGTACGTGAAAAAAGAAAAAATATGTGTCTAATATTTTGAGGAAATCTATTAGATTTGTTTAGTCATCTACCCTATTGTCACCATATCGACCGGTCCAATGGTGTAATACGTTTCGTATCTAGCAGATTCCTGCGACCTTCACCAGGTCACCAATTTAACTTGTTCCCACAAGGTCTTGAAGGTGGATTCTTATGGATTGGTAATCGCGTAATGGCAAATCAGTATCGGAAGCTGCATTTTGCTTTACGCGATAGCCAAACCAGAAGAATTCACCTTCGCTCTTCTGCGGATATCTTAATTTCTGAATCGGTCATGAAAGGAAATTACGAGCGTAGCCTTCTCAATTTCCCGTTGGGTGACTTTGGTCTTGAGATACTTTGCTGTGTGACGAGAAGATACTTTGGATCTTTTTAGTGCAACCGTGAGACACGCACTTAGTGGTTGGCTGTGGCTTATTACCATTTTTTTGTAATTTTTATGTACCGTGCGTGTTTCGTGTAGGTATGTGCTAAGTAAATATTATTCTTTCTTTCTTTCTTATACCTCGCCACTACAACAACAGCTATTGTAGAGAATACATAGTTACCACGACCGATCCGTCAATAGTGAAGTGAAGAATAAGAAGAACTGATTGGAGAGAAACGTCACTTTACACACACACATTTTACAAGCAATAGCTGAAGTGTGTGTAAATTATTGGGTGAACGCTGACACGACTAGAAAGGCGACGACTTTTACTAAAAAGACGGCTGATAGAGGTCTAAGTATAAACGAAGATGCATCCTCGACCCTAAATAAACTACGACAGCCTCCTAATTTATTTGGAGTTGAGGCACACTGAAAAAGGATGTCATCCGGATTTCATATTATATATATTTTTCCAAATGAGTAAGTGTCCGCCAAAAAAATGCTGTATTGTGATAGGAGGAAACAACATAAGCATTTATTTTAGGGCACCAACGCTCTAGCAGCGTAGCACTAGTTATTTTTTGATTATTAATTCAAATTTTACAAGTGAATTTTAATACTAAGGGTTGTCCTCCGTGTCCCCTATTCCAGATCTATCAGAACAAAGCAATTTTTTCCTTTGCGAAGAATATACTTGGCTTACGGTTTGCTTTGCAAAAAATATGCACAACTGCACTCGCAAAGTTTTTAAGTAAAACAGATACAGCTATAAACTCCAAGATATATTTAAATAAACCGAAGTGATTCATAGATATAGTTCAATTCTGTAGTAAAGTTCGTTTTAACGAACCCCACGTGAAAAGTTGCTCGGCTCTTAGAATTCATATAGTCGCCGCTTCACTTCCTGAAGATGTAGCCAAGTTTCAGTTTGAAACTTTTGAAGAAAAACTTGATTTTGAATGTCTAATGCCTTCCATACTGTTGGACGAAAAAAGGAGAGAATATCAATAGTGAAAATTCTTATAATAATGTCTCAGAATTTTACTTTAGAAATTTTCAATACAATCTAGTGCCTTGTCGTTGTTCAACTTTGTTTGAATCATCATCATCATCATATCAGCCCAAAGACGTCCATTGGTGGACATGGGCCTCCACCAAGAGTCGCCACAAAAAGTGGTCCTGTGCGTCTCGCATCCATCGGCTACCAGCGCTCCTCACCAGGTTATCGGTCCATCTAGTGGGAGGCCTTTCAACGCTGCGTCTTCCGGTACGCAGTCGTGATATTAAACATCTAGCAGTTACAGGTAGAATCAACAGTAATTTCGACTCGAAACACGTGAGTCGGGCACAGAAGCAGATTCATGTGACAGTGGGGGTAAAAGGTGGAGTACTATGCAATACAAGGTAACTTCACTGACGTCATTAAGTTTGAATCGATCTTAAACTAGGTAATACGATAGCCCATTTGAAATAACTGGACAAAATATACTGGACCATACAACCGCGTGTAACAGAATAAACGCAATTCCTCCTAAGAGGTTATTATACTCATCATTATGAACAACTTTCACTATGAACCAACACTGAAATCGCGAAAAAAAAACCGACTGCCATACATTTATTATAGTGTTCGTTATGTTACGAACATACATAAAAAATATAAACATCCGAATTGATAACCTCCTCTTTTTTGAAGTCGGTAAACAAAACGACGAAGAGCTACTGCAGAGCTTCGGTTTCAGTGGTTGTGCACTGAAACCTAAGCTCTGCAGTAGCTCTTCGATCACTGGATCAACAAAGAAGTTAATCTAGTCATTGAGGAAATTGCCTGGTTAAAAAATATATTTCTTTAACAACACAAAACTTCCTACCACGTTATAGTCCTACTAATGTGTGACTAAGTAATTACGTGTACAAAACACATTATATGATGGATTACGTTTTCAAAGCGTTATTGTATGGCAAAAATTTACATTATAATGGGCAATATATCATCACTCGACTTTGAGTGACGGATGCGTAAAAAATTGGTTAAAGAAAGTAAATTAGGACAATGTATTATCTGCTTCGTTTTATCGTTATTGAGGCTATAATGCTAAAAGAAGTTTATTGAGCTATTTTGTTAATTCAGCTTTTAGGAGCCCACATTTTTTCTATTCAACATCTTTTTAGGGCTTGAGCCAAATCAAAAAACCTCTCAACTTTCTTTCAACTTTTTTAAACGCATGTTTTGTTACGGTAAGTTTAATTATATTGCAGGGCACGATCGTGCGACTGACCACATTATACAGCTCGCGTCAAAAAACTGTGCCCCTCTGAAGTTGGCTACGAGTGGCTGCGTAGTAGACAAAATTACGAACAAAACTGCAACTGCGCATGCGCAAGAGACATGTGTGTTTACGTTCGATGCATGCTTGCGTCCCGCTTGCTCCCGTCTACGTGACTGTACCTGCGCGATCTTTGCAAATGGCTAACTTCAGAGGGGCAAAGTTATTTGACGCGAACTGTACCTCGGTAGTCCAATGTGGTAAAACTTGCACGCGATGGTTGCAGATGACAACGTGGCCAAAGAATTTAGGAATTTTTGGTCTACTAATAAAGTTTGCTTCGTTGGTCTACTAGCCACAACTTCGTAAGTCCTACTGCTATACTTCAGGTCCTAGTTTAGATACCCCCGGGTATCCGGGACCAAGTGTCATTTGGTTTTTCCATCTGGAATATCATAATAGCAGCTAGATTCGCGAGCGGATAGCGGTAATTTGCTGGTCTCCAATTATATGAGTCTTAAAACTGGCGAAATGTAGGTCTGCAGTTGTTAAAACAACTGTGGGCTCATTTGCTGAGAATTATAACACAAAATAAGATTTGTTTGTGGTGCATGGCTTCAAGTATTATAGAATCTAGCCCCCATTTTTTAATAAAAATATAAAGAACTAGCTGTCCCTACACCTACCCTACACCTACCCTACCCTACAAAAAAAAAGTATCCTTTGTCCGTCTTTCCGACTTGCTAGACAAAAGTTGTGAATAGCTCGGTTAATATACATATTATAAAAATAATTTATAGCCTATAGCACTCAGGAATAATGTAGCTTTCTACCAGTGAAAAAATTTTTAGAATTGGATCATTAGTTCCAGAGATTACCCCCGACATACAAACTTACAAATTTTACCTCTTTATAATATTATATATATACTAGCTGTCCCCCGCGGCTTCGCTCCCGTCAACTGGCTGCCTACCCTACACCTACCCTACACCTACCCTACACCTACCCTACACCTACCCTACACCTAACCTACACCTACCCTACACCTACCCTACACCTACCCTACACATATCCTACACATACATGCATGCAAATAATTCTATTTTATTGAGGTATTTCTTTCCGACTTGCTAGACAAAAGTTGTGATAGCTCGGTTAATATACATGTTATAAAAATAATTTATTTTTTATATTATAGCCTATAGCACTCAGGAATAATGTAGCTTTCTACCAGTGAAAAAATTTTTAGAATTGGATCATTAGTTCCAGAGATTACCCCCTACATACAAACTTACAAATTTTACCTCTTTATAATATTAGTATAGATATATATATATATATTATAATATTATATATTAGTATTAGTATTAGTATAGATAATACAATAAATAATAAAATAATGTGTGCAAACACATTCTACAAACTTAAAATCATCAAAGAATTCGATTCGAAATACCTTTGATGCTCAAACATTTTGTTAAGTTCTAGTTCACACTGCCGATGCCATTTAGCCAAGCCCAGTCAAAACTGGGCTTGGCTAAATGGCATCGGCTTCTTTAAAAAATCTAAGTATAGACCATTTCCTTTCTCTCGCTTTTGTAACTGTTTATATTTAACTAATTTCATTTCACGTAATAAACCCACTTTTGTTCTCTGGCCCTTCCATACAGACATACATATCTCTACATAACTCATGCTGAAATAATAGTAACCTCGTCGAACAACTTAACTCAATATAAAATAAAACACCGAAATGGATGAATGAGCACAACCTCGACGTTAATTATAACTCTTCTTGGAATACAGGCTTAAATATAATGTTATTTTTTACTAAGACGAGGATATCCGACTGGTTTCCAAGCCATCTAAAAATAGCCCGCGCAATCCTCAAAACAGCTATTAATAAAGTTCCGACTTCCGACCTTTAAACGGGGTCAAAAATAACTTCCTGTTGAAAATTGCACTGCCAAAATGTGGTCCATCCCTTAATCTTTTAAGTAACTAATCATAACAGGGGGAAAAGGCTTTATCATCAATGATTTACGAGCCAAGATGAAACTTAATCCCGAATCAGACAAAGGGCTAATTATTGCCCTTTGAAGACTTTTCGCAAGTTCTCCGGCTAATTTAAATGGCCTTCATTATTCTTGGAACCCAATGGACAACTGGAATGGGAATTACCGTCACAAACAATTGACTACTGACTACTGTACAATGAGACAAAGCGAATGTGTGGCCAATACCAGCCGATCTATTCTGTTGACATCTCACCGTGGACACTCAGGTGGAGTGAACGACAAGTGACCTGCCATTCCATCTTGTTTGTATGGTTTGACAGCTCACTTGTCGTTCAGAGGGCTCAGTGTGAGTTTTTTAAGGGTAGTATTTAAACGCAAATCAAAAAATATCCTTTTTCTACTCAATAAGATTCCAAATTCCCATCAAAATTACTGATTGCATAGCAAAATATTAAACTCAAAATATCACTAAACACACTACAATTTATTTTCGCAGCGTACAGCGATTTTTCCTAAAGCAAAAGCTTTTTCATCAATGTACAGCTAATAATCTTATATCTAATAGACCTATCCAAATCGAATAGACCTAGTCAAACCTTAAAATATTCTATGCATGATTGATGGTGGGCTTGGTCGACGGAGCCCTGCTTCGCGGGGCTCCTACTTCTGTGTGGTTTTTAAAAAATAACCACAAAGGGGATGGCGGGGTCTATTCGCTCGCTTCGCTCGCTCACACGATCCCGCCATCCCCTTCTAACCTAACCTATCCAAGTCGGAGTGCCCAAAAGTCCCGATTGCATCCAGTTTCTCCTGATATAACAACCGTTACATACCCAATGTCGAGTCAAAGTTAGTTATTTTGCTATGAAATATGGAAAATTTGCTGTGCAGTCAGTATTTATGCTATGTATGTAGTATTTTTGTACAAAAATAAATTTAACTGTATTGCATTATGAAGAAAAAAGTAATGTCATATTGATGTATGATTTCGAATTAACTGCAGTTTGAGTTTTGTTAAACATTTAGTTTATTTGTAGTGAAGTAAGTTATTTGATGTAAAAAAGAATATAAATGATGAGTATGTATTGATAGGCGATTATTTATTTGATATGCAATTTATAATATCCCGTTTTTAACGTACTCGATCGCGTGAACGTATCCCCCTCTTTTTTGGAAGTCGGTTAAAAATAAATTAAGTTTGTAAACAGGTCTAGTAAAAGATCATTCACATTTATGTTTTCTTCTACTCCCCTTAGTTATTTTTCAAACTATGCCCTAATTATTCTATTTTCGATTTCTGATGTTAACACGAATACCCAATTTGCTCAGTGCAAGTTTTCCTCGCCCGGGAAAAAACTCCAGTTTTCCATTTTCGCACAAAACAGCAAAATATTCGTTAGTAACTTCTCTCGTGGAACTGTTTTAATTAAAGCAATAAATAGGGCTCAGCACTAAAGCTTTCTGGATATTATTCGATACTAGGTCTAGGATTTAGCACGAAAGAATGGCTTAATTTAATCTAGGTCTTCAGTTGCTGATTACTACTAAAATATGTAGATTAATAAGATAATAGAATTAAGATTATTAATGACAGAAAGAGAAGTTATAAATTAAATATACGTAGTGTTTTTAAACTATTTGCAATAGAAAAAAACAATGTTAAAAAATATACTTTAAGTAGGTTTAAGAAACAACCCTTAAAAAGTAAAAAAATAATTATCCTAAAATGTTATTTATTAAAGTGGCTGCGAGGTATCTCTATGTAACAAACTTTAAAAAATTTTAAAAAATTAAAATTATAAATACACCCCTCTTTTTGCGTCGGGGGTTAAAAATTTACGGAAAGCAGATTGAGGTGGTACGGACATGTACCTAATAAGAAGAGGCAAGGAGGCCAAAGACGAGCTCCTTTTACATGTTGGTACAAGTATGACTAAGCATTTACTAAATTAGATGATTATATTCTTATGGCCCTATCTCATAAGGACACCATGAAGGCGCCCACCCGGTCGAGCCACCAACAAAATGTATGCAGTTGTATAGAGGGTACCTCACCTGGTATCTCTTGCCGGCAACCGAATCATCCACTGGTGGCAATACACTGCATGCATATTGTTGGTGGCGCGAACGGTGGCCGCGAGACCATTCACCATGGTGGTCCATGGTGTCCTGGTTAGATAGGGCCCATAGACCTTCAAAGTAATCCTCTAATTTAATAAATGCTTAGTTCTCTTTCATATGCTTAGTTAGTAAGAATCCTTGGAAACACGATGGTCCTGCTCCATAAGTTAATTTATGGTGTAGACCGTCAGTTGCGGGGCTTAGAAAAAGTAAGCCGAGAAACAGATGATGTAGGCAGACAGCGACTCATCATCATCTTCCTGCCCTTATCCCATGTTACTTGGGGTCGGCGCAACACGTTTTTTTCTTCCATTCTGTCCTATCAGCCGTCACACTATCACTAACTCCCTTTTCTTTCATATCGCTCCTCACACAATCCATCCATCTTGTCTTTGTCCTCCCTCTTCCTCTGTAAAGCCACGGGCAACCACGTGTATGTTTTCAAAATAATTTTAAATATCATGTCAATAAATTGTGCCTGTCTAACAATGAAAATATCTGATGTTGAAGTTTCCACTTTTACCGTATATTTGTTATTTTTATTTACTGCGTTGGACATTATTTTACTGTCATTTTTAGCATGTATTTTATTTAAAACTGGTGTCCATGACAATATTTTTTTCAATATTTTATGTAGGTAGGTACTTTTCCATTTTCAGAACTTTTGTTTTCGACATTATTTTATGAAAAAACATTATTTCAACTGTGAGTCGAATCTAGAACCACACGATCACTCACGATTCACGAATCTTTCTTACCACTGCACCAGGCCATTAACAACCAATAAAATAAAATAAAAACACGGTCGCATAATTACAAAACCCGTCTACCGTCAGCTGCACAAATTAAAAATAAAACCTCTCTTATTTCAGCAATACTGTTTATGTATGGCAGCAATAATTATGTGTTTGCGTTGTAATACTGTAGGTTTTGCATTTCCTACTTAATTAAGGGGCTGGAGTCCTGCGGCCGCGTTAGAGCTTGTTTATATGCACCAATGTCGCAACGCTTAAGGGGAAGCTCGCTTTGCAAATAAAAATGATTTTGTACAACTTTAGTTTGTTAGGAGCTGGGGTTTTCACGTTTTGGTGGGTATTTAAAGAAAATTATAAGTAAATCAAAAGAGCCTGTAAATGGTCTACATGAATTAAAGGATTTTTAACCGTCTTCCTTCAAAAAGGAGGAGGTTCTATGTTCGAGACTGTATGTATATTTTTATGAATGTTCACTGATTTCCCCACTTTTCCGATTTATTCTAATGTTGCTTTCTTGAGAATAAGTAACAAAAGATCAAGCAATATTCGTATTTATTGCAAAATAAGTTCTGTAAATATAATGTGCATATTTTAATAGGTTTCAAGTTTCTTAGAGCTTTTGAAACTTTAAGGTCAAATTGATCAAAAATATGTTTTTTTTTCCTAATATCTTGTTACTAAGCTATAAAACTTACTGCCGGGACAATAAATAAGAAAAAATGTTTTGCTAACTTACTTCAGACAAAAACCATATAACAAAATTATTACATCACTATTCGAAATCAAATACCGGAGACCGAGACACACCAGAGTCCATTTAAATTAATAAGCTCATGGGACCCCATGGTCCGAACGCCATTTTTTATTCAAGCCGAGTATCCTTGAGACCACCTCAACGATTATTAAATCAATCAAGTCAATTTACAAAGGATACGGTCCAATTACGAGGGGTTACTAGTTGACCAATCTGATTTGGTGCGGTTCCGTATCTTTGTTCTGGGGGTAAGGGATTTAAATTGTCTATGTGGGTCATAGGGTTATACCCCCTTGAGTTTTGCCTTGAGGAAAACAAAGAAAGAATTGTGTGGAGGTAAAAATATGGTTTGGATTTTACTTGCAAATATGAGTTAAAATAGAAGCAGTTTATCAAAAACTTTATACATTGTTGTGTTTCTCTACTTACGTTCTTCTCAGTGAGAAAAGTTTTCAGTCTTACTCAAAAACTAAAATGAAGGTGGTTTAAGTTTTTCATCCCAAAAAAAATACGAAAGAAAGGCAGATTAAATTATATTTACGTAATACATAAAACACGCACGGTGCATAGGAATAACAATACTTAGCATTTTACTGATCGATGGTCGTTTTGTGCGGACGAGGCGTAGGTAATACATACATATATCTTTAAAACTGGTAAAAGTTGCGTTTAATAATAAGTTGCTGATTTGACTATTGTAGTACTGAGGTAGTGGTAAACGCCGTGACGTGAGTTGTCAGTTGTAATAGCGGCACGTGGACAGAATCGTGCTGGAGAGTGGAGAGTGAAGATTTTGCAGAGCGCACTTTGGCTCGAAACACTTCTCCAGAACGAAACTGTTGGTTTATATATTTTAATTGTACCTTCTTTATGATCACAGTTAATCTAGTAAGGTTCATCAAGCATAGAAAATTATTATTCTGAAATGAACCCGAACCCAAACGATGACGGCGCTATCGCTTGGCCGTCGCTGACGCCGTCATATTTATATAAACATATTTATAATAGTTATACAAACATATTTATAATATTTATACAAACATATTTATAATATTAATACAAACATATTTATACATTTATGCACAAAAATTTTCGTGCACAGATTTTTTCCTTTTACCCTTAACCAGATGAGTGGTGTGCGGAGTGCAATTAGGCGTCTAAATACAACCGGCGCTGGAAATTATTTGCTTCTTTCATTATATCACAGCACAGCTCTTTGGACGTCAGCAAAATGTATGCAAACCCATTTGAACCCTGTTAGTGAGCGTTATCGTAGATTAAGTCACATTTTTCAACTGGACAGTTAATTATGAGCTTTGTTTTAGTAAAAAGAAAAGATGTTTTGCGTTAGTTTTGTGTGAAAATTGATAGAGGAGGTAAATTAGTGGTTGGGGGTTTTAACTTCCGCTATGAACAATTGATATGGCTTATTAACGTATAGCTTTTAAGCTAATTTTGAACGCGAGTACAAGACATCAAGTTGATCTTGGACGCTTCCATGTCCATTGCAGAGCTAGGTGAATTGAAAGCCCCTTGCAACCAGCAATGAATAAGGCTAGGTGCTCACACAGTGAATGCCAAGAGGATCATCGGCAATGATAGGCTCGTCAAGTCGAAGCTCCAAAGTCTTAAGTTGCCAGCCTGTCGGTTTTCTATCGGTTGCACTTTGGATAGTGTGCAACGGAATTGCATAGTTTGATTCCGCTATGCCCGTTCCATCATCGGACCACAAGACGTACGGCGATGCGCCACCGGTACATGGTGGACATCCCACCCACACGCACTAAACGTTTTGGGAACACATTCATTGTGCGTACAGCTAAGGATTGGAATTCCCTGCCAGAGTCTGTGTTTCCTGATAGCTACTACCTGGAAGTCTTTAAGTCAAGAGTGAATAGGTTACTTCTGGCAAGCGTGTTCCATCTTCGACCACATCATCGCTTACCATCAGGTGAGATAGCGGTCAAGCGCTTGCTTATCAATAATAATAATAAAAAATCCTATTGTGGCGTCCGTAGGTCTATTATCAATAGCCTGGGATGGCTCAGCTAAGTATCAGCTTGCCACGCTTGACTCGGTGGAACGCAGAGCTAAGAGACTTATCGGTGACGTTAAACTGGTGGAAGCCAAACTACATAGTTTGGCTCATCGCCGTAAGGTTGCCTGCTTATCGGTCTTCTACAGATTGTACTTCGTTGAGTGTGCCCAAGAACTCCACGACCTCATCCCACCAGCCCCCTTCTACCATCGGACATCCAGACGCACTGCATCTTACCATCCCTACCTTGTAGCTATTCCACCAATTCGCACTAAGCGTTTCCAAACGTCTTTTATAATGCGCACAGCAAAAGAGTGGAACTCTCTGCCTGCGTCTGTGTTTCCAAATGCTTACAACCCTAATCTCTTCAAAGTTAGAGTGAACAGGCTCCTTCTGGGTAAGCTCGCTCCATCGCATGCATTCAAAACTCAACTTAGCCAGCACATAATTGCGGATCGATCACTTCTGGAGAAATGAGTGCATTGGATGGGGAACTATTAACTTGTAATACTGATGACGAACTTTTTGTGGTCAATATTTATGTACCTACTTATGTTTTTTAATATTAAAACCGAAACCGAACACTACCAGCTTAGTTTGAATGTTTGTGCATCCAGCTTTACTAGAATAATCCATCATTCCACTTATATATAACACGTATCTAAGCAATACACTGTAATTCCCACAAGAATCATTCCATTTACCAATTTGAACTGAAAATTATGTCGTGTATCAAACAAAAGGTAATATAAAATCAGCCAATGAATCAAACGATTTATGATAATAAAAACGTATCTCAAGAAAATCCAGTTTTTATGACATGTACTTTACCGGGAGGTAGTAGGGTGACCAAGCTTTTTACAAACCTAACTACGGATATTAAAATTAAATACACGCAGGCATCGAACTGCACTTCCTCATCGCTGTCACCCGGAAACGTTCTCAGAAGACTGGTGGCATTGCCATTTGGAAAAATAAATTTGTTAATTACGTGTCAATTTACCCATGTGCTGATGTTCAAAATAATTTCACCGCGAAACTAAAAACATTATCTCTTATTTCACTCTTCATGAGACGTGGACCAATTTATTTTAAAGTTTTCATAGGTCCTTCAATTTCCTAACACCTATTCACTCTACACAGGTGACAGTTTTACGTTACCAATGTGTCTAGACGCTGTAAATTCGTTGATACATTGAATTTACTCGCCACTCTATACGTGAAGCGACTTCCAACCAGATAAAAATATAATTTCATAAGCGATTCCAATGAAAACATCGAGTTTTTCGAAGACATTTTCCAGTGATATTTACATTTGACAAACACGGGACGTGTGATGTGTTGCCATATATTATTCACACGCATTTTATTTGGATTTTGCATGATTGCGGATGTAATGGAATAAATTTGTGACGTGAACGTGAGTAATGTTTACGTAAGAGGAGTGTACGGTTGTGTAATTCTTTGTGTCAGGCTACTGCAGACAGGCGCGACGTGACAATACGACAACGATGCGACTTAGTAATTATTCTAAGTAACATTATACATCAAAACATGGTGTCACATTGTCGCGTCGCACTTGTTTGTTCCCGAGCCTTTACGCTCATAGTCTGTACTTAAAAACACCAGTTTCGAAAATAATGTTATATTTGTGTTGACTATTCTTATCCTAAGCTATCAGAAGTGCTATTTTAGATTAGCCAAGCAAAAGATTAGGTCCAATGAATCATCAACATCATTATCGATTTCCACTGCTGGACAGGGGTCTGCCCCAAGCGTCACCACATCAACCGCTCCTGTGCGTCTCGCATACAGCAGGTTCCCCCAGCTGTAACGTGCTAATGCCATCATAATTCAGTTGTGGGAGAGAGACAGCGCTACAAAGGACAAATAGGTACCACTATTCCATTCTCACAACAGATTCATGATAGCAATGACTTGACATAGTAAGGGGGCAGATAATCGGTCCATCTTTCAGCGCTTTAGAATAGAAATATAACTAGTAGGTAAGTACAGGGGTAACCTACGGTTAACATTGTCTAGCAGATGTATTGATCCCTAAACAATTGCCAGCTAATGAAACATTGTGAACAACTAGCAATATTATAGATTATTATGTATGCTTCGGTCACTTGAATAAATATCAAACAGAGACCTCGTTTTCATTGTATATCGTATATAGAATCGTGCAATATTATAATTAATGTCACAAAAATAATATTACGTAGATGCGTATTCTGTTTTGATTTTATTAACACATGAATAATATTCGTATGTCCGTAGTTTTATGTGATTGTTTGGAAGGAATTCAAGCAAACAAATTCAAAATTGGGTTTCATGATCATCATCCATATCCCGAATTCGAAATGGTCATATTTAAATTTCGTAACATCGGAGATAGACAATTTAATTGATAAGAGGCCCTAGACAATGTGCCATTCAATTAGCTAATGCGACTGTCAAAATGTTAAAATGTAGGAATTTGATCACGTGACATTTCGATAGCATCTGTCAATCCTATACATTTTTGACGTATTGACAATCGCCTTCGCCACGCTACCGCTGACAGAATGTCACTTGTCTAGAGCCCAAGGACTGGTTGCAATTTTTGGGGCGTACCTGCACTAAGGTACGCCCCAAAAATTGCAACATTGCAGTCCATGGGCTGGTGAAAAAAAAAGGTGAAAAAAAAACTTTTTGCGAAAAAATGCGACCCACTTCCATATTTAAACCACTAAAAAGTTTTTTTTTACTATTTTTTACTTTGTAGTGTTTTTTTCTGTAGAAAGTTTTTGTGAAGTTTAGTCTCTGTTGGTGATCTACTCTTGTACCCAATAGATACCTCGTCATTCCACAAGACGTGCCCACAGCATCTCTAAGGCGATTTACTTTGACAGTTCTGTCATCTCATAGATCTTTGTCTCTTGCCAATTAGTTTGATGTTTATTTGTTTTAATTACTGATGCTTCGGTGACAGAGTTGAGCAATTAGAGATAAGGGGTATCGGGGTTGAGTGTCAATGGAGTGTTTTGTTTTTAATGTTATTTTGTGTCTGGTTACATGAATTCGTATGATACTGAGTGTGTTGTTGTTATTGTAACAATTTCGTATGTTTGATTAGTAAATATCGAGGTAGGTAGTGTTTCTTTTTAACCGAGTTCAAAAAAAGAGGAGGTTCAATTCGGTTGTATTTTTTTACGTTTGTTACCTCATAACTCCGTCATTTATGAACCAATTTTTTGTTTTATGTGAAAGCGTAATTATACTTTCCGGTTGGTCCCATAGAAATTTCATCAAAATCGGTTCAGTAGTTTGTTTATTTAAATCAAAATAACTGGAATTATAAAGTACTAAAAAGTCGGTGTCTATAAACGAAGAAACGACCAAAACACTGACTTCCGAAATTAGAGTTATTTTATACTTCGTATAAGTGTTTTTTTTTTATTTTGGAAGTCGGATGCATTTTTTTGTAAAGAAGGAACTAGCGATCTGTCTCGGCTTTGCATGAGTAAAATTATGAACATATACCTTATTCGTTGATCAAGTTCAAGTTAAGTTTTTTATTTCATAACAAAAGTACATTTGTGTCGAAATATTTACACAAAAGGTACCCAAAAAAAAGCAACACAAACAATTATTATATCTAGACAATCTCGCGAATTTGTTTTATACTAGATCAGAAGAAAAAAAATATATATCGCAAGTAGCTACATTTCTGCTCAGCCCTTAAGTTTTCCTAAGGGCTAAGCAGAAATGTGGAAAGAAATGTAGCCATCTTTTTATACTATCTATACTAATAATATTATAAAGCTGTAGAGTTTGTTGTTTGAACGCGCTAATATCTGGAAGTACCAGTTGGATTTAGAAAATTATTATATATATATTTGTCTATGATAGCCACAGTCATGAGGAAGGCTATAGGCTATACGGAAACGGGAAAAACGGGTTAAGCACGTACAAAGTCGCGGGCAAAAGCTAGTTTATTATAAATTCAGATTTTCACTTTAACTTAATTCACGTGTACAATAATAAAAAAATAAACATTGAAAGGTCAATTTAGCGAGTAGCGAATAGGTATTCCAAACCAGTTTATACAATAAATTGAAATAATTATAGAAAAAGAAATAAAGTTAAAAAGCAAAGTATTGTAGTGTGTGAATCTTTCTCAAAAATTCCTAACAGTTCATAACTTTATTAGACTCAAACATATCTTTTCACTTACCATCGGTACCTAGTCTAGATCCGATTTTATCAAAACTCTTATAAATTCTATTTAAAACTATAAAATTGTAATAAAAGTTTATAAATTGATTTTGGGTTTGATCAAAGTTTCCAAATTGAATCCTTTTCAATGTTTATCTTTGGAAAAGAATATCATCTTGTAGGCCTCGTATTACTTCTGTTAAATTGGCAAAAGGGTTGTATCTCAAAAGTTTTGAAAAGTTTAAAACGTTATCTATGACTAAGTTTTTGACTAAAGAAAAATAAATACAATTTTTAGGGCAACTAACGGAATTCTTATTACTATGGTCGGAGCCAGATAAATTTGCAATAACGGTCATTGACCCACCAACATTTATTGACATACCTGAAAACAGAAATCAAGACATAAGCCTGTTCTAAATTGAAATCAATCGTCATCCTTTACATTTTCTAGTAATGAAAAACGATTAATAATTTATTGTCCTGGTACTGGAAAGGGTAATGACCGTTATTGCAAATTTATCTAGGGTCGATTATAAGCCTCGGCTATCCATTCGTATTTCTGCCAGTGGTTCATGAACATGAATAATAGGTAGACATTTTGAAATTTCTATACAGTATTTGATTGCCACTATGCCTTGAAAAACTCTTACATTTGAGGGAGCTCCAGATTACGAGGTATCCTACAGGATACATGGTTTTTCGATTTATAAATTCATAAAATCACGTACCTATGTATGCCAAAATCCCCCCCAAGACACTGAAATAGTATCATAATTATTGCTTTTCCCTGTATCATGATAACGCAATGGTAAAATACACCAAAACCCATGTGATGGGTCATTCATTATAATCCAAACGTATCTTTGTTTTCAAACTGGTAGTAAAATTGTTATGAAACTGGTAGCTATCTTTTTATTCAAATACAATTCTTCTGCATGCTTTGCTTGCTCCTTGATATAATATTAATAAGGTACTCAGAGACGGTGTAACATACTCGTATTTTCTTCTTTAAATAAAAATTCCTCACTTAACTAAAGCTTGAGTAGAAAATTTAATAAAAGTAAAAGTACATACATTCTTTACATAAAGTTTCCAGAACATAAATTACATCACACTCCTTCATAATCATTAAAAACCCACACACATAACCATATTTCAAAACTACCCTCTAATTTGAGCAGACCTCGCAACACGGAGTGTCATCTAAAATCAACGTGGGCTGTAATGGCCGTCGCATCGTCAAGGAAATTAAGTGGGATCTAAACTGACGGGATTAGTAGCAGAGCTGTGACGAGGGTACCAGATGCACCTGCGTCTCTGCTACCAAGGAACTAGCGTACTAGAAGGGGTAAAGAGTTCGCTCTGAGACTCTGGGCCATTTTATATGGCCATGGCCAAAAAAAAATACATTACATTTTTTTTTCTGAAGAGCTCGTGGCTAAATTATAACAGCCGCACGGACCAATCTTCAAGGTTAAGCAACGCTTGCCGAGGTCGGTCTGTGGATGGGTGACCATATTAACATACCGAGACTCCTCCGTGCCTCGGAAAGCACGTTAAGCCGTTGGTCCCGGCTGTCATTTGTAGATCTTTGGCAGTCGTTACGGATTGTCAGAAGCCAGAAAATCTGACACCAGTCTTGCCAAGAAGTACCGTGTTACCCAGTAAATGGGTTGTGGAGGTCTGGTAGGCAGCCGCTCCACGTAAAATACTGGTATTCAGCTGTATCCGGTTTGACTGGGAGCCGACCCCCAATATAGTTGGGAAAAAGCTAGGCAGATGATGATACATATTCTTTTTTCTTTCGCGAAAGACGATACAGTGCGTTGTAAACACGCGTGTCGTCACTATTAATGAGAGTACAATTTTCACAAGCAAAGTAACGTCACGCGTGTTTGACTGAATGTTACTTTGTTTATTGCCGCTGAGGATTCTTAAGTCAAGAGTGAATAGATTACTTTTTTCAAATACAATTCAAATACGTTTACTTGTGTACACATGTACAAATAGGTGGAATAATTACAGGGTAATGGGAAAATAAATCTCATTCTACTGCAGAGCTCAGGCTATCATTTCTTCTGCATGGCACTGTGAACTCCTTGGCTGCAGGTCACTGGCAGGCACGTTAGTTGTTGGAAAAAAGTATTTGAATTAAGAATGAAAAAATATGTCATCGTATGATTTTATACGTCAGACATGTATTAGCTCTCTTATTAGGCTGATGCCCAATATAATTACTCAGTAATATCACAAACGGTGCTTTATGCTAAAAAGATAACAATCAGAATTTTGACACTAAAAGGATGACGGTGATGTCTGATCTCTTGACTTATTATTACCTGTTCATTTAGAATAAATAATGTTTTATTAAAGCATGGGGTTAAGTAGTATAAAGCACTCAAATTAAAAGTAGGAAAATTATAAAGTTTCTGAAAGTAACTTTACAGAATAATTATTTAAATTATGCGTCTCTTTCAGTGCCTTTAACTCTTTAGCAAAAAGTAAATATGCTTGACCCATATTTCCATACTCCGTGAATCAGTTTACAGACTCTGACTTGTGTTTAAAACGCTGCTGTTTCAGTGTAATTTATGAGGAATTAATTTATTAATTTAACTTCAACATTTTCACACTCAATTTCTCGTAAAGAGCGCATAGAATTTTAATTAGTGTGCTCTCTAGAGCTTTGGGGAGCGGAATTTTGTGTTAGGTTGAAAAATTGTGTGTTTTATGAAACAGTTTTAAAATGAACTACAAGCGGCTTTTAGCTACATGAAATTTCATTATTTTACATGAATTTTTGATGGCCATTATGTTAAACAATATAGATGTTCACTGATGTTGATGGGGCTGAAAGTTTTTGGAGTGGCAAAGGCGTACCGAAAAAAAATGACCGACCGCTAAGAACGACTAAAAAGTTCCAAAAAAGTCGCTTTTCAATCAGTTTGTGGACTCAGATCTGTGATTGAACTGCATCAGAATGCATTTTAGTGAGTTTTGAAAATTTATGTAGCCTACGTCACTACCACAATCCTGACGAATTCAACGACACCTCATATTATGTCAAAATACGTCCAGCCGTTTGGGCTGGACGTAGGGTGTGTCAAAGAAATGGACATACATACATACATACGCTCGAAAAATCACCCTTCTTCTGACGCAGTCGGGTGAAAATATGTGCCCACATGTGGACCAAATGACTTGATGAGGGTCTCGGGAGTCCAATGGATGTGAGAACCACAGGACCGATCGACGAGGCGACCGCTTGGGGCATATGTTTAGCAATTGACATTTTTCGACTGATTCGCATTGCTGGCAGGCAGTTTATGATTGGTTGCAATGAATGAACTAATACATCTAGGTGATACAATGTTTTTTAGGGTAAAAATGGGATCCTATTACTAAGACTCCGCTGTTCGTCTCTCTGTACCAGGCTTGAACCGTGAAAACTAGACAGTTGAAATTTTTACACATAATGTATTTCTGTTGCCGCTTATAACAACAAATACTATAACACTCCTTTTTTTTGGGCAGTCGTGTAAAACAGAATAAAATAAATATTTAAGTGGGGCTCCCAAACCACAAACGTGATTTACTTGACGTTTTTTATAGATAATTGTACGGAACCCTTCGTGCACGAGTCCGACTCGTACTTGGCCGGTTTTTCTATACCAGTGTTTTAAAGTTTTTACTTCTGCCTTCACATAAACGTCATTCGTCTACTCATAAATGCTTCACCTATTAGATCAGCACATCTTAACGGTTGGTACAGCGTTGAACATTTGAACAGTTGAATATCACAACTCAGTGTAGAAGTAGCAGCTTAACGTCAGAAGTGAGGACAGGTTTATAGCTCTTGCTTGCGGCTCATTAATATTGTGTTGCATTCCTCTTCAATGGCTTTACTACAGTAAATGTAATGCTTGTAGCTAGGCAAGGTAACACTTACAAGAAGGATGCTTAGTGGAAAAGTAGCTTGAAGAAGCGAAAGTGGGCCTCAAATTGGAGCAATCGACGAAAATCTGGAATAAGATGGTAGGATTTGTACTACACCTGAATGATTAACACCGGTGTAAAACCAAGATATATTGAATGAAAGAAGACAGGGAAACAAAATCAGGCCATAATGTCCCTACATTTGGCGTAGTGACCTCCACTCTACAGAAGAGAATGGGCCATAGTCCACTTCGTGGGCTCAAATCGAGGTGATTCAGATGTCAAATGTCATAGTAATTAAGGGTCTAGGATGGTTCCCCTTAGACGTGGCCTGCTAGTGGCAGTTGCCAGGGTTACGGAATTTGTTCGAAAAAGTCACCGCGCCCCTGGAACGCAAAGAGCATTAGGAGGAACACAGATGGGTGACTGACAATCCCTTCTGCTCCGCCGAGAGCGGAAGGAGTCATTTGATGGTTTCCCATCCTTAAATCTATTAACAGGCTTATAAGCTACGCCGCAAAACCAGTCAACATCTTAAATGACCCAACCAAAACAAAAAACAGCGTTTAATATTAAAAAGTCATGTCTAATTCTGTACAAAAGCGAGTATCATTGCGCTTCCCTGCGGATATCAATCACGAAGGCTCAGAGCGTCGCTCCCAATTTGCCGAGGACATTTGCACGAAATAAGCCACGTTTTTAGCTTTAACATTGGCACGATGCCAGTACATTTGTATCTAGGAATATTGTGGAAATGCTGTAGATAAGAATGTAAAGTAAAATGGTTTGTCTTTTTGACGTCTTTGGTGAGACTAAGGAGGATAAACGTTAAGGTTGAGACGTTTGTAGCAGTCATTAGGAGCTGGTTGATGGTTTTGCCGAGCCATTTGGGCCTTTGCATTCCTACTGCAGCTGCTGTGGCTCAGTGGAAAGTTGGTCGTTGGTTCGAACCCAGGCAGTGGTGGTTCTTATGCTGCAAAATGGATCTCAGTCAGTAGACGGAAGTCAAGCAATGATAGTTAGATATGATAAAGCGATTTTAAGATTGAATGCATTTTTAAATTCTGAATTGCCTCGCGAATAAGCACAAAGCCTCGTATGAAGAAACGCGTAGGCAAACAAGAACTGCGAAACTTTATTCCCAAAAACGTTACTTTTCGCGTTTCGTAGGGTGGCCAATAGGGAAATAGTTTTAACAGATTTGACTTGGAACTACTTTATCAAATTGCCCTTTGATAATGAAATAAAAATAAATCAAAACCGAACGATCTGCCAACACCCTAGTTCTTATTGACTGCAAGTGCACAAATTCCGGATTTTGCGCTACGATTTCCGGACACAACGTCGGGTAAAGCAAAACTCCTGATCCGGTACCGTTGCAGCACTTGCCAAAACCGGGCTGGGCCGCACCAAAGCGGATTAAACCGGATGATACTAGGATTCGGACCGGAGTGAACCAGCCGTGGCTGGAAAAAAGTAGTAAAACGTTTTATTGAAACTTGTAAATTTAACACCAGCTCTTAAATAAATTGTTGAGTGTTGACTCATTGCAATGTTTAGAAGATTTCTTATTAAATCTGGAAGTTACAAAAAACTATTTCTTTTCGTCTCCACACAATTCGACTTCTTATGTTTTCATCTGCATAATAACATCACATCCGCAAGGATTAAATTTGGTTGTGGAATTTGTTGGAGACTCACCGCGGTCCTGGAACGCAAAGGGCATTAGGAAGAACAGGGGTGGGTTTTAGTCAGTAAGAGTCTGACACTCCCTTCTCCGCCAACATCTTTGACAGTTTTTACGGGTTGTCAGAAGCCAGAAAATCTGACACCAGTCTTACCAAGGGGTATCGTAAGCTGGGTTGTTGAGGTCGGATAGGCGATCACTCCATGTAAAATACTGGTATTCAGCTGCATCCGGTTAAACTGAAAGCCGACCCCAAAAAAGTTTATTTTATTTAAAATTACGTAAGTTAACATTACAAAGATAGAGATACTTACATCAAACTTACATTGACTAACAAAAATAAAATTAATATACAATTCAAAATTCAATTCAAAATACAATTAAAAATACATAGCTTACTTTCAGGCTTGTAATGACAGAAGGTCATTTTAATCTTTCAACTTAGTTCTTAGTAATCTGCTAAGCTAATAATTTTTTTCAGTAAAAAAATACCGCTGGGTAAAACGAGGTTTCAAGACCACTCCCATTATAATACCATATTGAGAGCCTACTTAACACTTTCATAGTTAGGCATAAAAGGTACTTTCGACCGAGACGACGAAATTAGCCGAAATGAGTTCGTGGAACGACCCCTTTATAACCCTGTTTGTTTTGCCGACTGTACAAAGTGGAGTTTAGGTGTAGTTTTTTTATGGCGTGATAGTGAGTGGCGCATGGCTGACATGAGGGCAATGTCTTTTGGAAGTCAACGAGTGAATGGTCTCATTACATGCACATGTATGGCATTAAGTTTCACTACTGAGTCATGCCAAGTCGAATTTTAAAGAAAGATTGGTCAACTAAGGATATAGGTACTGTACCGAAAACTAACAAAAATGTTAATATTCAGTTTAAGGTGGGTACCTACACGACACACGTAGCGGCACATCAAAGAGCAGGACACTCAAAGAAACCATAAATCCAGTCATAGTACATCGTCTTCCATTTAAGCATTGAATGCATAACTGTGTGGTACAAGTTAGGAACTTTTAGTGGTGCTTAGTTTGTAAGTGCTTTATTATTTCTATTATAAAAGACTTACGTGAAACCCTTCCCCTTTGTGGTACACAATTATAAGCGATTACGCCCCACGGCATTTCATATAAACTTTCAAGTCCTTATTTTTCGAAATAAATGAACCGGCTTTAATGAAACTTGGTATTCATACGCTAAATATCTTGGTCTAAATAGTTAGTAGAGAATATTTTCGAAAAAGTTACAAAAATAAAATTTCGAAAAATAAGTACTTGACAATTTGTATGAAATGCCGTAGGGGGGCGTAAACGCTTTTAAGGGTATTTCGCACTTGCGTCAAAAAAGCTGCAGCAATATTATCTTTATATAATATCGGACTTCTCGTTGGGTAAACCTCACGATAATCAACATATTGATAAAAACTGCTCATAATAATTTGATGAAAAACGTCGTTTGATACACACGGGCATTTATCAGTCCAGTCTCTTGGCTCCATAACGTTTCGCCAGCACGAGGTAGAAATTGAAATTAAAACTTGACTAACAAAACGCTCATTCACCGAAAACATCACGCGTAGTGCGTGATGTTTTCGGTGAATGACATGGAACCCTTTGTGTGCGAGTTCGATTTGCACTTGTTTTAAGTACTTTTTAACCGACTTCAAATTAAACTAAAGTCTTCAATCTTTTATTCATAGCGTCTGTTTATCAAAAATTGTCAGGAACCCATGTAAGCATGACAAAGCTCTTAGTATCCCCTTAGAAAGAACACGACGTTTATCGAAAATGGAAAAAATGCTTCCCCATTTTATTTACTTCCGGAGGTTTCAGGCAATTGGAGGAAAAGGGTTGTACATGTTTCCGAAAGCGATGTATTCAAGGTGATGCTATTGAAATCAAACATAATATACGTAAACGATTTAGCTGTATTACTTTTGTTACCCAACTGCGGCAAAATTAACCGAAAGGGTTATGATTTATTTATGTCCTAATGAGTGTAAGAAATATAAATTATAATAATAATAATAAAATAATAAATAATATATTGTTTATTTGTAAAATAGGACACATTTACAATAAATATCTCACAAAATTTTAAGAACACAGTTGCCCATTTGCCTGAACTAGGTTTAACCTGTGTTTCAGGCTAGATTGAGCTTATGTCAACTTAAAATAATAAAAATTAGTAAAATAATGCCAAAAAATACGTATAGGTACAGTGTTTCAGAAGTGCGTAGTTTTAAGGGTGGTGTTCTGAATCTGCTATACAATTAGGAAAAAATATAAAAAAAAAACAGATTAAAAAAAAACCGACCACAACAAACTTCTAGAATGTTAAAAAAAACGCTTTTCAAGCTGTCCGATGCAGTTAGTGGTGTTTATTTTTGTTTAATCACAGCTTCAATGCGACCGACTTCATCTGACTGCTAGAAAAGTGTTATATTTTTTTTTCATTTTAGTCGATCCGCGGTCGGGTTTTTTGAAAAAAGTCAATGTTTTTTTTTATTTTGATATTGTTTTATAACTCTATAGCAGCTACAGAACACCACTATTTTCTATTATCGAAGTTCTTCATCAGATCTTTACAAAATTTAAATGAAACCATTAGGGAATTAAAACGATTTTTTTAAATCCGTTTATGAAATAATGGAGTTATGCCAAAAAAAAAACATCCGAATACACCTCATTTTTTGAAGTCGGTTAAAAAAATATTATCTTATTATAATTATTATCACATTTACTAATCAGTATGTACAGCTTTCCCTCGGCTTCGCTCCCTTGGCCCTTGAGATTCAGCGATAGTGCACCTTACGTTTTCAACTGCCTCCCGCTTACTCTTGTAACTTGTTCGCAAAAAATGTAATTTGAAATCGTTCTCGGAGCGATTCGGGCCGAACGATTGCTTTGTCTCGACACATGTGCTGTGCCCATAAAATGCAAAGGCTTGCTTGTTTTGTAAGTTTATAACATCTAGATTTTGAATTTTCCAAGCTCCGTATCGGTTTAGTTCTAATTTTACTTTGATAGTTTTTGGGAAAGTTTTGACTATAGATTTAAAGTTAGGCAGCTAAGAGTACCACTGATTAAATTATGTTTGTTTGTTAATCTTTCACCAGGCTGTATCTCATGAACCGTGATAGCTAGACAGTTGAAATTTTCACAGATGATGTGTTTTTGTTGCCACTTTTTTTTTTTTTTTTTTGAGGATGGGAAATCATCAAATTACCCCTCCCGCTCTGGGTGGTGCGGCAGGGAGTGTCAGACTTTTACTGACTAAAACCCACCCTTAGTCCTCCTAGTGCCTTTCTTTCCAGGGCCGCGGTAGCTCTTTCGAACATATTCCGCAACCCTGGCAGGCTCTGGCCCTGGCGGGCCCTGTCTCCGTTGCTGACTGCTCTTTCCGGCGCGTTTGGAGTGAAACGCGCCGTTGACTCTAGCCTGACCTGATCGGACAGCGAGCTACCCATTGCTCGCTGTCCGCAGGCGTCAATCACTGCGCCTTGCTTAGGAGCGTCAGTTCCTGAGAGGCGCAGCGACTAACATTCGTCTGGAGGAGGCGAAATGGGGCCATTACTGGCACTCCATTCCAGCCCCCTCCCGAGCAGTGGCAGCGGCGGCGACGGTGGCCACTATAACACCTACGGACAAATCGTGATGTTATAACTCTTAGTTCGGGTTCGGGACTAATCGTAAGTAGGTACGGTATCGGTAACGGACTTCAGGCTTAGAGAGTAGACCTCCAGAATTAAGATAGTTTTAAGGTGTCATGTTAGAGCCCCTGGAAGCTTTAGACAAGTGAGATTCTGTAAGCGATAGCGTAGCAAAAGCGATTGTCAAAACTTTAAAAATGTATGGGTTTGACAAATGCTGTCCAATTGTCACGCGATCGATGCCTTAAATTTTGCCATTTCGACTATCGTACGTGCTTTTAGCACGGCACTTTGTTAAACTAGAACCTCCAGGCCTTCTGATATTTTGAAATTCGACAGTTGGCATATCTAGAACCTTTAGTGTTCTAATGGATAAACAAGTGGTCTTAAACTAAAATGGATATACACTTTACAACAACAGCGCTCAGTAATTGTAGTTTGTTGTTATTATCGCTCGCGAGCGCACAGCCGTTCATCCCCTTAATTCCTTTTGCATAAACCCTTGATAATCTCATTGTACTTTACTTTGTTTCTCTATTTTTGCAAACAGAACATTAAGGACAGCAAACAAACGAAGGGCACAGTAATTAAGGAGTAAATATTTCATTCTCCTTTCACTGCATCTTCTATGACAATAAAAATAAATCACCCTGTAATTCCACTTAATATTTCTAGCACCAAATATTTTCTTCTCTAATATAATTTTCCGACTTTAATAGCACCTAATGCTAACATGTTTTAGGGGCTCGTAAAAACACCTCCTTGGCGAAACGTGACGGGCCACAGAACCCAAGGGCGAGAATAATTGTTCCTCGAGAGTGCCGCTACTAAAACTTAATAGTGAATTAAATTTATTTTTGCAAGCATTTGCGGATTTGCTAAGCGTGGTGTAGCTTGACGACTGCGGTTTGGGCGCTCGTGGTTTTGTTTGAATATTAAAATGTGGATTTTAATTTTCTGGTTTGAACGGGAGCCAGAATAGTGTGGCCAGATTTTGGTACAAACTAATCGTAGGCCCATTAAAACTCAAACTAAGTATGTATTGGCAGACAGAATTGATGACGTATGAAAAAACATTTTTATAAACGTGAAGTTATATAAAAACATTTTAACGGTATAATAATTTAGATCTGCTTTTACTAGTTTAAGGTAAGTTAGGTAGGTACTCTGGGTCTGTATTTGTGGAGAAAGAACAAGTCCTAAGTACAATAAAAAAATTGTCAATTGTTTATCATTCTAATATGGCACATATTTTACCACACAGTGTAGCAAAATTCAACGTAAAAGTGAAGAAAATCTTCCTACAGTTCCCCGCAAGTGCCGTCTCCAAAGTAGTCCACTTACAAGCCAGTGCAGTCATAACCTCAACGGCGTCTACCCTTAATTGGTGTTACACCGAAAATTACTAATCTTGAGCCTTGATACCGCTGTTAAAAGTCAGCCTTTTTGCCAGCCTCGAGTAATAAAAAAGCCATCCAGTTAGAGTTGTTGCTTCTAATTGTTTTATTTTCTCATCTGGTGTTTTGGATTGTCATTCTGCGGGTGATCGGATTGGTGTTGTGTGGTTATAGCTTTTTTGTTTATTAGGTTAAGTTTACTGTTATTTTTATTGGCTTTTTGATGTATGGAATATGAACTTTAATATAGTGCTAGTTTCATAGACTTTTCGTTTTCTGGTAGGTGACTGAACAGAGGAGTTCGTGGCTTAATAATAATAGCCGCATTGGTCGAATATCGAGGTTAAGCTACTACAGCTTGCCGAAGTCAGTCTATGGATGGTTGACCATTTATTTCATATCGTGTTTCCTCCGTGCCTAGGGCTGCCCGTTAAGCTGTTGGTTCCAGCTGTCATGCGAACATCTTTGACAGTCGTTACGGATAGACAGAAGCCAGAAAATTTGACACCAGTCTTCCCAAGAGGTTTCATATTACCCACTTACTGGGTTATGGAGGTGTTATAACGCAAAATACTGGCATTCAGCTGCAGCCAACCCTAGCATAATTTGAAAATGGTTAGGCAGATTAAGAGGGTTGTTTCAAAGACTAAGCATGCTTTTTAAGGTTCCGTACCCAAAGGGTAAAAACGGGACCCTATTACTAAGATTCCGCTGTCCGTCTGTCTGTCTGTCGCCAGGCTGTATCTTATGAACCGTGATAGTTAGACAGTTAAAATTTCACAGATGATGTATTTCTGTTGCTATAACAACAAATACAATTTTTTTTAATGGTTTTTTTTTATTTGTGATAAACAATATCTACTTATATTCTTTTTGACAAGGAGGACGAATTCCGCAAAAATATATGAAGCCATGGATTTTGTTGTTTACGTTGTTTTTACAGCGCACCTAAACCATTTTTTACGCTCTACGTCACCATAATTCACACCATTACCTATGTAACAATACAGTTTATGGCTCTATGGAGTTAATATCCCCCTAGACATGCACTCGTCCTCCTCAACATATTGGGTCATAAACTGTATAAGGAAAACAACCAGAAATAAATAACGAAATAAAAGTGCCATTGGATAGGTCCCTAGCAGCCAATCTTCAAGATACATGTAAGCAAATTGGCTTAATTTTCTTTTTGGTTTTTCGTATTGGCTAAACAGAAATGGCTTTTCCTGTTACACTACACTTGTTACCCGACTGCCCATGAAGGCAGGTTTTGTTTTTCGAGAGTAAGTAGGTTAAATTTGTCTATTTCTTTGACAGGCTCTGAAGCCTTAACTGCTGAATAATATGTATGTCGCTGGACACACAGAAAAGACATAGCACGCGGACGGGGCGCGGACAGGGCACAGACGGGGCGCCGCTGCCGTCGCGACTTTTTAAAACATATAGAAAATACGAGGCACGGACGTGACGCTGGGTGCCGCTAGTTCCGAATATGAAGATGTGGTTAATTGTGGTGGTGTAATTGTGTGTGACAGTGACGCGACGCCTTTCTGTATGTTTTACCATAGGGCGCAGACGAGTAGGCGTCGTGTCCGCGCCCTGTCCTTTCTATATGTTTTGCGTCGCAACGCTTCTATACATTTTGTATAAACCGGACGCGGAAGAGACATATATCCGCGCCCGGTCCTCGACTAACGTTTTTCTGTGTATCCAGCGCTTATCATTGAAATCTAGCCAGCATGAGGAGACATGTAACCTATGCTATGAACTTATAAAAAACAAGATGCTGTTAGGTAAGCAGAGTCGTATTTTTCGTGACAGCCATAATTATGGGGCATCAACATAAAGGGGTCGATGAGACGATTTCAAACGATAATAATAAATGATATTTATTTTGTAAGTAGGTTGAACACCTTTGACACATTAATTTGTAACCGACTTCAAAAAAAGGAGGAAGTTCTCAGTTCGACTCTTTTTTTTTGTGTTTGTTACCTCATAACTCCGTCACTTATGAACCGATTTGAAAAATTCTTATTTCATGTGAAAGGATATAGTTCTCGATTGGTCCCATTGAAATTTTATCAAAATCGGTTCAGTATTTTGGTTTTTAAATACATATAGCTGGAAAAAATATGTGGAAAAATCATCCATGTATACGAAATTGAGTATTTTTGCTTTCCTGTGACTTTAATTTCGGTAGTTGGTGTTTTTGGATGCTTCTACGAAGAAGCATCCAAAAACACCAACTACCGAAATTAAAGAAAATTTAAAAAAAAAAAAAAAAAAAAAAAAAAAAAATTAAATTAAATGACCAAGTCGGTGTCAAATAACGATATTTGACACCGACTTGGTCATTTTAAGCTAGGTAAGGCCGGTGATTCCAAGCTGACTACCCTGAGAAGAAACACCGAAACAAGCTCAGAAGTCAGTCTCTTAAGGTCTATACAATCTGTACTGGTCTGTCTAATCATATTATCATCATGTAATTTAATGTCTGAGGTGGTCTTTTGAGGAAAGTGCCACACAGATTTGAGTGGACTGGTCCAGACAGAAAAATGTAACACCTTACAATGCGGGAAAACTTTTTCTTTACGCGCTAATCTCTAGAACTACCAGTCGGATTTGGAAAATTCTTTTTGTGCATGATAGCCACATTCGTAAAGGCTATACGGGAACGAGAAATTCCTACGAGTACGGGAAAAGCGGGATATAGGCGTACGAAGTCTAGCATCTACCATATTGGCTCTCTATTATCGTAAATCCTCAGGCATAACAAAAAAAAAGAAAAAAAGAACTTCTCTCTGGAAGTTGGTTAATAATAATTTCAAAGAAAGAACAGTCGATTGCGTATTAGTAAGTCGATCACGTCTGCGAAGCAACAGATGACTATAAAATGAAGGAAACTAGATCATAAAATAGAAAATATTATTTCCGAAAGCCAATTCTGACTTCATAATAGTTCTGAATGGGCAAAAAATGGAATAGTTCTCCTTTTTTGTGGTAATTCTGAGATGTGCTTGACTTACGGAATTTTCGTTTCGTTGGTAGATACTGTAGAGCACAGGGCTATGGCCTGGGGGCTGTACTAAATACTAATAATAAACATCAGTATTTTAACTATACTGAGAATAGTTATTGGAGCACCATGGCTCGAAGGTTCAAATTATATCTGTCAATCTCAAACAAAAACGTTCTAACTATATTCGGACACTTCCAAAGAAGGTATGAACAGCACGCTGCAGCTTACGAGGCTCTACAGTACCTTCTTTTTTATGGATGGGCAATCATTAAATTGCCCCTTCCGCTTTGGGTGGTGCGAGTGTCAGACTCTTACTGACCTAAACCTATCCGTGCTCCTCCTAGTGCCCTTTGCGTTCCAGGGCCGCGGTGACTCTTTCGAAAAAAATCCGCAACACTGGCAGGCTCTGGCCCTAACGGGCCCCGTCTACTATGCTGAAACTTCTTTTAGGCGCGCGTGGAACACAAGGTACTTACAAATATTTTTTATCCAGTTTATTCTAGTCAAACATCACCATGAAAATTTAAGTGAAGTCAGCGTAAAATAAGCTCTCAGTTAACAGTTTTAGAATAGAATAGAAAACATTTATTCGACACAGACACGACAGCAACTATCATAAAGTGATAGTGTCCATACCGACAGGGTTACCAAAGGGTAACCCTACCCCCCTCCGATCCCTACCTCCCTCTATGGACACTGTCACATTTCTTTCCATCTCGGCTTTAGGTGGAATGAAAGTCTACACAGAAAACAGAATACGTCCATGTTCTTATTTCTTACCAACTGTTGCCACAGCAGTGGAGTGCAGACCACAAGCTAAGCTGAATTATTATTAGCTTAGCACACATAGATAAGAAATATTTTTTTCATACTTATTCATATTATACACAGCTAAGTTTACATAATTTGTAGCACACATATTTGAAAAAAATACGCAGCTATGCGTGATTTAGTTTAATAATAGGATTTCATAATAAAAATTTGGGCAGTTTTTACGATTTCTAGTGAATTGCAACTTTTGAACAGTCAATGATTTATCTGATGTATTATGAACGGGCACCATCACCGAGCAGTGCTCACTGAACAAACATATCCACACGATAGGTATAACGAACAGTGGTTCTTTATGCAGAGGGTCCATGGTCGCGGAGGAACCAATTTCGCACGTGATCCTTGAGTGTAGTACATACAGGCATCACCGAAATACGGAAACAAACCATAGATCACGATTTGATTCGAATTCTCTTACAGACATCCTGAACCAACAGGGTGGCCCAATCTGCTTCTGCAGGGAATTAAACCACGCACAATAGTCCAGCACAAGGAATAAGTGCAAGAAAAAAAATCCTGATATATAGATAGAACTTTACACAAAATTTCATCATCATGCATAGTTAGAAAGGGACAGACAAGCAAAATCCTCACGAAAACTAAAACACATTCCCCACTTCCGTAAACCAAAAAGATTTTTAAACAACCCCTTAACTCCACAGTAATTACTGTACAAAACATTTAAACCAGAAAACCTGCAGAAAATCTTCATTTTAATTTGGAAAAAATTATATGAGGCGGCGTTGGTACTTCCCTGAATAATTACGGGCTTTGCAATTTTGTAGTTATTAAGTCTATGATGCTGTCCCTCCTCTCATTTTGTTGGGGCTTCATGATCATTGCACGTATGTAAGGAAATTACAACATGCGGTCCACGAGGTTACCGACATAGCCCAAAGGATCGCTAAACTGAAATGACAGTGGGCAGGGCACATTGCTCGCAGAACAGATGGTTGAGGGGGCTGAAAAGTTCTGGAGTGGCGACCGCGTATCGTAAGACGCAGCGTTGGAAGGCCTTCCACAAGGTGGACCGATGACCTGGTGAGGGTCGCGGGTAGCCGATGGATGCGAGACGCACGAGACCAGTTGCTGTGGTGACACTTGGGGTAGGCCTATCTCCAGCAGTGGACGTCTTTCAGCTGATATGATGAATGTTTCACGAAGGGTTTGTAGTACTTATACCAACATTTTTCCTATAAAGAGCGTTTACTGAAGATGGCCCATATTCAAAAACGTAAACTCCTACTGAACTCGAACTCCAACTGCAACATGAACCCGAAAAAGTCAATGAAACCTTGTCTAATTGAGGTTTTCGTACTCGAGAGATGAGCAAACAAATGCAAAAATTTCAATTTATGACAAACTCCGATGGAGTTGCAGTTCGAGTTGGGTTGGAGTTTACGTTTTGGATTATGGGCCAGAATCAGAAAAATTATAAAATTTCAAAAATTAATAATCGTTCTCTTTTTAACCGACTTCTAAAATAGGAGGAGGTTCTCAATTCGGATGTTTATATTTTTTGTTTTTGTTTGTTCGGGCATAACTGCGTCGCTGGCCAACCGATTTGAAAAATTATTTTTTTGTTGGAAAGGATTATACTTTCCAAATGGTCCCATTGAAATTTTATCAAAATCGGTTCTGTAGTTTGGTTTTTTAAATCCAAATAGCTGGAAAAAATATGTGGAAAAATCATCCATGAATACGAAATTGCGTATTTTTGCTTTCCTGTGACTTCCCAGTGGTGTTGTTAGGTGTGGGGTACCACTAAAAAGTGAAAACAAAATAATTTTTCACAAAAAAAAAAAGGACTTGTTTGTGTTTTTTGGAAGTCTGTTTCTTTTTTAGTGATTTTTTTTTCCATCGAAACTCTTAAGTTAGTTAATAAGTTTTTCGAAAAAGTACTTAAGTAAGTTTTGAGACCTGGGTGTTTTTTGCGTAGTTATATGAAGCTTCATTAAAATCGCATCATTAAAATTCCAAGAATAAGTAATTGTATTTTTTTTCTTTTTTCCTTTTTTTAGGGTTCCGTACCCAAAGAGTAAAAACGGGACCCTATTACTAAGACTCCGCTGTTCGTCTGACTGTCTATCACCAGGCGTCTGTATGTCTATCTCATGAACCGTGATAGAAAAGAAAGAAAAATATTTATTTGTACATTACATACATTTGATAGCTAGACAGTTGAAATTTTCACAGTTGATGTATTTCTGTTTCCGCTAAAACAACATATTCCAAAAACAGAATAAGATAAGTAAATATTTAAGTGGGGCTCCCATACAACAAACGTGATTTTTTTGCCGTTTTTATAGATAATGGTATGGAACCCTCCATGCGCGACCGACTCTCACTTGTTTTATGTACCTATGTATACAGGGTTATTTTTTAATGACCGGCCAAATTTTCACTGGGTGTTCTACCCATGAATATGAACAACTTTCACTATGGGACCGACTATGAAATCACGAAAAAAAAATCAGCTGTTTCATACATTTTAGTCGAGTAGGTATTGAACTTTTGTATGAAACAGCTGATTTTTTTTTCGTGATTTCAGAGTTGGTCCCATAGTGAAAGTTGTTCATATTCATGGGTAGAACACCCTGTGAAAATTTGGCCGGTAATTAAAAATAACCCTGTATATTAAGTAGTTTTGCTTTTTGTTTCTTGTTACAAGTATTTAGTTTTAATTGCTCTACTTGTTTTTAAACCGTTGTAATTAAATAAATAAAAGAAATAATTATAGTATTGTACTGTTACTATACTGTATCGAGAAACCGTTATGTCTAAGTATCATTTAAGAGGATATGCAATTGGCACAATTCTCCGAGCTGTTACTGGGAAATTTATGTTAGAACAACCCAATGATATTTGAGCTACTTGGAGAACTAACTCAGAATCCTCAGAAGCTCAGCAATGATTAGTTTTTATAGAGAAATAAGAGTTTAGTTTATTATATAGATAGTGTTACGTAAATGTAGTTTCAGTCTTGTTGGGTTATACAACGTGTAACAGAATAAACGCAATGCCTCATAAGGGGTCATTGTACTAATCATCATCATCAACTTTTACTATGGGACCACCAGTGAAATCGCGAAAAAAAAATCGACTGCTCCCTACATTTACGTGCGCATAACTCGCCAAAATGTACTGAACAGCTGATTTTTTCGCGATTTCGGGGTTGTTCCCATAGTAGTTCATAATGATGAGTACAATGCCCCCTCAATAGGTATTGCGTTTATTCTGTTACGCGTTGTATATAATCCTTAATGTTTTTTTGGGCTCCGTACCTGGATAATAACCAACGGGACCACATTACTAAGCTTCCACAGTTTGTCCGCCTGCCTGTCAACGGGTTGTATCTCATAAACCGTAATACTTACACAGTTGATATTTTCACAGAGTGTGTATTTCTATGGCCCAAATGGATCTAAAAAAAATTGACACCTTGGTCGCCTCTTTGAGAGTAACATTAATTTCTTTGTTAACATTCATCATCATCATATCAGCCGAAAGACGTCCACTGCTGGACATAGGCCTCCCCCAAGCGTCGCCACAACAACCGGTCCTGTGCGTCTCGCATCCATCGGTTACCCGCGACCCTCATCAGGTCAACGGTCCACCTTTTGGGAGGCCTTCCAACGCTGCGTCTTCCGGTACGCGGTCGCCACTCCAAAACTTTTCGGCCCCGTCGACCATCTGTTCTGCGAGCAATGTGCCCTGCCAACTGCCACTGTTTGGCGATCCTTCGAGCTGTGTCGGTTACCTTGATTCTCTTGCGGATATTATCTTCCTGATTGGTTTACAAGGAAACTCTGAGCATTGCCCTCTCCATTGCCCTTTGGGTGACTTTAAGCCTTCTGATGAGACCAATGTGAGTGACCCTCTTGAAGTAGCTCGTCGAGAGAAGATGCTCGTTATTTAGACGTCAACTGCAAGGCATTCTGAAAAATGTACGTAATGTTTTTACACTTTTAAGATCTTCGTCGTTCCCAAGATTCATTGGGCAATAAACATTAAAGTGAAGAGGTCTCCCTCTAAGCATAAAAGTCCGTATCCAGGATTATGTAGTAAAACAAAGAATCTTCGTAATTTCATCGCACCTGCTTTTAATGGCCTTCCTATAATTTTCTAGGCGTTATAGAATTTAAGGCCTAATTGCTTTTTCAAAAGACCGTTTTTTGCATATTGTGTGTGACATTAAAAATTTAATTGGTGCAACGTATTTTGAAGTAAGTAATTAAATATTAAGTAATTAAGTAATTAAATAATATTCAAATTTAGGGTTCATTTTCCAATAGTCAGATTCATTTTAATCTAGGAAATAAAAACGGCGTCCATATCCTAATAATTGCAGAAATGAGTTAGTTCATTTGTTTCGCTTTCCGCCGAACCGATATTTATGAATTTTGGTCAATAGATAAGATGGGACCCTCGAAACGGTTTTAGGATATTATCTATCTTAAACTAGTTTTCTAACAAAATCTGTCTGACAACTTTTTATGTCAAAAACAACTGTTTGACATACAGCTGTAAAATACATGTGACTATTGAAAAATCAGCCCTTTGGAGTATTAACTTCGCGGGATTTGTTCGGAAGAGTTCGCTTGAACGCAAAGGGTATTAGGAGGAACACAGATGCCCCGCTACCACTCCGCCCAGAGCGGAAGGAGTCATTTGATGATATTCCATGTTAAAAAAAAAACGAGTATAAACTGATTAAGGTTCTTTGAGCTGTTGGGATTTGCTAGGTTTCAAACCCGACAAAATACACGTAGGTAAATGAGATTCCAAATTCCACCTAAATATGTAAGTGCTTCCACTAACTATACACAGAAACTCCAGTTTATCAGCACACAGCGTTTACAACGTCCCCTCATGTGGGATCATGACAGGAATTACACTGAAAATTGTGGACGCCGTAGATCCTGTCACACATATTCCTCCTCTAAAGCAGTGTCCTGGGTGAGGAACTGGAGCGGGTGCTATGAAAACAAGATAGCTAGCGATCGTTTATTGGTTTAGGGTGCATTATGGTGGAAACTGGTGCCGATTTGCCAACGTGATCCAGTTTGAACCTGCAAAACCTTTTCCTAACAATATGTCGGGATTACCAGACTAACCAGTGCTGCTGTAGCGGTATCGATGCCACCACAAGAAAAACAAACGAAGTGCAATTTGTACGGCAACAAAAATAACCGAAACGCCATCTATCCCGCCAGCAGCGAACTACTAACGTAATCCTGCATCGCGGTATCAAAGTTTTCCGAGCGATTTGAACATATACAACAGTCCGAATATCAACTATCGGGCAGTTGCCCACCGGACACAACAATTTGTCCGGTCGGAAGATCCTCCCTTTTCAATGAAGGTTTG
Source organism: Melanchra persicariae (assembly GCA_947386135.1). NCBI lineage: Eukaryota > Metazoa > Arthropoda > Insecta > Lepidoptera > Noctuidae > Melanchra > Melanchra persicariae. The sequence continues at coordinate 2,224,667 of OX376652.1, forward strand.
CGGGACTTTACTCTCAGCACCGCATGTCTATACAGCAAATTACCAGTATTTTGCAAGTAGAAATTGCCAGTCTGACATCCACAACCTGTTGTTAGGTAATAAGATACCACTTGGCAAGACTGATAGTCAGACTTTTGGGCAACTGACTGACTGTCCATTCTGTCCAAGATCTATATTTATATGGCAAGATGGGCCCAATAGCTTCACATGATTTCCGGAGCACAAAGCCTAAGTATGTAATGTATAGGTAACCAATCCTCGAACAGACATCGGCAAGCGGTACTTAACCTTGAAGGTCGACCCATACAGCTGTTAGTTTAAAAGCTACAAAGTTCAAACCCTTCCTTCCTCGCACTCGCTACCGCGCTTGACACCGCATATTCACCCTAGATAAGGCCTAACAGTTCTACAGAGTGTCACACAAGCGATTGTGTCAGGATATTCGTCTGAAACTCAGTTACATCGTGCAACATGCAAATGTATGCAAAGCAGCATTTGAGCTACCTCTTTGTTAAAAAGGTGCCTAAACACTTACTGCATATAAAGTGGAGTTGATATTCGTTCAGGATTTTTCGTAGGAAAATGGGCTACATTTAAAAAGCTTTTAAGTAGGTCTGAACCTAGCGGTTTGGCAGTTTCTACCACGGTAAAAGACTACCGTGAATTCGAGTCAAGCAAAGAAATAGAGAATAATACACGAGCACGAGACATTCCTGGAAGATCTTTCGGCCTAAAAAATCGGTGTAGCAAAAATCTACATCGCAACAAAAATAACCGCGACGCCATCTATTCCGTCAACTGCGAATTAACTGAACGAAATCCTGCATCGCGGTATCAGAGTTTCCCGCGCGATTTGAACATGTACAACAGCCCGAATGTCAACTATCGGGCAGTTGCCCACCAGACACAATAACCGTCCGGTCGGAGGATCCTCCCTTTTCTATAGAGGTTTGCAGGACTTTACACTCTGTACCGCCTACCTCTAAACTACTTACTCATAAACAAAATATTTCTCTTGGTATATTTCTTTATTGTTTATAAGCTCAAGTTTGACCACTATCCCACATCATCGCTTGATGATGTGGTCGATGATGGAGCACGCCTTCCTCGAAGTAACCTATTCACTCTTGACGTAAATATCCCAGGCTGTAGGTATCAAAAAGCGCAGACTCGGGCAGAGAATTCCAGTCTTCAGCTTTACGCACAATATTCCCAAAACGTTTTGTGCGTAAGGTGTAGTAACAAATTTTCTGCCGCATACGGAAGTCAGAAAAGCAAATAAAAGAAAATTACATAACCCTCTAAAACGCATAGCGTCCGCTTTGTCATTGTACGTAATGCGGGTCTAAAGTACCCACGCACTAAAACAAAACTTACACTGCCCACCTGTTTTCAATTACTCTAACCCTCCGATGCTCGGTCACATTCGTGGTACATTCCCGCTCTGATTACGGAATCTTGATGGGTCCGTTAGTCCCTCAACATTGTTCGGGAATATTTTTACATGCTTATATTAAGGTTTAATGATACATTTTCGGATTATGGTGATCGTTAATTTAAATGAGCAATTCCTTTTTATGTTTACTGCTTTATGTAAAATATTTCTATAAACAATCCAAGTTTTTGTTTTATGCTGAAAACAAAGATTTCTTTTTCGATATAATAGAGACTTTATATCGAAAAAGAACGTTGGGTTATTTGAAATGGAATTTTACAAAAATATTAAAAGGTCTGTTCATTTATTTTAGTGAGTGCTTTTCGGCTTTGTTGTGAATCTATTTGTTCTGTTATGTACTTTAATTTATGCCTTCAAAAGGCTGTAAAACACAGCTGCTTTTTATTCGCGTCTTGCTTTAATAGTTTTTCACCTTGCAGAGTTTAAAGACTTTTGAAAGTATACTTGAACACTTTTAAAATTCCGCAGAGTATCGCTAGCTGTAAAAGTCATGGGTAATAATTTTCATTTTTATTTGTGCATAATATTATTTCGTTCTTTACGATGTAACTAGACAAATATTAGAAGGAGAAAATTAAGGTTTCTTGTTTTATGTGCAAGTGTCGTTCACATTTTCCTCGGTTTTGCTGAAAATGAGGAGAAAATTTAAAGTAGACGTGAAACGAACGACGAAATAATTCATGAAAGTAGTTTTATTCCAGACACTAATGTTGTGGGAGGTAAACTCTTGGTTCGCTTCTTGACACTACAAGGGTAAAATTTCATTTCATAATGTTTTTGTGACTTGAATACTAAAATATCTGCAATGTGGTTCCGTATTTTTGAAGCACGAAAGTAGCGTATAAAGTAGTAGTGAAAATTGAGTGTTTAAGCTTATTGAAAAATATCTTGGAACTATCAAAAGCTATAAACAGTCATCTTAGAACCACTTCAAAACGCAGATACAAATTGAATAATAATTCAAATTATCCGCCAATAAAATCTCACCCAACCTTGAATCCAAGTCCGTTCAAACTAACCCTCCAAATGCGAACTTGGACATAACATCTTCCACATCATTTCTCAGTCGATTGCCCAGTGTGAGTTGCGGTGCATACCGGATTACGGGCTGACGGTCAGACATTCCGTTGTGGTTGAATCGACCCGCGGTCGCGGCGATAGTGTTGAGAGCAGCGAATATAACCTAGTACTAGCGTGTGTTTTAAGTTAATAGGAGGAGTATTACATACTTAACTAGAGCAATGGAGGTGTTGCAACTGTATAAGGACTTTTTTTTAAGTATTGGAAATCATCAAATTCAGTGTCAGACTCTTTTTTTTCAGGAGGTACTTCTCCTGTATCTTGGGTGCGTTTACAAACATACTAACTCACATACACAAACAGCCAGACCCGGAACAACTATCTGTAGGCCGTACAAATATTTGTTCCGTGTGGGAATCGAACCCGCGACACGCAGCGCTGCAGCCAATCGCTCAACCACTGCGCCAACCGTGTCGTCAAACGTCTCATCAACTCTTACTGATCATGCCTGATGAAAAGCGATAGATAAGGTCCATGATGAAGCGAGCGTGCCCAGAAGATGCCTTGAGGCACTGGTACTCCCACGTGTCGAAGAAACACAGCAGGCTGCTTGACGCCGAACTCCGGTGGGAGCGTAATCGCGAACCAGACGGGTGTTAGCCCTACTACCGCAAGGGAAGGATTGGCCAGTCTTATAAGGTGTTAGGTGACTGTCCAGGATGCGCTCGGTTCAGTTGAGGGTCTGATGGAACAAATTGCGTTACACGAAGAGGCTCCTTCATGCATCCCAAGTTTCTCCTTATACCCTTTGCCTTCCAGGACCGCGGTGACTCTTTTGATCGAATTCCGCAACCCTGGCAGGCACTAGCTTCAGCGGGCCAAAATAAAAATCAGAAAACACATACGTGGGCAGAAAAATTCCACTCCTTATCTGAATGTACAATGAAAGTATTCCACTCTATTCCACAGACTTTATAAGAACTTCGATCAAAAGAACGATCAGCGATAACCGCTTCAGCCTATTACCAATTCTCGGCCTAATGTCTCGATTACTGTGGTTTCTAATTACGAACGATGTTCGTCACATTATTAGCAAAGTGTTCGCCACATTGGAACATCACTAGGAAATGTGTCCATATTTCCCTTGGTCACTGGTGCCTCTGATTTGACCAGGTGATTATATTCGAGTGTTGGACATGGTTGCTTGTTGGCATGTAAGGCTTATATGGCTGATTTGCGTGGTATCAATGCCAGAATGGGAGCTTATCGTCGCTTACGTCATTGGAAATTGGAGGTATGTGGCAAGATCAGTCATACGAGTACAGTACTTTAATAGTGTGATGTTACAAAGCAATGGTCGAACTGGTATCTCTGTTCCTACATTACTCTACAGCTAACAGTTTTGTTTTCTTTCTCTTAATTATTTTAACATCGGTTTTCCCTTGCAAAATGAAATAGAAGAGTCACATTTCTATGTTCTTCATATAATTCTGTTCGTCTACATTGATAAATACATTGTGTGACAAATAAACTGTGTTTACTATCCGTTTTTATTTGTTTTATGGGTATTTGGAATAATTGAAATACATCAAGACATAATTTTATGTTTAAATTTTGTTAAGTGTTATAAAAACTCATCTGAGGTCTCCTTTCGTGCAAAAAACCTCAGTGATAAAATGATTTTCTTGGCACTTAGGTACCATTCTAAACCATGCTGTCTCAAATACTCTTACAAAATCTACTCCCCAATTAAACCTTCATCTTGCAGCCAGAAAGATACCATATCTCTTAAATATTAGCCCAGATATTAATTAGAACAGCCAGCCAATGGTTATGGAGGCTTACACAAAAATTTATTTGACTGGTATTACCGACCGGACGCCAGTAGCCGGCGGGTTAGAGGCAAATTAAAAAGTAAGTACTCGCGTTAGTTACAGGAACAGCCTGTTAACGGTTAAATGGCTGTATACATGCACTTTTCTGGGCCATTTCTTTTTTTTCATGGTCATCTTTTTGGATTTGCTGTACTGGTTAGCACCAGCTTTTGCTATACTTTCTATAAAATTCATTGATGCAGCAAATTCACATAGGATCTAAAACGGACCAGCCCGGGGGGGGGACTGGTGTTGACCCCATAGTAAAACTTGTTCATAATTATGTGTACAATGACCCCTTAAGAGGTATTGCGTTTATTCTGTTACACGTTAAAGAAAAAGAGTAGCTGAATATTAGACATGTCTGTTTTTTAGTGTTATATTTACTGACACACATTTCTACGAATTATTCCTGTGTGTAGTAGACCACAATTTTGTTGACCACTTCTTGACATTTATAACCCTAGCATTGTGACCTTTGACACAATTTATACGGACGGCATTCCCATTCTCCAAAGGTTTACTTAGGGGTCTATTTAATTGAAGAGTTCTATTTTTAGTACGGCTCGACCAGGGTTTAATGAAAGCGACATTGGTTAGGTCAATTTCTATAAATATTCATTGTTGAATAGATGTCGCGTCGCGCCTTTCTGTGGCCGATTGTTTTCTTGTTCGTTTGTGACAAAAACGTATCACGCGTCGTCTGCATTTGGTACATTATGACTATTCATACTTAAAAAAACACTACAAAGTACAAAAAAACTTTAAATTCGGTAGTCGGTGTTTTTGGTTGCTTCTTTGTTATTTGACACCGACTTCCGAAATTAAAGTTTTTTGTACTTTGTAATGTTTTTTTGGAAGTCGGTTTTTTTTTGTGAAAAAGTTTTTTATTTTTCACTTTTTAGTGGTACCCCCACACCTAAAAATACCACTGGAAAGTCACAGGAAAGCAAAAATATGCAATTTCGTATGATTTTTCCACATATTTTTTCCAGCTATTTGGATTCAAAAAAATTAAAAAAATGTTAAGTAACTGTTTCTTTGAAGAATAACATTGTTGCATGATGTATTTATCTTTGTTTGTTCTCTTCAGTTGTTTCTACGTTTCAACGTTTAACTCTCGTGCTGTTTTAACGTTTCGTCGATTTTATACCTAAGTTTATATAAGTGGAAACTTCTAATTGGCTTTCTTCTACATATAGCTACTGACTACTCGAATGTATTAGCTGTAAGTTTTCCTAAAAATAATAAAATAAAATAAATAAAATAATAAATAAAAACCAAATTGCTGAACCGATTTCGATAAAATTTAAATGGGACCAATCAAGAAGTATATCCTTTCACATAAAACAAGAATTTTTTAAATCGGTTCATAAATGACGGAGACATGAGGTAACAAACACAAAAAAAAAATACAGTCGAATTGAGAACCTCCTCCTTTTTGTGAAGTCGGTTAAAAATGAGATTATGCTTCAAAAAATGTAAGAATGCTATACTTCCAAGAGGATAGCAATGTCTGCCTCACCCTCTGCAAATGTCCAAGGAGGCCAGGCTTGATGTTATGTGTTACCTTATAAAATGATTGTTTCAAGCCAAATCTATAACAAAATGTTTACAAAAAAATACAACCGACTTCTCATCATCTGTCTAGCCTTTTCCCAACTACATTGGGGTCGGCTCCCAGTCAAACCGGATTCAGCTAAATACCAGTATTTTACGTGGAGCGGCTGCATACCAGACCTCCACAACCCATTGACTGGGTAACACGGTACTTCTTGGCAAGACTGGTGTCAGATTTTCTGGCTTCTGACAGTCCGTAACGACTGCCAAAGATCTCCACAATGACAGCCGGGACCAACGGCTTAACGTGCTTTCCGAGGCACGGAGGAGTCTCAAATACAACCAACTTCTAAATAAAAAAAAATAAACTACACCAAAAGGTATGGTTTATTCGTTTTTTGACACCGACTTTATATAGGTATAAAGCGAAATCCTTATGTTGAACAAAAAAGGTTTATAACTAGGCGAATTGTTTCCCGACTCAGATTCAAATGAACACTAAAATAAATACTCGTTGTGATACAATTCCATGTCTTCATTGTTTCACAAAATCTGTTGGTGACAATAATTGTAGTAAAGACGCAGATTTGCGGCTTATTTTGCAGAATAATTGTGACAAAAATGTGATAAACGATGTCTCGACGTGTCACGTTACAAATGTCATAAAAAATCTCCAGGATTTCAAGTTATACTGGAAGAGATATTCATTTAACATATACGTAAGTATATATTTATCTTCTGCTAGTGATACTATGCATATAGTTAAATTTTCCAGTACACTGTATATTGAGATTCGGTATTTACAACGGTGTAACAAAACCGAAACTTCGTTTTTCGAAACTAATTATACTCGTAGTAACCTAGCGGCTGCCAGCAATACAATGGCGATAATATATACAATGTGTACCAGAATAATCATAATACCTCTTAATGGGGTCATTGTACTCATCATTATGAACAGCGTTTACTACGGGAACAAACGCGAAATCGCGAAAAAAAAATCAGCTCTTCAGTAGGTACTAGTACTTTTTGTCGAGTTAAGCGCACATAAATGTATGGGTGAGTCGGTTTTTTTCGCGATTTCAGTGTTGGTCCTGTGTTTAAAGTTGATCATAACGATGAGTACAATGACCCCTTAAGAGGTATTGCGTTTATTCTGTCACACGTTGTATAAAATTTCCGGCCAATCGGACAGGAATGAGTCTAAATCGTCACGCCAGCATTTTTTAGGCCTGTCTCGGTTGCGACGTCCGTCTTCAGTCACCTACCGTGTGACGATCTTGGCCCATCTATCCTCGTGCGTCCTGTAAATGTGGCCCGCCAAATTCCACTTTTTTCCTCGATTTGTCTCCAACATCGGCGATGCCTGTTTTGGAGTCTGAGTGTCTTATTAATGTGTTCCGGATTCGGTCAATCCGTTTGTTCTGCAAAAGCTACGCTCCATCGCTCTTTGGCACACTTTTATAGGTTTTGACTTCTGGGCCTCAGTCAAAGACCATGTCTGAGAGCCATAGGTTAGGATAGGCAGGATAAAGATGTCAACGAGCTTGCGCTTATACAACGTGTAACAGAATAAACGCAATACCACATAGGGGTAATCACCATTATGAACCACTTTTACTATGGGTCAAACCCAAAATCGCGAAAAAAAAATCATCTGGGCCTAAACCACCAACTCTTAAAGGAGTATTACTTCAATATTACTTCCAGTGGAAAAGAGACGGAGCTATACAGGACGTATAGCTCCGTCTCGTTCCCACTGGAAGTAAGAGAAGTAAGTTTAAGAGTTGGTGGTTAGGCCCCTGTCCAGTACATTTTGTAGAGTTATGCGTTGTAGGTAAAGCCAAGCTGCCAAGCGTGGCGATTATGGCAAACCTCTAACTGGGGGAGGCCCATGTCCAGCAGTGGACGTTTTTTGGCTGATATGATGATGATGCGCACATAATAATTATGTATGGGGAAGTTGTTTTTTTTTTTCGCGATTTCAAGTTTGGTCCCATAGTAAAAGTTGTTCATAATGATGAGTATACCGTACAGTAAATCCATTTGGGATTAACGAACCACGTCTTTTCCGAATTCTCGTAAAACGAGATCCGAAACCGTAAAAATCCGTGAAATTCGTTCAAAGGATTTAATTATCGTAATTATCAGATACGGAACTCTATGACCTGGATTCCAAGCTGAAAGAAATCTGTTTCAGTTGATTACAGGTTCCAATTAAATCAGTGTCATTTGAGCACTTCTTTTTAATAAATAGCAGCACACTTTTGAGTGTTGAACTTCTCAGAGAATCATTTACAACATTAATTAAAATTGTATTTTACCGAGCGTGTTTACCTACTCTTCACATATCATTGAAACTGGTAAGTCATTTTTTTATTTATACATACTGGGTAATTTTTTTTCCAGAGCGCAAACTTTAAGAACCACTTCTGCCCATGTAAATGAACAACTTTCCCCAAGAAAGCCATTGTCAATTCCTAAAAAAAAAATTGAGTCTCCCATACAAATTGTGGTCAGTTGATGACAATTTTGTATGGGAAGTTCAATTTTTTTTTTAGGAATTGACTATGGCTTTCTTGGGGAAAGTTGTTCATAAACATGGGCAGAAGTGGTTCTCAAAGTTTGCGCACTGGAAAAAATTTATCCAGTATAGTGAATTTTAATAAAACAATACGGATACGCAAGTGGCCTGTCTATATTTCTATTTACAAATGAATCCCTGTTTCCCTTGGTGACGCCATAACATGAGCACGACTTTATAGATTTCATTTATCTTTTTTCTAAAGTTTTCTAATAATTTGCAGGTTTTTATAAAAAGTAAACAAAAAAAAATACACAAAAAATTATGGTAAAACGTAAAACCACAGGGATACAACGTCCACGCAGATGAAGTCGCGGTTAGAAGCTAGTGTCGTATAAAGAAGAGATACAGCGAGAGCAATTAAAAACTTAGAAAGTTTATATCACTCTCTCTTACTATTGAGTAAAATAACGAAATCATCCTGTTCTCTATCTAGCCTTTTCCCAACAATATTGGGGTCGGCTCCCAGTCAAACCGGATTCAGCTGAATACCATAGTATATAACGTGGAGCGGCTGCCTACCAGACCTCCACCCACAACCCAATAATTGGGTAATACAGTACATTTTGACATGACTGGTATCAGATTTTCTGGCTTCTGACAATCCGTAACGACTGCCAAAGATCTCCAAATGACAGCCGGGACCCAATGGCTTAACGTTCTTTCCGAGGTACAGAGGAGTCTCGGTATTTTAAGATGGTCACCCATCCACAGACCAACCTCGGCACGCGTTGCTTAACCTTGAATATCGGCCTGTGCGGCTTTTATAACTTAGCCACGAGCTGAAATAACGAAATATGCCTTGCATTTAATTTCGCGTCATATTCACCATACATGAGACCTCTTAACCCTTACTTACTGAGCCCTTGCATGAAACATACCCCCATACTTGAAGCACCAAGCCTCCCCCATCAAGACAAATTACTGTCATAACTCTACCCACCCTACTTTTTATTAGAGCCGTTATGTACGCAGACCGGTAAGTCAGATCAGCTCGTGATGTATGGGGTCAGATCGGGGCATTTATGATGTTTGGGGGAACCCTTTGAAGTTATCAGGGCTATTGAGACGTACGGACAATATTACGCAACTGTGTGATATGCGTCCTAACCACCGTCTTTTAGAAAGAAAGAACGAAAGAAAATACATTTATAAGCCACAGTAAAGTCTTTAAGAGCACACTTTTGACTTAATACCGTTCAAATCCTTAATTTATGGCTGAATAGGTTTTGCCCGTGGCTTCGCTTTCTTAAATATAGATTTTTGCGAATCGAATGTCGAAACTCGAATGTCTCGCTGATGGTGGCGCGTGTATCGGATCCCTTCAAAATGCTTGAGCTGAATGGTGCTGATGCACGCGTCATGTTCGTGAACGGGAGCCATCAGTGGAGACTGGTCATCTCTTAGCTGTCACTGGCTTTATTTTAATATTTAATACTTATTTGATTCTTGGAATTATTTTTTTCTTTCTTTAAATTGTTCTCACATATAGAAGCAACAAGTAACAATGGAACCAGGATTTTTGTAAAATGTAAAATGGTTTAAATGAAAGTTTCTTGCACGTTTTTCTCCATAGAGATCTACGCTTTGGAACGTGTAAATAGCTTCATGTTTTTGACTGACTGACTTTGACAATAAAAGTTTTTTTTATTTTTTTTCCTTCATTTATAATCAGCTACCCAACATCATCCTTAAAATAAATATCACTTCTGGAAACCCTGTACCTATACTTTATTCTACTCCAAAAATAGATTATCATCTGCCTAGTCTTTTCCCAACTATATTGGGGTTGGCTCCCAGTCAAACCGGATTCAGCTGAATATCAGTATTTTACTTGGAGCGTCTGCCTACCAGACCTCCACAACCCATTTACTGGGTAAAAATAATATGTAACGACTGCCAAAGATATCCAAATGACAGCCGAAACCAACGGCTTAACGTGCTTTCTGTGGCACGGAGGAATCTCGGTATGTTTAGTAATCACCTATCCACAGATCGACCTCGGCAAATGTTGCTTAACTTTGTAGATCAACCCGTGTGGCTGTTATATTTTAGTCGCAAGCTCCAAAAATAAATACACAATTATATTCTATGGGAACAGTGGCGGTCTTATCGCTGACATCGATATTTAACAGAGAACCTTTGATAAAAGAACTTAAAATGAAAAGGGTTATTTGCGGTGTAATGTTCCACGGTAGCGTGCCTTGGGTTTCGGTAGATACAGAAATATAGACTAAAATGTAACTGTCCCAATCGTTCGGATAAACCTAAGGCCGACCATCTCGATAATATTTAGTTGGCATGCTTAATTTTTTGTACGGAACCAGCTGATTTATACAACGTGTAACAGAATAAACGCAATACCTTATAAAGGGTCATTGAACTCATAATTTTTTTCACTATGGAACCAACACTGAAATTGCGAAAAAAAATCGACTGCCCCATACATTTTTGTGTGCATAACTCTACAAAATGTACTGAACAGCTGATTATTTTTTTGCGATTTCGGGTTTTGCCCTATAGTAAAAGTTGTTCATACTATGAGCACAATGACTTAAGAGGTATTGCGTTTATTCTGTTACACATTGTCCTGCTTTTACTAGAAACGAAAACTACTTTTTCACGTAAAAGTGATGTAGTTACTTGATTTTATCGTCAACCTGTGTCATTAAGTCAAGAGTAAATAAGTTACTTCTAGAAAAGCCAGCTCCATCGTCGACTACATCCCCGCTTACCAGCAGGTGAGATTGTAGTTAAACGCGAACCTTTAATAAAAAAATCGACTAAACCACACCTTATATTTTCAAGAAATTTAACTCCATTTTCTCCTAAGTCTTACAGTAAACCATTTGCAACAATCCCACGCAAGCTTCATTACGCGGACATTTTGACAGTTATCTCTCTTAATAGACGCCGTAAAAGTTAACGTTCCTCTCAGTACTTTACAATGGGGAGCATTGATAAATCAATTATCATTATCACTTATCACATTTTATTTTATTTAATACTTACACATTTTATTTAATATAAATAATAAAATTAAAAACCCAAAATTATTATGGAAAAATCTTAAATCCACTTTAATCCCCTTTAAATCTAGACAAGACCTTCCGTCGCATTTTACAGACCCTGACTTAATTAATAATAACTTTTTGACTGTCCCTGGTAACGCCGTGGCAAGCTTGGAACTTGTTACTTATTATAATAATCACAGGCATAGCGAAGCCACTTTTACAATCGTTCCAGTGGAGCAGGCTGACATCGCTCGCATTATCGCCAACCTTAAAAGTAATGCTGAAGGTTATGACAACATTACCCTGGACATGATTGCTATGACTCTGCCGCACACTTTACATGTTATTACGGAAATTATAAACCGCTCCATATTTACGTCTACATTCCCTGAACAATGGAAGGTTGCCTCCGTTAGACCTTTACCGAAAATTCCTAATCCGACTGATTTGAAGGACCTACGACCCATTAGTATTTTACCATGTTTGTCTAAGGTACTAGAGAAAGTCGTCAGTCACCAGTTAACCCTTTTCTTGGAACAGAATAGCATATTACCAGATTTACAATCAGGTTTCAGGAAGCAGCGCAGTACCTCTACTGCTTTACTAGATGTTACTGATAATGTGTTGTCTGCCCAGGATAAGGGGATGTGTACATTGCTGGTTTTACTCGATTTTTCCCGGGCATTTGACGCAATAAATATACCGCTACTACTATCTAAGTTGACATATTACGGTTTTGACCCTGACGCTGCACAATGGTTCCGGAGCTACCTCAGTGACAGGAAGCAATTTGTTGATCTACGATTGGGGGATGGAACCACACTTAAATCGGTACTCAGATGTATAGAGAGGGGAGTCCCACAAGGCTCTATATTAGGACCAATACTTTTTATACTGTACTGCGCCGATATAATTAAATGCCTTCAGAAATGCAAGTACCATATATACGCCGATGACGTTCAATTATATATTTCATTTTACCCAGATGAGTATGTTAGTGCTATAAAAGACCTAAACGATGATCTTCGCAGAATCGCCGCCTGGTCCGAAGATAATTGCCTGTCGCTTAACCCAAACAAAACAAAGTACATGGTTCTTGGTACAAGACAGCAGCTAGCTAAACTACCCGCAATATTCACGGTCGAACTAATGGGCAAGCCAATAGACAGGGTCTATGAAGCGCGAAACCTTGGTCTTATTATGGACAAGGACCTTCGTTTTGAAAAGCATGTGACCGACTCAGTGAGAAACTGCTTCTACCGCCTCAAAATTTTATACAAAATGAGGCCATACCTATCTGAATCACTTCGGGAACAGCTTGTAGAAAGTCTGGTTTTGTCCAGGCTAAACTATGCAGATACGGTGTACGGCCCGCGCCTACTGGCCCGTACAGACCAGCTCATTCAGAGGGTTCAAAACGCTTGTGCTCGGTTTTGCTACAAAATTCCTCCCAGAAGCCACGTAACACCTTTCCTCAACAAACATTTTTCACTTAAAATGAAATCGAGACGCAAACTGCACTTGGCCTGCCTGTTGTTTAATGTCGTTAAATTCCAAAAGCCAGACTACCTGTACGACAAGCTGAGCTGGATCGCTGGTAGACGAGAATGTGAGAGAAGGCAATGTTCACAACAACTTGCGTCGCATCCCCACAGTACGGCAGCATTTAGAGGCAGTTTCCGTTATGCAGCATCCAAAATATGGAATAATCTGCCACCGCCCATTAGAGCAATAAACACAATAAGTACCTTTAGAAGACGTTTACGGCAGTTTTTAATGGACGGGCAACGGAAACTAGACCTGACACACTTGAACGTTTCATTAATATGATGTGGGGCCTATTCTCAGTTGAAAGTATTCTGTATGTGTGTGTGTGTGTATCGATTTATAGAATATGTTGCACCTAAATATAAAAGACTTTATACATAGATATAATATGCGGGTGGTTAACATTTTTTAACAAAACTCCCTCGTGACCTGATGCCCGCGGTCGCGGGCTGCTGCATCATCCATCCTCGACACCTGCTTTCCTTCGAAAATGGGAGGCCTGTGGGTTTAAAGGGACGTGTTATTTCATATTTTTGTAATTCCATCTCTTACTTGGCTGATTGTCATGTGTAGATGATTACTCACCTCATGTGCTTGGCCTACTTGCAAATCAGTACTTGCGTCCGGTGTCGTCGTCGCCATCAACCTCCCTGTAGTGCAGCGATATTTGTGGCACGGCAAATTATTATGACCCACGACTGACTACAAGAAAAAAAAAAGGAATGGCTACTTAATTATAGTTCTTTTTTATTGTCTATTTATCTATCTATCTATTTTTTATTGATGAGTAACACTTACCTACTTTCCTTATGTCTATAGGTATCCATATTTCACTTTGAGTCACCTCTGTGACAACGTAAAAATGCACGTACTTAATCTGATCACAATAGTTCTCAAACTACCCGAGTATGAATACAACATTTTAATATTTAACGCAGCTTGGAATCGGCCTATTTTGTTGGCTGCTCATGGCATACTGGTTATGTAACGCGCACAGCCGCGCACCACGGCACCGACTATCCGTGTCCAGTGTGTCGGGGTTGGGAATCGCTCGAAACCGGTTTTCTGTGTGTGCTGCCGAACGCTTTTTTGCGTGGATTACATTTACTTTTATTTTTTATGTAATTGGGTGACACTTCTGCTTGTTTTTTTTTTTTCAATTGTTTTCTTTCCTTTTTTATTTACCGACACATTATCTATCACCACACACCAAATTATTATCTATCGTTTAAAACACATTGACATAATATATATTTACCTGTATTTTTACCACCTAACAAAACTGGTTTACATCCGTACACATCAACATAAGGTTCAGTTGAAAACCAGCGTCAGGCAGCGCTTATAATAGTTGTCTGGCATTTTGCTGAACTGGACCTATTTGGCGCAGCCGCGGGGCACACAATGTTTTGTTTTAAAATTAATGTTATTCTTGTCTGTACCTACATTGTGTGTATCTGTGTGTGCCAAATAAACTAATTTTCTTTCTTTCTTTCTTTCTTTATCACGCATGTCTTTGACATCATTAAGGCCTCGTTTTAAATAAATTTCAGTTAATAGGTTTTCATTCCATTAAATTTTGTTTAAAGGGGAATTTTGTGTACGGGTAAAGCCATTAGTGGCAGTAAAGAAATGTTTTTTGGGGGTTTTTATATACAGCTTATTAATGGTGGAGTGATTATAAGTTTTTGGGGTAGTCCCCAAAAACTTATAATATAACTCGTAGTGTTAATTAGAATTGCTTCAGTTAAAAATTAGAAAGAAAAGTTATTATTAAAAGCGTTTACGCCGTACGGCTTTTCATACAAACTTTGAAGTCCTTATTTTTCGTAATGAATGAACCGATTTTAATGAAACATGGTATGCATACGCCAACCAACCAGATCTAAAAAGTTAGTTGAGAACATTTTCGAAAAAAAGTTTAGAGGGAGAGAGAGAGCGATTTTAAGTTTTCTATAGAAAGTGAAAAATCACTATCTTTCGACAAGACGGCAGCTCGTAATATTCCCCGCGCACCTCTCAAAGGCATAAAGGGGGAATTGGTTCTCATCATGAGACGAAGACCGCGGACGGCGGGCTAGTCCGGGGCAGTAGAAGGCTCTGATCCTGCTATTAGTGTAGGCACGCGAGCACCAGGGAAGGACATTAGCGAGAGCAACGGTGACACTGTTACGATGACTATTTCTGGTCGAAGCCAAAACAAAATATCCATACGTAATCATTGACACGATCAGAAGAGGCTCAACTCTTCTTAACCGACTTCAAAAAGAGGACGAGGTTCTCAATTCGATTGTATGTTTGGTTTTTAAATGTAGTTAGTAGTTTGGTTTTTAAATATCCAAATAGCTGGAAAAGATATGTGGAAAAATCATCCTTGTATATACGAAATTGCGTATTTTGCTTTTTTGACATCCCAGTGTTGTTGTTAGGTTTGGGGTACCACTAGAAAGTGAGAAATAAAAAACTTTTCAACAAAGAAAACACTACTAAGTACAAAATAACTGTAGTTTAGGAAGTCGGTGTCTTATTTTTTTCTTCGTAATGCACCGACTTCCGAAACTAGAGTCTTTTTTGGTAGTGTTATTTTTTGAAGTCGACTTTTTTTTAAGGAACATTTGTGTTGAAATCTGACAAATACGCCAATTTTTGACAGATTTTGAATTAGACTTGATGATATTGTGACTTGTCATAAAAATTTTAGGTACGAGAATTTTGCCTTCTAGTGCAGTCACTAGAAGGCTTTATCTTAGTTTGAGTAAACCAGGATAAAGTCTTTTAGAATGAGCTCGACGACTATTACGAATAACAGTGTTGTCATAGTTCATAATATTGAGATATTCTTCTTCAGATTTCTTTTCGATACATAAAACCTGTAGATAAGTAAAATGTTCTGCCTCATATCGTTCAATGATTTGTTTCGCTGGCTGTAAATAAGAATGAACGTAGTAATGCTTGCCGTACCTGCGCCGGAAGCGTTGTGACATACAGTCAAACAAGGTAGCCAATTATACAGGCTGTTTCAGTAGTACGTGGCTCGTAAGTAAGGGTAGCTGAAATACAATGAAAAAAGTGTATTTTTTCTGAAAAACTTACTACAAAGTTCTAGTGCAGTTGATGACATCAAATCTGTGATTGACCAATTGTAACAAATTGCTTGAAAATTTTAATCACTTTTCTAGCAATTTGTTACAGTTGAAATTTTTTTGTCGTTTTTAGTGGACCAACAAGTGGGACCAACGCTGAAATCGCGAAAAATCAGCTGGTCAGTACATTTTACCGAGTTACGCGTGCAGATATGTATGGAGCAGTCGATTTTTTTTTTGCGATTTCTGTGTTAGTCTCATAACAAAAGTTGTTCATAATGATTAGTACAATAATCCCTTAAGCAGTATTGCGTGTATTCTGTTACACGTTGTATGGACCCCGTTTTTTCAATGAAACAACAAAAGACGAAAAAAAACATAAGACAAGCTCACCGCTCTCCCGCTCCATATCCCCGATCATATCATGCTCATAGGATTATTGTTTGTGACGGCCTGATCTCCGTACATTACGGATTTACGTGGCGCGACGTTTTTATTGACGTTACGGCAACGTAGCGTACGTGGGCTCATATTGGTAGCCTGCTTATTGATGTGGATCATAATAATATGAAGTTATACCTATTTGGTTATTTTAACAAGAGTCGAAATAGATTACCGTTTTGAGTAGGAAGCGCTGTGAGGAAAAGGAGGTGTATTAGGTTCCTACTTTAATATCTATAAAGCCCAATGTAGTATTTGACCATACCTTCATGCCCCGAAGGGTGAGACAGGGGGTCTACTCTCTAAGCCCGAAGTCCGTAGTTTCGGCCTTAGTGTCGGGCGTTTTCTACTCCGTATCACCTACGGGCTTACGATAAGTCCCGAACCCGAACTAAGAATGAATGACAACACGATTTGACAGTTATTCTTAGTTCGGGTTTGGGACTAATCGTAAGTCCGTAGGGGATACGGGCCTAGGGAGTAGACCCCCAGGAAACGTCATCGCCTGACTTTACTCATCAAAAGAGAACATCATAGAGAACTGTTCAAAACAGCTGAGGATGTTTGTTCACGAAGTCGGCGTGATCAATTCAGGCTGGTACTAGACGAGATACCTCGGTGTGTTAAATATAATAAAAATTGTGTAGCTATGTGTGTGCGTATATTCAATAAATTACCAAATACATTTAAAGAACTAAATTACAGACTTTTTAAAATTAAATTGTATAACTGGCTGAATGAACATAGTTTTTATAGTGTAAAAGATTTTCTCGAGCATTAACTATAATGTTGATACTTACTATAATTTTGCATGCTTTAATATTGAGCAAAACATGTTTGGTCTCATCTTGTATTGTAACATCTTTTAATACCGTGTTTTTTGCAAATAAACATTATTATTATTATTATAAAAAGATGTTTAAAAGTTATTGCTTTTTCAACGGGATATTTACACGAGTGACCTAATAAAAAACATTTTGAAAGGCAGTCAACACAAGAAGTCATCAAGTACTCGAAATAAATGAAAATATCACAATGGTTTTTTTTTTATTTTACTTCTTTCGTTTCACAATGGAAAACAAAGAAAGAGGAAAAGTCTTTGACATTTTAAGCCATTTAATTAAAGCAATTTTGTTAATTTGATTTCTGAATTGTGTTGTTTTAACGAAAACAAGTTCGTTCAGGAAGTAATTTAAATTATTCCGCATGGTTTAATACGACTGAATTTTGACAATTAAATGTTTTAGGTTAGGGCATTTAGACCCGAGACACTGCTCTATTAAAATTTCACAGTTCATACAAAACTTGTTACAGAATAAACGCAATACCTCTTATGGGGTCATTGTACTCATCATTATGAGCAACTTTTACTATGGGACAAGCGCTAAGATCGCGAAAAAAAAATCAGCTGTTCAGTAAATTTTGTCTAGTTATGCGCACAGAAATGTATGGGGCATTCGATATTTTTTTCTTCGTAGCCAAAATCCTAGAATAAGCCCTTTCATGATAGGCCTTCTCAAGTGTCGCAGCAACAGTCGGTCCTGTGCGTCTCGTATCCATCGGCTACCAGTGACCCTCACCAGGTCATCAGTCCATATTTTGGAAGGTCTTCCAATGCTGCGTCTTCTGGTACGCGGTCGCCACTCCAGAACGTTTCGGCCCCATCGGCCATCTGTTCTGCGAGCAATGTGTACATTTGTCCTGCCCACTGCCACTTCAGTTGGAATTTTAATTTAATTTTGGATTTAAAATGATTCAATTTTCATTTATTTTAGTGAGTGAGTCTTATTGAGAATAAGGAGTTTGAAATCTCGCGAGAGAGATTGATAAACGGTGAAAAAATAACCTAGGAATTTAGGTCATTCAAGTCTGAGATTAATCCAACAATAGAGAAAACAACATGATCAAGTTACAGAAAGTGAAAGTAAGACATAACACAGCCTTTCAGTTTCCAGGTAACCTGAATAAGATTTAAAATCCCACGCAATTTTCTTCAATAGTCTCTTACCACCCACACTTTGACCTATTCGCTTTATTGTTGGACGCGGAAGGTTTTAGAATAACAATGGCGGAATATTTTAAACTCAACTAGGCATTTTATGAGACTTTGAAACTTAAGATGATGATTATAAGCGTGGGGGCCTAACTGTGAATCATACCAGCCAAAAAAAGCCAAAAAAAAAAGCTGTCCACTGCTGAACGTAAGCCTCTCCCAAAGAGCGCCAACCATCCCGATCTTGAGCAGTTCGCATCCATCCGCTGCCAGCCACCTTCTTCAAATCATCGATCCATCGTGCCGCAGGGCGTCCCACACTACGTTTGCCCATACGCGGTCTCCACTCTAACACAATTATGTCTACTCCATCGACCGTCTGTCCGTCTACAGACATGGCCGGCCTACTTCCACTTCAGCATGCTGATTCTACGCGCAATGCCGGTGACTTTAGTTCTCTGGCGAATGACTTTGTTGCGAATTCTATCCACCAGAGAAACCCCAAGCATTGCTCTCTCCATTCCACGCTGAGCAACCTATAGCGAGTGGCCACGTTTCGCCTCCGTAAGTCATTGCGGATAGAACGCACTGGTTATAGACCTGGTTATAGTCTTAAGGGATAAGTGTGTTGAAGAAGAATAAATTATGTTATTAATTTAAAGCAACCAAGGTCAGTCCTTGGATGGGTGACTATCCACTTATTTACGAAGATTCTTCCGAACCTCGGAAAGCATGTTAAGCCAGATGATTATCTGGCTTCTAAATATCTAAAGACTATCAAACATCTTCAAATGCTAGCAAGGCTGATGTCAGATTTGACATCAGCCTTGCTGAGGGGATCCTAGTACCCAGTTACAGGGTGGTGGTACTCAGCTGCAAGCCCGACCCTAATTTAGTTGGGAATAATGCAATTTCATTTTATTCTTATAACTAATGGTGGGTTGTTTTATTGTTATTTTTCTTTAATGTTTATTTTTAAGTTCGTTTGTTTAGTGTAACTTTTGTTTTAAGATTTGTTTTTTTATTTTTTGATCGCTTTTTCTTAGCACATCTTGTTTTGATTTAATATCTGATGAAATGATGATGAAAAAGTAATTTATCTATTAAGTATCTCTAGATCTCACAAATTATTATTTGCATCAATTGCCTATACCTTCTACATTATTTTGTTTTATTCAAGGCTATTAGAAATTATGTATTTTGTTTTTTTATATTAACTAGTTTTAATCATGTTTTTATTCTTTAACCATGTCGTCAAACCTCAAGATATAGGCAAATGTCTAGTTTGGTGGTTACCGACCATCCTGATCTGTGAAGTATGTGTGTGTATTAATAATAAATAAAGAATAATTAATAAATAATCTTGGTAGATTGATTGCAAGCAGCCTCTTTTACTTAAAGTGGGGAATCTTCTATAAGGTATTTGTTGCAGGCACTACGCAGGTAAATGGACTGACGCAAACATATGTACGTATAGAAGTCTGCATGTTTGCATCAGTTAAAGACTAAACAAACATAGGACAGAGCTGTAGTAGCGGGGTCTATAAGGCCCGGACACATGCCCAGGGGCATGTCCGTCTAGCGAATTCATCGTTGTACATAGAAATCTTTAATACGCAGGCGTCTTGGGTTGTTATTCTTTCTGAAAACGTTACAAACCCCAGAGAATATTCAGTAGTACAATCGTTGCCTATTATCATATTAGATAATAGGCAACGATTGTACTAGGTACTGAATATTCCTAATCCTAATCTATATAACCTAATCCTCTACTAATCGACTAAATTATTTATTATTTAATTCCAATAAAAAAGGAAAGACCACGCCAGGTTTTGTAACATACATAAATTCAAAGAATGAGTTATCTTGGTTTTAAGTTAGGGACAGTGCTGACTGTGACAATAATAGGTCGTCACGTCACAAATATCAAACAGGATAATGTTTCGGCGTTATATTTGTAAAAATGTTGTCTTATGGCATTTTAATGATAGATTTTAAAAGAAAAACAAATGTTTAAAAATAAATTAACATTTTTATCCTAAAAATATAATCTCAGTTTTCCAAGCAAAACTACCTACCTATTCTTTTTTTGATGTGTACTTACTAAACGAGTTTTTATGAAAAATAATGACCTAGGCTTTTGATCAATATTGACGACGTCTAGATATAAAAATTAGTTTTGCACACAATTTACAAACTCATCAAAGTTTTTGTCTATATTTTTATATCTTCGTAAAATGCTGAAGTTATCGGGCTCAGTCACGTAATTTTTTGTTATTTCATGCCATATTTAAGCTAATCGTCGATGATTCTTTATAAGGTTTTCTAATGACCGTCACTAAAATAAAATGTTTGAAGGTTTTAAATAGTTTTAAACTGTTATTCTTAGCAAAAACTGAAAAGCATATTCACACAAAGGCCGGCAACGGCAACTTTACTGTATTGGGGTCGGCTACCAGTCAAACCGGATTCAGCTGAATACCAGTATTATATGTGGAGCGGCTGCCTACCAGACCTCCACAACCCAACAACTAAGTAACAAAGTACTTCTTGGCAAGACGAGTCAGATTTTTTGGCTTCTGACAATCCGCAACGACTGCCAAAGGGAAGGAAAGGGACCAACGGCTTAACGTGCTTTCCGAGGCACAGAGGAATCTTGGTATGTTAAGATGGTCAC
Source organism: Melanchra persicariae (assembly GCA_947386135.1). Taxonomy (NCBI): domain Eukaryota; kingdom Metazoa; phylum Arthropoda; class Insecta; order Lepidoptera; family Noctuidae; genus Melanchra; species Melanchra persicariae. The sequence continues at coordinate 2,245,917 of OX376652.1, forward strand.
CCATCCAAAGACCAACCTAAGCAAGTGTTGCTTCACCTTGGAGATGGCTGTTATTATTTAGGCACGAGCTCCTCTAATAAGAATACATTAACCATAAGTAAAATTTAAAAATATAAAGATATTTTTTTCCTTCAATTTATCCCAATTAACCAAAAAAACACAACTTAACCGACCATGTAATAGCATAAAAAACCCGACTACCCTCAAATTTACTTTTTTCATCTTTTCACCCGCAGAACAAACGCAGAGATTTATAACTACCCTCTTATTCACTAGAGATGTACTCGACGGCTTGTTAGACCAACTTCCTTAGAGTAATTTATGTTGAGGGTACATTTAAATTTAATCTGATGACCTCCGTGTGTGAGGAGGATTTTCCTTTAAGTTTTTCGGATAACAGGATTATGATATTTTTATTGAGAAGTGCCTAGTCTAGATGTCGCTGTGATTACCAACAAATTATCATTTTTTTTATGAATTACATTTCCCCACCACACTAGGAATTTCTCCTGTATCGTGGGTGCGTTTATAAACATACAATCTCACAGCCAGACCCGGAACAATTATCTGTAGGGCATACAAATATTTGTTCCGTGCGGGAATCGAACCCGCGACACGCAGCGCAGCAGCCAATCGCTCAACCACTGCGCCAACCGTGTCGCATTGTTAGGAATCAGTTAGGAATTCATTGATAAAGTAAGTAATATATTATTTAATGTATAAGCGTTAGATATAATTTTAGAAGTCTGTATATTTTTCTACTCACGATTTACAAAATACTTAAATATGTTACCTAATTAGTTATTTTATTGTTTTTTATTTTCATCCTGGCAATACTGACTGTCCGGCCACCCCGTTGCACCCTTCAACCAAGCAGTTGAAAGGGTTGAAGCGCGGGCGCAACGGGCTAGAGAGTCGAGTCAGTCTTGCTGCGGAAGTCGAGTCGAGTAGACGAAAACCAAGTGATAGTTACTGCTTAATTATGGTTTGAGTGCTGTTTGGAATAAATTAAGGTATTTACACTATTTCAATAACAATTAATGTAAGTAACAACTAATGATATCAGTATTGTGATTATTCTTTATTTTCTACAAAAATAAATGCCTGAGAATCCTGATTTTGTATTTGTTTGCCATTCAACGAAGTAATGCTGCTAATATTTTTTTAAGTTCTTCCCCTTCCCCTTTTAACCCCGCATGGAAATAATTATTACTATTTGATAGCATATACTACTCCGCGTATTCTAAAGAAACTTTATAGCGGCATTTGAAACAATTAATCTGTCACAAAAAAAAAAAAATACTTCAATAAAAAAACATCTTGCTATATATATCACGATACAAATTCAATACATCGAAAACTATTTCATGTCATTGGCATCCTCTAATCGTATCTGTCCCATCCTAACTATAAAAATATTCCTTCGAATCCACACTATTTGTATCCAGATCGACGTATCAAGAACATAAATAAAAGCTTGGAAATAGGAAAATATTTAACGCAAATATTACATTCAAGGAATAAAAAAAGAAATGTCACAATCAGAGGTACTTCTATATCGATGACAAAATATTGGGTGTCATTGACACTTGTCTCTACCGATTTCGTTCATAAAAGAAGAATTTCTATTTTCCGTAGTCACATGCAGAGGTCTATAACAAATATAAAGTACCGAAAATAAAAGTGGGTTGATCGTTATAAAAATAGAACCATGACGATTCATTTTCAGTTATAAAAGTTATTTTCGTAGAGGTATGTGTCCAAAACGTCAGATAATTAATTTAGAATAATGTTACCACTTTTTTCAAGTTGCATTGATTTTTACGCTGTTGAATACAAAGAGCCTTCCTAATAGGCACTTTATTAAAATATTTATTTTGTTATAACGTATGACGACAAGTAACGGAATAAACGCAATACCTGAAAAGGGGCCATTGTATCTATCATTATGAACAACTTTTACGATGGAACCAACTCGAAATTGCGAAAAAAAATCAGAGCTATTCACTACATTTTGTCGAGTTATGCGCACAAAAATGTATGGGGCAGTCGACTTTTTTGCGATTACAGTTTTGTTCCCTTAGGCTTTTTGATAATCCTTAGATTGAGTTTTTTGCATTCTTTCTACTGAATTCAATGTTTGGACCAACTTTCGGAAATATTATCTTAATTACTACTTTTGGTCATGATCTTAGTACTGATCTTGATACTTTTGAATCTGCCTAGCCTTTATCCAACTATATTGGAGTCGGCTTGTTTAACTGAACGCAGCTGAATACCAGTATTTTACAAGAAGCGACTAAAAAGCCTATCTGGAGTTCAGATAGGTATACCAAGACCAGGGGTATCGTGTTGTGGACAACAGTATGTCCGATACTACACTTCTGGACACATCTATTGGCCCACCTTAGAGTTTAGGTTTCGATGGCCCCTACCGAAATATGATTGCTAGATTGAACAAAAACTGTTGATGCAGTTTTAAACCTGATACATTTTATCATCTTTTTCGATCGTGTTGTTTTAAATTTGAATTCAGAATACCATACGACATGGAGCTACGCCTAACAAGTCGGATATGCGCCTTGTTAAAGGCAATTGATTTTTGAATAAAAAACATGTTTTATCAAATAAAGGTTTAATTTAATAACGCGTGTTGCCTCCATGGGCATCTACCACAGCTCTCATACGATTAGGCATAGAGTTTATCAACCGCTCTATGAAATTTTGAGGGATCATCTCCCATTCCTCTTCTATGGCAGTTTTCAACTCCTGCATCGTCTGGGCAACTGGCTGACGAGCCCTAACACGTCTTTTTAGCTCGTCCCACATGTGCTCAATGGGGTTCATGTCTGGGCTTCTGGCTGGCCAGTCCATAACTGTGATGTTCACATCCCGAAGATATTCCCTGACGATGCCGGCCGCATGGGCTCTTGCATTATCATGCATAAAAAGGAAATTTGGGCCCACATAGTCCGCGTATGGTATCACGTGAGGTTCTAAGCACTCACGAATGTACCTTTCAGCAATTAATGTTGGCAGCCGTGGTCCTGTAACAACCTCAAGTTGAGTTTTGCCGCTCGCGGATATACCGCCCCAGACAGTCCATGAGCCACCACCATAAGCAACCCTCTCTTCAAAGCAAAATTGTGCGAAACGCTCTCCCTTACGTCGGTAGACCTTCTTCCTTCCATCATTGCCATGTAACACAATTTTAGACTCATCAGAAAAGAGTACACGGCTCCAATCTTGCTGTGTCCAATTTAAATGACTGCGTGCGAAATGAAGGCGCGCTGTTCGGTGGGCTCGCGTTAGTTTGGGCCCATTAGCTAGCTTGTGTGGTACCATATCGCGTTCTTTTAACCTTCTCCGAACAGTTCGAGCGCTCACAGATACTCCGTGGAAGTCGCGATGTTGGTTTTGTATCTCAATGGAGGTAAGGTGACGATTTCTCAAGCTGGTCGTCACGATGAATCGATCCTGCCTTTCAGTTGTGACCCGAGATCGTGGCCTTCCTTGGCGACGAACAAAGCCGCCAGTCTCTAGGTACCTCCGATAAACATTTCGGACCGCAGATCGACTTAAATTAAGTTGAGCACTCACGTTTCTTTGGCTGTGTCCGGCCTGAATAAGTGCCACCGCTTGGGCGGCGACTTCAGGTGAAGTATCCATAGATTATTGATAGAACCTCACCTTAATGTTAAGAATAAGTAATGTTTGTTGCAAAACCAAAGATATCAATCACTTTTTCAAGAATTAAATCCAAGTAAACCAATAAAACCAAGTTTTCTTAGTATTCGATTGTTTGATATCAACAAACAGGCTCCAAATTGTCTTTTGTTTCTTTAAATTCTGTGTTCGAAATTCAAAAAAAGACTATTAAATGAAATTGTGAATGTGCCAGGTTCAAAACTGCATAAAAACTTTTTGCTCGATCTAATATAAAATTTTAGCTAGGACCAAACGAAACTGAAAATACAAGGTGGGCCAATAGATGTGTCCAGAAGTGTATTTCATATCACACCAAAGCTTTTAAACATCTGTCCAATTTTGCAATATTCTAGTACCAATACATCCACATACTTTCTGTCAGCAAAAACACCCGAAAAACAAAACCCCTCCGTGAAAAATACGCGCAATAATTACCCAAAACTCGTCATAAATTCTCGCCGCAAATATTAACAAAGCTTCGTATGTTCTCGTAAATTCTGTTAGCCATATTAAATGACAGTTCAATAGCAAAATGTACGCCATTAAAAACACATTAGGGAACGAATCAGCGGAGCTTTATAGGTCATTAACCCCGCTATGTATTGTTACTTAGCCCAAAGGGTTGACTTGCGTATGGAAAATTGAGGAAGTGTCTAAGATTAACTTTGTTTGTTGAGAATACAATGCTGCGATACGGTCGAGGTGTGGATGAAGGCAAATATGACTAACGGACCCGGATGTTAAACTATCCGGCTGTTTGGTAAAAGTAGCTGAGTGATCAGCGCTACGGTTTGCGGCGTACTCGTGCATATTATGAAGAACACAAGTTATGAAAAACTCAGAAATGGCGATTCTTAGGAAAAAGTGTAAGAACAATTTTTATAGATAATTGCGTGACCTTCAGTTTTTTCTGACCCAGTTTTATAATAAAACTTACTAAATTTACGGAATAAAATAGAAATAATGCTCCATACCTTTTAAACATTTCGTAAATTCGTCAGATCAGACTTAATGCATGAATGTATTACCTGAATGAAGAAGGATAGAAATACAAGACTTAGTTTGTTGTTGTTAAAGAAAACCGCGTCTGCGCTGGGCTTGGTTTTTAGGTGTTCAATTAGGAAATTCTCAGTAGCAGCTTGTTAGTAGTAAGTGGAAACCGGGTGGCGCTCGCTTGCCATAGTTGACAAAATGTTAGTAACTTTAAGGCTTGTTTCACACGTACGACAACTAAACCACAACAACAGCACTTGGGTCTAATTGTTTTATTCACACAAGCAACGTTTTGCCATTAAATTCAACAATGTGGGCGATACCGACCCCTATGCAACCAAACACACGACACGACATCGCGCACGAGCGACCGGTTGCCTCGCAAACACAACGTTGCTTCGACGCAACGAAACTTAGTGCTCTCCTACGCCCTCCACAATAAAAAATTAGCCCCGACGTACCCGTATTGCTCACAACGGAACTCCAAGACGCTGCAGCGACACCACTTTCACCACTGCTTGACCACTTTTTCATTTAATTATAAACTATCGTACCCAAAATGACGGCGTCATGTTTGACTAGTGTTGCACAGCTGGCCACGAAAACGTCGATACACGACACCCTTTTAACAAAACTCTGCTTTGAGGAACATCTCGAGTTGATGAGTTGGAACACGCACCACAAACGACTTGAAGCTTGTGTTGTGGCGCAACTCCTACTTCTCGACCATCAAAATCCAGTTGGTCTTCAATTTCACGTACTTTACGATCTCCTCGACCTTTCTCTTCAACTTTTTTGTCGCTGAAATGTGGTTGGTTGTTTAACATGTGAAATCCCCCTATGTTCTTTTCTCGTATAAAGGAGGTCATTTGAATGGACATAAAGGTTTCACATTTCTATTCTTACAAACAATATATTCTGAATACGGTAGTGTCAACCCACATCATTACGTATAGTGTTCGCGACGTATATTCTGTGACGTCACAGAAAATATTGGGTTACGTTGCAGCAGGACATTTGGGGGTCCCCTGGGGTCTGTCACGGGATCGAAACGATACGAATCGGAGTTGAGCTGCATATTTTTTATGTTAAAAGTGACTGCATGAAGTTTTTATTTATGATTTTGGAAATAATTTAATTTGTGATCAATTAAATTGCAAGATCACTTCATTTATGCTCACATCACCTGAGTTTTATACAGAAATGACCGGCGAATCCAGATTATTGCGATTGGACTCACCGACCGATTTTGTCTGGTGCCTGCATCTGTTGATACTGGCTTTCAGTAGTGGCAACTAGGGATGGACCCAAAAAATATTTCGGAAAACAAAATTGCAAAATTGTTTCTTAACTGTATTCCCAATGAATACTCAAAGGAAACAAAAAAACATTTAAAAATACTTATGGAAATATACCACGAATATAGGCTCTAATTAAATTATTAAGTGCAATTTCATCATCATCATTATAACAGCCGCAAGACGTCGCGCGCGGCTATAAGCCGTCTGATGACGCCCATTATTGTGTGCGCAATTTGATAAATTATAAATACGAAAGTAACTGCGGCTGCACAGATTTGGATAAAACTTGGCACAAGGCTATGTCCTGGAATAGGATATAGGAAACGTTTATCCGGAGAGTATGTTCCGTAGTGATAAATTCCGATTTTGCCTTTGGCAGAAACTCACAATGGACCTCATCAGAAGACTTAAAGTCTCCCAAAGGAGAACGAAGCGGGCAATGCTCGGAGTTTCCTTGCGTGATCTTATCAGGAATTATGATATCCGCAAGAAAACGAAGGTTACCGACATAGCCCGAACGATCGCCAAAGTGAAGTGGCCACTGACACTTCAACTTGGCGATCGTTCGGGCAGGGCATTAGACAATTGGCAACGTGTAACAGAATAAACACAATACCGAAAACGGGTCACTGTATAAACAACGTTTACTATGGGAAAAACTGTTTTTCAGTACATTGTGTCAATTTATGCGCACACTGCACATACTCGTAAATGTACGGGGAAGTCTGAGTCAAAAGCTAAAAACAATTATCCTCGAACCAGAAAAAAAAAACAGTGCACCACAAAACAAACCAATGCTTGAAACAAATACATATTTACCGCAGTCTATTTTTAAACTCGAATCTCTCACTTTTCGTTTGCGATCGGGACCACGCCGCCTAACTAGCGTTTGATAGCTATCTCCCTTCTACCCATTGGATAGTCGTTTGGACCGCGGGTGGCACACCAACTGCAGTACGTATGATTTATAAGTATTTTGTGTGCTGCCGTTTCTCGTACTGAGTTTTGGAGGAAAGTATTTTAAAGGTTTGATTCGGGTTATGGTAATGTTGGGATTGGATTTAGTTTTATATTCATCATCTGCCTAGCCTTTTCCCAACTTTATTGTACCGATAGTTATCTCAGCCAAAGGCTCTCGTTAGACAGTTGGATCAAGGGCTTGATTCAGTAAGCGGTTCTTCTGGACAAGGCTCGTAAATTCAGAAGCTTCTTCTCTTTAGAACTCCTAGTAGGTATTTTAAATGGGTATTTTTTTTAATAGTGAATTATTTACGAAAATATATATAAACTAGTAGAAAATATGTATAAATGTACAAACGGAGAAAAGGGGGGGGGAGGGGAAGAACTCACGGGGCATCGGAAAATTCGTCCACATCACTGTCAACGGGAAAAGTGCCCAGAACACTGGCCGCATCTAATAACTTTTTATGTAATTTTTTATTTCAATAAAACTTTACGAAAGTTGTTATGACATAGTACTGCTATTAAAACGAGTTTTTTTTTATCTTTACAGATATAATTTTAAACGCCACAGCTCGCCGCAACAAATTGCACACAGCATAAATTCACAAACTTCTGACAGATGGACAGTGTAACAGGCAACATGACAGTACAATTTTATTGAGCCCTGCATCATCGGTTTTATATAAATGAGCGAAGTTTTTCTCGGCTACAGCCCGTTTATACAGACATTAGGACAAATTGGAATTGTTTGTGAGGCCCTGTCGTGGACACGGAGGAAGGAGTAGATGGAGAGCGATTATTTACTAAAGATGTTCGCGAACTCAAGGAAAACAAATTATCAAAGTAAAGTATGTAGGTAAACCAAGAATAGAGAATTTATTGACTAGAATCATCATTGATATGAATTCTATATAAGGGGCTAGACACACAGAAAAGACATAAGACGAGGACGGGGCGCGGACATATGTTTCTTCAGCGTCCTTTTCATACAAAATGTTTAGATAAAAGGACAAAGGACGCTTACTCGTCAGGGCCCTTTTTTTGGATTAAGTTGTTCAGAGTAGACGATACCGAGCACGTACACGAAATTCTTGTTGTTAATTTTTAATACCTTATTATAAGGTATTAAAAGTATCCAACTCAAGTAAAACATATTTAACTTCAGCCGGATCTTATTAGCTGAGCCTTCTTAGCTGTGTAATCATTATTTTTTTCAAAATTTAATCTGAGCCTATGTTCAATAATCCGGTCAATATTCGTACAAATACTGGTTTTACCCGCAAATTCACATGCGATGCAGTAACTTATAACCGCCTCCAAGATCCCGTCTATTTTCGCATCAAAATTCATTAAAATCGGATTAGCGATTTTGGCGTGAAAGCGTATCTTTCGGAATTATTATACTAGTTGATGCTGTACACAGATCTTTATTTGAACGGTTCTTAAACTACTAACGAACTAACAATTCTACATAGATATGAGTAGGTAAGGTACCTACCTTACCTACTCATATCTATGTAGAATTGTTAGTTTAGCCGCGGTAACTCTTTCGAACAAAATCCACAACTCGATACCTATCGAGTTGCGGATTTTGTTCGAAAGAGTTACCGCGGCCCTGGAAAACACTAGCAGGAGCACTAGAAGGGGCACGGATGGGTTTTAGTCAGTAAGAGTCTGACACTCCCTTCCGCTCCGCCCAGAGCGGAAGGAGTCATTAGATGTTTTCCCATCCATAAAAAAAAAGATATCGAATCGTCAAGTTTTCTGTTTTCTAACGCAGCACAACTTGCTATCGCGAGTTTGTTTCACGGTGTACGTCTTAGTTCTCCATTGTTAACTTCTCATGGTTTATACAACTCAATAGTACAATAGTAAAATACGCTGTAAGTCATAGACAAAACTGGTAGCTGTTTTTTTGAAGAAATATTGTTCTTTTTTTGTGGAAAACTTGAGCACTGTTATTTTTAATAGTTTTATGTAAGTATATTTTGTGAGTAAAATTTACTTCTGCAGGAAGTATTTTTTAGGACCTTGTGAAGTCTGATAAATATCGCACATATTCATTTTCATTTTTTTCCTAAACCTGCTTTGCCCACGGCGACGCCCGCGTGTATGTTGGTTATCGCGTAAAAAATAGCCTATGTCTTTCTCCATATCCCAGGCTATATATATGTGCCAAATTTCATAACGATCCGTTCAGCCGTTTTAGCATGAAAGCGTAACAGATAGAGTTACTTTCGAATTTATAATATTAGTGGGGAGTGGCATGATTTATTTTTAAAGATTAAAATTGTTGTATGTGCGTCACTTTTGCGGGAATAAACGGTTTTTCTTACTTTCTTTCTTTCAAAAACAGGTTAAGACCTGGTGAGAACACACAGGACGCAAAAGCACAGGACAAGTCGACCAGGCGTCCATATAGGAAGGTCCAGCAATACCTTCGGCTTAAATAATAAAAAGATCTTAATAAATAATGTTAATGTAAAACTCGGTAAATATCTATGAACACAAACCTAACAAAAGACCGAGAAAGATCCTCACTGACCACCACACCAATTTGATATTACTACACCAACTACGAACCAATTTCACGAAGCCAGTAATCGTGAAAATATCGTAGCAAGAACCGCTCCCACTATACCGAAGACTTCCTCTAACAAAATAGGTTTTTATGGCTGGAAGCCTCGCACCTCGGGATGGGTAGGTTGTATAGAGCAGGGATGCTCAAGCATAGGTCAGAATATGTATTAATAATAATAATAATAATCATTTATTTCAATCCATTCTGATCATAATTTTACCACACAAATTAAAATCATAAAATAACATAAAAATAAAATAAAATAAAATAACGAATTTCAATAATATACCTGCCTCTGAGTCATTTGTTTGTTTGTCAGTACATTAATCATATAACAATGATTGATGTACTGACAATCAAACCTGTTCGAAAATACGCGTATTGAGATACTGTAGAGATCCAAACTCAAACTCAAATTCAAAGCATTTATTTCAATTAAACAATTTACAGGCACTTTTGAATTGTTAAGGTCGGTCAGTCAAAGAGGTGAAGTTATTTGCACGTTTCAAAGCGTAGATCTCTATAGAGAAGAACGTGCAAAAAACTCCACGGACACTCTTTTAAATCAATTGTTTGTTGCAAAGTTGTAGTTACGTTGCTCTTGTCGAAATTATACATAGGCGAGTATATTTGAGAACGATGTAGAAAGATGCACACGATAAAAACGTCCGGAGTTAAACACAAAATATAACAGAACAAAACATTAAAATAAACCGTGGCAGTTGAGAGATGACCAGTTGCAGCTGACAGAGTCAAATGATGAAACACATGCGCCACCATCAGACAAACTTTTGTGTGAGCATGACACTTCCAACCGCCAGTCACGTTCAAGTCAAAATGGTAGTTTATTCACACAATTACAAAATGCTAAGTATTATAGATCGAGTCTATACAATGATAAAAAATATAATTTTATACATCCTCCTCAAAATCTCTATCAGTTTGCCTTTGGTTTGTTACCCCTTCACGTTTAACGGCTGAATGGATTTGGACGAAACTTGATACACGGGTAGACTATTTTCTGGATAGGACTTAAAATATATTTTCATCCCAGGAGAGTGTTCTCTTAGGATAATTTTCGACTTTCACGCTATATCGCCAGGCAGAAGCTAGCATAAAATAATATTTAAAGACAGTAACACTAATTTGATTTTTTACAAGATTGACTAAAGAGAATTTTCGGTGAGATTATATTTTGCAATCGACCGGCCCATCGCTATCGTCGGTTTGAGTACCCCTGGTGAGCCTTCATGACGTCATTTCATGGCATCCGCTATCCCACACGATCTTCGAAACCTTCCAACCGTGTCGAACCCTCTAATATCCGTTGTATTAAGCTGAATACAGCCACACTTAGCTGCGTAGCACATTTTCTTTGGATTTTAAAGGTGTATTGTGGCTGCCATGACACTTATTTTAAAATTCTTAATCATCTGCCTAGCCTTTTCCCAACTACATTGGGGTCGGCTCCCAGTCAAACCGGATTCAGCTGAATACCAGTAATTTACGTGGAGCGGCTGCCTACCAGACCTCCACAACCCATTAACTGGGTAACACGGTACTTCTTGGCAAGACTGATGTCAGATTTTCTGGCTTCTAACAATCCGTAACGACTGCCAAAGATCAACAAATAATAATCCTCCACATTTACTATTATGCGCACAGGCAAAGTGTGGAACTCTCTACCAGCGTCTGTGTTCCCTTCCACATAATTAACCCGTCGGCCTTCAAAGCAAGAGTAAACCATCATAGACCTCATCTATCGCTTTCCATCAGGCGTGATCGAGGTCAAAAGCAAGCCCATTCCTCAATAAAAATAAATAAATAATTTGTATCATAAACACCCTACCCTACTACAAAAAGACAAATCATTATTATCGAAACTGGCAAACTTTCCCTAACTCCATCACTACGATAGGATAAACTCGTAAACAGTTGGTTGTTCCAAAGATCCTCAGTAGAATATGACGATAATGTACAACGAAGAACGCAAGTTGCCAACGACTTTGGCGAAATTTACTTATTTACTTAGTCGAAATATGGTGGAGGGGCTGTAATAGGATTTTTGCATGTTTCCGTGATCGTGGAAGTTGGGTTTTGTTTTGAAGAAGTTAACTGATATCATGCTTAAAATAAAGGGTTTATATTTAACCTTGCGACTAACTTATTTGTTAGGACAAATGGTGATGACATCCGAATAAGGATACGATAATGGGTATAATATTGTTATATTTTATCACGCCTGAATTTCCTGAAGAGATGATCAAAGTGTACCTAAAGTATGTACTAGGTACACCTACGTAACGTTTAGTGTCTAAACACACTATGCCGAAGTTACGCGACCGAAGTTCAGCACAATTACGCCTGCAATGCTATTTGAATTACTGACGACACACTATGCCAAAATTACGTCGCGTTATAGCGTACAGCCTAACTTCGGTCGGGAGTAAGTTCAGCGGCAACTTATTCTGTGAGCACACATTGTACGCGACCGAAGTTCGGTTCTATTACCGACGAAGATCCGGGATCCACGATAGCGCTCGAGAAACTGAATACACACACAAAGTTGCGGAACTGAATTTCTGCCGCGTAAGTTCGGCATTTATGGTGTGTCATATCAGCCGAATACGTCGGAACGTAAAATCAGCCGTCGAACTTCGGTCGCGTAACTTCGGCATAGTGTGTTTAGATACTTAAAGGTGAACGCGCGCATAGACGCGCAGCGCGACCCACATGCTATAGGTATACGGATCCCACCAACGGGTTCGGATGACGTCATAATCAGCGCGTTCGACGTGACAAAGCACATGAGAAGTAGGTAGGTATACTTATACGACACTTGTAACCAAAAAAATGAATTAAAAAAAATTGTGCGTTGGTTTGGTTTGTTCCAGCTAATATCCGAAATGGTTGGACCTATCATAATATGCTACTGGTATTTTGAGTAACGACATGGGTTAGGAAAAAAGTTCCGTTCTTGTTCCGAAATTGCTAATAGACGCGGATGAAGTCGCGAGCAACGTCCATCAGGCTAATTTTAGGCTGCTGAGTTTAGATTGAAATATAAATAACACCTTCCTGGGAATGAAGCTCAGGACATGAGGGTCAGCACGAGGTTCATACTACGACTACACCAGCGACATGAGTCCGATAAACATCTAAATGAAATGCCTAATTTTTCCCTTAAAGCCTTTTTTTTTTTTTTAAGGATGGGAAATCATCAAATGACCCCTTCCGCTCTGGTTGGAGCGGCAGGCAGTGTCAGACTTTTACTGACTAAAACCCATCCATGCTCCTCCTAGTGCCTTTTACGTTCCAGGGCCGCGGTAACTCTTTCAAACAAAATCCGCAACTCTCCCTTAAAGCCTAGATTTCTGACTTGATAAGCTTTCACTGGCTAAATACTTACTAAATGTAATGGTTTATGGTCAGACCTTGAGACAAAATTAAAACATAGGTACCCATTATGTTGTAAATAAATTCTTTCGCAATATATTTTTATCATTATTGGGTAACAGTATAATGATAAATCAAAGATATTCTTCTCATGTTTTATTTTATCTTACAAAATGATCTTTTTAACAACAAAATCTAACCACATTTTTGATGAAACGTGATAAATTATGAAACCGAAAGATCTCGGGAGAAAGAAACAAAAAACTACATAGTTACGACGTTCATTCATCAAAAATGTTTGTGAATAATTTAGAAACTTGTGCGTTTTCAGCCAAGTTCGCCTGGAAACCTGATTGATGTTGAAATTAAAACTTAGAAAGATTAATTTATTTTGTTCAAACAACACGTAAAGACAAACCCTGAAATCTCAATGAATGACCTTTTAGTTTGGCTTATTTTTAGAAAAGATAAAGACGTAGGTACTTAGACAATACAAAGATAAATCAAAAAAAGAAAAAATAAAAGACGTGTGGCACTCGGAGACTGCCGCGGTAAAGCTATTGCATAGCATTTTTATTAACTTATGTAATTATAATTATTTATTTATTTTATTTATGCAGTATTTTTTTTTCCTTTGTTTTTCTTTAATATTAATTCAAGTTACACTTTTTGAGCGTGGTGACCGATAAGAAAGTCACCACGCTTCGACTCCGACCGGGAGTGGGGGGTGTTTGGTTATTTTCGTTACGGAATTTCTGAATTCGGTCTCCACGCTCAAGGCCCGCGATAGAAGCTATGCAATAGCTTAATAATTTTGGAAACCATCAAATGACTCCTTCCGCTCTGGGCAGAGCAGAAACCATGTTCCTCCAAATGCCCTTTGCATTCCAGGGCCAAGGTGACTCTTTTTAACAAAATCCGCACTGTGACATTTAACCTTTGAACTCCTGTGTTTTTTGTTTTTTTTTTGTTTACATTAATAAATGTGAAACATACTATTATACAACGTGTAACAGAATAAACGCAATACCTCTTAAGGGGTAATTGTACCCATAATTATGAACATCTTTTATTATGGGACCAACATTGAAATCGCGAAAATAAAATCGACTGCTCCATACATTTATGTGCGCATTTATAACTCGATAAAATGTACTGAGTAGCAGATTTTTTTGTTCGTGATTTCGGGGTTGATCCCATAGTGAAAGTTGTTCATAATGATGAGTACAATGACCCTTTAGAGGTATTGCGTTTATTCTGTTACACGTTGTATAATTATATTCTTAATATGTGCGGGATGCAAGCAGTAATGGGATTTGGTTTTAAGTGTTTATTATAAGTTCTTCAAGTTTAATGTAAAGTAGAATGTTATGTTTATATGTTTCGAATGCAACCTATCCGTTCAATGGTTGGTAATGCACTGATGATAAGTATAAGTATTAATAAAATTGTAACACAGATACAAGTACAATGCTTGTTGTAAACTGCTGCGTTAGCAAGTGTTCGGTTGCTTAGACCAAACATATTATATGTTTGTTACATGTGAACTTTGACTTTAGAACCAATTAAGATGTTACATATTATTGAAATATCGACTATTATAATTCAACAGTATTCATTGCTTGTTTTACACATTGTCGAGCAGATTTTTTAACATGAATCAATAAATCAGAAATTACATTATTTTATTTGTTTTATAAACATTAATACACTGTGTAAAGTAATAAATATTATAGACTAAATATTATCAGCCGCACGGATCGATCTTCAAGGTTAAGCAACGCTTGCCGAGGTTGGTCTTTGGATGGGTGCCCATCTTTACAAATCGAGATTCTTCCGTGTCTTGGAAAGCACGGTAAGTCGTTGGTCCCAACTGTCATTTGTAGACCTTTGGCGGTCGTTACGGATTGCCAGAAGTCAAAGTCTGACACCAGTCTTGCCAAGAAGTACCGCGTTTCCCAGTTAATGGGTTGTGGGGGTCTGGTAGGCAGCCGACCAGCCGTTACTCATAAAATACTGGTATTTAGCTGAATCAGGTTTGACTGGGAGCCAACCCAATTATAGTCGGAAAAAGGCTAGGCAGATGATGATGATGATGATTGTAACATATACTCTCATAAACATGAGTGAAACCGCGTATAGCTACTATTGTTAAATTTAATTTTTTCATTAATTTACGATACAAATTACCTAGATAGAGATCGAGCTCACCGCATAGCAAAATATAGCCACATTGTACCATTTAATTTAAATTAAACAATTGTCAACTACAATTTAAACTGTCTCGCGGACAGCTAGTGAAAAGGGTCCAATTATTAACATTATCGCACTCCTAATATATATGCGAATTAACTTTAGTCACAGCGGTAATTGCGCTCAAGTTCACGTTAGCTTCATTTTCATGTCACATTAACTAGTTAACTTTAACGCAAACCACAAACGTGTTTACGTGCGTTTGTTAATTGATACGGGTTAATCGGGGGTAATCAGGTTTATGGGCTGCTAAACTAATGTTTTTGGTTGATGATGAGCTCTTTTTGGCATTGTACCCACGCATTAATCTTTGCAGGATTTATTTTTATGAAGTGATCCTCATTTTAATTATATGGCAAACCTAATTTGTTGGTCTTTTATACAAGACTGACAATACATAGTATTTTTATTAAAGTGGCAGCATCATATTTGCGGGGATCGCCCAAGACAGTAAGATTTGGAAGGAGAAAGGGGAGGCCTGTGCCCAGCAGTGGGACACAAAAGCAGTCTAAGAAAAAAACAACGGGTTGCACTCCGGGAGTGCCGGCAGAAGTGAAAACTTGAACATTAACGTTGTACATTTTTTAATATTTTGGAATGGTTAGGGAACATTTCGCATGAATTGCTTTATTTATCAGTATAAAAGTACTATCATTTATGTGGTTAAATACAATACCTACCTATTCATTTATTGCGCTATCGTACACAAACATGACAATAATATTACATATTACTCTTACAATATCGGTCTTACGAATTTTCGATCAGGTCACGTATCCTGACGGTCACGTGTCCTAACGCGAGTTTAACATTTTTTACCCATCCCAAAAAGTGCACAACGCCGCTAAAGTAGTTTTCACTTCCAAAAATAAAAAAAACGGAGAATCACTGACCACGGAGGAATCACTGTATGTTAAGATAGTCGCCTATCCACGGAACCACCGCGGCAAGATTTGCTTAACCTTGAACATCATGATTATTATATCTAAATGGCAAAGGTAATCTTCAACTTGAACAGACCACAATCCTGACTGTTCCCAGCATTATTAACCCACAGCGTGGGCTGAACCAGTCAATATCCAGTAAAAATGTTGTCACAAGACGTTAGAGGTTGGAGATGCGTGGGAAGTATCGAGATATTTCTAGCTATTAGTGTCTTTGTGGAGGCGTGTCTCTTTGTTATTAACTACCTATTTGTAGGATGAATACGTGACTCAATCTTGGAAGTAGGAGATTAAAATGCGTAGGTTACTTCGCAAATTTTTAAAGGTTACTAATCTCCGACTTTTTATAATATTTAGATTAACCTACATGTTGACGCCAAAAATGTAACATATAATAATTTCACTTTTAAAGTCCAAAAAGCCTAATACGCAAAACCACAAATCTATAAAAAATGAAAATCATTACGCGAGCATTCGATCGTTTCCTATATCCATCCCGTTCCCTCCCGTAATGATTGCGAGACAAGAAGGTACACTTCGGATATCTCCGGTTTCGAGACACCGCTAAAATCACATGTAAAATTGCGTGCGCACAGGCATCGGCTGGAGGCCTCCAAGACCGTCACAGCATATAGCTAGTGCTGGAACCTGCACGAGTGAACATTAAATCGCGAGTGAAGTCCAGTGACGTCACCCCGAAGAAACGACCAAGGACTCCACGTGGCCGTCTACCTCGCTGAACAGCTCACATCAGTGTCCCAGGTCAGTTCCTACCCCTTATCCTAGCAACGACTGCTCATTATGTACCGCGTCATGCGATAAACTAAACTACTACTAACTAAATATTCCAGCCCACCACTCCATATCACCGAACAGGGGGAACTACTAAGACTACGTCTTAAAACCATTATGTTTACGGTGTGGAAGAGAGATGGATGATATCGAAAGACGCATCCCTTTTCACAATTAATCCATAATAAGATTGGCATGTCATTGTAGTGCCTCAGGTAGATTTCCATGGTAAAAAAAACAAAAGGGAAAATAATTGGACTCTGGTATGGCGTTTTTAACTGAAGGGAAATATTTTCTCTCTATTGAATTATTTCATGGAGGTCTTTTTTACTCATTTTATTTTGTACGAGTAGTCAAACTTTATTCCTCAACTCTCAATGTTCTGGAAAAAAATGGTGTTATGTTTTTATCTGCAATCATGTCATGTCAATGTTTGCTTATAAAACACACACAAAAATAACATATCGATGCTCAATAAATAATACGAGCCTAAAAATAACTAAAACTGATAACCGAAACCAACATAATAATATTTAAAGAATCAGTCTAGACTCGCGCAATATTCCGTTTTTAAACACGATAAAATAAGCCTGAGACTATTCACAGTTTCAATAAAATGATCAATATTAAAATTCAACGGTTCAATATTGACTTACTCCTCAGTCAGTCTTGGTGTTTGTCTAACTTCTCAGACCACGTAGAAACCTTTCATAACTGGGATCAAAACAAGTCTAGGATTCGTGTCTCAAATTTGTATGCTGGGGATAAAACGTAGCCTACAGGAATGGTTAATATTTGTGTCGTTTATAGGAAAGTGTGACGCTCGTGGCTAAAATATAACAGCCACACGGCCGATCTTTAAGATTAAGTTCCCCGCTTGCCAAGGTTGGTGTGTGGATGGGTGACCATCTTAACATACCGAGACTCCTCCGTGCCTCGGATTATGGAGGTCTGGTAGGCAGCCGCTCCACATAAAATACTGGTATTCAGCTGAATCCGGTTTGACTGGAAGCCGACCGCAATATAGTTGGGAAAAGGTTATGCAGATGACAGGAAAGTGTAAAGGAATTGTATGTAGATCTTGTTTTTGCTTGCTTACACTTGCAGTGCCGACGACACATAATTATGCGAATTTCATGGTCAGCGTTTCGTGTTCCGCGGACACAACTCGCGGAAACTTCATGAAAATAGAGGTGGTAATGAGTTGCTAACCGATTGTTTCGGCTCATATGGGAAAATTTCACCACGTTACCTTACCAATTGTGCATAAAGTACAATAAATTTTCGACTTTATCAAGATGTTTTCGCATGAATTTATCCAACACACCTAATCGAAAACTGTCTTCTATTAAGCCGCTTTTCGTTTTTTATTACGTTTCGTACCAGTGTGGAAAAATGCTCTGGTCTGCCCCCACATTTTCAATTTATTTTATTTATATCAGGCTGGTCGCCGGCCAGCCCCATTGCGAGCTGATTAGTCCCCACGATACTCAGGGTTTCATGCATGTCTTGTTACTAACACCTACCAAGACCAAGTTTCGCCTACCACAGAGCAAACAGACGTAAGAAACACAATCCTTAACGGTTTGCATACACTGCCAGAAGTGCCACTCGACCAGATCAAACGCTTTTGTTATAGAATTAATCTCACCAATTCGGAGCTCAGTAAAGTTACACTATCGCCCGTGTAAAGTCCCATAAACTTGTGGTCTAAAGCATGTGATTACAGCGATAGTGTATGAGAACTGAGGGCCAATTCTACTAATTTAAGCAATGTTCGTATTCGCGTTTCAGTTGCAATCTGTCAAAAATGTATGGAAGTTAAGGCTTTTTTGACAGACTGCGACCGACATGTGAATGCCATCATTGCTTAAAAATTGGTACTCGGAAGTAAACCCGATTGAAAAATCTACCTGGAACGTTAGTTAGGAAACATTGGTAAAAAATTTGCATACTCAAAAGTTGTGTGAGTAATTAATCAAAATTGTTTAATTTCCCAAAAAAACGCACCGTGCTGGCCTGTTGGTCTGGTATAAAGAATAAAATGTTGGCGGCATTTTTACAGATCTGTTTACTTGCGAGGTACGAATCAAAATGGGAGGTTCAAAAGCTGTTTTAGGGTACACTATAAAAATATCGACGTGGGCAAAATTGTTTAAAAACCCTACAACGATTACGACATATTTAGAGCAGTCAACGTTTTTTGCCTGAATGGCAAAAATCGTTGACTGTTAATAGGTCTCTTCCAAACATAGCCACATCGATCAGTCATGTGCTTTAACATTCAGCTGACTCAAAAATTGGTAAAACGAACCGTGTAGTAGTAGGTCGCACTTCACAATCTCTCATACCTGACACCACACACAAAGTTCCCACTTTACCGGCACGAAGTAGAAATTAATTAGAAGAGGTTGGCAAACTTGGGTGCGCCTCCGCTTATTGAGCTCTGGGCAAAAATATGAGACAGCCCTAATGGCAGGACCTTTACGTGCGAACGTATCTCCGGTCGCATATTTGTTTGCTTTAAGAGGAGCAAACAGCTTGAGACCGGGTCATATTTTAAGACTAGGCCATATTTTAGGAACGGGCCATATTTTGAGATCCCAGCCGTTATTTTAAGACCTGATGATATGGGGCTAGGAAAAATGTGGTCATAGTTCTTGCCAATTTTCATCATTTGTATGGACTGAAATATTGTTGTAATTTAGTATGATATGGTCTAATGACTCTTTTGCGTAGTGAAATTATGAGACCCTATAACTAACTCTGCCATTGAATTAAAATGAAATATAGACTCTAATAGGAGTAGGTTTCATTTCAATAAGGTACCTAATGTTTTAAACTAGAATAAAGATTCAAGATTCTTGCAAAAGGGCTAGAATCACTAAATGGAAAACAAAAAGAAAAAAGACAACCCCGCTGACAAAGATCTTCACTTTTATCTTTCTTAAAAACCACGCAAACTCCGAAGTAGGTAGAAAACTTCGAAATCAGGTCATAAGCACTTAAAGAGATATAAAAATTCTAAGACTTCTGCTAAGTTGCGAAAGTTTTGCTAAAATGTGACATAAAGCTACGGAAACTCGTGTAGTTAAGGGAAGTGCATTGCTTGTGGTTCAGCTGACCCATATATACAGAAAAAGGACTAATTAGTTTGCCTAGTGCCTAACCATTGCATAGCTGGATACATAGGTTTAAGTTCTCTGATAACTTTTTAGACCTATGTATCCTGCTTATACGTAGGAAGTTTAATTAAAATTTTTCAGTCGTAACTGCCACTTCAAAACAGCGTTTTCGTGAGAGGGACAGCAGTGCGATTCTGTAAACATGTCGAAGTGAACACTTGGGCGGGGCGCACGACGGGTGAGTTGTCAAACCATACAAATAAGATGGAATGACAGCTCAGTTGTCGTTTACTCCGCCTAGGTGAACACCGTGAGATGTCGACAGAATCGACCAGCTGATATATTTGTTTTCCGCTCGGGCATCGCGCGCGCGAAACTACATACAGAACCAGGTCAAGCCATGCCCGCATTTTGTGTAATATTATATAAAATACCTTAACAAAGTATTAATAGAGTTTTAAAACGCGTGAACCGGGCGACACATCAGTGTGTCGCCGGCGCGGCGCTCAGTGACATGACATTTTCAATACGACACACCGGTGTGTCGGCGGAGCATGATCGGTTAAAATAGTTATATCTCGTTGATTTTTCGTTCAATTTTGATTCTATTTTCACTGTTAGTATTATATTTTTGTATATTTTAAGATAAACTGTGTAGATAACAAATATTTTTATCACGCATATTCCTAACGATTATTTCCTGTCTGATCGCGACAAAGCCTTTTATTGATTAAAATATTAAATATTTTTTTAAAGATATTTTCTATATTCAAAACCAGCTGATTTCCAGCATTTCTCGTGAGCATGAGCGAAGAAATGCAACCTTTTTTTTTAGGATGAGAAATCGTCAAATGACCCCTTCCGGGTGGAGCAGAAGGGAGTGTCAGACTCTTACTGACTAAAACCCATCCGTGTTCTTCATGCCCTTTGCTTTTCAGGGCCGAGGTGAGTCTTTCGAACAAATTCTGCAACTCTGGCAGGAAGATATGCAGCAACCTTTCGTATAACACATGTACATTTTATACGTACATAAAAGTACATACCTACACCTCTATATTATGTTTTCAATTAATAAAAACTAACACAAATACCAACCTTTTACCACTATCGAACTTTTCATAAACAGAAATGAGATATAGTTTAAAATGGCCGACCGTGCTTTAATTAAATAAATTAAATATTACTATGGAGCCTCGTATTTAATCAAAATAGGAATATGTTTGCGGCAAGGACGTGTGTAATTTGTACATTTAATTAACTTCTGTGATCAAAATCGTAATCAAAATGTTTTGAGTCACGTTGTAATGCAAATAGACAACCATCAATAGTTTTGATTTCTAATGATATGTTAAAAATTGATTTCGAATATCCAAATCAATCAATTAATATACAATGTGTAACAGAATAAACGAAATACTTCATATGGGGTCGTGCTAATCATTATAAATACTGGTATTGCGTTTATTCTGTTACACGTTGTATATAAAATTCTTCCGTTACTGACTGAGTGATTGACAAACAGTGCACAGCCTAAACTGGTCGTAGAAAGCTTAAACTTGGCATGTAGGTTCCTTGGGGAGTTTAAAGAAGCACTATTCTTCTTCTTCGTGTGGGCAGTAAGGTCTAACGACCCCACACACCCTACTGTCAGAGTTTCTAAACCGCCTCAAGGGCCTAAGGCACCTCGCGCACTAGACGACCACAACCACGACCATTCGTGGTTGTGGTCGCAACCTTGGTCGCAAAAGCTACGGTAGGGCTGCGGCCAAGTTTGCGGCCACGACCATGACTGGTCGTAAAGCGGCCATTTGTCGAGCTGCTGCAGTTGTTGTTCTGAGCTCGAACAGTATGGACATAGAAATTGTGTGCCTGTAATTGATATGGAAAAGACGTAATAGGAAAAGATGTCATTGGATTCATCCTGTGTTAGAAAGGATGCCTTAAATGGCTGCGGCCGCGACCGGGCCGCATTCGCGGTCGCAGTTCTAGTGCGCGAGCGCTCATAGCAAACTGAAACCAGTCGTGCCGCCCCGGTGTGCGGCCAAGTGCGCGACGTTCAAATAGTTTCTTTTCTTAATCTGGTCGTTGCGGCCACTGGTCGTGGTCGTGGCCGTCTAGTGCGTGAGGTGCCTTAGAGAGGCTTTCTCGAAGTCCCTACAGGAACGGGAAAAAGGGATATGCAAGTACGAAGTCACGGGCAAAAGCTAGTTACTAATATAAAGAGGTATAATTAATGTTTAGTTACAAAGCAATACTGTCTACGAGAGGTTTGCCTGATAAAATGCACGGTTTGGGGACGAAGCCGAAGACAAAGCTAGCTTTAAAATATTTAAGGGTTTCGTACTCGAACGGAAGCCTCCACTGTCCATTATTCCGTGTTGATCTGTCAGTGGCCTGTATCTCATGATATGTTTAAAGTTGGATTTTTCTAAAAGTGTTTATTTCCACTGCCGTGTAGGGTAATTCCTGTTGATTTTTTCATTTTGGAAGACTGATTTTTTTTAATACTTTTTCGAAAAATAATCTATCTATCTACCTTTGCATAACGCAAAGCGAAAACCATAACTAATTCATTTTTAAACTTACTCTATATTATTCATCAGTTCCGACCCAAAATCTTCACCAAGCCAGCTGATATTTGCCCGTTGATATTTTAACTGCATATAGAAACGCCTACACAGTCCTCAACACTCGATGCGTGGGCAGGTAACACTTCACTCCCACAATTTACGCACCTTTCTGTTTTCCACTTACCTACAGGGTTAACATAATTTTAAGTGGTCGTAGTGCCTATCAGCGAAGTTAAGGTGTAAGAGAAAGGTTAAATTCGAAACATAATTGAAAAAAAAAAATTGCTTACTAATAAAAAAAAATGTTTTGCTTTGAAAATTAACATTTGTAGAAAGATGCACATACCTAGATGTAACATAAAAAATGCGAATGAATAAATTATGTCCCATTAGTATACCATCATAATCGTCATCTTCTTGCCCTTATCCTTTTCTTGTGGTCAGCGCAACACGATTTTTTCCACCATTCTGTCTTGTCATTTATCAGCCTATCAGTTTGGCTCACAAAATCCATCTATCTAAAATAAACATATATAATAGGGCGACGTTCCCTTTTTAATAGAATCAGCAAGTGTCGGCACGGTTTAAAGAGATGTTAGCAAAGTAGACTCCCAGGGTCGACGGTCGCGATGACTCTTTCGGACAAATTCCACAATTTGTTCGAAAGAGTCACCACGGCCCTGGAAAGGCTGCGCGGCCTGGCTGGCTTTTGGAGGAACACAGATGGGTTTTAGTCAGTAAGAGTGACACTCCCTTCCGCTTTACCCAAAGTGGAAGAAGTCATTTGATGATTTCCCATCCGTTGGCGCCGTGGTTGAGTAATTGACTGCAGCGCTCCGTGTCGCGGGCTCGATTCCCGCACGGAACAAATGTTCGTATGACCTTACAGATAATTGTGTATGTGAATTTACATGTTTGTAAACGCACCCACGATACAGGAGTAATTCCCAGTGTAGGGCAATGTTTATTTAAAAAGATATTCACCGTCGATATAACCCGAAGACTTGCCTAAGTCCAGACAGGATGGCTAATGGACACAAAGATCTTCTGGGGATCGGTATCGATCCGAAAGGCGTTGCCTTGTAATTCCTCTCATAACTCAACTCAAACTATTTATTTCAATTAAACCCTTTACAGGCTTAAGACTTCTGAATTGTTAAGGTCGGTCAATCAAAATAGATGAAGCTATTTGCTCGTTTCAAAGCTTAGATCTCTATGGAGAAGAACGTGCAAGAAACTCAACGGACACTCTTTTAATTCAATTTTTTTTTTACAATAATAATAACCAGGGGGTCTACTCTCTAAGCCCGAAGTCCGTGGTTTCGGCCTTAGTGTCGGGCGTTTTCTACTCCGTGTCACCAACGGACTTACGATTAGTCCCGAAACCGAACTAAGAACAACTGTCAAATCGTCTTGACATTCATTCTTAGTTCGGGTTCGGGACTAATCGTAAGTTCGTAGGTGATACGTAGTTGAAAATGTCAGACACTAAGGCCGAAACTACGGACTTTGTTCGGGCTTAAAGAGTAGACCCCCTGGTGAAAACCACACAAATCCGTTGAATCCGAGACGCACATGACCGGCCAATTTTGCGAAGTCTTTCAGCTGAAATCATGAAAATGTCTCAAAGTATGACTAAGTAAGAAAATAGGACAAATGGAGTATCCAATGCCAAAATGTAAATTAACTTTGAACACCCAAAGGGTTTCAATAACACAATAATAATAATGTTTACAACAATTGATAATTATATATAATGGGCTTATTTACTTACTTCAGTGATATAATTGTTTGTTTATAAAACAACACGAGTACAATGAATTCATCAAAATAACGTCCCATTGTTTTAGTTCACTGAATTTACCATAGCCACTAATTAGCGGATGAGTTACCAAGAATTGGGTTTATTATCCTAAATAGAGAGCAATATACATAGTTACGTCGTATTAATCACCAATAATGGTGGCGTACCGCGCAGTACGCCAGCCGCGTAACGACGGCATCATACGTTGGTTTAGCGTTTCATAGCTAATTATAACATGTTTGGAAATTCATGACGCGCTGGATTTTGAATAATTATGATGACAATAAATAAGGGTTACTATAGACTTTATTTATTTAACAAGGCTTGTAGATCAATCAAATTGTATAAAACTCTTGCGTTACTTAGTGATTGAGTAACTAAGTGACTGACAGACAACGCACAGCCGAAACAACTGGTCGTATAAAGCTAAAAGTTGGCATGTAGTTTCCTTAGAGAATGTAGGGGAGCACTATGAGAGGATTTCCCGAAATTCCAACGGGAGCGGGAAAAAACGTATGAAGTCGCGGGCAACAGTTACAAAAAAAATACTGTTGACGGTTTTTTAAACCTAATTTTTGTACAAAACTGGTCGCTCACAATGAGCCTTATCAGAAGGCTTAAAGTCACCCTAAGGGCAATGGAGAGGGCAATGCTCAGAGTTTCCTTGTAAACCAATCAGGAAGATAATATCCGCAAGAGAATCAAGGTAACCGACACAGCTCAAAGGATCGCCAAACAGTGGCAGTTGGCAGGGCACATTGCTCGCAGAACAGATGGTCGATGGGGCCGAGAAGTTCTGGAGTGGCAACCGCGTACCAGAAGACGCAGAGTTGCATCTCAGTCGCATGTCAAAAATGCCTCAAATGACATTTATTGTCTTTAATGTCATTTTTGACAGATTGCGATTGACATGCGGAATCAAACGTTGCTTAGAAATTGGTATTCTGATCTGAATCACTGATACTAAATCTTTAAAAGGCCAAACACTGCACAATGTGATTATTTTAGGATTGTAATGACTCATTCTAGCATTTTTCGCAGTGTAATGGTTGAACGGAAATAAAAATAAGCTATCTGCCCCGTTGGCTCAAGGTCGCAAGTGGGACTGCCTGAAAAGAGCTTGGGGGGTTCTTGGTTTCGATTCCCAGGTAGGGCAAAAAGTGTTATTGGGTTTTCATTAGGAACTCCTCAGTGTAGCAGCCCAGACTAAGTTGGAGGTATGACACCCTCGGAAAGCACGTCAAGTCGAGTCGGGTTGCCGTCCCATTGATCCCATATCATTCATTCATTCATTCATTCATTCATTCATTCATTCATTCATTCATTGGACTATGAGAGTGCATTTGTGTTTTGGCACACAATCTGCAAAAATATCGCCAGCACACTCGGTTAATCTCCGTTGAGATAGGCCACCGTAAACGAAATTCGGTGACATAGATAACGCAAGTATCACGATCCGTACGAAAACCAAGCGTGTCATTTTTTGACTACATACTATTTTATTTATTTATTTATTTATTTATAGGATCGCCAACAGAGGCTACACAATCACATGCTTTATAATATAGATAGGGACAGATACAAGAGTGCGCTTCCAATTACAGGCGACCACATCATTCACATCTAGGTAGGTACATAAAGTTTGACAAGGACGAGAACATTAAAATAAACAAAAATACATAACAAAAATTAAATGGAAAACAAAATGGGATGAATGCAAAATAATTACCTACTTAAAAAACACAAAATAATAATAATAAAAAAAATATAAAACACGAACAAATAATTTTAAACAAATTCATCTGAGAACACACATAAAACACCAAGACAATAATAAACACCAAATAAAATAAAACAAAATACTATATTGTCCTGGATACTAGGACTTTTATGTCTTTTTTAAACTTGATTAATTTACTTGTAATATCCAGCTCGTTATGCTTCGATACTTCGTTATACTGCCTACAGAGCCTTGGCAAAACGGCGAAGTGTCCGAGGTTTGTTTTGGATCCCGGCACATAAAAAAATTTATAGGTACTTTTCCGCGGCAAGCGGGATGGTGCACTTATATGCAGCTTTCCAAGAAGCTCGCTACAGTCAATAACCCCATTGAACAGTTTGTGAAGAAATGTGAGATCTATAACTTTTCTTCTATCTACCAACGAGGACATTTTATAATGTTGTAGTCGTAGGTCATAGCTCTTAATTTTTTTTGCCAGACGATCTTTATAGCAAAGATGGTATAGAAAACGTCTTTGTACATTTTCCAAGCGTTTAGTGTAAACATCATAGTGAGGATTCCATACGGTGCTATTGTATTCAAGCAGAGGGCGAACCAATGTGTTATATAATTGAATTCTTGTTGAAGCTTTAGAAAACTCTTTGCTATTACGCAAGACAAATCCGAGCACCTTGAACGCCTTTGAGGTAATATTTAATATATGCCTATCAAATTTCAGTTTCTTGTCAAATACAATTCCTAGGTCACGAACTTCTTTTACTTCATGTAGTGTTTGCTGATGCAATGTGTATTTGTTGGTTTGCACTGTTTTATTACGGGAGAATTGCATATAGTGACATTTAGAGACATTGATTGACATTTTATTTACTCTACACCAATCCGCCATCCTATCGAGATCAGCCTGTAGTAGTCCAGAATCTAAGTTGGTCACTATTGGTTTCATAACTTTAACGTCATCTGCAAACATGTAAAAACTAGAGTGCTTAAAACATGACGCAATGTCGTTAATGAAGATGTTGAAGAGGATAGGGCCTAAGTGCGAGCCTTGCGGGACTCCCGATGTTGCTGGAAAGCTGACAGAGTGATGACCATTAATGACTACTTTTGAATTCCTGCCAACGAGGTAAGAACGGAACCACTTAAGTAATAACCCTCCTATTCCCAATTGGTTTAGTTTTTTCAGTAGCCTGTTATGGTCAACCTTATCAAATGCCTTACTGAAGTCTGTGTATATCGTATCTACCGGGATTCTTTTATCAAGAGACTCTGATATAGCTGTGACATAACACATAAGATTTGTAGAGGTTGACCTTGAGTTGATAAAACCATGTTGATGGGTAGTAATACATTGTTTGACATGTGCATTTAGGCGTATAGTTACTAACTTTTCAAGTATTTTGCCGAATATGTTCAAAATAGAGATTGGCCGATAGTTAGATACGTGTTGTTTTTCTCCTGATTTGAAAATAGGCACCACTAAAGCTTCCTTCCACCTCTCAGGAAACACCCCGTCCGCCATTGAATTATTGAAAATAATTTTGAGAGGTGTGGTTAGTGCTTTTGCACATCTTTTTATAAATACGGGTGGAATACCGTCACTTCCAGCACCTTTGCGCTCATCCAAGGCTTTTAGAGATTGAAATATTTCCTCTGCGCCAAATTCCAGTTTACAGAATCCGGACGGAGCAAGACAGCTATCAAGGTGGTTTGACGCATTATCAGTCGACGAGGTATTGTAAACTTGACCAAAATTCTCGGCAAACAAGTTGCAGATTTCGCCCCCACTAGATGCTCTCCTGTTCATGTGAAACATTTCAGCTGGGTAAGTACTCTTATTTTTCTTTTTATTTTTAATAAATGTCCAGAACATTTTTGGATCCTTTGCAAGTGCTTCTTCCATTCTAACTATATAGTTTTTGTAACAGACTTCCAAAAGCTTACCACAACTTGTACGCAATGTCTCAAATGACACGACGTCTAGAGGATTTCTGTACTTTTTAACTTTTATGCGATATTTATTTTTTTCCTTTAGAAGACGTATAAGTTCTCTAGAATACCACTGAGGATATTTATTGCCCAATATTTTTTTCATCGGAACATATTGTTTGATGACGTCGTGCAGTACTATGTAAAATATATCGATCATTTTGTCAGTTGTAGGGTGAGCTTCCAGTTCTTTTTCCCAGTCTATAGAATTTAGTTCTGTCGTGATGTTATCGTAATCAGCTTTAAAGAAGTCTGGTTTTATTGTTGGTTTAGCTTGGAGATTGTTTGATTTAGTGTTTAAGGACATGGAGAATTCTAACGATGGGTGCAAGGGGTCTTCTGAAACCAATTGACAGTCGCAACGACTAAGGTTATGTAACGTGGTATTACAGAGGGCGAGATCCAATGTTTTAGATTTAGAGTTAGGCAAGCAATTAAACTGTTCTAAAGCGTTTAACGAAACAAAATCTAGAAAACATTTAATCACTTCGCTATTATTACTTGGATGTGGCTGTGCATGACCTGTGTCTTGCTCATCCATTTTCCACATTATATTGCTGAGGTTAAAGTCTCCCAAAATAAGAGTTTGATCACCGTGGTCAAGAGCACCCTGAGCAGAATTTAAGAATACCTGCATGATATCAGAGGTCACAGGCGGGGGTAAGTAAACGCCGCAGATACGGAATATATATGTTTTTGTGCCTCGCGGGGCAGTTTCAATATTGACCCACAAATCCTCACATGAACTCTCCAGGCGTGGCAGTCGACACGACTTTAATTTCCTGGATACCGCTATTAAGACGCCACCACCATCCCTGCGTGTACTATAACGACTAGATTCGCGATCTCGTCTGTAAATCTCATACCTGTCGTCAAATAATTCGGCGTCGTAAACACCACCGTTCAGCCAAGTCTCCGTCAGCACAATTATGTCATAATCTTGTAAGGACATATTACGGTAAAAAATATCAAGTTTCGTTTTAAGGCCGCGTACATTCTGATAGTAAATTCGAAGTGAACTATCGAATAAGGCTAACTAAACTACAAAAACATTCAACAGTTTTTCTAATATATTTATTCTAATCTATCCCTACGCTATACACTTAAGTTGCTCCTGGTTCGTGATAACAATGCGTTCAGATTGTTCATTTTTCTTCATGAAAATTCTTCCGTTTCGCACCCAAACAAACTTATACCCGAGTGTTTTGCCACGAATTCGGCTCGCTGCATGTAATGCCTTGTTATCTGCCGACAAGTGTTCCACCACGTAAATCGGAACTGGGTTCTCAGTAGCGATACCAAGGTGACTCGTATTCAGCTTATTGTTTCTGTTGTTCCTGTTGTAGTTGATAGTAGCAGCAAGGAATGTATCTCGCAAGCGTGGATTGTTGAATTTGACAAGAATAGATCTAGGTCGAGTAGTCTGGGTATCTTTTTTTGCGATCCTGGTACAATGAGCTATGTCAGCTACCACGACTTCACTTTTAGTGATGTTACCGAGTTGTATCACCGTTGAAAGTAAGTTTTCTGACCGATTTTCGGGCACATTCTGAATTTCGAGGTTGGTCGCTCTAAAGTTCTGTTCCATAAGGTTTAGGCGTCGATTTATGTCGTGGATTGATGTTTGTAACTGTATGTTATCTTTCTCAAGTGCCTGAATTCTGGAGGATTTTTCTTCTAATGATAATTTCGTTTCTTCATACTTTTCGTTAAAAAAGTCAAGGGAAACCTGAAATCCTGCTATTAACTCGCTTATTTGTTTGAACTGGTCAGCTACGACAACTTTAAGCGCGCTGGCGATCTCTTGCTTTATAATTTCTCTAAAGGAACCTTTTGTGATTTCTAAAATGGTGTCGTCATTAATTGGGCTCTCAGGTGACCTGCTCTGCTTTGTCTGTTTATTGCGAACAGTTACGTTAGATTCGGTAGGTGAGTTGTGAAGTCGCTGAGCTTTATCATTGTCGGGGCAATCACCTCGTGCCGCTGATCGGACCGGTGTATCCGTGTTGTTTGTCTTCGGTAGTTTACTCTGACAATTTGGACATTTCCAAGTAGCTTTTTTGGCTACACCCATTGCCTTGAATTGCTTGTCGGGTATGTTAGAACACAGCAAGTCGTACCTTAGTTTACAAATACAACATTGCAGGTAATCTTTGCTTTGGATTGTATTCATACAACCCGCACAATTGTTGACCATTGCTGTGAGTAATTTGTTCTTCAAACCTCGAGAGAACACAAAAACAATATCACGGCGCCAGGCTCGAACTCGCGACGCAGTCGATTACGTAAAGTCTAATCCGATACGTTTGCCGCTGCGCCACTTGGACGTTAATAATTAAGTTGAAATTTGCAACCGTATTGCTCGGATTTTAGATTTTAAATTTTAAAGAACGTTACAAGATTGACTCATTTGTCACACATTCCACAAATTTTTTCACTGTTTACGATGATTCGAATTAGCTTTTTTTGACACTTTTTTACGATTTTCTTGCAGCTAATCGTTTTATTGATTTGGCTTAGAAAATTCCCTGGCGTTTTAGCACTTTTAAACGTTGTATTCGTAGTTTTAACTGCACTTGGTCTTGTGATTTTAATTAAGATAGTTTCTCAGGTGCCCGTCACAATGAGCTTGAATAACACTTTCACTTGATACTTGTCTTAGCACCTTCACGTTAGTTACAAATTTAGTTGAAATTTCTCAGTATTTATATTTTTAAGAAATATTTAACTCGGAGCTTATCAAACCTAGATGTTCACCTAGTGGCGCCATCTGTGAACATCAATACTATGACGTCAACACAAGCACCATTAGGTGATGGGAAAATCAAAACGATTCAAAGGCGCCGCCACGTGTAGCACCTAACTGACCTAACCACATAGCTGACGTCCGACTAGCGTACACCGATGCAAATTGAGCGCGAAAGTGACGGCTTACGATTTTTTATCGTAAGCTGGGCACCGAAACCGGCACACGAAGTAGCTGCTCTTACGTTATCTATGTCTATCTATATTTGTGGTTGTGAGGATTATGTATACCATCGAAATCTTTGTACGTACCACAACAAGCATCAAATCCACCCCCACATTTAAAACTCGTAAATTAAAGCCGTAGAATAAAAACCAGGCACAGGTTATAAGGCCTTACGTAGAATAGTGTCGTAGGAACGGAGTGTTTTGTCCGTATCTCAGTGGAGCAGACGCCATTAACTTGTTAGAGCGAGGACACGGTGACAGGCGACTGATTGAGAGGTTACAGATGGCGTATAACAGCGGTATTGGTAGGTATTTGGGTAAGTATTTTTTAGATTGTAACGCGTATTGAGATATTGAGAACTGTTACGTTTTGTCACAGTTTCATTAGTCCACAATGTCTTGGTGTTCCGGTCTAAGAAAATAATATTCTGTGACAGGAGAATGATTGAAATGCAGCCGGAATATCAGTGGTATTATCATTTGGGTAAGTATTTTTGGCTTAAAAGGCGTATTGAGGTATTGGAAATGGTTACGTTTTGGAACAGTTTAATTAGTTTAATGTCTTTTTTTATTTTTTATTGAGGAATGGGCTTGCTCTTGACCTTGATCCCGCCTGATGGAAAGCGATAGATGAGGTCTATGATGGAGCGAGCGTGCCCAGAAGATGCCTGTTCACTCTTGCTTTGAAGGCAGACGGGTCATAATGTGAAAGGGAACACAGACGCTGGTAGAGAGTTCCACACTTTGGCTGTGCGCATAATAAATGTGTCTTGGTCTTCCGGTTTAATAAAATAATATTCTGTGTCAAGAGACTGATTGAAGATGCAGCCGGGATATTACAGTGGTGTTGGCATTTAGATAAAAGTATTTTTTGGCTTAAAATGCGTGCGTATTGAGGTAATGAGAACTGTTACATTTTGTAACAGTCTTATTAGTCCACAATGTCTTGGTATTCTGGTCCAAGATAGTAATATTCTATGACAGGAGACCGATTGATTGATTTTTATATATGCAGCCTGGGTATTACAGTGCTATTGGCATTTGGGTAAGTATTTTTTTGATTGTAACGCATATTGGGAATTCTTAAGTTGTGTAACATTTTTGTTAGGTCACAACATTTTTGTGTTTTGGTCTACCAATGATCCTCGGTGAGAGGAGACTGAGAGGTTACAGCCGGGGATCAACAGCGATATTTGTGTTTGGGTAAGTATATTTGTAACGCGTATGGGGAACTGTCCTTTCCGTAACGTACTCGTTTGTTCTTCCGATGATACATTGTTTTGTCCTGTTGTCTTCAAAATATCAGTAATATTTTGCAAAAAGCGTTATAATACTCGTATGCTAGCTTGTGCCCGCAACTTCGTACGCATATATCCCATTTTTTTCACGTTCTCGTAGGTATTTTGGGAAATCCTTTTCGTGCTTCCTTACTCCCCACGGAACCTACATGCCAAATTTCAGCTTTTTCCGACCAGTAGTTTCGGCTATGCGTTGTCTGTCAGTCACTCAGTCAATCACCAGTTATGGAAGAGCTTTATTTATATTGACTTTAACATCCCTTTAGTCTGTTCAGTTGTTATGATAGGGTTTTATTGAAAAAATCTAATAAATCCGTCAGATAAATTTAAAAAAAAATTTGGACACGTATTTTTTCTTTTGTCACGTGACACAAAACATGAAGACGATACAGTGCGTTGAAGTCACGTTGCTGGTAAAAAATATGCCATCATAGTGACGTCACTCCGTCAGTAAAATACTGAGTAAATAAATAAATATTATGGTGAAATTAGGTTTGCCCGACCAACTGCGAAATCGAATGGTCTTAGTCACAAGCCCATCACACAGTCAAGTCGCTTGTCGCTCCGCTTATCACCATGCCCTTGCCTTCAGCATTGTCATTGGGCGTAACCATGACGTAATTAACTAATGACGCTGACGCATCTGCCATTACGCCATGATGGCTCAAGAATGCCTCGTTTCGTTATTTAGTCTACCGGCTTGAGGTTGACTGTGACAAAAATGACGCTTAGCTTTCAGGTGTAAAGGTACATTTTAGCTAGGCTAAGCAACGTAACAAATAATTAGGTGTAATGGCATACTGTATGGCTTATATTAATAATTAATTTTTGGTTCCTTTAGTGACGAAATATGAGTAATTTCGTTGGGATTTAGAATCTCGAAACGTGCTAGTTTACTTTTGATCTTCATCATCATCATCATCATATCAGCCGAAAGACGTCCACTGCTGGACATAGGCCTCCCCCAAGTGTCGCCACAACAACCGGTCCTGTGCGTCTCGCATCCATCGGTTACCCGCGACCCTCACCAGATCATCGGTCCACCTTGTGGGAGGCCTTCCAACGCTGCGTCTTCCGGTACGCGGTCGCCACTCCAAAACTTTTCGGCCCCATCGACCATCTGTTCTGCGAGCAATGTGCCCTGCCCACTGCCACTTCAATTTGGCGATCCTTCGGGCTATGTCGGTAACCTTGGTTCTCTTGCGGATATCATCATTCCTGATTCGATCACGCAAGGAAAGTCCGAGCATTGCCCTCTCCATTGCCCTTTGGGTGATTTTAAGCCTTCTCATGAGGCCCATTTTGATCTTTTGATCTTGTAGCTTGTAAATTAGAATAATTATGAATTTTATATTAACTATTACTGAATGGAAGGGGAGAGACCGAAAAAAAGATTAATGAATTGTGCGAGATATGAAAGATAAGTAAGTACTAGCATGATGTTCAAAAAGATAGAACTCGTGTTGCGTTTACCCCGAGATCATGAGACGGACGAGACCATGGGCGATGATGATCTAGAAGCTTGTTTTTTATACAACGTGTAACAGAATAAACGCAATACCTCTTAAGGGGTCATTGTACTCATCATTATGAACAACTTTCACTCTGGGACCAACATTGAAATCGCGAAAAAAAATCGACTGCCCCATTCATTTCTGTGCGCATAAATTGACAAAATGCATTCGCGATTTCTGTTGGTCCCATAGTAAAAGTGGTTCATAATGATGAGTACAATGACCCCTTAAGAGGTATTTCGTTTATTCTGTTACAGGTTGTATTTCAACTGTATGTACAGTACGGTACATAGGCAGACTTAACGCAACAAGGCATTCTCTACTAGTCAATCTTTGGGTTAAAAAGACTATACCTCTTATATTCACCACACACACGACACTTACTACTAGAAATAGTGTTTGTAAAATTAAAAACATAGTGTCTATAAAACACTCAAATATACAAAGTAAATTGAATCGTGGTTACACTAAAAACCCATGAAATAAAATGCATACTACAATTGTAAATTCCTTGCATCGATAGCAAATCACTACAGGCTCGCTGTCGAAATAATTATCACGTTGATCACGTGACATTGCCCTTATTTTATTTATTTATTTATTTATTAAAAATTTCGTGAATAACACCTTAACAGCTATAACGCCAATGCGATGTTACCACTACAAAGATACAGTTAAAATACAATAATTATAATAAAAAAATATACATATACAATAAATATAGAACTGAAATTCAATAAAATAACAATTAAACATTAAATACAATTAAAATACAATTAAAATCACCTAAATGTTTTCAATACACCTCAATGCTACTTCTGTGAACTTCATCAGGCTGCAGTGAAATATATCCACCTCCCCCGAAATAATATTTAACAATCTTATGGCGCGTGATAAGGGGGCAAACTTATTAAGATTGGTCCTAGAGGATGGCTCCAGTAGCGAAGGCGTGGTGCGACGCGCGCACCCGCATCCGGGCGGCACGCGCAGCCTCAGCTCCGCCAACAGATCGGGGTGGTGTAACCAGCCGCGCAGCACCCGAAACACGAAGCTACACAGAGCAACGTCCCTTCGCACCGCTAGCCTGCTGTACCCTACCATACCCATTACGTAGAGACTTGGGTACATGAGCGGGAAGAAGGGATAGACACCGTACTGCTTAAAAAACAAAAAACGAGTGAATTTGTTTTGGATTCTTTCCACCATGACACTGTATTTAGCCTCATGAGGATTCCAAATGATAGCACTCGTTTCAATACGGCTCCGTACCAGCGCATTGTACAGAATTCTAACCACTGCCGTATTCTGAAAGTCTTTGCACTGTCGAAGTATAAATCCAAGATTATGGAAGGACTTGCCGCATATGTCTAAGATATGCTCACGAAACCTTAAATCCGGAACCATCTTCACACCCAGGTCCCGCACATGTGTGACTCGTGACATAACCGCGGCTTCCATCTCATACTGATGCAGCAGAGGTTCCCGCAGCAGAGGTTATATTTTGGCATTGCCCAAGAGTGGAATTCTCATTCTCTGCCAGAGTATGTGTTTCCTGATAGCCAAAACCTGGGTCTTTTTAGTCAAGAGTAGATAGGTTACTTCTTGGCAATCGTTCTCCATCTTTGACCACATCATCGGTTACCATCAGGTGAGATAGAAGTCAAACGCATGCCTATCCATTGTAAAAAAAATATGCCTATCCATTGTAAAACGCTTTCACGGACAAAATGGCACTATAAGTAAACCCCAGGAGGGGTCTAGACAAAGTGTCATTTTAGTTGTACTCGTAGGTACGCAATTATAGCTTCACAAAATTGTCTTAAAAAAACGACCGGATCTAATTATCTATCGACGAGCAACAAAGAAAGTCTGTAACAGAGACTAAAAATGGACTAAGTAGACTAACAAAGACTAAAAAAGAGACAAAAAAGCTAGTCTATTATGTGGGTCGTATCAGGTGCGGGAGATTATCCTGTCACTCCCAGGGCACTCGCTAGGTATCATTATGATAATTTTATCGGGAAATTTTCGCCTGCATAGCTTAGGTAGCTTGCACGGGACGCACGGCCGTTGAGAACGAACAGCATTGTTGTTGGAGAGTTTTGTGGTAAACTACCGAAACCTTATTGTAAGTTTATGTGAATTTTGAATGTAAAGATATACATAAAATCACGACTATTTCTCATGGGAATAGCCAGAAACTTCTTTTGCTTCGTTCACATGCATACATCTGTGGACTTAGTGCGAGTTTTTAAACAAACTCAATGATTGTAACGTAAACGTCAATTTGTACTAGAACTGAATTAATGCCGTCTGATGACAATACCGGAAAATGTATTTTTTATGCGAGTTGACAAAAGCGATCGTGTAGACTGGACGCTATCGAGTACGTCAAAAAGATTTGCACTAGACCATTTAATCAAACACGCACGGTTGACGATTCTGAAGACCCTTCTCCAATATTATTATTTTCTGTGATATTTCTGAGGAAAAAAAACACAATTTCTCTCACATCTGCCTTCAACATATTTTTAACAGACAAACTCAACCTGTGATACATGTTATTTCCGACTTTAAAAAGCGTTTTAGGTTAACGAGTTGATTAATTTTCCTTCTTGAACAATCAAAGAACACAAATAAACCTTATTGGAAACTTTGACATTTACCCGAATGACATTATATGAGAAAGAAACCTTGACATATTAAGGAGATAATCCAGATCTTTTTTTTTATTTATGAATGGGCTAGCTCTTGACCTCGATCACGCCTGATGGAAAGCGATAGATGAGGTCCATGATGAAAGCGAGCATGCCCAGAAGATGCCTTGAGGCACTGGTACTCCCACGCGTCGACGAAACACAGCACGCTGCTTGACGCCAAACTCCGGTGGGAGGGTGGTCGCGAACCAGGCGGGCGTTAGCCCTACCACCGCAATGGAAGGATTGGCCAGTCTTATAAGGTGTTAGGTGAGACTGTCCAGGATGCGCCGAGCGCTCGGTTCAGTTTAGTGTCTGATGGAACAAATTGCGCTACACGAGGAGGAATAACAAAATTAACTTGCGAGGAGTACTTGCAAAGTACAAAACGACGGGTAAGGTAGCGATGACATACTTGTGGTTGTCAACCTATCTTATCCTTACTAAAATTATTAATGTGATAGTTTGTATGTTTGGATGTCTTCACTTTCACAAGGTTCGCCCATAACTTGGATTATTTATTTATTTTGTACTTTATTGTTCACCTCATAATAAGAACAAGACAAACATTTATAAAAACAAGTGTACAATGGGTGGTCTCATCGCACAAGGCAATCTCTTACAGACAATCTTTGGATGGACTGAACGAAAAGAGATGAGATTTACTGTCAGGCCATAGGATACCTACTATTTGATCCATGTGATACCACAAGATGTTATAACACTGATCAGGTGGGTGAAGAAGCGGGTAGTAGTTTATCATAACTTCTTTGGCTCATGTTCTAGAACGTTGCTTAAGCTAATGATAAATGATATAAATCAGGCATAAAACTGGAGCGGTGATTGTTTTGGAACGAGATAACATAATGGCGCATCATTCCCTGTCACACGGGATATGCGAAATATAAGTGTACTAGTTGCTGATTACTGTTTATTGTTTAATTGCTATGATGTTGTACCAAAACAAACTGCAGATAACCAACAAATCACCCAACAAGTTGGCCTCTTAAAACAACCGTATACAGCCTTTCCGATATTAATGCCCATGATAGCTCTCTTAAGGTGTATTGAGGAGCTCATTAATGAGGACATCTCCAAGAATTGCTGACCAGCGCTTCTCCCAGCAGAGTAGGCGTGTGTTGTGGCCATAAAGTCGGCTATTAATTTACGTTTAATACTGTAATAACGGCTTTTGGCAGAATTAAGTTTTATTGGCTATTTTGAGGGTAATTTATAGCTGTGCGTTGGTTTGTGGCGATAGACTGGGAGGACGGTAAAAGGTTTTGTTTTAAGTGTGTTTGGCTGAGTGAAAGTACTGAGAAAACACGATGTGGTGTTTTTATTTATTTCTTTTAAAAATTTATGATGGTTATTAAAATGTATTCCTTCTTCTTTTCGTGTCGATTGACTCGCACTAGACTATGTCTGACCAGTATTGAGCAACCTGTACAGCTCTATCATTGGCCTCGTTTAGATCTGGGATGGTGCAGGTGGTTGTGCACGACGGGCATCTAAGGAGGTGACACATGGTGTTGTGATGGTACTCCAAACTGGTTATCAAACTTTGCATGTACATCAGAACGTTCGGCCAATCGAGATAGGGAGCTGGCTGCTACTCCAGTTTTTAGTGACGATTATGTGACGCATAAAAATGCCAGCCAAAGAATTTGTGACAGAACAGTTCGAAAGTTAGAAGCATTTATTTATGGCCGAACGACCTGATATCAGAACGTTCGGCCAACCTGAATCTCCATAACTGAGGACCTTAGAGAAACTGTTACTGAATAAAGATTTAGTGACGATTTGGTGACAAACTACCACTGCGTTACTTTTACTCGTAATGCCACCGGTTAAAAGTAAAATGGATTTTGGTGCCTGGAATATCAGTACGTTCGGCCAAAATAATCTCCATAACTGAGGACCTGAGAGAAACCGTTAATGAATAAATATTTAGTGACGAGACTGAAACGAATTTTTATTGCTTCTTTTATTTTTTGTGACGGCCCCTTTTAATAGTAAAATGAAAATTTTACATATAACCTCAAAACATTGGGATTATCGATTCCTCCACAACGAAGAAACCCAGAGAAACCGTTAGTCACTAAAGATTTAGTGACGACACTGAAACGAACTTTTCTTGCTTTAATTTTTTTTGTGACGGCCCCTTTATATAGTAAAATGAAAATGTAACATATAACCTCAAAACATTGGGATTATCGATTCCTCCACAACGAAGAAGCCGAGAGAAACCGTTAGTCAATAAAGATTTAGTGACGACACTGAAACGAACTTTTATTGTTTTATTTCTTTTTGTGACGGCCCCTTCTTATAGTAAATTGAAAATTTAACATATAACCTCAAAACATTGGGATTATCGATTCCTCCGCAAAGAAGAAGCCTAGAAGACTCGTAAAACCCCTGATGTGTTATAGGTTTTCAGTGCAATGGTGTCAGTATTTTTGTTGATTCAAGATTAATCTATAAAAATGCACTATAGCGGGTGGCGACTGAAATAGGGTGACCATGTATTCCAACATTTCCAACGAAACAATATATATCGAGTAGGTACCTATTTATCTACGAAATAGTTGAAATAAGGTGACGATGTAGGTATTGCAACAAAATAAATAGATACGCGGACGGAGGAATGTGAGAAGGAGTGCAGATAACTAATATTTTATATAACATGCATTAGAAATAAATTGTTATAAAAAAAACATTACACACCCCCATGCGTTATGAATGTTATGATTTGGCCTATTTGCTTCTACTTTTTATTATTTTTCTGTGTCTGTCACTGTCACATGAATAAAAATAATTGAAACTATCGATCGAATTTCGACCACTAATTTTACTTCATTCAGTTACGGCCGCTTTCTATAATATTATATCTGAAACCCAATCTTGATCCCGATCCTTAAATTGTCTGTAACCAATCAACGGCCGAGTTTGTGAATCTGAGCCCGGTACGATAGACGGCGTGCAATGGAAGGAACTCGCTGAGTGCGTTGCTCTAGCTGGAAAGGTCTCCTAGAGAGATATGAGTGGTGTGTATAATTAGTGCGTAATGTGCTGTAAATGTTACGCTTTATTCTCTGTTGTGACCCCTGTCTAAACAAAACTGTATAACTTTTAAACTAAGCAATCTATCACGATAAGACAAACTCAGTAGGTAACGATTGGAAATAACAGGACGTTCTTATAAAATTAAAGAACGAAATGCCTTACTTTCTGTTTATTTATTTTGAAGATAATTAATTTGTCTATGGTCAGTATCATTATGATTAAAGTTACCTAAATGACTTCTATACTTTCAGACTCCGATCCACCTCTGCTGGAAGGCGCTAGTTGTAATGATTACGAGGACCTACTCGAAAATAAGAAGAGACACGCTCTGTCGCTTGCTGAAGCGTATGCTACGTCGCGGTCGTTCGTCGCTGGCCGTTGCTGCAACAGACACTTCTGTTTCCTTTGACGTAAATGTACATAATTGATTTTTTTTTTAATTACATTAAGGATATAAAAACCAGCCAAGTGCGACTTGTGCCCTGAGGGTTCCGAAAATATTAGCTTCAGTAGCTTGCAGGCTGGCTGTTAAATAAATGGAGTAGCGTGTTATAATATCAAAAAGAGTAGCACACCGGAATCGGTAACAGGGTCCAAGCTACCGGCGCTCAGGGTTCCAGAAGAGGAACCTCCTAACAAAGCGAGCCGTGTCCAGAAGTACCGCTTTCTGAATTAAGATTATTATTATCATGTCGTTTATTAATTTTATTTCTTATATAGTGTTTAGTTTTTTTAAGAAATATTTAAAAATATATTTTAAACTAGCACTTCGCCTGCGACTTCGTCCGCGTGGGGATAGTAGGTACTCCACAAACTGCGACGCCCCTATACATATCCCCTTATAAAGGTTAGTTTTGGAAAATTAAGCACGATTCTCATTATTGGTTCAGCGCAACTGTTCACCCCCCCGTGCAGCCCGTCAGGGGTTGATTATGCAAAAATTGTTAGGTACATGATCTGTTTCAATTATCCCACTTTTAGTTTGTTTATAGAATTCCGAAGTAAATTGAATCAAGCTATAATTTCCTCCCCTAAAAACTAATTCACCCCCGCTTCACCCCTTATTATGTATGTACCTAGTTGATTTTCGAAAAATCCAAACATTTGTTATTCTTATTGTTTTATCGAAATCATTTTCAACTTCATCGGACCAAGCATTGATATGATTCTTCCCAGTTCGCTCAAGCCGAACATTTTTCTTACTCCGAGCATGTTTATTACCGTCGTAACTTTTGAACGAAAGGTCCGATTTGAATAATTTAAAGTGTAATTTACACGAAAATAATCAACCTTAGTTATCAAACCATTTAAATGGATAAGGATTGATATCATGATACCGAAATCAAATTTTTTTCATATCACCAATGATTTGCTTGAATAATTTGAACAAAAAGCGGTCATGGTGACTTAACCATAATAGTTAGACGTATGGTATCGCGGACTTTTTTGTAGACATTGATGACCTCTATAAAACTGTAGTACATCACTTTGATCTATTGTCAATAGATTCCGCAGCGTACGCGATATAAGGATTTTTTCTCACACCTTGGGTTACATTATCGAAGTTTTCATACGGATCCCTAACTTTTTTGAAAATATTCTATAGCCTATGTCCATCATCGGTAATGTACAATTCTACTGGTGAAAGAATTTTTCAAATCGGTCCAGTAGTTTCGGAGCCTATTCATTTCAAACAAACAAACAAATAAATCTTTCCTCTTTATAATATTAGTGTAGATATTTCTTAAAAAAGGACATTAAAACATTTCAAAGTATTAAAAAAATAGAGGTCCGTGTATCGGTAGCGGGGTCCAAGCTACCGGTGGTTAGGGCTGCAGAGACAGGAACCTCCTCACAAAGGAGCCGTATCGAGGAGTAGGTATATTTCCTGCCTTCTGAATTAGGCCCTGATCCAACTTGATCGGCTCAATGACAGCCGAGCTCACAATCCACATGTCAATTGATTAGTATTTTATGAACTGTCACCATTTCATGAAATGGCCAGGCGCTTCGTACCTATCCTCAATATAGTTAATCGAATAGGTAACGAAGTTTCATCTTGAACTGTATTATTTCAGGATTGCGGATTGCACAAAGTCTTTAAAGGCAGATTTTAAAAGCAAAAGAGCGGAAACCGAATGGAAAATAATTAACAACCAGCAACGTGAAATTTGCTTTATGATTAAAGTACCTATTTAAAAATTAAAAACAGTTAGTACCTAAGTAGGTGCTTATATTATATTAATGGATTTGTAAGTACAAGGTCATCGAAGCCAACATTGAACGATGGCAAGAGGTCGAAAAGCTAAAGTTGATCTGAGTATACAGAAAAAAATATTTACTAAGTTTAAACAAGACATACTGCATTCAAAGTTAAAATTTAACAAAAATCTATACCAAAATATTTCCCAAGAATTTGCCTATGTTATATCCCCGCGAGCGGCTCATTTGTGTGTGAAACGAAATTATAAGTTATTTTTTGATAGTGAACCCGAGAGTGACTCTAATTCCTCGTTTGAAAAGGTACAACTAAAGTTGACGTCAGATAATTTTGTTACAAAATCTCCACCAACAGAAAAAGAATCTGATATTGAAGCTTCAGAAAGTGTTAAAAAGGAAAGAAGTTTTTCCTTTGATGTAGATCTTTACGACAAAAAGAAAATAGAACCAGTGTACACGACATGTAGAGATAAATATTCATTTAGAAGAAGATTACTTTTGCCAAAATATAAGTGGTCCGATCTCTTGCGAAAAAAGTTTTGGCTATATACAAAAATTTTATATACCCTCAAATTCACCTATAAAATAATGTTATTTTTTATGGTAAATGTAATCAATGCAATGCAGAAGTGACCATGACAAGTTCTGATCTCTCAAACAAAGTTATATCATTTAAATGTAAAATTATGAATTTTGACAGTGATTTTAAACATAATCCAAATAAAAAAGCAAGAATGACCCCACACACTAGAAGGAAAATTGCAAAATCTTTAATGAACGCATCTGTAGCAGAAACGCGTAATAAAATTGCAGTAACACTATTTAAAGATGAAGATGATTATCCACCTATTTTGCCAACATCTGCAGCCTTAACTCAAATTAAATATGAACATCAGATGTCCACATATTTAGACAAAGACCCATTAACTTCACTTTTAAAAATGTGCAAGTCATTAGAGTACCAAAATGTTATAAGATATTTACTACTACATCCCTATTTTTGTTTGCATTATTGGACCCAACAGCAAATTGAGTACTATAGACTATGCTCAGAAAAATTTTAAAACATTAAAATTACTATAGATGCAAAAGGTTCAATTTTTAAAAAACTGACAGTTCGTAAGCCCTACCAAATGAAGCAGTTATTTTTATATGTATGCTTAATTACTGATACTACTGGAATCTGTACCGATATTCCAGATGATTACTGCATCACACACAAATGCTACCATTTTAAAATGGATACAAAATTGGACATCTTTGCGTCTTGTTCAACCGTCTGAAGTGATAGTGGATGACTCATCAGCATTAATATCTGCTATAGTAGCAGCATTTACCAAATTTAACAGTACAAAAGAGTACCTACAGATAAGTTATGCTATATTGCAAGGACTCGCGGAGATCGATGATTTACCAGGAACTTATATAAGGCTAGAATACAAGCCATTTCATAAAGACGTTACATCACCTAATGTGTTTCAAAAATGTTCAAGACAATGTAAAGTACTTTTATATTCGATGTCTTGCTTTTATTAAATCAAGTGATAATTTTGAGATAATAAAAAAATGTATAAGAGGTGTTGTACAACTGGCCCTCAATAAAAAAAATCGATTATCTTAGAACAAAGCAAGATATAAATGATTTAATAAAAGAAGTTATAATTCCTGGCGAATCCTCAAATAAAGAATGGTTCACAAACGACGTGAACGATGATGATTTCGATAACTTAGAAACAAAATATTTTAAATGGTTTGACATAATAGTAGATAGTGAGAAAAATTGTGATGCCACAAGCGACTCCTCTAATGAAAATGTATTTTTTTTGCCATCTTTTGTAACCACATTGAGACGACTTTTATTGAAA
Source organism: Melanchra persicariae (assembly GCA_947386135.1). Taxonomy (NCBI): domain Eukaryota; kingdom Metazoa; phylum Arthropoda; class Insecta; order Lepidoptera; family Noctuidae; genus Melanchra; species Melanchra persicariae. The sequence continues at coordinate 2,289,706 of OX376652.1, forward strand.
TTACCTTTGTGGTCAAATGTAATGATAAATTTTTACCATGCTCAGAATTTTTCGCCATCATCTTCCGGGGCGGAGAGTTATTTTAGAACCTTAAAACATTTAATTTTTAAGACGAAAGTTGAAAAACATAGAATTGATGCTTTTTTGCAAAGACTCACCAATTATTTGCATGGTGAACTAAAACTTGCAAAATCAGATTTAGTTTCTAATGTTAAGAACAAAAATAACAAAATCAAACGTAAGAGACAAGCCAAGGCGAAGTCAATAGTACCAAAACGAAAAAAAACGTGTAGACCGTTTTACGAAGATTCAATTTTTTCTGACAATCCAACGTTCATAGAAAATTGGCAACGGCAAGCAAGAGAAGAAACGAAATTCAGTTTAAAACCTAAAATACTTTTAATGCAGAATGGCTTTGCAGATAGTTTTTCAAACATAAACATAATAAACACTTGTGCTTTAGATTCTTCTATATTCTTACTGGCCTATGGCTGTAGTATATATCCATATTTACTTAAAGTATTAGGCGAGAAAAATTTAATTGCAAAATATGTGAATATGTTGATAATTCACAATAAAAAGGAAGCAGAGCAACTTAGAGTTGAATTGTGTAAAATTTATTTTTCATGTAATAAGACCTTGAAGAAAGAAGTGTTTGACTGCCAATGTAACGTAAGCTATATATTTGAAAGAATATTTTTAAACGTTTTCACTAGTGGCCGCTTTATAAAATCATGTTCACAAAATTGCTCAAACAATGTTACAAGATGTGTTCCTTTGTTACCTTGTAATGTCGACATCATTTCTATGTTTGGTATTAGTGGTCTAGAGGACGCCATTGAAATTAATGGCAATACCTCAAACTGCCCTGTCGAATCTTGCCATGGAATAGTAACCTGCACGTACTTAGTAGACTCTATAATTACGTTTGGTTTAGATTGCAACAATGTACACAGTTTATCAGAAATGCCTTCTACGATTTTAATTCAGAACAAAGTTTTTCATATACTGGGTGTAATTGAATACATTTCGTCTGTGCTAGGCAAACTCGGTCACTACATATGTCATGTTTTCGACAAAACTAAATGGGTATGTTATGATGATGGGAAGTGTGAACTACATGAAAGCTCTGTTGACATAAAAATTACAATGCACACTATAACATATGTAGCATTAGAACATGATAGCAACACTAATATAATAAAGAGGAAAGATTTGTTTGTTTTCTACACTAATATTATAAAGAGGAAAGATTTGTTTGTTTGTTTGAAATGAATAGGCTCCGAAACTACTGGACCGATTTGAAAAATTCTTCATCAGTAGAATCTTTTCAAAAAGTTAGGGATCCGTATGAAAACTTCGATAATGTAACTCAAGGTGTGAAAAAATCCTTATATCGCTTACGCTGCAGAATCTATTGACAATAGAGCAAAGTGATGTACTACAGTTTTACAGTGGTCATTAATATCTACAAAAAAGTCCGCAATACCATATGTCTAACTATAATGGTTAAGTCACCATGACCGCTTTTTGTTCAATTTATTCAAGCTAGTCCCTAGTGAAATGAAAAAGGGATAATTTTAGTTTTAGTTACATAATCAACTCCTGACTGAACGGGGTGAACAGTTGCGCTGAATCTGGGCTCGAGACAAGTGAGATTCTGTCAACGGTAGCGTAGCGAAGGCGATTGTCAATACGGTAAAAATGTATAGGATTGACAGACGCTATCGAAATGTCACGTGATAAATTCCTACATTTTGGCATTTCGTCAGTCGCATTCGCTAATTAAATGGTACATTGTCTAGGGCCTCCTGAGACGATAGAATAAGTAGAAATGGCTAAGTAAATAATGAAAATCGTTGTACTTAATTTTCCAAAACTAACCTATACAGGGTTACTGGTAGTAGGTAGTAGTTTTAATTATGTCCACAGCTTAATTGAAGTGCCAGCTACAACATCATTTTTAATGGTACCCTTGAATGGGTATGTAGGTTTTTTATTTGGAATTAAATGTCAAATTTTGAGTAAATTTCGAAAAACCCTTAAAATTCAAATATCTCGAAAATTATTCAATTTCGGCCATACATACGGGGGGTTCAATTTGTTGCATTTTGGCCCCCTTATCAGCCCCTGACGGATATACGTCGAATTACCAGTAATCCTGTATAGGGGGTATAGGGAGCGTTGAAGTTTGTGGAGAACCTACTAAATCTACGCGGACGAAGTCGCGGGCGAAGTGCTAGTTATTGTCTAATCTTACTGTGATTTATCCATAGAACTGTTATTAAAGTGTAAAATGTGCAATCTAGTTTATCAATCTAATAATAATATTGTCGGGCCACCACTGAAAGAAATCCAATTTGACAAGTTTCAAGTCAATCTAGCAATAAATACAAGAAGCTGTCAAATCGATCTATCTTCTCTCGTGGTGAACCAATTTAACTGTAATTCTAAAAAGTAAAAATTATTATTTAGATACCTACCTAACTACATACCGCTTTTTTGGATTTCGGATTACAAATAAAGCATTATTTAATTTGTGTTCCTATTTATTTCAGTATTCTTGTACTTACTCAAATTTACCAATCTCCAATGTCAGTTACCTTTCCACTTTCGTTTGCTTTTAGCCAAAATAGACTCGACTAATATAACAAAAACTTCACAAGTGGACACTGGTATCCAGGCATCAGCTCAACGTTGCTTGTACCCATATAATTTAATATTACGACGTGCTTGCTTTAGTATATATCGAGTACATATTTAACTAAACAATGAATTGTTTAGTTAATTATGTACTCGATATATACTTGTTTCGTTGGAATACATGGTCACCCTATTTCAATCGCCATCCGCCATAGTGTATTTTTATAGATTAATCTTGAATCAACAAAAATACTGACACCATTGCACTGAAAACCTATAACACATCAGGGGTTTTACGAGTCTTCAAGGCTTCTTCTTTGCGGAGGAATCGATAATCCCAATGTTTGGAGGTTACATGTTAAATTTTCAATTTACTATAAGAAGGGGCCGTCACAAAAAAAAATAAAGCAATAAAAATTCGTTTCAGTCTCGTCACTAAATATTTATTCATTAACGGTTTCTCTCAGGTCCTCAGTTATGGAGATTCAGGTTGATATCAGGTCGTTCGGCCATAAATAAATGCTTCTAACTTTCGAACTGTTCTGTCACAAATTCTTTGGGCCAGCCAAAGAATTTGTGACAGAACAGTTCGAATCTTTTTAATCTTTATGCGTCACATAATCGTCACTAAAAACTGGAGTAGCAGCCAGCTCCCTATCTCGATTGGCCGAACGTTCTGATGTACATAACTTTGCCCATTATGTTCCACTGCTGGGTAAAGGCCTCTCAATCCTTCCGGTAAGAGTCGAGTTCACCTCCACCTTCGCTTTGATCTGCCGCTATGTCGCCTAGCATTTAATTATTTTTAATAGTATGAAAGCTGTACAAAGGCAAGTTGAACTCAGACTTGGACTCGGTAACAGCAAACTTCAGAACTATAGAAGAATTTATTATTATTCAATATATTCACTTTTTAAACTTATTTGATAATTTTTTAAATATTTCTTCAAAAAATACAAAAAAAGAAATAGTAGCTCACTGGTATCGAGGGTCCAAGCTACGGCGGTTAGGGCTCCAGAGAGAGGAACCTCCTAATAGTGCGAGCCGTGTCCGTGATTATTATTATTATCATATATTATTTTTTTATGTTTTTATATTAAATAATTGCACAAGCGTAAAATTTAGTACTATTATTCATTTTTCCGCATTAAAAGTAAAGTACATTCCTACTGATCAAGATTTTATCAATAAGTATTGTCGCTGTGTTAGTGGCCCAAACACAAAGTCATCACAATATCCATAGACAGCTGACGGTCCATTATCGTTGCACTAAGATCATCTCCAATATGTCATTAGCTTCGTTTTGCAGTTTAGCATTAATATAGAATGTAAATGGTTTAAAACATAACTTCTATATATATTTAAGTTGGTGTCATGCTCGCAATTGCCACTGCCAAGTTCGGGGTCCTGGGTTCACTTCCCGGATTTGGCAAAAGGTGTGTATCGGGTTTTTGCTGGAGAAAATAGCAGTCCAGAGTTTGGAATTTGATTGTGTGACACTCCCGTGTTGTTCGCTTTAATTCTGAGCCTGATATCTCCTTGGTCGTTTAGGATAGTTTTTTAAAACCATATAATGTACACACTGTCCTACTATGTTCGATAAATAAATGATTATGATTGCCATTCCATCGAACTGTTCAAGTAAAATAACTGCAAGTGCATCCATGTTTGCGCACGCACTTGTGCACTATAATATCTTCTGCGTTCTTAAATGACCGAAAATTGAGGTTATTTGAAGTAACTTGGCAATTAATTAAACAAAGTGATGAAAACTCGATCGATATCTATAAAAGTTTCTTAATTTCCTGTAACATCGGCACTCTAGTCTCATACATAAAACACTAATGAAAACCCTTATTTTCCTCTTCTCCTCGACACAAAACTCATTCCCATAATCTATATCAATTTCATCCAATTTGTCCCTATAAAGTATTTAATCAACTTGCAAATCGAAACAAGAAAAACAATCAAAACGGCTAATCTGTAAGCTACTTTGGCTAAATAATTCATTTTCCTTATGTCTTTAATAACGTCCGGAGTGTGGCACTTGATTTACTTTCCTTCCGTATTGCCAGATTTGCATGGCAACATTTTCAACGATGTTGTTTTTACTCACTTTGTATAATTGAATTGTTTTTTTGGCATCTGCCTTGTATCTTGTAACTGCCTGTGGCTTTTTTACGCTCTGGGACAAAAAGAAACGTAATTATAAAAGTATAGGTAAGATGGCGAATTTGTGAGTCGGTTTTTAGGAAGAACAGAATTCTCTTTATTATGTAAGCCTAAATTATAGAAAATATAGATGAAGAAAACATTATTTATGGTGAATCAATGGGCGACTTGCAGAGATTTAAAAGATAGAAGGAAAGACATTACTGCACAGGTACATAGTTTTAGGTGTACTTGTCCTGCCATGGTTGCGGAATTTGTTCGAAAGAGTCACCGCGGCCCTGGAACGCAAAGGGCATTTTGAGGAAGACGGATGGGTTTTAATCAGTAAGATAATCCTTAAAAACGAAGACGTAAGTATCTATGAGTAACAAGTTACTTGGTTTGTAATAACCTGGGGTTCTTTAATTAAGGAGTGAAAAGGTTTCTTCTAGGCAAGCATGCTCCATCGTCGACCACATAATTTTTTTTTTGGATGGGAATTCATCAAATTGCTCCTCCCGCTCTGGGCGGAGCGGAAGGGAGTGTCAGACTCTTACTGACTAAAACCCATCCGTGCTCCTCGTAGTGCCCTTTGCTTTCCAGGGCCGCGGTAACTCTTTCGAACAAAATCCGCAACCCTGGCAGGATCCGCAACCCTGACAGGTTGACGCAAGCCTGGCAATGAATTTAAAATTAATTTTCAACATACTTACACTCAAATCCTTCACTTTCAGATACGCAATGAAGTGTTTAAAGCACTAGTGCGAAAGAGAGCACTAGCCAACCCCGAACTATTTCAATAACTGAATAAACATATACTGTATTTCTATCGTAGGTATATATTATTTCATATATTACTTTTCAAAATTGTAGAAGTAGAAGAAAACAGTTGAACATAAATTGAAGCAAAAATCAGCTTTCACTCTTCTTAACATTTCAATAGCTCCAATTGAGACAGAACTCTATTCCACCTAGCGGTACAATTCCATTTCTGTTGTATTCAATTCGCAACACAATATCACAAAACATTACCACTATAAGGTAGTCTGCTCCTGAACAAATTGATCTCATTTCGAACCTCGTTTCTTATCAAAATACGGGGGGGAAAAAACAAAATGCTCGTCGCATCATCAATTCCTTTAATATTCGTCTCATTAGCTATATTCTGTGCGAGTAGGCATTTCTGTTGGAATTTCAACCATATTTCAGCTTCAAGCGGTCGTTCTGTTTATAATGTGACGCAAGGTAGGAGCTGTGAGCGGTTTGAAACAAAAGACGACAGTGTTTGGCCCAGTACGATTAGGTCTGTAGGTCATTGGTTCCAGAGTTGCGAAATTTTTTCGAAAGAGTCACTGGTTTCCTAATTCCTTATTGTAAACCTTAACAGCTTATTAATTACAGTGAAGAAAAGTTCATGTACAAAGGCGAGCTTAACTCAAAGTTGAGTTTTCTCACAGCAAACATTTGAGTGATAGAAAGAGATCACAATAGCAGCATTATGTTGAGTGTAAGCCTTTTTGCCACAACACGACATGCATGGTTTATTCAAAACTTTCTTTTTTAACTTTAACATGTAACGTTATTTTTATTCTTATTTTATTTTTAGCTTGTCTTTACTAACACAGTTTCAGTGCAAGATCCACTAACATTACATACATATGTATGCTGTTTTGTGGCAATTAAGTACATTGCTTTCTTTCTTTCAATAGATGTTAGAGTTATATAGGTTTTTTAACAATTTCATTATTTGCGTGTGATGTCACGAACATGACAAACTTTTTTGGAGACTTTTTGCCACTTACATTGCCAAATAATCTGTTTTTGGCTCCTGTTCAGGAAATGTGAAAGAAAGAAGTACAAAAAACTTTCAATTTGAATTCTTCCATGGTTGTTGTTTTTGTTATTCATGAAAACTATGTTTATATGTACTTTGTCGCTCCAATACCGCAGAAACCATGCATTTTTGCTGCAGTAAAAGTAACTTACGACACTCCGTTTTTTGTAAATGAAATACCAGTGTTTAGGGTTCCGTACATCAGTCGGCAAAGACTGCTACTCCTTGGAGCAAAATCAAACTTCTGAGTCAACGCAATCTAATGTTATGGCCGTTTATGCTCCGTTCGTCCTAATTATTTCGCATGTTTTGACGCTCGCAAGGGAATCAAAACCTATAGGGACTTCCCGTTGAGCTACAATCATGAAATTTGGCTTGAAGATAGTTCTTACAGTACAAGTAAAGGAAGAATTTGTAGTTATATCATAATTTTTTTTTTATGATAAACTACAAATTCCCAGAACCTATATTTTTTGTTGAAAAATTGACCGTGACGTACATTGATGTATGTGAAAAAATTTTTTCAACAACAAAGTTAAGTTTGTCCTTCAATCTTACCTGCTATAGTTTGGCAGAATAAGAGGATATGAGATTTTTTTTCCTTTACCTTTGCCCATTATGACAAAATCGCGTCTGCTTATAGCAGCATTCGCTACCATCTCCCCACTTGACACCCTTTCGCATGTCACGCCCGACTCCTGTTTGAGGAGATAATTTTCTTCTTAATTAACCCTCTGGTGAATGCCGTATTTAATTGGGCCATCGGTACCTACGTGTGAGAAGCTGTTCTCGTGCGGATGTATGGGGATTTTTAATTGGAAAAGCGACGGAAAGTTTTAATTGTAAGCGATGGATGCAAGAAGTTGGTGACGGAATTTTGTGCTGTTAACGCTTTGGGAAGTAATGTGTTGTGACTTGTTATGTGACGTGATGAGCAAACTGTTTGTCGGCAGTGTGTTTGTCTTCAGCATTGACGTTTACGTTTAGCGGTGAATAAATTATGTCGTTTAAGTTGCCGATTTTGAACGGTGCTAGACCGTTCAAAATCGGCAACTTTTCAGGAGAGCAAATAAACTGTGTGTTGTTGCTATGGCAATAAAAGATCTTAAATACCCAGAAATGCTATCAATTCACTAAATTATTTGTGTAAGGACTAACCCGAATTACTTTTTTGTGTAAACAAAAATATTGAAGTTGTCTAATCCAGTTTATCCGGACTCAACCGAATAACGGATAACCGGAAAGATGTTTTCTGTCTGTTTGCGAAAGAACTCCCTTTGTTGTTGTTTGTAAAATAATTATTATTTTAGACAGAACGGTGTCGCAGAGTGATTTATCTGAACGAGGAAGTTTTATGAAGTACCTATTCGATTAATATGGTGGATCCGTAGAAGATTAGATGAAATGATTTTGTCTTGATATTTTATATTCGTGTCGGACGTAAAAGAATAGCACCATCCCATCACTTCCCGTGGGTGTCGTAAGAGGCGACTAAGGGACTCACCAGAGAATGGGCAGCAGCATTATCTGTAGGTACCTTGCTACAGTTACACTGCGATCGCCAACCCGCCATGCGTGGCGATTATGGCAAACCATTTGGAGGAGACCTATGTCCAGCAGTGTACGTCTTTCAGCTGATATAATAATGATGATGATGATGATTTTATATTCCACCGTCATTGAATATTTTCAAGCAATCTGCCAAACATTTACCAAAGTAGATTTGTTGGGATCGGTTACTAATCTAACCATCCGGTTAGATAAGTAACTGATCCCAACAAGTCCACGTAAAATATTGGTCGAAGCTGTATCCACAGCTTCGACCAATATTTTACGTGGACTTAATGTCTGCCCGTCAAAACCCAGAAACTGGGTAATTTGGTAACCCTTGGCAAGACTGGCGTCAGATTTTCTGCTTTCTGACTCGTAACGACTGTCAATGATCTACAAACGACATCGAACCTCATTGATCCTCATTCATATAGTAACTAGTTTTTTTTTTAACATTGCCCCACACCAGGAATTTCTCCTGTATCGTGGGACCGTTTAAAAATATATTAACTCATAGACACAAACAGCCAGACCCGGAACAACTGTCTGCAGGCTGTACAAATATTTGTTCCGTGCGGGAATCGAACCCACGAGACACAGAGCAGCAGTCGATCGCTCAACCACTGCGTAAACCGTGCCGTTTTTATAGGTACCTAACTACCTAGTTAAAGGCGTAAATATCATCAACAGCTATCAATGAGTATGACCTAAACTCACAAACTATAATCCATCTCTTGGATCATCCGGTTATCGCCACCAAACATTACTTTAAGCCCTAAAAAATATACCTAAGCAACCCAAGCTCAAAACCCATTCATCTGAAATACCTTTTTGCTTCAACTCACTTCCAAACTTCCAAACTTTCATATCTTCGAAGTTACAAAAGAAAAATTCTAAAAAAGTCACAAAGTAAAAATAGCTCGTAATCTCTTAGCCAAAGGGTCTAAGCCCCGTTTAGGTCTAGCACAGAGTAAATAAATATGTTTGGAAAACGCCAGTGGATCAATGGAGCAAAGCATCCGGAAGGGATGAAGTTTCTCTCTCGATAAAAATAAAGCGTTAAATCTCTTCCGCTTGATTTTTGGTAGGGTAGCCATGTGTCAAGTAATTTACGAACTTATGTTTTTTTCCGAGTGATGGAGGTCAGATAGTTGCATCATGTAAAATACTGGTTTTTTGCTGCACTCGGCTAGACAGAAAGACGAATCCAACGGTTACGACGAAACCCATAGAAATCAGTCAATACAAAAACAAACTTAATTAACTTAATTCAAAAATCTAGGTAGATTGATTTTGTCATTTTTTCCGTCGATAGATACCTCATAAATGCGGTTTTGGGGCGTCATTTCGGTAGTGCATGTCAATAACAAACATTTTGGAGTTTTCGATAATCGCTATTGCTTATAAAATGTCGTTTTCTCTAGATAAAGTCTCTCGGCTCTAGATAAAGCAAATTCTGTCGGTGATAGCGGTTACGAAATGTCAAAATGATCGGGATTAACCACATGATACTTCGGTAGCTCATGTCAGTAATTTTTGGCGTTTTGACATATCGGTAATAGAACGCACACTTTGTCTAAAGGCTTCGGACACATAATACAGTGATTGTACAGTCGCCAGCACATCAAGCTACCCGAAACTGTCAAATTTTCCCAATCAACCTTAAACCTAATGCTGTAGCGATAAAGTTGAAAATCTATTAAAGAAATTTGACAGATTGTTGTAGCATGATGTGCTGGCGACTGTACATAAGCTGTCTCATTATAATATATTTATTTCTGTATGTTCATTGTTGCTTTTTGAATGTCCTTATTATTTTATGAATAATTAACGAATGGTATAATATTATTATTTTCGGTAGATTTCAGCTAGTTTATGTGAAAGTAACGTGCTAGTGTTAGATAATAGGCTCTGAAATATCGTGAAATATCACTTAGGGACTAATAGTGAAATACGAACTATAATAACCTAATATTTGTGCTTTAGGATGCTGGCGATATTAATAGGAATTTATGTCTGCATTGGATCTCCTACCCGTGAAATTAATACCCACTTTTATCACCTCGCATGAGTCGTAAATGTGAACCACTTACGACCGATAATTTTATACCCCTTCCATTATTACGGAAAGGTGATAAACCAGCTCAATTTTCCACAAGATCAGTGAAAAATAAATAATTTTTAATTCAATTACAGGACAAATTGAAATTGTGGACACCGAGCAAAGCCGACAATAGGAGACATAAATCGGATTAACGCTTTTGAAACTCTACAGTCGGTCTGGTGAAAAAAGTACAGGACCTGACCCGTTTACGAGTTCGATAAAATTCTGCTCTCAATTGTAGGATTATTAAAGTGCATATTGCTCGATGCTTCTAGCATGAGCACTTGATATTTTCTATTCTTAGAGTCACAGGTCGGGTATGGATTCTTGTGTTTAAAAATATATATTTACACACAGATACAAATTCTTCGAATATCTAGTTCGACTTTTTGGGTTTCTATTGAAAAAACTTCAATATAAACTGCTCGTAGTGCTGCGCTTAGTATTGAAATAATAAGTCCTTTAACTCATAACTAAGAATATTTCTTATTTATCGCAAGCGATCTCCAATTTCATTGTACTAGAAGAGGCCCTAGACAATGTGCCATTCAATTAGCAAATGCGACTGTCGAAATGCCAAAATGTAGGAATTTGATCACGTGACAATTTGATAGCATCTGTCAATCCCATACATTGTTGACGTATTGACAATCGCCTTCGCCACGCTTCCGTTGACAGAATCTCACTTGTCTCGAACCTAAGGTATCCAATTCCGATAGGCCCAATTCCTTCGTAGATTTCTTAGATCGGCTATGAAGTGAGTCATAGATGTATGTACAGAAAGAATAAAATACTTGGAATATCAATTGGCAAAACATATGATGTAATAACAACACTAATTGGCTTCTGTTCTCCAATCATATCACAAATGAAAAGAAAAAGGACTTGTCCAACCCACGGCTTGAAATTATTAACTAAGAAAACAAAAACTTTCCGCTTCATCACCATTTCTTCAGTTTCCCTCAAAAATATCTCAAGTCATCGCTTCAAATTAAAATTTCCTCAAGGTTTGACCTTCCTAATTATCTTCATGTTTACTCTCCGAACTTGAAAGAGTTCCGTTGTACAAAGGTGGTTGGGTCTCTCGGATTTTCCAAAGGGTTTTGTAAGAAAGGGATTTATCATAGACATACGTCATGGTAGCTATATTGTGCCGAGGTTAACGTAATCCTGTGAAGGTGTGCTGGGGTCCGGACCCATGGGATGTTTGTTTTGCCATAGATTTGACTTAGATAGGTAGAATCAGCTTAAAGCTACTTATATGAGGTTTACAAATACTTTTGTGACTTTTAACCTTGTTTTCAAGGATCAGGTCCCTTTATTATCAAATAAGCAAGTTCAAAATCAGTTACCTATCTGTTTTTAACCGACTTCAAAACAAGGAGGTGGTCAGTTCGGAAGTATATTTTTTTGTTTTTTTACCTCATAACTCCGTCATTTATGAACCGATTTAAAAAAATATTTTATCTGTGAAAGGATATACTTTCCGGTTTTAAAACATCAATCTACTTAACCGATTTCAATAAAATTTCTATGGGACCACATAGAAAGAACAATGGAAAGTTTGGACTAGGAAAAAACAGAAATTGTTACCGAGATGAAACTATCACCAATATGTAGTGCATTGTTAATGTAATTACTGAATATCTTCCGTTTTTTCTTAAAGCTGGGAAAATATATAAAACGATACATGTTCCATCAAGTTACGTTTTGTTAGATTTTACTAGGGGTGGTTGCGCTACACCGCGCATCCAATCGGTTTAGTTTGGTTTTTAAATCAAAATAGCTGGAAAAATAATATGTCATTCAAGTAAACGAAATTGTGTATTAACCACAAAAAAGTGAAAAATAAAAATCTTTTTTTACAGCAAAAAACAAGTTTTGTGCTCGATAGGATTTTCCATCGGAGAAAATGACGAACTTTCGCCCTTCCATATAACTTCGGACAGGACCGTTCGTGGTGATATTTGGAGGAGGCCTCTCTGAAGCAGTCGGCGTCTTTCACCTGGAATGATGATGATTAAATTAGCAATTACTTTATACTTGTTTCATGTTTAGTGTTGTTCAACACCCAGTACGTAAGTATATCTCTTTAGGAAAGCTTTGAACTTTATTTCTAGTTTAAGGTTAAGTGTCTTCAAATTGACATTTTTATCTAGATATTCTTCTTTTGAAGATACATTGAGCTTCCAATTTTCAAAGCTCAACAAAAACTAGGACTGTGAAACCCACATCAGTTTGATGTGAGATTAACCTCAGACTGGCGGAGATTTGTCGAATCCAAGTTGTGGCAACACTCGTGTCTCTGTTTGTATGTTACCTAACTGTATGTGCCCATTGTTATTAGAGATTTATTATTGTTATGTATAGATCAGCTTTTATAGTGTTTTTTTTTTCATTTTTAGCTAAGGTTTATTTTTACTGAACAAATTCATTAGTCATGTCAATTAAAATATATATGTAGGAACATAGGATGAGTTTCTCCGAGCGGTGGGTAAGGTATAGTTTCAGGATATTGGCGTCCCCATTTTATTGAGATAAACAAGACAGTATATCAATAACAGAGTCTAATTACACTTTAAAAACACACACACACAATAAAAACAATAAGTAATAGAAATACAGTCACTCGAACAGACCTTTAAGGTCACAGTTCGTACAGAGGCCTAAGCCACCCAAGTACAAAGTGTATCAGCAAGCCAATACAGCTATGTAAATATACAGCAGTGCTGTACCAGGTAAACCGACAGTTTTGTCGGGAGCAGGAGCTCTATACTGAGTCGAATCCAAGATAAGACTAAAAAGTGTACTGGCACACAGAGTGCACGCTCTTTTATAATACCATGTTCTCCCTCCACAACAACTCTGTCCAATGCCGCACGGATGTGCGTCACGTGTTTACTTGATACGAATCACTATAATTAGCATAATCTAATAATACTTGCATTGCAAATTAATCAAATTGTACAATAATAATTATCGTAAATAATCAACAGTGGTTTAACAAAGTAAATCGTTTTAAATCAAAATAACATGTCATCATTTGTATTTTAGAAGACAAACGATTACTATTATTGAAATAAGTTTCCAAAACTCAATTCTAGTGTACTACGAGTACTCAATAAATTATGTTATGATTTATCGGACAGTAATTGATATTAAAATCACTTAAATTAAATAACACAAACAAAACAATTCAGTTTGCATAATATAACACATTTTGACAGTTGTCAAAATGTGTTATATTATGCAAACTGTATCTGTCTGTGTGTGTAGTTGTATTTGATAACCGTCTCCGACATATAATAAATTACCAGAGTTTATAATACAAACTTTTTATTCTAGATATTCGTCGTGAAATTACTAGGTACTTAATGTACATAACTAACTTAACTATTTATATCTACTAAACCTAACTATATTCAAACTTAACTGGACTAATAATCGCGAAATTATGTAAAAACGTGTATAAAAACAAGTTCACATGTAGAAGCAATAAATATATTGAGAATTGAAAGCTTTTAAATGGAAATCAATCTTTGCGTAATTATTTATTTTGATCTAATTGTCATTCCTGACTTGGTTATCCTAACTATTAATTTATAGCTCCCACGCCTAAAACGATTTTGACGAATCATAACGAGAGCGGGTGAAAACTAGTCTTTAATATTATTAAGTCTGATTAATTCCAAATACGAATAGGGTATTCTACTGAAAAAAATCTAATTAGTCCGTCAGATAGATTTCCAAAAAATATTGAACACACGTATTTTTTTTTCTTTCTTCACAACAAACAAAATGACAAAGATACAGCGCGTTGAAAACTCGCGTGACGTCACTACGTCAGTACAATAATTTTTACTAACGACGTTACGTCACCAGCCCCCTCTCTTGAACTTTGATGCGCTTTATCTTATTAATTTTTTTGCGATTTGAAATGGCAAAAAATACGTGTCCAATATTTTTTGAAAATCTAACGGACAGGCTAAATAGAATCATATTTTTTCTACCCAGTAGAGTACCCTATTCGACTAAGTTTTTTTAATTTTTAAAACATTACCCCACACTAAGAATTTCTCCTGTATCGTGGAGTTTGAGTTCCTCACGCGGCAAATTCTCTTGCTAAACTTGCACTTTAAAAACCGCTTCCTGCACTTCTGAAATGCGATTTTATTCAGCAGAATCACGACGTTCGACGAAACCAGTTACAACACCAAAACTCATTTTATTATTCCATAATCCTTAATACCATAACAGAAAATCCACAACCCCTCATTCCGCTTAGCTGACATGCGGTCGCAATCACAACTAATATAATGTTTTTCAATAAAGGAATCCTTTCGCAAACGGGAGGGGAGGTGACTCAGATGTCATGCTGTCACGTCATCATTCCCTCCACCCGGTTAGAGTGGGCACAGAATAGATAGGCACAGAAGTACCGCTCCATAGAGCGAGGGTAAACGTACGCACACATAGACAGACACGCTTCACGTAACAAAGTGAGCACAAGTACGCTAGCGACTGGCGTTTTGGTTTAAAGCCTCGGTAACAAGACAAGTAAATCTTACACTTTTGGGCCGTAATTTCGGAGCGCCTCGATAAAAAGACCATGGAAAATCGTAGTATTCTCTACAACATCTATATGTAATTTGAAATAACTTTGGAAGCTTAGTCAAAGAGAAACAAAAAGGTTTACTGGTAGCAAATGCCTTGTTGCATTATGTCTTCCTATGTGCCACTAAAAACTTATTCGAAAAGTTTTATCGAGGTCACTTGACTTCGGAATGATTTTTCTACAAAAACAAGGGAATAACTAAAATTGGGAGAAAACTGTAGCAGAGAACATATTTTGAACTGCAACATGTCCTAGCACTCCGTTTTCACAACAGCAAGGAGAAATCAGGTCAAAAAATCGCAAATTAATTATTAATCGCCTATTTTGCCTCGTTGTATGAAGCTGACCTTCTGCTGTTCGACTATCGCTCTACTCTGTGGTATAGGGTTGCAGCAGAACTATAAGCTATATGTTATAAGGAATAGATGTTATGAGGCATCCACGCCCCCTAGTTTGTCGAATGATTTATGAAGCAACGCGGTTGGGATTGATGTGATTTTTTATGATTACCTTTTTCTTCTGATTTTGACAATGGGGAAAAGGGTATGAGGCGTATTTATCGTAACAGATAGAAATAACAGATATTTACAAATAACAATTGTTTTTACTAACTACTTTAATAACAGAACCTCAAACACTGTTACCGCGGCTGTTGCTGTTACTTCATTGTATCAGTGACACATAGGTACAGAATCAATCTCTCAAGTCTAGACTTTTACATTATGTTGGGGTCTGCTTACAGTAACCGGATGAAAGCAATATAAATAAACGTAATTCTTCTATATTGTCCCAGTATCCCGACATTCCTAGTCAATACATCGGATACGATTTTGGACGATTTTAAAAAATGAATAATGAAAATATTCAATTGAGATTTAAATACGTATTAATCGTCCGTACAAAAATACCAGATCCAATAATATCTATTATTAGAATAACAGATATTTGGATCTATTATTTTTGTGTTACAGTAACAGTAGTGATATAACAGATATCGTCCAACCCGAAAAATTGTTTGCAAATTTTGTCGGACAATTTACAAACATACGAACAGTGCAAGTTGCATAAAAGCAGGTAATAACACCGTATCGTATCTAACAATGGATTTACTTGCAGTCTTATTTTCGAGCTCAGCGTCGGAAAGCGTTGCAAGTTTATTCGAAAGTTTTAAAAAGGCACACAGAGTCGTTGTCACCGAATAGTTTGTGTTGTACCTGACGAATAACACGACAAATGTTGCTGTAAGCGTTGAAAAGTTTTGCAGGAAAAATATTTACATGAAAAGGTATGCCGTGTTTCTGAAGGCGTGAATTTTACGTGTTTTTTTTACTATTCTGAAGGGTTTTAGGTTTTTTTTAAAATCGTGTATTCGGAGATTCACTCTACTGCGTGAATTGCGGTTGTCTTTAGGATGTATACAATGTACTATTTGTTAATTCTTCAAGTTTTTTCATAAATAAAATATTTTTGAAAAAACTATTACCTTCATTATAATGAGTTTAAATTCATATTTTCCACAGCATAATACAATATTTTACCAAAAAAATAAATAAAAATAAAACATGTTTATTCCGCTCGAAATAATGCACAAAAAATAACTTAAATCGAACACCACTTATAACAATGGAATAGCTGCCAGTATTAAAAAAATATTAGTCTCCCAGATGACACAGTATCAACACTTATCTCAGTGTTACTTCCTTGCAATCAATTATTACAAAACGATTCATCATCATCATATCAGCCGAAAGACGTTCACTACTGGACATAGGCCTCATCTTCAGCGCTTAAGATGTGACGCTTGGCGGTGTAAACGTAAAAGATAGACACTTTCGCACGTTTGTAAATTCATAACCATCATCATTTCAGCCGAAAGACGTCCACTGCTTGGACATCGGCCTCCCCCAAAGAGGCCTATGTACGGGGGGCGGGGGGTTCCATAATCGCTACGCTTGGCAGGCGGGTTGGCGATCGCAGTGTAGCTGTTGCAATGTACCTACAGAGAATTCTGCTGCCCATTCTCTGGTGAGTCCCTTAGTTGCCTTTTACGACACCCACGAGAAGTGATGGGATGGTGCTATTCCTTTACGTCCGACACCATGCGGAACCACCAACCAACCACAAAACGTTTATATAAAACAAAAACAAAGTCACCGAACATTCGACTTGTCAAACTTTACCCCGCAAAAAAATAAACTCCCTTATCCTAAAACATTGGTTCAACAACAAAAAAGTTTAAGAAAAAGTAAACACCCTTTTCTAGATCCATTTGTATCCCGACTCACATCATCCAAAAATAATCGCTTGTACATCCTACCCACTGAGTTTTGTCGGTCAAAACACCATTCAGACCAATTTTTATTATCACACATAACGCTTCAGGACACCATTGAATGCCATGGAAGAGTTCCCATCGATATGTGCGGCAATTATTGCGGAAAACAGCCTTCTGCCGGTTTATGGGACAATCCGGGATTATCCGGTCCCTTTTAAATGTTGTACAATATCATAAAGAACACTTGGGTAGGTTTAAGTAGAATGTTGGAGTTATATTTGTTGTTGTTGGGTTAAAACTACGGTCTGGGGAATGTTAATATTCAGTAAAATTAGTAACGTGTTATTAATTTTTGCATTTGCAGTTACACCATTACAGTCAATGAGGAACTTGTCGCTCGGCTTTGCAATAACAGTCGCACGGATCGAGAATCATTCATCATCATTATATCAGCCGAAAGACGTCCACAGCTGAACATAGACCTCCCCTAAGTGACGCCACAACAACCGGTTCTGTGCGTCTCGCATCCATCAGCTACCCGCGACCCTCACCAGGTCATCGGTCCATCTTGTGGGAGGCCTTCCAACGCTGCGCCTAAGGAGTATCTTAGGAGATGTATTAGGTACTGGGTTGTGGCAGTCAGGCAGTTGCTCTATTCAGCTACATCAGGCTGGTCTGGAAGCCGACCCCAACATAGTTGGGAAAAGGCTAGTCAGATTGACTGATCATTCCTTTATTCATTACTATCTTTTGCCTGCGACTTCGTACGCGTATATTCACGTTCCCGTAGGAATTCCCCGTTACCGTATTCCTCATGAATGTGGCTATCACATAAAATCCGATTGGTAGTTCCAGAGATTGGCGCGTTCAAACAAACAAACTTTTTGGCTTTATTATATTAGTATAGTATATATATATATCTACCTATAGATTATTATGAACCTCTACTATCCCACTGCAGGGCATAGGCCTACCCCCTTCCGTCCTTCCACTTTCTCTGGACTTCTGTTATATTGGGCCAGTCCTTTGAGGAGTCTAGCTCATCTCGCCATCTCTTTCTGCGCCTGCCGCGTTGTCGTTTCCTTGCGTTTGGGATCCACTGCGTGGTAATCTTTGCCCATTGCTCCTCTTACATGCGGCAGATATGACCAGCCCAGTTCCACTTAAACTTCGCAGCTGTGTGATTACAGTAAATTTATGTCCTATAATGACTAGACCAGAGTTTGATTATTTTTACTCCAATATTTTTTGGAAAATAATAGAACAGTGTTTACAGTACCGTCCAGTTTTCTCTGAGAACGATCAATAAATCGTAAAACTAAGATACGTCAGCCCGATATTAAATTATTTATTTGATAGTGTCTTCACGGAGTGGCTCACAAATTGGAGTGTATCAGTACGCCGCAAGTGACGTCATATTACGGATAGTATACGATCTACGGGAGTGATGTCGGTTTACGGGTTATAGTGAAGAGGGCAGTTGGGAAAAAGGGTTCTTTTGGGACGTCGCAATTCACTTTCCGTTTACATCAAGTGAATTTGGAGATTAAGTTATCTTTTAATCTTATATCAGCAGCTTCATTGATACCAATGGTTTATTTTTAAAAACTTTAAACTTGCTTCTCTGTTGATTTGATTGAGTTGAGTGGAAAAGGAGGTCTCTTATGGCTTTTTTTCCGTTGTGATAGCGAGTGAGTCATTTAAAGGAGTAAGTTTCCTTTCTCTCAATAATCTGTTGAAAATGTTCGAAAATTAACGCTTTTTTGACAGATTGCGACTGAGACGCGAACGGGGACGTAGCCTATAAATTAGTAGAATTGGCCCTCAGTTAAGTGTTTTATCTACTGTCGAGGTTGTTTTTCCGTTACCATGGCGACTGCGATCATTTGAGTCGAGGTTTCCTTCAAAAAATCTTAGAATATACCTAATAAATTATCTACGGGTTTTTTTTTTTTGATGGGATATCATCAAATGACTCCTCCCGCTCTGGGCAGAGTGGAAGGGAGTGTCAGACTCTTACTGACTAAACCCTTTGCTTTCCAGGGCCGCGGTAACTCTTTCTAAAATAATCCGCAATCGTTAGTGGCTACTCAACTGTTTGCGACATTTGTGCTTTTATGTACTGTGTTTCTGTTTTGTTGATCAAAGATTGTGCAAAATGTGAGTGTTATAGAATGGGCAGAAGCATAGCAGCAGTGGTCGTCTTTCGGCTTATATCATGATGATGATGAAAGATTGTGCCAGCACAGTATCCTTTGTCTTAATGCAGATCATCACAACATCATCATGAATTCGTTATATAAGTGTGGATTAAGGCGATATTTAAAAGCACACCCTACTAAAAAAGAAAATAAGAAAACAATTTCTTCCTCAACACTCCAACAATATGTGTCACCAGTGTCATGAGAGTGTACAGTAAATACTGAGAGAGATGTCAATCTCGCAGAGTAGCGAAGATGTCGCGATGACAATACGTACTTCAGAGATGAACGGTTGACTTGGATTGCACTTGTCCTGGCGACGACACTTTGGGACGCGACAAACGATTTTTGAGATGAAAGATTATACGATGGGACTTATAATGATTCGGTGATAAACTCCTTTTACTAATGAACAGCTTATTGGCGCTAGGACGCCCAAATGCAAGTTGGAAATTATCTTACAGGCATGTTATCGTATATATGAGGTAAAACCAAAGATTTGATACCAAGTGAGAGCTAGTAAAACTACGAAATCAGCGATGATCATAACATAGCTCGGATCTCACCAGTAAAGCTTGTTAAATCTTAGGTTTTACAGGTACGTCCTAAGATTTACCGTAGTTCGGGTTTTCATTAAAATATATACTAATTTTGATAGTCAGTATTTATCTATTATATCCATACTAAAATAATAAAGCTGAAACGCTAAACGGCAGTTCAAGAGATAAGCATGTTCAGTCGGATTTGAAAAATTATTTTTGTATATGACAGCTAAATTCTAGTGGAAGGCCATAGGCTAAACAGGAACGGAAAATTCCTATGGTAACGGGAAAAAAATGGGATGTGCGAGTGCGAAGTCGCGGGAAAAAGCTTATCAGTTAATAAACAGTAGGTATTTAAGGATAAAATAAACAGAAACAATAAAAACTTACAAAAAAAGTTTGAGCTTCAGCTTTTGTGATCCTATTGGTTCACGTCCAGCAGATTCTCGCGACATTTATCAGGTGTACTGGGCCTGAACCACCAACTCTTAAAGCAGTGTTACTTTACTATGGCATGTAATTAAATCGATATCTGTATTTTCCCTTTTTTCGAACAAAATATTTCAAAGTTAAATCAAAAATACTGACTTGCACACAAATTATGCACACTAAATAAATCATATTAGATATACTGTTAATGGTATTTGCAGAACTGTTTTACTGAACGAATATTTGGCTAATGATATTTCTGGGTGGTTTAAAAAAAAATAACCACGAAGGGGATGGCGGGGTCTGTTCGCTCGCTTCGCTCGCTCACTTGACCCCGCCATCCCCTTCTAACCTAACCTGTCCGAGTCGGGGTGCCCAATGACCGGCTACTATTGTAACCATGATAACCACCTGCTATTTCAGGGAAGTGCAATTTAGAGTGCAAGTTAGTATTTTTGATAAACAATTCGTATTTTTGTTTTATAAATCATAATTCCGATGTATGAACCACATTTTTGGTGTGAATTCGATAAAAAGGTCATCTCGTTTTGGATGATTTTTTTAGTTTTTTTTGTAAGACATGTTTTCTAATCAATTGGGATTTTTTGCACAGCATTATTTTTTCTGGTATGCATTAAAATTATACAGATGTGCATTTAAAAATATCCCCTTTACTATTACTTCCACTGGAAGTAATATTGAAGTAATACTGCTTTTAGAGTAATATGTAATGGATGGTCACCTATCCAAGACTAATGGACACATGCTTTTCACCTGCCTAGCCTTTCCCAACTATATTGGGGTCGGCTCTTAGGAAAACCAGATTCATCTGAATACCAGTATTTTACGTGGAGCGGCTGCCCACCAGACCTTCACCCATTAACTGGGTAACTTCTACTTCTTGGCAAGACTGGTGTCAGATTTTCTGGCTTCTGACAATCCGTAACGACTGCCAAAGATCTCCAAATGACAGCCGGGACCAACGGCTTAACGTGCTTTCCGAGGCACGGAGGAGTCTCGGTGTGTTAAGATGGTCACCCATCTACAGTTCAAACCTCGGCAAGCGTGGCTTAACCTTGAAGCAGCCTGTGCGGCTGTTATAATTCAGCCACGATAATCAGCAAAAAACAAAAAATTTAATCATTCAGGTTTTTATGTTTTATTGTAATCTTCGCTTAAACCAGAGCACCTGTCATGTTATCTCGACACCACCCTTGGCAGACTGGTAGAAAACGCCCAAGGCATTAAGTCAAAGTCAAAATCAAAGCATTTATTTCAAATAAACCATTTACCGGTACTTTTGTATTGTCTAAGTCAGTTCCAAAGCGTATATCTCTATGGAGAAAAACGTGCAAGAAACTCCACGGACACTTTTAGGTTTATATGTCCGCCATTATACCTTTGTGAATAAAGTTTCAAATAAATAAACAAAAACCACCTCGCTGCTGAACTAAATATCTATCCCATATTTTGACAGTAGAGTAAAACAGAAAGCAATCCTCAAAGAAATACCTAAAAGTCCAAACCGACACAGGTACCTACCATTCGGGACCAAATCACGAGCAAAACCTCACTATTTTTCACCGGCACATTTTAATATCCGTCGCATAGTACCTCAATGTCGCGACGCGAGTACATTGCAATCAGTTGGAAAGGATTGTGCCATAAATATTTGATAGCCATCCCACCCCGATCGGTGTGTATGTCATAACGGACGGATTTTGTTCAGGTTCCCAATGTGGAACTGATATATTTGTATGTCGAATTTTCTGGTATTGTTGTCGGTGTACTTTACTTTGTTCTAAAGTTGTGCAGTCTATTTATTTATCAAATTATGCACACACATTTAATAAAAGGATAAGAAGAAGGAAGCAGAAAAGTAGGTACAAAGGTGGTGTTAATTTCTAAAGAAATCTCTTCCAGCATACCTGCGAATGAGAGTTGAGTGAAAAGAGATGTAGACAACGTGTGTAAAAGGTATAAGTAGGTAAAACTAAAACAATACATTTGCTATACATAAATGTATTACTAGTACATACTTATATGCACGATATATGGACACTCGCCATAGGTCTGGTCCACAAATTCAAGGTTGCTTAGCGTGCAATGGAGAGAGCAATGCTCGGGGTTTCTCTGGTGGATAGAATTCGCAACGAATTCATTCGCCAGAAAACTAAAGTCACCGACATAGCGCGAAGGATCAGCATGCTGAAATGTAAGTGGGCCGGCCATGTCTGTAGACGGACAGGCGGTCGATGGAGCAGGCATGTGTTAGAGTGGAGACCGCGTATGGGCAAACGTAGTGTGGGACGCCCTGCGGCACGATGGATCGATGATTTGAAGAAAGTGGCTGGCAGCGGATGGGTGCGGACTGTTGAAGACCGGGATGGTTGGCGCTCTTTGGGGGAGGCTTACGTTCAGCAGTGGACGGCAATTGGCTGACATGATGATGATGATGATGACTAATAATATGCAACTATGAAGGGAAGCAGAGATAGTGATCTTTCACTCTTCTTTTAAAAACTGCGAGAGATTTGCAATCTCTAATGTCAGGCGGTAGCGAATTCCACAACCGTACCGTAAGCCGTTACCGTTTAATAAGATATTTTAAAGATTCAAAACTCCTAGTCTGAACTGGACCTGTTTGGCGCACCTGAGCACGCAATGTTATTGTTATAAATTTAAGGTTCCTAATACTTGTAGGCACCAACCTCAAGAAAATAGTTGGAATATTAACTTTAGCTTTTTAAAAGAAAAAAACTATTTCTCCCATTTTAGTTCATAATTAAACTAACTACAGTTTTGAAGATAGTTTAATTTTTTTAAATAACTTTTTTAGTCGGTAGCCTCAGCTCCAAAGAGTACTGTTATGACCTGCTCTGACATTCAATCAGTTCTCAGTGTTTATCATGATTACCTATTATATTTATAAGGTTTATTGTTTTTTTTTTTTTTTTTTTTTTATCTTTATTATTTTTATGGGGGTTTTTATCCACAAGGATACGTCAACCCCATTGTACCTTAAACAATATAAATGCACTTTACATTACTTACAATATAACATTACGGATTTGAGCTCACTGCCAGCCTACAAAGTTGTTTTGCTAGATCAGACTTAGGGTATGATAATATCGTCTGAATTAAGCCAATATCTAACCTGTTCAAGCCATACTCTCTTTCCAATTTTTCTCTCTCAATCTTATTTTTTACACAGTCCATCAACAAATGTTGTACGTCCTCGATTTTATTACAAGTAATGCAATTTGGTGATTCGACTTTTTTCATCAGGAACGCAAACTTTGCCGATGGATAGTGTCCCGATCGGAGTCTTAATGCTATTTTAACATAACCTCTGTTCAGTTTGCCATCATCAAACCATAGATAACGAGGAGGCTCATGCTGAATGGTTTTATACCAGATTCCCTTTGTTTCCGATTTTTCATCAAAATGATTTTTCCAGAACTCGTAACATTTAGTTCTAAATTTAGGGATCAAATCTGAGTAGTCCGGCAAAAAACTAAACTCATTTCCATCTACAGCTGCTAACTTAGATATTCGATCAGCCTCCTCGTTACCTTTCACACCAATGTGAGCTGGAACCCATTGCAATCTAAATTCAATGCCATTTTTATTGAATTTATGAATGGTACTAATAATATCGTAGGCTATCGATACACCTCTGATACCAGAGGCACATCGAGCCACGTGTTGCAAAGCGCTTTTGCTGTCAGAAAAAATAACAATTTTATTTAATCTTCGTTCATTTGCATATGACATGGCTTGAAATATTGCAATAAGCTCCAGCGTCATGATTGATACACAAGCATTTATCTTGAAACCAATTTTAACATTAAAATTTTGATAGAAATACCCAACCCCCTGTCCATGCGCACTCTTAGACCCATCAGTATAGAATTTATGCCAACCACTGTATTTTGTATTTAGTTCTTCTATAACATTATTTAGTAGGGAATTAGGTTCAAATGAAGTTTTGCTACCTGTTACGCATTCCAGATCACCTTTAATATGCTCCTGCAATTCAATGGCTGATACCCATATATCTAAACTAAACATCCTAAGCGTATCTGATGAGGACACTTGAAATGTTTTTATATCATCAACTGTTTCAACGAGTAAAGGCTTTTTTTTGTTCTTCCAGTATTCATTATGGCAAAGCTCGCTCAAATCAGATATAATATCAACAGTTGTATTATTAGACCAGGATACACTTTTCAACATAAATTTATAGGCTAAGTATTGTCTTCTTAAAAATAAGGGCATTATATTTAACTCGCACTCCATAACATGGATAGGGGTACTTTTAATAAATCCTCCCGTGATTCGCAATGCTTGATTCTGTATTTTATTTAACTTGTTGGTATGAACTTTAGCGCCACAATCATAAATGAAGCTACCGTAGTCAAGCCTACTTCTTATTAATGAGATATACAACCTACGTAAATGCTTAGTATGTACACCCCACGTACTACCGGCCAACACTTTCAAAATGTTAAAAAATTTCGAACATTTATCTACAGTTTCCTTTACGTGTTTCCCCCAGCGCAAGTTCCTATCCAACCAAATCCCCAAATATTTCACACAATCCGATCTTGCCAATAGTTGGTCGTTTGCTTTTAGGGTAGGAAAAAATCTCCTTTGGCCCTTACTAAAGAGACAGTATTGAGATTTACTTGGAGATAAAACTAAACCCAATTCATCTAAAAAAATAATTACAGAGTCAAGCGCTTGTTGAATACGTATTTCACACCTTTGAATGTCTTTATCACTAACAAACAAAACAAAGTCGTCGGCATACTGCGATAGTAATATGTTTTGCGTTTGGATACATATTTTGTGTGTTATTATATTGAAAAGCAACGGGGATAAAGGATCCCCTTGCGCAAGGCCTTTATTGGTCCATCTGGAGAGTGTAGTTTGACCAGTGTTCGATTTAATATTGAGGTATCTTTCGCTTAAAAAGGACCAAAGATATGTACAAATTTTAGTTCCTATTTGAAGACTATCCAATATTTTCATCGCTACATCAATAGAAACGTTATTGTAAGCGCTCTCAATATCTATAAAACAAGCTAACGTTGGAATATTCTTGGAAAAACCTATTTGAATATGTGAGACTAAACGAGTTATGGAATCTAAACAGGACTGTGATTTTCTAAAGCCGACTGTATGCGGTGAGAGAGCTTTTGTGTTTTCAATGTACCACTCTAAACGTCTAAATATTAATAAATGAAAAATTTTAGAGAGACAAGAAAGTAAGGATATAGGTCTTAATTTCGGTTCACCATGAGAGGTGGAATTAACCTTTGGGATGGGGATTACCTGTATGTTTCGCCAGTGTTTAGGAATAATGCCAAATTTAAAAATATTATTATATAATCTAAGCATGAAATTTTTTGCTGTATCAGGTAAGTGATAGATCATGGAGTAAGTTATGCCATCTTCGCCTGGCGCTGTGTCCTTTTTTTTAAAACAGCTTTTAAGTTCTGGCGTGGAGAAGTCAGCTTCTAAGGTTAAATTTCTAGATTCAAATGTTGGCATAACATTTGTGACGTAATCTGGAGTAAGTGAACACAGCAGCTCGCTTTGCTTTTCAAGAGAACAATACATTTTATTTTGTCTAAAGCCCTTCATCCATCTCATGCGACGCCAGAGATCAGAGGCTGAAGTTACTTCATCAATAGAGTTACAGAACTTCTGCCAGCTTAGAAATCTTTCTTTACGTATTAGGTCTTGTGACTCATGAGTTAGTTTCTCTAAATTTGACAAATTTTCGGGAGTAGGGTTACGACGAAAGGTGGTCAAAGCTAGTCTACGCTGAGCAACTATTTTCGATAATTGAGGGTTCCAATACTGCTTTGGAATAAAGTTTCCAGCAGGTTTATTACAATATTTTATATAGGGAATATGCTTATCCGCCGCATTATTAATTTCATTAACAAAATGATCATACATATTTTGAATCCTGTTCGATCCGTCGCTGTATACACCAAGATTATCGGCAATAGTTCGAGAGTATCCAGTCCAATCCGCTTTTTTCAGGTTCCGTTTTTTAATAAAAATAAAGTCATTAATTATATGAATCGACATTTTAATTATCAAATGATCACTTCCTAAGTTTTCATTATACACCTGCCACATAAATTTAATAGCTATGTCTGATGAAGCAAAAGAAATGTCAGGTGAGGTTTGTTGTAAAATTCCGTTGACTAACTTTACTCGCGTGGCCGCACCACTGTTGAGAGAAATAAAATCATTGTCAAGCGCCGCGTTCATAATCTGAATACCTCTCGCATCAGTTTTGACTGACCAGTTAGTGTGGTGGCCATTGAAGTCACCGGCAATTATTGTTTTCGCGGAAAAAGTTGAGAAAAGTGTATCCCAGTCAGCCAATTGCGTTTGTACGGAAGATGGACAATAGATAGACAGAACATATTCTAAATCTTTGCAGTTGAGAAGTTTTACACATAATATTTCAATGCCAGAATTGTTAGTGCTAAAAGAATAAATATGAGAATGAATAGATTTGTGTACTATTATTGCCACTCCTCCGTACGAATCGTATCTATCATTTCGATATACATTATAGCCACTTATATTTATCGTAGAATCAATGTCAAACCATGTCTCGCTAATAACGGCAATGTGAATACATTCACGTATTAATAGATCCCTAAAACTAATCAATTTGGGCCAAAAACTTTGAGCATTCCATTGCAATATGTTTAACTTTATATGTTTAGGTAAATTATCCATTTACGAATTTAATTAATCGCTCAATTAATCTCCCATTTAACAACATATTAGTCAAAAACTTATTAAGTTCACCAGAAATCATTTTCAAAACAGAACTAATTTTTTCTTCAAATGTACCCTCTGCCAGTATAATATTTTTAATTTTAAACCATAATTTCTTAAACTCAAATTTATATGTCAACTCGCTGTCCCTTTTACCACTCTCTTCTTCATTCTGCGGTTTCTCTGTTACGGTTTCCATTGCACGCTTATTAGAATCATAAAACTCCCTCTTTTTCTTATTTTTTCTTCGTTTTGATTTTGGTGCTTGAAGAATTGTAGACATTTCACCTGAACTTTTTTCTGACTCATCTTCTATGTTCTGATCATCAGATACCACATCTTGCCGTTGCAAACCCACCACTAGTTTATCTCGGTATGATTCATAATTATTCTGTAGATAACTAAACTGGTCGTGAGGAGACACGGCGTATTCACTCGAATGTTCCCTAATGACCTTTTCTTTTTGTTTATTTTCATAAAATAACTGTAGGGCTCTGCGATATGTTACTTGTTGTTTGCTCATGATGCTTCGTATAGACTTTTCTTTCACAAAGAAAGGACACTTTTTGTCTAAAACAAAATGATTGCCCTTACAATTAAGGCACTTATAATTTTGAATGCTGCAATTAACGTGATCTCCCGCACATTTCGGACATATAATTTTTTTAATGGGACAATATTTTATGAAATGGCCAAACTGCCAGCAACCGTTACATTGTGTCACTGGGAACACGTACGGCTCAACTTTGAAACGGCAGCCATAAGCATGGATAAAAGGAGGCATGCTATTGCTTTTGAAGCACACCCTTATCGACTCACTTTCCACCCATTTCCCGTCTGAATTTAAACGTTTTAATCTTTTAAACGATAGGATTTCAGCAGACGACTCAAAGATTTTAGTAAGCTCATCTTCTGTCAGATCCAAATCGACCCCTCTCACCAAACCATACGTCATAGTCAAATCTTGAGTAAGTTGACAACGCAGTCCTCTTTCTTTAATCTCGTGACACTCCAATAGTTTTACCGCAGATTCCTTATCCTTAAATTGGATTAAAACTTTAAAAGAGCTTTTATATTTGATCCTAATGATACCCGTAATGTTTTCAGATCTGAGTAACTTGGCCATCGCTATTTGCTTAGGTAAAACATCGACGGAGGTGACACATACTTCATAATCAGCTGGGTTTTGCGAAGACAAATTTTTTTCCTCTTCTACCCTCATATTCCTTGTTAGTTCCACTGAGTTACTTGTGATCATACGTTTCGCTCTTCTTCTATTCACCGTTATAAATTCGTCATCATTTCGTTCGTCACTATTTCCATCTTCCCTTTCTTTCCTCTTCTCTGCACTCCTTCTAGTAATTTCACTGCTTTCTTTGCCTTGTAAATTATTCGCTTCCAAATTCTTGTGATTATTTTCATAACTTCTTATTATCTCCATATCAGTAGCATTATCCCCATCACTATGGTCCGACATTCTCACAAAACTCACAAAGCGTCGATCGGCCTCAAGGTCAGCCGACACTCGATTACAATAAGCTCATTAGCTAATGAGTTATACACAACTAATACACTGTACGCGTCCGTTCAATACGAATACCGATATGACACTGAGGTTTATTGTTGTTTTCAGATAAAATACATTCGTATAAGTAATGGTTCGAAAATATACAAGAATTTATAGAAACTTGAAAAATGGTAAACGTTTCATGCCGTACTTCTCTTTTACTCCTGATGATTTGAACAAGGCTATATCAGACGTTAAATCTAAAAAACTGTCTACCAGAGAAGCGGAACGGAAATTTGGCGTCCTCAAAAGTACAATTAACCGTCATTTAAAAGATGAAAACTTACTCTATTCAAGACCAGGGCACCCTACATTATTTTCAGAGGTGGAAGAAGAAACGTTCGTCAATTATGTTAAGCATATGGGAGAATGGGGATCCCCCTTAGATATCTAGGATTAGCAATGTAAACCTATAGGCTGATTTGAATACCGTAAGTAGGTACCTGGTACCTTATTTAATTAAATGTTGATTAATGATTAAGTTAACACTAATACGAATCATAAATGAAGATGATACAATTTTAGGATTGTTTTTTTACATGATTGTTTATGATTAATAATTAAGAAGATTTGTTTTGTTTAGAAGACAGCTTGATTTTGTTAGAGTTGATTATTATTATTAAGAAGTTTTGTTTTGTTTGGATGCAATCAAATTCTTTATTATCATGTATGTGGCTAAACTTTATTTTGAGACTGATTCTGTAATAAGAACATGTTTTGGATATATTTTAATATTGCTTGACCTGCTGTTTGTAACAAAACCGTAAGTTATTACATTATTATTACCATTTGTAGAAGTTTACGCTACCAAAAAACCAGTTTTCTAAAATTTTTTATTTCTTTCAAATTCTGCCAATCTCAAAAAAAGCTGTATTTTATAACGTGGTACGAGTATTCGTTATTCTTTGTCCCAAATATCGAGAGACTTGATTAAAGTGACTGTTTTGGCTCATAATATGGATTACATATCCGTTTTCCATTGCTGTCCATAAT
This sequence comes from Melanchra persicariae, assembly GCA_947386135.1. Classification (NCBI taxonomy): domain Eukaryota; kingdom Metazoa; phylum Arthropoda; class Insecta; order Lepidoptera; family Noctuidae; genus Melanchra; species Melanchra persicariae. Next base: position 2,319,427 of record OX376652.1, read on the forward strand.
AGCCCCAAATAAGCGATATTTTATTAACCTCATGTTTATTTTTTTCCGTTCTTGTTGTAAGTAGTTACTTCAAACATATATCTGCTTATTTAAGGGGTTTTCCAAAACCCACATAAATTTATACCATAGCATTTAATGCGATGTAAACAAGACATTTGCTAAAGTATGCCAATATGTGTCCCGAGTAGCTCCGTTTTACGGTAAGTATATTATTTTATAATGCGCTCATCAGCATCATCGATCATTCCTAAGACTTGGCTGATGGTGTTGAAACTGGCCGAATGTGAAAAGTTATGATTAAGTATTACAATCGCAACTCCGATTTTACAAGACTCGAATTTCAAACCAGGTCAAGATATAACAGAAACAAAAAATAAAAAAAAATTTAAACAAAATTCCTTTCTCCAAGTAGAAAACTGTGTTTCTTAAGTGAATTAAGATTCTTAAATCAAAAGTTGGTTGCAGTTGGAGCCTGGGCACCGAGTTAACTTAGTATTTGCATAAACTTGTATTATTTTAAATGTATTTCTACGGATTAAAGGCAGGCACTGGAAAGGTATGTAATTCTTTAACTGATGTTTTCAATAACGAAAGTTTTTTTGGACTAGTATGTTCGAAAGAGTCACCGCGGCCCTGGAACGCAAAGGACACTAGGAGGAGCACGGATGGGTTTAGTCAGTAAGAGTCTGACACTCCCTCCCGCTCCACCCAGAGCGGAAGGAGTCATTTAATGATTTTCCATCCATAAAAAAAAGTATTTAAACAAACTCCCAACTTGAAATATTAATCGTTTTATCATCATTTAGCTGAATGATGTCCAAAGGCCTCCTGTGTTTTTCACATCCAGCGAACTCCTGTGGCCCTCACAAGTTCATCGGTCCTATTGGAAGACCTACCCGAGCTCTGTCTTCTACAATCATAGACACATGAGGGTGTTAGGCAGCTTTTGCCCGCGACTTTGTACGCGTATATCCTGTTTTAAGGGTTCCGTACCTCAAAAGCTACATGCCAAATTTCAGCATTCTACGACTAGTAGTTTCGGCTGTGCGTTGTCTGACAGTCACTCAGTCAGTAACGGAAGAATTTTATGTATAAAATTTTTCGATGCCAAATTTTAGATAAGGTTTAGTCAATATGAGTTTATTAGACTTAATTTCTGTAATATTCTTACTGACACAGTCAACTTCAGAATTAGCAGTTGGATTGCTCGGTTATTCTTATTCCTTTTAGACGTTAAAGTAATATTTAGTTACAGGTTCATAATAAATTCAAAACGTGAGTTCCTCCATTGGTCACGTGAAGTACCGAAAACGTGATAGTATTAAGTTTTATAGATATTCTAAGATGTTACCTGATATTTTTCGTACCCGCAAGGGAATATTACTTTTCTATTTCCATTATCTAACCTTACTGTATTGACCATTATCTTAAACTTGTTACTATGCGAGCTTTTGTTTTTCTGCCACCAAGCTGTTTTTTTTGTGTTTCGGTTTTGTAAAGTGGCAGTAAAAGAATCCGAGGCTGCGGCTACATAAAATGATTTTTTGGATCATGTAGTGTATGCGCAAGCGCGGTGGCAAATCAGTCTCTCACCAGCCGTAACCGGGGGCATACGTGGTCTGTATCTTGCATACCTTATATCAACCTGAGTTTTTATCAGTGTTTTATTGGCTCCTGAGACATTACAGATCACCTTCTATTTCTAGCGTCTAAATAAATAGTACTAATGAATTATCTAATAGGTACCTATACAAACAAAGCATGTCAGTGAGTGTTTACGATTAACTAGAAACTGACGAGCAGTGAAAATTCTGAGTATGCCTGTGACAGCGAACATTTGCGCTCAGCGCAACTGGGGATCTTTTCTTTAAGCTTGTAGTCCGTAGTTTCGGCCTTAGTGTCGGGCGTATTCTACTCCGTATCACCTACGGACTTGCGATTAGTCCCGAACTCGAACTAAGAAAAACTGTCAAATCGTGCTGTCATTCATTCTTAGTTCGGGTTTGGGACTAATCGTAAGTCCATAGGTCATACAGCAAGCAAAGCCCGGCGGCGTTTTGCCTTCTCCGGCCAATTCGTCATGAAGAAGTCCAAATCGTCACACCAGCGCAGCGTCAACATGTAGCGAATATTACTAAAATAGGAACGGTTTATTCTATTTTAAACTTTACCGTATAAAGGGATAAAGGTCAACATTCTTTTACAGAGCTTACAGGACCGCTGCTTTTATTAAATGCCATTTACAGGTCAGTCACCTATGACACACGTTCTGAAGGAAAGTGCTAATGAAAGATTTTCTAATTAATTCAACCTTATGTAGGTTTCAGTAACCTTATTTGAATATGTAATTGAGCTTGATTACGCTCTCTTAACATAATATCACGCCTTAATCTCTAGGAGGATCAGGCAGAGGTCGGTCTGTGGGTGACCATCTTAACATACCGAGACGCCTTAACCCTCCGTGCCTCGGAAAGCACGTTAAGCCGTTGGTCCCGGCTGTCATTTGTAGATCTTTGGCAGTCGTTACGGATTGTCAGAAGAGACGAAAAATCTAAAAAGTACCGTGTTAACCGTGTTTAAGTTAATGGGTTATGGAGGTCTGGTAGGCAGCCTTTCCACATAAAATACTGGTATTCAGCTGAATCCGGTCTGACTGAGAGTCGACCCCAATATAGTTGCGAAAAGGCAAGGCAGATGATGATATTTCAAAGTAAGGTTCATAAATATTACGGAGCCAGTCCATATTGTCATCAACCAAACCATATTGAGACTCTGCGCTGCTATTTCCAGATGGTACTGGAATGTTTCCGCATTGGAAAATTCAGTAACACTTGGGCCTGGAGGTATCAGAACCATTTGCGACCACTAGACAACAAGGCGAGGTTCCTATAATAATAATAATAATAATATGAATTAAATATAATTTAGGTACATACTTATTTACACGAAGACGTTTTTGAGCTCTGACGAGTTAGAGCTAGATTTACTTTGTGTTATAGAACTAAATAGAACAAGATCTCAGATACGACAGACGTACTTTTTAACCGACTTCCAAAAAAGGAAAATTTTGAACGTCATCATTTACATTTAAAATAATTACGTATAAAAAAAAAAAAAGTGACTCTACTGCCCATTCGCAAAGGTTCTTATGGAGAAGAACGGACAAGAAACTCCATAGTTTAGTCCTATTAGTCTCCATAGCTTAGTCCTATTAGTCTCCATAGTTTAGTCCTAATTAGTCTCCATAGTTTAGTTTAGTATAATTATATTATTTTAACTGTAAACAAACGTTTTGACGTTGGCGATAGTTCAAGTCAAATTCAAATTGTATTAGTATTTAGGCATCTTAAGCCATACACTAATATTGTAAAAAAGCAATAAAGGCTTTCTCTTTTTTTATTATAAGCTATCCTGTTATGTTTAGTTTAAGTTTATGTGAATGCAACAAAGAATTCATCATTTTACTGTACGTACATAAATCTAAATAAATACACTACTTTTTTCTGGTAGGCAGAAACTACGGAACGCCGCCACGAGCCTTACGTAATTCTTTTGCTTATTTTTAACTTTTTGGTTGTGTACATTTGAATACTGATTACAATGGTGTAATTATCATTCAAATGTACACAACCAAACGTATAGACGGCTAGTTAATTTCTCACAGTGTTTTTATTTTCTCCAACTTACTGTATGTGACTGATCTATGTTTATTTTTCAGAAGAAACCATCCGTTCTTGTCAAACATTATTTTATTTAACTTAGAGAAAAGTGTATAAACTCGAAGGCCTGCGCAAATCGTTCGAATGACATTGCAACCCGACAGAATCTATCCCGTTCAGAAACGGTGTTGTTCCGTTTCACGTAACCCAACAAATTCTTGTCACTACGCGCCCATTCGATGCCACGTCATCCATCAACAAAATGTACGATGCAGGTCGTTTTAACGCCTCGCACTCCCGTTCCTAATCTGCATACAGTACATTCAGGCCAACGTGATAGATTATCCAAAGAAAACCAGAAAAAAACCAAAGACTTTGAGAGAAAAATTGCTTTTCTTCTTTGAATTTCTTTATGGTGAACAAAAGAAAGGGAACAAAAACGAGGGGAGAGCAGGAAAAGTCAGCGTTTGTTTGAATAAGGATAGTTACATTTTGATCGCGCGGTAATGTGACAATGAGATTATTTATTGCTTGTTTTTTCTCGGATTGCGAAGAATTAGTACGTGATCTGAGTGGGTGATGTTTAATTATTATCTGCTTAGCTAATATCTTCTATTTGGTTGTAATTTCCTTGTTAATACTTTTTGTATTTACTCGGTTTGCACTCATGGGGATTTTCGTTCTATGGTGGATGTAAGCTTTATTATGCTTTTGTGTTTTTTTTTTTGGCCTGGCCGCTATTTTTTGAGATACTTCAAGTTTTAGGTTAGAGTTTTCAGATCTATCAGATAAAAGAAAATGGCCAAAATCTAGAAAGTTTAATAGGCAACAGCACAATAAATTCGCGCCTGGACAATGAGTGACATTTGCCTAGATCCATCACGTTGGTAGTCAGAGTGCCGCGGGCAGTGGACACTTACACACAGGCTGTTGGTTTGTGCAGTCATTGTTCACTACATGAATAATGATGTTATTCGTTTCAGACTGGTAACCTCCTTATAATTTTTTTCTTCATAAGAAAGCAATTGACCTGTATTCTTGAAAATCTTCCTTAATTTTTTTTTTTGTATTTGATAAAGCAACTCTTCTGATGTTTTTATGTAACTCATAGTATGTCACATCAACATATTTCTTACTTTATTGTTTACAGTGAAAAGAAACAATATTGTTTAATTTTTTTGGAACAGAATTTTAACCGGTAATCGACATTATTTGCTTAAACTAACTAGAAAAACTAAAAATTACTATCGCAAACAAAATTACACTTCAGCAACGCTCGCACGACAACGTCTGCTGGTCAACTTCGACGCCCGTAGGTCGCACATCTAACCTGCAACTGACTTTGATTGATGCCCCAACCCTCCGCCAGGGGCGCCAACGTCGCACTCATGGGATATTGTGACCATACCCGGACCATGAATCTTGAACGAGTCACACTTTCAAATGCATGACGCACTAAACTACATTTGTACTTGTCCGTCGTTAATCGCACAGAATCGTGATTTGTAGGGCTGGTCAAGAGTGACGTATGACAAGGATTTTATTGCGAAATCTCATGGGAAGGTTTTAAGGGATACATTTGTCATACTAGTTGTAGCTGAGGCTATTTTAAACGACACCTCCACCTTGGTCGACCTTTGCGAGCGAGAGGGAAAATATGTTCTTTTATTAAATTTCTAAGCTCAGCAGCGGATTTATAATCGGAATCGATTGTATTACCATTGTATTTCTAATAATTCGAAATAATTAATAAGAAAGAGCTCTTTTAATTCTCAATGTTGCCTTGGCAACAGAAAATAGAAAATATTTTCTCAATAGTTAATTTGTATTACAACTTTAAAACGTTGTTTTCTCGTTAAAAGCGAAGGATACAATAAATCTAACTTAATCGCTTAGCCTAATAAAAAAGGGGCATAACGGAAGTCTAGAAAAAATGAAAATGGAGTCTAAAATTCGCAGAATTTAGTAAGATTTTATTTAAGATAGAGTAAAATAATTGAGGTGTAATGTTGTTTTTTTATCTAAATCCTCATCTCTGCGGAATTTTATGTTCAGAAAGCGAAATCTTAATATTCCTTCAGAGACGGCGGGTATTGTATCGTTCTTTAGAGTTTTCTTGGAAAGTGACTGTTTCTAACAAGTAAAAGTGAAAGTTTTCTTCGTAAAATAATGTCCAAAGAAATTTGCCGTTACGACAGACTATTGAGAAACAGTTTTCAGGTGTTAAAATTAGGTTTTTTGCGAGCCTCTAAATGAGTCCGTATTTAAGTTCTTATATTTTAACTGAGTACGAAGTGGGACTGGGCAGGCCATGTCTGCCGATGCCGTCAAAGTTGTAAAGTTGTGGGCTCCTATATCGCAAGACTGGAGCCCAAACAGACAGCTAGACTGGGACAAACAGAGCTGAAAATGGCGGGATGCCTTCAATAGCTTCCTCCTGTATTGCCGAGAAAAGCACATCACAGATAGAATTGGAAGGACTGGTACAATAGGGTATTTTACAGAAAAATCTAATGAGTCCGTCAGTTAGATTTTCAAAAAAAAAATTTTTTTTCTTTTTTCACGAAAATAAAAAATGAAGACGATACAGTGTATTGAAAACCGGTTTTCAATACACTGTATCGTATTGAAAACCGTGTGACGTCACTATGATGATCAGATTTATGCAGCACAATACCCTATTCAGGGTAATAAAAAAATAAGTTAACAATGGCCACCAGCACTGGGTGGTGGTAAGTACTTCCCATAAAATGGACAACCTTTCACTTTAAAAATAATGCACCCGTTTTATATTTTTATGGTTCGTAAAGCCTGACGTAACCGCGGTCATACGAAGTCACGTAATGGGCAATTAATTTCCGGTTCCTGATTGATGCACAATGGCCACTGATATAATCGACAGGGTATTAAAATATCAGGGATTTAAATAAGGGAAATTATAAAACGATCGAATAAAATAATAACGTAGCGACTGATGATGAGATACTGTTTTAATAACTTGAGCGGTATGAATTTGAGTAAGCGAAAAATTAACTAAACTAACGACGAATATTGATTAATAATAAAATCCAGAACGAGCTTACAAAAAGTGGGTTGTGATTAATCCATTTCAGATATTAAAATTCTACCCGTGCGACTAAATTACTAAGTGAGCGACTAGAAATACAGAAAGGGCAACTTCAATATTAAGATAGAGACGATTTTTCCAATTGAGGTTTTAACATTTTGCTCGCATCACTCGCTCTTGCGCACCAAATATGTTATTTGGTGCGCAAGAGCGAGTAATGCGAGCTCGGGATTTGGGGCCCCCGACTTTTTTTTTAAACCACCCAGAAATATCATTTGCCAAATATTTAAAAAAATGCAGCACGTAACGTTGACACTCAAACAAATATTAGGTCGCTCAAATATTATAAAGCTTCTCATTTATTAATGTTTGTAAGTTGCTGTTCTGTTGATTTCTCGTCACTCGCTGTCAGTCGCTCACTTAGTAATACTAAAACGTAAATTAATTATTTTTGTCACTTAAAACATTAATTTACAGTCTCTCGTTTAAATACTACCCTTTAAATAATGATGCAAATTTTTAGGTAAATCATGAATAACCAATTCATCTGCCTAGCTTTTTCCCTAGAATGTTTTCTGCTTGCGGTCTAATCTAAGTTAGTGGAATATTTTATTGTTACGATTGATTACTGATACGAAACCCTTCCACAAGACTGTTTTCAGATTTTTTGGCTTCTCTAAAATGGCCCGACCGAGTTGAAAATCAGTAGGTATGTATAAAACTCTTCCGTAACTGAGTGACTGACAGACAACGCTCAGGCAAAACTGCTCGTCGTATAATGCTGAAATTTGGCATGTATCTTCCTTACACTCCTTTGGGGAGCACTAAGAGAGGATTATCCGAAATTCTTAGGGGAACGAAAAAAACGGGATATGCGCGTACGAAGTCGCGGACAAAAAGGTTCTAAGATGGCAGGCTAAAATAACGCTGAAAAATGGGAAATCATCAAATGACCCCTTCCGCTCTGGGTGGAGCGGCAGGGAGTGTCAGACTTTTACTGACTAAAACCCACCCATACTCCTCCTAGTGCCTTTTACTTTCCAGGGCCGCGGTAACTATTTCGAACATATTCCGCAACCCTGGCAGGCTCTGGCCCTGGCGGGCCCCGTCTCCGTTGCTGACTGCTCTTTCCGGCACGCTTAGAGTGCAACGCGCCGTCAACTCGGGCCTGATCTGATCGGACAGCGAGCTACCCATTGCTCGCTGTCCGCAGGCGTCAATCACTGCGGTTAAACTTTCCTTTTTGGGCCGCTGATTTTGGGGGGTGGAGGGGGGGAGGGGAGGGGGGACGGGAGCGGGGAGGGGGGCTACCCCCTTCTACCACCCCCACCACCCGGAGCCCCATGGTTATGGAGATATCCATGGTTAAAGTTTATAGGTTAGAATAAAAAATTTTCTTAAAATTTCGTATCCAGAGTCCAAAGTGAACTTCCAAAGCCACGGCCCTTAAAGGAAAGTTTATCCATCACTGCGCCTTGCTCATTGCGATTCAAATGACACTCATCTAAAACCATCTGACTGAAACGCAACTATAGCAGCAGAGAGAGGCTATCACGATTAGAAACTTCCCAACCAAACTCTTACACAAAAAACTCGAATCTATTCTCACTACACAATTTTCTTTTAAAAATAAAACAAAGTACATTTTCCAAGTGAACAGCACCGCAAATCTGCGACCACAAAGCCTTGGTACGAACTAATTCTAGGTTTCTTACTGGCTTGTTGTAATTAACGGTACAAAGAAGAACTTTATACTCACTTCTTGTGGCTGAATTTATATGTAAAACTAGTTTCTGTCCTCGATTTTGTCTGCGTACTTACTTCAGATAAGTACAAAAAAAGTAGCAAACATCCATTCGTCACAAAAGTTCCAAAATGTTTCCATAGCGCACGTCATGGATTGAAATGTCTCGTGTCACGATTTTGACTTGTTGACAATAGTTATCATTGTTAAAACTTGATATTTTCTAGAAGGAATCCATTTTAACACACTTACTCCTGTCGCTCCAGTTTTAGGCTTCCCTGTGCTGTATTTCGAGCACAGGCCGTTTTTTTTATTTTTTATACCCGCATTCGTGAGGAAAAGTATGCAGCCAGTCTCCACAAATTTAATTTATTTTTAAAATCTTAACTATTTGACAGAAATTTATGGAATTTCGTTTACTTTCCTTCGCAAGTGTGTTGAAAAACGTTATTTGATACCCGTCGAGATAAATGCGCTTCACTTGCATCAAAAGGTACAGTGACACATTGCCTTTTGAGGAATTATAAAGGATATTCCAGAAGTGCGTGGTCATAAAAATAGAAAATCATTTAAATGTGAAATTTTTTTTAGCTCGACCACAAAAAACGGCTAAAAAGTTCCGAGAAAAGGAATTTTCAAGCAGTGTTATGCAGCCTCACCCTTGATGACATCAAATGTATGATTGAACTAAAGTAAATGCCACTAACTGCAATCAAGTGCTTGAAAAGTTATTTCTTTTAAGTCGTTTTTACAGGTTGATTTTTTTGAAAAAAGTATTTTCTTTATGTTATGAAAATTTTTCCTTATTTTATATCAGCAACCCAACATCCAAGATGGACCGATGACCTGGAGAGGGTCGCTGGTAGCCGATGGATGCGAGTCGCACAGGACCGGTTGTTGTGGCGACACTTGGAGGAGGCCTATGTCCAGCAGTGGACGTCAAATCAAATCAAATCGTTCATTGCAATCCATAATGTACAAATACTGGTGGCAAATATAAAAATGGAAACAATACATGGACCCTGTCGGGCACAGCAAATTTTTAAATAAGTAGAGAGAGGAAGAGCGCTTTCATAAAATAAAATACGTCTTTCGGCTGATATGATGATGATGATGATGATGATGATAATGATGACACAACATCACCCATCAATAATTGTGACCACGTACGTTTAGAACACTGTGTAACTGCAAGGGAAATGCATAATTTTGTCTCAAAATAGTCGAAAACAGGTATTTTGAACACGTACGATTTTAGGCATAGAGGTGGCGCGGAGTTAATACGGGCTTTTTGAAGCTTAATATAGTAATACTGCGTGTTTTGATTTCCATACTGCTCTGCAGTTGAAATTCGACTAGGTTGTGTGCAAATTACAACCATTTGAGTAGGTACCTATTAACGTAGTTCACTTGGCTTGCAAATTATACGGTTGTGTAAATACAACGTAGGTTTTGCGGTGAAAATAATAACATGAGTTTCAGTACAAAATCATAAACTATTTGCCTTGTGAAAATGATCATACTTGGTCAAATTTGTTTATTATTATGTAGGTATGTAAAAAATTTATATTAGTCAAAGGTGGCCTAATAACATTAGAAATACATTGGTCTATAAACAAACGGGTTGTGATACTACATTCAATTGCAAGAGAACATGTTCAAGCTTATTTACGTGGGCGTTATCGTTGTAAGTGACGTGCTCGTGTAGTATTATTTTGGCTCGGTATAACAAGTGATATTTAGGAGTTTTTGAGAAAATGTAAAGCAAAATTAGGCCGAAAATGGAATTGTAAAAAATAAAAAAGGATTATAATAATCTATTCTTAATAAAACGATCGAGACAGCTGTGAATAAAATAACTATAATATTGATCCATTCAAATACAAACTGATTTTGATATCACCGTTCAAAATATTTTCGGCATTAGATATCAATACGTCACTACGATACTACTACTAGCGACAAAACGTCACCAGCCCCCACTCTTGAACTATGATGCGCTTCTTTATAAATTTTCATCGATTTGAAATGGCAAAATACGCGTTTAATGTTTTTTGAAAATGTAACGGATGGAATAAATATAGGGTCCAATTAAAATAGGTGGACAAATTTTACCACAGCGCTCAGTAGGTCTAACCAAAGATATCCAAGCAAAAAAAAACACTGATTAAAATGATTTTATTTTGTCCTAAAATAATAAATACCTGGCACTCTAGAATAAACACATCCATCCAATAGGGGTAGGTATGCGGTGACGTGGTCACGTGCGTTATGCATTGGGTAACCAACATTTATATGTGTATTTTTGTTCGCTGATTATTTTAATTGTAGGTATGTAATGCGATTTTCTTATTTTTTTTTTACCATTGTCCTTATTTTGGTGGTCTGAATGATTCCTAAAAGTTTGTCCACCTATTTTAATGGGACCTTATATAATTATAATTTTTCTAGCTCGTAAAATACTCTATTCCCTGAAGGATTTCTTGTAGCCCCTTCTTAAGCCAAGACTGAATAGTATATTTCTAGGCAAGCGTCTTCATCAGAAGACGCAGCATCGGAAGGCCTCCTACAAGGTTAACCGATGACCTGGTGAGGGTCGCGGGTAGCCGATGGATGCGAGACGCACAGGACCGGTTGTTGTTGCGACCGCGCAGGAGGACTGTGTCCAGCAGTGGACGTCTTTCGGCTGATATGATGATGATGATGTGCTCCATTGTCGGCCACATCATTGCTTTCCGCCTGGTAAGATTGTGGACAAACGCGACCATATCAGTAATTGACAAAATAACAATCGGTACAAGATTTCCGTAAAGCGAAAAAACTGCTATTTTAATCACTCTCCCAAAAAAAATGTGAACGTTCGCACTATCGCAACAATTCTCCATAATTCGCTGGCCGGGTAGGTACCCTTGTCACCGTCCAGTTAATATTTAAGGGCGGCGATTCGATGTAAATCTTACTTATACCCTTGTCGAGCTGATTACTTGCTAACTGTCGTGTTTTGATATACGCTTCTGTTTTATTATTGTTAAGGGTAGTTTTTAGTTTGTATTTTGTTGTTTAAAGATGGATGGAAAGTCTGATGGTTCGCAACCCGTGTGGATCCCCGCCGTGGATGGGTGACTATCCAATACAATACTCGTACTGAGATTCCTCCGTTCTTGGCTTCGCCGTGCCAGGACCAAGTGTGTCTCCGCTGGCTTTACCTATAAGTTTCATTGGTTCATGCGAGGCCGTGGCTACACAACGTGAACAAACCCTCGGAACGGTGAGGTCGTTCCGCGAAGCCTGTGAAGCTCCCAGAAAACTTCTGTGCTTCTAGGCGGAGCTAGACTGACTAACTTAGCCAGCACACCTAAGCACAACGGACCAAGTCGTAGTCTAAGTGCGGAAAGTGGAGGTCTTTACTCTACTCTACTACTCTACTCTTCATCGGACGCACGATACAAAGAATCCCGTAGTCGAAGAACTTACCACGTTATCGTGACTTGCATAGGTATGTCTTTCGTTTAACGAAATGCATACCTACTCTCCGCAGTGGCCTGCGGGGAGTCGCCGCATGTCTTATATCGACCGAGTTGTCTACCAATGAACATGACCCTTTAGTTGTGATCGCTGTAAGCAAATCAACCTTGTCGGATCGCTAGTCAATAAAAACACCAGCAAATTCTCACAAAGCCCGTATAACCTTACATCATTTACTTAAGCCTTGGTGGTGCCATAAAAAACTTGGTTTTCATAAACATGATCCGCACCAGTAAAATTGTTTCGGAATAATACATGACTTGCTGATAATATATTTGCTGGAGCAGCGAAAAATATAACGCTATATGCTTATATATGAAGGAAGTATTAAAAGTTTGTGTATTTATATGTTCTGGGTATTGCCTACTTGATTTATGTTGGTCATTATTTCGTTTACCTTTGCTTTTTTAATTTATTTCAACAGTAAAACACCTTTTACGCTCGGAGAATTAAAATGGCTTTCACGAGTGGCGAACTGGTGATTGTAGGTAGATACGTCTGGCGTACGTTAGGCAGTCAGCCATGCTAAATACTAGTCTTATACTTTGGTAAGCACAAATAAGATTTTATCTACACTCACAACGTAATGTTCCAAATATGAGTTCAAAAACGAATGCATAAATACTTACTTTTTTTTCGCGGATAGGTAAAATTAAAAAAAAATCCATTACAGTTCAACATTTTCCTTCGATTTTTAAACAACTGCATCATAAAATAACTTTTTAATTTTTATAGCACACTTTTTCGTTTTAATTTTTGGCGCGGGCTCATTGTCTTAAGTCAATGAGCCAGCTTTTATAAATCTTTGTCTATGTTTGAGCGCGCTGCACAGTCATTCGAATACGCAATGAGAATATCCGCCATATTGGAATTAACTATTTTTCCACTTATTTTATTTCAACTGTATGAGTGAAGATAAAATAGATACACTCGTGTGATGCTATTATCACACTCTTTAATAACCCTTTTTATATGGTCGTTGCATAAACTACTATTTGAGTTAAGAGCACCTGCATCATAAAAAAACCAAACTGTGCAACGCGTGATTTTTCTTTTTTTCACGTAAACAAAAAATTAAAGTGCTTTGAAAACTTGCGTGACGTCACAACGATAGTACAATTTTTACTAGCGATGTGTTGTCACCAGCCCCCTGTTGAACTTTGATGAGCGTTATTTTTATTTATTTTTTGCGATTTGAAATGGAAAAAATACCTGTCCAATATTTTTTGAAAATTTAACGGACCGACTTAATAGAATTAGATTTTTTATTTTTATTAGTAGAATCAATAGGGTAGGGTAGGGATAGCTAACAGGAAAAATAGACTCCGGTAGGGAATACGCTGCCGGAGTCCATGTTTCCTGACAGCTACAACTGTGCGTTAAGCCTGTTACTTCTAGTGATAGTGGTGAATAGGTAACTTCTAGATAAGCGTAATAGCCTTCTACATAACCTTACTTACCTGTTATTAATAAAAAGATGTAGCCAAGTTTTCGCCCCTGTTTTGTCGATAATATTCCATTATTTTTATAGTTTTCTGCTTTATTAAATAACCTAGTAATGTCGCGATGTTTTCTCATTTTGTCATACAGGTCGCATTTTCAGGTGTTTACTTATAACTAGTGGCCGCCCAGTGGTTGAAATTCGACCATATTTTTTTTATTAATTAAATTAATTTTATTAAGCATTATTTAAAAAAAATAATAGCTCTCGGCACTCCTTTTCTAAATAAACTTTAACTGTGTCAAATTTCATACCCCTCCGTCCGCGTAATTTTCGTAAAAAAGGGTATAAAGTTTTTGCTTACGTACGTATTATACTATGTAGCTTTTGATGTAGCTTTTGCCCGCGACTTCATACGCGTATATCCCGTTTTTCCCGTTCCCGTAGGAATTTCTCGTTTCCCTATAGCTTAAAGCCTTCCTCATGAGTGTGGCTATCATATACAAAAATAATTTTCTAAATCCGACTGGTAGTTCCAGCGATTAGCGCGTTCAAACAAACAAACTCTTCAGCTTTATTATATTGTTATATATTAAGAATAGATTTTCAAAAGATTAGATGAAGCAAGATTTACCCTGTCAATGCCAAAACCCTTTGTAAGTCCAAACACGATATTTAGCCTCAACGACCTCAATATCAAGCTGTCAGTTTAATCTTATCATCCCACCTAGTGTGCCCAACAAAATAATTTAATATAAATTGTTCGATTTTCATCTTGAAATCTTTGTTTGATAAAACATTTGCATAATATGGATTTCATGATCATCATCATCATACCAGCCGAAAGACGTCCACTGTTGGACATAGGCCTCCCCAAAATGAGGGGTTTTCTAAAATCGCCACGCTTGGTAGGCGGGTTGGCATCGCAGTGTAGCTGTTTTTTACGTCCGACACCCTATGGAACAAAACATAATTATGGCTTTAATGTATATTAGGAAATTGTAGTACAGTTATAGTGAACGAGCTAAAAATTCAAAACCTAAACTTAATTACGAAACTAAGATACATTTTCTTAGTCACAAATCTCTTTTAATGAATGTTTTCATTAGAAGATATTTATGATATGAACGGGTCAAAGAGTTGAGTATTTTGGTGGTTAAAGTACACTTATGTAATAACTATCTTCTGTTAGCTTTTCCGCCCGCATGAAAGACGAAAACATTGTGCTCAAGGGAACAAACTCTCAGAGTATCCTATTCCAGGACATAGTCTATCCGTCTGGTAAGTTTCATCCAAATTCGTTCAGCCGTTCAGACGTAAACAGGTAACAAACAGATAAACAGACACAGTTTCTTTCGCATTTATAATATTAGTATGAATAACTAATCTCTGGATCTACTGAACCGTTTTTGGAAATTATTTTTTTTAAATTAAATAAAAAATAATAATAATATTGTGTAAAAGCTAGTAATATGATAAATTGTAAGCGTATAATAACTGTTCTACACTATTATATTAGGGAAGCCTGTGAAGATACCTAGTTGTATGTCTTAAATAAATAAATAAATAAATAAAACTGTCAACATAAATGACAATCAAGAATTAGTTATATTCTACTAAGTCTGTAGCAGAATTTTCAAGGCAAAAGTATATCGAAACCAAAGGCTGTTTTTCTTACAGAATAATTTGTTTACCAAGACAAGCCTAATATCTATTCTAAATAAGAAAATCTAGGTCGGCCTCAAGTATCAAAATATCTCTTGGGAACCGAATCAGAAATCCGATTATTCATGCTAGCTTGATTCCAAATATTACTCTTAAATACAGGATGTTTAAGAGACATCTGAATAGATTAAGGACAATGACAAATTGTGGTTTGTAAACGATTTAAAAGATTATTTCAACGAGAATAGGCCCGATCGTCCCGTCGAGGAAACAAAGCTTCGTTAAATGTTTTGTAGGCGTGAAGGCTATGCGGCATATCATAATGCTACGCTGTAGCTACGCCTACGAAATGCCTACAGTTTCTTTTTATATCTACGCTGGTTTTCAGAATTAAATTCAAAACAGATTGTTTCATGGTTTTAACCAATTGCTTTATTGGCTTAGTGGCCGCAAACGCTACTAAGTGCGTGTGGGGATTTGATTGTGACCTTTTTACATTAATTATATCCACACTTATACTATAAAAGAGAGAATGCGAAAAGTGTTATTGGGTGTTTTTCATTAGGAATTTTGCTGAAGCAACCCGGAGACTGGAAGTTGGAGGTGTGCTATCGCCATTGTTTGACACCTCAGAACTCGCTCATTTATAAACCGATTTGAATGATTTTGAAATTTCATCAAAATCGGTTTAATAGTTTGGTTTTTAAGTCTCATCAGTTATCAAAAAACGAAGAAATAACCAAAACCACCGACTTCCGAAATAAGTCACATGAAAGCAAAATATGCAATTTCGTTTACTTGAAGCTTCCTTGAGATTTGTTGCCATTGTTTTAAACTCAGCTTAGACACTTCATCTTTAAACTTTCCGAAAGTTCAAGAACCATCCTGTACAGACAGATGATACCTACATATATATAAAAATCCTCGACCACTTGTTGGCATCATCTTAGCACTAACTCGATGGAGGTAGGAGATTGAAGTCTGATTCGATTGACGCTCAGACACAATAAGATCGCTTGGATTCAACGGTTTTCAGTCGCCTTTGCAAGAAAGAAAGGTTACGTTTATTGGATTTTACGGTTGATTTCACATAGAAGAAGAATTATAAATGGATTTCTGTAAAATAGTTTGTGATTGATTTCTCAATCTAAACTAGTACTAGTTATAAAATCGTTTGCCCTGACTAACTCTATCAAGCATTACTCTAAACATTCCTACAATCGTTTTTATTTAATAGTGCAAAATAAATTTAGAAGAATGACCTTCTGATCCCCAATAAAAATGCTATTCTGACACTATTCCCCTCTTCACCAAACACATATATATCCAGCTTAAAAAACACACAACATCGTACCAACAAAAATTAAATTTCACGATGCCATCCTAAGTGCCTTTTTAAGCTTTGTAATTAAGAATTTCTCTTAGTTACCTCGCTTCTGATTTACGACTTGAATTATGGCGAATAAAAAAAAAACTCGAAAAAAACGAGACGACCAAATTATTTCGCTGTTCAGTTAATTTAAAAAGGGACTCTTATCACTTAGCCCTTTTGAAGAATAATTTGAGTTCGCACTAACTTTTTTAGGCCTAAGGCGCTGTGAATGGGGCTTTAATTTAGATAGATAGGAAGTGTATTTTTACAGGAAAATGAATAGATTTCTCGTTTGTGGTGGATTGGGAAGATGACTCGGTTTTTTAAGAATAAAATTTCGTTTTGAAAACATTCTGATTAGTGCCTTTGAAAACGCTAATGATGTTTTTGAATGTTTGATGATTCTCTTACAGAAGCTATTGGAAAATCCGGTCTGAATGTTGTCACACCTAGTATATGTAATTAAACTTTATGTACAATAGTGGTACATGGGCGGACTTAATGCAACAAGGCATTCTCTACCAGTCCACCTTTGGGTTAAAAACTACACTGTGGTAGGTGTACAATAAATAAATAAGATTTAAAATAGAATTTTGTTTTGTTTGCTTATTTGTGTAAGTATATAAATATATACTAGGTGTAACAACATTCAGACCGGATTTTCCGGATGGTCCAAAATTTACATCTAGATATGTCAAATCACAAAGAGGTAAATTTTGAACCATTAAGTCTTCATTATTTGATACTAGCGATCAGTACAGGCCTTTTTATAAATTTACGAAATTGAGTTTGTTCATTCGTTACTCCTTTAAGCCTAAATTGCTGAATCGATTTTGATGACGCTTAGTAAAAAAATAGATGGACACGGTTACAGGCTACTAATTCTTTGCGAAAATCTCTATTAGCACCAGCGAAATCGCGACCTTTTTAGATTTGACTCTATAAACTTAATACAATAACCAGACGGACATTAAATTGGTGTATCCTACAATGAATATATGTATAAGCATATGACCGTCAATCGCTAGATATCGTAGTGGTAGCACACGTTCCCACTTAATCATAGGTGTCAACTTGACGTAACGCTTCGTCGTCTCCTCATCGTTACGTCATCTTATGTCATGTTGTACTGACAGTAAAAATGTTTGGTATTCAGGCAGAAAATAAACATCTTGTCGCTGCATGTCAATATTCATGTTGTTGCGAGTTTTAAACTCGTAGAGCTCGTGGTAGGGAAAGTCACCCATATTTTATTATATAGTATTGTACTAGGTATATTTTAAGCAATTTTACTATAATTATAATAAATAAAAATGATATAGTACCTACACAAAACCATATTTTCATCGTCAACTTAATTGCGGAGGACTATTATTATAAAAATGCTATAGAAAGCCAAAATACATTTGGTAAAAGCAGTTTGCAGGTTTGCCAAAATTATTGCTCTAAATTATTCTCGTACTTCTAAAATTCTTCAGCATAAGTTTACAACTTGACTCCTTTTTCTAAATGAAAGGTCAGAAAATGTATCCTTTCTGAGGCATCATTTGCATATGATGGTATGAAGCATTTATCATTTTCTTAAGCTTTGCAGCAGGGTTGCAAAACTAAATACCCTGGGCCTATACCACCAACTCGTAAAGCAGTATTACTTTAATATTACTTTCAGTGTGAAAGAGACGAAGCTAAACGTCCTGTATAGCTCTGTCTCTTTCCCACTGGAAGTAATATTGCAGTAATACTGCTTTAAGAGTTGGTGGATAGGCCCCTGATAGGTTTAGTCCGAAACATGGAACGGAATGCTGATTATGGTTCTTGCATGCCTCCCAAAAAACACAAAAGAAAGGAGAAGAGGATCTCAAATAAATTTTAAAAATAATAACAATAAATTCTAAAAACTAACTAAGTACGTGTCTACGCGTAGGTACAATTTTTTTTCTGAATTTACCATAAGAAATCTACTATGTTTTTGCAACAATTTACAAAAAAACTGTTTTCCTCTAAAACAAAGGTAGCAACTCTAGTCGTGGGTAAGTAATAACAGCCGC
Organism: Melanchra persicariae; assembly: GCA_947386135.1. Lineage (NCBI taxonomy): Eukaryota > Metazoa > Arthropoda > Insecta > Lepidoptera > Noctuidae > Melanchra > Melanchra persicariae. The sequence goes on from OX376652.1 coordinate 2,337,948, forward strand.
ACGGGTCCATCTTCAAGGTTAAGTAATGCTTGCCGAGGTCGGTGTGGGGATGGGTGACCATCTATAACATACCCAGACTCATCTGTGTCTCGGAAAATGCTTGAAGCTGTAATGGTCCCGGCTGTCGTTTGTGCCAAGAGATAAATCTCCAGGCTTGCCAATTGATATCGTGGTTGAATAGGCAGTACTTGCTCCCTATATAAAAAAATACAACCGACTTCCAAATAAAAACCACTATAAAGTATAAAATACTTTAATTTTGTAAGTCGGTGTCAAAAAAAATAAGGAACCATGCCTGAAACACCGAATTCCAAAATTAAAGTTATTTTCTACTTTGTAGTGGTTATAATAGGAAGTCATCATTAATTTCCTCCACTCGGGCCCAACATGTGAAAATTCCCTAATATAAAGTAAATCTTATGTATATGTAAATAAACATTAAATTCGCGATTAATTCGCGACACACCGGTGTGTCGCCGGGGCTGGACAGGTTAACTTTCATTTTTTTTTTTTTAAAGACGTTGCCCCACACTAGGAATTTCTCCTGTATCGTGGGTGCGTTTACAAACATACAAAGTCACATACGCAAGCAGCCAGACCCGGAACAACTATCTGTAGGCCATACAAATATTTGTTCCGTGCGGGAATCGAACCCGCGACACGCAGCGCACCAGCCGATCGCTCAACCACTGCGCCAACCGTGTCGTCAAATAAATATTATACTATTTAGTAGTAAGCACTATATGTATCTCATTTTGAGTGAACTGGTATTTAAAAAAAATATTTTAGCAAAGAACAGAGAAACTGCTATAGTTAAATAATCATAAACATAAACAGTTAACCAAACTATTATGACTCTATTTAAGTACATACACGAGAACATACAGTACATGGGGTACATAGACATACACACGACCAAACTCATCGATTCGCTGGAGTGTGACAAATGTAATTAGCCAAAGCAAATGTTTGCACAAATGTTTGGGCGCTTATTACCAACATTACAGTTTGCATAAATATATTTATTTTGTTAGCTAACAGTTATTTACTATGAAAGCTCTTTGAGGCGTTATAATGGTTTACTGAGTATTATAATTATACTCGGAAATAAAATTTACGGTTTCGTGCATTTTCATTGAATCAATAAATGTGCCTGCTATTTTCCCAGCCATGTTGGGTTCGGCTTCCAATTTAACCGAATGCCGCTAAATACCAGTACACATGGAGTGACTGCATATGTGACCTCCACAACCCAGTAACTGGGTAAAGCGATACCCCTAGATACTGGTCTCAGATATTTTGGCTCTTTACTATACGTACGTAACAACTGTAGAATATGTTCAAATGATAACTGGAACCAACGGCTTAACGTTCTTTCCGAGGCACGAAGGAAAATCGGTATGTTATTGATGGTCACCCATTCATGGAATTACCTCGGCAGGCGTAGCTTAACCTTGACCCTCGCGGATTTATCTATACTATACTAGCTTTTGCCTGCAACTTCCTACGAATTTTCACCGTTCCCGTATAGCCTTCCTCATGAATGTGGCCATCGTATTTAAAAAAAAATCCAAATCTGACTGCTGGTTTCAGAGATTACCGCGTTCAAACAAACTGTTCAGCTTTATTATATTAGTATAGGATATAGTAATATATATAGGAATTTCTCGTTCCCGTTCCGGAACGGGAAAAAAACGGGATTTGCACGTAAGAAGTCGCGGACAAAGCAAGTTATTTAATAATAAGCAGAATATCTATATTTCTACGAAACTGTTGCACCATTCCGGTATAATCACACCGAACTTAATTATACAAACTTTAATGATTATTAAACTCCAAAATAATTAAAATTAACGTGCAGCAATTTCAAATAAAACAAAACCATACAAATGGACATAATTCTCCAAATTAACCACCTACCGACTGAGCCACGATTGATTGTACACCGAAAATAAAATCACTTTGTACTAACACCAAAGACCAAATAGATCACAGATGATACTAATTTAACATCTTAATATATGCCTACTACTGTACACAAAAGTTTATTGGTATAAAAAGCATTGATCCGATTGTGTAGATTTTCTCTCAACGAAAGGCGTCGACCTATTTGGCTAACGATCGTACGAGTTAACGATGCAATTTCGTTGCACGACTAGATTAAACACACACATTTCTCTATAGTGTCTTAATTGAAGCTCGCAAATCATCATGCGGGCACAGAATCATTTTCACGATCACGTTCTATTAATCGCGCGACGAAATCGCATAATTACTGGTACGATCGTTAGCCAATTAGGACGATGCATAAGAATGTTCGAAATGTTCATTCTGGAGATTATCTCCTAAAATTATCTGTGTTTTTATTTTAATTTAGGCTCAGTAGTTTTGGAGATTAGGAGGTTATGGTCAATGAGCTCTTTCTTTTGATCGCACGGCACATCGTCGGTCACTGAGATAGGAAGACCGAATACCAACTTAAAGCTTTATAGAATGGCTCATACGAACATACAATATCAGTCACTTTAAGGTCATTATTTCAAGGATTTTTACTTGAATATTGAAACTTATGAACATTTACGACCCGCGTTAATAATAAAATAAATTTACAAAAAGTGAATTCGTCCTCAACAGTAAGTCTGTTTTTCAAAAACATTTTCCGTATAAACGGATTAACCACCAAGTTCTTATTTAAAACACATTTTCCCACAGGGCTCTATTAGCAAAATCTCAAGACAGCCCAAATACGCAAAACAAAGCAAAATCAAACATAAATGATCTCATCAAAAATCAAGACACTCTCCCAGCTTTGTTTTTTAATCCGCGAATTTAGTACATTTATTTGGTATCCCAAGAGAAATAGTCTTGGAGATAACTGGCGAATCCCTTCAGCAATTTACAAGATTAGCTGTATTATGTACGTTGTACGTGAAGACAGACTGAGGCCAAATAGCTGGGTTTTTTTTCTTCTATAAATCAAATAGATTGTTTCGTTGAATCTAAAATAAACTGGGATTTTGTTTTGTTGGACTATATGTTTTGAACAGCCTTAACTTATCCTACTTCCTGTCTAATGTTACAAATGTTAAAGTTTAGAAGGCGTTGGACACACAGAAAAGACGTAAGACCAGGACGGGGCGCGGAAATATGTCTCTTACGCGTCCCTTTCATACAAAATGTACAGAAGCGTCACGATGCAAAACATATAGGAAGGACAGGGCGCGAATACGACGCCTACTCGTCTGTGCTCTATTGTAAAACATACAGAAAGGACGAGGCACGGGCGCGAGCGGACGAGATACGGGTGAGCGCGGGTGCCGGGACTCGTGCGTAGCTGTCACACACAATTACACCACCACAATTAACCACGTCACGTCCGTGCCTCGTCTTTTCTATACGTTTTAAAAAGTCGTGACGGCGGGCGCCCCGTATGTGCCCGGTCCGCGCCCCGTCCTCGTCCTACGTATTTTTTGTGTGTCCAGCGACTAAGAATGGATGGGCGAATGATTGTTTCGGAAGTTTTGACCTGCAACAATTTTCGTGTGCACTATATAATAGTATATTATATCTATCAATTTGTATGTCCTATTACGAATATTATTTCATTGAAAGGAAGTTAAACGATTGTTGAGTGTTCAACTGATCATTAAACTACTTTTTGTTCCGAGAAAATGCACAGTTAAACAGGGCCAAGCCAAGCGAATCTGTGGAAAAATAAATTGTTAATATAGTGTTGTAAACAACTTTAATTATTTTTTGTGATTGCTTTACATTATGTGTTGACTGTTTTAATCTCTGACATTACTTACTCATTATTTTTTATAAATTATGAACTTTGTACGTCTAAAATGGTAGAACACAGTGAACTGCGTATTCAATAAAAATTTGAAAATAATTCATTTTATATGTAGGTAGGTACTTACGTAGGTACGATTTTGAACTGGGCCTAAACCATCAACTCTTAAAGCAGTATTACTTTAATATTACTTCCAGTGGGAAAGAGACAGAGCTATGCGTCCTGTATAGCTCCGTCTTTTTCCCACTGGAAGTAATATTGAAGTAATACTGCTTTTAGAGTTGGCGGTTAGGCCCCTGAACTAAATAAATCTCTTAAGAGATATCTGAAGTAGGTAGGTTCTCTTTCATTCCTCAAAACGTCGAATACCTTCTCAAGATCCAACAACGCGAAAAAGGAACCCTATAATTTAATTTGATTAAAAGAACGATAGAAATGGCTGACGCGGTTACATGATATCCTTAACTTCCATTTTAAATTAGCAAAGAAGATTCCCATCTCTTCTAGAAAATCCTGAATGAAAACGTAACTCATAATACGAAGGAATGAAAAATATTTTTCAAGGTAGAGCTTCAAAGTGGTTGGTTTGGTCGTTGAATTTTAAAACCTACCAACTACTGGTAGTTTCATAGGTACTTAGTATTCGTACCGTGAAACGACCGAAGCAGCTTGACCAACTTTGACAATTTTTATACTTCGCACGTGGACTGAATGGTACCTCCTAGTGTAGTGGATATTATTATAAAATTGTAAAACTCCCCGTACTTTGCAGACGTTTTAAAAGTGGTTACAGTTGATTCTCGGGGGGTTTCTGTATTCTATATTTCTGGTCCTTTATTCTGTAGCTTTATCTTGAGTAGTAGAAGTAGCATGGCAGTATATTAAGTAATAGTGTAATGAACTTTATCTTTTTCTTATTTTCGAGTCGATGGTAAATTGCTACGTTAATTTGAGCATAATAATATGTGGCATTTATTAAGTGCCTCATATGGTGTTTGGGCACTTGCAGCACTCCAACGTGTTGCTCATGTTCTAAATAGGGGGCACCGCACTCAAATTGGTCCTGTTTCCGATTGACAAGCTAGATTATTATTGGAATTTTGTCAGTTATTGCTTTAAGATGGCAAATTAAATGCGTAATGAAATATGAGTCTGGGCAGTCTATTTTTAATGTTTCTCATAAAAATATACTTTAACTTTGCCCAACATACTCGTACCTCACGAAGAGCTGTCATAATTTTATTTTTCACGACCTCAAAAAAAAAAGACTTTATTTTGTAAAGTGGAATATTTAGTTACATAAAACGCGCTTCATATGTCGAAAAATATTTAAAAGAACATTATGAAATGTTTAATAAAAAATCTAGACAGGTATTGTGTAAAAACTCTAAATAATTTATTATGGGTCATATATTTGTTTGACCCCCGGTATAAGGTGTCGCAATCAATGATGAATTTTCATGAGTATTTATGATAGCTATCAACCAAAATATAAAATGTGTTCTATCTTATAAAATGTGTTTGGGTGTTTCTTACTTTATTAGGTATAATCTTCGTCTTCACATAAGCGGCCGCTGGCAAAAGCTAGGTAGATCCATAACAATAACTTGAAGGTTCAATACACTGACCCATCTGCCAAAACATGATTTATTTGTTCATTGTCCGTTCCATCCACCCGATTTATGGACGAGTTTCGATTTAATTAAATTCAATTAGTAGATACAAATCAAACAGCCCACTTCGTGGGCATATCATTCAGTGATACGATTAAACGTTATTTTAAATTGTTCATTTCCGTGTCCCCTTTAAAATTGGAATAAAGAGGTTTAGTTTAAATTGAATGAGAGGAAATACCAATTTATTTATTAATAGTACTTGTTATAAAATGTAAATAAACAATTAAGTGTTCTAAAGCTGGCTTTAATTATATTTATACTTATTTTGTACATAATATGGGCGTTTGTGTTCCTATTCGACTCGAATTCGTATTTTTACAAATGTCCTTAAAACGAATCCGAATAAATTATTATCCTTGTAAATAATCACGAATACAAATCAAATTCCACTGAATGCAAAACCATCCAATTAATAGTTGTAGAATCACAGAAAAATCGTATAAAATGGTGAAAAGTGCAAGGAAAAGCGTTGTCTTTAAAAAAAAAACTCTGTGACAAAAGCATGAGAACGTCTTTTCCCATTGATTTTTAAAAAATATTTTTTATCGGTTTATATAGTCAAAAAGCCATTCATCTGCATTAAATGTGGTAAAAAGAAAAATGCGCAATGACACATTTCGCCATGAATTGGCATGCAAATAAATAATGATAATCAAGGTATAATAATTACTATGCTAAAAATATGCATATTTCTTTCTAAAGTCATTCCAAAACTTCAGCATCCCCAAATTATATCTCGTCTCTTAACAATCGGAGTCAATCGTAGTCCTTGCGCCGCCGCCCACTAAACATGTAAATTTTCGACCCCAGCCGGGCCGTCTGGGGGTCGCTTGTCAAATGATAATACATGTCTCAAACACTCGACTCCATCGTTAGATAAGTTAATATTACAAGGCGAGAACGCCGAACTTTATCTACTTTACTCAGGCTTATTTAGTTAAGTTTAGTGCTTATGTGTGAAAGCGCCTTTTGAAAGATTTTGTCCAAAGAAGTACTAAAATTACTGCCACCTAGCGCTACCAAGGCGTGATGAAATTAGTGTTTCAAATGATTTTTTATTTTAAGCCATAAAACTGAAATGTTTAAAAAATCTTCTGGAAAAGTGCTGTTAAGATATTGCCGCTGCCATCACTTGTCTGCCTAAAACGTTATGCGAAAATGGTTCTAATGAACGTAAAAATAACCACTCAATGGGAGTCAAACTGTCTTGATAAGCCATCTTGTCACTGGTTTGGTTTAGCCGAAAACAATCGGTGCTAGAGGGTCACCGAATTGTGACCCTCTGTGAACCTTTGGCAGCGATTGTTCTCCAGGGACGCAGAACTTCGGGATAACGACCTGTTAGATTGCAAATTCTCAGAATGTGATGCATTCTGAGGATTTGACAAAGATGAGGATAACTCAATACTAACCTCAACAATAGGGATATGCATGCAATTTTTTATTTGCTAAATGAAATACTTATTAGCTGTAGTAAACAATTAAAAAAAAAAATATTACCTACTTTAAACAATTTTAAAAATATCTTCCATATCCGTGGTGAAGTTATAAAGCCAGAGAATTCCGATTCCAACTCTGACGTCAAAGTTCATGACGCCTACACATTGCCATAGAAAACAGCATTTTCGCGAGAGGGACAGATATATTTGTTTGAAACGTTGTATCTCATTGGTTTTAGATCAATTTTGATTCTATTTTCACTGTAAATATTCTATTTTTGTATATTTTGAGATAAACTGTATAGATATCAAATATTTTTTCATGTATATTCCCTATTGCTGGAAGTAGCAACCCACCCCGGTTTTGCACGGGTGGCAGAGCACATAATTCTGTAAATGTCGCAGCCAATGAGTTTAGTCAGCCGTTTCATTGGCGGCCTAGCCTTTTCATTTCAATGCGCCGATTTTTCAGAGACCTAAGTGACATCTTTTGTTCAATGTCGTTTGATGACTCGCCCATGTCACATAAGTCGCTGTTTAAACAGCGCAGTTCAATGAAAAGGCTAGGCTTTTAATGAAACCGCTGATTAAGCTAGTTAAGCTACCATCTTCACCAGACATCTTCAACAAACTTCGCCATATTTGGCCAATTTACACGAAACCTTAATGAACTATACAAATGAACCTTCTTCATGAATCATTCCGTTTATTGGTGAAAACTGTACGAAAATCCGTTCAGTAGTTTATGAGTTTATCGCATACATACAGACAGTCTGAGAGACGGCGGTAGGCTGGCTTTTTTATATTATCGTATTTATTCATAAACACTAACTTAACGTATGCACACATGTTAAGCAAGCCGTTGTACCAAAAATCCACTACATTATTTATTTTGCCATCACAAAACCTCGAGTCGAATCCGATACAACATTTTTATCCCGTCACAGATCAACATAAATTCAAACTACAACATCAAATAATAAGTAAATACAAATCCGGAATGGAATTCGCAATAGGCTGGCGACACACTTCGCTATGTTTATGCAAATACATCTGAAGTAGCAGGTGCTTCGTGAAACTAGTGTAAAACCTTCCTACACAGATCTGCATAAGTTTGAATAGAATCGTATTATGATTCTGAATCGTGATTTAGTTGTTACTATTAATTTGAACAGAGGTTCCTTGTTTGTATGAATTATTTAGAATGTGTTAGCTCGATTTGTGAATGAGTGAATACCTACTTGTTATTCGAGGAAAAGATTACACAAGTAGGCAAGGCGTGGGAAATTGCGATAACAAAAATTAATTCAGTAGATACGTTGTAAACATAGAAGAAGTAATGAATTGTTTTTAGTCTAGCCTAATTTGTGTCCCATTTCTGGGCAAAGACCTCGACTTTTCCTGACTTTATATCTTTTGCGAGCTCTAGCCGATCCACAAACGTGTTATAATCCTCCCTCAGACATCCACTATGAGAGGATCTTCGCCCATTTCTTCGGGTGCATTCGAGCGACGAGGCCAGCTTTTTGTTCTTGGCCGAGAAGATTACGTAGTTAGTTTTAGATGTGTTAATGGTCAATAAGTTGTCCAAGAGCCAACGATCCAAAGTAATTAGGTCATCCTATGCATCTTGAATTATTGTTTTATGCAGCTGCTAAAGTAAAAATGACGGGTATCATCGGCATCGAGTGTTATATATCCTTTAATCCTAATTTGTGTACATTGTTGATTTAGATGAGGAACAAAAAGGGCCCGACTGTCGATCCTTGGGGCACACCATATTTTATTAATTTAGAGCTACTAATACTATTCCCTATTTTATCAACTTGCAAACGATTTTCTAAACAAGAGAAAATCGTTTCCTCTAGACTCCAACATTTGAAAAAAAAAGTACCTGTTATTCCTATGGATTTAATTTTGTGTAAAAGTACATTACCACTAATGGTACCAAAAGCCTTCTTCAAATCTATAAAGACTCCTGGTCCTATTTTTTAAATTAATTTGTATTGCAATTCTTTATAGTTGTTTTTTTACTGTCCAGGCTTACTTCATTTAATTTATTGAGGCTTAACTTTCTTAATTTAGCGCACTCTTCCTCCTAATGCCGGACTCTATCGAATAAAGACCGCAATACCTGAAGGGGGGAGACTGTTGCCAGGTCAAGGTACAGCAGACTCTATGGAAAAGTTTGCACGTGTAATGACACTGAATGTATTGGACGATATATGCACGATATTCCATTATGATTATGACTGAATCTGCTAAGTCTGTTCTGGCTTCTACTAGCAGTCATAATTGTCAATTTAGATAAATCACAACCGATACCAATGACTTAATATGTTTTACGAGGAATCTAAAAACCTTCGAACTATTTAGAATTCAGGTCGTTTTAAAATAAACAAACACCGCGTCAGACAAGTTACAAAAATTATAATAAAAATAGATAACAACGCGTGTATTGTTAGGTAAATAATTAAAATAAAGGTAACTTTCTAAAACTAAGGCCTACACGGGCTTCACGAATTTCACATGTCCTTCAACGTAATTTATGACTGTAGTAGTCCCCGATGTAATCCTAGTACCGGGAAGAACAATAAAGGGATAGCCAGAAGGTAAACTGAGGAGCCCGTGCCTAAGAAGCATCTCACGACGGTTTTCTAGGTTATGTTACGTTTGCCAAGGCCGATCCACATAAATACTCAATTCTTAATTGCATTCCATTATTATTTATCGATTGCTCCTATTGATTTCGGCTGCATTAATCATTCTTCAACAGTCGTCATTGATCGGTAAGATGACAGAAAATCTGACACCAGTCTTACCAAGTGTATCGTGCTACCCAGTTAATGGGTTGTGGTCGTGATACAATGTGTACCTAACAGATTAAACGCAATAAGGGGTCATTGTACTCATCACTATGAACAACTTTCAGTAAGGGACCAGCACTAAAATCGCGAAAAGTGCGAGTGTCGCGAGTTGCAGGTTGTATAGATATTTTCTTGAACAAAATAGAATAATTTGTCCGAGTCAACAACTTAAACAAAACTCAATATTTTATTTTGGCATTGTATTTTATTTATTGCACACTATATAATTATGATATTTTATTAATCATTGAATTGGAAATATCACGGTAATGTACTCAATTTGTTAAGCATTTTAACAAATTGAGTACATTACCGTGATATTTCTAATTCAATGATAAACGTCAAGTTAAAAACACACTTTACAAAGGAATGTTAAATAAAAAGGTTGTACCAATACTGAAAGACGGTTCGACATACTACGTGTGTGTAATTCGGTTCCAACATTATTTTCATGTATCGATTTCTTAAGGGCCACCTGCACAAGCGAGTGAATCACCGCGATCATAATTATAATTCATATCTATACTTCTGTACTTCTATACCTCTATTCTTCTATAGTATCTATTTACTATCTATATCTCTAGAAAGGAGTGTGTCAGACTCTTACTGAGTAAAACCCTTCCGTGTTTCTCCAAATGCACTTTGCGTTCCAGGGCCGCGGTGACTCTTTCGAACAAATTCCGCAACCTTGGTAGGCACTGGCCCTGACGGGCCTCGTCTACTATGCTGACATCTCTTTGAGGCGATCGTGGAACAAAACGCGCCGTCGACCCGGGCCTGGTTTTTATCGGACGGCGAACATTGGCTATAAGTCAAAGGGAAGTCGCTTGTTTTGTTAGTCATGTGAAGAAGATGAATCAAATGCATTACATTATTAAAAGAGTTACGAGTACCTATGAACAAAAATGTGGATGGAAGCTGAGGGCAAGGGAAGCCAAAAAATGGGGATGGATTGTTTGTGGAGTCGTTTAAAAGAGAAGGGAGTCAGTGGTAGCATGACGGGTGATCAGACAGAATCGATGAAGAAAACATCGTTACGCTGACACCAAGTAACATGGGCATGGCATCGGCAGGAAGATGATGATTCCGTGACTTTTATATTAAGTTTGCAATGAGTGGTAATTTTTCTCCACACCTGTTTTGTGGTAACAACGATACATTATTTAAATTATAATTTACACTTTGTTAATTCTAGCTAATTAATGTTATTTAACATGTGTAAATGAGTTATGAAATGTTAAGTGGGTTTATGGAAAAGCAGTATATGTATTTACGACGTGTAACAGAATAAACGCAATATATATAAAGGGGTAATTGTACGCATCATTATGAACAACTTTTACTTTGGGACCAACACTGTAATCGCGAAAAAATATCGACTGTCTCATAGTGCGCATACCTTTTTTTCGCGATTTCCGGGTTGATCCCATACTAAAGTTGTTCTACCTGACCAAGACAGGAACTGGGTAATCGGACAGCCTTTGTCAAGACGTGTCAGCTTTCTTGGGCTTTGACTAAAAGGCTGACAAAAATCTTCTATTGACAAACAGTGTAACGTGCTTTGCGAGGCACAGAGGAATCTCGGTATCTTAAGATAAGTCACCCATGATGAACGATAAAAGAAACAACTACATAAATACAATAAAAAATGTTTTGAAAGATTACATCGTATAACGAAGACGTATTTTGGCAGCTGCGCTTATAACATAATGTTTAAAGGCATCTTGGAAATAATATCATAAGAAATATTGACATCATTTAAACATTCTAAAAAGCTATTCAAATTCGCTCATAGGTCAATTCATATTCTTAAAAACATCATCCATTTAATGAATTAAAAATGTCTGATTTTAAAAGTAATCCTCCAAGTGGTTTATTTTTATTTAGATTAAATTGACGCAGTCAATCAAATTCTTCGTGGAATTGTTAGCAATAAATACTGAAATGCAAGGCATTTATTCCTAAAAACTTAATCCTCTTAAGTTATTGAAGACTTAAAAATATTATTATAATGAGTTGTCTTTGTCAATCAAGCTTATCAAAATGTACTTACGCATTTTAGTATTATTGCGATTTTTCTTAATCATCATAAAATATATCTGTCCCTATCTGACATTTTCCAAATGACATTTGAAATATCGAGTCAGACGCTTTTCAATAGCTTCATTCTGTAAGTAAAGTGAATATTTTTCTTTGTGATCGACAAATTCTTTCGTCATATCTTAAAGTTACTTATTTTTGCTGATACAAGTATTTTGGAATCTCTGACATTTTCACGAAATTATTTTTCGCAAGATTGGAAAACTTGTTTCGAAATTCCAGCTTACATGATAATGGAAACTTGAAACAAATGGAATTACTGAGCGTAAAATGTGAATTAAGAAACTAATTTCTTACATTATTTAAATAATAAAGCACAAAGACTTTGCTATAAAAAGTCAAAGAGGTCACGTCCTTAACATACTTCTATAAAATGAATGTATTGACCTCTATTTTTTAGTCAAATTAAAGATCTCAATCCGCTTAATAACATTCACCTTGTTTTAAGGATGGGAAATTATCAAATGACTCCTTCCGCTCTGGGAGGAGCGAAAGGGAGTGTCAGACTCTTACTGACTAAAACCTATTCGTGTTCTTCCCTTTGCGTTACAGGGTGCGTTCTGCAGTGACTCTTTCGAACAAATTCCGAAATCCTGGCAGGCACTGGCCTAGCGGGACCCTTCTATTGCTGACATCTCTTTAAGGCGAGCGTGGAACACAACGTGCCGTTCGTCCCGGGCCTGGTTCTTATCGGACGGTGAGCCATCACCCAACGCTCGCCATCTGCAGGCCGCGCCTGCCGTGGCCAGGAATCGCCCTGCGACTCCCGACGCCCGGAGCGTCTTCTTCTGTTGCGGCGGCTAGGGCGTGAGGTTTGCCCTACGCGTCCCGCCTCCTCCTTTGCTTGCATTATTGCTTCGCAGAAAGAGGTGACTGGTTCCCATGCCCTTTCGCTCCAGACCATGGATTGAACCAGGGCCGGAGGCGGGAGGTCGCCGCTGCCGATCGCATCGACAAAGCAGAGCAGACCTCCACCGTATGCTCCATCGTGTCCTCTGGGCGATCCACAGAGTGGTGAGGCTGTCCACGCAGTGGAAAAACCTAAAACCTCGTAATTTTATAACACAAAAAAACCTAGCACAAACACGCCTTAAACAAATAATATCGTCGCTGTACCTAAATATTAGTCAATTTCGTTTGCCTAACTAAAGCATACAGTTCGCGTTTCACTTGGCTTAGTTTCGGCCAATTTTCATAAAGCTGTTGTAGAAGGTTCTCTCTCAAATTAAGTCGGTACAGACACCTGAACACCAAGGCCTAGCCAGTCTAGGCTTAATTTTAGGAAATTTTATTAAAATATCCCTCGGGTTGTCTTAATGCCTTTTATGAAACATTTTGCGTGTTTTGTAGATTTTATTTTGTTACTACGGTCAAATTTTTTGTTGTACATTTACGTCCGCGGTTACACCTACTTGTAATTAATACACCCCACCTTCATAAATGACAAGCTTCGGCCCGCGGCTTTGCTCGCGTCATCGTCATCATCATTATATCGGCCAAAAGACGTCCACTGCTGGACATGGGCCTCCCCCAAATGTCGTCCTGTGCGTCTCGCATTCATCGTCTACCCGCGACCCTCACCACCTCATCGGTCCACCTTGTAGGAAGCCTTCCAACGCTGCGTATTCTGGTACGCAGTCGCCACTCCAGAATTTTCGGCCTCATCGACCATGTGTTCTGCGACCAATCATGTGTCCTGCCTACTGCCACTTCAGTTTGGCGATCCTTCGGGCTAAGTCGGTAACCTTACTCGCGTACCTATACCCTATACCCTATCACTGTACCTAAATTTTATCAAAATAGGTTTAGCGATTTTTGCGTGAAAACGAAACAATCGAACTCACTTTTGCATTTATAATAGGGAAGTATTAGTTAGGCTGTAAAGTTTTCTAAATTTATTCAGTAATTTGCGTGAAAAAATAATAAACAAAACAACCATCCATTCATCCTCACAAACACTCACATTAATTATATTGTAAATATTATATTCGTGACAATCTATGAAGTTGGATTTGGCAGCAGGATAAAGCATTGTTTTACTAGTATGTATGAAAGAGACATGAAATAAATCTCTTTCGCCCTTAGTGGTAAAGTGATCTTCTATCCCTCTCTGCTCAGCTGTCAAATCCGACTTATTAGATTGTCACGAAAATGTAGGAAATAGGAAAGTATAACATATTTATTACCATCCTAAAATGCATCCTAGAATCTCGTTTTATTGTAGGTCAAGGTACTCGTTATGCGGGTAAATAGAAATTCCTCATGCCATAAATTATGGAACTTTACTAGCACTTTAGAACGCGCTGCGTCGGCTGCTAAACACTTTAGTTTGAACTTAAAATACTAATCGTGGTTTTCGGCAAAATAAGCGTTTGCTAATTTTCCCTAAAACCACGATAATCACCTCCCACAAAATACGTAATTCCATTGATATCTTTTTCTATCAATTTTATCCTGTAAGACCGAATACCGTTAGCTTTTCCATAGAAAATCCCATAAGTAAATGACAATTCGTACAACAAATCCCCATCATTCCGATAAACCATTGTATAAAAGCTCTCAGATAAGATTTGAATAATTTATTGGATGTCAAAAGGGAGTTTCGTTAACTGAAACAAAATATTTTTTCTCAGCAAATTATATTTCACATCCCTCTGTACATATCTGTGTACTTTCATGATTTACCTGATCGTAGATTTTTTATAATGCAAGCGAGCGCCTGAAACGTATAAGAAAATTAAATTTGCATATTGCTGTAAAGGTTGGCTGAAATATGAGGAAGTATAAAATATCGTTACCGTACGTCTGCCGAATTAATTTGTACGGAGTTGACAATTTTGACATCTAATGTCAAAAGCTGGATAACATAATAAGAATTAATAAAATATAATGTCAGCTTGCTGGATAAAATAACAAAACAAGTCCGTAGTTAATTTTCCAGGTGCCTAGAATTTGTAAGCATAATTACAAAAAAAAAAATTGCCGTTTGTGGCTTTGGTACATAAAATAACTAAAAAAAAATAACCACGCTTACATTATTTTCCTACTTCAACAATCTCACATGTAAACCATCCTTTTCAAATGAATTTTCAAGTCCAATTCACATCAGAATAAATCACGGAAGATTCAAGCCGGCAGGGTTGCGGTATGGAAACGTTGCGATGACGGTATGGCAACGCCACGGTGAGAGCAAGGCTCCGGCATGATACTGGCACGACTAACCTTACTCATCACTTTATTTCTTCCCCCTTCACAATGGGGGCTCTTATTCAATTGTTTTAGGTATTTTTTCGACTTCTTTTGTTTGGATTTGTTTTGTGTCAGAAGATTATTAAATTGTGTATTATTGAGGAAAGTGAAAATCTGTCGAGTTTCGTTCGATATTGGAGTTTGTTGATATCTATATACATATATTCTATGTAGAAAATTTCCTTTATTCGAGTCAAATCAAAAATTTCAAAATGACAGTAAATTAATTGACGTTGAAAAAATGGCAATTCATTGACAGGAGGTACCGAAAGGTCACGTGGTCATCCATCTTGCCGTAGAATGACATTAATTTCGCCTAAATTTTTAGGTTCACACCACTAATATTTTAGGTCCACAATTAACATAATTACTACATTTAATTGAAACCAGTGGGTTTTGTGGCTAAACCTGAAAAGTTTCTGTTTTAAGTTTATTTAAATATAATAAAATTAAATAAAAAAGCAACTAAGTTTTCACTGCGAAAACCAAGGGCATAAACCTTTTTATTAATAACTCATTCACATTTTAAACGACCTTAATTAACTTTTTTAGAAAAATCAACTCGACGTTTAAATTAACAAACTAATTTGCAAAAATCAAATCAAGAGTCTTGACAAAGAGCATACAAATAAGTGAAGAGTCCATTTATTTGGAACGGTAATTTGGTAGAAAAATGAAGGGCTCGAAGCGACTCGTTAAGGACCACGTTTTCTCTGGGAGACTTATAGGCCGAATAAATTACCATTTTATTACAAAAAGGCGAGTACACTCGGACACAGGCGTTTATTAATAGACATTTTATGCGATAAATTAAGAATACAGAGGTCGATAAGAAATATAATAAGAGTGGCATGTACAACATAGATTGTCAACTGTCAATGCATCAGACACAATAGTTAAACAAGGCGTCTTAGCTAAATTAGGTGTCGCGACAGTCCAGAGGTGTCTCCAATCTTCGACCACATCATCGTTGACCATTAGGTGAGATATTGGTCAAGCGCGTGCCTATCAATATAAAAAAATAGATAACGAATTGTCGTGAAGTCGAAATAAAATGATGGGGAGGAACATTTGTGACATTTCAGTAGCTCTTGTCATTTTGGTTAGTCAGGAGCCAGAAAATTTGACAGCAGTTTTGACAAGAAATACCGTGTTATCCTATAGGCCTATAATAATATGGAATATGTAAGCATTTTCTTATTTGCAAAATAAAATACTTCTTAGCTCCTTACTGGAGCTAAGAAGTACAAATATAAGTTGATTTTTAAAAAAATCACGCATGTTCCCCTATTCTTGGTTTGTGAAGATCAAATAGGCAATCGCAAACCCCAATATAATGTTGAGGAAAGGCTAGGCCCTAGTTTAATTAAAATGGTTACACGAAAAGCGACTATGTTCTCTAATTTCTATTGATTAAAGACGTTGATCCACTAGTAACTAGTTAGTTTTCTCCGAAATTGAGCTCGTGGCGCTCGACAAACCTAAACCACATTTCTACTCGTCAAATAGTTTCAGTTTGGTGCAATTTACTATTGCAATCCATTGCACCTCTCAGAACCCGCCGGTAACGGATGCGATCACACGAATACATTTGGTTTAGAATGGAAATGCGCCCGTATATATAGCCTATGTAGCCATCACAATGCCTGACAATGCAAGTGTGTAATGCAAGTTATTCGTCTTCAAAACTACCTTTGAAAACGTGAAAGACTGTAGAAAATCAAAATCAAAATCAAATAATTGATTTACATAATACATGTTAAAAAAGTGTTACAGGTATAAAAAGTACATTGTTTGTTTTGTACAAATTAATATATTAGGTAATAATCGCAACATTAAATATACCTACAGAATAAAATCATGTAAATTGAGTTATATTAAAAAATAGACATGTCGAATTGAAAATGTCAAATTATTTTACACAAGTCAAATCAAAATTCCAATTGCTGGGGTGCATTTCAGATAAAATCAGTCATCTTTCATTTAAATAATGATTAATTTAATAACAAAATTTTGCAACTAGGAATTCGTGCAGATATAATTTGAATTGGTTCATTTTGTATAGGTCTGTGATACTTTTTGGGAAAGATATTGGTTTTGTAACTAGGTTACAAATAACACTTTTACACGACATGTTTTGTCAATTTAGCTAGATGTGTCCGGTGTTTCCTGTCTGACTACCCTGAGAAGAAACACTAAAACAAACTCAGAGGTCAGTGTCTTTTAAAGTCCGTACTGATCAAATTATAAGCGAACCATCTACAGTAAAACATTCGTCTTCAACACTGCCCTTGAAAAACGTGAAAGACTTCTCAATATGAACAAAAATTGTACAAATCTACATACGAAGAACTTAGTTTTAATATAATGCATCTAACTAACAAAAATTAAAAACATAAAACTACCTCCCTGCAAAATGTTTTCGGTTGCTAGCCAAAGTTGGAAACCAGCTAGCTTTGTCGCTGGAAAGCAAACATTTAAAGGAGTTTTAATAAATATTTATTTCAGGAAATAACCGCCACAGTCAAGCCTGAGTGGGCGACTCGTAAATAATAAAAAAAACTCGAAACTTAGTCTCTGACCGACGAAACACGTTAAATCTTAATTTTAATTTACAAACTTTACGAGAATTCAACAAAAGGTACTTTTTGATGCAAATTACTTTCAACTTTTGGCGTTTTCATTAAGGAATTGTGGATTAATGTTGTATTAGTCTACTGGTTTTTCTTTGATTAGAATTGGGGAAGTTGGTAGAAGTTTTGAGGGTCGCTCTCTTAATTTGAAACTAGCTCTCGCCTGTGATAATTACTCGTGCAGAAAGAATAGGCGACCTCTCCTTTTAGGGGCGTCGTAAAAGTGGCTAACTAAATTAAACACGGAGGGTGCCTACATATTTAGAGGTATATCGAGAAGCAGGAGTCAGAATTTTATTTTGGTCTACATAACAGTTATCAAAGACAACATAAATCCTTGGAGAATTAAAGGCGGTCGAATCGACAATCAGAAGCCTGACACACGTCACCTCTTCATGTCGCATCAGACACAATATTTAAACAATCAGCGAAGACCACAAGTTGTTCATAGGACTGTGAACCGGTTAAAACTGGACTTACAAATAAGACCATTCCCAAACACATCTAAATCTTACATCTAAGCAAATTGAAACACATATTAAACCGAATGCACACGAAACCGCTTCGGCTATAAATTTATTCGGCATAAAACGGCGTCAGCTGAGCTTGCAAACCGCATCCAGTGCCGTGTGCAGCCCGCCTAACTACGTAATAAAATTCGAAGCCTTAGGCCACGTTTGTCAAGTAAGCGAATTTTGCAAAAGTGAATACGTATTGTTCTGTATTTTGAATGTAAAATAAAGCTCTACTGTGAATTTAAATACATTATTTTTGTTTATTTATTGCTCGGTAGCAAAGGGCAATAGTCTTCTGAAAAGATTGTTTGATGTTTTTTGTACTCGTAAGTACTCGCAGTGAGATTTTGTGCGTTGTGTTGACGGTTATATTTTGTGTTTGCTCTGCGCATTGTTTTTCAGACTATGATAAAAGTAAAAAAAAATATCGCATAGTTTTGTTCTTTGTTTTCAATACTCCATTGTTTTCTGTGCATGTTTGGACTTTATGACACGAACTGCCTGTGGGTAGTTTTAAGAACTGCAAGCGCATGGCATGGTGTCTAAACTGTCCTCCGTAATATGTCTAATGAAAAACATTAATGACTGAATAACTCAGAAATCTCCGTTTGACTGCTCCAGTATCCGTGTTGCCCCAGTATCCGTGTTGTCAGTGTTCAGCAAGGTATTTGAAAAAGTGATGCTTAATCAGATGCTTTATCATTTTAACACCAATAACATCTTGCATGATAAACAGTATGGTTTCACCAGAGGACGTTGTACGACTGACGCTGGTGTTACCTTATTGAAGCACATCTTTAATGCGTGGGAAGAGGCACAGGATGCCATAGGCATCTTTTGTGACCTATCTAAGGCGTTTGATTGTGTAAATCACGAAACATTACTTCTGAAACTTGGGCATTACGGGCTGGGCAAAACAGCTTTAAGTCTTGTTAAATCTTATTTAAATGATAGACAGCAGTTAGTTCAAGTAAACGGTGTCAATTCGTCGGGATTAAACGTGAAAATGGGGGTACCCCAGGGCTCAATTTTAGGTCCTTTTTTGTTTTTAGTATATATAAATGATTTGCCCCATTTATTGCAACAAAAACTTAATATGGTGTTGTTTGCCGACGACACCTCTTTAATTTTTAAGATAAGTAGACGGACCAATAATCTTGACGTCATAAATAACGCCCTAATGCAAGTCCAAAATTGGTTTACTGTCAATAATCTAGTTCTAAATGAAAAGAAAACGAAATGCATAAGATTTGCCTTACCAAATGTCAAAGGCAGTGATTGTGACATAGTATTGAACGGGGCAAAACTTGAATTCGTCGATAAAACGGTTTTCCTGGGAACTACGCTTGACTCAAGGCTACAATGGGGTCCTCATTTAACATCTCTTGCAGGACGGCTAAGTTCAGCAGCATATGCTGTTAGGAAAATCCGCCAATTTACGGACGTTGATACCGTGAGACTGGTTTATTTTAGTTACTTTCACAGTATCATGTCTTACGGTATTTTACTATGGGGACGTGCTGCAGACATCGAGTCTATTTTTATTCTGCAGAAAAGAGCCATTAAAGTCATATACAAACTCGGACAACGCGATTCTCTAAGGGAAATGTTCAAGAATATTAACATCATGACGGTACCTTGGCAATACATTTACGAAAACATTATGTATGTTAGAAAGAATTTACACCTTTTCAGTAAAAGAGGCGACAAACTTAATTATGCTACTCGAAATAGGGACCAATTAGTTCAACCAGGTTTCAGACTGGCTAAAGTATCCTCATCTTTTATGGGGTACTGTTTAAAATGTTATAATAAAATACCTCTCCATATATTAGAACTAAATGAGACAAAATTTAAATCTTGCATTAAACGCACACTATGCAGGCAAGCATATTATAAGTTAGGGGAGTATATTGAAGATAAAAATGCTTGGCTCAGTGCTGGTCCTGCTCCACAGCCACTAGGGCACACAAAGTAATCTGTTAGCATTTGGAAATATTGTTGGACCGGATGAAGATTGTAAGAATGCAATATTTTTCATTTATACAATGAAAAATATTGCATTCTTACAGACTCAATCTTCAGACTCAATTTATTTAGCATTGTATAATTTCATGCATTAACGGCACATTTGTGAGTACTATGTACCTTAAATTTAAACTATAATGATCATTTTGAGTAGGTCTTTGACTTGAATGTACCCTGGCGATTGGGAATGTCAAGCTCACTCAAAAGTCTGTCTGATGGTGGCGCGTGTGTTGGATCATTTGGCTCCCTTAAAAATGGTTGAGCCAAATGTTGCTAGCGTATGCTTCATGTTCGTGAACGGGCGCCGTCAGCTGAGACTGGACATCCCTTGGCTGCCATGGTTTATTTTAATTATTTCTTTGAACTGTTTCTTTTTACTCCGGACTCTTTTATCCTGCACGTCTTTTACATTGTTCTCATATATGTATTATTTTAATATGAATGATGTAACCATAATTTTGTAACAAAATATTATTTTTTTAAAAGAGTGTCCGTGGAGTTTCTTGCACGTTCTTCTCCATAGAGATCTACGCCTTGGAACGTGCAAATAGCTTCATCTTTTTGACCGACCGACCTTGACAATTCAAAAGTGCCTGTAAATGGTTTAATTGAAATAAATGCTTTGACTTTGACTTTGAAGAAGGAGGATAATATTTTTCAGATGTATGTCTCTTCTTTTGGCACGCCTTATAGCCTTAATGTCCGGATATACTTAAAAAATTAATAATCATTAAATTTGTCTCAAATGTCCAAGTAGGGTATATCTTGAAAATCTATGTTATTATGAAAAAGAAACAAGATGGCGGGCGCTGATTGGTTAGTAAAATCGTATTTTTTCTTGACATCATGTCGTCTCCTCAAGCATTTTATTTTGATATGCCATCAAAATAAAGCGCTCGATGAGGCTATTGCAGAAATGTCTCTATAATGTGATAAAAAAACTTATTATTTTTTTTAAACAAATCAATTTTGTGCCAGAGGAGAGTTTCCAATCAGATTTCCACAAATAAAGCCATAATGCAGTTATATTCAACACTATAGTAATCTCAATATTTTTCCAATTTAAATCCTCTCAATCAATTACTTGTTATTTATTCCCCCACAAATTGTACTGTACCCAGTTAATTAACTATATTAATTTTATCAGTGAAAATAGTGCCTATAAAGCTTTCAATTTGGAGCGAGAGCCCGCATCGCGTTGTATTAAATATTCAACGGGAATCTCTTTGTTCCTGAACGATTTTAGTGAATTACGTTTCTCTGAGCAAATCATCAATTAATTTGTTTTGTGTAGAGATTTTGTTACTGTTGGTGAAGAAGCTCGGTTTACTTGTGTTCCCTGATTATTACAAACAAATTATTACTTCCTGTTAAAGGAAGTAATAATTTGTTTTGAAATAAGTGTGTATTGTGTAAGTGTGTGTGTTGTATTTGGTTGTTCTCTTTTGAGGCGAGCAGTTACGTTTTTGAGGTAGAAGAAAACGTATTTAAATAGAGTTCTCGCCAACTGTAAATCAATATAATATCCATGAAGTCAATAATTTTGTTTACACATCTGTAAAGGGAAATTTTTGAAAGGACTTCGCACTATCCGGTGACGAAAACTATTTCATGGGTAGAAATCTACACTATAATTGAGTGGCATTAACAAATAGCGAATACATTGCACGGCTCTTTTACACATGGTAGGACACGGGAACGAAACCGCGTCAATAGCGAATACGTTGCATGCGCCTGTACACAGGGTAGGCCACGGAAACGAAACAGAGTCAATAGCGAATATGTTGCATGCGCCTGTACACAGGGTAGGCCACGGAAACGAAACAGCGTCAATAGCGAATACGTTGCATGCGCCTGTACACAGGGTAGGCCACGGAAACGAAACAGCGTCAATAGCGAATACGTTGCATGTGTCTGTACACAGGGTATGCCACGGGAATGAAACCGCGTCAATAGCAAATACGTTGCATGCTCCTGTACACAGGGTAGACCACGGAAACGAAACCGCGTAAATAGCGAATACATTTCACGGCTCTTATACACATGGTAGGCCACGAAAACGAAACCGCTTAAAAAGCAAGTATGATTTTTTTACATTATTACATTGAGGGCCAAATTATAAGCAACGTTCGCATTCGCATCTCATTCGCAAACTGTCAAGTTTGAATTTGAGGCGTTTTTATCGTTGCTTGAAAATAGTAGGATTCGCTCTCTGATACTGGATAAGGAAACAAAAACAATAGCAATCCTAACCAATATAACATAAGGGCTATAATCGTTACAATAGCTATAAGTGTGCCACATAATGTAATTGCCTCTTAAGGTTATTTGCACTAAATAAACTGGGTCACAACATTGTAGGTACTACTAATGGAAATATTGGTTACCTATAGTAATCGTTTTACTGACCTTTTTTAGCCGACCATCCTAGAAAAAGAGAAATTATGTATTTCTACGTAATCCACTGTTTTTTTTCTGATTACAACTTATTTTATTGCAGAATCCAATACAGTTGTTTTTCCAGCATTTAATGATAGCGATTGTCAAAAAGTCTATAGTTCAATACTATCAAAATCAAAATCAAAATCAAAATCAAAAGTCATTTATTCAAATTAGGCTGAGAGCCAGCACTTTTTGAACGTCAAATTTTACATCAAGACAGTCCCCCAAAACGCCCACCCGTCACCACTTCCTAGTGTTTTAGCTGGGAAGAAGAAGTGGCGCAACAAACTCCCCAGCAACACATCTGTCTGTTACGTTTTAAGAACTTCAATTAAACAATAGTACGCAAAGTATTTTAAGACACGAACAAAAAAATAAATATTTATCCAACAACATGGAAATCATAAAATTAAATATTAAGTATTTACAACATGTTAGCTAGCACACTCCATTATACGAGTACCATTAAAAAAACGGGCAATGGTAGAATTTTGCGATTGAACTGTGCCTCGAACCACACGTGTTATACCAATAATTTTTAAACGTGCTGTTGTTTTAAACATTGTAATGAATAGAATAAGTCAATAAGTAAATTAAGTCAATCAGTAAAAGACAGATTGACATTCAGTCTAATATAGAAAAAAAAATGTATATAAAAAAAAAAGAATTATATGAACTCATATAACCTGTCATAAGCTAACTAATAGAGAAAGAACATGATAAAATTACATTGTCTTGCGTTCAACACTGCGACCAACTATTCTTATCGTCTAAGTAGTCATTAATAGAATAGTATGCCTTTGAACAAAGGTTAGATTTAACTTTAGCTTTAAATGAGTTAAAAGGCAGGTCAAGAAAAGAAAGTGGAAGTTTATTGTAAAAGCGGATACCGAGCCCCACAAATGAGTCGTGGACCTTACGAAGTCGGCGGGAAGGAGCATGTAGCTTGTGCTTGTTTCTGGTGTTAAAGTTGTGGATGTCGCTCGTTTTAGTGTATAAGTGTATATTTTGCCTAATATATAAAATGTTTGCAAAAATGAATTGAGATGCTACCGTGAGAATTCCATTCCTATACATTCTGAACTGGACTAGAACAACCCAAACGTGGTCAAACACCGTTTGAACGCGTTGAGCGAATGAGATGATCAGAACATCAAAATGTAATGTTTTAACCATCTCTTTCGCTGATAGAAAACCACTATATTTCCAGGAATCCCAGCGTCTGTGGAAGTTGCAGAATTTGTTTGAAAGAGTCACTGCGGCCCTGTAACGCAAAGGGCACAAGGAGAAATACGGATGGGTTTTAGTCAGTAGGAGTCTGACACTCCCTTCCGCTCCGCCCAGAACGGAAGGAGTCATTTGATGATTTCCCATCCTGAATAAAAAAAGAGTCTGTGAAACCCCACTGCCTAGACGCTTTTCTGGTGGTCGCCTCTATTGATTCTGGCTTTCAGTAGTTGCAGAGGATGGGAAAAATAGTTGGTGGACTTTGACCATTTCTTTCAGACTTGTCCCTCTTCTAGTTGCGAAATAGTATAAATAATTATAATATAGTCAGCTAGTAACTCTGAATGTTGCCACCTGAAATATGCTGAACTGAGACCTTTTCGTTAAAAAACAATTTATTTAGTAGTTTTTTTTCAATCAAATTTTGTGCCTATAAACGTAATTTTCGTACAAAAACTCAAGTTTTCGTTCTTTCACATATCGAGAGTCAGAGGTATAAATGTATATTGTATAGACACTCTGTGTAACCAGGCCGGATCCGTATGTAAGATGATACGTAGTTTGTAAATGAATAGAGACACTAATTGAACAAGGAAAATTGGGGATCGCGTTGTGTGGTAACTTGATATATATCGCACCCTTGAACATAAGGGATGAACAGGAAATTTAACATTTGTTTTTGAAGATCAGAAGTATAGGTATTTTGGGTTATTTGTTACTACTTGTTTCTGGTAAACCGTTTTAATTTTTTTTGTTATTTATGACTTATTTACAGTCCGTTCTGTCGTACTGCAGGGCAAAGGCCTCCTTTTCTTCTTTCCATCCCTCTCAGTTTTGCACAACTGTGGATCACTCTTGTCCATAGGTGTCAAACTGGTTCCGCCGCATCTTCGCCTGATTCTGCTTCATTTCATTCATCCTTTCCACCGAAAGGAGTCCACTACTGGACATCATATTTGCCTTCCCCAAGTAATACCACATTGACTGGTTCTATGTGTCTCATATCACGCGTATTCCCGCGGCCTTCCAACGCTGCGTCTTTCGGTACGCGGCCAACACCCCAGAACAGTTCGACCTCATCGACTATCGTTACTACGAGCAATGTGCCCTCATCATCATCCAGCCGAAAGACGTCCACTGCTGGACATAGGCCTCCCCCAAATTGGGGAGGGGGGTTTTGCCATAATCGCCACGCTTGGTAGGCGGGTTGGCGATCGCAGTGTAGCTGTTGCAAGGTCGCTACAGAGAATGCTGCCGCCCAGTCTCTGACAAGTCCCTCAGTCGCCTCTTACGACACCCACGGGAAGTGATGGGATGGTGCTATTCTTTTACGTCCGACACCATACGGAACCAATGTGCCCCTGCCCGGTGCTATTTATGATTGGCGTTTCTACTTGATTCTTCTTAGTCACTAACCTTGATAACCCTAATATTAACTTTGCTTATTTTCTGTTTATTTAAAGAAATCTGTTGATTACATTTTTTCCACAATAACTAGTGTCGATAGAATGTAGAGCCCCGGGTAAGATTCCGGTTAAAAAAAATCACAACTCTCTCTTAATACTTTTTATACACAGTTGATGCTTGAGTTTTCCATATACATTTTAGAATAAGTTTAACCATTCCTTACAAAACACCTACACAAAAGATCTCCATTGTAAGCATACGAAACCTCCTGCGGTTTTCATTTTGCATAAGTAATGAGATTACAGTACACAGACACCATCTGCAATTCATTTAAAATAATTGTATTTTGTAATTTCCATTAGTTCTGAAACCTTATTAAATGTTACTCCAATAAAATCACAAAATTCCTTTCGGATTGAGAAAACGCTGAAAATTAATTTTAGGGTAACTGATAAACAGAATTCATACCTATTCCATGAACTAAGCTTTATTAACTAACCATAGCTTTTGTGAATAAACCGGCCAGGAGCGTGTCTGAAACATAAAATAGGGTTCTGAAGGCAACATTTTGGTTGATTTTAATATTTCAAGAATAATATCGTCGGTCATTCTGCAGTAGGTACCGCAAAACTACAGTTTGCTCTAGGGTCTAATTTCCAATACTGCAATACCGTGAAACACACTTTGGTATAAGGCCTCACTTTGAATATAAGAACATCGAAAATTAGACGTTTACTGCAGTATCGCGAAACTACAGTTTGCTATAAAGCCTAACTTTAAATAAAATGACATCGGAAATTAGACCTTATAGCAAAGTTTAGTTTCGCTGTATTGCAGTATCACCGGCGATATCACAAACTACACAACAATGCGTTCCTTATTTTATTTCTTCGTCGTTAAACTTACTTTTGGCTCAAAATTTATATTTTTTTTAAAGTATTAACTAAAAATCTTGGGAAAACTTGTCCCGATATTATAAATAAAACAAATTGAATAGATGGAGTCTGGCCGCCGCATTTTACCACACGAGTGGAAATACACTTCATAGTCGAAAACCGGTGGAACTAGGAGCAAGTTCTTGAGTGTGTTTTATTCTTTTATCAAAACAGGTTTCAACTATTTCCATTTACCAACAGTACGTTCACGTACCAGTTGGAAGGGTGTTAATTAAGTTACAAGGGTAGGCAACACTATTCCGCGACTGTCAGACTGACGCAGGTAAGTAACCAGGTACATACGTGTCAACGTGATGAAACAATACGGATATTTGCTTTTCTCTACGGAACCCTAAAGCGCTCAATTTTTAGAAAGTCAAGATGAAATTTAATTAAACTTACACCCATTTTTATAAAGTTAACGGCGGTGATTTTATATAAAGAGAAAAAAAAATGCGATAAATTATAGCTGAATGAAATATGTGTAATAATTATGAAATTCCAATAAATTTGATGGGGTATAGTAAAAGCCATTATAAGGGTTAAGCTTTTCTGCATCTAGAAGCATTAAGTACCTACTTATATTGAATATGTGAGCTGACTGAATACTGCTTTTAAAAATGATCTGGAATACATATAAAATCGAGAATATCAGCTCTTGATGTTCAAGTAATTAGCGTCCAATTTATCGAATAAAACGTTTTTCAAATGAAGAGCTTTTGACCTGAAAGGACTCAGCTTGTGCGTTAAATAGAAAATAAAAGATCAAGTGCTGGATTTCTATGAAGGGGATAACGGTTCGATTCTCATATATTCTGAAGGGCTGGCGTGAACTGTGTTCAAAAGCCCCTTAAAATATAAATAAAAAAAAAATATATATATTCTAAATATCCATCTATACCAATGCAAAATTATATTTCTATTATAGATAAGTAAGTATACTTTGTTGTTAACCAAGTATCAGCCAACTAGCTAAATCAGTCGTTTCATTAAAAGCCTAGCCTTTTCATTGAACTGCACCGTTTAATCAGCGAATTAAGTGACATGGGCAAGTCATTAAACGATGTTGAACAAAAAATGTCACTTAGGTCGCTGAAAAATTGGCGTATTTTAATGAAAAGGCTAGGCCACCAAATAAACGGCTGATAAAGCTAATTGGCTGCGACACATACGCTACATCGTGGGAAGCTGTTGTTATGGTTATATTATGATGCGAAAGAATGCAATAGGGAAATGTCGTGAGGAAAGTTTTTAGTATGACTATAAGGCCGTCCGCATACGTACGGTTTCCTGATTAAAGTTTTAAGATTAGAAATTTAGATTCAGAATTTCGTAAGACGGGCTCGATTTTTCGTCCTTCTGACCCGAACACACGGTTTGTCGAAAGGAACGTCAGGTTTATTTCCCATTTGAAAAATCAACAAACGTTTACACGTTGTAAATATATGCAACAGACTTATTTGAAAATATACGTATTTTGCCACTCCAACTTGTATTAACTATTTTGGGCGAATGTTGACCTGTGATTGATGTGAGGTGTACAATAAATAATATATAAATAAATAAATATACAATAAATAAATAATAATGACCTCTTGTCAGGTATTGCGTTTAGTTGTCGTTGTGTATGAAACTAAATAAATCGTTGTAATGACGCTATTGTCTCGTAATAAATCAACATGCTTAGCCCTTTCTCAAACTATATGTTGAAATCGGCTTGAAGTCTAACCAGATGGAGCTGAATTTACATGAAGCGACTGCCAATTAACCTCCACAATCCAGTAACTGGGTTACACGATACTCTTTGGTAAGACTGGTGTCAGTTTTCCTGGCTTATGACCACCCGTACCTACTGCCAAAGTTCTATAAATAAAAGCCGCACCAACGGCTTAACGTGCTTTTCGAATTCAAGTGTTATACGTCTATATTATCCTAACAATTCGTCTCTTAGTAAGCTGTTTAATTATTTCTAATCCAATAACACTAACTATCCCTAACACATGATTGCACGGCTGTTGCACACGACATTACGTAGGCACATGCTTGAACGCTTCATCAGGAACAGCTCTTAATGGCTATCGATTCTCTTGTCTCACTGCATTGACGATTCTGGGGGTCTACTCTCTAAGCTCGAAGTCTGTAGTTTCGGCCTTAGTGTCGGGCGTTTTCTACTCCGTATCACCTACGGACTTACGAAAGTCCTGAATCCGAGCTAAGAAAAACTGACAAATCGAGTTGTCATTAATTCTTAGTTCGGGTTCGGGACTAATCGTAAGTCCGTAGGTGATACGGAGTAAAGAAAACATTTGATTAGGATTAATCTCAATAAGGAGGTATCCAATTGAAATTAATATCAAATACGTAGGTCGTTGGTACCTTCGAGCTGAAAAAAACAAGCGTGTAAGTCAACGCAATGAAAATATACATCTATTGCATAATTATTTCGACATATTTTGGCACTTACAAGTAAATCAAAACATATGGGGCACTTTTCGTAGACCTAGACCTAGAATCATGAAATTTGACATAAAGCAAGGTTACTTACAGCAAAAGTAATAGAAATAGTTTAAAAATTGATAATTTATAGCTTTATCACCTTTTTTTTGCAATTATAAACTTCTATTTACAGTTGTTGAAATGACCATGAGAGAACATTTTTTTCAACTACAAAGTTAAGGGTGCACTAGTCGAACGGCTGAACTCGTTGACGGGCGCGGTTGAATGCATGCTATCTCATCCAACATCATTTGCATCGAAGCTAGTGCCCACACAAATTTACAGTTCCATATCATTTAAGATGGTTTGTAACGAAAATAAGCTTGTAACATTAAATTGAAAGAAGTTTGGTAGTAAAAAAAAATATTTTTTATATTTAATTTAGGAAATAATCTATCCCCGTATGGTCAATATTTTGCCATTTTCGTACTACATAATTACAGTTGTCGGATTTGCAAATTGGCTTGGAATTGGATTCGCGACATTAACTTGCACATCATTTTTTTTTCTGTTTTGTTCCCATACAGGGCTAGATAATGCCGAGATAAATAAATGTGACTTTTTTCTGAACGTACACCGCCAGTCAGTGGAGTAATCGCCATACTACGTTTGTATGAAACAATGACTGACTAGGGCACCCTTAAGTTTGTCCTTCAATCGTACAATTGTTTCGTCAGAATAATGCGAGTGTCTGTATAGTTTATAAACTTTAGTAGATAATCGATACTCTGAAAAAAATCGAGACACGATTGCTATAATAGATGAACTATATCTACATACGAGTTTTTACGGAACCCTCGGTCCGCAAGTTTTTTGCCCGACGCGAGGATTGAAACTAGGACCTATCAGAAGCGATCGCGACCACTAGACCAAAGAGGCAGTACAGACGTGAATAATGTTAATAGATTAATGAATACGTAATTAATTATTACATGTTCGACCGCAGTTGCTCGTATGTCACAGTGGCCGGATGTATGGCGCTCGATGTATGACCATGCTGTGCCCGCTGTGCATCCGTTTTACGGTATATGTATTTATAATAATTATAATGCGATACATTATAATTATTTATAATAATATAATAATTCTGAAGAGTATGTTCGAACGAACTAATCTCTGGAACTACCAGTCGGATTTGGAGAATTCTTTTTGTATATGATAGCCACATTTATGAGGCTAAATGATACCAAAGGACTACCGCCGGGATTATAAGTACCTATACTAATCCAGGTGATGATCTACTCGTGTGATAAGTTTCATCTGATTCCGTTCAGCAGTTATTACATGAATGAATAATTAATAAACAGACAGACAGACTGAGTATAATAGAGTATGGATGAAATCCGCGCTGAAATGCTTAGGTACCACGTGTACAACCCTGGTGGGGTTGCGGAATTTGTTTGAAAGAGTCACCGCGACCCTGCCACGTAAAGAGCATTTCGAGGAACACGAATGGGTTTTAGTCAGTAAAAGTCTGACACTCCGTCTCGCTCCGCTCAGAGCGGAAGGAGTCATTTGATGATTGCCCATCCTTAAAAAAAAGCTCCAAATCTCCAAAGCTTGGGTTTCCTAAAGTAACGTCAAAATCCGGCAATAATATGGCGACTGTTATTAAAATTCTTCACTTTCATGGGTTTGATTTTGCGATGTCAAAAATTGGACGTCTAGTCGTCATAATGGATGACCCCTTAAAACCAAGCTTGCTTCACAAATTGAAGAATCAAACACAAATAGAGACCTCCAATCTTTCAAATAGACAACTAAAGTCGTAAAACATCACCTCCCGTCATACCCTTATCACCAAAAACAACCTCTTCATTTAAATAAATGGGTTATACATAATAAATATTCATTCATCACCTTCGCAGAGATAATGAGAAAATTTAATTATTCCCTGAAAAATAAACACTTTTCCCGTTAATTTTAAGACTTAATTAACTAAAAGGACAGTCTGGCAACATCAGTCTTCGGTGTTTTTTAATAATTTATCTTTGAAGATAATTCTTTTGATAGTGTCTTTTGAATTTCTTAGATTAAAGTGGTCGTTAAGTGGGCACTCAGAAAATATAGTCGGTCTGAATTCTATTATCAACACGTACATTGAATTGATTCAGAAATTAAATTAATAGGCATTTTAAATGTATTTAAATTATGATTCTATCTGTCAGTTAGATTAAAAGGAAAAAATGTTTTTTATAAAACGCTTCAAAGTTCTTACCGAAAGATGCAAAGTCAAAGTCAAAGTGAAAACGTTTATTTCAATTAGGCCATTAAACGGCACTTCTGAACGTCATCATTTACATTAAAAATAATATAAATTGACTCTACTGTCCGTTCGCAAGGGTAGATTCTTATGGAGAAGAACGGACAAGAAACTCCATAGTTACTCTTTTCAAATCAATATTTTACAATATTTTGAGTACAAAAATTAATTTTAATATATGTGAGGTCGATGCACCTAGAGTATACTACTTATAGGATCAAAGTATTCCCAGAAGAGGTAAACATAGATGCAGCGTTGGAAAGCCTCCAAAACAAGATGGGTCGTACCTCTGTTTGATGGCCACACTTGGGAAATGATGATGTATCTGCACGTCGATTCTGTAAAATTCACACAACAACTCGCATTTCAAGTCGTTATTCACTCTCACTTCGCATAAGGTTCAAAATGACCTTGATTTTGCATTCTGTAAGCATCACCTAGGCACTTGCGAAGTGAAGTGAGCTCCAAAGCGACCAACACTGTACTAGTGACTGCCACACTCAACAAAATCTAAGTCGGGATTTATCGGTTTTTCATTTTACCAGTTTTTGACACAGATTTTTAGCTATTACGATGTTTAAATTAAAATTTCTTATTTTAAGGAATTTAAGGCAGCTAATAAGTAAAAAAAAAACAGAAAACTCTAAATTCGTGCCGTGAATATAATCTATGCTTACCTTACGAAAAGAAATGACTGACAGATAATATCATAAGTAATCTGTGGACAATATTTTCATTTATTGCCGTTGACGTTTAAAAGTTCGTTGCATTCACAGAGTACTTTGAGTACTTTTGGTTGCATTGTTTTGTTTACGTTCTGTTTGTTTTTTGATCGATCAGTGCCGGTAATAATAGTGAAATAATCATGAAGTAAGTTTATATTTCTGGTTGTAAAGGACAATGCCCATTTTGTTAGGAGTTTTGGGCCCCTAAAAAACTTCGCATGTCACGGTGGTTTTAACTTGGTTTTGTAGACCTGGAATTACCTTTTCATAACCTGAAATCGATTTTCAATTTTTCACTCTAGTTTAAGAGAAATCTTATTTTTTCAGATGCTGAAATTGAGGTTATAAAACAAGTTGTTTCTTTTTGTTTTAAACATATTTGCAATTAAAATAATATAGTTTATGTATTAATATTGACTCCGGAATTTAGAAAACACTACATAACTTCTTCTGTTGCTAGATATTATGTAGGTTAAGTACTTGCCTTTACAAATATCTCTTGCCGTGCTGTGCCGGCAATCAGCGTTAAGTAGGCTGTGCCCTCACCACTAGTAGGTGGTGTTGTTAAAAATACTTACCTACGACTAAAGCCTTAGGTCAGAGGAGCTCATGGCTAAGTTACAACAACCGCACGAATCCATCTCAAGCTGCTCTACGGCTGCTTACTTAAAAAAAACAACAATAAATATTAGGTAAAACATTTATTCTTCGAGGAATATATGGTCTAGAAATTGCGCTGGGGCGCTTATATCATTAAAACGACCCCAGCTTAAATACCACAACACGGTCATAGTATGAGCGCAGCACCCTACTGTACGATTTCCCACTAAGCAACTACAATAATAAGCAATGATACTCTCTAAAGAATTTGCCCTATGTTGCTCTCTACTTATCAATAAATATGTGTAATAAATCCTGCTACTCACATGTCTCGATTTAATTCTCGCCCTAACTAGATAATTGTTTTGACCTAGTATTAAGGGCAAATCTTCTTCTATTAATTCATTGCTTATTTCTACACTGTAGGTACCATTCGCCCGCACATGCTCCCCATAATAGGATCTAGCCTGTTTCAATTGGTAAGATCCTAAAGCAAATCTTCTTAATTCGATTAATGATAATCTTGGAAAGTTATTTAGATGGGGAGCACTGCTGTTTATGCTTTGGAAAATCGTACGTCTTCTATTTATATGTTCTCTTTGAATAAATTCCGATAAATAATTTACTGTATTTAATCTCGACAGAGCAATATTTAGGTACTCCACAGCATCGGGTCTATCATCAATTGTAAGATGGAACTTATTCAATAGGGAACAAGCTATTTTGAAATCAGTCATAAGGTGACTTGACGCTCTATTAAAATATTCCTGTCGAAATAGTTTAAAATCTCTTTTGATTCTCCCATTTACAACCTCTACCACCCACCGGCACATTGTTACACATCTAGATTTATTAGCCTGGTGGGTGGTTAATTGATGTTCGTTTTCCGATAATGACTCGGGCATGTGAGTTTTATAATTATAACGTTGTAACTCAGGAATCACATCTCTAAATCCTCTGTCCAAAATGAATACATCATTGGATCTAAAAAATGAGCGCATGGGACCATTTTCAGTAGTAAACAAGGCACTCATAATCGATGAGTCATTTTTTGTGGCTTCATATGGCCCCACACACTCTAAAATATATCCATCGCAGCAAACAAATAAAAACGGTTTGACAAGATTGGCATATTTATGCAGACTATACGTTCGTTTTTGATATAAATAATTGCTGCTGCTTTGCACATAAACATATGTGCCATCACATATTACAATAGCAGGTTTAACATTTGAAGCCATGTTGGCATTCCCAAAAAAACCCTCTGGTATGATTCTATTCCGTGATGCTACATTTTGGATAGATGTGTGATTTATTCCTAAATGTCGAGAAACAAACTGTTCATTTAAACAATTTCTCACAATATTCATTTTTCTTTCCAAAGTGGATCTTGGCATTTTAAAAAGAGTTGACAGTCTTTGATTACTGTCACCTGTTCTGAGTTTTACTAAGAATATGCTGAGAGCAACAGAAGGATTTGGAAAGTGATCATATAATAAAGGGTTACAATTTAGAAGCTCAGTAAATTGCTCTGCAGTAAGTCCCAACCAATAATGGCATAAACAAGAATCCATCGTGCTTATGTCATTGAAATCTAACTGTCTCTCAGTAGCTTTTTCAAGTTTTGTGAAAATATCATCTACTTGAAATCCAGTAAAATCTGAATATGGGGCTTCCAGTTCATCCCAATGATTGCTATGTAAATGATATCTACAGATTCTTGCAGTGAAGGGAATATATGCTTTATGATGTAACAACAAAACTTCTTTTATAGTACCTGGTACTAACAGACGTTCAGTGTTCGCACAACCAAGGAACAGGCAATGTCGTGAACTTGCCGAAACCCGTTTGTACTTTAGTGAATTAATTTTTGAATATGTCCGAGGTAATTGTTGTTCCTGAGGTGGTGGAATCGGCAGTGGTAGTGGAGGTGGTACAGGAATCACTGCGTCTGCGATGTTATCATCCATGTCATCAGTCACTGGCGCAGACTCCACTGTGGGCATGTTAACGCCACCAACGGCCTGGCTCTGTATTCCTCTCGATGCAGCCTCCCAACAAGCACGACAAACTCGTTCTAAATTCAAGACCTAAAAATAAGAAAATACTGTATTTTAAATACTATTTATTTTTGGTCAATTAGTTCAATCATAGTTACAATGCCACGATTAAAATACTTACGTGATGAGCTGGTGTCCATCTTAGTATTACGTTCCTTTGAGGACAGTCTTGACTAACCCTATGAGTTCTGCGACTTGCAATTGACATGCCACATGCAAAACATATGTTGAGGTGTCCAAGAGCAGGGGATACAAGGGATAGAGTTGTGGTTGATGATGTCCGGTTTTGTAATAATACAAAACATTCAACACACAGGATGTCATCAGAGGATATCTGAAAGATAACAATAATAAATCAGCGAATTTCTAATTGATATTCGTACATTTATTCATGTGCTCATTGCAATGGTCTAGGTTTTCTCACAGATCACCTTACACTGCCTTAAATGTTAATTTCTGTTATAGTGGAAATACTTAATATAGATTTACAGTTGATGACCCCTTGATTGACCAAACCCAGGCATCCTAAATGTTCGTATAAGCGCCTAAGATGACCCACTGACCAAATGACTCATTATAAACTTACCGGTGTCGGTGTTACCCAGGATCGCAGAAGGATAAGCATTGGTTCATCTAATTCTTCGATTTGACGTCTACGAAGATTAGGCGCCAAACGTAGGGAGCAATTGACACATCGGCGAGAGAGAGGTCGGTTTACCCGACCTCTACCAGGTGTAGACATTTTTCAGGAGTAAAACAAGAGTCCAAGGCTCACATAAACTTAATAGAGTCGATGTGCTCACTTGTCACTAAAGAAGTCCAATAACTCAAAACAAATCCACTGGAGGAACGTAAACGCTTAACTCAACAGCTTTAAATTGTAACGAACAGAAGTAAATACGGAGGAATAAATTCAACTCGACGCAAAACGAACGGCACGAAACAATTTGATTGATGCATTGATTTGACAGTTAAATCTGTCTAAGTGTGACCATGTTAAATATTTTGGTAATCGATTTACCAAATCGATCTGTTATAATTAATATTATTTACTTAATTAAAAAGATAATTATAAACTCTATTTATGAAAGGATGTATGAAAGGTACTAACCTGAGTACACCACAATAATGTCTGTGGTAAAGCTTGGCAAAAAAGAGTATGATGTGGTGACAAGTGGAACTAAATATTTTACTGAATGGAAACCTATGATGTCGACACTACTTGGCCGACAAGTAGATAGTAGTAGGTAGTAGTAGATTTTGAGTAACGTTTATTGTTCCACATTTATTTTTGACGATTTGATTATTTTCTCTTACTGATTTCCCATATTATGGTGCGTTAAGAGAGATAGTGCGCCCTCATTTTTTCCAAACTCTTTTTTGCCAAGCTGTACTAAGTTTTATTTTTTTATGAAACTAATCAGGTATGAATGTAGCGGAATATTTCTAACAGTAGGAAATACCATGAAATATACGATAATATTTTTTTTTGGTTTATTTACTACTTTTATTTTCTTTATTTGAGCCCACCCGTCGTCGTCTACTTCGCGCCTAATCAGTTACATGAGAGTGTTAGCTAGATTACGACGGGAGAAAAGCTATTGTAGCCTATCTCCGGTCATTTTAGTCGGCGGATTAGTAAAATATCGATATTTTCAATCGATTACAATTATTTAATTGACATAGTCTGTCGTCTGGCAACATTCAGGTTAAGTTTTAATGGCGGAACTGATCTAAAATCAATAAAATAAATATTAATTGTGTTTTCCAATGCTAGGGTAAAAGAAATGTTGATAAAATAAAGGTAAACATGTAAAAATACGACTTAATTTTTGAAAAATAAATAGTCTTGACACGGCACCAAAAGTAGGAGCCCATTGGTTGTCATTCTCCTTTAACCTTTCTTTTAACATTTGTCTTTCTTGTATATTTTGAGGAAACCTTATATATTTTCTTACTATTGCTGGATTATTAAGAGCTTCCACTACTTCATTTATGCAACGAGATACTGATGGTTGCGATAAATATGTTCTTATATTTTCTTTAATTATTTTCTGATAACTGCCATTAGCCAAGAATGACAAGGTGCATAATAACTGTGAAACAATAAAACAATTAAATACCTACTTAATCTAGATCTAGTCAAAACAAAATAGGGACCAATTTGGTTATTTTCATGCTTAATAGAATACGAATATTATAACTATACAGGGTCCTTAGACTAACATGAAAACATAAAGCTAGCAGGGGAACCACATATAGGGAATACTTCGTATTATTAAGTGTTTTTCTTATTATGGTGTGCTTGGTTACAAATCTTTCAGCTATAAACTGAGTTAATACTTACAAAGCTAACTTTATACTTAGTAAAATGAAGCTCTTACTTTTATACGAACTGAAAGTCCTTTGCCACGACGTTTTGTGGGCTTTATCAGAGGCAGTAACTCATATTCCAGTTGGTCAATTAGCTCCTTTGACAATCTATAGACGCTCACATAGTCGTCATCTCGGGTTAATAAAGATAAACTTCGAATTTTGGTAGATTGTCGACGCTTTTCTAGTTTATCCAAAGCATGAGCTTCTTCTAATAAAGATTTAAACAAAAACATTCTTGCCATCGTTATCGCTTAAGTAGGTAGGCACTTATTTACTTTATAACTTTAAAAACTTTATTTAAACACTATTTAACCATGATTTATTCTATTTTCACTCGTAAAATAGATGCTTTTAATTTGACACTTTGAATCGCGTTCGAGTGCAAAGTGAACGTCGAAGTGACAGGGGAATTACCTTATAGAATGCCACTTTTTACGTCATCTCATACTTTATCTGTCAAAATCTCGAGGTAAATTTAGTTCAACTCGCAAACACGCTCGCAATAGTAGCGCTAGTGTAGATTCGAATTATCAACCGAGTTTTAGAATGCCAATCAAGAAACTCACAGCGGATTCAGATTCGAAGTTTAGAATGAAGTCTTACAGAATCACACTGCTGGGCGGGAAGTCTCAACATGGTTACAGATCGCCTACCGACCGAATTCACGATCAAAATCAATGATCAAAGATCCGTGGATCACGATCGAGATTGACTATGTACGGGCGGCCTTAGGAATTATCGACCGAATTCGGTCGTTAAGCAATCGGTAACTATGTCAAGACATTCCGTCCTGGGGCTCTAGACAAGTGACATTCTGTCAACGGTAGCGTGGCGAAGGCGATTGTCAATACGTCAAAAATGTATGGGATTGACAGATGCTATCGAAATGTCACGTGATCAAATTCCTACATTTTGGCATTTCGACAGTCGCATTCGCTAATCGAATGGCACATTGTCTAGGGCCTCTGGACTACATATTCATTATTAATATACAGTACTTTACAGTAAACAGAAACACATTTTTCAAATACAAAATGTAATTACAAACCAGAATTTTGAACAATTTCAAACAAGTTTTTGTCAATTCGATGTCAAAACTCAAATATACAATAAAGCCAATTGGATCCACTATTCAAATAGACCTGAAAACGGAACCCAATACGGACCTAATACGGAAAACCAATAGTTTTGTCCCGGAATTTGTTTATACAAAGCATTATTACTATCCCGATTTCCCGTTAATCCCGATAGTCAATAATCGGTGCTAGCGTATGCGTCATGTTCGTGAACGGGCGCCGTCAGCTGAGACTGGTCATATCTCGGCTGCCATGGTTTATTTTAATTATTTCTTTGAATTGTTTCTTTTTTACTCCGGACTCTTTTATCCTGCACGTCTTTTACATCGTTCTCACATATATGTATAATTTCAATATGAATGATGTAACCTTAATTTTGTAACAGTATATTATTTTTAAAAGAGTGTCCGTGGAGTTTCTTGCACGTTCTTCTCCATAGAGATATACGCTTTGGAACGTGCAAATAGCTTCATCTTTTTGACCGACCGACCTTGACAATTCAAAAGTACCTGTAAATGGTCTAATTGAAATAAATGCTTTGACTTTGATTTCGCAGCGATACCGGATCCGGAAGAACCTGAGAGTTTAAGGGTTTTTTCCACCACAGATGTGCGAGGTATCTAAACGGTGTTAGGATGCGTCGCGAAGCTGTGAAACGATATATAGCTGATCGAGAGAACGCTGAGTCTTTTCAGCTGTGTGCGGCCGGAGTGCGGTGTGGTGGGGTAAGTAGAGGCGATGGCAACAGCTCATTGCTCGCGTCCTTCGCACAGATCCCTCGTACACATTCCTTGCTCGTATCTTTCGCACACATCTGTCACCTTTTTCTACGTCTAATAGTGCGCCAAAGCTACGATAGCAAGGCTAGTAATTGTATTGGTGGATTTTTCCTCGCGCACCACATTCTACCTGGCACATCTCCCGAAATGTGCGAGCCCTTAAAAGACTTACTTTCGAAAGCAAATAGTTTTTATGTGAGGTATATTATAATATTTTAATGTTTATTAGTGCATGCAAGCGTTCTAGTTTAATTGCGGTAAGCGTTGCAAAGTGGTGGTTTTGTGAATTTATAATATAAAATGGGAATTTGTTTGTAAGTATTCCATAAATTCTATTAAAATTTTGTATATTGTTAATGGAAAATACGTGATGTAGATTATTGATTTCAATCTGTACTTATCTGTCTTCATTAAGTCCAAACATTACTGTATCCCCAAAATTCTTCTTACAAAATACGCCTGATAATTACATTACCAGACTCGTCATACATAAAAGCCTTCAAAATATCTCCGTATCTTTCCGGTTCCGTTTTACATTTCCGAATTCATTTTCCAAACGAGATTATTTACAATCTCGGCTCCATCTTGAACAATTTCTTGAATCATCTTAAAACATGACGTTTATATGAATGATCACAGTCAGAAATAAAGTTAGAAATGGGAAATTGTAGCTAGTCTAGGAGTACATGTACCTATGGTTCAAACTATTCTAAAATAAAATGTAATAACTCCAGATCAGAATTTTATTAGTTTGGCTTTTATTTTGTACTCAATTTCCATATACATCTTTCATAAAGTTACATGAAAAATTTTCACTTACGTGCTATTGGATAGGAGTACGCATGTGAGATGACAAGAGTACGCAGGTAAAATTATCACATAAATTCGTATCCACGTTACTTGCAGTACGGCGCGTTGTGTTCCACGCGCGCCTCAAAGAGATGTCAGCATAGGAGTAGGGGCCCGTTAGGGCCAGAGCCTGCCAGAGTTGCGGATTATGGTCGAAAGAGTTACCGCGGCCCTGGAAAGCAAAGGGCACTAGGAGGAGCACGGATGGGTTTTAGTCAGCAAGAGTCTGATACTCCCTTCCGCTCTGCCCAGAGCGGGAGAAGTCATTTGATGATTTCCCATCCATAAAAAAAAAGGTTACTTGCAGTGGACAAAAATACATATATTTTGAGCTTCACAGCTCGTACAGGCTTCATGCCACCAGTCCTTTCATTTGGAACACCCTATTCAGTCTTTTTTTATCACTTTTTAAGCATTTTGGTGCAGTTGGGGGTCTCGTGAATAGTGATTTGTTTGGAACATTTTATTCGTTTCTCGCGGTAAGATTTTTGAAAAAGACAACTTTTTACTATTTGAGTTTACTCCATCCGTATTTCACATTTAGCCCGTGGGATGAAAATTTTATGAGGAGTAAAATCGAGTGTTAACCAAGAGTGAGGCGTTACGTTGCTTTGTATAATTATCTTTTCTGACTTTGGTGGTACGAGGAGTTTCTACTATGAAGTGAAGTGAAGTGAAGTTGAGTAAAGTGAAGTGAATTGAAAGTAAAGTGAAGTGAAGTGTAGAGAAGAGAAGTGAAGTGAAGTTGAGTCAGTTGTGTTGTGCGTCGGATCGGAGCTGACACACAGTTTTTTTGCCTTTATTTAATTACTGGGAAGATACAAAACCTCGCCGTTAAAATATGTCTAATGTAAGGAAGACGTCGCGTCGCCCACGAAAGTCTTCCAACAGGAATAATGGTGTAATAGACGTCACGCTACCCTCAAGAGCTAGGGAGGACTCGCTACTGAGTGCAATTTATTTTGATAGTGTCTTAAATTATGATACCTCGTCTTTTAGTGAGGAGGGTGCACTAATTGAAGCCAACGAGCTAATGAAAGGTAAAAGCATACCTTTGTCGTTATATCAAACATGCATACATAGAAGTATAGCTCACTAAAGTAATTTCAAAATAAAGATAGATTGAAGTCAGTTCTCTTTTCTTATTTGTGTTCTTTATTGCTGAAGGTCGTTTCTTGAGTCAAACAAAAACTTCATAAGGTACTAACAGAATACTTGCAATACCTTTAAAGAGGTCAGTATACTCATCATTATGAACCACTTTTACTATGGAATCAACCCCGAAATCGCGAAAATATCAGCTGTTCAGTACATTTTGTCGAGTTACACGCACATATATGGTACAGTAGACTTTTTTTTTGCGATTTCAGTGTTGATTTTAACAGTGAAAGTTGTTCATAATTATGAGAACAATGGCCCCTTAAGAGGTATTGCATTTATTCTGTTACAGGTTGTATACATGTGGCTCTGGTAACCGACAAGATAATGACAATGATATATGACTCAAACTAAAAATAGAACAAAGATTTCCGTCTGACATTTACCAAATACCACGAAAAAGGAAAATGAAGAGATCCGTTTCTGGTAAATTATATGAAAGAATTTTTCACCATTCGGTTTACTGGCTTCACTTCAAAACTCATTCGACTTGAATACACAATGTGCAATCAAAATCACTTAACCACCACCGAAGTGTGCCTCAAAACACCCTTGCTAACAATAAGGCGCCCCGCACACAGATCAAGTTTAGTTGACGCAAATTCCAGCTTGAGAATCGAAAACTGTTGACGACCACTGAAACTCACAACTACATAAGTTGCTTTATCCGCGCAATTTCCTATAATAACGAAAATGTTTAAGTCATTCATTTAATAGGTAACCAATTTGCTAAATAAATATAAAATAGACGAATAACGTCATTCCGGTAGCGGCCCAGGGGGCCTAGACAAAACACATTTCTGTAGCGTTAACGTCAGACGCTGACGACAAAATGTATGGGAATGACATTAGGTGTGGAAACGAAACGTCATCACCTAATGTCATTCCCATACATTTTGTCGTGAGCGTCTGACGTTAACGCTACAGAAAAGTTTTTTGTCTAGGGGGGCTGGAATGCTAAGGGCATTTGGAGGAACATGAATGGGTTTTATTCTGTAAGAGTCTGATACTCCTTTCTGCTCCGCCCAGAGTGGAAGGAGTCATTAGATGATTTCCCATTCAAATAAAAAAGCGGTTTATCAATTGCCGAGACTAGGCGATAAAAGTTTCTCCATCTGCGGAGCGCCTAATGTAATGTAATACATCCTGTAGCTAAATGGCACCCAAAAGTCGCTCAAGCTAAGGACTGGCGGCAATTAAGTTAATTGTCTTTATTACATGATGAGCGCTTCTATCAAAATGCGAAATATTAAGCGCTTGTAATTTTGTGCTGGAGGGGCTAAAATGTTTTTAAGAATTTTTCGGCCGTTGTGTTTATGTGGAGTTGGATATGGGGTGTTTGTTAGAGTTATACGATTATTTAAACATTTAAAAGATGTTGAATTATTGTCACGGTGGATGGATTTTGTAAAAAGATGATATGGCTAGAAAGAAGATTACGGTGACCCCAAATAAATTTGGATAAGAGCAGGGGGTAAATTGATGATTTTGTTGAAATATTGTCACCGTTGAAGTGAAATGTTTTTAGGGTCAAGGAGTTTTCTAAAACTGGAGCTAGGCAAAGAGTTCTAGAGGCACTCGCAATTTGTTACTGAATTTCTATGTTGGATCTATCATAAAATTTCTACACACACAATCCATCCATCTTTTCTTTGGCCTCCCTCTTCCTCTCCATCCATCCACATTTATATTCATTATCTACCCTTTTAGTTACATGCGTTTCATCCCTCCTCTTCACATGACCATACCAGGACAAGCGGTTACCTTTCAACTTTTCCGTCACTGGCGCCACTTTTAAACTATCTCTAATTTAACGCTTCTTTCTCCAAGTATTAAACATTTGTTTCAACTTTTTTTATTCAATGGGTACTTTAAGCACACTTGCTTCAGAGGCGGCCTTAACGCCACAGTACTAAAAATATCTCCCAAAAAAAATTATTCTATTAAGATATGTAACCGACGTCAAAGACCGTAAAAATTAAAACTGCAATGAACCGCAGCCACAACTTACGTAATCATACTTAATGTCCTAACGTCAGAGTACCTCTATAAAAAATGGACTGGACAAGTGGGAACCCATGTTAACGAGGTCGGGTTTAACATACGAATGTATCCTTGTTACTTTTTCTGTTTCTCCCTTTTTTTCCATACACGAACTTGATGTACATACATTTGAGATATTCGTCATAAAAGCATGCTTACAATTTAAGTTGGCCTATTTAACTTTCAATCGATGCGAGAGGCGCGGGAAAGGGATATGTGGAAAGGTTTAAGAGAGGACTACGACGCAGAAGCGACTATTACTAATGTAAATTAACTTGTACCATCATCATAATCAGCTAAAGGACGTCCACTGCTGCACAACAACCCGTCCTGTGCGTCTCGCATCCATCGGCTACCCGCGACCATCTTTAGATCACCGGTCCACCTTGTGGGAGGCCTTCCAACGCTGCGTCTTCTAGTACGCGGTCGCCACTCCAGAACTTTTCGGCCCCATCGACAATCTGTTCTGCGAGCAATGCTTGTGCCCTGCCCACTGCCACTTCAGTTTGGCGATCCTTCCCGAACGCCGCCAAGCCATGTTGGATTCGACGGTTGACTTGTACGTTGTACTTTTAGATACATACATAATTATGTATGTACATAAAAGTACACGAGCCACCCAACGCTCGCCATCCGCAGGCCCGCACGTTTGGGATACTACAACACATAGTTAGATCAAGAGCACCGCTCTCGCACTGTCTGATGGATGGACTAATATTCCCCTGTGAAATTGTAAGGAAATCAATTACACAGACTGAAGACATATTTGGTCCAAATCATCATTTGAGACACCAACCAAAAAACACTACTCGCTTCTCATCTGTATGAGAAAAGTGTTTTGTCCTTTTGTGTGACTATCACAGGGCGATTTCATTAAAATTTTCACATTTATAATTCCTACATTCAAAATTTTTGATTCCGTCCAAACGAAAAGAAAACGGCCAAAGTTTTCCCTCTCACCAAATGTCCGAGGGACCCTAAAATCATCTAAAATTCTTGTCCTTAACTTGGCTCGTTACAGCCCTTACAGTTGAAAGCTTAATTCAGGGGTTGCTTCAAATTCAGTCTTGCAATTGATTTAATTTTGCATTTCTGAGACAGGTGGCGGGGGGAAGCTGTGAATATATTTTATTCTTGTGGAGTAGGCATTTTGAAATGCTTTCATTAGAGGGGCGATTTTTAAGGAACGCTCCCATTCGCTTTGTAGTCGCTATCCGACGAAAACACGTTCAATTCCAGGTATTGCGGCAAGTTTTGATATTGATTGTCGCTGAGATTATATTGCGATTTGAATTTGAACGTTTTTAAGAATAAAAATTGGCCTTCTGCTATTTTTTACCCTTCAAAAAGTAAAATATATTTAAAGGTGGAGCTTTGTAGCTGCTATATAGAGTAAATAAAACCTATCAAAAATATTGTTTTTACTTTAAAAAAAAACCGTTCTCTGCCTGGTGCATGGTGGCATCGAATCTGTGATTGAACTAAAATAAACACCACTAACTGCATCGAACAGCTTCAAGAGCGACTTTTTCTGAATTTTTAGATGTTTCATAGCGGCCGGGTTTTTTGACAATCGCCAGTAAATTCCTATTGTTGACAGAAATCGCTTTGTCTACAGAAGTAAAATTAATAAATTACTAATGTAATAATCCGAAAGATCAGAATTAAGAACAAGATTCTTGTTGATTCGTAGCTCTGAGTTCAGAGATATTCAATTCTTATGCCAAGTTTTTGCATTAGAATTTCAGATCGAAGAGATCCAGTGTTTATTTTACCATTCAATTGAAATTTGTAATCGAG
The DNA here is from genome assembly GCA_947386135.1 of Melanchra persicariae. NCBI lineage: Eukaryota > Metazoa > Arthropoda > Insecta > Lepidoptera > Noctuidae > Melanchra > Melanchra persicariae. Next base: position 2,382,487 of record OX376652.1, read on the forward strand.
AATTGGTTTAAAATTTCTGTATTGGACCAGCCGTTCGGTTGAGATTGCTAAGTGTTACAATGAAGTTTGATTTCAAGCGTCGATTTTAATAAAGAAAAATATTCTAAAATACTTCAAAACGAATAAAAAATCTCATGTCGCGGTGTTTCTGGTCGCACTCCTCCGAAACTGCTCCACCGAATTTTATGATTTTTTTTTGTATTTCTACCAAATAAAAATTAAATCATAAAAATCAGGCGAGCAGTTCCAGTAGTACCTATGCGAATAGGTTGTAAAGTATATTTCAAACTTAATGTGCGCGTACGAAGTCGTGGGCAAAAACTAGTCTAAATATAAAAATGAATTGCTGTTCGTTTGTCTCACTAAACATTTAAAAAAAAAACAGAGCGTTGCTATTCGGTCGGCGTAAATATGTGGGTGCATAATAATATTCCTAAGGTAAACAAAAGAATATGGTTGGTTTATACTTAATCGATGGTTTTGGCTTGCAAGACGGAAATCTCTTATGAAAATAGAAGAATATTATAAGTCAATTAGGACTGAATTTGAAGGTAACGTAGATTGAATTCTATGATACTTTTAATTAAAATGTAGTTGTTTCATTTCCGCAATCCAACGGATTTGGGATCTTGATCTGAGGACAAGTTATTTGGTAATGGATTAAAAGTTTTGAGACCGAAGTAATTGGAAAAGGATTTGGTCTCGATTGAAGATTCAATTTTGTGTAAAAGAGATATTTGAAAATTAATGCTCTGATATTTATATTAAAGTTCCTTCGGCTGTGGAATTGACCAAAAATTTTATTTCGATTATTTGTATCGCTGGATTTAAATTGTGTTTTAGATGATGGATAATACTATGAACTAACTGCCACCCGCGACTTCGTCCCTGTAAATTCAAACACTTGCTAGTCAAACTGACTATTTTTTTTTTGGGATAAGCTCGCCATACATTCCCAAACCACTGCAACTCCTGAGAGCCAGACTCAATAGTGGCGACCACCAGAAAAACGACGAGTCAATGAAGCTCGACGAGTCACGGAGAATTGATTCAACAATATTAATCAGAAAATAACAGCGGAGGAGTAGGAAAAAATGTATAATTTCCACCCTCCTATTAAGCAGGAGACAGAACAGAGCTAGGCCAAATAGGCACCAAGGGACATATACAACTGGGTTAAGCCCAGTTGCCAAGCACCACGGATTATATATATGTCGCAGCCAATAAGCTTAATCAGCCGTTTATTTGGTGGGCTAGCCTTTTCATTGAAATGCGCCAATTTTTCAGAGACTTTTGTGACATATTTAGTTCAATATTGTTTAATGACTTGCCCATGTCACTTATGTCGCTGATTAAACAGCGCAGTTCAATGAAAGGCTAGACTTTTAATGAAACGGCTGATTCAGCTGGCTGCGTCATAATATACATTAGCAGTAATAATAATGGATCCTAAATTGTGAGCTACTTTTGATTCCAGTAAAATCAGTCAAACTGATCAATCAATCGGATTTTTTTCACATTTACATTGGTTTTGGTTTTTGCCTCAATTGCTCCACATAACATCAGCTATCTGCTAGTGAGAGTCCGCTCAAAATCGGTCCAGCCATTTCGGAGATTAGCCAAAAAAAATGAATAGACTGTTTAGAACTTCCCTAACTGTACTAATTCAGCCTACCCACTATAGAGGATGCGATCTAAATTGGCTCGATTGGTAGATAATAATTATTGATTCAAAGCTAAGTGCTTGCTATGTAACTAGTACAGTACTGCTTTAGTCAGGATATAGTGGAATAATCCTAGTGTTAATGTGAATTAAGATATATCTCAGAAGCAAGCATGATTCGCGGTTGATCCAGCGGAATCACGGTTGAACCGCAAACTGATCATTAGGGTAATAGCCATTGATTTATATAGTAAGGACGGACGAACCGCAGGTTTTGACTCTAGAAATTGGCCCGTAATTAACGCATCTACTCCGAAGCAAACTCACCACAGTGCCAGCAATCTTCGGGAGGAAGGTGGGGTTGTGAGAATGTTATTTTCTTTCTTTCTATAATCATCTTTTTCTGCCCTTATCCCATGTCACTTGGGGTCGGTGCAACACGTTTTTTATCTTTTTAAGGGTTCCGTACCCAAAGGGTAAAAACGGGACCCTATTACTAAGACTCCGCTGTCCGTCTGTCTGTCACCAGGCTATATCTCATGAACCGTGATAGCTAGACAGTTGAAATTTTCAAGATGATTTTTCATTAAATTTTTAATTGTCACAATTCATCTGTTGCCGCTTTAACAACCAATACCAAAAACAAAATAAAATGAGTATTTAAGTGGGTCTCCCATACAACAAACGTGATTTTTCCTGGCCGTTTTATAGGTATTGTAAGTACGGAACCCTTCGTGCGCGAGTCCGACTCGCACTTGTTTTTTTCTATATTTTATAAAAAAAAATACGTACAATAGACAACTTAAACCTTATATTTAACTAGACAGCAGAGCATCTATATCTGATCCCTAAATCCGTGATTTAGCCCTCGAAACAAATCTAACGGATATTTCGAGATTCACGACATCGTTCCACGAAAAACTCAGTGTGTTAAATTAGAAGGAAAACCAATAAAGATAACCCCATACCGCGGCGTGAAAAAATACAATCCCCTTTGTAACTGGGGCTGAGGGCGATAGAAAATTGAAATTCAAGTAATATTGGAATGTGGGTCTGTATATAAAACGGGCTTTTGTTTTATCTAAAAATATCTCATGGGTATTTGTTTTGCGGTTATATTTAGACTTTTTGGTTAACCTTTTGAAGGGGATTCGAATATTATTGACTAACGCTAACTTTCATCAAAGAAAGTTTTTTTTTAACACCAAGCTTACCAACTTTTTTTTACTATTGTTAGTCACGAATTTGACCACTATCTCACCAAATGGTAAGCGATGATGTTGTCGAAGGTGGAGCACGCTTGCCTAAAATTAACCTATTCTCTCTTGACCTAAAGACGAAGACCTAAAGAAGAAGGTTGTAGCTATCAGAAAACACAGACTGGCAGGGAAATCCACTCCTTCTTAATTGACGAAGTCTGTGTTTCTGATAGCTATAACCTCGGCGTCTTTTAGTCAAGAATGAACAGGTTACTTTTAAACAAGCGTGCCCAACGTCTTTGCTTTCCATCAGGTCAGATTGTCGGCTAACGCAAACCTATAAATGGTAAAAAAGTCCATGTAGAAAAACACTTATGAACATTAATGCCGTTTTTCTGTGATACAGCTTTTCTGTGGTTAATGCGTTATAAAAAATACCTAGAAAACTCGCCATAACCTGGAACCCTTTTTATACATCCACACTTACCTGCAAACCCCTTCATCAGCGTCAACTTCTAAAAACTCTGAACAGTTTTCCAGCAATTCTTCCACCGTGACACAAAAACAAAGCTGAAACGCGCCTCAAACCTTCCCTGACATTAACCCTAAGTTTACTGCTAACACGCTGAAATCCGGCGTGACAAAAACTTTGTCAGTTAAACCTGCTTACAATATTTTACAGCGTGGCCCTCCCGCAATAAGTAGAACTCATTCCGTCACAAGAATAAAGAAGGAATGCCTTTATTCGAATACAATGGAACTTTGTATCCTGATAACGAATATATGCAGGCAGAGTCGCGAGACAAGGCAAATCCGTTATGACACCAAGTAATACTGTCATCGGTTCAGTAAGGTGCCTGCCCACTGTAGCGTAACAGATTATGCGAATAGCTTACGAAGTTCCGAAATAGGGTGAATGATTTTGATTTGTTGCTATGTTGATTAGGGGATGAAGGGATAATAGAATTTGTTAGTGGTTTGTCTTTAACTTTATTATTGGCTGTACTGTATTATGATGACGCGAATCGTTACATGAACTGCCAAGGTTTTTTGTAAGTAAGATAGGTACAATAAATTTTGTTTTACAACAGATCTTGATAAGCAGAAACTAATAAACAAAATTAAATGTAATTTAAAATAAGAATATATCTAAACCATTTCAGTAAAATTGTTCTGTAAGAAAATAGTAGATACAATTTTATTACTTTAGCTTTTTAATAAAAAAACAAACAGATTTGTCTGATATCTTAACATTTTGACCGTCTCCCAGCTTTCCAAACAACGTAGCAGTGTGCAAATACCTTCGAAAGTAAAAGATCACGTCTCATAGTTGAACACGACCTTTATTACGACCGCCCGCGGCGCGAAGCTTTGTGAGCCGTGTTTAAATAAACTCGCCTAAAATACTGATAGACTTCGAAAAAAATACTGAGAAAATTCATAATGCTTCTGATTCTGCTCCTGAAAACGAACTGGTATTTAATTTTTAAAATATTAGATGTTTTTTTGGGATAAAAATATTATACTTACTACGTTTATGTACGTTTTGGTGGGGTGTGTAATGTTTGGTATAACTTTAATTAATAAAACAACGAATGATATAATGTACATTGTTATAACATCTTATGATGTACCTCCATGAGATATAATTTCATTTCATATAAGCTTCAGTGGATATAACATACACTTAAACTAATGATTAAAAAGTATAATGTTCGTATTGTAGATTTCTTTGATCTAATGATCATTTTATCGAATGCAAATTCAAAATTCTGTTTAAATTACGGTCGTGGCCATGGAAAGTCGATTCATATGCACTTAAACATTTTGATATAATAATCAGGGTATTTTTAACTACAATTGGTATATTTTTCATCCCATTTTTAACTGTCATGACTATTTTTTGCATCACTCCTAAATAATTTTTTATTAACATAGGCACCCAGTTTCCATGCCAGGTATTATTATATCACAGTTTCAGCTGTCCATTTATACCAGAAACCACATTCAATATCGACAGAAATGACAGAACAAACACAAAAACTATTATCCCTTTGTACATATTCTTTCAATCAAACTGTAGTTTCCAATTTTTTTCTGTAGGTACATTTACATAGCGTTTGGATGCAGACTCCAATATTCTTTGCAATCCAATTTTCTATCGAACGAGTTGTTTCATAAAACCAATATGTTTCGTTGATCTAGACGAGAAACAATTTGTAAAAATACGTAGAGAACTTAAGGTGTTCAAAGTCTTTGAGAGTTAATTGTTATTGAATTTTTAATGCAGTCAAGTTTCAAGGGAAATTAAAAGTTTAATTGTGGAGTTAATTTTACCAAGTGTTTTAATTTCATATGTCTATAGAAACATTAATCATAGAATAAATCGATCATTTGATCGTAAAAAAATCGATTGTACTTTTTATCACTTTTCGGAAACGGTCGGTCACGATGGTCTATTTATCAATGCCATGACGACACAGTTACAGTACAACAAAATGTTCCTCAGAAAAACCCTTAGCAAAACTTTGGCTGCAAATACGACGTGACGTCTACTTTTCTTGCATTGATATTTTAATTACTACGTTTTCGACTATTCGTCTATCAGAGTTCCAATTCTATTATTTTTAAACAAAGTTTGCATTCGCATGTCAGTTGAAATGTGTCAAGAATGTAATAGAAAATTAAGAATATACATGCCGCCCGGTCGAACTCAACGGTGGGCGTGGCCTAAACGCATGCTATTTCATCAAACGGCGCGCGAGAAAGGCAATCATTGTTGTTAGAAACGGGCGCGTAAAAATTGATGAGTAGGCTTCTAGAATTAGTGTTCCTATGACAAAATAACTGATTTTTTTGATTCGAAGTAAAGTTATATAAATTCTTGAATAAATAAATTACTCCTGTACGCATTTAGTTTTAGAGATTTCATACTCCTTCTGTTATTTAATTACGTCCAAATTTGCGTTAAATTACGGGTTAAAATATGGAAATTTTTAGGCTGATAACTTTAAAATGACTAAATATTTTTAAATTCTGTTTTGGTACAGGCATAGATCACAACAAGACAAAACGAAAAGTATTATGCCCGTCTTGGAACAAAAAATGTCAAACAATGGAGTAATCATCCTAAAAAAATTGTATGGAGAAATGCGTGGCTTCTGCAGCCTTAAGGCTTTTTTGACAGATTGCGATTGGGATCCTTATTCAATTTCGACAGCCATATTCTACTTTTATAACTCTGGTCGTTCATTTTGTCTATTAATTAGTATGGAAATTAATTGTTAAAAACATAAAATTATTTCATAAAAATATTAATCTATTCAAATAACACATCAAATGTCTAAACTTACCATATAGGTATTACATTTGAATGTGGTTATTATTCATACGGCAAACTCTGGACCCTTGTCAGGTAAACGTATAAATATGGGACATATGTAAGGTTTTCATACGAATACAAATATTGTCGTAGGATCTGTATTGAAAACAGGAATTTCATTTTCACCAGTATTGTGACATGAGAGCAAAATTGTTGGACACCTAAATCAATGTGTGTTTGTCTGAAAATTTTCCATTGAGAAAGAAAGGATTTTCACAGAAACACTGCGATCAAGTAACACAATGTGTCTGTTCCTCAATTACCCTAGGCTAATAAAATATTCTGTGTGGTATCAGACGTAAAAGTGTAGCGGCATTCATGCCGCCACAAAAATCAACGTAGCAGAATCAACATCACAACAAATGAGACTCGCAGCGCCATCTATCTCGACAGCTGCGAACTAACTGCAAAATCCTAAATCGCGATATCAAAGTTTACCGTGCGATTAGAACACATGCAAAGCCCGAATATCAACTCTCGGGCAGTTGCCCACCAGACACAACCAACCGTCTGGTCGGAGGATCCTCCCTTTTCAATGGAGGTTTGCGGGACTTTACTCTCTGTACCGCTACCTCCAAAAAAGAATAGCACCATCCCATCACTTCCCGCGGGTGTCGTAAGAGGAGACTAAAGGACTCACCAGAGAATGGGCAGCAGCATTCTCTGTACATTGCAACAACTACACTATGATCGTCAACCCGCCTGCCAAGCGTGGCGATTATGACAAATCCCCCCTTTTGGGAGAGGCTTATTTTCAACAATGGATGTCTTTCGGCTGATATGATGATGATGATGATAAAATATTATTGTTTCCTGACTTATCTTAGAGTTGTCGGTTTTCACGAGACGCCGACCACGAAATAGGCAAAGGTAAGTCAAGAGTGAATTACTTCTAGGCAAGGCGTGGGCCGGCGTGGGCCTCGCCATCCGATTAGAACTAGGCCCGGGTTGACGAAGCGTCAAAAAAATGACAGCATAGAAGTCTGAGCCCACTAGGGCCAGAGCCTGTCAAAGTTACGGAATTTGTTCGAAAGAGTCACTCTTCTCTGCTCTGGATCGCAAAGGGCATTTAGAGGAACACGGATGGGTTTTAGTCAGTAAGAGTCTGACACCCCGTCCCGCTCCGCCCAGAGCGGAAGAAGTCATTTGATGATTTAACATCCTTAAAAAAAGGTAAGCGTGCTCCATTGTCGACTACATCGTCGCTTACCATCAGGTGAGATAATGGTAAAACGCGAGGTCATCAATAAACATATATTTGCCATTTATACAAATTACCTTTCTACGTTACTTAACTTACTTTCCTATATGTCCAAAGTAATAGGTACTCACGAGGAAAAACACGGTGACCTTGTAGAAAAAAGTATATTTTGCGTAAACAAGAGGGCTAGGAATTTCCATACCGGTGTAACGGACGAAAACATGGAATATTTTAGGTTCTCATCTCTTTTTAGTAAGACTAGCTTTTTTCTGTAGTTTCACTACGGTACTTATCCCACGGAAAATGTGTAATTTCTAGTATTAAGTGACACTGAGTGATTGTCTTGTTGTGTTGTGTTACTACTTATACTATCGTTGACGATTATTAGTTTGTAAGTCCTGATTTGGGGCTGTTTTGACGCCGAAGAATCAACCGCCCACGTCATCCTGGAATGCGTGGCCGTGGCTACGTGGATTTAATTTTGTTAACACAATTCTTTCACTTCTTTGGGTTTTCAGATGGTGAAGTTAAATGTAAGTGTCCATGCAGCGCGTTCAAGAACAGTTGCGATAGCATCACTGTTACCGTTGCATTTATATTATTTTCATCGAAATCTAATTATTCCATTTGAGTTCAAATTATTCAGTTTCAATTTAATTTTTAAGTCACTGGAACCTACTCAAGTTAGTGAAACGATTAAATTAGCCAACCTAACTCGATCCCTAAATTTGTAAAAAAACCGTAAATTGAATACATTATCAATATTGAATCTTGATTCCAATTTCAAATTCACAGTACTGATTTGCTAATCTACTATAACATGTATTTTTATTGTCTATGATTACTATCAATATTTCCTATAAATAGATCGCTTTATTATATATTAAAATTATATACAGGGTTATTTGTAAAACAGCAACAACCTTTCAGTGGGTGAAAGTATTCATGATCATAAACAACTTTTGTTACGAGACCAACCCTGAAAAAAAAAAAAAAACTACCGTTTCTTCCATTTTCATCAGGTGAATACTGCATTTTGTGAAAACAGCTAATTTATTTTTTGATATTTCAGAGTTGGTCTCATAGTAAAAGTTGTTTATAATCATGAGTACTTTCACCCACTGAAAGGTTGTTGGTGTTTTACAAATCACTATTTAATGATTTGAATGGCTAAATATTACTATTATTATTATTTATACTACTGATGTATTCGATTTAATAATGTACATGTACTAGTTAAATAAAATGTAAATCCTAATAATTTTCGTAAAAGAATATGAAATGGAAACGAAAACTATTTGCACGCTGTGCTTTGCATAAACGTCATTCGAGCCAAGTGTCAAGTTAACTCACCCGAGAAGTATAATCCTACTAAAATATTGTAATAATGAAAACAAAAAATAAAGAAAAAAGAGTCTGATTTATCTATAAATTATGTTTTATATTCGCTCAAAATAATAAAACCGGCTTTTCAATTATGTTTTCAGTGGCAATAGATCCCGCAGACATTCCTAATTTCCCTGGAGTACCAACGTAAAACCGAGTATATAATGATATGTAGATTCTTTACTACAATTTGTTGTTATTAGGCTGTCTCTGGGAATTTATTTCGTGAGTTCTCTTTGAGCTAAAAGTCTAGCCGTTTAGGGAAATGGGGGCAAATAGTCGATCGAATATTCAGCCATTTTACTGAGTAAAATGACCCGCATAGCATTTCCATAAAGACTTCAGCGAATCTGCCGTTTTGATAAAGTACCTACCGACTATTTTATGGTTATTGTCCTAAAATTCCCTCTCATTTTGAAGATCCCTGGTAATTGTATAAGGCTCACTTGCGCTGTATGCTTCCACTAGACTAACGGTGTAGTCCAGGGTTAACTTCACAAATTTGTAGAATGCGGGTCAATTCTATTCATTTTTAAGCAACATTTGCAACTCAGTAATCGGTCAAAAAACCTCCATTACATTTTTGACAGATAACGACAGAGATGAAACAGTAGAATTGGTCGAAAACGTAGTCAGCCCTGGCTAAAACTGTATTTTTGACTATTTCACTAGGCTCTCAAAAACAGTTATGTAAAAAATTTGTATATAGCCCTGTTCTAGACTGTTAGCCCAGTGCTAAGTGGAGCAGCGCAAGTGAGCCTCTTTTTTTTTTTTTTACGGGGGGAAACCCTCATGGATGTCCTCCGCCCTGGGGTGGGCCTGTCAGACTCTTACTGACTAAAACCACCCCGGTGTTCCATCTTCCACCTACGCCGGGGATCGCGGGAACATATGCGACTTCCGTAATCCCCGGCTGGTGCCGCCCCGCCTCTGCGGGCCACATCTCGTACGCGGGGGGAGTGAGGTGTTTAGCTCCCCCCGCGACGTCAGAGGGGCGCACAGGAACACCACGCGCCGCCACCTCGGGTCCGGATGAATGGGGGGCAACGGACATCCCCAAGTCCGCCGCCCCTGGACCCAGTTAGGGGGGCAGAAGGAGGGCAGCGTATGCCCTCCTCCGACGCCCGGTGCGCCTGCTGCGGGCTGGGAGAGCACTCGACATCTCCCTCTCCCTTTCCGCAGCCTCCTTCTGCGCGATGACAGTTTCGCAGAAGGAGACCACCGCGTCCCAGGACTCCTCACCGCCGACCATAGAACGTACTACAGCCGGCAGCGAGAGGTCACTGCCTACCACAGAGACGAGGGCACGGCGCGGCTCCTCCCAAGCGCCACACACAGCCACAGGTCGAGCACTGGCCGGATGGCCTCGATAGTGACGAGGCCGGCGGTAGGGCGTGAAAGCCTGTTCCGCCATTCCGCCACTAGGACCTCGCGCAGCTGCGACGGACGCAGCTCAAAATGTCGCTGCGTCAGTCGCTCGCCGCGCGCCCGCGCGTCCTCGCGCCACCGATGCATTGACGCGAGGACTTTTGCCTCCAGGTCCCAGGGCGGAGATCCGGCCAGTGCGCAAGCCGCCTCGTAGGAGATCTGATGACTCTGACGGCCATCACCCTCTGCGGCTTCCGCAGAACAGAGATGGTGCCGGCCGTCAGGTCAGCCGCCCAGATCGGGGCCCCATACAGGGCCATCGATCGCACGATCCCCACGTACAACCGCCTACAGGCGGTAGCGCAAGTGAGCCTAAGCTAACTAGCTTTTGTACGCGGCTTCGCACGCAATTTTTCCATTTAGATTAGCAAAAAAAAGTAGTATTCCATCTCTGTACAAAAAAATATCATAACCAGTTCAACGATTTAGACCTGAAAGCATAACAAACATAGATATTCACTTACTCATTTGTAGTATTATTTAGGCCTAGCTTTTGCCCGCGGCTCCGCGCGCATGGATGTCGGTTATCGCGTAAACAAGTAACCTATGTCCTTCTCCATATCTCAGGCTATTTATCTGCCAAATTTAATGACGATTCGTTCAGCGGTTTTAGCGTGAAAGCGTAACTGACAGACAGACAGAGTTACTTTCGCTTTTATAATATTATTAGGGAAGTAGGAATAATGCTGTCGGATGCTGTTCAAAAAATTGTGATCGCGCCCTAAACTGACTGGTTTCTCAGCACATTTATTAATGTCAAAAAATTGTCAAAATGATGAATAAATAAAATATGTTTTTGTAAGATTGTGACATCGATACGAATGCAAACGCTCATTAAAACTACGAGAATACGGATGATCATCACCGACTAGCCTTTTCCCAACTTTATTGGGGTCGGCTCTCAGTCAGACCAGATTTAGCTAAATACCAGCATTTTACGTGGGGCCACTGTCCATCTGACCTCTGCAATTCAGTAACTGGGTAACCCAGTACTATTTGGCAAGACTCGTGTCAGATTTCCTGGCTTCTGACAATCCACAGCGCCTTCCAAAGATCTACGAATGACAGCCGGGACCAACGGCTTACCGTGCCGAGGCGCGTCTCTGTATGTTAAGATGGTCATCCATCCACAGACTGACCTCGGCAAGCGTTGCTTAACCTTGAAGTTCGATCCATGCGGCTGTTATTATTTATCAACAAGCTCCTCGCGTGTTGTCGGATGATGATTTTAAATTTAGTTTTCTTGGTTTTTCATGATACATGTCTCTATTCCCTTGCATTCGCTTTATCGCTTCCCTTTATATCTTAAGGTATAAGCACAATTTCAAGCGACTTCACAAATCACCCTAGAACGTGCAGTCGTAAAAGATGAATTTACACACACTGCAAAATTACACAAGAGATGTTTTTATAACTTTATGCATGAAGATATCTTAAAGTATTCGTATTTCCTGCCTTAAAATAAGCTATTCCGTTTATTCTCCTAGACTTTGCAAGGTCAACTGCTAAGACTACAAGCATTATTTGTTTCAGAAGGTTTGTTCTGTATATTTAAGCTGGACGCCACTTTGCTGGTCTAGTGCTTGCAAGTGAGTATAAAGACCTGGATTCGAATACAAAGTCGTACAAAATACAGGTTGCTGTTATTTGGGTTTTCCCAGTACACAAATGATTCCGTGCTTCGGAAGGCACGTATAAGCCGGTGGTCCCGGCCGCCAAATGGCGGTCATCAAACCATGTCAGAGGCCCTTGAGGTGGTTTAGAAACTCTGACACTAGGGTGTGTGGGGTCTTTAGACCTTACTGCCCACACGAAGGAGAAGTATTTTCACAATTTTTTTAGTCTAATTTTGGCAATAAACTCGCCCCAGCGATTCTTAAGGTGGATACTGACCGGTAAGCAATGTAGGTACCATTTGCAGCGAGCATCTTACGATATGCCAAGTCCTAAAATCCGAGTAACATGCGCGTGTTCGTGCTCGTTTCCACGTACTGAACGAATGCTCGCTTCGTAATATGTTACATTACGCCACGTAACATCAGTCAGTGCCCAGCTTTAAATATAACTGGTGAGATGTGTATTAATATCTAGAAAACTAAATGTGAGTCTCATAATTTTATTAAAGGTATTACGGACTTGCTTTTGTATTATTGTTTTTGTCATATGGCATTACCAGGAAATTTCAATTAGGTATAGATACGTACTCTTGTTTATTTTTTTTATTTTTTGAGGATTAGAAATCATCAAATGAAATTTCAGGGACGCGGTAACTCTATCGAACAAATGCCGCAACTCTAGATACGTACTCTTACCGATGAGATTAATACAGAAACATACACAAATACATATTATGTAATGTACCTATGTATTAGTGGTCATCAATTTTAATTCGCAAAAATTATAGTGCATTTTTTTTCCTACCTATTAAAAATAGTTTTCTTTAAGCTCTACGAGTATTTTGAAACATCAGTATTAAAGAACGAGATTTTCAGTCTTTTTCACAACTTCAACCTTTTGCCAAGTAAATACACGGTACTCAGCTTATCTCAAAGTTAATACAAATATGAATGCTGAGAATATTTCGTGACAAAACAAGATATTTTCTGCTGAAGTCGACTCGGCGTTAAATGAAGCGTGGGATGTATTCATAGGCTACTTGGGTGCTGTGGACATGCCGACAAAATGTACTGAGTGCCGTCCTTACGTAACGCTCATGATTTAAGCTTACTGGAGTGAAATCTGTTGTGAGGATAACGATATGGGTGATATGCTTGCAGATCTTTATTTGCAAAATACCTAGGTCACTATAGGTACTCGGATATTTAATTTTCTACTTATTATCTCAAAAAAATTAAAACGAGAAATACAATACAATACTTTTACTTATTTGTGTTTTTATGTATTTATTTTTTTTTAATTTTTCGTTTATTTTTTTTCCGATCATATGGCTTAATAACGATCACTTAAAAATATAACTTTAGACGATTTTTTTTATTTTATGCCAAAAGTGCGGAAAACTGTACCTCAGAGAAGCAACACACAGGAAGCCTCACCCGCTAACCCAATGAGTAATCTCATCACAAAAACAAACGAACGCGCTAACCGACACCCCTTATTTATGAACGAGCGAGTTTCGGCCAACCCTAATATATCCGACGAGCGGTCGGCCTGAGATAGGCCCAAAGAATTAGCCCGACGATCATAATGCCGGGCAAAAAACAAGCCAAACTTGACCATTTAAAGCGGTACAAAAGCCAAAGAAATGGTCGAACGAGTACGCAAAATGTCAAAATAGACGATTCAACTTTCGGGCCATTTAATATTAGCAGTTTGGGTAGGGATGGGGTGGCAACGTTGAAAATAATGGTGATAGATTGTGTTTTTTTTGTCGTTAATCGAGTGTAGAGGGTACTTGTAGAGGAAGGATAATAACACCGATTCTTTCAACTGAAATGAAATCATTCTCAGTAAAATTCAAAACCTGTTAGTAAGAAAGAAAAAAAAATCATGTATTTAGTACAAAATGACAGACACACGTCTACAGGATAAACAAAACAAATTATTAAAATATAAAACCATTCTGTTTTTAAAACTTCATCAAAATAGTGTAATCTCACTGCTGTGGCAAGTCGGTCAAATCAATAATGTAATAATCGAAATCAAACTAGAATAATTTATTATTCTAGCAAATGGCAGCTGCAAAATGTCACCAAACGCAGCTTTAACCGTAGGATACCGTTGTCAAACTGCTTTCAATGTGCAGTCTCATCCGGTAATCTCGACTCCGGACCCAACCTGATGGCTACAATTAAAATTAAACTTAAACAAAGACGGAAAAGCCAAACAATTATAAACACCCTTAGTCATTAGTATAAACATACAAACAACCAACATCCTCGTTTAACCCAAAAACGGTAATGAATGAACTAATTACACCTACATTTTCATAACACCCCATAGCTTACGCCATTACAAAGAATACCACATTCAGCCATCTCATCCCATGTATGGAGCGGCCGACCAATCAGTGGGCTTGAATACGTGAATTATTATAAGGCGTTAACCGCTAAATCGATGACCTAGTTGGGCGGCGGTCAGCGTGGGAGCGATTAGCGTGCATGCCAGTGACCACAGAGTAAATCGGTCCGAGATCAACACACAGTTCTCTATGGATCGAAACGTCGGACTGTGAAGAAGACAGATGAAAAAAAAAACTGCGCTGTAGGTGAGAATGTTGAGATGGATGTGAGAAGTGACCAGAATGATTTAAGTGAGATTTATTAATCACTTTATGCACACAAGTACAGAGGCGAAAATGACTATTTAAAGGGAAGATCAAGGTGTCGCCAGTGAAAGTCGTTTTAGTGAAGATCGTTTGTCTTGGTATGAAGATGCAAAGAGAGGGGATGAAAAGATTGTGACTAGAAGAGTTATTATGAATATAGATAGGTAAATCTGTTTACACCAAGTATTTTTATTTTAAAATATAACTAAGGATAACGGCGTTCTTATTGCTGATAGACGCTGACAGAGAGAGAGAAAAAACTCTTGCAAATTGCAAGTTGATTTGTTTTCGCAATCTGTATGACCCACGCTCATAGTTCATACATAGCGAAGCGCACCCCACGTGCGTACGGCGTTTTATGATAAATCGCCCCAAGTTTCATGTTATGATCTAACCTGAACTAGCTACACATAGTATATGTAAGGCCGCATGTGTATGAGTAAGTCACCGTATCAGCGGTTTGTGGTTAACAACTTTACTTTGTATTGTAACTATTAAGACAGATTATATATTAACTGGTTGTATTAGTCGTAAAATGTTCCATCAATTTGGATTGCGTATGATGCATTTAGGGATGTTAATACAAAACGTGACCTCATGAGAACGATGAGCTATTTAAATTAAACCAGACATGTCATCATTATTATTTCAGCTGAAAGACGTTCATCGCTGAACATAGGCCTTTTTTATGGATGGGAAATCATCAAATGACTCTTTCCGCTCTTGGTGGAGCGGGAGGGAGTGTCAGACTCTTACCTAAAACCCATCCGTGCTCCTCATCGGTGACTCTTTCGAACAAATTCCGCAACCCTGGCAGGTACTTTTGTTACCTACATCTATGAATGACTACCACGGGTATTCAGGTTTAGTAGGTACATTACAGGACTGCGATTCCAGAACTTCAGTACTACCAACTCATTCGAGTGTTTGTATTTTCCAACTATTCTGCTTTCGTATCAAAATGTCAATACTGAAAGTCGTGAAGACATCTACCATATCCCCTCCATTACTTAATTGTTGAACTTGCAAATTGGATGTTATACCAGCAGTTTCAAATGAAACAAGGGTTCGAACTGATTTTAATTCAACATTACAAATTCAGGATTAATGGTATTTACCTTCGACAGATCCTGACAACGGCATCAGATTAGATTGATTGAACGAATATTGATTTCACTAGATGTAGGTATAAGTTGTTCTTAGTTCAGATGTTGATGTTTGTTTTTGGTAGGTAGTGTATTTTAGGAAAAGTATACATTTTCTAATCAGCCCATACTGTCCCACTGTTGGCCAAGTCCTTCCCCAAGTCTAGCAACATCTCGTACCAGCCCTCATATTATGCGTCCATGTCGTCTCGCCATCTCTTTCTAGGCCGGCGTCGGCAGCGCTGGAAAAGTACAAAAAAACCGGCCAAGTGCGAGTTGAACTCGCGCACCGAGAGTTCCGTACAATCCTGTAGGTATATAAGTAAAAGTTCACCCATCACGACAATCGAGTCATTGTTATGGTATTTTTAAATAAAATTATAAATATATTTTTATTATATGATGTAACTAAAAATTTACGGTTTTCGCAAATTTTCCTTTATCTGTGCTATGAGACGTTGCTTCGTACCAAATTTCAAGATTCTGAGTTCACAGGAAGTACCCTGTAGATTTTGATTCTCTTGCGAGTGTCGAAAATTTGCGGAAATTTGCGGCATAAACGGCTGTATCTTTTGATTGCGTTGGCTTAGAAGTTTGATTTTTCACAGCTCTAAGGGAGACCTGAGTATTTGATATAAATTCCAGCTTGATACCTCTACGCGTTCCTGAGAAAAAGGGTCTTGACAGACAGACTGACGGCCGGACGGACGGACAGCAAAATGATCCTATAAGAGTTCCGTTTTTTCCTTTCGAGGTACGGAATCCTAAAAATCTAATTTAATGTGTGTATACGACATCTGCTGTCAGAATTAGGTCTACGTTTACAAAGTTTTTTTTATTATCATCCAAAAAAAATCCAAAAACATGATTTACGCTAATAGCTACTGTTAGTTAAGAAAATAACATAATGTCGTCAACAATGTACTGAATACTGATAATAAACTATATTTTTTGTAAGTAGGTTGTAAATCATACTTTTACACGTCAATCTTTGTGGTCGTTTTGACACTAGATGAGGCTGTTTTTATATGTTTATAAAAAATCATTCAGAAGCCGACAATTTTAAACATTTTTCAGTAGATATCACAATGAAATCTTAACCCAGTGAATTTTAAACGTCATCGTCGAATTACGATGCACTCAAAGACCTGCTTATCAATACATGAAAGTACAAAAATAATAACAGCTGACAGCCGCCATTTTGTGGTACAATAAACAATTTGAGCAGCTGTGGTCGTTTGCAACCCTTTCAAGCAATCGTAAAAATTGATTAGCTTGTTCCAAATTCCTTCCCAGTGCAATGAAAATTAACATTTATTTACATTTTTATATATGTCCCTGTGGTGTAAAATTTTAATGGAGGCCTTTAGTGATATTGAAAGCAAGGTAGAAATAATTTCAATTTCTTTCTTGTATTTATATGCACAACATTAAGAAACTGAAAACTGACTTCGCTCCGGTGCTTCCTGGCGTTTACGCTGAATATTTATAAAAGACTGTGCATGTTCAAACCATGAATTTGTACTTAAATTATTTTTTAGTTACATATTTTGTACGTATATTTTGACCGTGATGTTAGCTTAAATGAGAATCTAGTCTTCATTCGTCCCGAAGTTTTGACCCACATTCATTTAAAATTCTTAGTTTGTCCCATAACACTCTTGAAGTAATGCTTTGTCCCAAATTACAAGTGCTTCAGACGTACGTAGATCACTCATATAAATCTAACGACACACTCATCCAAAAGAGATCAGGCACAGAACAACAACTCATAACCCTCTCAGTAGTTGGGTAAAAAAGTAATCTGGTTCTCACCACGTGGGTA